>CM035236.1:41786747-43168405 GCA_020226215.1 Sindora glabra | reverse complement strand
TATTTCTCCTAACATAAACCTTTTTTATTAGGGGTTTACTAACATGGACCCATGTAATTGATCGGATCGATAGATAAGAACGTGCAAGGTTGATATGTTGTTCAACCAATAAGGGAACTTGCCATTGAATCTATTGTTACCCAAATCTAAAACCAGAATATTGGAGCAATCAACCAGAAAATTTGGAAGCATTCCTTCAAGAAAGTTATCATTGAGATGAAAACTTTCCAATTTATATAAGCTCAAGAGTGTATCAATACTACCGCTAAGTTTATTTTTTCTCAAATTTAGAATACTGAGACTTGCACCTATGCAATCAAGCATTCGGGAATTCTACTAGTAAAATCATTTTTGGAGAGGTCAAGAACATCAAGATTAGTAAGACTGCATAATGATTTTGGGATATCCCTATTAAATTTATTGCCTGAAAAGGAGAGAAAATTAAGATGGGGGAGATAGTTACCAATGTCTGGAAGAATGAAGCCATATAAATTATTATGACCTAAATCAAGCACAAGTAGACTAGATGACACCATTTTAAAATGGTTTAGTTGACTCTTAAATTGGTTGTGACCCACAAATTGGTTGTAATCAATTTGAACTCTCCTCAATGATTGGAACATGAATAGAGAAGAAAGAGTGATCCCTTCTAAACTATTGTCTCTCAAAATAAGATATTTTAAGCTAGAATAGATATTGACAATATTATCTAATTGACCCTTGAATTGATTGTAGTCAAGTTCAATTGACTTAATTAATGGGAGTAAGAATAGAGAAGAAGGAATGATCCCTTCTAAACTATTTCTTCTCAAATTGAGATACCTTAAACTAGAGGAGATATTAATGACATGGTCTAGTCTATCCTTGAAGTGGTTATGACCGAGTTGAATTGATTCAATTGATGGGAGCATGAATATAGAAGAAGGAATGGAACCTTCTAAATGATTGCCATTCAAATCAAGTGTTTAAAGAGTGGTGGATATATTTTGCACATGTTTAGTTGACCATTCAATTGATTGTATCCGAAATCTATATCCTTCAATGATGGGAGCATGAATAGAAAACAAGGAATTTTTCCTTCTAATCTATTGTTACTCAAATTGAGATATTTTATATTAGAGGAAATATTGACAATATTGTCTAGTCGACCTTTGAATTGATTGTTGTTAAGTTCAAATGACACAATTAATGGAAGCATGAATAGCGAAGAAGGAATGATCCCTTCTAAACTATTATCTCTCAAACTAAGATATTTTAGACTAGATGAAATATTGATGATACTGTCTAGTTGATCCTCAAATTGGTTGTCTCTAAGTTGAATTGACTCAATCGATGGGAGCATGAATATAGATGAGGAATGCGACCTTCTAAACAATTGTCATTCAAATCAAGAATTTGAAGACTTGTGGATATATTTTTGCAATTGTCTAGTAGACCACTGATTTGATTGTACCCCAAATTGATAGCCTTCAATGACAAGAGCATGAATAGAGAACAAGGAATGATTCCTTCTGATCTCTTGTTTTTCAAACTGAGATATTTTAGACTAGAGGAGCTGTTGATAGCATTGTCCAGTTGACCCTTGAATTGATTATTACTCAAATCAGTTGACTCAATTAATGGGAACATGAATAGAAAAAGGAGGAATGATGCCTTCTAAACTATTGTCTCCCAAATTGAGATATTTTAAACTAGAGGAGATATTGACATTTTTATCTAGTCAACCCTGGAATTGATTGTTGCCGAGTTGAATTGATTCAATTGATGGGAGGATGAATATAGAATAAGGAATGGGACCCTCTAAATAATTACCAGTCAAATCAAACTCTTGAAGCCTGACAGATATATTTCTACAATTGTCTAGTTCACCCTCAAATTGATTGTATCCTAGATCAACAACCTTCAGTGATGGCTGCATGAGTAAAGAAGAGGGAATCCTCCCACTTAAGTTGTTATCATTAAGCCATAATTCAATAAGATTCTTGGACATGTTAAATGAAGGATTTAGACCGGAGAAGTAGTTGAACGCTAAGTCAAGATAAACAAGTTCAACGAGTGATGAAAGTGAATTGGGAAGTGTTCCTGTAAAGTTACATCTATAAAGATCTAAAAAGAGCAGATGCCTCAAATTACCCAGAGAATTTGGTAATGATCCAGAGAAATTTGCTTGACTTAGCATCAAGGATTTGAGATATCCACTCGGTGGAAAAAATGTCAAAGAACCATAAAGATCATTAAAGGATACATCGAGATGCTCCAATCTTTCCATTGGCAAAATCCCATCTGGAAAATTTCCATGCAAGTTGCAATTACTAAGACCCAAGAATGTCAAGTTCTTGAAATTTGTAAAGAAACCTGGTATAGGCGATGACAAACTGTTCGAGAACAAATTAACTTTGCGGAGAGACTTCAGCCCCGCCAAGCTAGAATCCAAGGGACCTGAAAGGCTGCAAGACCCCAAGCTTAGTACCTCTAGATTGGGCAATGAAGAGGATAAAGCATTACACCAATCATTTCCAGAGGCCGCTATGGTCACACCATCAAGACAAAGATTTGTGACATTTGACATATTCTAAATCAACATTTGAAGATTTTGGTTCTCAAGTTTCAGTTCTCCGACGTTGTCAGTTGACATGTCAAGAGAAACTAAGCTTGTCAGCTGAGAAATCTCAACAGGAATTTGCCCTACGAAGCCAGCATTTTTCAAGTTCAAATATCTCAAATTTTTGAGCTTGTGAAATGCAGAGGGTATAGTAGTGTTGAGATTGTTATAGCTCAAATTCAAACTTTGTAGATATTGAAGGTTGAAAAGACTACTTTTGTCATATATTCCTCCGTAGATGAATTCTTGACTGAGGTCAAGAGAGGTAACAAGTCCCTCATCGCATGTTACTCCGTTCCATTGACAACAGTTTGTAGTTTGGTTCCATTTCCGAAGCTTAGTAAACTTGGCAAAGTCGAATAGAAGGTCGTTCCTCAAATTGAGCAACAAGGATTGTTGGTGGCTAAGGCAGTAGCCAGTCTGCACACGGGCATCAATATTCAAGCTCAATGCGAAAGAAAAGAATGGAATGAAGATGAAGAAAAGGGCAAGCTGAATTCTCATTGTTGGAGGTAATAAAAAACCAAAAAATTGAAGATTGTAGAAGGAAATTAGGCGAGGAAAGATTGAGAAGATTTCAGTTCATCGTCGATGCTCTTTCTTCGGTGGGGAGCTTAATCAGGACATCAATATATATACTTAAATGAATGGGTTGTCAGATAGTAATTTTGGTGAAAGTTCTTGTGTCTTGCTAGTGTGAAGATTCTACAATGCTTTTTCAACAAAGGGCTATTTTACTTTTGAGAGTCAGAGGTTTGTTAAAAGGAAACAAGTACATGTGAATGGGTCTTTGCATGCGTAGGTACATAAAAAGAGAGAATAGACTATGGTGCTTAAAAATGATTCAAACTCGTCTGAAGGGTAACTTTAAAAATTGAAGTAAAATATAAATATTATCGTTCAAGTTAATATTTTATATATACATATAAAGAGCGAAATAGACTACGGGCCTTAAAGGATTCAAAAAAATATACTTTAAAAAATAAAGTGAGATATCACATTCTTTAATAATAAAATCAAACAATTAAATAGTTATAAATTTTAAAATTATTTTTTAAATTCATTTTTATTTATCAAATTTCAAACTCTTGACTTTTTAATCAAGGGTTGTAGTATATCATTTTATTCTCTATAATGTATTTTAAGTTACAAAGAAGTTTGATTTGTATTTAAATATTATTCATTCCCACTACAAATGAACAAAAAGATGATATATTAAAAAAATAAATAATAATTAGAAATCCTAATAGACAATATGAAATTCAATAATTTTTTAATAAAGTACGTGGCCATGGATGAATAGTAATATAAAGTTATTTTCATGTTGAGAGGAAAAAGAAAATAAAGAGAAAAATGATGAAATAACAAAAAATCTTAGAAGAAAATCCTAAATATAAGAGTAATTATCTAAAACGTACTAAGGGTTGAAGTCCTAAATTCAAATATTTAAGTCAAAATTATATATTTCTTATTGTTTTTCTTTGTTGTAAATATACAAGTTATCAATTTTAATATGAGAAAAGGGTCTCTCTCGGGTCTATTTTTGAAATGTTTAATAGTAGAATAAAATTTTTTACTCAAAAATCAAGATATGTTAGTGACCTCTTTAAAAGTTTACAGTAATATTTACAAATCCTCTAACTTCTCAAAATTGCCAAAAGTAGAAACCAAACTTGAGACATAAGGAGAAGGTAACAAGTCTTATCAATTGATCCAATCGAGTGGGTTAAAATGTCCTCTCTCTTCAAGAAACTACCCAAAAAAATGAGAAACAAAAAGGATTTTAAGCACAATAATATTTTAAGTGAATTATAAAAAATTATCTTTAAACTATTTAATATTTGAGCGGATAATGTAATTCATTTTGTTTTCCTCTTCTCATATTAAAATATATACAACAAATGATAAATAATTTCATGTGCAACTTTTTTTTATTCAGTTTGATATATTTTAAGAAAGAATTTAGGATTAATTGAAAGTTCCTAAGATTGCTTTTACCTTTTTTTTTAATAAATCAAGGGAGTTAAAGTTCAAGAAACACAAAAACTACGAAGAAATCTAACGAGAAACTCTGAAAACATCAACAAAATAAAGAAAAACCATCTAAGGGGAGACGGTAAGAAATTCCCGAAACTTAGGCGGAAAGCAATGCTCTGATCAGCTAATCAATCGATACACATATTACCTTGTCCGTACGTGTTCATTAATTCCACAATCCGATTCTTCGTGCTGAATGACTTGAAGATTGCCTTTTAGCTTTTATATTGACGCCGGCGTAACTGAAAAATTAATGGTTATGCTATCGTCACGGTAAAATAGTACTTTTTATATAACGTTGAAATTTTTATGCTGTAATTTTGAATTACAAATTTTTGCGTACTTATCACATCTGATTTTTTTCTTGTAAATTTACTAGAAATTAAGAATTATATAAGAATTAAATTAAAATTATAATTTTTATTAAAAAATTATGAGTAAAAATCTATTTTAACCCTTATAAAATTAAAATTTTTATCAATTTTTATCCTTAATTAAAATTTTATATTAATTTAATCTCTATAAAATTAAAAAACATACAAATTTAATCCTTCAATATAGTAATTTAATATTTCATCTCATGTACAAAAAGTTTAAAATTTAAATATTTTTAATTTTATAGAAATCAAATTAATACAAAATTTTAGTTAATGATGAAATTGATAAAAATTCAATCTTATAAAAATTAAAATTAATTTTTAGTAAAAAATCATCACAAAATTATTATCCAAACAAAACCTAAGATTAATTAGTTGAAAGAGTAATAACTTGTTGGTTTTTTAGTCATTAATGACATAAGGATTCTGTGTATGTGAAATTTAATTTCTTTCAATTTTATTTCTATAAAATATTTTGTATTAATTTTACTCTTATAAAATATTAATTTATCTAATTCTGTCTCTCCAAAGACAAAATTAAATAAATTAATTTCAGTACAGATTTTAATGAAAAGATGAAATTAAATAAATTAATACTTTATAAAAATAAAATTAATATAAAATATTTCATAAGTATGGAAAAAAATTGGATTCAACAGGTAATAGGATTTACACTTAAAGCTATTTCAAATTTTTGTTTCCAATGATAGCCAGTAGCCAGTTTAGACTGGGAGACAGCTGGTCTCCTATTAAGTAACGGATTTGGATCCGGTATAATTCTTAAAAAATATATGAGCTAAATTTTAGAGAAAAATAATTATAGAATTCTGAGTCCTAATAAAAATTAACGAAAGGACAGAAATCCATGAGCAACACGCCAGTTCCATTCTATAAGGCTGGCGTTGCAATCGTGGAAGGTGGACTCAAATTTAAAAATAATTATGATACATCAATAATATAATAATATATCAACATGCTATTAAATTTAATTATTAATTACTAACATACTATCATATAAAATGTTCGATTTGACTTAAAAATTTTAATATATAATTAAATTTGATGATGTATTAATGTACCACAACATCAATTGTGTGGCATAATCTCTCCCAAATTTAAATTTCATATAATGCATGTTATTATTATTACTTTTTTTTTGTTTAGGATTCGGTATTTAGTAATATACTATCAAATCTAATCATTAATATGTTATTATATAATATGCTAAATTTAACTTTAAAAAAATTTAATATACAATTCAATAGTATATCGTTACCTCTCCCAAATTATAATTCTATAGAATGTATGTTATTATTATTACTTTTTTTAGAGGATTCAGTGTTTAGCAATTATATTGGATCTCGAGTAGTTTGAAATTGAGCTAAATTAGATTTTAATCAGGAGAAAAGTTCTTTCAATTCATGTTTTCTCTATTGACAAAATTTGAATATAAAATTTTATTTAAAAAGTATCATACTTCAATCACTCAAACTAACAATGAAAATATAAATTATTACTAAGAGTGGAAATAAATCAGATCGTTCATAAATGGTTTATAATTTGACTCATTAAAGGCTTAATTTAGCTTATTTATTTAATTAAACAAATCAAGTCTAGCCCAATATATTAATTTATTTATTAAACAAACCTAACTTATTTAACTTTAAACTTAACTTATTGACCTATTAAGCTAGTTTATTTAGCTAATATGTTACTCTAATATAATTCATTTCAATTAATTGATTAGTTGCATTATAATTATAACTACCCTTTTGTCATTGTACTTTCTTTTTCTTTTTTAATTCAATCATCATTATTCTCAAGCTTTAAAGTTTATGAATAATAAATTTATATTATTGTATCATTTAATGTTTTTATTTTATATAAATATAAATATAATTTATTATGTTGAATTATTAAAACTTCTATATAAGTGGAAATAAAATTTTGTTCACTACTTTATTTATTTAACAAAATTATTATTCTTTTCTCCACTAAAGAACCTATTTTTGACATATATACCTAAATTTATAAATTTATCAATAATTCATTTAAATTTTAATAGTTAAGTCTAAATAGGCTAACAAATCAAAACTAGGTTTTCTAAATTTTGTAAATAAGTTAGATCAAGTTGAAATTTTTTTATCTACAAACAAATCACAAACCATGTCCAAATTAGTAATTTTTGAAAAAGGCCTAACTCATTTATGGCAAATCTTAAATTGACTTAACCTATCTTCAGCCTTGGTTATTAGCTATATGTTGGACGATTTGAGTGTGCTATGATCTTGAAATGGGGTAATCTATTTAATTTTTTAAAATATTTAGCTATAAAAGAAAATTCATACCCTAACATTAAAATAATTATTTTTTGCCAGTACCTTAGTGGTGCAGTAGTTTTTGATATTATTTTAAAAATCTTATTGTGTATCATATTTAAATTTCTTGTATATATATTAAATGAATTACTACTCTTACTATAGTAATAATGTTTTCTTGTAATAGAAATTTAAAAAATAATAAATTTGTTTCGATATATTTTTATATTTTATTTTTAAAAAATATTTTAGAAATTATTTTCAAAAATTATTTTTGAATTCAAAAAAATTAAAAACAGAAGATAATTAATGAACAAATATGAAAATTTTTATTTAATTATAAATTTTTCATAAAAATAAATTAAAAATTATTTCTATTTTAAAATTACACATTTAAAATTATAAATTTTAAAAATAGATAATAAAAATGTTATGAAACAAAAAAATTTTATTTGTAAAATTATAAAAATAAAAAATATGTTTTTTTATAACCCGAACAAAACAGGCCTAATATTTCCTTACGAGGGACGTTACTATCATGGATTATGACATAACACGACAAAATTGATGCGAACGCGGAGGTGAACAGTTGGCATTAAAGTTCGTTACCGAATAAAGCGTAACGTTGTTTTTAGTTATTATAAGACAATAAGAATATTTCTTAAACAAATATTTCGTTTTTCTCAATTGACGGCCTTTTCTTCTATTGACCACTTGATACTGGTCTTTGCTTTCTCATTATCTAATCTAACTACTTTAAAATTTTGACATAATTTATCTTATCGCTTCGTTTTTTTTTTTCTCATTGCTTTTAAATTTCTATTCTATAACTTCCTTTTTTATTAGACATTCATGTCTCATTGTCTTCTATGTTTATTGCGTTCAATTATAAATAATTTCAATGATTTTTCGCGGTGACTTTCTTATAATAATGATGACTATTGTAACGAGTCTTATTATAATTTTATTCTATGAATGTCATATTAGCATAATATTAATAAAAAGCGGGATGTCTATGTCGTGTACATGTGGGATGAACCAAACCTTTATTAAACTTAATTTTTTTATTAGAAGGGTATCATACATATTTTATATCACTTCACATGAGTAGTTCACCGATATTATATTTATTTATTTATTTATTGTCCAAATTTGGAACATTGAGAGCTTCATATACATTGCCATTAAGCCTTTGGAAACTCTACCAATAAAATATCTTTTAGGGAGGACCGGTGTATAATAATTTTAAGGTGCCTCCATTATTAAATTGTTATTGTCATTGCTTGAAAATGAGAGGGAAAGAAGTTGAAGAGAGATAATTATCGAAGTTTGGTGGAATGGCACCTAGAAATGGTTGTTACTAAAATCAAGCATTCCAAACTCCAAAGCAAGGTGGATATTATCAACATAACTCGCATAAAATTAAACGAATTAAATATTTAAAATTGGCCTAGGCTCAAATTTATATAAGTTTTTAATTAATTAATCAATATGTATTTTAAAAAATGTAATATTTAATTTGATTATAAATATGACAAATTTAAAATTATAAAATAATTAAATTTCAAGTTAAATATTATATTATATAAATAAATATATAATAAAAAATTATGATCAAACTATTTAAAAATTAAACAAACTAAATAAAATTAAGAAATTAATTAATCAAGTCGAGTTCACCTTAACTCAACTCAACTGCCACCCTATTCTAAAGGCAACATTTATGGCCTTCTCCAGTAAGTATGGTGCAAGGCAGCTGCACTGCTGCACTATTAAAGCATATATATATATATATATATATATATATATATATATATATATATATATATATATATATATATATATATATATATATATATTCAATGTCACACTTTTGTCTGCCATTTTTAATTGACTACCTTTAACCAAATTTACTTTCTTATTAAATTTTCCAACTTTTTAATTTTTAGCATACTTTACCTAATCTCGATGCTTTTACATCTTGACTGCAATTTTCTTAGTCGTCGCTTTTTAAATTCTAACGAAATTTACAACCTGTTTTACTGGATATGCATTTCTGCTTCTCTTTTCTGTTGATTGTATTTGGGGGCAGACTATGGTTCTCATTGACACACGGTGAGTTCCAGAACTCAGGGCATGCAGCAGCTTTTGGCACTGCCACGTACTCATGTGACAAAGTGATAATTCAAATTTTATAGATACAATCTTATGGAAAAAATTACAGAATGATCCTAAACGATAAAGATTGCAATTCCATAATTTTATTATTATCTTTATTCTTTATCTAATTATCTAATTTTTTTATGTCTAAATTAATCTAGTTATTATGTACTAAATTATTTTGTTCGATTAGGCAATCACTACAACAAAAAGCAGCAACAACAACGACACTTTTCGTGGCGACAAAATTTCGGTCGTCGCTAAAGGTATTTCCGGCGACTGTTGTCGTCGGTAAAAATGAAAAATATTTTCAGAGGGATCAGGATTGGGGGGGCGGGAAGAAATAGGCTTTTAGCGACGACAAAAGTCGTCGCTAAAAGCCTAAAAAAATTTGGGCAGGACAATTTGGCTTGCAGGCGGGAAATTTTGTCCTTCAGCGACGACATTGTCATCGCTGAAAATTCAAGGCTTTCAGCGATAACACTGTCGTCGCTGAAGGGTGCAGAATCAGCGACGACAATGTCGTCGCAGAAGGTCTAAAAATTTTTTGAAAAAAATTTGGCCTTCTGTCGTCGCTGAAGGCCAAACATTTTCAGTGACGACAGTGTCGTCGCTAAAGGGGTTACCATCAACGACGACAGAGTTG
The DNA here is from genome assembly GCA_020226215.1 of Sindora glabra. NCBI lineage: Eukaryota > Viridiplantae > Streptophyta > Magnoliopsida > Fabales > Fabaceae > Sindora > Sindora glabra. The sequence goes on along the minus strand of CM035236.1, from coordinate 43,158,265 downwards.
TCGCTGAAAGTCCCCTATTTTCAGCGACGACACTGTCGTCGCTAAAAGCCTTGTCCGAATTCCGAGACAAGGCTTTAGCGACGACATTGTCGTCGGTGAAGGCCGAACTTTCAGCGATGACGCTGAAAAAAAAATTCGGTCGTCGCTAAAAGCAGCCGGAGGCTATTTATTCCCCGCGCCTCCTCCCTCCTCATTTGCGCGTTTGAAATTTCTGGACCTGAGGTAAGTTCCTGAACTTTCTCTCTCTTTTAATTTTTTTTAATTTTAGTATATTTATTTTCTATATATGTTGATATGTATTAATTTTGTATGTTATATCTTTTAATTTGTTAGTTATTATTAGCACTTAGCTTAGTTTGTGGAGAGTATTCAGAGTTGATCAGTAGATTTTTACCATTGAGGTACGTAAATAAAAAAGTATAATTTTTTTTGTGTACTAATATATTTAATTCACTCAAATAGTTTACAATGAATTAATGGAATTGATAGTATGTTTAATTTAATATGAAATTTTGTATTATTTAATTTTGCATATTGTAAATTTTAAATTTATTTATGTAAATTTAACTTAGCATTAATTTTATAAATATAAATTTGATTATTATTATGCATCCCTCAATTTACAATTTTGAAGTAGACAATATATGTGTAGATTATTCATTTAGAATAATGTAAGATAAAATAGTTATGATATTTTATTCACAAAATTTAAAATTTGTGATGCAATTTAAGAAACTTCAAACTTACTAGATTTGATGAAATAATGTAAGATAGAAAATTAGAATAAATATATTAATCTATCTTAGAAAATAAGAGATTACGATAATATAATCTCTTTTTTAATTGAGATTGAAACTTAACAATTCAAATTGTATTATTTACACCACATACTAAGAAAAATTCAATTAAACTAGAGACTACATAAAAATAAAATCCTAACAATCCAAATTATAATATTTACATTACATAAAAATTAAAAATTTTAAAACACTAGGAAGTTCGCATGAAAATCACCCCCTCTTGGATAAAACAACATTTACTTAAATAAAGAAGCTGAATTGTGCATCTTATAAATATTATACACCTTATAAAACTAAACTTACTTAAATTTACAACTAGGAAGTCCGTACACAAAATATAAAATTTATGATGCAATTTAGGAAACTTCAAACTTATTAGATTCGATGAAATAATGTAAGATAGAAAATTAGAATAAATATATAAATCTATCTTAGAAAATAAGAGATTACAATAATATAATCTCTTTTTTAATTGAGATTGAAACTTAACAATTCAAATTGTATTATTTACACCACATATTAAGAAAAATTCAATTAAACTAGAGACTACATAAAAATAAAACCCTAACAATCCAAATTATGATATTTACATTACATAAAAATTAAAAATTTCAAAACACTAGGAAGTTTGCATGAAAATCACCCCCCTCTTGGATAAAACAACATTTACTTAAATAAAAAAGCTGAATTGTGCATCTTATAAATAATATACACCTTATAAAACTAAACTTACTTAAATTTACAACTAGGAAGTTCATATTCATAGTATACACCTCTCTATAAAGAAGCTGAATTGTGCACCTTATCAATATAGTAAAGTAGATTATACTTTTGAATTCCCACAAGCGTATTGTGAAACATAACAGTTGTTATGAATATTTAGAAAAATCAATAATCTACATAATAAGTTATATAAATAACAGTACTGACACTTAAACAACGATACTCATAAAATGTTGTATCGTTAATTTTAATTATTGTAAATATATTTTTACAATAATTTAAAATAAAACTGCATTTGCATTTAAATTATAAGCTTAGACCCGTTCAAGGGTTGGATGTTTTTCTGAACATCAATCAACCCTTGAATTGTCCTGAAAAGTTGGACAGTTTAAGATATTATCATGTAGTTATTATTAACAATTTATCGGGCTCTTGTTTGATATTGTGGAAATATCTTAGCATCCTAACTGTTCTCCGGGTATAAACTATACACGTGTATAGTTTAGGCACTTGGAGAACCATAGGGAGATGCTGCCGAAATTTCTGTACGAGTCAATCGATGAGCGTGGATAAATTGAAAAAAAATAATAACTATAGAAATATCTCGAATGGGATAGGATCCTACCCTTCAAAATTGGAGTGATACGGTGCATTTAGGGTGACTGTCAAATATTAATCAACATACTTTATTTCACCTACAACAATTTCCTTCCTGTTCAGTGATACAATGTCTGTCGATAAAAGTTGGATACATCTACCAAATCGATTGTCGGATGAGTATTGGAATGGTGCAGTAAGATTTGTTCAAAGAGCCAAAAACTTTGCCAATAAAAGGGTATGGTAAGATGTCCATGCAAAAAGTATGTGAATTTAATATTCCAGACATTACTAACATTGGAGGCGCATATTATAGATAATGGATTTCATCCATTATACATAAATTAGGTACACCATGGTGAAGCAGATGTTTCGACTTCTAGAGGAACTAGTGAGATATCTCCTAACAATAGAGATGAGCTAGCAGATATTATACATGATTTCATTGGCCCTGAGGCAACTGAAGTTGATTTTCACAATGACGAGTATAGAGGTGAGAATGCGGCTAACGAAGACATTGGAACAAAATATAGTAACTGTGATAACCTGTTCGAGCAAGTAGAAACAGAGTTGTATCCGGGTTGCACAGCATTTTCAGCATTGAACTTCTTGGTCAAACTTATGCATTTGAAGGTTCTGCATAAGTGGACAAACAAGTCATTTGATGCTCTTCTTCGATTATTAAAAGAGGCACTTCCAAATGATAATAAATTGCCTAAATCGTACTATGGTGCAAGGAAATGGCTCAACAAGTTGGGGTTGGGGTATGAATCAATCCATGTATGCAAACATGATTGTGCACTTTTTTGGAAAGATCATGCTTCTAAAGATAATTGTCCAATTTGTGGGGAGAGTCGATGGGTAAATAAAACTACAAAAGGAAAGAAGGTGCCCCAAAAAGTGGTTTGATATTTTCCTTTAACTCCTCGACTACAGCGTCTATATCGGTCAAGACATACTGCAAAAAATATGATATGGCATCACACTGAAAAATCAAAAGAAGAGGGGGTAATGCGACATCCCGTGGATGGAAAAGCTTAGCAGGAGTTCGATAAAAGGTATCCTAATTTCTCCGCTGACCTACGAAACGTCAGGTTGGGTTTAAGTGCAGATGGATTTAATCCTTTTGGTGATAGGAACCTATCTTATAGCATGTGGCCAGTAGTTATGACTACTTACAACTTGCCACTATGGATATGCATGAACCAATCTTTTTTCATGTTGACCCTATTAATCCCAGGGCCGCAATCGCCAGGTAAAGATATCGATGTGTTCTTACAGTCGGTCGTAGAAGAGTTGAGGGATCTCTGGGAGAGAGGAGTTGAAACTCAAGATGCAAATACAAATACGGTGTTTAATATGCGGGCAGCATTGCTCTGGACTATTAATGATTTTCCTACTTGAAGTAGTCTATTCCGGGTGGAGCGGGCAAGGATACAAAGCATGTCCTACATGTAATTCGGATACTCCGTCGATTCGAGTTAGAGGAAAAAAAGCTTACGTTGGTCATCGTCGTTGGCTTCCAAGAAGTCACACATGGAGAAATAGGAAGGAATTCAATGGAAGGTCGGAAAGGAGACCTCCTTCCTCGACCTTTTACCAATAATGTTATCATGGAACAGTTGGCCAAAGTGCCACAGAGACTTCCAGGAAAACATGCTGAATTTGGTGGTGTAAAGTGAAAAGAGAGGTGCCGACGAACTTAATTGGAGCAAGAGAAGTATATTTTTTAATCTTCCTATTGGCCAACAATGAACTTAAGGCATAACATTGATGTCATGCATGTTGAGAAAAATGTATGTGATAGCATCTTGGGTACATTATTGGAGATTGAGCACAAAACAAAGGATACAGACAACGCAAGACGAGATTTGACAGACATGAAGATAAGGCCTAACTTGCATCTGTATGAGCAGAGGGGTTAACTTTTCAAGCCACATGCTGGATATACGCTTAACCAAGAAGAGCGAAAAACGATTTGCCAGTATATAAGAATGTGAAATTCTAGATGGCTTTGCTGGGAGTCTTAGTAAGAATGTCACAGATCATGACCCGAAGTTAAAGGGGTTGAAATCACATGATTGTCATGTTATTATGCAAAGACTGTTAGGACCAGGTGTTCGAGCTTTTTTACCAAAGGAATTATCATATCCACTTGTCGAGTTATGCAATTTCTTTAGTCAAAATATGTGCTAGAACTCTCAACAGGGAGGATATTCTGCAAGCTAAACAAAACATTATCATAATTTTGTGCAAGCTTGAGAGGATATACCCCCAGCATTTTTTGACATAATGGTTCACTTGGTGATGCATCTGCCAGATGAAGCATTGGCAGGAGGACCCGTTCATTTTCGGTGGATGTACCCATATGAGAGGTATATAAAAAAGTTAAAGGATTACGTTCGAAATCGTGCTCGACCGGAGGGTTCAATTGCAGAAGGATATATTGTTGATGAGGCATTAACATTTTTCTCCATGTATTTGGAAGGAGTGGAAACTAGATTCAACCGCTCTGATAGAAATCAAGATGTAATACCTAGTCAAACAAGAAGGACATTGTCGGTGTTCCAGTCCCAATGTTGACCGATAGGGAAGAAGACAATTTCTCATTTCGATAGGAAGGATCGGGATATTGCAGTATGGTACATCTTGAATAATTGTACTGAGATTGAAAAATATCTCCAGTGAGTATCTTAAACTTCAGTTATGTTCTTCTCCCTTTTGTGATTATAATAGACTAAGATTGTTATGTTCTACAGTGAGCATCGATTGGAACTCGAACGAAGTGGTGCTGAAGATATTGATAACTTACAGAGAACCAAATTCCCCTCTGGTTTTACTCGAAGGTAAGGATTTTTTTCTTCCCAAATCCATTGAACGGATATCTTAAATATTGTTCATTTCTCTTGTTGATATTTTAATTTAATTCTTGGAATAATTGTTACTTTTGTAGATGTACTATTTACATAGGAACGGTTCCCCAGAGGCCACGAAGAGTTACTATCATTAGCATCCGGTCCCAGTTTCACTAACATGGTATACTCTGCGTGTATTGTGAATGGAGTACGTTTTGTAGCCAAAGCTCGGGATGAGAAGCATAAAACGCAAAATAGTGGCATTTCTGTTCCGGGATTGATGGTAACATGTTTTATGGTGTACTGGAAGAAATAATTGAGTTGACTTATTTAAATAAGTACAATGTGACTTTATTTAAATGCAAGTGGTATGACACTGATCCTACAAAGAAGAAACTTTATACTGATAAGAATATCACAAGTATCTCCATCAACGGACAATGGTACAAGGATGATCCTTACATACTTGCTACTCAAGCAAAACAAGTGTTTTACACTGAGGATCTCCTTAATGGACCAAATTGGAGGGTCGTCCATAATATGGTGCATCGCGATATATGGGATCTACCCAGTGATGGAGATAATGCACAAGACCTGTTATTTCTGCAGGATAGTAACTCGTCCAAGCTTCAACCTCACAGTTGATCTGGGAGATTTCGATCTAGTACATCTAGGTAATGAAAGAAATAGTCCTTCAATCGTTCCAACGCAAAATGTTGGACCTGGTGCTCATGGAGAAGACACCGTCATCGATGATGACGAGAGCCTTGAAGACGAAACAATTGATGATTATATAGATGAGGAGCCCACACAATCTGATAATGAAGGAGAATCCGATGACCATCAGTCTGTTAGGTTCACCGACACTGATTCTGACTAGGGAAAAAATAACATATTGAACTACAACTACAACTCATAATTGTGTAAGCATGATTATTAAAATAATAAATGTGATTGTAAGAGATTGAACCATTTCATCCTTCAACTGGACATTGAGTTCTTTTAATTACTTATATGATGTGTATTATTTTAGTTATGGCGGATGTGAGGCACGATACCACGGAGGTGACGCTGGAGGCGACCCACCGGACGACCCACCCGTATTCCATCTCAGTGTGAGGGCTCAGGTATTTGTTATTAATTGTGCATACCTAAGCTTAATTAAATATTATGTTTATTTTGTTAATATTTTTCTTTATTAAATAAAGTAGCACCTGCTAAGAAGAGGGAGCCGAATAGGTCCCTAAGACTGCACGAGAAGATAGGCAGGGGTGGAGGCAGACCGGTGCCTGTACAGTTTGATACGACTGGTACATGGCATGCGGTTGGTGAGAATGCCAGTCATCTCCCTCGTGATATTGGCAGCATGATCCGCGCCCACGTGCCGCCCTATTATAAGTCATGGCGGGCTGTACCTAGGAGATTCGAGATAGAGTTGTGCAGGAGGTTTGCGTAAGTATCCATTTCCTTTTGAATTAATGTCTTTGAGATTGAAATTTCTAAATATATGACTTATAAATTTATTAAATGTCTTTAATGCAGTCCCATTTCGAGTTCCAGGGCATCTCCGAGGGTGATCGGGATAGAGCACTCTCTGGTTTGATGCGGACTGCTGCCGACCTGTACGAGATTGGAAGTACAGGTTGAATAAGTATTTCTTAGAGCATGGAGGTGATCGATATAGGAGTATGACTTGGATCGAGCTCGACGTTGTGTGCCTCGGTCTGTCTCACCGCAGACATGGCAGAGGTGTGTGGACTTCTTTGATAGTGACGAGTACAGGGTAAGTATGATATTTTATGGTATTATGTCAGTATTTCATAATTAGTAGATTGTGAACATTAAAATTTAACTTTTTTCTCTTAATTTGCAGGAGTTGTCTGCAAGAAATACAAATAATAGAGCACAGAAGGTCGTGAATGACCGGCATGGGTCAAAGTCTATTGCTGCACATCGCTTTGATAAGGTAATTTAATTTTTTTGTATCTTTTTTAAATATATCATTTGTTAAATAGCATTACTACCCTTCATCCTTTTTTTTGTTACAAAAATTGAACAGAGAAACAGAGATACTGGTGAGCTGCAGTCGGTGCCCGATAACTTTAGGGACCGACACACATACAGGTCGGGGAGTGGGTGCATCCGATCCCTCAGGGGCAACATGTAAGTTGTTTGAATTTCATATTTTAAATAAAATTTTACAAATATATCTTCTAAGATAGATTTCTTATTACTTTTTTTTAATAATTTAAGGCGAGGATGACTGAGCTCATGACTCAGCATGTACAGTCTAGTGTATCATCCACTAGCTTGCCTACGACTCCTGTACAGTTAGATGAGGCTGCCATCACCGATGAGGTGCTTGGCACTCGTCGAGGGTACAGGAAGGCTGTTGGGCGTACTTGCTTGTCAGACTTATCGTTCGATGGGGACTTCTAGCACGGCGACTAGCTCACAAACCGTGTCTCAGGTCGGTGAGTTGCAGGAGCAGTTACACCAGAGTCGGGAGCAAGTTGAACAGAGCCAGCGATTGATTCAGCAGCAGCAGCACCAGCTTGATCAGCAGCAGCAGCAGATTACACAACAGCAGGAGATGATGCAGCAGCAGCAACAGCAGCAGCAGCAGATGCAGCAGCAGCAGATGCAGCAGCAGCTTGGGACTTATCTTACTGAGATGAGCTCGATCCTTAGACAGCAGGGTATCGTCCTACCGCCGCTTCCATTTGCTGCTGCTACACCACCTGGGCTGAGTAGATTTGCGCCTGCACCTACCGCTCAGCCGCCACCGTCATTTTATCATCCTCGTAGTCAGGATGATGATGATGACGATGACGATGACGATGACGACGATCATAGTGCACTGTGATTTTGCACCTCCCTACTTCCCCATAGTATATTTTGTTTATGTATCTTTATATTTTCTATATGTGCACATTTACATAGATGATGTATATATATTAGTTTATTTATATTGTGATTATTTTTTACCATTGCTTTATGAGTATTAATTTTTTTATGTTGGATTAAATTGTTAAACATTATTAATAATACTACTGATATATTATAATTGTATTATTTATATTAAATTAAATTTAAAAAAATTATTAAACGAGGTCAAGTAAAATTAAAATAAAGAATATATTATTTGAAATATACGATAATTTGATTTTAAATTTTTTTAAAAAAATTCAAAAAACTTTTAGCGGCGACAATTGTTGTCGTTATAGGTTGAAGTCGTCGCTGAAGATTCTACTTTCAGCGACGACAAATTCGTCGCTGAAAGCCTCATCTTCAGCGATGATAAAGTCGTCGCTGAAAGTCGAATCTTCAACGACGGACTTCAACCTATAGTAACGACAATTGTCGCCGCTAAAAATTCAAATTTCAAATGTTTTTGAATTTAGAAATTGTTTTTCTGCGACGACTTTGTCGTCGCAAAAGGCCTAGCTTTTTAGCGACGACAAGTTGTCGTCGCTAATGACCTCTTCAGGCACGAACATGCGCCGACGACATTTTTAACGACGACTTTTTCTTTTGCGACGATCGAGAACTTTTTAGCGACGACAAATGTCGCCGTTAAAAGTTTTTTTTGCTGTAGTGAATATTTATTTTTATTTATTAGAATATGTTATTTCTTTTCTTTTTTTCACCATATCACTCTCCTTTTTTGTTCTTTCTTATACACATTTTTTGTTAATATCATTTTTAATTTTTATTACTTTAGAAATTATGCTTCGTTTCTCTTATTTTTATTTATTTTATTAAATATTTTTTCTTTCCTTTTTTTGTTATTTAGAACTCAAATGCTTGTATCACTAAATAATACATATGTAATATGATATATTTTATATTTATCATAAAATATTTTACATAAGTTATAACTTTATATAAAAAGTATTAATTGAATTAAATAATTATATTTTATGTTAAAAAATTCTGAAAATTAAAATAAAATTATTTATTTAATACTTATCAATAATAGCAATTCCCAAGTGATTGAGATCTTTTAAAGGAATTATAATTCACGTGTGTTATTATTTTTTTTCTCTCATTTACTTTATTTCTTACGTTTTCTTTCTTTTTTTCATATTCACTCATCACTCATGTTATTTATAGTTTACTAAAAAGTATAATTATAACATAATATATTTAATTCTTATTACAAAAGTATTTAAAATCTTTAATTACATTTATCTACATCTATAATAAAAATTGGATCTTTTCCCAACTAATAAAAGGCCAAAGATAGAGAATAGCATTATATATTTAATTATTATTATTATTATTATTATTATTATTATTATTATTATTATTATTATTATTATTATTATTATTATTATCTTTTATGCTAATTGTTGCAATGAGTGGATGGTCCGATCTTCAAGTAAAAGCTTTCATTTTAGTTTTTATATCCTTATTAATTTTGTTAAATGTGTAAAAATATCTTATTATTAATTTATTTTCCTAATTATAAATTATACATATTTAAATTCTTAAGATGAGTAATGATATAAAAATTTAATTTATATGACAATTTTACATAACTAACATGGTTATATATTTATCGTTTCTAATTTAAAAAATTATTATTATTTGAATAATTAATTATTTCAAATTTTCTTATTTTAAACAAAGACTTGATAAAGTATAGTTAAATAAAGGAATCACTACATTGATATTAAGATTCTTTTGGGGCTTGAATAACTTGATTGAGATAATTAAATAATTAAACAACTAATTTCATATTAAAATTATTTAAGCGATTAAATTACTATAAATAAAATTTAATTTCTAGATATGATAATTTTACATAAATCTTGCAACATTGGAAACTCATATTTTATGAAAAAATTATAAAATTTATGTAAATGGTTGCAATAATTCATATCAATATTTTTTTTAATGGGAGTATTAAAGAACAATGCATGCAAATATATAAACCATATTTATTTTATATATTCTTTAATTAACTTATGCAAATGTAGTTATTTTTTTTCAAATTTTATTTATTGTTATCTTTGATTATCATTTTTTTATATATACTAATGGACATTTCTTTCTCAATATTGTGTCATCCTCTATACTAATCCCATGCAACTTCTTAGCACCTAAAATTGTATATTTTACTAAATTAAGGCATTAACATTAATTAAATGCAACAAGTTAATTATATATTACAATAAACTAATTTAATTAAATAAAATTTTTAACTTTTTAAAATATTTTTTTAATAAAAAATATGTATTTTGATATATCTATACCACTCATTGATGTATGAATTGTAAATAGTAGAAGTAGATAAGAGAAACAATGATGTGAATAAAAAAATAATATGTGAATTATAAATTACTGATAACATCTCAATTAGTATATATTAAATTTGAAATATAATACTTAAAAATTGATATGAATAAAATAATAACAATTTTTATTTTTATTTTTCAAATACTTTTATTGAAAAATAGAATACATAATTAAAATTAATTAATTCAATCAAAATATCCCTTGTATATTGAACTTTTAAAGCAATGATTTGAAGGAATAATATTTTAAAGAATAATAATATGTTAAATGGTATGAATAAATGTAAAGAGTATCACTCTCTATATATAAACAAATTTATATACACTTTCTCTAAGGATAATATAATGTAAAAATGATAATATTTTGAGGCCAATTCTATGATGTCTCCTAGGTTTTGGAACCCAGGGTGAGTTAGGGTATGTTTGGCTGGAGGTGAAAATGGGAGGGGGAGTAAATGGAGGGGGGTGAAAATGGAGGGGGAGGAAATGGAGGTGAAAGTAATTTCACCTGAGTTGTTTGGAATGGGTGAAAATAGGAGGGGAAGTAAACCTGGGTGAAATGAATTTCTTTTGTTTGGAATGGGTGAAAATAGAGGGGAAAGGAAATGTGAATGAGTAAAATGACTAAAATGTCCTTTTATTATGTTATGTTGAGATAGTTATAATATTATTTAGTAAAATTAGATAACAAATAATTTATAGGTGAAAGAAAATGTATTAAATTTTTTCTTCAATCCTAACATATTTATATTTATAATTTATAATTTTTATATAATTAATAAATATTAAAGAATGTGCATTATATTTTGTTCAATACTTACGGTGAGGTAGTAAAATTACTATACTATCATTGTTGAATAGAATTATACATATTTAATGATAATAATTTCATTTATCAAAATTAAATACATTTTAATTTATTTTATTCCTAATAACATTAGTAATATTAAATTATACATTTTTTAAAGACTATAATTAATATATTTTTATTAAAGAATTAATTAATAAATGATATCTCAATACATAAAATAAATTAGTAAATAACACATTACTCCTAATATTGTCAATTTATTTTTTGGTAGCAGAGGATATATATCATGTTCATTAACTGTTGCAGTACACATATACATACATACACATAGAAGCAATTATTTACGTAGCGAGAATAACATTCAACAAAACTAAGGTTGAACGAAAAACACTTGCTTCGTGGGTACAACATACAAACATTGCACTGCTCCAATAATTCTAAACACAACAAATACCTATCACATTGATTAAATGTTGCAGTGCACATATGCACACATAGACATAAAGGCAATAAGTAGTGGATTAAAAATATACATACTTCTGGTACGAAAATTAATATTACATAAAGTATAATATTGTCGTCAGATCTTATACTGTACTAATTATACACACACATAATACATAACACAACATGGATGTGTCCAGTCACATGTTCTTGTGAATAACCAAACAAAGAGAATGATTTTATCCAAGAACTAACTCCCACCCTATAATGATCAGTGTATAGTCTAGTGTAGCCCACACTTCCAGATCAGGCACATTGTCATGAATTAGTAAAGTTGAAACACCTACAATTAAGATAAACACATAGTCAGAAAACCACGTAAGGATATGAATAACAACTGTTAGGACATAAATACAAACAAGCTAGTTAACTATCGTGCAAACTCAATATAGAACAATAAATAATCACATTACCCTATACTCTTCTCCAAGGTGGCCTTGTATCCTTCCATCCTCAGCAACTCAATCATCTCCAACATTTGCCATGAGTTGGTACAACAATTGTAGACGAAAATGAGGTGGGACACCAAAGAATTTATTCCTAGCCTTCTCATTATCACATAAGAAGTTATAACACATCAGCATGTTATCTTGAGGCACTCCTATGTTTTCCAACTCCCCCCAAACTTCTGCCTCGCTATAGTAACGAGGTCTAGTACTCTGAAAGATTGCTACACTTTCTCTAATTGCCTGGGTGTGTTTGTCTGCCACTTCTCTCATTACACCTGTTAACTTCTCCATTCCTATGTCTAGTCTTTCATACCCTTTCTCAATAATATCAACCATTGGTGCTTTTCTTTTAGAACCCTTTGAAGATGAAGTTCCTTGTGAATGAGTGGAGGGATTTGAAGGTGCATACTCCTGAGAGTGGTGGGATGGAGGTCCCTCAGAACTGAATGCATCAACATGCTGTGTGAAACTTGGAACCTCACTTCCCCCTTGAAGATCCGGACCAGACATAAATTCAAAGCTATCATTGAGGTCAAATTGGGCACTCTGCCACCTATGAACTTTGTCCCTTAATGTTTCAGCGTTTGCACCAGTAGCCCTGTCTCTAGCAAATAGCTCTAATAACTTGTCATAATTATGGATAGGAGTCCTTTTCCACTTCTGAGCTTCTGGCTTGTCCTGCAAATCAAACATTCCAATGGATAAAAATTCAACATGGATAACCTCTCACTCAGTGCCCCAAAATCGAAACATATGTATTTTTGTGAAACACTATAAGTAAAGGCATGCCATTTTAAAATGATGCCATTTGAATCATTACCGCACAAATCTCGTTCCATACTTCTGGCTCAGCGTCAAACATTCTTGTAGTTGGATTCCAGGCGACTCCACTCCATTTGTGAAACAAGTCATAGCACTCGTTAAAGTGCTCCTTCAATGTTCTCAACCTATTTTTGATGTGATGCTTCTGGAAGAATGGTCCAATGGATTCCTTTAACTCAGCTACTATGGTGGCATACGCTGCTGTAGTGAAAGTCCCATCAGGTCTGTTGCCTTTGTGCACTTCCTCCAGTAATGCGTCAAGCAACAATGCATCCATTTCAGGGGTCCACCTAAGTGTGTCCCTAGATGAGGATTCTCCCCTGTTGTCAGTTTTCCTGTTCCTTGGCATTTTTTATCTGTAAAGCAGCAAACAATGGTGATGTCAGCATCAGCATTCTGATATTAAAATAGTGAATTTACCAATTAGACATATCTTCCCTAACAAGTATAGTTCTAGCTCATGATGACACTTATGTCACATTGATGATATTAATTATTGTTTATGGTATATAACCAGATTAATTAGATTACATTTAACACATACATGGAGATAACTTTGAAACTACTAAGAACTCACACATATAACCTTTGCATTTAACATTATCGTAAACGAGACAACATACTTCTGCAATTATCATACATCATACTAGTGAAATGTCATGTTTACATACGGTACAACTCTTTCAATACAAATGTAAAATATTTAGATAAGTTCCTGTTTATTTGACAAGAGTTATCCTCATCAACCTTAAAGTTACAAAAGGACCCAAAATACAGAAAACTCTATCTATCACAAGTTGTTCTCATAGTCATTCCACATTTGGTTGGCTATGCATTCCCTTAGGAGGTATCCTTCCCGATAGTCTTCCTCATTATTTCGTGCTTCATGGTCCCCAGAATCTTCTATCTCAGTGTGCAACAGCTCATGATCTACTTCATCCATCAACCGTGGATCGGGATCAACATCCATCAGAAAATTATGCAGTACACAACATGCTATCGTGATTTCTGTTATAGTGGTGAGAGAATAAAATGGTTCCGTTCCACTGGCTATAATAGGAAACCTTTTTTTAAGCACACCGAATGCTCTTTCAATCACATTTCTAAGTGAAGCATGTCGATGGTTGAATATTTCTTTTGCATTCTGTGGACCACGTCTTGTGTACTCCTTCAGATGATACCGTACCCCTCTGTATGGTGTTAATAGCCCACTTTTCAAGGGATAACCTGCATCACCTAGGTAAAATTTGCCTAGGTTTCATTACAATCATACATTCTTACATCACTATCTCCATATCAATCATCAAAAGAACTTCTAGGCAACAAAGTTATCCTATTATTTAAAAGCATGTCATTCTAAAAATCTATCTTACCTCTAGGAATTTTCAACCTATCCCCTCTTTTAGTCAATGCATGTTTAAGAACTCTAGAATCGGACGCAGTTCCTTCCCATCCAGATAAAACATATGTAAATTTCATATCAAAATCACAAACTGCTAACACATTTTGCGTCGGGTAATCCTTTCTGCCTCGAAATCGAGGAGCATCTTCTCTTGATACCTTGACTCGTATATGAGTCCCATCTAAGGCTCCAATACAATCCTGTATTATATTAATTATTCAAAATTTGAATTAAATAAAGATTGCAATAGGAACAACACACATGAATGAAAAATTTTAGCATTCTTAACTAATTGCATTACCTTGAAATAAGGAAAAAACCTACTGTTATTGAAAATCTGTTGAGGAACCTCTGATCCTGTAGGTTGAACTAGATACTCTTCGCCGAGCGAAACTATTGATCGTAAGACATTATGAAAGTGACGACTAATTGTCTCCCCAGATCGATAGAAGAAAAAAGACATAGTCCTATTTTTTACATTATGGGCCAACATATGCAAAAATTGGGCAACCTGCTCCTCCACCATTGCATACTTAGAATCTCTCACTCTACCAGTTCCTCTCACCTTCTGGCACAATTGATGGAAAGCATGTGGGCTCATGCGTACAAGATTATGGCACTTATCAGGATGTAATAAGTCTTCAAGTAGTTGTTGACGCATTTGATCTCTTGAACCACTAGACTCATCAACAGGACGTTGCAAACAAGAGGCTTGTAGTTGCAACAATTGCATTGACTGAACAGTATATGATACCATTTGGATAATGAACATATTACATAAATTTTCCCACTCTTCTATCATGTCTACATTAATGAATTTGAATAGCTCCATCCACTCTTCGAATGAATCATCCATATTATCCTCCACGACAACTTCTAAGATACGGCCAATGTCTAACTATTAACAAAAAACCATCATAGTTAATAATATCATGACATGGAATATTCATTACTATGATGCAGGTGAACATGAACTACAAAGGATCACACATAAGTTTCAAATTCACTTGCCAATCATGAAATACTACTATTAATAGACAACAGTCAATCACCCATATAGCTCCATAAGCAAGATTAATAGCTATGGATATGGATGTGCATTTACCTTAAGGAATGGTGAGGTAAGACTATCAATCCTTTGATGTTTCCTTGGACAAAGATTCTTACTTTTTCACTGGTTGATCTGTATATAAAACAGCTACATAAGAAACTCTTCTAAGATGAACTCGTATATATAAGAAGGGTGAATTAAATACCAAACATTGTTACTGTCTGATTCACTATTATTTACAATGTGAATTAGAACAATGTAATTGTCAGAATTAGAATAATTATAGAGCAACATAAAGAAGGTCATTTATTAATTTTGAACCTACATTAATTTATATTAACAATTTAATTACTATTTCTATTAAAGAAGATAATTTAGTTATTCTGAAGCTACATTAAAAGGGTAATTTATTATTTGTATTAATAAGTTTGTTAGAATTTTCAAGTAACTTATATAAAAATTATACGCGTGTGAGGTATTAATTTACATGGTAGAATAATTATATTTTGATCAACGAAAACTAATATATTGGTGTAAGATAAAAAAATAAATTCATTCATATTTATTTACATTTTGTTCAATAAGTGAAATTTGAGGTGAAATTTATTACAATCTTTTAACATATTTTGAATTTAATATTAACCTTTCTCAATACAAATGCCACCACACTGTGAAGAAATAGTTATTTTTGAAGCAATCACATTTCCCCATTCCAAAAGACTTGTAAATTAATCCACTAATATTTCATTAAATATTATATAATATAACATCCAATATTTTTAAAATTAGAAGATAGTAATTTACTTATTTATAATTGTAATATACCATCAATATATAATTTTCTATAATTTATGTATTGACTAATTGCAATGTTCCTTTTTTACAGTAATTATCATGTTGGTACTGATTTAAATACTAAGAAAATAAAAATAATAGCATCAGACAAACTATACAGTATTTATCCCAAAAAAAATATGAGCACCTTATTTGTTGTTATATTAATTAATAAGAAATTCCTAAACATTCGGTAAAATAATGGTCAATGCAATTACTTATTACAATTCCTTGTCTTCATCAAACTGCAAAAATTAAAAAAAAACAAGGACAACATTTAGCATGCATTCTCCATTCCCGATTTTCAATTTTCCAATAACACATGTCTACCAATATATGTAAGAAATTAAGTAGAGGGGAAGAAAGGAATATTGAAAAATATTGTAATACGAAATTGAATTAAATTCATTATAAAAAAATTTAAAAAAAATTCCGTTCGGTACGGGTCGGGTTTCGGGTCAAATCAGATCGACCCGACCCGACCCGACCCGCCCCAGCCATCCGCCCAAACCAGCCCGTTGCAGCTGACCCGACCCAACCCCGGAATTTGCCCCCTCTGCCCGGATGAACTCCACTTCGTCCCCGCCGATCGGCGTCTCCAAGGTGGCTTCCGGCTTCGGCACAACGTCTGGCCGCCGTCTCCAACTCTCCCCGAACGGCCGAGTCCAACGGTTGCACAGATCGAACAACCCTGCACACACAACACAGCAACCACAGCCATATGGAAAAACCAGAACCAGAAAAGGCACAAACCTGCTCCGACGGTGTTCTGCTCCAACCGACGGCCTTCGACTGCGTCCGACGTGGCTGCTGCTCTCCGATCGCCACCGAGCACGATGAAGCTGCGGCGAGGAAGATGATGCGGTTCGCTGGCTCCAGGGGCACCGAATGGAAAAACGCATGCGGGAGATCATTTCACCCGCATTTCACTTGGTATATGGGAGGGGGTGAATTTCGCCCCGGGCCCACCAACTTTTCGTAACTACATTTCGCCCCCTCCCAATTTCGCCCCTAGCCAAACAGGCGAAATTACCCACCCCACCCCCGATTTCACCTGGCCAATTTCGCCCCCCTCCCCTTTCACCTATTCCAAACGTACCCTTAGTGACATCTGGACTGTTAAATAGAAGTAATTAAATCATGACTATTGAACTAAAAAACACATTTTGTTTGGAAGGAAAAATTATGAAATTGACCAATTAGTTATACAAATATGAAATTGGCCCCATGAGGAAAAACGTCCATCTAGCCTTAGGTTTGGTGATAAAGCAACATGTGACTCTCTTTTTGCTTGAATGACGTCCACTTATTCGAGTTTTTTTCCCTTTTTATAGAAAGTGGAACTAGAAATAACCTATGAAAAATAATTTTTCCCTCAATACAAGTTTGCATCCCAACTTTATTACAATTAATTATTATCTTAATATTAATAATTATTAACTTATTATTATTTTTTATTAATAATAAGAGTAATTAAATCATTAAATGCACACATATAAAAATTAGATATTGTATTAAGAATGTAACGAAAGCCATAAATTTTTTAAAGGATATTGGATATCACTTAAATTAAAGAATTTCAATAACTTATTATTAATTTTAGCATATTGGAATATTTTTGTTCTAAATTTTACTAATATTATAATAATTAAAATATGGGACAGACTACAGTGTCTTTGTAGAAATGTAAGTTCCGAAACCCAGGGTAGGTAGCATTTTCTGGTACTACCATGTGCTTCTGTCACAAAACAATAATTCACATTTTGCAAACACAATTTCACGGGAAAAATTGCAAAATAACCTCAATGCATGTGATGATTGGGATTGCAAATCCAATTATTTTTATGTCAACTCTTTCTCATTTACATATGCAATTATGTGAAATGAACATTTAGCTAGTTTAACTCATTTTATCAAACCCAAGTGATTATTTTTAAATAATTTTTAATTATAAAAATACAAATATGTAAATTAAGATTGCATTGTATGAGTTGTAAATTTTTAATTATCTGTTTTAAAATTTTCAAAGAATCATTTGAAATAATAAAATATATATAAATATCTCAAATTTGGGAAGAATTATTTTAATTAATGAAATATATATATCTCAAATTAAAATTTAGGAAGAATTATTTGAATTAATGAAATATAGATATCCTTTCTTTTATTTTAATTTTTAATATTATTTATATTCATATTTATATTATTATTTTTCTTCTTCCAACTTTTTCAATATTAATTTATATTTTTTATTTCACCTGGGTTTATGTCATCTATGAATTGATTTCTTTTATTTCATACACATTTTTATTATAAAATTTTAAATCCTCTTTTATTTTTTTATCTTATAATATATTTTTTTATTTTAAGAACATTTAAAATATATTAAGGAATTGAATTAATAAAGTTAATTAACTTATATTTTATTTTTAACCATTACCATTTTGAAATTCACACATTGTATCTCTTTATTTTGTTTATTCTATAGCTTTTTTTTTTTTCATTTTTTGCCTCATACCCACACATATTAGTTACTATTCAAATGCTAATATTACTAAATAATATAAATATAATATGATATATTTTATCATTATTATAAAAATATTTTAAATAAGTTGAAATTTTAATTTAATAAATTTACTTTGTGACTCACACATTATTGCTTTTTTTTTATTTGCACATATGTGTATTTTTTTTTTCATGTTCACTCTTTCTATTTATAGTCCAAGAACTAATATTATCAAATAATATAATATATTTTAATTTTATTATAAAAATATTTCAAATGATATTTTAATTTGAGCGAATTACTTAATTACATATTCAATTTTATTTTTTTACCACTCATGTATTATATCATTTTTTTATTCTCTCAAATACATGTTTTTCTTTTTTTTCCCCTTATGTATATCCCTATTGTTTATAATTCAAATGCAACTTCTTTTTTAAGTTTTTTTGTATACAATTCTTTTTGAAAATTTTATTCTATAATGTTGTACCTCTAATATTTTATATTCAAATATAAATATAAATTACATTTGATTATATTATATAGCTATTGAAGAAATTTATAAGTAATTCTTTGAAAATTTTAGTTTTGTCATTCCACAATTGATTATATAAACTAACATAAAAATAGTTATCAAATCAATTTTTTAGGAAACAAACAGTACCTTTTATGTTTTAAAGAGTTAATTAAGTATCATTTTATGCAACTTTTTATAAATATTTTTCTTTTTAATCATATTAAATATTTTTATTCAATTTTTTCTCCCTAATCATATAAAACATCTTATTTTTATATTCTTGATCATATAAAGTAGAAGTATTCAAGTTTCAATCATAATAATTATTGGCTACTAATTTTGTGATTTTTTTTATTTTATCCATAATTTTTAACTTATTTTGTATGATTTCCTAAAATTATTTGGACAAATTATAAATTATAAATAATATATATAGATATATTATACATATATATAATATAAATACTTCAATGTATATATTTATTTATATATATAGGCTTAATTAAGTTATTGAATAATTTTAAGCTTTAAAATGACTCTAGTTTATTAAAAATTTGAAAGTCTATTTATATAAATAAGATTTTATATAAATTTGAAAAATTAAATTCAAACTCATTAAACATTTCAAGTATTTTTTATATAAAAAATTGATTAATTAAAAACTTTAAGTACAATATTTACTTATAAATTTCTTCAATAGCTATATAATCTAGTCAAATGTAACTTATATTTATATTTGAATATAAAAATATTAGAGGTATAACATGTTATAGAATAAATATTTTAAAAATAAGTGTAAAAAAAAATTAAAAAAGAAATTGCATTTGAATTATAAACAATACGGATATACATAAGGGGGCAAAAAAAAGAAAAACATGTATTTGAGAGAATAAAAAAATGATATAATACATGAGTTGTAAAAAAACTAAAATTGAATATGTAATTAAGTAATTTGATCAAATTAAAATTTTAATTTATTTAAAATATTTTTATAATAAAATTAAAATATATTATATTATATCTATATTATTTGATAATATTATTGAAAAAATGAACATAAAAAATACACATCATTAAAAATAAAAAAAGGCAATAATGTTTGAAGCACAAAGTAATAATATTTAAAGATAACATATGTAAATAGGTAATTTTATTAAATTAAAATTTTAATTTATTTAAAATATTTTATAATAATAAAACATATCATATTATATTTATATTATTTAATAATATTAGCATTTGGATAGAAAATAATATGTGTGGGTACAAGGAAAAAATGAAAAAAAAAAGTTATAGAATAAATAAAATAAAAAGATACAATGTGTGAATTGCAAAATGGTAACGGTTAAAAATAAAATATAAGTTAATTAACTTTATTAATTTAATTCCTTAACATATTTTAAATGTTCTCAAAATCAAAAGAAATTATATTGTAAGATAAAAAATAAAAGAGGATTTGAAATTTTATAATAAAAATGTGTATGAAATAAAAAAAATCAATTCATAGATGACCATAAACCTGGGTGAAATAAAAAATAAAAATTAATATTGAAAAAGTTGAAGGAAGAAAAATAATAATATAAATATAAATATAAATAATATTAAAAATTAAAATAAAAAAGGATGAAAATTGAATGATACAACATAAATAATATTGAAGCAGTTGGAGGAAAAAAATAATATAAATATAAATAATATTAAAATAAAAAAAAGTATAAAAAGATGGGAGAACACGTGAAATGGTCGTACAAATTGAACATTGATATGTGGATGAACTGTCCTGTCAGCAATGACATACAACACACTTCTTTCAATTTTTGGATTTTGTCTACAATTTACATTATTTCATACCTTCTTTTGTAAATTTTCACAACCTCATAAAATAAATTTTTTAACTAACGGCTGTAATTAAAGCAAGGCAATCGGATGATTAAAAAACGTCACGCCAACCTGGATCTCAAAACTTTCAGGGTGCCTTAGAATTGTCCATTATTGTATTTATATCTTCTAGAAAAATTTAAATTGCTAGAATAAAATGTTTAATTTTATCTCTGCTTAATTGAATCCAACCATAATTTTAATGCTTTAGTAAAGAAATGAAAAAAGAAGAAGAATTGTAATATGTAGATCACTAAAATTTTCTATACAAAACATAGAATATATATATATATATGATAAACTACTCAGATTAAATACTTTGTTTCTATTTTTAGTAATAAAATAAATGGCAATATAATTAATAATATAATCACACTTAATGTTTTGCTTCTATTTTAATAAAGTATTTAATGTATTGTAATTTATTATATTATTAAAAATAGAAAATAAAATATTTAATTTTAATAGTTAAATATATGTATTTAATGCTTAACAATAATCTATAACTGTTGTTAGTATGTGTGTGTATATATATAATGATTTTTGAGATAACATGGCAATATTTGTAACAATTCCGAACAAAGCTTCGTTAAAAAAATTATTAACTGGCATAATCCAATAATATAAATTACTAAAATGTTAAAATAATATAATATTAACTGTAGTTCAATTTTTTGTTATTTTATTATCATATAACTTGTACAAAGGCTAAGGGTTCCATTCATTTGGATGGAAAATATTTTTGATAAGAATATAATTTTAAAATATTAAGATAGTGAAAAATAATGACAGATCATTTCCTATTTTTAAAAAAGAAATTTATTTTTCTCTCTAACTGAAATTGTATATATCATTTTTTAAATTATAAGTTACAAAAGTACATAATATTATCTCATATATATATATATATATATATATATATATATATATATATATATATATATATATTCTTACGAAAATTATCTTTCAAAAATAAAATAAAATCATCAGTGATTTTCATGTTTTTGGAGAGCTTTATTTGCTAGATTAGGGATGCTAAAAACGTCAATTCAATTTATTCTGATAAACTGGGATCCTCCCTCTTAAACTGTATAGTACCGTACGTTGTTGCGCCATTGAAACGAGACATATAAACTTTTGACCTAAAAACGGAATTTAGGGGAGAGAGAAGTTTCTTCCCTCTTTACCTGTCGTATCACAGAAAATATAGATGTTGTATTATCGTCAGGTATTAGTTTAATTACAGTTTATTATTTTACACACATGGATACTGTAATGTAATTGGTGATGACGTGGCTCAATTATTTCTAATAAGTAGTATTAAAGTATGATTAATTATGCTTTATGATAGTTTATTTATTGATAAAAAATCAATATTTTATAAAACAATAATTTCAATTAAATCATGTAAAAAGATAATATTAAGTGTAAATAAAATAATTTATTATTATTTGATGAATATATTTTGAGATGAATGTGAAATTTAAATTTGTTATAGATTATAAACTATTAATGATCAATCTTGATCACGAATTCTAATAAAATTTTACTACTCTTATTAGTTTTAAATAAAAACTTAACTGGAGAGGTTTTCTGACACTTATGGAAAGTATACAAAATCAATTTTAGAGTTTATGAGTAACAACCTTATTTATATTGTAATATTGGTGGATAAACTCATCGCCAAAAATTACTTATTACCACACCATTGAATTAGATTACTATTGGATCCAAATTATATAGTTACTTTAATATTGGGTTAAATCTTTTACATCTTATTTTATTATTGAATTAATAGGTGTACAATGAAAAATTCAACAATCTTCTACTTGGATCATGTAATTTAATAATAGTTACTACTTTAATAAGATGTAAAAGAAAATTATGACATCTTTACAACCATTAGTTTAAATTGAGATTATAAATGTCTAACAACACAAAATATAGTATATGGTAAGGATATCAATAAAATATGTGTATTGTACACTTATACATTGCTAACCATATACAATATCCGATAGGAATATACAAAATAAGATTGTACTTAATAAGATTTACCTAATAAATTATAATAACATGTGTAAATTTTTATACATTAGGTCAAAACATCTACCCAAGATGTTAAACGAGAATCATAATTCTCAATATAGT
This sequence comes from Sindora glabra, assembly GCA_020226215.1. Lineage (NCBI taxonomy): Eukaryota > Viridiplantae > Streptophyta > Magnoliopsida > Fabales > Fabaceae > Sindora > Sindora glabra. The sequence goes on along the minus strand of CM035236.1, from coordinate 43,135,059 downwards.
ATTGAAATAAAGTCTAAATATCTTTATAAATAAGCTATAATAAAAATAAGCATAATATATAACAAAACATAAATATTTTATTATAAATATTTCATTGATATATATATATATATATATCAGGAAAACAATTTAAATCATAGTACTCTTATTAACCTTAAACATAAAAAAACTTAACTAATTTCATATTGATTATATGACCATGATATATTCCTATTACTAAGCCTTAATCAATGGATCTATAAGCATACAATCTTTAGAAATATGTTCAATATATGTGATATGCTTATGTACCTTCTCATGCACAAACTAGTACCTTATATCAAAATATTTCAGATAGGTAGAACTTTTATTGTTATGAAAGACATTTACAATAGCAATATTGTTACAATAGATAGTCAAAGGTCTTGAAATGCTTTCAATAATCTCAAAACCAACTATAAAATTTCTTAACTATACAATAATGTAAATGGCTTCATAACACGCGACATATTCTACTTCCATAGTGTACTTCCATAGTGGAGGTTGCTGTTAAAGACTGCTTAACACTTTTCCATGAGACAACTCTTCCTTCCATCATAAAGATGTATCTAAATGTCAATTTGTGATTATCTGGATAACCTAAAAAATATGAATCCAAATAGTCTATAACTATGAGATCTCCCGATCTCTTGTAGGTCAACATGTAATCTTTTGTATCTTGTAGGTATCTCATGACTCTCTTTCCAGCAGTTCAATGCCTCTAATGAGAATTACTCAAGTATCTCCCTAGTACACTAATAACATAAGTTATATTAGGATATGTACATACCTGAGCATACATTAGGCTACTAACAGCCAATACATATAGGACACTTTTCATTCTTTCTATTTCAATATTATTTTGAAGATACTAGGATTTAAAGAAATTTTTCTTTTTTGAAATGGGTTTGAAAACTTGAGAACAAGTTAAGATGTTGAACCTCTTCAATACTTTCTCAATGTAAGTCTGTTGAAACAAACCAAGCAAACCTCAGGATCTGTCATGCAGATCTTTATTCCTAAAACATAAAAGGTATTTCCAAGCTCCTTCGTATTAAAATATTTGGATAATATTTCTTTTATCTCAATCAGTAGATTCATGTCATTGCTTAAGAGATTGTCATCCACATATAGTGCCAGAATAACAAAACTACCCATTCTTATCAACATGTAAATACATTGGTTCACTACATTCTTCTTAAAGCCAAGAGAATTGATTATCTCATAAACCTAAGGTACCACTATCTAAAAGCTTGTTTTAAGCCATATATTGACTTTTTAAGCTAACACATAAGGTGTTCTTTCCCTTTCTCTTAGAAACCATCTGGCTGGTTCATTACATAGTGTTTAATATATCATCATTTAAGTAGATTGTCTTTACATCCATTTAATGCAGCTCTAAATCAAAATGAGCCACCAAATATAGCCTTTTGCTATTAATTTAGCCTTATACCTCTCAACTTCACCTTAAGCATCCTTCTTGGTCTTAAAGGCCCATTTGCACTTGATCGACTTATAACCTACAAGAGGCTCTACTAGATCCCACATTTGATTCTCATGCATTAAAGCTAACTCTTTCTCATAACATTCATCAAATTAGAACAATTTGACCTAAATCTAGTTTGAGAAAAAGTTATAGGATTAGTTTTATTATTAATATCATATTCATGCTCTTACAAATATACAAGATAATAATTAAGAATTGTTAATCTACACACTCTATAAGATTTTCTTAATGAAATTTCTTCATTTACTTTATTTAGTTTAATATCTTCTACCATTAATTGTATTGGATCAACTACTAAAGTAATGAAAAATGACTCTCCAATGCTAGTGTTAATAGAATAATTATTTTATCTTAAATGGAATCCATGATATATGGTATTTGGCTCCTACTATCTAACTTATCCTTAAAGAAAACAATTCAATTAGACTTAATTACTCTAATTGTATGAATTGGATAGTAAAATTTACTTCTCCTTGGGCTACTATGGTACCTAATGAAGTATCCACTAATAGTCTTCAAATCAAGCTTCCTTATTGATGGAATGTATGGCTTTACTTTAATTTTACAATCTTAAACCCAAAAATGCCTTAAATTAGGTTTCTTACAATACAATAGTTCATAAAAGGTCTTAGGCATTGACTTAATGGAAACTTGATTTAGAATGTATGTCATTATTCTCAATCCATCACCTTGTGAGAATTCTGGTAGTAAAGTATGGGACAGCATGCATCTCACCATATATATAAGAGTTCTATTTATCTTTTCTACAATTCCATTTTGTTCCTGTGTTCCAAACATGGTATAACTTGCTTGAATTCCACAATTTTGTAGGTATCTCACAAAAGGACTAGAGTTTCTTCCTATTTTATTATACCTACCATAATACTCACTACCTCTATCAAAATTAATACACTTTATTTATTTCCCCAGATTTAGTTTAACTACTGCCTTAAATTACTTGAAGGCATCTAGTGATTCTAACTTCTCACTAAGTAGTTTCACCTAACCAAATCTGAAGTAATCATCAATAAATATAATGAAATATTTGTAACCTCCTATAGCACTAGGTGTGATAAACCCATTAATGTCAATGTGGATAAGTTTTAGAACACTTTTCTTTTTACTTCTTTTGCCATCTCTAACTCTAGTTATAAGTTTTCCTTTAATGCAATCTATACATGTTCCAAAATTCAAAAGGTCCAGATCATGAAGTACTTATCCTTTTACAAGTCTCAAAATTCTTTCTTTATAGATTCATCAATTTGACACTTTTTTTGTTCACAATATAGTTTATTAAGTTCATGAAATTAGGATCTAATTTAATTTCATATAAAACACTACATATAAAACTAATACCCACAATAGAGTATTTATAAAAATAGTTCAAATTTTTTATTTCCAAAATAACAATAGTATTCAATAGAATCCAATGCAAAAATAGAAATTAAATTCCTTTTCATCTCATGAAAGGTACATAAATTACATTATTTAATAAAAGCTCATATCCAATCTTTAACTTCAACTTCAACTTCACTAATCTTATGTGCTCTACTTTAACTTTATCTCCATTTTCGAATCTCAGAATTAGCTATCCTTTACTTGGCTTCTTTAGATTTATCAATTCTTGGAAATAATTAGTCACATGAATAATCTCACTAATATCTTAACACTAAGAGTTTAGTGGCACATCAACAATGTTCGATTCAAACCAAACTAAAGCTAGATTGATACCTTTCTTTTCCTTCTCAACCCATTTCTTATATTTAAAATAGTCCATGTTCTTATACCCATGCTTCTTGTAAAAATTGCAGTCACCCTTGAATTGAGCCTTGTTGGGTTTATAGCATTGTTGTCTACTAGACTTACCTTTCTCACCCTTTTTCCTTTCATGGTTGTAAAATTTTTTATTAGACCTTTTATTATGATCTAAATATAAGCCATGTAAGGTATAATTAACTACTTAAGCCTTTCCTTTCTTCATATCTTACTTGGCTTGTGTAACAATTGAAATGAGCTCGTTGATAATCCATTCTGATTTTTAAGTATTATAAGGTATTTTCAAAATGTCAAGTTAAGATTGAAGGGACTCCAATATGCACCAATTTAAATAACTTTCTCACAAATTAACTTGCATAGTTTTCAACTTGTTTTAGTAATTAACCAATCTTAGAATATGCTCTCTCATCCTACTAACACCATCTTACACTAATTTCTCAAGCAATGAAAAATATCATCCCTTCTCAAGCTTCTTATATTTTTTAGCTATAAAATTCAAGTACTCTTTTACATTTATCATTTTAGGAATGTTATTTCTTATTATGTTTTTATCATGTACTTTATTGCCATCAAATATACTCCGTTAGAGTGGGTCCAATTTTCATGATGATTTTTCTGATTCACTGTAGACTCAACATTGATATGAGGTTTTATTTCTGTAATTACTAAATCAAGATTAGAGTTTATGAAATATAGCTTCAATGACTCAGCCTAGTTTTCATGATTTGCCCCATCATGTGTTTTAATTGCATAGGTAAAAAAGTTAAGGAAACAAATTTAAAACATTAATGCATGTTTATCCTTAATCATGCTAGAAATTTATCTTAGTAAACTATGCAATTGAACTTAATATTACACTATAAGGCCTAACATCGATAAGGCATTGAAGATCCTCTAATATAATACAAGGACTAAATATTATATTTTCAAAATTTTAATACCAATAGAGTAATATTAAAATTTTAGAAATATAATACTTATTCTTATACTTATGTTATTATCAATAAATCACATTAATAATATTATATTGATAGGGTATTAAATATTATTAATATGATACTCTTATTAGTGCAACTACTATTTTATTAAAAATAAATAAAATTTTATGTAATTGGACCTATAATTGATAGGCTCACAATTAAACTAAATTTTATAGTATAACATAAGCCTAAAAATTTTTCTAAAATTAATTTCCTATAAATGCATATACACAGAAAAATAATTAATGGATCAAACAATGTCTAAAAATTTCACAAAAAATATATGTGGAAGCCTAAAATATAGAAATGTAATAGTAAAATTTTCAACTCAAAATAATATCAATTAGCTATTCAAATTAAATAAGCAAAAAATAATTAAAATATTTTTAATTTAAAAAAATCTAAAAATTCCAAAAAATCTAGCTTGAAAAGTGAAGCCTGGAAAATTTGTCAGCATAGTGGCATGTGGTGTGCATACACTAGTGCAGCATAGTGGCATGTGGTGTGCATACACTAGTGCCACGCATAGGCATCACCTAATGTGGCCTATTCATCATTCTGCTTGCCCAATTGGGTTTGTAACCTCGATCAAGTGACCCAATTGCAGAAATAACATGACCTAATTGCCAAAATTGCCATTTTATGCATTTTTAACATTTTTCATGCATAATCTTCCTTTAATGTATTTAATGCTAAAATTTTCTAGAAAAACTCACTTTAAAATTATTTTTTATATTTCAAAAAAATTTTAGAAATATGACAATGAAGTTTTATGTACTTTTCTCTTTAAAGTTAAATTTAGAGGCTCATAAATGCTAGAATATAATTTCCATAAATTGTTAAATGCTAAAACAGAAAAAATACTCCAAAATTGATTGCAAAAATTCCAAAACTCCATTTTTGAAAGAAATGGCCCAAAAAATGCTAGAATTTTTTTATGTTGAAACCCTATTGAAAAATTTATCATGAATGAATTAAAACTCTTCAAACAAAACCTAAACATGCATAAACAACCTTCATAATACACAACTATCAAAATTGGGAAAGAATTTCCAAAAATGGTATTATGCATTGTTTCCAAAAATGGTTCTTTTTTTCTTTGAAATTTTCTTGGAAAAACATAGAATATATAAATATTTAATGAATCAAAAATAAAAATTGATGAATTTATAATTTTTTTAAATAAAAAATTCAACTAAAAAATACATATGCATATATGATTGCATCATGATTTGCAAACAGAATACATATTTGTATATAAAATTGTAATATTTCACTCACAAACAAATTAATCAAAAACACAGAAGCCAATCATGGATGAATCATATTTATAAATTTTCCTTACATACAATATGTATAACATTCATAAAGAACAAAATAACATATATAACAAACAAATAAATATATGAAAAGTTATTATATATCTTGATATTCGTAGCAAAATTCCATCCAAATTACATTCATCACAAAATGTAAAACTATTCAAAAACAAAATTTTATTTTTGAATTCACATAGGAATATATTCAATCTATATAATTTAATAGTTCTGATACCAAGTAATAAAAATCAATGCTTTATAAAATAGTAATCTCAATTGAATCATATGAAAAGATAATATCAAATATGAATAAAATAATTTATTGTTTCATCATCTATCTATTTTGAGATGAATGTGGAATCTAGTTTTCTTGTAAGTCATAAACTATTCGCAATTGATCTTGATCATGAACTCTAATAAAGATTCGCTACTCCTATAAATCTTAGATAAGAACTTAATTAGGGAGACTTTCTAATACCGATGAGAAGTATGCAGAATCAATCTTAAGATTTAGAAAAAGCAATTCTTATTTATATTGTAATATTAGTGGGCAATCTATCACTGAGATTTACTCGTTACCACACTATTAGACTAGATTACCACCAAACTCAAACTATACAGCTACTTTAATTTTGGGCAAAACTATTTATCTCTTATTTTATTATTGAATTAATACGTTCACAATAAAAAATTCAACATTTATAAGATTTATCATTTTGGAACTTTAGATAGTAAAATTGCGTTACTTGAGACATCCATATCAATATACATGCTATAACGAATTAGAAATTGGTTGTTAGATTGAAATTTTAAAGAAAGTTCTTGTAACTATCTCATAAGCTGAGTGTGGAAATTCTATTGTATTTTTCCAACGAAAGGAGAGGTTTTTTTTTAGGAGTAGGAGGAGAGTTTAAAAAAAAAAGTGTATGAATAAGGCTTTACATATATATATATATATATATATATATATATATATATATATATATATATATATATATATATATATATATATATATATATATATATATATATATATATATATATATATATATATATATATACACGTACATATACATATTTATCATTCATCAATGCCTTCTTGCCTACGGGTGGAATATAGTCAATGTCATTGTCTTGCTTTTTCTTAAATTACTGCTTAATTAAGGTTGGCATAGTTTGATAAAAAAAATGAAAATTTATGGAAACAATTATTTTAAGAAAATATATTTCTAAAAAATGAATTTACTTTTTATTATTTGGACAAGACAAAAATATTTTATCTCATGCATAAAGATAAATTATTTCTTTTTAAAAAATACTGTTATACATGTAAATCTTATTTCTATGAGGTTAAGCCGCATAATAATTCTTTTGTTTTTAAAATATTTTCAAGATAAAAATAAATAAATATTTAATAGTAAAATTAAAATTAAGTGTATTTTGTATTGAAAATAATATCTGAAGAAACATATTCAAATCCTTCTTTTTTTTTTAATCCTTGATTTAATTTATATTTATCTAATTTTGATCAAAATTGAAAATTATATTTGTCAATTTTTTTAATCATCCAAGCAACTTTCAATATAATTTTTAATATAAACATTGAATATCAATATTTGTAAGAATGAAAAAGTAGAGAGAACAGAAGAGATAGAAGAGGAGTGAGAGTGTAGAGTAAGGAAGGAAAGAATGGAAAGCAAACAAAGGGATATAAATGATAGACAGGAGAGAAAGAACAAGAAAATGAGCCAGGGAAAGGGAAGAAAAAGAAAATAAAGATAAAAAATAGAAGAATAAAAGGAAAGAGTGAGAGAGAGATGAGACAGAGAAGTAGAAAAGAAAAATAGAGAAGAGGGATGGAAGAAAAGTAGTTAAAGAGAGTAGAGAGAGAAAAATGAGAGTATAAAGAGCAAGACTGGGATATGAAATATAAAGTGATTTGCAATAATATTTTTCTTTAATTAAATGAGAAAATTACTTTTCTTCAAATATACTTGCAATCTCTGTTAATCATAATATATTACTAGTTCATATACAATGATAAGGAACTTCAATTCCATCTTTAATTATAACTATTAGAAGGAGTTTATTATTTATCATTCTTGTTATAAATAGAAATTAATAAAAGAAAGTGTGAATACTCTTCATATACAAAAATTATATAAAAAATGATACCATTCAGGAATGGCACATGTTATCTTAAGGGGGAATTTCACCGTTTTGTTCACGTCTCGGGAAGAAAATGCGTTACACTCTGTCAATATTTCAAGTACAGAGTAAATGAAGTTTATTTCCCCATCCAAAACAAATTTTATACCAACCAATTTGCAATTTAAAATAAATAGTTATCGGTTATCAAGTAATTAAACTGATATTTTATTTATATCAATTTTAAATAAATTATTATTGATTTAAGATTAACAATTCACTTATGGTCTCTTCACAAGAAATAGAAAATATTAATATACAAAAAGATTAGTTTTTAAATTGCTCCCTCTTTTAAATTTAAGTTCTGTTTTTTAATAAAAAATTTAAAAATATGATATATTGCTTTATACCGAAGCTAAAGTATGTCACTCGCCTATTTAGGGACCACCTAATCTCTTAAAATTATTGGAAATGAATTTGAATGTTAGATATGAATGGATGAAAATAATGAAATTTATCAGCTGAGACAACCAAAAGGATTCTGTGTTTAAACGACGAAGAAAAGATAAAATACGAAAGTAAGGAGATAAAAATACCACAGTATTTCTAAACAAGCAACTCAAGCAGAACTGATCTCATGATCCTAAAACTCGTAAATAAGGAGTCGTTTGGTATGTATTAATAGTATGAAAATATTTTTAAAAAAAATAAAAAAATAAATTATTTAATTAACTATTATGCAGCAAATTAGAAAAAAATATAACTTTTTAAAAAATTTTATTTCTCATAAAATATGAAAAGTTACTTATCTATATCCTCTAAGTGAATTCTACTTTTTATATTCTTTACAAATATAAAAATAAAATTATTCACACTAAATTTAATTAACGATAATTAAAATTTATTAATTTATATTATAATAATATTGAGATTATAATTGTTATTTTGTTAATATTTTTTGAAAAATTTAAAATTAAAGCAAATGAAAATAGAAAATTACTTTTTAAGAAGTATAATTTCATCAACATTAACCAAATAATTTTAAATACTTCTCAAGAAGTTTATATAGGAAATTATTTTCTTGAAAATTCAATTTTCTGTTGGAACTTATTGATAAAGCTTGTAAGCTAAAAAGAGGTGAATTGGCTTTTGACAAAAAATTTGCAATTTAAAAATATGATGTTAATTTAATAAAACCGAAAAGTGTTCTAAAAGAGTTCTTGAAATTATATGAATATGTAGTTTTAAAAATATAAAATATTTCAATAATGATTGAAAATGTTTTCTAAAAATAATTCAAAAATATTTCTTTGCTTGATGTAGAAAATCGTATACATTCCTTTTCAATATGCAATGCAATTTTCAAAAAAAAGATTCAAGTAACGAAGTAGAGAGAAGAACGCAAAGAATTTTTATTAAGGTTCAATTGTCCAAAAGGAACAACTTTTAGGTCTATTCCTCTCTTCTCAAATTACCAAGTATCAATTGAAGTATTCATTAATTTTTTAATAAGTTACAACACCTAACTTTACAAGATATTCTCGATCTATATTAGGATTTCCACAATCACCTAACTTTTCAAGATTCTCCAATCTCCAGTAAGATTTCAAGCACCACCTAACTTTATAAGATTCCTTAGTCTTTACCAGGATTTCAATCACTACCTAGTTTTACAAGATTCAACACTCTTTACTAGAATTTCAATCACCACCTACCTTTATAAGATTCACTAATCTTCATTAGGATTTTAATCACCACCTAATTTTACAAGATTCTCTAATCTCTACTAGGATTTCAAGATACAAGAAAGATTTTTCTTACAACAAGTTTTCACTCACTAATACCGTTAGAGTGAATATACAAATTTTGGTTCTAGAGTGAAAAGAAGATGAGAACTAAGATTTTTCTAAAATGAAAACTAGAGAGAATTTGCAAGTTGTAGTACAAAGCTTGTATTTTTTTTCTTTCTCATATTTTATCTTCATATACATGTAGTCTATTTATAAAGAGAACCAACTTAGGCTTCAAATTATCTTTTGGTTCCAAATTTGAATTTAGGCTCCAATTTTGAAATTTGAACTTTTAGCTCCAAGCTTCCTTTAGGCTCTAATGATTTGCAATTTGAAAAATAACTCAATAAAGTGTTGGCTTGCCTTAGAAACTTTCTAAAATATCACACAATCTGAAAATATCAAATAGGTACTATGTATGTCAGACTTTCAACCACTTTTTCACTTTTTCTTTGTTTTCCACCTTGGATAGCAACCACACTGCTATTTTGCCAAAAACTATACTTTCTTCTACAAAACTAATCTAGCTAGCTTGTACTGTATATGTGTTGTCCAAAATTGTTTATCCAATTGTAAGAAAGGTATCATAACAACCTATATAATTTAATATTAATTTTAGCACATTTTAGGCCATTTGAAATTTGAAATTCATTCTTATTTTGATTTTCCTACTCTTAACCCATCAAAAGCTCAAAATGACTAATAAATATTGACCATTAGATCTTGCTATTTTTCTTTTGGAAAATAAATATTATATCATAACCAATAAGATTCTTACTTTGTAGGCAAGTTTGACATTTTCAAAAATAGAAATAAATGAAAAATTATAAAGCATTTTTATCACATGGGAAAATATACTTTCAAGAAATCAATTAGGCTTTTGCAAATATGAAAATATGATGGCCCAAAATCCATAAGGGTTTAATAAACATAATCCATTTATTTTTAAACCTAAATAAGTTGGATAATAATAAAAACTCATAAGTTCAAGATTTAACTTAAAAATAACATATAAATAAATTCAATTTCTTTTCCATTTGTTTCCTCAATTTCCCCTTTTTTTATAATGATAAAATTTTACAAAGTTTTACTAAAAATAATTTTAAATCATATATTATAAAGGGTATCAAAGCAATATAAGCATATTAGAGCTACATGACTATATTACTAGAAATATCAAAGCAATCTAATATAAGAGAAATATTGGAGGTATTAGAGCAAGATTCAATTTTTAAAGGTATCAAAGCATGTTAGAAAAATATATCATGTATCATGTAAAAACTATTTGCAAAAATTGATTAAAAATAAATAAACTATGTAAGGCTTTAAAATGCTCCCTTTAAATTTAAGGTGCCTTGAAAAAAATTGCTCCCCTTAAAAATATAGGTATTTAAAATATTCTTTATTGAAATCTTCTCTCTCCTTAAAATAAACTTTCTTAAAAAAATAACTTTAAAAATTTGCACTCTCTCTTTTTCTGAAAATAAATTTGTTTAAAAAGTTTTGCATCCTCTCTCCCCTTTTATCATTAGCAAAAATAAGTAGAAAATAGAAGATTTCAAAAAAAGTGACAAAAAAGAAAACAAAAATAGAGCAAATATATCAGAACAAAAACTAATATCAGAGCAAAAATAGAGCATAGAAATAGTAAGATTAGGGTGAAAAATAGAAAGTTAGAAGAATGACATAATAGAAAGTCAAAAGGTAAGAGAGTAAAAAACATGTCATTAGTCAGAAAATATATGGGAAAAATTAATAGTGATGAAAAATAGAACATAAAAGAAAAGAAAGAACATTAAAATAGTAATAATGTCAAGTCATAAATCATTAAAAATCAAAGCAAAAGATCAATAAGAAGGTAGGCAAAAATAAAAAGTGACAAAATAGGATAATAGTGAGTGATAACAAAAGTAACTAATATTAAAAATACTCAAGCTTCTATATGAAAAGAAAGAGCATATCACTAATCATAGCATCAATAGTGAGTTATTCAAAAGTAAGCAACATCAAGACATGTGATTTCCTTAACTAAAACTATTAACAAAAGTTAACTTATTCTAACAATTTTAGATGCATATGCAAAGATGAAATCCTATAAACTATAATGCATATGCCTAGGATTAATTAGCAAACTAAGCTAAGCTATCTAAGACTTTAAGGAAGGCTTGGTTTGTGAAAGCAGCAAGTTAATGACAATCTTCATCTGTGTTTGCAAAACTTGGAAGCTACTACTAACTTTATTAGAAAGATTGGCAAGATCTCCTTCAAGCTTATCAATTATGTCTTCATTGCTTGGCTTAGAATTGGATGAACCTACTTGTTCAACCACAAGTAGGAGATAGGATAAGGTTGGAAGGTATGCTTCACGCATCATAAGGTCAGTAAAGAGAGTGAAAGGGTTAAGTAATGGTTAGTTGAAATATGATGGAGAAGACTACGATTTAGATGGAGTAACTTTAACTTTGTTTTTGGTTAGTCAAAGTCCTTTAGCAGGTGTTGTTTCAATAGGTAGAGGTTTAGTAAGTGTTGCTTTAGCAAGGTTGGAAATAGTATAATCTAGAGTGGTCGTGGTGTATGGTAGGGCTGAGGTGACTTAATTAGGCTATTCTACCCAAATGGTCCACTATCTAGGCTCATTATTTTAAGTTGCAAAAAATTCAGTGACTATTAGGCACATGGTGCACTATATTAGAGTCTGTGGTCGTCCAATTTCCTTGAAATATAGCTCAACTAGATTAGAAATTAGGAAGGGATCTTCAAGTGATGGTCACACTCAATAGGTTTAGTAATTGAAGCATAATTGTAGAGGCTACAATCCAAAGGAATTCTCAAGTGGACTACTGCTGCCCTTAGATTCTGGGATTGTGCCAAAATCCTTGGATGACTCTCCTTCAATGTCCATATGTTTCTCTTGTGGGTTTTTTGGTTTCTTATGTATTGGCATACCAAAATTCACATTAGCTCCCAAATCAAGTCCTTTCATTTCACCTTCCTTCTCTGTGTCAATTAGTGGTTCATATTATGTTTCACTTTCTCAATTGCCAGCAGGTTGTTCTTGTTGCTTTTCCTTTTTTTTTATTCATCTTTTTTCTGAATTTCCTCCTTCTCTTCTTTTATTTCTTCTTTAGTGCCCACTATATTAAGCTCTTCCTTTAACTTTCTAATTTCTTCTTCCAATTACCTCTTCCTAGTTATGGCAATTTCAATCTTAATATCCAGCAATCTATTTATATATTCTTCATTCACAAGCTCAATACCAGATTCATCATGAATGGTTTCTATTTTCTTAGAATTTGATTCCAGCTCAATGACTTCCTTGGCTTTTGGCTTTCTTGCTTTTGTTTCACAGTAGTTGGGTATAAAGCCAATTTCTCTTACTCTATTGGATCTTCTTCTTTCTCTACTTATTTCTTCCTCATTCTTCTTATAACTGCTACTTCCTTAGTTTTTAAAGCTTTAGCAGCTTTTTTCATTTCTCTTGCTTCTGCTTCTCTAGGGTCTTCTTTGAATTTTATTTTTCCCTTCCCTTTATCAAACTTCTTTCTTTCAAAATTTTCCCTTTCTCTGATGTTTATTTCCTTAGCAAGTACTAGAAAAAGGCTATTTGTTTCTTCTTTCTCCTTTTCTTCTTCTAATTTTTCTATAGATTTTTTCTTTAACCTTCTAACTCTATGAACTTTAGTTAAATAATCTTTCAAGTTTATAACTTTTCTATTCATTTTAGCAAGCAACTCAGGTTCTTTACTAAATGCTAGTGTCTTAAGCTAGCTATCATTCATCACATTACCTATAAAAACTTCTTGTCTTTTTTCCTAGATAAATCTACTTCAAAGTATTTTAGGATTCTAGTAATCACCATACCATATCTTACATGTGCATCAGCCCAAGACTCAATAAACAAAATTTATGTAGTTATCAAATACCCTAAATTGATTTTAAACTTAATCTCTATGACCTATAATAGAAATGCTTCAAAATTACTTACATTGCTTATAAAACCTCGTTTGGGGCACAGGACATTACAAATATAGTAGTGCAGAATCTTATGATTCATTATCAATTAGTTTACTAGAGGAGCTTTTTTAGCATTTCTACTTCCTAGCTTTTGCACTCTTCTCCTAAAGTTGAATCCATTTTTATCCTTAATGGTTTTGCTTAGGTTTAATTTGTCTCCTTCATTAGGGGAACCCAACAAATAGTTCATTAATCCCAGACTGACTTTCTACTCTTCTCCATTAATCTAAATCTACAACTTTTGACCATCCTCTAAAGGCTTAACATTAACGTAAAAGAGCTTTCTGTGCTTTTCATGTATCCATTCATCTATTTTGATGAAGTCCTCCCATTGTATTTCCTTCAATCATCTAAAACATTTTACCCCTTCATTTTCTAAGGACTGAATATCAACTCTTCTAGGTTTCATAAACCTTTTCATTTCAAAATCGCTATCACATTTGCCAGCATTGAATACATCTCTGAAATCATTTTTATTAAAAACTATAGATTGTACCATTATAGAGTAAGGGTTTATCGAAGAGAAATAAAGATGGTGTTGAAATGGGTATTTAGAAAAGAGACAAAGTTATTGAAATGCAATTAAAAGATTTCTCAATTATAAGCCTTCCCAAAATCTAGGTTGGAGATTACAAGTTTTAGTAATAGACAATAGAGAAATGAAACGATTCTATAGGTTGGAGCAGAGAAGATGAATTGACTTGCTTTGGAAATTTGATAAAATAAATTTTATTTCTTTGGAAAACTTAGATTCAACATATACGACCTAGGATTTCATTAAATCTTTTCATAAGAGTAGTTGGTAGAAAAATAAATGATTAAAGAGTCAAAACACAGTTTAATTTTGTATTAAAATATTGACTTTATTTTAGAAGGATAATGAAAGTACTTTTAAGTATAAAAAGAGATTATATGTAAAAGTAAATTTGGTAGAAATGTCCTTTTAGCACTAGAGTTATGATTTGGCATAATCTAAAATATTTAAAAAATTTTAATTTTTGAATTTTCAAACCTTCTAAAAGCTTAAGATAACAATGAACTTGCTATCTCACAATCCTTAACTTATTTCGTAACTAATCTGAACCTATTTCTAAGAATACTTAGAGGAGATATTCTACTTGAATTTACAAATAGTGAAAATTAATTAGTGAATATCTTTACTAAACCCTTACATGAAGATAGGTTTTGTCATATTAGAAAGGGAGTTGGTATGATTAGTCTTAATTGAATTGCTCTATATGTCTCTATGTGACATATCATCTCTTATAAAGTGGTGTTTAATTTCAATATGCTTTGATCGTGAGTGCCGAATAGGATTTTTCATTAAATTTATAGTACTTATATTATCACAAAAGATTAGTATGAATGAGAATTTCAAACTGTAATCTTCAAGTTGTCTTTTCATCCATAAAATTTATGTCTAACAATTTCCTATTGCCTTATATTTTACTTTTGCTATTGATAAGGCAACTGAAGCTTGCTTTTTACTATAGCATAATACAATTCTTTGTTCCAAAAAGTAACATGCTCCACTAGTGCTTTTTTTATCTAACATGCATCCTACAAGGTCAACATTTGAATATTTAACTAAGTTTAAGGAATTATCCTTCAGATACCAAAAGCCATAGTTCTCAGTTCCTAGTAGATATCTAAAAATTCTTTTAACAATACATAAATGAGATTCTTTAGAATTTGTTTGATATCTAGCACATATACAAATGCTAAACATAACATCAGGTCCACTTGCAATCAAGTAAATAAGTGAACCAATCATACCTCTATACTATTTTTTATCAACCATCTTATTATTTTCATCTTTGTCCAATTTTGTGGATGGATTTATAGATGTACCAAGGGCTTTTGCATTTTCTATCCTAAAATTCTTTAGAATATCACATGTGTATATTTTTTTATTTATAAATATTCCTTCCCTTATTTGCTTTATTTGAAGTCCAAGGAAAAATGTGAGTTCTCCTATCATGCCCATTTTGAATTCAACTTTTATTAGATTAGAAAAATCCTTGCATAAAAAGTTATTAGTAGAACCAAAGATAATATCATCAACATAAATTTGGATAATTACTATATCACGCTCAATGTTTTTTATTAGAAAAAAAGTGATATCCACTTTGCTTCTTGAAAAAACTATTTTCAATTAGAAATTTACTAAACTTCTCATACTAAGCTTTTAGAGCTTGTTTTAATCCATAAAGGGCTTTAATAAGTTTAAAAACATGAGTTGGCTTTTCTTTATCTTCAAATCTAGCAGGTTGTTTTACATAAAATTCCTCATTTAAAAAGCCATTTAGAAAAGTACTTTTCACATACATTTGATAAAGTTTAAAGTTTTTGAAGCCAGCAAAAGATAGTAACATTCTTATAAATTTAAGTCTTACTACTGGTGCATAGGTTTCATTATAATCAATACCTTCTTGTTGATTGTATCCTTAAGCTACTAACCTTCCCCTGTTTCTTATCACTTTACCATATTCACCTAATTTATTTTTGAATACTCATTTGGTTCCAATGACTAGACGATTTGAAGGCTATGGTACAAGCTTCTATACTTTATTTTTCTCAAATTAGTGTAATTCTTCTTTCATAGCTTTGACCCAACTTTCATCATTTAGAATATCTTGTACATTCTTAGGTTCTATATATGATAGTAAAGTCAAGTTAGTTTTACTTTTAAAAGAGGATCTAATTTTCATACCTTGAGATGGATAACTAATAATAAATTCATTTGGATAGTTTGGATGATTTCTCCATTCTCTTGGTAGACTTCCTTTACTCTTTTTAGGCGTATGTTACTACTCTTCTACTGGGTTATTTAAAGCTTTGTCATTATATTCCAAATAGCAACCATCTTTGTCATTCTATTCCAAATAGCAACCATCCTATTCATTTTTTAACATTCTGCTCGAGATAGCAATATTCTTACTCTCTCGAGATATAAGTCTCGGATTAGTTTCTGTGGCTATTTTGGTTTGACCTTTAAACTCTTACTCTTTTAAGATTACTTATCCTGTTGGTGTGTGTCCTAGAAGCTAATCATAAAGATAATTACAATATTATACAATGTATTACGTTTCATTTTTGTAATATAATTATTATATTTTATTTTATTTTTCATAAATTATAACTTAAATATAATAATTATCCTTGGAATAACTTTGTTATTCCTAAAATGTCCCTAATCAAGTATTATTACTAAAAGGATAGTAATAATACATCGAGACTAGCATGTACGTGACTGATGATTATCAATCATGGATATGTGATATCAAGTCAATACATGAGTACATTATTAGTGAACAATGTATTGGACTGGCCCACTGTGAGAATACTGCATGGATAGACGTGTCATTAGTTATTCTCATATGATCATAAATGTGCATAGCCCTTTAACCTGAAATCATTACAGTTCCCTATATAAGGAGTTACTCACTTTGATGTCGTCCTATGTCATCTTTAATCGGGATGATAAGTAGGATGTTAATTGGGTGTGTCACAAATAATGTAGAGGGAAGTAAGTGATGTAGATGGAATTTTGTTACTCTTGTATAAAAGAGAAATATCCTTAGGCCCATTGATTGAGTGAGACTTAGAAATGCATAGCCATGCTTAATTAGATCAATATGTGATATTGATCTTTTGTTTTAAGTCTACTCAATATTAAGAAATATAAATTAAACATTGACGAGGATGACACACTCTATGCCTCCAGTTCGATTTGGATATTGTTACAAAAAGGATTATGATGTAAAATATTAATCATATATTAGGTAGATGTCGAATCATAGACATTCTTACTACTTGAGTGGCAGTGATGTATTGCTAGATATCGCTCACTATTTATGACCCGAAATGAGTCATTATTAACGTAGTAAAAACTTACAGAATCACACAAAAGGAATAAGAATGAGACAATAATTAATTAGGTTTTAGTTAGACTAAAATTCAATTAATTGGACTTATTTTCATGCATATATATATTATTAAGATAATATATATTTATTCACGTAATATATATTATATATTATGTGATATTATTTGATATTAAAGTAATATCAGATAATTACGTTATTATATATTAGATAATTATATTATAAGATAATATTATTATTATCTAATATAAGATAATTATATGCCAATTTAATATTAGATAATTATATTATAAGATAATATTATTTTTACCTAATATTAGATAATTAATAGATAAGTCCTATCTCTCTTCACTCTTTATAGGATAAGGATAAGGTGATGTTTGTTAAGTGTGATTAGAATTTTTTGAAGCATTATCCCAATAGGACTAGGATTGTAATATGTCTTAGTTTGATAAAAAGGGCTTGAAGGTAGCACTTTGTATTCACGCACTTAAGCTTCAATCAAACCTTAAATTACTCTATAAAACATCCAAACCCAATCCTAGTGAGAGAAACGAATCCTAGCAGCTTCGTGGAGGAGAGAAGTGATTATTCATTTCACGTGAATACCATAGAGACGTTGTACCTTTCGGCTGGCATTTGATTCATCTCGATCCCTTAAGGATGTTGGGAATTCGGATTATCACATGCAGCGGAATTTTAAATTTTGATCCGAATTCTACCTAGGATCCATGCAAAAAGCATGAGTCAATGATTAGGGTTTTACCTATTGGGCACTCGTGTTTCTACTGATCAAAACTTGAGAGCGGATGAATCAAACGCCGGCCGGAAGGTACAGCGTCTCTACGGTATCCACACGGAGTGAACAACGACCTCTCACCCTCCACGCGTCTGCTAGGATGCGTTTTTCTCTCTAAGAATTAGGATTGGATGTTTTTGAGTGATTTAGGGTTTATATGGAAGCTTAAAACGTGATTCTTAAGTGCTGCCCTCAAGTCCCTTTTTATAGAACTTAGGCAAGTCATAATCCTAGTCCTACTAGGATAATGCTTCCAAAATCCTAATCACACTTAACAACTCATCTTATCCTTATTCTAGAGATAATGGGAAGAGATAAGACTTATCTATTAATTATCTAATATTAGATAATGATATTATCTCATAATATAAATATCTTAATATTAGATAATTGCATATAGTTATCAAATATCAAAATAATATTATCTCATAATATTTTTATCTAATATCTGATAAGATAATTACTTGATATTACTTTAATATCAAATAATATCACATAATATATATATATATATATATATATATATATATATATATATATATATATATAATGTGAATTTATTATTCTTAATAATATATATGCACGAAAATAAGTCCAATTAATTGGATATTAATATAATTAAAGTCCAATTAATTATTGTCTTATTCCTACTCCTTTTGTGTGACCCTGTAGGTTCTTACTACGTTGACAATGACTTATTATTGAGCCATAGACAGCGAGCGGTATCTAGCAATACATCACTGCCACTCAAGTAGTAAGAATGTCTGTGATTCGACATCCACCTAATACATGATCAACGTTTTACATCATAACCCTTTTGTAATAATATCCAAATTGAACTGGAGGCATGGAATGTGTCATCCTCGTCAATGTTCAATTTATATTTCTTGATACTGAGTAGACTTAAAATAAATAATTAATATCACATATTAATTCAACTGAGCATGGCCATGCATTTCTAAGTCTCACTCAATCAAGGGGCCCAAGGATATTTCTCTTTTATACAAGAGTAACAAAATTCCATTTACATCACTCACTTCCCTCTGCATGATTTATGACACACCCAATCAATGCCCTACTTGTCACCTGATTAAAGGTGACATAGGACAATATTAAAGTGAGTAATTCCTCATGTAGGGAACCGTAGTGACTTCAGGTCAAAGGTTTATGCGTAGTTGTGATCATATGAGAATAACTTATGACACGTTTATCCATGCAATATTCTCATAGTGGGTCAGTCCAGTACATTGTTCACTAGCAATGTACTCATGTATTGACTTGATATCACATATCCATGATTCGTAATCATCAGTCACTATACATGCTAGTCTCGATGTATTATTACTATCCTTTTTCATAATAATACTTGACTAGGGGCATTTTAGGAATAGCAAAGCTATTCCAAGGATAATTATTATATTAAGTTATAAATTGCGCATAATAATAATAAAAACAATATAATAATTAAATTGCCTAAAATAAAATATAATACATTGTGTATAACTCTAATCATCTTATATGATTGGTTCTAGGACACACACC
The DNA here is from genome assembly GCA_020226215.1 of Sindora glabra. Taxonomy (NCBI): domain Eukaryota; kingdom Viridiplantae; phylum Streptophyta; class Magnoliopsida; order Fabales; family Fabaceae; genus Sindora; species Sindora glabra. The sequence continues at coordinate 43,115,279 of CM035236.1, read as the reverse complement.
AACAAAGGATTCATTCAGAAAGAACACAAGTACAAATAAGGTAAAACCCTAATACTGGTTTATGACTTTTGTATGGATCCTAGGAAGGTTTTGGATCAAAATTTTAACATTTCGCTGCGTATGTTGATCCGAATCCTAACATATCCTTCATCATCAACTTGCTTTCTCAAGGAATATGCATTAGATTCATTAAAAATAACATACATGGATTCTTCAATAGTAAAGGTTCTTTTGTTGTATACTCTATAAGCCTTACTTGTATTGGAATATCCAACAAAAATTCTTTCATCATTTCTTGAGTCAAATTTTGCAAGATTGTCTTTTCCATTATTTAAAAATGAAACATTTACATCCTAAGGCATGGAAATAACTAATGTTGGATTTTCTATCCATCCATCACTCATATGATATTTTCATCAAAATAGGTCTTATAAAACATCTATTTGAAATATTATAGCCTAAGCATAAAAATATTTTAGCAAGTTATTTTTACAAATTATGGTTCAAGTCATATCTTGTAATATTCTATTCTTTCTTTTCACCACCGCATTTCGCTAAGGAGTTCTAGGACAAGAAAAGTTATGACCAATTCCATTTTCATCATAAAATTTTTCAAACTTCTAAGTTTCAAATTCACCACCATGGTCACTTTTAATGTTTGTAATGCACATGCCTTTTTCACTTTGAACTTTCTTGCAAAATTTCTCAAATATTTCAAAAGTATCATCTTTATGTGCAAGGAAATATACCCAAGTAAATCTAGAGAAATCATCAACAATTATTAAGTCATACCTTTTTCTTTTGAGGCTAAACATTTTAGTAGGACCAAATAAATCTATATGTAAAAGTTCTAGTGGTCTAGAAGTTGAAACCACATTTGTAGGTTGAAAAAATGATTTTACTTACTTACCTTGTTGACATGCATCACATATGTAGTCTTTTTCAAAACTTATTTTTGAAAGACCTATCACTAAGTCTTTCTTCAAAAGATTTAAAATAAGAAACTTGTTAACATGACCAAGTCTTCTATGCCATAGCTAATTTTCATCACTTGTTAATGTAAGACATTTTAAAAATTTTGAAGAAATTTCTTACATATTTGAAATATAGACATTATCAATTCTTTTTCCAACAAAATAAAATTTTATTTTTCCTTTTTGTGTTGAATAAAATAGTGTGATGATTTAAAATTTGCTTTATAACTTTCATCATAAAATTAGCTAATACTTAGAAGATTATACTTAAAGTCATCAATTAAACTAACATTATTAATGGAGGTAAGACCCATACCTATCTTATTTATACTAATTATTTTGCATTTTATGTTATCTCCAAGTGTGACAACTCTACTATTTATGATTTTAAGTGATGAGAACTTGTTTTAATCTCCAATCATGTGTCTTGAGTATCCACTATCTAAAAATCAATCATCCTTTTTTATTGTGAATTTAAGACACACCTACAATAAAAGATTAATTTTTTTATGTACTCAAATCTTTTTAGGTCCTTGGATTTTAGTTGATGTCTTTTTATCATTTTGTTTATTAGGCATCCAATATTGATTTTTCTTTGTAGGCATTCTTTTTCTTAAATAACAAAAGGCAGCAATATGATATTTATCTCTACAATAATTACAAGTCATATATGAACTTGATTGATAAGAATCACAAAGAAGTTTTTATAATATTCATTATAATGTGAGTGAAGATATTCTAATCCTTTTTTTTCTAAAGAATGTTTTTGAATTTTTGAAAGAGTATCCACATTATTTTTTCCATTAACAAACTTTGCAAGATCATTTGTTAAAATATTTATTTTTCTTTTTAAAGAAACATTTTCTTTTTTAAGTTTAAAGATTTATGCTCTAACTTATATCTTATCTTATGACTTTCTACTTTCAAAACTTTAAAATCATTTTCTAATGTTTGTTTTTCTTTCTTTAAAAAATCTTTTTTTTAACAAATCTTGATTTTCTCTTTCTAATTTTTCAACTAATTTTATTAGAAATTTAAGATTATTTTCTAAAACTTATTTTTCCTTTTTAAAAGCTTTATTTTTATTTTTCAAAATTTTCAAATCATTTGTCAAATTTTAATTTTTAGTTTCAAAAGAATTTAAAAATTCTTTTTCTTTTTTGAAAAGATTATTTTCCTTTATTAATGCTTTGTTTTATTTTTCCAAAGACAAATATTTAGTTAAGACTTAGTGAAAATTATCTATCAATTCATCATAAAATAAAAAAGATTCAAGTTCATCATCAATTACTTTATTATCTTCTTCACTTCTGGCTATAAAGTAGTAGTTGGCAATATCATCTACTTCTTCTTTTTCATCTTCAAGTTCTTCTTCAAAGGGTATATTTTCATCATTCCATGTTGTCATTATAGCTTTCTTCTTGGTTGACTTCTTTGGAGGATTTTTTTTTTAATTTTGAACACTTACTTTTCTTATGTCCTGACTTTTTACATTTAAAGCAAACTAAAAGTTGGTTGCTTAATTTTTTTATTTTGTTGTCTTTTTAAAAATATTCTAAGCTTAAAACAACTTTTTCTTTTGTACATTATAAAAAATATTTTTGTAAAAAAGGCTAACTCGTCTTCTTGTTCTTTTATTTCTTGATCAAGATCATCCTATTCATCATCATCCTTTTGTGAGGATGTTTTAAATGCTATCATTTTCTTTTTCTTTTCTTGATCTTCTCTCATGCATGTTTTTTCATATGCCAAGAATTTTTCTTTTAGCTCATCATATGTAAAAGTAAATAGATTGTTTCCTTCTTGTATGGCATTTACTTTAAACTGTCATAATTTTAGAAGAGTTCTTAAGATTTTTATCACTAGTTCTCCATTCATAATTATTCTTCCCAATGAATAAAGATTATTAATGATGGCTAAGAGCCTTTCAAACATAAGCTATATCTTTTTGTTTTCTTTCAACTTGAATATTTCATATTCATGTGTAAGTATATTGATCCTAGTTTCTTTTACTTAATTAGTGTCTTTATAGGTCACCTTAAGTTTATCCCATATTGATTTTGTAGAAATGCATTTAAAGATCTTTTTAAATTCATTAGGTGTTACAGCACACATAATAACGTTTATTGCTTTTGCATGTGTTACTTCCTTCTTGTAATCGACTTCAATCCATTCATCTTCTGGCTTAAGTACTTTTATTTCTCCTTCCATCTTTGTAGGTGCTTTATAGCCTTCTTTGATAACTTTCCATACTTCAATGTTAATGGATTTGATGTAGATCATCATTTTAAACTTCTAATAGTCATACTTTGCACTTAAAGAGTTGAGGTCTAGTTATAGAATGTCCTTTCAATCCATAATTTTGGCCAAAAGCTTCATTACCTATAAAATCTTTACTTACAAAGTTGTTAAACTTTAAAAATGTGAGACCAAGCTTGAATACCAATTGATAGAGCTTGTAAGACAAGAAGGGTAAATTGGCTTTTGACAAAAAATTTATAATTCAAGAATATGATGTTAATTTAATAAAACTGAGAAGTGTTCTAAAAGAGTTCTTGAAATTATATTTCAAAAATATGAAATATTTCAATAATGATTCAAAATGTTTTTCTAGAAATAATTCAAAAATGTTTCTTTGCTTGATGTAGAAAATCATGTACCTTCCTTTTCAATATGCAATGCAATTTTCAAAAACAAGATTCAAGTAAAGAAGTAAAAAGAATAACATAAAGAATTTTTTATAGAGGGGTGATTGTTTAAAAGAACATCTTTTAGGTCTACCCATCTCTTCTCAAGCTACCAAATATCACTTGAGATATCTAATAATTTTTCAACAAGTTACAATACCTAACTTTACAAGATACTTCTAATCTATACTAAAATTTCCACAACTACATAACTTTACAAGATTTTCCAATTTCTATTAGGATTTCAAGCACCACCTAACTTTACAAGATTCACTAATTTTCACTAGGATTTCAATCATCACCTACTTTTATAAGATTCACTAATTTTCACTAGGATTTCAATCAACACCTAACTTTATAAAATTCACTAGTCTTCACTAGGATTTCTTACTTGGTAGGCAAGTTTGACATTTTCAAAAATAGAAATAAATTAAAAATTATAAAGCATTTTTTCACATGGGTAAATATACTTTCAAAAAGTCAATTGGTCTTTTGTAAATATGAAAATATGATAGCCTAAAGTCCATAAGGGTTTGATAAACATAATCCATTTATTTTTTAACCCAAATAAGTTGGATAATAATAAAAATTCATAAGTTCAAGATCCAACTTAAAAATAATTTATAAATAAATCTAATTTATTTCCTATTTATTTCCTCACTTATTTTCTGTATAAATTAAATAACTCCTAAATCTTCAAACTTTCATTACCTTCTTGCTCTCTTTTTTTTTAGGATAAGTTTTGCTTTCTTGTAAATTCGTAATATAAAAAAAATAAAAGAAGAGAGGAAAAATATAGAAACTGACTTTTCCATATTTTTGAGCCCGGGATTGATGGCAAGATGCTTTATTCTAGAATAAAAAATTAAATCATTAAAAAGAGAATAGAAACTTAAATGCAAACTTAATCTAAAAATAATGCTACACTTATTAATTTAAAATTATAAATTTTGATAAATTAAATTAACTGGCTTTATTTATATGCAAGAGAGAGAGAGAGACTTCTCACCAATTGTCATTATATCAAATGTGCAGATAATTGCATACATAAGTGTATAAATTTAGTGCAACTTGTATTTTGTGAACAATAATTTATATGTGTAGAGAAATTCTTGCAATAATGCTCTATTAGAGGTGGCAAATGAATGTATTAGGATGGATATGAATTGGGTTAAAAGTGAATGGGTCATTATTGATCCATTTATTCATTTATAACTTAATGTAAAATTTAAATGGGTCATGGATAACCCATGATCCTTAGATATATGGTTAACCTAACCCATTCATTTATCCATCAAATTATTATTTTATATTTTATCATTTTTATTGATATTATTTTTCACCGCTATTTTATATTTATTAGTAATATTTCAAAACAAACTTATGCTATCAAAATTTTTATTCTTTATTTTTATTTACTTTTTAAAATTATAATTTTTTATCTTATTTTCTTAACTTTAATTTTTAAAAATTATTTTAATATTAAACATAGTTAATTAAATATTTTAATTTTAATGTACATTAAATAAAACTTATTTAATTTAAAATAGACATTACAATAAAATTAAAAAAATTTAAAATTATGAATTATATGTATTCTTTTACAATAATAAATTGTACTTTTAAAATTATATATATATCAATAATCAGATTTTAGTTTATAAAATATCACCTAAAAAATAAAAATTGATCTTATTGGTGTATTAATATTTACAAAATATAGCCAAAAATCTAACATATAACTATACGGTATATTACATGTGACACGTAACATTATAAGATTTTTTATTTGAAAATTAAAAAAGGTAGTTTTGTGATTATTTTTAAGTTTTAAAAGTAAAAACAATAAATTATTATAGATTTTTATACAAAAGACTGGACTTAATTTTACTTTTTTTATAAAAGAAATTGATATTATTACGTATATAATAATATTATAATATTTTATTTCAAATAATTAATTTTAAATATATTTGAATTATATCAAATTTTTAAAGATATTTTATTATAATATTTTTATTTTAAAATATTAGTTTATACAGTGTATAAATCTATCTCCTATAAATATAAATGGATAAACGGTTATCTATAGATTGATGCAATATGACTTGCATTTTAATGGGTCCTAAAGTTAAAACAGATGGATATAGATGGGTCAAACTAAAGATAAATATGGATGGATAAATGGATATGAGTCAAGATTATCAGGTCTATACTCTATAGCCACTAACTGCTCATTTGTAAATATAAAAATATAATAAAATAAAATGCAGTTTATTTTTTCATAAACTCATGTTAGAATATTATAATTTTTTAACATTAATTTATTTCAAAATGAATCGAATGCCTTTTTGCTTAATATAACCGCTTAACTAATGCGTTTTGATTTTCATAGTTGTCTCCAAATTGATAATTTTGTTTCTAGTATTTTTACAAGGAAATTAAGTGACCTTGATCTCAAGCCCCTTGTACACTAGAGAGCTATAATAGCCAAGTGGCTTTAGTGTCAAACTAGCATTTTCACCCATGCTATTTATTATTTTTTAATTATTAATATAAGAATAATAAGAATAATGTATTTATAATAAAAAATTATGAAAGGATTGAAATTTGATTTATCTTGTTTATTTTATAATTATATATTCATACTACTTAATAATGTTGGTGTCTAAGTTGCAAATAATAAAAGAGAATGGAAAAAATGAAAAATATGCGATAGGATATATAAAAGGAATGAAGATAGCATGAGTTGTAGAGTTTTCATAAAATTTTAAGTCAATTATATTTAATTTCAAATATATATAGCACATAAAAATTGATAAAATTTAAATAAGAAAAATTGATTTCAGTGTTCAAATATTTTATTAAAATATAATATGTAATTATATGATTTTGTTAATACTTTCTAGATAAAAAATTTTAAGTTACTTAAAATATTTTGAATATATCATATTATATTAATATTATGTAGTGATATTAATGTTTAAATGGTAAGCAATAATATAGGATATGAAAAAAGAAAAAGAGAAAAAATGCAATATAACAAACAAAAAGAAGAAAAATAGTGGGAGAATTAGTTAAAAATAAAATACATGGTTAAGTAATTCAATTAAATTAAAACTTCAACTAATTTAAAGTAAAAATAATAATAAAAAATATGTTATATTATATATACATTTCTTAGTGATATTAATTAATATCTAAATCAAGAGTGGACTTGAAAAAATTATACATTAATTAAAGTTAACAAAAGGAGGTGAAATAGTGGGTAAGTTATAAAACGTTGACAAAATCTTAATTAATATATATCTAATTTAAAAGTTAAATTATTTTTTTACTTTTTGTAATTTCATTCAATTTCAAGTTAGGGCCTATAGTCCACATTGACACTTATCTACTACAATTTTGTAAGATAGAGACAGACGATCTATTCTTTCCCTTTAAAATAAAATAATTTTAAAAAATATTCTAATTTTCTCTAGACTATTTACTACTTGAATACAAATATAAATTGTTAATAGCAATCGCTAATCCCCATCAAAATTGTGTTGTCTATATGTGGTGATTGCTGACAAAATCTGATTGAAAAAATAGCAAGAAATATCCAATTAAAAATAAAAATAAGTATAACGATCCAACTTAAAACTTTTGAACAATAAGGATTTAATTAAAAATTAAGCATAATTATAAGGAGTAACAAAGTAATTTAAATTGTAAATAAGATAAGTCAATATGAAAAAAGGAAAAAAAAACCATGCAAATAAAAATGATGAACCATGTGAGCTATAAAGTAATAAAGTAGTTATATAAAAATTAAAAATAGAACATATAATTAAGAAATTTTATAAAATAAAATCTCTAATTTATTGAAAATATTTTTATAATAACAATAAAATATATCATATTATATATATTACTTAATAATATTAGCATGTAGACTAATAGAAGTGAACATAAAAAATATACAATAAAATGGATAAAAAAGAAATAAGTTGCAAGTTGTATATGAAAAATTTTAATTCACATATTCAAAATATTTTTTAATAAAATTGAATATAACATTAACGTATTATATCTACACTATTTAGGATATTAGCATCCAAATTATAAATAATAGAAGTAAACTTGAAAAAAAAAAGAAAAATATATAATGAAACAAAATAAAAAAGATAAAAGTTGTAAAGTAATATAAATAATAAAAATAAAAAATATAATTTTAATAATTCAATTAATTAAATATTTTAATTTATTCAAATATTTTTATGATAAAAATAAAATATATCATATTATACGTATATTTTCTAGTGATATTAGTATCTAAGTTATAAATAAAAATATATAATATGAAAATAAAAAGAAGAGGAATAATGTGTAATTTCCAAAGTAATATAAAATATAAAAATAAAATATCTAGTTAATTAAATCAATTAAATTTAATTAAAATTTTAAATTACTTAAAATATTTTTATAATAAAAATAAAATATATTATATTATATATAATACTTATTGATATTTACATCACATAAGAATAAAATTTATCGTATTATATCTATAATATTCAATAATATTCATAGTATTGTAAATAATGAGTAAATATAAAGAAATAAAGCAATGGAGAAAAAATATACAAAGAAACAAATAAAAAGAAAAAGAATAGTAGGTGAGCTACAAAATAATATAAGAGTTTAGAATTTAATATATAGTTCAATAATAATTTAACTAAAATAAATTTTTAACTTATTTAAAATATTTTTATAATAAGAATAAAATATATCAAATTATTTTTGTATTATTCAGTAATATTGAAGCCTATGTTATAACTAATATTAGTGAATATAAAAATATATATAGTAAAATAGATAGAAATATAAAATTGTGTATGTAATAAAATATAATGGTATCAAAATTAAAAAAATTGTATAAAATACTTAAAAGTAATAAAAATAAAAAGAGAAAACTATGTATAGAAGTACCGGCGGGAAATGATTTTTAGCAAATGAAGCTTTGGCTGACCCGTAATATGTTCATCGGAGAATGCAAAGTTGGATTAACTTTTCAATCCAAGCGATGTATGGATATCTATTTTCTATCTAATATAAAAATAAAAATAATAAATATATAATAAAAATTTGAATTTATGAATAAAAAATTTTTGAAATATAATATAAGAGTTAAATAATATGATATATAAATAAGTAATTCAATTAAAATAAATTCTTAACTTATTTAAATATTTTCATGATAAGAAATTTTAGTATAATATTTATATTATTTAATGATATTAATATTCAAGTCATAATGAACAGTAGTAAATAACAAAATAAAGTAAAAATATGTGAAAAAGTAGATAAAAAAATAGAAATAATGTTTGATCTATAAAAAAATTATATTTAATTTCAAATATAATACTTGAAAATTAATATAAAAATAATAATAAAATTTAAATAAATAAATTTTAATTTAATTTAATAGTATATATATATATATATATATATATATATATATATATATATATATATATATATATATATATATATATATATATCATTTAATGACATTTGCATGTAATTTGATTGTAGATAATAGAAATGAATATGAAAAAAAGGAAAAAGAAAGAATATGCAATGTAACATATAAAGAGAAGACAAATAATGAGTTAGTTATAAAGTAATATAAGATTTAAAATGTAATAAATAAGTAAGTAATTCAGATAAATTAAATTTTTAATTTATTTAAAATAAAGAAATAATTAAAGAATAAAATATATTATGCTGTATATATCTACAATTCTTAATGATATATAGTGTACGAGTTACAAATAACATAAGTAGTATTATATTGAAAAAAGAAAAGAAAATGTAATGGAGCAAATAAAAAAAAAGATGATGTCGTTGTAATATTAAGTAATATAACTATTATAAATATAATATATAGTTCAATAAGTTAATTACATCAAATTTCTAATTTATTTAAAATATTTTTATGATAAAAATATAATATATTATATTTTACTTATATTATCCAGTAATATTAACATATAAAGTTTAAATTTTATCTATTCACAGTATAAAATATTTTACATTATCAATAAATAATAAGAAAATATTTCATTAAAAAAATAATAATAATTGAAAATTTTTAACAATAATAAAATAATTTTGATAATTTTTTATTAATATAATAATATATGAATAAGTAATAATATAAATTTAATTTACATTAATAATAGATCAATTTTAAATCCTAACGTATGAACTGTAAATAATATAAGTAAATATGAAAAAATAATAATACAAGAAGTGAAACAATACTGTAAGGTGTAAAGTCTTGAAAAATTCTTAATTAGCTTCAATATAATTTACAATATAGCACTTAAAAAATAAAATTAGTAAATTTTAAATATATAATTATTATTTCAATTTTTAGAATATTTCATTAAATAATAAAATATGTAATTAATTATTTCACTTAGATAATATACATTAAAGTTGCTAAAAAAATTGAAATATTGTGTAAATTTATAACCTTAATAAAATCTCAATTAACGCATATTTAATTTAAAATATAGTATGCAAAAAATGATATTAAGAAAATATGAAAAATTTTAAATAAATAAATTTAATTTTAATTTTTAAACATTTTTACTAAATAATAAACTATGTAAATAAAAAAATGAATGAGTTATAAAATAATTCAGATAAAAAAATTAGGTAAATCACGCTTTATTTACCTAATTTATAATATTAACATTTAAGTGGTAAATAATTGTAATGATAGTAAAAAAAATAAGAAAAATAAGCAATCACGCAAATAACAAAGTATCAATTAATGTAATTTAATTTGAAATATAACACTCAAGAATTGATATAAAAAATATTTGTAAAATTTTAATTGACAAGTTTATCTCCAATTTTTAAATGCTTTTATTAAATAATAGTATATGTGGTTATTTATTTCAATTAATACCTTTTATATTAAAATTTTAATTTATTTAAAATATTTTTATAATAAAAATAAATATATTATAATATATCTATATTACTTCGTGATATTAACATTCAAATTATAAATAATGGTTATTGACATAAAAAAAGGAAAAAAGCACAAACATATAATAAAACAAATTAATAAAAAAATAATGGATGAATTATAAAGAAATATAAGCATTAAAAAATAAAACAAATAGTTAAATATAATCAATGAAATAAATCTTTTGATTTATTTCAAATTTTTTACAATTAAAATAAAGCATGTAATATAAAATTGAAATTATTTAACAGTATTAACATTTGAATTATAAATAATAAGAGTATATATAGAAAATTATAAAAATTCAAAATAAATATATAATTAAGTATAATTATATTAAATTAATCATTTAATTTTTTAAATATTTTATATCAAAAATAAAATATATCTTGTTATGTTTTTACACAATAATACTAACATTTGAATTGTAAATAATATGAATAAAATAATTAAATTAAATTAAAATTTTAAATTATTTAAAACATTTATAATGAGAAAGTGTAAATAAAAAATTATGTAAAAATTGTAAATAAAATTTTAGACCATTAAAAATTCAAATGATATAAAGAAGAAAATTTTTTTAAAAAAAAAGCATTTAGAAGTGTAAGCAGAAAAGGGGGAGGGTTGGGAAGCTGACACTTGTCTAAAAAAAAAATAAAAAATAGATAATCAAAACCTTGTCTTAGGTTAAAAATATATATAAATATTGGATCATTAAGAATTCAAATGATATAAAGCAGAAAAATAAAAATTAAAAAAAAAAAAAGAAACAAAGCATTTGGGAAAAGAAGAAAATTTGGGGAAAAAAAAAAAGACAACATTTAGGCAGGAAAGCATAAAAGGGGAGGTTTTGGAAGCTGACACTTGTCTAAAAAAATAAAAAATAAAAAAGAGAATCAAAATCTTGTTTTATGTTTAAAAAATATTGATATTGATATTGATGATTAGAAAGGAATTACTCAATAATTTTATTTCATGGAAAATACTTTTTAATAAAATAAACGAAATCTAAATTAAAATATCTCAATACCAATTTGGCAATTTCGCTTCTAGAGTAACAAGCCTTCTAAGTACACTTTAAAAGCATCTCTAGCATCTCAACTACTGACAATCTTCGAGTAAGATCATATCAATCCATGGATGCTTACCGATCGCTGGCCAAGACCTTCCTGCCTACAAACTGGGGGAGCATCATATTGTGCACTCAACCTATCTAGTTACCTAGCCTGTTTATGACAGAAAAGAACACAGCGAAGCCAGCAACGGCCCCAGACACAAGAAACAGAGAATTCCTTACACGGAGCCCACCACTCAGGCATCCCCATATCCATCGACATAGAAAACGCAGCCGGCAGGAGTTTCGGAACTTCTGAATGGAAAATTCCTATGTAGGTAGATGCAGGATGCTCTGTCAGTTCAGCTAGACAATAACAACCAATCTCGAACAATTCTTTCCTCAGACAGTAATACATAATGTAATACAACTATTGCAAGGAAGTCTCATTATTTAGCTACTTCGACACAATGAATTTTGGTGGTAAAGGTACACAATTCCCAGATGCATGGGATAGACAGTTGATTAATAGTCCGTGGGCAGGCCGGAGCAGCTGGCCATACTTACGATTTACCCACCATGTCAGGAAATGCTACCAAACTGGAATTGAAATTTTCTACGGAGAAGTCCTGCACAACCTCAGATAAATTGTCCAAGTTTCACTCAAAATTATATATATTCGATAAATATACTTTGTCTATGCTACTAAAACAATTTTCAGCAGTCAAATGATAATTGCCTGCTATTTACACATTGCTCAGTTTGACATATATCGGGGTTTCCATTCAGAAAAATACAGTAAAAAGAAATAGGAAAAATTACACTCACCTCCCAAGGTTTAATCTAATTACACTCACACCCTTTTTATTTTTCAAAAATATACACTCATTTCCCTTATTTTTTTGGAGCAAGGAAATTGTGTGTATGTTTAAAATAAAGGAAAAGGAATCACCCAAAAAGAGGAAAAAGAAAGTGAGTGTATATAGAAAATGGAGATCAATGTAAATTTCTGAAAATAAAAAAAAGTTTGAGTGCTATTAGACTGCCACAAGACTACCCCAGGGAAGTCGAGTGTAATTTGTCCAAAGAAGTATTAACCATGGTCAAATCAATTGGTCTTAATTGTATTCAAAATCAAAATCCTCTCGGTTTTATAACTGCATATGCAAATGAATAAATAAAATTCGAAACTTATTATATACTCTCTCCGTCATTTATTATCTATCGCACTTAATCGATTTTACATAAATTTAAAAAGTAATTTAGTTTATTTATTTTTAATAAATTTTACAAAACTATCCGTAAATTCAAAATGAAAATTTATTTCATTTTTATTTCTCACTTTACTTGAAATTTTTTATCAAAGTTAAATATACACATAAGTCTCTCTCTTTGTCTCATTTCATACACAAATTCCAACACGTTGAAAATGAAGAGAGAAAGATGGAATAAATTGTTAAGATATTCCAACATAAAAGTATAGAATAATGAAAAATTTATTAATGAAAAAAAAAAGATAAAATTGAAAACATATATATATATATATATAATACTTTATTAAATTTCTAAAACAGCAAGTAAAAAAGAGCAAAAAAATTCCTACAAAACGCTATAGATAATAAAGGATGGAAGAAGTACATGATCATATGACAAATTATGCAAAGTAAAATGTATATGGAACTAATAACAATAACTTTTGGATAAACAGAAAACAAAATATTAAAGTTGGTATAACGCAAGGAGATATGTTTTAAGATTTACATAACCAACAAACAGACCAGAAGTCTTATCTTATTATATGAGATCAGCGACGTGGATCATTCATACTGTGCATCATTTTAAGTATTCTTGTATTCAACATGAACAAGGCAACAAAATGTAAAAAATAAAATGAACTTCATTAATCCATGTATAATTTCAGCTAATTTTACAATGCAGCAATTTTGAAGAGGGGACAGAGGCCTCTTTCTACTATTATTAATTTTCTAAGAATGAAAAGGCCCTTTCAATGGCAGAAGAATGGAACTATGAATCCAGGTACATAGATGACAGAGATGAAGTACCTGAAGCATGATACTTTCCATGACCAGTTGCATAGATATAAAAGTAGATCAAGAATTCAAAAGGGAGAGACTTATATTTATTTAAAAAAATTTGTCACAAACATCTAGCAGTTAAGAAAAGAACACAATTACCTTTGGTAACTTCTGTTGCTGGGCTAGATGATCCACATGAAGCCTGACATTCGATGCAGCAGCAATCCATGCTCTGCGGTCAACATCAGAATATACAGTTGCAACAATGTCAAACAATGTTTGCGCTCCACCTTCGATTGCCCTCAAGATATTAGCTTCTCTTTCCCTGCGGTTCCTGGAACAATCACAAGCCTAACAGTTGGTGGCAAACAATATCAAAGATAAACCTCTCATGAAATATGCACATGCATGTTAATGTTATATCGACAACTTGAATATTTCAAGATAAAATTATTGATTAAACCCCAGCACTACCACGCACACATAAAGAAGGCATAATAAAAGAGTCCTCAGATCTGAGATTCCAAGCAAAATAAAAGAATATAATAAATGCTTGACAAATTTGATATGGTTCATAAAAAGAATGATTGTGTCCCGAATACAATCCATCCAAGTTAAAATAATGCTTAACATCACCATGTTAACCATAAATATCAATAAGGACTTATCCCAAGAGCAGTGCGCAGAGAATGAATCAGCAAGATGAAGAGTTGGTCATAGATGGTTTATACTTGAGATATCCACACAGCATCTGCTTTGGCCATAGGTTCACTCTCCCATGCATTGGTATTAAACTGTGAGGTGACAGGTCTAGAAATTTGTAAGTGGTATGGAAATACTCCTGCAATAAATAACAAGATTAAGCTAAAGAAACTTATCACAACTTCGGCAGTGTAATTAGAGTGACATCTAGCTGCCCCCTCCCAAGCTGGTTCTTTAGGACCAGATGACTAGATGAACAGACAATCAATTAACAACTGTGGTTTTAGGTATATCACTATATCATGGCCTATCTCAATCAAAATATAAGTCACTCTTTTCTTAAAATTGGTTGCCAATTGTACTTGACTCAATAGTGGAGGGGGTGCACGATGCATTATAAAGAAGTCAAATCCAACAATGCACTTTTGCTTCATGCTAGTAGTTCATGACTACATAATATGAAAACAAGAACATATGTTGACATAGGACTATTCGTACTTACATTCATATTGCCACCAGAATTTACGTCCAAGACAGCACTTCCCTGACTGAAATGAACTCATTAATATCTTAGTCAATCAGACAAAAGCCTTAGAGGAAAAAGTAGATCAGTATTTCAGTGAAGATACTGAAACTAAGATGAAAAAAACATAAATGCCAGAATAACATGACACAAATTTTAGCAAGCAAATCAATTTCTTTCACCAACTTAAAGCAGGGTAGGATTTTGTAGAACAGACTTTTGCAAAATAAATCAAACACTAGGCTTCCTCCATCTCTTTGAAATTTTTTATTTTTTTATTTTTTTCCTAAAAAAGGAAACTTATATAGATAGAGAAGAAAGTACATGAGAAGACAAAAAAGAAATCCTCAAAATAATGAAACATAATTAATACAAGAATGCTGCTCAATTTCTATGCAAATTTGACAGACTCAACCCTAAAGAAACCGTTGGCTTCCAGCCAGAAAGAGGCACAAACCAAAAAAAATAAAAGAAAGAAAAAAATCATCCTGGCTCACAATAGAACAATTAACTGGGTTTTAACTTGGAAAACTCTGGCATTTCTTTCCAACCAAATTCATCAAATAACAGTAAATTGAGCACAATCCCAAACAAACATATTTTCATTATTATCCCCAAAATTTCTGAAATTTGTGGATAAATAATTCGTATATTTTCTGGGCAAACCCAAGTAACATCAAACAAAGAAAAGATCTTGGTCCAAAGCTCCCAAGCCAAGTCACAATGAAAAAAACAAATGATTATTAATCTTTGAATTCTGGTAATACATCCCACATATCCAGTGACAATGCCTAGGTTTAAGCAATACTTTCACAGACAAAGAGTACACTAGGTCTCAAATTGAAAATCATAGATATTTTACAGTCAATAATATGAGCATAGATTACAGTCCCACGCCTTAATTTGCATTTTGCTCATGTTAGCACTCTACTGCCCAACAGTTACCAACATAGGGCAAGAGAAAAAGGAATACATACACAAGTTCTGATGCATAGATTTGAGAGAGTAATATTAAAATGTGGCTAATCCAAACATGTACCTGGTTGGCAGTCAAATTGATATCTAAAGAAAGGTTAATAATAATAAGCTAATTAAACAGCCCTATATCACAATCCTTAAACTTTGTGATCTAATTGATTATTAAGCTAAACTAGAAAAGAGCCCCATATCCCCTCCCAAAAATGGGCGGAAAAAAAACAAGTAATCTAATCATTTGTACGTCCCTTCAGGCATTTGACATTCCACATGACATATTCAGATGTCGCAGTTGTTTCTTAATCAAATTTGCAGAAATCCAAACCATTTGTTAGTAGGTAATTAGTATAAGTTATGGACTTGCAAACCTAAATGAGTCTTAGGCCTATTGCAACCTTATTCCTGTGCATATCCTCTATCCTCTATTACAATAAATCTCTTCACAAAACTGCACCCATAGGCAAAATACTTTTCTTTTGGATCTTTTTTTCTCCTCAATTTTTTTTATAAATTTTGTAACCACACCACTCATTCTCTCTAACCATTTTTTTTGGGTCAATTTAAAATCACAAACTGCCTCTTTTGTCAATTTATTTTTCTTTTATTATATTTTTCAACCACTCCTCTCCCCTCACATTTGTAATCATCTTTATTTTTAATTATGTTTTCTTTTCATTTTGTTTTTCAACCACCATATCTCTTTCTCTTGACATTTATAATTATCTCTTTTTTAATTTGAAATAAATTTTATGATAATATTGAATATCTTACCATGCCAAAAATCACAGATTAGAAATTTGTCTCAAAATATATATTACTTTCAATCATTCCACCTTTTGGTTTTGCAGTATAGTTAGTTTTAAATTTGCAATATATTTTAAAATTGTATGAAACTTGCGATACGGAAGATGCTATTGGTTTTTATTGAACATATGTGACAAATGAATATGAAAGTGTGTAGTAATTTTATTGTAATGATTTTTATCATATTTCAAATACTAAACATTGGTTAATGATTACAGATATATAATAGAAAAATATTATTTTAATCAAGAATTTTAAAAAAAAAATTATTCACTTACTAAACTGAAATAATTATTTTATTCGCCTATAACAATCATGCATATATAATTAGAAGAATAGCTTCATACACTATATATTGCATTTAATTACATAAAATAAATTTTTAATAACAAAGCTAAATACTTTTGAATTGATTATGAAAATTTTCTTAAAAATTTATTTATTTATATATATATATATATATATATATATATACAAGTTAAAACAGCAAAAATATGATATAATATATTAAATGTATAATAGTATTTCTTATACAATTGATTGACATAATAAATCCTTCAATCATTAAGACTATATTAAGTACACAATTTAAAACAACAACAATTCTACCTCTTTTAACTTTATTTCTTTTTTAAAATAAAATGACAAATTATTTTAACATCTATATAATTTTTATAATTTTTTTATTAATCTTGTGGGTGGCACGGGATTGTTTCTAGTTCTATTATAAATAGATGTGTTTGTCTCATTACAAAGCATGGCTTCATAAACCATTCTCTTTTAATATGGTATTTAAAGTCCCCTAAAACAAAACAAAAACCCTAGAACTTTTCTCCTAAAAAAAATATACTAGCAAACTCTCTTTCTTCCACCCTTCTTTTTCCTTTTCTTTTTTTTTTCCTCTCAATTTTTTATGCATGACTATGTTACAATGGCAATAACAGCAATTGGTTTGGAGAAAACCCAGATTATGGAATTTTTGGTTGTGAAGAGAACACGGTATTTCAAATAGCAGAGGTGCATTAGCAGCATATCAAAGGGAGTTTGGAAGATCTAGGTTGACATACCAGCAAATTGGTGGTCAACACATGCACATCACATGCGAGTGTTGCCCAAGCACATGAAGCCCACATAGAGAGAGAAGCTGGGGTGGGTGGGTGGGTGTGTTAGTTTTCAACGACAAGACTTTTCTAGTAGCTTCTCCATGAGTTCTGGACCTCCCTGTGTGGTTGGTTTTGTAGTTTGTGACTCCAATCCCTTTTTTTTTTTTAACAATTTTGGAGGATTTTTAGTCAATTTTTCAAGATTCTTCTATCATGGCCACTGTTGATTCAAGTGAAGGTGGAAAGAGAGATTCCATTGTTTCCTATTATTACTATAGAAAGCCTAGACATATCAAGAAATATTGCCCCAAGTTAATTGTGAAAATTACACAACCATCTTGATTTGCGCATGTTATTACAAACAATACAACACAACAAAATGAAGATAATTACAATATAAGTATGTCAAAAAATGAGTATATTGAATATCTACTATTCCAAGCCTCCAAGTAGCCACCACCTACTCAATTTGTTGTACATTGGTTCAAACAAGTAATTCCACTACATGCCTTTTCCATACCAATTTTAGATGGATCATTGATTTTGGTGCTATAGATCATATGACAAGTCAAACAAGTATATTGTCCTCTTTTCAACCCCCTCCTTTGTCTCATGTTACCTTAGCCAATAGGTCTAATGCCTATATTGTTGCATGTAGTATGGTGAATGTTACCCCAACATCTCTTTGTACAAAGTGTGATATTGTGTCCTTACCAAATAGTAAACATTCTACTAGGTGCAAGGGGGTATTCATTGTGAAAGTCAACTCAAGTGGCATTGTTGCTTAGTTGAAGGCTGTACAATAGCAAAAAGGTATACACAGACCTATGATGTATATTATTCAGAAACTTTCTCTCCAATTACAAAAATTACTTGGGTTTGAATATTTATCCTACCTCTTATGGCCCTCTTTATTAGCTTGATGTTAAAAATATCTTCCTACATGATGATTTATTTGAAAAGGCATATATTGGAGCAATCACTTGGGTTTGTTGCTTAAAGGGAGTATGGAAAAGTTGGTCAATTAAAAAAAAAAAAAATCTTTGTATAGCCTGAAGCAATGTCCTTAGGCTTGCTTTGGGAGATTTAATGCGGTGGTGGCAAAGTTTAGAATTAAAAAAAGTGACAATGACCATTCAATGTTTTATAAACAATAAAATTCTAACTATATTCTTCAAGCTATCTATGTGGATTAGTAGTGATAAACTGGGAATTTCAAAATTGGAAGTTTTTCTTCAAACTAAGTTTCAAACCAAAGATCTAAGAGCACTCTAATATTTCTTACGGGCTGAAATTGCTTGAGGAAGAAAAGAAATCTTCATATCTTACAAGTAATATGTTCTTAATCTTGAGTGAAACAAAGATACTTGGCTCTAAACCCTATGATACTCTTATAGTTTCAAATATTAAATTTGGCTAAAAAAATGAGGAGTTGCTAAAAGATCCAAAGTGGTACAAACGGCAAGTGGATAAACTAAACTACTTTACCATAATTAGACCTAAATATTATCTTTCTAGTAAGTATAGTAAGTTAGTTTATAAACTCAACTTCTCATTAGAATGAAATCATGCACATCCTAAAATATCTCATGACTATTGCAAAATAGAAAGTTTCCCTAATGCAAATTGGATAAAATGTTCTATAGTTAGAAAGTCCATTTCTGGGTAATGTGTGTTTACTGGTAAGAATCTTGTATCTTAGAAAAGTAAGAAATAAGTTATGGTATCTCATTCGAGTGCAAAGTCTAAGTATCGAATCATGGCTCCTGTTACTTATGAGCTTGTGTGAATTTCCTACCTTCTTCATCAACTTGAAATTAAGTCTTCTGGAACTATGCAATTATGATGTAATAATTAGGCTGCTTCTGATACATGAATGATAGTTCATCATCATTTTGTAAGGCAAAAATAAGACTAGCAATGAGTTGAGTTAAGCCGAGCTAGTGTCACTTTAAATGTTTCAGCTCATGGCTCAACCCCAGCTCAATTCAAGCCAATTTGTTCAGCTCAAGCTCAGGTAGCTCACAAACAACTTAACTTGGCTCATTAACTCAAATCAATTATAACAATGGAGGATTTTATTGGCACTTTCATAGCTTAAAAAAAAAACTTAGGAATGCAAATATATATAGAAATTTAACACATCAAATAAATAAAAGATATAAATGGTTAAATTTAACATTATTATATCAATACTCATGGGTCATATGTTATAAAGAGGAAAAGAACTAATGCCAAAGGAAATTAGCTAGTTTTTTTTTTTAAAATTGATATTTTAAATTATTTGAAAAAATAAAACTTAAAGTCAAAGTTAAATACATAATTATTTGACATATAAAAGTAAAATTATTAAATTGATTGAAAGAATGAAACTTGAAGTTAAAATTATTTATTTAATTAATTGGTTTATAAAAGTCAAATTAACAAATTATTTATCAAAATTTTAGATTTATTTTTACTCTTTTAATAGCATAAAGGGTGTTCACAAATTCAAATTTATAGATCATTGTTATTCCAATTTTTTTATGTTTTTATTTAAAATACTTAATATTGAATTAATATATTAATAATAAAAAAAAATGTTATCACAAATTTTATAATACAATTTTGTTAAATATCTTGATTAAGATTATTACATATATTAATTAACTAATATATATATATATATATATATATATATATATATATATACATATATGTCTATTTTTATTTTGTATGTTTATATATGAAGCTTGCTCATAATACAAATGAGTTGAGCTTTAATTAGCTCAAGCTCAACTCATTTAAATCATGAGCCACATAATGCAACTCATGTATCGCTCATTTGTCCCATAAACTTAACCAACTGAGCCAAAATTCCAAGCAAGTTGTAAGCCACTCACGAGCTAGCTTCACGGGCTGTCAATCCTAAGCAAAAACTTCAAGAAGAGGTTATTGGTCTTGAACATTTTAGAATTGGAAAACAAATTTCTGATTTATTTATTAAAGCTCTACCAAGGAAACAGATTGATATTTGTAACAAGTTAAACATATTTGATATCTATACTCCAACTTGAAGAGGAGTGTTAATAAGTAATTAGAAGAGTGTTAGTAGGTAATTAGTATAAGTTATGGGCTTATGAGCCTAGATAAGTCTTAGGCCTATTTTAAACTTATTCCATACATATTCTATTATAAATAAATGTGTCTAGCTCATTGCAGAACATGGCCTTAGAAACCACTCTCTTTTAACACTATTTAAGCATGTGTGAATATGTATGTCTATATAAATGTGATACTAAGACCTTATCCTCTGTCTAATTTATGATAAGCAGAGATATTTCAGAAAACTTACCCCACACAGTGGTCACCCACAATCAAAGAGTTGGTATTGACATGAAGCAGTGCCATATGACCATCCGTATGTCCCTGAGTTGTAAAGATTTTTTTCATCTTCAAAATAACTAATTTCAAAGAAAACCGGCTATATGCACACCACTTCATCCAAAACCAAAAACAAAAAACAAAAGGAATAAAAGGAAACTTGCAAGTTGAACTCTTAACAATTTTAATGAAATTTAATACAAGCAGAAAAAGTTATTATTGATCAAAATTGATTCTCATGAAAACTGCCAATCATGTAAATGTCAAAATAGTGGAGTGAACCCACCATTGCGACTGATCACATGACTCAAAGAAAAGGTTTAATTTATACAGAATATACATCTCAAACAAATGCCATCAATTACGAAAAACATGAAAGATGCTATACTCTAAAATGGATGAGAAAGATACCGGAGCATAAATAACCCTCAATCTTTGACCACTGATGCCAAGGTCTTCAGCTCCGGAGACTAACTTGAAACCAAGAGACCAGTCATCTGACATTATACAAAATTAGGTTAAAAGCTTGCCGAAGTCCATGTTTTTCACTCATCAGGTTAGAAACTCAAGTCTAGAGGATTATTAAGAACTACTACTCTGAGAAACAACTTGGTCAGACTCAGAACTAATAATAGCAATTATAATTTATCCAAAAAAGTCATGAAAATACCTAATCTTATTCAAAGTTCACATTTAACCAAACTAAAAATGAAATCAGACAGGATTGCAAGATATTATTACTAAAATTATTGAAAGGTTGACAAAACTAAAATTTCAACAATTGCAACCTTTGCTTATGCGGCGCATGGTATTTTCATGTGCCAACAAAGTAGCATCTGGGTTGCACTTCTGAATAACGGAGAGACCTGACAAAAATGAATGAAAACACATGAGAACCAAACATTGCAAGTAAACTGGATGTCTGGATCTTTGACATGTTTGGCTAATATAATTTAAAACAATTTTCTGACTGAAGGAGTAAACTGATTAATTACTACAGATGCTAGACTCAGCCAGAAATGGGCAAACCAGATGATATATGGAGCAGAATACATTGTAGAAGAAAATTATGTCCTTAGTTGGCCTCTTGGGGATCTCTCAGCTTTTTCATGATGTCAATCAAAGAATAAGTGATGGTTTTCTTATAATGATGACCTTTCCACCTATACTGAAACAGTTAAACCTA
This sequence comes from Sindora glabra, assembly GCA_020226215.1. Taxonomy (NCBI): domain Eukaryota; kingdom Viridiplantae; phylum Streptophyta; class Magnoliopsida; order Fabales; family Fabaceae; genus Sindora; species Sindora glabra. The sequence continues at coordinate 43,092,842 of CM035236.1, read as the reverse complement.
CCCAAAAGAATACATCACTTTCCTCTTTTTTTCGGAAAGGCTTACCATCTACATGATCAGGGTGATGATGTGTGACAAAGACAATCAATCTTCTTGGCAAAGTAACAACAACTTTCTTTAGCTGTAATTCAAGCAGGAATTAATATGTCAAAATTCAATTTAAAAAGGATAATAGAACTCTAGATTAGATTATGATAAAATTTTCCATCATCGGCTAAACTAGATGATGATTCATACAAGCAGGTTAGGACATGTAAAATAAGAAAACACAAGACAATCTTCATCTATATCTTGCTTCCCAGAAGAAACTATCATACCCATAGTAATAAAAATTCAAGCTCTCAAACACATTTAATCAGCTAAGTCCTAATGAATAAGTTTGCTTTCACTGTTAGTACATGATGTGAAGTTTCACCAAAAAATAAAACAGCATCATATCGATATCACTGCTTCAGAATAGGACTTCCAGAAAACACAATTGGTTCCAGAATTGCACAATATTCCACAAACACGAGGCAGGTATATGCAAGAATGTAAGAACATATTTCCCAAATCTTGGTCTTGCATGGGATGGTACCTTGATTGGAAAATAATCCACATGCAATAACTCAATGTGTGTGTGTGTGTGTATAATATATATAATTAACAATTAACAATTAACAATACTTATACCACTTCATGGAATTTGGATAGGCATCCTGGATCCACTATCAGTGCATCTCCTGTTGCAATAAAACTATCATCATCCAAGGTATTTGGAGCACAATCTGGTGCAAACACAACCAAGTTTGTAGTCCGGAAAGGTTTTGCTGTCCTACTTTCCATAGGTATTAGTGTAACTCCAGGAGGGTACTCCTGAAATTGAAAAGAAACAAATCTTCATTGTCCACCAGCACATAAACACGATGAATCTGAACAATGGAATTTCTTAACCTGCATAAAAAATTTTAATTGCAACTACTGTCCCTCAATCAATAGTTTCAGATGCTGAATCGGAGTAGCTGAAGATTAGTACTACATGTAGTATTTGAACAACTCATGCATCTAGATAGTCTTCTTGCTCTTAAACCAACACACACACATTTGGGGGAGTGAGCTAACATATATGCATATGAACAACAACAACAATAACAACAACAACAAAACCTTATCCCACTAAATAAGGTCAGTTACATGAATCGCACGACGCCAATGAGCTCTATCAAAAACCAAATTTTCTGTGATGTTATTCACCAAGAGATCCCTTTTTATAACTTCTTCTAATGTCCTTTTTGGCCTTCCTCTACACTTTTTCACAGGGTTAAAAATCATGTGATCAACTCTTCTCACTGGTGCCTTTAGTGGCCTTCTTTGCACATGACCAAACCACCTACACTTTTTCTGTGTTCATATGCATATATGAACACATAGAAAAAGTGTAGGTGTTCATATGCATATATGAACACATAGAAAAAGTGTAGGTGGTTTGGTCATATGCAAAGAAGGCCACTAGAGGCACCAGTGAAAAAATCTAGTAAGTGTATATATATTGTCTAAATATAGATTTTTACTCAACAATAGCACCAGATAGACAAAAAAAGAAAAAATTAAAAAAAAAAAAAGGTTCCTCCTCTTTCCAAAGCATCTCTTAAGGCAGGGTTCTGAAAATAATGTTTACATAGATCACCACACCTTATAATAGGCTTTCTTTCTCTAAATCTTCTTAAAATTTCCAGATAAAAGAAAAGGGAAGCAAGCTAGAAGAGTGACTTATAGACCATCTGAAATCCTTGCTTCCAAGAGTTACGCTTCTAACATATCACTAGTGTACATGCTTCTGTACAATTAGGGTCCAATACATGCAATGCATCTTAGAAATAGAGAAAGTTCAGAGACAGCAAACCTGATAATTAATGGCGGGTGGTACTTTCCATTTCCCAGAGCACAATGAATCATTTATAAGGCCAAAAACAACTAATGTTCCTACACGATCCGCATGTGGCATAACTTCCAGAAGTAAATTAAGACAGCTCTGGACAGATAGCCACTTACATGGATCTGCATATTGATTTTGAGTTATTCACAAGTGCCATTGATATACTATAACACGGAAATGTGAAAAATAATGAACTGCCAAAGGACGAAATGAATTGAAAATAGTTTAACAGAGGAGAGCCATCTTTCTTTTCCCCCTCACTTGGGATATCACTCTTCACAGTTCAAAAATCAATGTGATTGTTCTTTAAGTATTTCTAATTTATAATTTAGTTGATACATCCCCAGCACGTAAAACGTCCACTAAGAAGCACAGTCATCGTTGTCGTTGTCAATTACAAAACAAATACTCAATAGCATGCCAACCTGGTAAGTCCTTGTATTCAGCCGCCAATTTTCCTACAACAAAGACCGTATGAATGGACAAACCAGGTCCAAATTCAGCTTCCTTTACATACTTAGAGAATTTCCACAGTGTCCCATGAACTGCCTCAAAACCCATTTGTTTAAATACCTACAGAATAAACAATTCACGCGAATTTATCATCAATCATCACTTAAAATTTGAAAAATATCTCTTTACAAACAGTAAATTTAATAAATACCTCATTGAGAGCGGAATGGATGTCGAATTTTCTCAAATCAACCTCAATCTGTTCCAATTGCGATTCTGCAACTTCCACCTCAACTTGAGAATCCAATTCTCCTGTTAACAGGTTCAATTGCGCAGAAGGCAAGTCCCAAAGGTCAGAATCAGTGTAAGAATCGTACTCTTCATCATTGAATTTGGGAGGGGGTAGCTGCTTCATTAGCAGAAACTCATCATGGTTTGAGGGGTTGTTGAGGATCACAGCAAGTCTGTGAGTAGCCATTCAATTACGCAGTGGACTTCGAAGAGCAGAGAAAACGTGAGTATGTGAGAAAGGAAGTGGTTGAAATGAAAGAAATTTTACAGGTAATCCTTAGGCAAGGAATTGGAAATCATAGCAATTTGTTGATATTTATGGGCTTCTTAGGCATCAACAATTAACTGCGCAAGGGGCGTTTGTGAATGAGTACAGCTAATGCAGCATTAAACTCTGTTTTAACTCGAAAACTACCAATTCCTTTGGACAAGGACAAGGAGAGAAAGGACAATGAACAGAAGATTATTGAATAATTTTTCCTCATATTGATTAATGGATACATCCTTCCTTTACATTCTGATCAATTCTTACATATCAGACTTTCAATATCTTCCAATTTGTATTCTTTCAATTTAAAAATTTTGAAGAATTTTTTAAATAATGGAGATTTATGATTTGTTTGGATATATTTTTATCTTTCTATTTTTAAATGTTATTTTTAAAAACTATATTATTTTCTAAAACTTGTTTTCAAATTTATGAAAAATAAAAAATAGGGAGTATTTAAAAAATTATATAAAAATATTTTATTTAATTATAAAATTAACATCAAGGATAAAAGAATAAATTAAAAAATATTTTAAAATTATTTTTAATTTTTTATTTTGGAATCACACGTATGACAATATAGTGTTAAAAAACAAATTATGAAAATAATTATCAAATAAAAATTTCTATTTTTAAAAATATAAAAATAAAAAATTACCTTTAAAAATAATAAACAAATAGACTTTATTTATTTTCATTCCTTTCCTTCTCTTCCATCTCTTTTTTTTCCTTTTCAATTTTTTCTCTCCTAACTCCCAAATATACCTTTCTTTTCATACTTGAACCACCATAATTATTAATAGGCCATTTTAACCACATTCAAACCGAATGTTTAAGTATGCATATTTTTTACCTTGTGGCAATTGACCATTGAATGGAATATGTAATGTGATGAAAGGCTTACAAGGTCATTAGACAGTAAAAATAGTATATTGCACAGGTCACTTAAATACATTTATCCCCATTGGTCATTGAATCCTACCTCCAACATTATATACTTACATTTAATATATTTTAAAATAAATGATTAATGCAATGAAATTGCATTTATTGATTAAGATTAGATTTATTTCATTCTTAATATTATACTTTTTATCCCTAGCAATTTTATCTTCTTTTCAATTTTAATTAATTTCTAAATTTATATATTTAGTTAAAAACTTAAATTGAAATTTATCTAACATTGAAAATTTCTATAAAAACTAAAAAAATCATTTCACAAATTGTAATAAAATAGTAATTCATCTTTAATGTGAAAAAAATATCTAAATAAAATAAGTATCAAATTCAAAATTGATAGTAATATATCATAACTTATCCCTACTCACGTTACTAGTATGAGAACTAAGAAGTCATTGAGTCACTAAGTATAACTGCCTAACAGCATTTTTATGCATGTGTTTGTTACTATGTTTTATACGGAATCATGTTTTTCCAAAGAAATAATAGTATGCAATTATTCTTTTTCAAAAGAATTTAAATTCTATTCACCGGCAGTGTATAGGAGTTTTACACTATCAAATAATTACATAATAATAAGTTATTAAATTATTCGATTAAGAAAAATAATTAATTATTCTTCCTGCAATTAAAATAATTAATTAAATAAAATCAAGAAATTTAACTTAAAAAAATAGTTTTCAATTTCGTCTAGCAATTCGTTAAAGATACAACCTCGCAAGTCAAATAAATTCATTAATTGAGGTAATGATTGCATTATTCTCTTTTGCATCCCTTTCAACATTTAGGACAATTGTAACTCGTCCAGTAAGAATTCTAACTCAAAAACATGAAATCAAACCAAGACCTGTTCTGAGAACACACACACAAATTCTTAGTTAATGTTTATTATATTTCAAGTCAACATTAGTGAAGCAATCAATCAAGCAAAAAAAATGTGTATTCCTACATGAACAAAATGCAAAAAATGTTAAGACATGCATTTCTAGCATAATTGTCTCTTAAAAAAACTAAACCTCTTTTACCTAATATCGAACTATTAGATTTTTCTTAATGTGGCTTTAACTAAGTATGATACGATGGTCAAAATCATCCCAAAACAATCGTAGCCACTAACCCTCAGTTAAGATAGTTAGCCCAAAAAAAAATTAATGAACATGTTAGTGAAAGTCACACTAAATCATCCCAAAACAATCCCAGCCATTGAAGACAAAACTTTTTATTGCATACCTTAGCTGCCTTTAGGAAGAGCAATAACATCCATGTTTGGCTCCGTGAGAAGAGAAGGGCAATGGAACAAAACTGAGATATAGAAAATTGAGAATGTAAAACTAGGAAGATAAAACTAAGAAAGAGCGGCAATGTCCCAATTTAGTAGAACTCTAACTCAAAACCCAATGAAACAATGACAAAAAGTTAGGAATGTAAAATTAAGATATAGAAAACTAAACCACTATGTATGAGACGACGATGACACAATAAATAGCAAAACCCTAAATTTTTTTAAGTTAAATTTTTTAATTTTATTTAATTAATTATTTTAATTATAGAAAAAATAGTTAATTATTTTCTTAGTTGGATAATTTAATGACTTGTCATCATGTAATTGGTAACAATGTAAAACTTCTATACACTATCAGTGGATAGAATTTAAACTCTTTTGAAAAACTCATTAAAATAGGGGAAAGTAAAATATTGTGTATAATTACTCTAACAATCCCTAGGGCTTACTTTGGCATCGAAGATCTGATATGCATTACAACACACCAAAATTAAATCGAAATCACAAAACTATAGTAAAAGAGAATCGAGTTGATCTCATGAAGATTAGGCTTCAATTTACTTCAATTTGATTATAAACAAGTGGAGATTTTTTTAATGTAAGAAGATAAAATTAAGAGTAAGAAATAATAATATTATAAATTGAAAATAGAACATAAAAGTAGATTTTACTCACAACAAGACAAATTTTAGTTGAAAATATTGTACATTAATATATTAATTTATCATTAACTACAAAATACAAGAAATGTTTAATTAACTATTCAATTAATCAAAATAACCTAAAAACCCATAATTATTCCCAATTTTCCTTTTTAATGTGATTAGAATTAACAAATCAAAATTGATTAAATAAACTTAATCATTATTAAAACCCAGTCAAACCTAATCAAAACTAAAATAAAGTAAAAATAAGAAAAATTGAACTAAAATAGAATAAATAACCCTGCAACTGCACAAATCACAAAGCCTATTCTTTAATTCACCTATCAAATCGAAGTTAATCATATAAATTCACAACTATAAAAATAATCCAGCCAACCACTTTAAGAACCATTATATAGACAATTAACTAACTATTTCTTTATAGAAAACTATCCATGCAATCATCAACAAAAGACATAGATGAATAAAGATAATTAACTAAATATAATAGATAAAGAATAAGGTCACAAGGTCAATTAGAAAAAGTTTACCAAATCTTGTGAACTAAAAGAAGAAAATTTAGCCACTTATGACTTAAAAGCTTAAAAAATGAAAAGAAGAAAAACTTGATTTTGTTGATTGCTAAATTACCTCTAGTCAGCCATAATTTTTGCCTTATATATACCTTCTAATTTTACTTAACTAGGCTACACATACTTAAGTTTAACTGTTAGCTAACTAATGGACTAGACTTTTATAATTCGAAGGTCTATAACCTAGGTTACGACCTAACACCATAACAAGTCCGAAGCTATCTGATTCATGTCATTCTAGTTAGAACTTATTTTCCACCTTAAAAATGAAATCATTTTAACTCCAAAAGCTTATAGACATGTTTTTTTCTTAGCTAACTTAGAGCACTAGAATTTTGTAATTTGAGCTTCTAGAACTTAGGTTATAGGCCAAACAATTAGGAAAGGTCAAGTTTACTATACAGGGATAGCACCACTCGATTAGTTTCAAGGCCAAATTTGACCTATCAAATATCTGAACTGGTTCTTCTACAAAACATGAAAATTGTAGATAATTTTGTTAACTTTTCGTCCATATAAAGATAAACCCAAATAAAGGTTTAAAGCTTAAGTTATAGCTAAAAACATGAAATATTATCAAATTCCTACAATTAGTCATTATTTTCTATTTAACTAAAAATTCATGATTTGTTCCAAAATAAGCCTAAACCCATTAAAATAAGCATAACCACACACTAAGAGATCTTAATATAGGAGAAATAACTATTTGTATATATCAAGATCTCGAGTGGGCCCATTTTCATTCCATTAACAATAACTAGATACCTAAAGGGAAAAATCGCACAAGAATAAACAAAAAAAAGAGAAAGGGTAAGTTTTTATGAAACTCAATTAATAAATGGCAATCAAATAAGAATTCATTAAAATATAGCTATTCCATCATAAAAAAGAGTACAATTGAATCTTTTAAAGGGAGTCTTTAAATTTCTTACTCAAGAAAAATAACCACACTCCTGTATCTTCATTAAAGGAAAAAAAAAGAGATTTGAATGACTAATTTGTTTATCAAAAATCAACTACAAACATAAACAATGATAAATTACAAAAAAGGTTGTATCACACATTACACATTACCATAGTCACAAGAGGAATTTAGTTCTTTACACCAATATCATAATTTTCCAGGAATTCATAATTCTTTCATAATAATGCACTAATATTCATTAATAAGCATAAAAGCATGTAGATCCCTTTATAACTCCCAATCATCCTTGTCCTTTCATAAATCTAACTTTATCCTTTTAAGGTCAACCTTATTCTTTCACATATAGGCACGTGGATCCAATGCATAATATCATAACATAGATATCAACACCCCCACATCATCATTCTCATCCATCTCATAAATCATAACATTATAATCATCTTAACTAACATCAATTTCATATTCATAGTATAGCAATCACAATAAACCCTAAACCCTAAACCCTATATATATATATATATATATATATATATATATGCACTTATATGTATGCATGGGCTAAGTTTTACATGGCTTACCTATTCAAACAGAATATTGAATTAAATGACCTATGAATTAATAAAATCAAATTATGTAAGTTCATTTATTTTAAATTTACTTTGCTTAGTTACTTGCTCATTTTACTGTCTGTTATTTGTATTTAAAGTTATCTATTTTTCTCTTGCATATTTAAAAAGGTCTAATACTATATAATACTATGAAATACATGATATTGTAGTGGAACAGGGAAGTAGTTAATTATATACTCAACTATGAGTGTCTAGAGAAGAATCTTAACACTTATAGTTAACTATATAGTCGACTAGGGTTCAAAAAGCATCCTTGCACAATCATAGTTAACTATAACTATCTAGAAAGCAATCCTAGCTTGGATAATGGACAATATGGTTAACTATGTCAATTTAGAGAGTACTCTAATGTGTATAGTCAATTATCACTCTGTGAATGGCAATTTTTTCTACAAAAATATTATTCATCTAATGTTTTTAACCCCTAAATCCTAAGTTTATCATACAATATCTTTATCAAACCTTCAAAACATATAATTATAACCCTTAAACGACAAAATTCATCCATTAAACTTCACTCTTAAAGTATAAGTCATCAATGCATTCATACTTATAAAAAAACCATATAAATGCCAAAACTAAGCAAAATTTTGAATTTAAGTCAAGATTAAGGTAGAATGCTACTCATCTTATACGGAAAAGATGCTAGTTAGAAGAATATGTAGTTTAATGGCTTTTAATTATTCAAAAGTCAAAATCCCTAAGTTAAAGTTCAAATTTCTCTTTAAGCTAAAATACTTCCCTTCCCACAAATCTTTAAAGGGAAAAGAGAGCAAGCTTAGCCAAATTAGAAGCTTAGGAATCCTTACCATTTATATGTTAAAGAGTGGCTGATTAAGATCCTTGCCCTTATTAAGTGATAGAAGGAGAAGAGAAAGAAGAAGGAGCTATGGTTAGGGAAATAGGGGTGAAATAAAGGATAAAAAAAAAGGGTAACTCGCAGGTATTTTTATAAAAGTAGCCTAATTCTTCTTTACATTCAACCATTTAACTCTAAACACACTTAGCTCTTTATTATTTTGCTTTTCTTACTCTTTCTCATTATTCTATATTAAATTCTCATTTTAATTTCTTTCAATGAATTAATTATTCTTTATACAATATTTTATCCTATTTTTTCCTTATAATGATTTGCTTTTTTCATACTAAAAATTTTGTTTTGAAATTTTTTATCATCATGATCAATTTATCATTTTTTGCACCAATAAAATTTATAAATTTAGAAAAGGAGTAACTATTAGGTTTCGAATTAAACATCATAGTAGCAAATTTTGAAAAAATAATTTAAAACCTATCAAGTATCCATGGTAGAGATCAAAAGCTAGTGATAAGGTTTATATCTTTATAGAATCAACTAAACTTATTGCAGAAGAGTTTAATCTAAATTTATCCTTCTGCATTAAAATTCATGAATGTACATATGAATCATGCTTGCTTCTGATCAACATGAGCACTCCAATCATAAATAAGCCAACAATGTTTGATCTTTGGCATTTGAGTAATCCTATTATGAATTGGTAACCACAAATAAGATTATGAATCATAAAATGCTATCAAATGAGAAAACATATTTAAGATATCCACATAAATAATTGAATACTTCAATCAAATCGAATAGGATCATTCCTACTTTTCAACATAATGTTAAGTTTTCTAGTTTTCAATTGCACTTAGTCTCTCAATATACCATCACATTCTGTATTAGATATATCAAAATTAGGGTTTTAGTTAAAGTAGAACAATATCTCAGCTCTATTAATCTTAAGATATATACTGCATAATTAAATTAAATGATTGATATTAACCAAATATAATCTAACTTATTTATTTTATCTCACAAATAAAATATATTTATGATCTGCAACTTTATTTTAAGAAAAGTGATAACTAGGCTTTGATTATTAACTAGACTTAATCATAATTCTAGTAAGTAATCAGCCCATATTCAATGTTACTTAGTATAGTCCAATCATATAGTGCTATATTTAAGTGAAGTTTAATCACATTAAGCCTATGCTTATAAAGAGCCTTAATTTAACTAAAAGCTTCTAATTTGACATTTTTTTTATATGTCAAATTATTGTAAATAAGTTGCTAATATAGTTAGTTTGGTTATAATTAAACTTGTTGCAAATAAGTTGCTAATAGTTAGTTTAATTGTAAATAACATATTGTAACTTGTTGTATTTTGATGTATAAATAAAAGTTTAAAAAATTTATATAAAAGATCTTACAATTGATTGTACTATTGTCAATTTCTATCTTATTCTATAGGTGTCAATCGGTTATTTTTTATTCTATTTCTAGAGTTGTTAATTGGTTATTTCTAAAGAGAGCTTTTTAAAAAAATATTGTGGATGAAAAGATATTGGTTTTTTTTATATAAAATCAATGTCTTTAATATTATAACATCTATTATTAACAAGAAAATTAATGTCTTTAAGTTTATTAGTAGGATGATGTTATTATTTTTTAAACATTGATGTTTTGTTAATAATTGACATTATTCTTTTTATTAGTAAGGCAATGTCATTGTCATTTACACATTGGTTATTCGTCCATAACTAACATCTAAACTTTGAAAAAATTGAAATAAAATGAATAAAGCATTATGTTAATTGCAATTTTCATCATGTAGCTTTTAAAATGAGTAAAAGCACAATTACAAATTTCATTATATAACTCTCCTAAATTTTAAAATGATTCTCTAGGTATGCTCCTTCTAATTTGAATATGATTCTCATCAGTATTGTGTTTTTAGTCATCATATTCTTTTATAGGAATAAAGCTTTTAAGCTCATCGTTAAATTCGTAAGTTGTGTACTCATTAAAAAAATACATGATTTCAAAATAAGGGCTTGATTAGTTTTTTTCTTTTTTTTGTTCTTACAACTTAGTTTCTAGTTTCATAGTTTACCGTATTTTGTTAGTTATCATTTTGATGTTGATTTCAATGGTTTGGATAGGTAAGAAATTCAAGTTCATTTATCTTCTTTGATATTTGTTAGTATTATCTATTATATGCATATATATATGAAATGTGTCCTATCATTCTCTAAACACCTAACATTGATCACCTATTATGTAGTAATGAAATTTTAAAGAGTAAAGGTGCCTATTTAGTAGATGAGAAGGAAGTTTTAAATAATGGAAGTAGTTAATTAATAAATTGGAGGAGAGTTTTAAATAGAAGAGATAGTTAATTAATAGATAATAAGTCATTGTTAATTAATATGTATGTTATAAATATATAGAAAAATGATTTTTTATGACATTTGATTTTTAACGATTTCTATTAAAACTAGTTTTTTGAAAAGAAAAAAAAACTTGATAGTTTAAACTTTTAAGCCTTTGTTGATATTGATGTTCAGCAAAATCATCCATAAAATGACTAACATATCTTTTACTTTATACATTTCTTATCAAAAATTTTAAACTTTTGTATTAATTGCCATTTCATTTGTCCCACTAAGACAGTAATGTGTAAAACTCTATAAGAAGTATGGATAGGAAGAAAATCTTTAGTAAATCATTTAAAATTGTTTAGCTCTTCATGATTTACATATACGCCAGAAGCAAAAAGGAAAAATTCAACTGAAAGAAGTAATAAAATAATGATAGTTAGCTATCATTCAACTAGAAGTCACAAGCTATTTAATCTAGTTAATAGTAAGATTATCATCAGTAGGGATGTCATAGTTAATGAAGCTTCAAGTTGGAAATAGAAAAGCAATGACTAGTTAAAAATAAAAAATCCATTAATGATTGAAATGGAAGAGGTTTCAAAGAGGGATAACCATGTGTAAACATTGGATGAAGATTGGATTGACATATTACGATAGTATTCCAAACATCAGAGAAGTAAAAGATCTTTAATCAAGTTTAATAATTTTGAGATTTTTCTAGATAGGTCACCAACTAAAGAAGGATATCTTGTTCACTTAGCTTTATGTTGTAGACTATGAACCTGTAAGTTTTAAAGAAGCAATTAAGATGAACATTTGTATAGAAATGCTAGAAAAAGAATTTGAAATGTTTGATTTAGGATAGGTTTCCTATTTTCTTAAAATAAAATTTGTTCAAACTTCTAGAGGGATGTTAATGCATAAAAAAAGTAAACAACTAATATAATAAAAAGTTTCAGAACTGAATAAATGTAATATCTTAAAAATACTAGTTGACATTTTTATTAAACTAGTAAAAGAAGACATGAATGACCAATTAGTGAATCCCACTTTGTCCAAATAAATTATTAGCTGCATAAGGTATCTATGCAACACCAAGATAAGGTATCTATGCAACACCAAGCTTGATATAGCTTATGGAATGGACTTTCTTAGTAGATATATAGAGAAATGTTAGTACTCACACCTTATGATAGCCAAATGGATAATGAGGAATGTCAAATGGACCTTGTGATTATGATTTGTTATACGTCAATAATAAAAAATTATGACAATAAAAAATTAGTAGGATTTTTAAATTCTAATTGGTGTGATGATAAAAAATGATAGAATAAGTACTTTACGCTACTTGTTTAAGCTTGGAGATATTGTTTGCTTATAATTCTAAAAAATTGTTAATAGTTGCATTATCCACTCGTGAACTAGAATATAGGTAACTTTAGGCAATGCCGTTAAGTAGTTTGGCTAGGAAATATGCTAAAATGATGTATATAAACTTTAACAAACCTATGAAGATATGATGAACAACTTATTTATAATTAATCTAGCTAAAAGATTTAGCTCCATATGGTTATAACAAGCATATTGAAACTAGATTCCACTTCCTAAAGGATCAAGTGAGTAAAGGAAGAATTAAGCTTGTTTATTGCAAAACTGAAATCTAGAATGCAAACATTATGACAAAACGTCCAAACATAAAGAGATTTGAAAGGCTTAGAAGCATATCTAGTGTAAAATCATTACAAAATTTGAATTAAGAAGAAGTGTGGTGATTAATTCAAAATTAAAAGTTAGTTAGTTAGACTCAAAATTAAGTTTGTTGTGGTAGTTAAGTTTATGATAGTGCTTAATATATAAAGGTTTATATTTGTTCAATTGATATTAAATGTATGAATATTAATAGTTTAATAGAAGGAGAATACATTGCTTTATTCTTAGAAAATTATACTTCCTAGCCCTTAAGCCTTTGTTATAGTATATAAATGTTGTATTTGAATTAAAGCTCTAAATCAAAAGTCCTAAATTGAGTAACATGTTGTTGAAGTGCTATTAAATCATCTTTAACATTTTCTTTTTGTAACATTGATCTTCCATTAATTGGAGAAAAAATCTAAAAATGGAAGGCTAGTTACAATTCATAAAATGTTACATTTCAAATCACATTCCATCATGTTTAGAAATGAAAATGCATTTCACTTAGTACATTTCTTCCTAAAATGCTAACATTCTTAATGTTTCTGGTACCTATGTATAAAACATTAATTTCTCAAGAGATTGTGTAAAAAAATAGCATATTTCATTTCTATACTTATACCATATTTTCAGTAACTATAAACCATAATCATGGTATCATGACAAAAGAGATAGATACAAATTTTTTATATGCAATATGATCAATCTAAGATCCTTTTTATTAATCGTACTTATAAAATATTTCATGTTTATTAAATAAAAATAATAAAAAATAGAAATCTAAATTAGCTTATATACACAAAATGTATAAGGAACCATAAATTTGAAACTTAAATTCAAAAATAATTTTTTAAAAAAAATGCTAACTTTGATATTTTAGATTTATTGAAGCAATTTTCTACAATTTTACGCTAGAGGCTCTATTATTTGGAGTACTCAGCCATTGTTATACTATTTAATTAACTTTATCACTTACACCAAGTGTTGCTTAAGGCTAGTTTTTGTAATGCTTTTACATAAAATAATTAACAAATTGATTTGAATATTAAAATTAATAGCTAGTTATGATTCATGTTTTTTAATTTCTTTATGAGACCTAATTTTATACCTTTGCACATGGAAGGGTGACTTTAATTGTGAATGTTATATTGATTCTTTATGATAAAATTACCAATTTCATCTATGAATTATAAGGCATTGGCCAAATGATTACTAAATTATATAAAGTTACAATTTTATCCCTAAATAATAGTTTATACATATAATTTCAGTCTTTTAATCATATCATTTATCAATGGAGTTATCTAAATAGACCTGTATGGAAGGACAAAATTGTATGTATGAATTATTATCCAAGAATGAAATTGTAATTTTATATAATTCAAGAACTATTTTACTAATACCTAACAATTTCCAGGATGAAATTGATAATTTTGTCATTCTTTATTATTGTAGCTATATAATTAACTATTACTATATTTGAATATTGAAAGTAGTGGCTTTGTTTCATTTTTAAAAATGTCATTGTTGTTCACAATATATATTAGAATAATTTTTTTTATGATTGACTATGATTTTTAAATTTTTTATCAGCCTTGATTTTAGATCTTTACACATGCTTTGTTGCCACTTTGGATTATTTTTAACTATATGCAATTTTCAATGATAGACGAGTGTGTATTCATTACTACAAATTAGTTAATTGATATCAAGTGTTTAGACCATTACACGTTAGTATACAATTAACATCTACTCAAGCATTAGTTGTATAGTCCATTTTTAATATTAGTTGTATAATTGTCATAAATGATTACAAATAATGTTAATTTCATATTGATAAACATAGATATCATTTATTTTGCTAATACTTAAGGAAATAACATTAAATGTTATTTTCTCTTAAAGAATTGACTAGTAATTTTCATAATACCACATTAGTTTATTTTAATAATTAATGTGATATGTCCCACCACCCATCCTAAGCCCCATCCCTTTTATTCTTCACACCCTTATCCAAACTCCATCCTTTTGTTCCTCACTCACTGGTCCACCTTTAAACTTTAGCCTCATCCCTCCCTTTTCCTCACTCTCTTATCCTTCTCATCTCTTATATATTCCTTTTTATAGAATATCTTAATAAAAAATAGAAACGAAAATCTCATATAACTTTATAGAATCCCAATTTTAACGATTTTAAAGAATAGTTTGAATGAAAAATTAAAAATGATAAAGGATTATATATCATATCCTAATTAAATATAGGTGTTTTACTAAATTTGTCTTTATTCTCATTACTCAATATGTAAAGTTTGTACTCCTTAGAAAGGTTTATAGTCTTGAATATAATACTTGTGATGTAATAAGCATCCATGAAAGATTATTGGAGGCAATTAAAGAAATATAGATATTTGTTTTAATTCTTGATTTCTAAAAAATGTTTAGTTTTGATAAATATTTGTTCAAATAAATATTTATTAATTGGTTGGTGGATCTTAAATGGTACTTTGATATTAAAGAGATCTAGAATCTTCATCAAATATAAGTTAGATCTTCAAAATTGAATGATGATTCTAAAGATTATTAGAAGGCAATTAAAGAAATATAGAGCTTGTGAATTTCTCAAATCATGGAGAGGCAAATCGCAAAGAACTTTAGGTTTCCAAATATTTAAAATAATCTTTTCATTTGGAATAGTAAACTTCCAAGTTTAATCTATAAACTTAAAGTTTTTATGAATTAGATGAGGATTGATGCAAGATAAAAAAGATGGATCATTTATAACTTTTTTTATTTTTATAATTATTATGTGATTTTATAGGTATTATTTTTAAGGATTTTATTTAGTAATCTAAAGTAGATTTAAGATAATTATAATATAAAATTAAAGCTTGAATTGAATATTATATGAGTTATGAGTGTTTTAAACTACATAATGTTAAGGAAGTTTTATCATACCTATAAATAAGATATTAATATCTAAAACAAAATACAACATATATTTCTTATTTTAATAATTTTTAGAAAGATTTTATTTTTTGATGGATTTCAATATTGTTTTTTCAATAAATTCTTAGCAAAAACATTATATAGTATCCATTTCTATATGTTTATCCTGCTTAGGTAGCCATATCATGGGGGTACTTAACAAGCTTGAAGCTTAGCAAGCCAAATAGACTAGCCTACAGGCTTTTTGTAGACCAAGCCAAAAAAATTAGGCCCATTAAAAATGGGTTTAATTAGGTTTGATTCAGTTTAGTGGGATATGGGCTCAAATGGACTGGACTAGTCCACGAGCCTAAACGTGCTAAACTTTTTTTTAAAAAAATTATACTTAATAATTTAAATAACATTTATGCTTTTAAAAAAAGTAACTTATTAATTATTTTTACATCATAATTTAATATAAAATACAATTCAAATGTTAAAAAATTAGACATGAATACTTAATATAATTATGCATAACAAAAATAATAATAAATAATAAAATTAACGAACATAAAAATAAATATAAAATTAAAATTAAAACATAAAAATAAAATAATAAATACAAGTTATATAATGAACATTATAAAATATAAATTAAAAATTAAAAAATAGGCTAGCTTACAAGCTTACAAATCTAACTAGACTAGCTAAAATGGATCTATTTAAATATGGGTTTAAATGAATTGAATTCATGTAGATTTTGGCCTAATCCAGCTTAGCCCAGTCGAGCCCAACCTAGCCTAACCCATCTATTAAACACTCCTTACCATATCATTTATTAGGTATGATGAAAATGAATTGTTCATATTTTGAATTTGTCTCAAAGGAATATGGCTTATAAAATGACAAGGTTAAAATCCAAGGGAACCTAGATATTAGGTTAGTAGAATTGACTAATGTTATTAATGTTATGTATTTTCTAAACTAACATAACACTGTCATGTTAGATTTTTCAAATTTGTAGATATCAAAAAATGATTTTTCTGACATCTATAGAAATTGAGAATTCATTAGACACATATTAAATCATATCTAATTAAGTGTGCCCCTTCTCTCCTATTTTATTTTGTTTCCTACCCTAAGCCTGATTCCTTACCCCTTAGTACAAGCACTAACATTTAGATTAAAGTCACCAGCTAAGGATGGAATTGTTATCTAATCACAGTCGCCTTTCTCTCTATCCATTGGGATGATAACTAGTGTTCATTTTTTAGGTTCATACTATATTAAAAATTAATAATAACTTGAATAATGTGTCAAGACAAATTAATCAATTTATTTAATAATTTTAACTAAAAAACTTATATTATAAAATTATTTATTAAATTTAATTACTTAGTTTTTCAAAAGTAATTTTAACTATTAATAAAATAATTTTTTAATTATTATTATTATTTTATTAAAATATAAATTTTATATTTTTTTATATATAAGTATTTATAATTAAATTATTAATTATTTTTTAAATAATATTTTTTAAATTTTAATATAAATTCTTAAACGAATTAACATGTTTAACCTATTTACGACTCTAATCCAACCCATTTATTATTCATGTTTAATAGATCAACCTATTTGTAATTTGGAATTGTATAAGCTCAAGTCGAATCTATATAAAGAATTTGTATTTGTGTCGATTTACTATGTTGTGTCAAAAATTGTCATTTCTATTATCCACTTTATCCTATAAGTTGCTACATCTCATTCGTGGGAGAGTCATACTGATTATCACTATATTTGTGAATGAGCAAAAGGAATTTGGATGTGACATTAATTGCCCAAAATGAAGGAATTGGTTAGAGATGTAATATAAGATGGGATAAGCTAAATGAGCCGACCCTAGGTGAGTTTGCCCATTTAGCTCGTATTTTTTGTTTAGAATTTTAGTTAAGCCCACAGGTAACTGCTTGAAACCCATGGTGGGCACTTTCAAGTATATCGTTTCTGTCTCTCTCTCTCTTTTATAAAAGTAATTATACCATTAAATACATACATAAAAATTGAAAATCAAATCCTAAATGTAGTGAAAAGTACAAAACCTCAAGGGGATATTAAATTAGATTGAATAAAAAAATTAATTTTTTTTATAAATTATAATTGACTAATTATTTTTTTTATTTTGTATAATAAATTGGTTAAGTAAAGTTAAAAAAATTATATTAGATCATTAGCATTGGAGTAGATTATATTAAAAAAAAATTTAATATTTCAAAATTAAAAAATTGAGGTTTCACGAGCATCTATGAATTTATTCGTGAAAACTTGTGACTGCATAGATAACCCTCATAATAAATGGATTGCACACAAACTATTCATGATCAGCCCACAAACTCCAAACTTGTTTTATATCCCTAAAAAAATTGGTTCCGATTTAATTCGATATTGTGGCATTCTTGTGCACCTATGTAAATTCACGCCAACTACAATTTTTATATAATCTTTTTGGTCTTAATGGATGATTCAGTTAGAATAGTTTCTTTCACTTTTTTTTCAAATAATATAAATAATCAAATTATTAGACATATATACATAGAAATTACAGATCAAACTCTAGGCACAATCAAAATAAAAAACTTTCAAAAATTATTAAATATCATTTAAGCTAAAAAATCTTGGCTAACTTCCTTTATCTTTTTTTTTTTTGGCCACTCCTTTACCTTTTTATTACAAAGATTGTTGATATTTATATTTGTCATCATGAATACTATCCAATTAACAGATCAGCGTCATTTAGATTTTTTATTGCATAGCATAGAGGTTTATTCATGTTTTCCATTGTTCAGTTTTGGGTTAAGTTTGAAATTTCATTTTTTTTAATTTATAATCCTTTAAACGAGGAATTACATGTGCGGCATGAATTTTTCTTGGACTTAATTTTGAAGGCTGCATTTTTTTATATTACTATATACCCTCTTTGCCATGTTATAGGCTCACATATAGTTGAAGATATAAATGGAATGTTGCTAGTATAACTAATATGAAATGAGGTGCATATTAGATTAAAAATAGAGTTGTAAATGGTGGTTTGATTTAGGAAAATATAAGGTTTGCATTTTTTTTAACTTGAAAACTTGTTTGAAATTTTTTATGACTTAATTATTGATCGAGTCAAAATCAGGCCAGAATAAAAAAAAGATTGGTTCGACCCATTTCAATTATATTAATATATTTTTAATTATATAATTATATATTAAAAAATTATATTTAATTACTTTTTATATAAAAATATTTATTTGATATAATTAAATATTTTTATATATTTAAATCATATTATTTTTTTAAATATATATTTTTATTTTAAAATTTTATTTTTACTGAAAATAAAAAATTATTTTATTCACACTATCGAATTATGCCAGACCAAATTTTTTTAAAAATAGACAGATTAGGCTAAGCTTAAATATCAAATTTCATACAATTCGATTTGTTAGAGCTAATTTGACCCATGTATACCTCTAATACCTCTAATTGAAAATTAAACATTTACATTGGTATTAACAGATAGAGTTTGTATTATTTTGACCCTCGAAAGATTTTCACAATCAATTTGGTACTTCCTTGAAAAAAATAATCCACAATGATTATTCAGTTAATTTCTTAATAGAATTAGCTTAAATGGCTATTATTTTATTCACATGTCATTAATATTAGATGACATGGACCCCATGACTACCTGAGAAATGCAACGTCGAAATGACGTTCCCTTCTTATTTCATAAAGCATTGGAAATTTTTCTTTATCCTATACGTAAATTCCATTTTTTCTATTTTCAGGCAACATCATATTGACCCCATTTCTTACTGCAACAGCAAATTTTTTTTATTAAAAATTCTATTTTGCTCTTCAGAATATTAAGTTTCCATTAATTTTATCTCTAAATTAAGATTTATATCAATTTATTTTCTGGAAATTTTAAATTTAAATAAAATTTTAATTCTTCTAACAAATATTAATTATATAAGATAGATTAAAATTTAACTGGAATTTAAATCTTCAATAATCAAATTAATATAAATTTCATCTTAAAAACTAAATTAATAAAAATCTAATATTTTGAGACTAAAATAGAATTTTAATCAATTTTTTTAAAACTTAAACCTGAATAGCGTAATGGCAATGGAGTCAATTTAGAAGAGGAAATATTTCGCTATCTACAAAGGAGTATGAATCCAGTTTGATGATATGTTTTTATGTGTAACCATACCGTCACATCATCACATGTTAAAAATTATGGTCACATATACAACACAGTTAAGAAATTAACCCTAGCACTAAGGGATCAATTTATCATGTTTTTATATCAATGAGGGATCAAATTGATAAGTAAAATTTGTTAGGGACTAAAATGATACAAACTCAGTTTGTAAGGGACTAAATCAAGTTTTTACACTCCAAATTATATTGCTATCACTCTAGAAGTACATATAGCATGTTCCTTGAACTTCCTTAGTATTCCATAAAAACAATAGGGATGTTGCAGATGGGATTAACGAGAAATGCGATCTCCTTTCAATTATCTTGGATTCAAAGATGGAACATTGTTGACATTTAAATTAAGTGACATATAATATTATTTATAAATCATGCTTTTTTTGTATTTTGAATTGGATTCTAAAATTTTATGTATGCATATTTATTGATTTAATTATTCTTACTGGTAAACAAAAATTGAAAATTTGATGGAAATTAGTGAAGCTCCATGTGACCAAACACTAGCATAAAACTCTCTACTACGCGCCTGCACTGATGCATAACGACACTTATTTTGATGTAGCCGTGTGACTACATCAACAAAAATTAAGGACGAAAATTTTTTACACAACAAAAATACAAGATGCTTTAAATGGGCAATAATTATATATAATTTAAAGATAAATTTTATACTTTAATAAAATGACCATAAAAGTTCAACAAAATACTTAATTAATGTATGGGAATACAATTAATGAAAACTAGTAAGTAATTGAAAATGGAATTATAATATAAATTTTGCTAATTAAAATTATTAAATAAATTATACATGTTGATTCATTTTAACATATTTAATAAATAGGATAATCGAACTCGGCTAGATATGTCTTCTTAACATATTTGAGTTGTTATTGATTTTTGACTCGATACATGAGAATCGAGGAGAATCGATACAAATAAACTAAAATCGGCTTGAATCGGTTAAATTTAATCTATTATTAATCTAAATTAACTCTATAGTCTTATTCTTATACTTAATTCTTTTACAAAATTATGATAGTTTAGCAAAAGCCTTTTGACTATAAAAGGGAAAGGCCAAAGTTTGTAAGAGCTATCCATTTTTCTTGATATAATTGGGGAATCAGTTATGGAACAAATTGACCTACTTAAGCTAAATGTGTAGGCCAAAGCTTGGCAAAGCATTTATGTGTCATCCCTACTTTTCTGAACCTTCACTTTTAGTTATGATTAGGTAAAAACTGCCCACTAGTATATCATAACTACCCGCCCAGATACATGGGAACATGATGATATTGGATCCTAATTTTTGGGTCTATGGCTTATAAATATACAAATAGTAAAGAGGGAAGAGATTTTCAGATTTTTTAGCACTAGAGAAATCATACCAAGCAAATACACACACTCTACATCCCCTTTCTAGCATTTTGCTAGTATTCATCATTCTTGTAAGAAGACTCTACCATTCATATCATACGAGCAACATAGCAAGATCCTGAAGTTTCCAAAAGATATTTTGATGCACACCTATCATTAGGAAAAGTGCAGCTAAATGATAAACATAAATGGTCTTCTTAGAATTTCTCTTTTTGTATGTAATCTTTGTGTAACCCTTATATTTGCAAATTATATACATCTTTTTTGTAAGTACTCCTAATTATGCTTGCATTATCATCATTAACTGGTACTTCGCTAGTATACTATGTACTTAAACCTTGCCTTATCTTACAATTATTAAAATTGCTTTAAATTTACTTTTGTTTGTGATTTTAACCTTGAAACAAATTGGCATACCCAGTAAGACACAATTAAGGTTTTTATTAGTCTCAACTTTTTAATTTATGCACTTGAAGAGTAGTAAGTTTATCTTGTTAGTAACTATGAACATGAATCCTTATATGTTATGCCCTCCCCAAGACAACCCTCTTTTCTAAGAAGGATTTATAAAGGTGTTAATGACAACCTATATTCTAAAACTATGACCAAAAATGCTGAAAATCAAGATTTTAGTCTAAAGTCGAACAATGCAATGTTGGTTAAAGTTAGCCAAGTTAGAACTAAAGCATGAACCAAAAGAACAACTATCAAAATCATCACAAACAAACTAGCTAAGGTAACAAAAACACTCCTAACAATAATAAAGAGAATAACAGTAAAAAAGTTAACATCAAGGGCCTATAGAATTACTTTACTATTAACACCCATTTTTATCTAGGTAATTTTATAAATAAAATAAAAAATTTTAAATATAGATATATAAAGTTGTAACCAATTGTATGATTCCTATTTTCCTTTCTTTCGGTATGGGTAGCCACCAACCTCAATCATAGAGGGATGAATGTCATCAAAGCTACTACTAACTATAATGCATTCACCTAACTTAAAAGTTCCATATGGTCTCTGAGGGTTTTTGTCATATTCAGCCCAATAATCTTCAATAAGATTTAGACATTTAGTTTATGTTATAAAAAAAAAAGAAAAAAGATATAAAGAAAGTGAATTCCTTTAGAGGGGGAGTTCCCTCACTTTCTTTCTACTTTCTCTTTTAGCTTTTCTATAGCCTCAACTTAACCAAAGAAGTTGAAAGCAATCTAAGCTACCACTATAATCAAAACCTAGAAACTCTCCTATAATATATCCATAATCGTTTTCCACCTAAATTCCAAAACTTTCCCTTGTAGCTCTTATAGCTACACTAATTTCTTTTCTTAATCTCCTTTCATTAAGATAGTTGTTTCTAATATTTTTTGCAAAAGCTCTCTTTGAGCATATACGACTCTTCTTTCTTTCTTTTTCATCAGATCTTGATTTTATCTTTATTTCTTCTTCATTTTGACATCTTAACTCTTATCCATTTTGAATTTTGTCATTAACTTCCTCACATAGCTAAGTCCAATTTCTCACTCTTTTTCCTTTTCTTATTTCAACATTCATAACTATTTTCTCGTGTTTAAAGGACTTCTCATCCTTAAACCTAAGTGCCCTATTTTGTTTCTACTATCTTTTACATCTTTACTCTTTGCCCATTACTCTACTCATTGTTGGTTTGGCTACTATTACATCGCAATAGCTCTTGGTGCTTTTGTGTAAGCCAGTCGTGGCTGCAAGAGATGGAAGGAAGCTTTCTCCTATTCTTTCTTAACTTTATTCCTTCAACTCTCTCACTCTCTCCTTCTTCATCAACTCTATAATAACTAATTTTAGGAACCCATTTGACCCTTTAAGTTCAAACCTCATAATAATCATAATCCTAAAATTATATCCTCAATTGGCTCACAAGCTCACTTTTTAGTACATTAGCCTAGACAAATATCAACCTAATTCAAAATTCTTTATCTCATCGCTACTTTTCACTTAAATGCCCATTTTGTTAGGATAACCAATAGCTATTGGGATATATTAAGTGGCTTAGTGGGTAAGGTGGGAACTCACTAATGAGCAACATTATAAGAGTAACAATTTTCTTTCTTTATTGTTGTTAAAAATATTTATATTTTTATAAACACAATATTGTAACAATTATTGTGGGCTTATATATGTAGTAATAGCTTTGTGTTATCCATTTTTACTAAGATTATATATTACTTTTGATATTATAAGGTGGGACATATTGATCACTTTTTAAAAAAAATATATACATAATAAGGACCATTATAATTCATTTTAAAGATAAAATTTGAATAAACCAATAACTTTTCTTTAAACAGACATATAAGGTGCAAATACCTTTCTTACATATAACGAAATCCAGAATATGAACTCTAAAAATGCATACATCATTCGGTATTCTAATCATACCATTGAAAAATAATTAGTGACAACTTTATCTTTTTTTAATTCATACACTAACATTTTAAGGAGGCAGGAAGCCACTTGCCTCCCATAAATTCATCACAGGGCATGTCGTAATAGCTTGTGAACTTCGCTAGGGAAAAATTGGAGTTAGGCTATTATATCTCTTCCTTTTCTATCTTAACTTTGAATTTTCTTAGTCCATGTTGGTTTAATGTTTTCTTTATAAGTGTGTTTATCTTGTTTGTCTTATTTATGACTATCTTTATTTATTTCATGATAAACTAGTCATGTGAAGATTATAGAATAATTCGTGTTCCTTTTCACACACTATGCATTATAAATCTTACACATATGTCATAAACCTTTTACTCAAACTTTACATTATCTTTTAGGATTAGCAAGGGGACAAAGTAGTGATATATTTGTAAGATTATGCAATCTCCATGCAGGCTAGTGAAATATCCCTACTCAAATCAAACTTTTTTCATTTATAACCTATCATAAGTAAGGATTGTGGGCCTTGATAACCTATGGTGGTGACAATAAGGATAATTTGAGGACCTTTTATCAATTAAGCATCATAGAACCTAAACTAGGTGCAAATTAGAACAAACTTGGAACTACCTTATTTGAGAGAAGTCTATCCTATAAAAAGAAATTTTAAGCCTAGGAAAAATCCTAATGGAACACATGAGGGAACTTTTCTATGATTAATCTTTATCTAAGCCATGCAAATTTACATAAAAAAATAATGACTAAGGTATATATTAGTTAAACTAAATGGCTTACCTTCATTTCAAAAATTAAACTTAAATGGCTTATCCCAAGTTTTATACTCACCCAAATGAATGTGATTGTTGTTTTTCTTCCTTGATGTCTTGTATCCATCATTTCATCATACATAGATATCACTAAAAGTCATTTATATCACCTGAACTCATTGGCAATTGATTGTGAGCTTTAAGAACTAGTACTAAGTCTTAAAAAACTTGAAGCTTATGATTACGAGGGGTGGAAATAAATCATAAAATTATTTTTTAATCTTAAGTGGAATGAATAACTTTTAGCAATATCACTTTCTTACAAGTATATCATTACACTCATGCATTTACCTTTATTTCAAAAAGTAAAATAACTCTTCCTAGAAAAGAAAACTTGTTTACAAGCCAGGATCATAAAAGAGATGGAGACCTTTGCAAAACTTAAAATTAGGTTCCCCATTCTTCCTTAAAATTTATTTAGGAAAATCTACAAATGCTGATTTGAAAGACGAAAGATACTCACACGTTTTGGCCTTACTAATACACTCATGCATTTACCTTTATTTCAAAAAGTAAAATAACTCTTCCTAGAAGAGAAAACTTGTTTACAAGCCAGGATCATAAAAGAGATGGAGACCTTTGCAAAACTCAAAATTAGGTTCCCCATTCTTCCTTAAAATTTATTTAGGAAAATCTACAAATGTTGATTTGAAAGATGAAAGATACTCACACGTTTTGGCCTTACTAAGGATGTGTGTTAGATTATTGAAATTATGATATATCTAGTAGGTGAATGACATAATTTATTTTTTAAACAAATGCTAGGATTGAGAATAAGTTCTTACACTAAGAAACAAAAGGCTAAAAGAATAGAAGTCTGCCATAAGTGTATAAGATGGACATATAATACACACTATAAGAACAACATAATGGTTTTCCAAAATTAGGAGGATAAAATTTAGTTCATAGAGGATGGACTAAGTAAAAAATTATTGGATAATATCCTTTAAACTATTGTGACACATCTTAATGGACATATTTATAGTATTCTTCTTAAATTAGTAGATCTGTTCAATAAAGAAAAGGAGTGTTGTAGTCTTGGGAATCTGACATTAAAAGATCATATTTGCCAATTTATAAGAAAATTGGATGGAAAGTAAATCCTCAACCCATATAGGCATTTAAGCTATTATTGGACATACAATTAGAGGAAGATGTGAGTCAAAATCATAACTACTATTAATATTTATGCATATGTTTTTTCTTCTTAACTTTTTCAATCACTTTTTGAATTTTCCTATATAATTATTTTCAATTTTCTTTACTTTTTTAGAAATTATTATGCTTAACATCTACTTTTAACTTTTTTCCTCTTCAAATTTAAAATCTTCTAATAATGGTTAATTTGTATAATCTTTTCTTATGCATTTTCCATGCCATTTTCTAAAATTGTTGTGCTTAACATTTACTTTTAACTTTCTTCCTCTTTATATTTAAACTTTTCTAATAATAATTAATTTACACGACCTTTTTGCCACATAAATATGCATATTCATACTTGTTAATACATATATAACTCATCCTGAGGTAGGAGAAAAAAAGGAAAGACCATTAATATGTAGATTTAAATTATCTATGTCTTTGATGGATCCAATCTTAGAAAGGATGATAAGTATGTGAAAGTAGTAAATAAGCTTGATAAGGTGTTAACTATAAAAAATATCAACCTTATGTATAAGGGAGGAATCCAATATTTAAGGGGATATGTGGCAACAACTACGATCATTAAAAAAAGCAAAGTCTTAAGTATTATTCTAAAGAATTGAATCACAACATCATCACTCACTATGTCTTGGGTATTAAGTTAAAAGTTTCAAGCTTGCACAAATGCTTTAGATACATGCTTTATAATACTGAAGCCTTTATCGCATTACCTAGCAATCTAGAAACATTGGAAAGAATTTCCAGCATTACAATTAGGTTAAACTAAACTTTCATAAAAAGCCATTAGAATTGTTAAACATTAATAATTTTTATGATAGTTTGCTATTTTTCTTAGATTAAGTTGTGGAATAGGAGTTCATTTCCTAAGCGACTTGTTACACCATAATATTCGCCTCAACTGTTAATCAGCTAATTAACTAATTGCAAACCTATGTACTTGAACCTAATCCGTTAATGAAATAAATAAACTTGCAAACTCAGGACAACAATAAGAAGTGTAAACTAGATACCACACTCTAATTATAA
The DNA here is from genome assembly GCA_020226215.1 of Sindora glabra. Lineage (NCBI taxonomy): Eukaryota > Viridiplantae > Streptophyta > Magnoliopsida > Fabales > Fabaceae > Sindora > Sindora glabra. The sequence goes on along the minus strand of CM035236.1, from coordinate 43,066,005 downwards.
CTTTCTTTACTTTTATAGTCTTACTCCTAATTTTTTTCTTTATTTTTTTATATGTTCCTATTTTTCTTTTATATATTTTTACTCATCTATAAAGACATGGGAGACATTGTGTAAGTTAGATTAGGAGGAGGAATAATAAAAAAAATTATCAATAAAACTATTAATTTAATTGTATGTTTAATAGATGGTCGTGTGAAGAGTTATTCTTAACTCTTGATACATATTCCATTAGTAATATATTTTTCTTCATGATTTATTCTTATTAAAAAAAAGGAAAAAGAAGAAGAAACATTCATTTTTTGAGATTTGATTTTAAGTGCTCTTTTTTCAATTTTGGGTTTCGTTGCTTATATAAGTGCTTTCCATTAATTTTAAGCATTGTATAAGTCTTAAGCATGAATTAATTAGATCTAAAGGTTTCATAGTATGATTGAACAACTATCTTGCTTTTAAAATTAATAAGTCTAGCAATATAAATTTTAAATTGAAATAATTAAATTTGGCAGCCTTTAGCCATAAGACTTTGAGCCCTTTTTATAAAATAACAATCATTCTTATATGTGAGATTCACCTATTATGTTGTCACTCTAGAATTTAATTTGGTTCTTGTTGAGATTATATTTCCACATATATGCACAAAAATGATTAAGAAAATTTTATCTAAATGAACCATTTCTACCTAAATAGCCAATCCTTCACATTTCTATTAATCAATCCTTTTATGCCTAATTTACCTTTCCTTATTTTTAGCTCATTATAAGCCTAAATTGAAAAAAATTACTTATATAACCTTATAGGGTAAAAGAATATTGAATTAATAAGAAGATAAGTTCTTAAATAAGTATGGAAGTATATTAAGTACTTGGTGAAAAGGAAGTGTTCATTTAAAAAAAAGAAAATAAGAAGAAAAATAATAAAAAAAGAAAGGATGATATATCATTAGAGCCACTACAATTCTAATTGTATGACTTCTTAACCATTTGCTATTTCGATTCATCTATTAATACTTTTTTAATCTCTTTGGTTGATAACTTCTCATTTCATGTTATTACTTTCCCTTTACCTTAATCCTATTATAAAATTTAATAAGTCCTTTTGATCTGCTTTGTGAATGTGAATTAGGTAGTGAAGATTGAGAATTTAAGCAAGCTTATGGTAGTGCAATTCTTAATAGATTGAATTTGAGTAAGACACTTACCTTTAAACACTTAAGGGATTAAAGTATAACTTATGATATACTGTCAATTTGGTTCTTTCTTTCTCAAATAAATTTGCCATACTTTTTTGTTCTAGATGATAAGCATTGTTGATTCATGAAATCTATGATTTCTTTACATTGCAATAGTTCTCTTATGACTTTACATTTATGACTTTAGTGGAAAATTAGAGTTTTAAATTTTATGTTTACTTAAGATGTGTGAAACTAAGTGTGGAAAAGTTTTATGAACCAATTTCCATTTCTTTAACTACCTTATTTTTAACTTTTTAAGGCTTTCTGAAAGCTCAATTAAGTTAAATTATTCATATTTTGTGAAATTAAGCTTTTTTATGTCAAGCTATTACCATTAAAAGAGACTAAGTGGATTAAGGCTTGATATAATCAATTAAATCTTATCAAAGGAAAAGTTTGTTTGCATTATGCCATGGCCAACTCTATCAAAAGCATTAATAAGGATATATGCTAAAAAGGATTATATGTTATGAAGAACACTTTCTCTGGTAGAGCTTTAATCTTTACGCATATGAATGATAAAAAGTTACCACAACTTGTCAATTTAGATAGGGTAAAAGGTATTATACTTGAGGTATATTCATCTTTCATTTGCCAATAAAGTTAATATGTTCTTCTATGAAAGCAAAATAGAGACACTTCACGTTTAGGAATGAAATAAGTGAAACCTTTTTAAGAATTTAGCAAATGGCTCCTGTAATCAAACTCATAATGATTAATTCTATAATTTATATGAATCAAATAATATATAAGGGTAACTAATATTACTATTCTAAAATATATTATCAAAAGGCTACAATCCTTTATAAACTTTGTTGCAAATAACATTTGTTGCTCTTTATGCTAACATCTTATGTTTAGTGATTCTCTATTCTTAGCCTTTATTACAATAATAATATTCATTATTATGTCTTTCCTTTTATCTTTATTTAAATGTCATGCATCTTCATATGGTAACTATATAATGGAATACTATATAATGTCTTGCATATCTGAATGTGTCTAGATGCAATCAATAATGCATATATGGTAGAGCTAAGCATTGAGATTATCTCAATTATATTAGATAACAAATGGAGGAAATATTAATGGAAAGTTTGAGCCAAATAAAGAAAAAATGTGTATAATGGAAATGGAAAAGCTCAGTAGTCACTAAACATAACCTTCTTAAGAGAGTCTCTAAAAGGATGAAGTAAGGAACTTTTTTTAGAGATAACCAAGTCATTATCACATGCATCACATTCTTGCATCAAGTCATGTTTGCATAATTTACCTTTTTATTAAATCAAACTCAATCAAATTAGGTCGAACTTATGTCAAACTAAGTTATTTTTGTTTTTATCATTAAATAAAACTTAATCAAGTTTAGTTGAGCTTGTATCAATTTAGGTCATTTTCCTTTCTTTTTTAAATTAAACCTAGTTAATTTAGGTTATTTTCATTTTTATCATTAAATTGAACTCAATTAACAACTAAAAAAAATTTAATCAAGTTAGGTCCAGCCCGTGTCAATCCAGGTCATTTATTTTTTATCATTAAATTAAATTCAATTAAGTTAGGTCAAGCCTATATTAACATAGGTCATTTATTTTTCACATCGTTAAAATAAACTCAATGAAGTTGGGTTGAACTTATATCAATCTAGGTTATTTATTTTTCATATTGTTAAATCAAACTCAACAAAGTTAGGTTGAGCTTGTACCAATCAACATCATTAAATCGAACTTAATCAAATTGAGTCAAGCCTATATTAATTCAAGTCATTTGCCTTCTTAAATTGAACCTAACCAAGTTGGGTCAAGCTTATGTCAATTTAGATTATTTATCTTTTTATCATTAAATCGAACTCAATCAAGTTATGTCAAGCCTAAGTTAATTTAGATTATTTGCCTTTTCATCATTAAATTGGACTTAATCAAGTTGTATCGAGCTTGTGTCAATCCAGATTATTAACTTTTCATCATTAAATTAAACTCAATCAAGTTGTATCAAGTCTATGTGAATCCAAGCTATTTGCCTTTTCATTATTAAATCGAACTCAATTAAGTTAAGTTAGGCCTATGTTAATCTAGATCATTTATAACTTGATTAATCTAGGTTATTTTCTCTTCATCATTAAATCAATCAAGTTAGGTTGAACCAATGTCAATTCAGGTTATTCATTTATTCTTTAAATTGAACTCAAACAAGTTAGGTTAAGTTTGTGTTAATCCAAGTCATTTATCTTTCTAAGCTAAAGTTGGTTAATCCAAGCTATTTTCTCTTCATTGTTAAATTGAATGTAGCTAATTAAGTCAAGCTTACTTTAATTCAGGACATTTATCTTTAGTATTTTTAAATCAAATCCAATTAAGTTTGGTCAATCTTATTTTATTTTTATGTGTTAATTTAGGTTATTTAATTTGAACCTAATTGAGTTAGGTTAAATTTGTCTCAATTCAATTGCTAAGTTAGAATTAGTCAAGTTAGGCTTAAACTATATCAATTCGATTTATTTATTTCTAAACCCAGTTAAATCAGGTTAAATTTGTGGGAAATGGGTTATTTACCCATCTTAACCTAGTTTCGGTAGGGTCAAACCATACTTACTCCTCTTTTATCTTCTTCATGGCACCATTGTCCCAAGTGTTGAAAAAAAACTTTCTTCTTTTTTAAGTACTATCTCTCTCTCCGATTCCTTTTTTTTACCTCATCACCTTGGCCTTTTTAACCATATTCCCTTATTTTCTCTCAATTCCTATTACCCAATTTCCTTATATCTTTTTCTTTAATTTTTTACTAGGTTCCTCATCACTATTCCCTTATCTCCTCACTTAACCTTTATCACCTAATTTCTTAGCCTTCCCTCGTTTTAACTCTTTACTCTTACCATCTTTATCTTCTTCTATCTTGCTTCAAACTACTACTTCATGCTAGCATAGACGCATTGCAACAATTTGAAGACTAGTCAATCTTGCAAAAATTTAAAAAAAAATATTACAATGTGAAAGGTGAGTATTTTAGCTATTATACTCTAAGCTATAACCCTAGCATGTACAGTGATTTGTGATTCATAGTAGCACAATGGCTAACCTTGATTAAGGTTAAATTAACAGAGGATAATCTACCACTTCTTTTGAAAAGTGTTTATAAATGCTCGGTAAATGATTTTATGTGATTGTTATTTATTTAAACTTATATGTTATGTGCAAATTCTATAATAAATCTCTAAGAAGATGCCTTATAATAATCTTCCTTCGCCATTACTATACCAACGATATGTCCACATAGCGCCTAAATTATTTTCTTTATTGTTATTAAATCAAATCCAGTTTGACTAGATTGAGCCTGTGTCAATCTAGGTTATTCACCTTCTCATTGTTAATTTAAACTTCATCAAATGAGGCTAAATTTGCACTCTAAATCATTAATATTTCACAATTAAGTTATCCTTATCCTAACATGGATTGTATGTTAATGCTTTTATTCATCTCCTAATCCTAGAAAGATGAGTAAAGGAATGCAGCTATTGACACCTATTATGTCCAAGGTAATAATATAATTAAAATAAATAATTTTAAAAATATACATACAAGAAAAGTTCTAACTAGCTATATGATTCTTATTTTCCTCTCTTTTGGCAAAGGCAACCACCAACTTCAATAATAAAGGGATGAATGCTATCAAAACCACTACCAATTACAATGTACTTACCTAACCTAAAAGTTTTGCATGGTTTGTAAGGGTTTTTGTCATATTCGGCCCAGTGATCTTCAATAAGATTTAAGTGTTTAGTTTGTTTCCAAAAAAAAAAAGAAAAAAGATATAAATGAAATGGATTTCTTCAAAGAGGGGAAAGTTCCTTCACTTTCTCTCTTTCTACTTTTTCTCTTAACTTTTTTCTAGCCTCAACTTAATCAAAGAAGTTAAAACTAATCCAAGCTACCACCATAAAGAAAACCTAAAAACTCACCCACAATAGATCTATAATCATTTTCTACCTAAGTTTTAAAACTTTCCCTTACAGCTCTTGCAACCTCACCAATTCTTTTTTCTTAATCTCCTTCCATTAAGATAGTTAATGGTTAGACGCAAAATGAATATGTAAATTTTAAAACATTTGATACCTTCTCAGAAAAGAATAGTAATTCTGATATTTTTAACAAAATTTCCTTTTGAGCATATACAGCTGTTCCTTCTCTTTTTTTTTGTTGGATCCCAATTCTATCTTTCTTTATTTCTTCTTTATTCCACCATTCTCTCGCTCTCATCCATTTCAAATTTCATGGTTAACTTCCTCACATAGCTAAGTCCCATTTCTCACTCTTTTTTCCTTTCTTATTTTAACATTCATAGCTATTTTCCCATATTTAAAGCATTTCTCATCCTCAAACCCGAGCACCTTATTCTGTTTCTATTATATTTAGCATCTTTACTTTCTGCCCATCACTCTGCACATTGTTAATTTGGCTACTATTGCACGGCATTAGCTATTGGTGCTTTTATGTTGGCCAGTCACAACTACAAGAGGCGAGAGGAAGTTTTCTCTTATTCTCTCTTTACTATACTCCCTTCAGTTCTTTTACTCTTTTCTACTTACTCAACTTTGTAATAACTACTTTTAGGCACCCACTTAACCCTCTAATAACCTTTGAGTTCAAACATTATAAGAACCATGATCCTTAAATTATATGATAAATTAACTTAGAAACTCACATTTCAGTACATTGGCTTAAATGAACATCAACCCAATTCAAAATTCTTTATCTTATTGCTACTTTTCACTTGAATGTTCATTTTGTTAAGATAACAAATAGCTATTGGGATATATTGAGTGGCTTAGTGAGCAAGGTGGGAACTTACTAGTTTAGCTAAAATGTCAGCAATGAGCTCAATTCTGTTAATGATGATATAAATTTAATAATAGTTAGTTTTGAAGAAGGAACCAAATGGTTAGTCAACAAAATAAAAGATTTGTATATTGTTTAATATCATAAAGGATGGGATGGCACTACATTTTATTTTTATTTTTATTTTTTACTTTTATTATTTATTTATTTTAAAAAATATTCCATTTTATGTTTTAATGATGATGTTAGGATATTACTTTATACAATTCCTATGACAAAATAAATTAAAATAGTTTAGGAGTTCAATCTATTTTAATATTTTTAAGGTGAAAGACATTTTAAAAGTAAAGTTAGATAAGATAATTAAATTAAAAAAATCTTAATATTATTACACATAAAAATTATCTTATATTTATTATTTTTTTAACAGTGATGTGTTTTATTTTATTTTACTTAATTGAAATAACATTTACACTCATAATTTGTATTATGTCTTGATTTAATATAAAAAAATTTAACATTCTTATAGTGATGAAATAATATTAAAATTAATTGTAAGTATAATAAATGTGATTTTAATTTTCTCAAGTAATTTCTTTATTAAGATTTGGCTATAAAATTGGATGAATTTGATATTTTAAAAATTTCATAATAATATTAAAATTAATTGCAAGTGTAATAAATATGATTTCAATTTTTTCAAACTAATTTTTTATTTAGATTTAGACACAAAGTTAAGTGAATTTAATATTTTAAAAATTGTGGGATAATATTGAAATTAATTACAAGAGTAATAAACATGATTTCAATTTTTCTCAAGTGATTTCTTTATTCAAATTTAGCCATAAAATTGAACAAATTTAATACTTTAAATCAAAAAAATTATTGATTTAATACTTATTAAAATAAATAAGATTATTTAAAATATTTTTTCTTTATCATATTATTTTAAATGCTCTATTATAATCATTTTATTAAAAAAATTTTAAAAATTATAAAATAAAATCTTTCAAATATAATAAAAATTTATGTCTATGATATATCAAACTAAAATAATCTAATTGCTAATATGATTATGACGATACTTAATATTATAAAGGCATTTTATATCATTTAAATCCTGTCTTAAAGTTAGATGGATTTGATAATCAAATTAACACCAAATTAGTTAAAATTAATATAATCATACTAATATTTTATAAACATCTTAAAAATAAAATTAATTGGAATACGTGAGTATTGTCATAGCATTAGAAGAGTGGTGTCTAAAAATTTTCTTTCTTTATTGCTAAAAATATATATATTTTTATAAACATAATTTTGTAACAATTGCTATGGGCATACATATATAGTAATAGCTTTGCATTACCTATTTTTACAAAAATTATATATTACTTTTGATATTATAAGGTGAGACATACTGATCACTTTTTTTAAAAAAATATATTGTAATAAAGACTATTCTAATTCATATTAAAGATAGAGTTAGAATAAACTAACAACCATTCTTTGAACAAACATTATAGGATGCTAATATCTTCCCTACACGCAACTAATTCTTAAATCTAAATTGTAAAAATACAAACATCTTTCAATGTTCAATCACACCATTAAAAAATGATTTGTAGGGACTATATCTTTTTTTATTTATTCAAACACCAATATTTCAAGGAGGAATGAAGTCGCTTACCTTTAATGAATTCATTGTAAGGCACATCGCAACACCTACAAAATACTCTATTACATGTTGACAACTAACAAATATAATAGAATGATTACTTTTAATAGTCATGATTAATAAACTGATAAGGTAAGAATGCAATTTGGGGATCAAACCAAAAGTCATAACCACAACCTAACTTTCCAAAGTTTACAAGTGCTACAATAACAAATGGATGAAAGTAATTATGATATGGTTAATATGTTTTCATAAAAAATTATAACTATTTTAAGATCAGTACTACAAGAAACAATTGCTAGCCAAACACAAATCAATTAGATTTTAGAAAGGATTACACAACAATTTAGCTCTAGCAAGATAATAATCAGGAAGTAAGAAAGGAGCAAATAGAAGAATACTTTAATTTAAAATATTTAAAAGTAACCTAGATTCGACAAAGTAAGGATAGCCAAAAAAAGAGAATAATTAAGAAAAAAAGCATGACATGGATCACACAATTGAGGTAATAAGGTGCACAATCTATAACAAAATAATGAGATACTAAATCGATAATAGAAGTAACAACATTGAAACCATTAAAGCTAAGACTAAAAATCTTTAAATGTTGGTCAAAAGGTTGCTAAATTAACTAGAAGGCCAAAATGAGGGGGCTTTGTTGTAGTTAATTCATCAACTTGAGCTCCCTAAAGGGTTTAAAATGACAAAATCCACCACTTTCTCTAATAAGGACAATCAATTGATTGTCGAGCACATCACTAGATTCACTACTAATCCTGAGAGTTAGTTTTAAATGAATTCTTGAAATTGAGACACTTCCTTTTGTCTTTAACCAAGATAGCTTTCTCTCGGCACTTAAGGATGCCTTCTAAAACTAGTGCATTCTTGAGCTCAAATGGAAAGGTTTTTCCATCATTAATTCTATCAATGTGAGATAAAGATAAAGGCGGTATATCTATTTAATGTAAAGACAAAGCTAACAGAGCTTGCTAATGAGTACTTGTTCAAATTCAATAAGTGGGAAGCATATGTTTCACACAAGTGACTAAAACAGAGATTATGAAGATTGTAATGTCTAGATTCAATTACACCATTAGTAAACTATTTATTAACCAAAATATCACTAACATGGCTTAACTAGCCAAGAAAGTTAGGAAAATTAAGTAGTTACAACAAGGTAAGAACAAGAGGTTACGTTATGCACATTTTAGGAAGGAAAAAGTGGCTTATGTTAGTAAGGAAACAAATAAGGAAAGTAACAATGAGATCCATTTAGCTAAACTTAAACACAACTTCCCTTTATGCATGTTCACTGCTAAAATATGCAAATAAGAAAAATAAAATGGTTCATATAGAAAAAAAGTATATTCCTTTGACATTAACAAAGTTAATTAAATTTTTCACCTACTTTTAAAAGAAAAATAGATTAAGTTATCTTATGATCATAGAATTCTATTAGAAAATGAGATAAAAGATAAAAAATACTATAAGTATCATAGCATGTTTAGCTATAACATTAATAGCCATATTTGCTTCAAGGAAATGATTAAAAAAGCTATCAAATAGGGATACCTAAAGTTCAATGACGAGACAAAAAGAAAGAAATGTTGGTCAATAAAGACCCTTTTCCGATGGGGTCAAATTATTGAGTTGATTAATGAACTTAGTTTGTTTGACATAGATGTTAATGTCATAGCTTACTTCGAATATGATGATCTTTTAAATGCATCTTTTTCCCAGGGGCCTACCCACTTGATAAGAAAGTAATTTAGACTTTATAAAACGAATTAAATTTGAATGAGACATCTTGAAGATGTACCTTTAATAAGAGAAATATTGAGATGAATTGAGGGTGGCGGCATATAATAAAATATCAAAAGCTAAATTGACCCAAAAGTATAAAGATTGACAAATAAGAGAAAAAAGTTAAAAAAAAAATAGGTCAAGGAATTTAAGAAAGAAAAAGGAAAATAGAAATCAATCTTTAATAAATTGGATTACTACAAGTCTTGGAAAGAGAGTTATGAATCTATATCGACATGAACAAGTTGAAAAGAAACCACCTAGAAGGAAAATGGATAGAGAATGTACCATAGGAGAAAGGTAAGCATATGTGAGTTAATCTCTCACAAAAGAAAAAGCTAGAGATACGAGCTTCGATATAGCAATTTTGCACTTACTAGAACTTAGAAAAGATGGATGTAAAGGTAAGCCACATATAAGAGGAGAAAGAAGGAAGATTATTAACATTGACTACCATTTGGTCCAAACAAGTCAAATGGTATAAAGAAAGATAATTAGAAAGAGACCATTTGTCAATAGTTGAAAATGCAAGGTAAAGAATGGATCTTGACATTAATATGGTGACTATTTTGTTGTCATCTTTTTCCATAATTGAAGCTTAAGAAGCAGTAGAAGACTTTAATGATTATTGACTCACTATAGTAGTAGAATTCAATAAAAATAAAGTTAGAAAGTTTAAAAAATCAACTAAGTAGATGAGAAACCATTTTAAAGCCCTTGCATATTAAAGCTTCTATAAATAGTCAACTTTTAAATAGGGTTTTAATCAATAGTAGGGTTACTATTAACCTAATGCCCAAATCCACTTTTGTTTGACTAGGAAAATAGTTGAATGATCTTATGCCTTCCAACATTATCATAACATACTTTAATAAAAAGATATTAAATCTAGAAAGGCTAATGCTAGTTGAGTTTAAAATAGGGTTAATAGTTAGGCTTACATTGTGATTTTTCCTTCAAAAGCTAATTATAATTTATTGCTTGACAGGGATTGGATTCATGTCATAAGGATTATACCTTTAACATTACATTAGAAAATGCTCATTTGGAAAGAAGTTAGGATAGTCAAATGTGTGGATACTAATAATAATCCATGTTACATGGAGCAATGTTATGTTAAATTTAAAATATACAACCTAAACATTTAGCCGTTGCATATAAATTGAGGTGTTAACTCATAAATTATTAATATAAACATCTTAGACACATCTAAATTCAAGTTAATCCTAATGGCTAAAATCTCAAGATTGGCCTATGACTCCAATGAATGAGTATCATAAACCACTTGTTTAGTTGTTGACCTATGTCGCTGAGTAAGCACTTATAACATCTCTTATTGCATATACAATGATAATCCCCTTAGGTCCTATGAATCTCCTATCAAAAAGGACACGAAAAAGGTAAAAGTCTAAGATCTACTGTAAAAAGTCAATTTAAGGCCTTTGAAAAATCAAGGCCAACATTTATAAGTATAACTTTATCAAATAATATTAAAAAAAATAAGTAATTGACATCTTAAAAAAGTAGAAAGGCTATTTTGCATGGAGTTATAATGAATGCTAGGATTAAGTTGGGACCTAGTGGAACATAGGTTGCCAATAAAAGAAGTGTTTTAGCCACATAAACAACCATCTCAGTGTTTTCACACTAAAAGTTATGTTGAAAATAAAGGAAGATATATAAAGGCTTTTAAGAGCCATGTTTATAAGAACTAATAAATATGCTGAATGTATTTCCAATTTTATACATGTGATAGAAAAAATAGCAAGTTAAAGGTATAAATAGACTTCAAAGACTTGAGTAATGACATACCTAAAGATAAATATCCCATTCCAATTATAGATATGTTCATAAATTCTACCTTAGTCCATGTAGTGATAAGCTCGATAGATGACATTGCTAGATATAACCAAGTATATATAATTAAGGAAGATACACTAAAAATGGCCTTTCAATATCTTAGAGTAATTAGTGCTCACAAATAGGTAGTCATGCCATTCGATTTAAAAAATGTAGGACCTACTTACTAACATGCCATGAATACCATCTTTAATGAAATGATCGGTAAATCAATGGAAGTTTACATTCATGACATAGTAATTAAAGGTAATTCTTATACATAGCATCTTGAAAATTTTAAGGAGGCTTATGATTGAATGCGCCATGATAACTTGAAGATGAATCTATTGAAGTGCGTATTCAACATTTCTACTAGGAACTTCTTGGGCTTTCTAATACATCGAAAGGGAATTAAGGTGGATAAAAAATAAACTAAGGCTATAATGGAAACTTTAGCATTGACCAATTAGAAAGAATTACAATGCTTTCTTAGGAAGGCAAACTTTTTAAGATGATTTATATCAAGCTTGTTTGGTTGAACTAAGGTGTTCTCACCTTTGTTAAAGTTAAAAGATATTAAATATTTTGAATGGAAAAGTGTAAATTAGGCTGTGTATGAAGATATGAAAGGATACTTGACTAACTCATTTATGATATCTTCCTTTATTCGAGGCTAACCTCTTAATTATATGTTTTGACCTTTAAAGATGTAATAAGATGCTTTTAAACCTAAAAGAATAATAAAGGTAAAGAAAGAATCATTTTCTATTCATCAAGGATGCTAAATGTAACTCAATAAAAGTATTCAATAATAAAAAAATTATACCTTTCTTTGTGCTTTTCTTACATAAGGCTTAGATATTATTTATTACCTTTTATTATGTAAGTATTGGAAAAAATTGACATTCTTAAATAAATACTAGCATAAACTTTAATTCATGGATGAGTAGGGAAATTGGGTTTAAGTTTAACTAAATTTACATTACAATATTGCCCATTAAATGTTATGAAAGGCCAAGTAATGATTAATTTTGTTGTAAAAAATTAAGTATGACTGATAGATTTTATTAGTGTTAATTATTAGAAGTTATATTTTAATGACTCTTGCCATAAAGGTGGTTATCGAGTTAGTCTATTAATTATAATGCTACAAAAAGAAGCCATCTAAATTTGCATTCACCTTAGCCTTGAAATGTTCAAATAATGAAGCAGAATATGAGGTATTAATCATTGGCCTAGAATTATTGCTGGAACAAAAGGTGCATGAAGTCAAAATTTATGGAAACTCATAACTAGTTATCAAATAAATTATTATAGAATACAAGTGTGTTAGCCCTAACATGATTAGATATTTAGTAATTGCAATTAGGTTACTATGCAAATTTAATGATATGCCTATTAAATTGTTCCTAAGATAAATAATGAGAAGGCTAATGTTTGAGCTTAAATTACTTCTAAATATAAAGTGAAACAATCAATGCAAGTATAAATAATTACTTATAAAGTACACCTTGAATTGATTAACGTATAAGAAATTTTTTGCTCAAGTATCAAGGATACCTCAACTGATTGGAAAATGCTAATTATTGAATATTTGAACTATTCCTTTAAAGATGCAAGCTAAGCAACTTCAGTTAAAGTATTAAAGTTCACCCTAATCAATAATGAATTGTACAAGAAAGGTTTCAAAGGTGGGTTTTGAAAATACTTAGGAAAGAAAGATGCTATAGTTGCTATAACCAAGATGCACAATGGCATTTGTAATGCTCGCCAAGTAAAAGTCAAGATGAAATGAATCTTAATCTGTAAAAGGTTGTATTAGTCCAAAAAAATTAATGACTGCATGAATTATGCTAAAAGGTGCAAGGTATGTTAATTTTGAATTGAAATACATAATCAGGTATTAGCTATCTAAAGGATAAGCTATGGATATGATTAGTAAGATCTACCTACCTTCAACTAAAAGGCATCACTTTATCTTGGTTGTTATAGATTATTTTACAAAATAGGTCAAAGTAGTAGTACACAAAGAAAATAAAAGTTATTAATTTTATTGAAAACAAACTTATAGTGGAGACTATGACCACCGATCAAAAGATGATGTTTACTAGTTAGGCGGTGAAAAAGTATACTAAATCTAGAAAAATTAAGATGTAAACATTTGCCTGTACTATGGGTAATCTAATAGCCAAGTCAAAACTACCAACAATTGATAATCAGTCTAATAAAGAAGCATATTAATCATTATCCAAGGAATTGACACCAAGCATTGGATATTATGCTTTGGGCTATCCAAAACTAGCCTAGACGATTAATAAAAGTGATTCCATACAAGTTAATCTTTAGTCATGATGTAGTGCTATCAATTGAAGTCAAAATTCAAGCTTTCAGAGTACAAAAATAACATAAATTGTTGCCAAATGATTATCATGACTTAATGTTTAAGGAGTTAGAAAAGTTAGATGAATAACAGTGGAATGCTTTAGATGTCAAGGAAAGATTAGCTAAGTACTACAACAAACATGTTAGACACAAAAAATTTACTTAAGGTTAGTTAATAAGGAGAGTAATCTTACTGATATAAACTAAATTAAGTTATAGAAAGTGGTCACTACATCAAAAAAGACTATTTTCAATTGAAGATTGTTTTGACAATAAAAGTTATAAAGTTTGTAATGTTAAAAATGACAAAGTTGAAATAATTAATAAGTATTTGAAAAAGTATGAGCTAAGTTATCTCAAAGCATATTTAGCCGGAGTTAAACTAAGTGATTAGCTAAACAATTGGCTAGAAAACTACAATACTTGAAACTTAATAGAATTTTCATTTCATTAACAAAAAAAGCTAATCAAAATAGCTTAGAAGAAAGTTATACAAGTTGACAAGATGGACAATAAAATTCAAAAGATATAGACAATTACAATTTGTTAGAATTAAATGAGATCTTGAAACACAACCACTAAACTTTAGCCGTCTCTTTTTACTTCTACATGGTCCATTATTTGTCCTTCATTTTAGCTATTCAAGAGTCAGTAGTCTTGCATTCTTTCAAGTTTAACTTTACTTATTAAAGAAGGGCTTTCTCTTCATTATCTATAACATTAAATTCAACTTCCAGCCACTGCTTAAGTTTTTGTGCATCTTCAAGCTAGTGTTAAAGCTTTATGATTTGATCAGTATTCTACATATCAAAAGGATAAGATTAGTACTTAGCATTAAAATTAACTTTTCTTTGTTCACTTTTTTTAAAGAATGTAGATAATTAGTTTTAGTGCATCTCTAAAGATTGAAAAGCATTCTCAGTAGCTATAACTTTTCTTACATTCTCACTAATTTGTGGTAAAGTTCCCACTAAGTTCTCAACAAAAGATTTTAAGCTAGAAAAGTTATCTTCTATCTTTGGTAACTTATCTAGTAAGGTTCTTAGTATATTATCCATATTTTGTTTAGACTTAGGGTCACCGAACAAGACTCCAAGATCCTAGTTAAGGAGAACACCTAACTTTGCTTATGCCTTTTGAATTGCTTTTTAACATTTTTTCTCTAAATCTGCCTGAGGGGTTTTTGATAGTTAGTGTTACAATTGTTAATGGGTCATTTGTTAAAATCAATGAACTCCAAATAGAGAAACAATTTTCATTATCTTCCACTTCAACTTTTAGCATTAACTAGCATTCATTATTAGTCTTATCCTTTTCACCTTGATATCAGGGATAACCAAGTTTGTTAGCAAAATATTCTTAATAGGATTCTCATCACCAATATTCAGCTTAATTGCATTAAGTAATTTTATCTCCCTTATATCCATTGCAAAGCTTTAACATTGATTGGGAATGGTATTTACTTAATTATGAATTTATTCAAAACCTAAAGATGTTTTGCCAAAATTAGCTTAGCTAGATACATTATTGCTTTAAGATAGGGACAGTGCTTTCAGTATTTGCTATTTTACTAGAAGGATTCAAAGTTAAGGTTAATGGAATTGGTATGGTAATGAAGATGATTTATATAAAATGAGAAATTATGTAAATTCTTAGAATAAAAGGAAAAAAATTTCTATAAAGAAGAGACTTAAAGGTTACTTAAGTTTGGTTAAATCCACCTAAAGCACCAACTTTAGAAGTTAGCTACATGATTGGATTCCCATTACTGGAAAAAGTTATTATAAGGCTGTACAAATGGCTGGAAGTGACAATCTTTCTTTTCTTTCTTATGCTAGCTTAGTAGACTAACTCTCACCAGTTACAAGTTAATTATCACTTGCTGACACATATCATTGTCCTTATTTTCTTATATTTAAAAGGATGTTGTTAACTTTTTATTCTTCAATAAAGGCTTGCTCAGCCTAAATAAGAAATTTTTTATTCCTGGCTTCTTTAGTCACTTAAGTGGTTGAATCAACTAAAATTTCTAAAAATTTTATTAGAATGGTCATACTTAGGAAAAACTATTAAGTATTAGCTAAGTTATTAAAAAAGAGATTAAAAAGACTAAACTAACACCTCTCAAGTTAAGTAACTTTTCAAACATGACCTAAATCGTCGAATAAAGTTCAACCATTACATGGATGCTTTTATGATTGTAAAGGTAAAGATAGGCTATAATTAGGCATTAAATATATATATTTTACAATACCAAAAGGTGTATTTAACAATAAAATTAACTTCAGTTTAAAATGAAGTTTTGAGAAAGGTTAATATTTAGATTATTTTGATACTCATTCCATTATTTCCACCTATAAAAAGTATTATAGCTCTTTTTTTCTCAAAGGTCTCTTTAGCATCAAGGATAATGACTCTAATATATTGATAATTGTAAGCATTTTTATAATATTTTTAAAAGTGAGGATTTCATCATAATGCATACATGTAGTTTTCTTAGAAGCATTAATCATTTGCACATTAACAATCTAAGTTAGCTTTTTCTTAATAGATAAGTGAAAATAAGCTTGAATGTTAGTTAAACACTATTCCTAATAGATATTAGTATAAGCATGACTTAAAACAAAGTCAAAAAGAGTGAAGGTATCGAGCATGCTTTAGTTAAAGATCTCAATTTTTGGAATATTAGGAGCTATCAAAGTACATCATTAATAACAAGAATCCAAAGTCCAAAGTGATTGTAGGACAACCTTAAATAAGGCCAAATTATCTAGCTTTGCTATTTGGTAAGTGCCACTCAAGGTATTGGGGTATAAAAGATTGGCCTAGATTTACACACTATGGGAATTGGTTGCTTCAAGGTTTAAGGTAAACCATTTGAGGCCAATTAGTTGAAAGGCAAAGATTGATAACCACTCAATTAGGTAATTGATAGAACATAAATAAAAAAATTTGAAGTAAACATGAAAAATTGAAGTAAATAAAGGTTTCTGTGGGCAACAATCAAAATAACTTGAATATATTTGTGACTTAAAATAACATTTGCAATCGAAACTACATATTTTTCTAAAAAGGTGAAATGTTCCTAAAAATAAGCCACTAGCAACATTTAGATAATCTAAAAATAACTTCCCAAGTATGAGAAAGTTTTTTGAACTTTCATATGAGTCATGACAGTATTACCATTTTTAAAAAAAGAGCCTAAAACTAGTTGACCTAGACATAAAAAGGTGAGATGATAACATTTTTAAAGCCAAAATATAAAAGAGATGTTTGTAAAGCTAATATAAAAGAAAAGTTATATGTTTATTATTTGAAACTAGGGTCTTCACATACTTATGTTTAATCTTAAAAAGGCAACATAAGCTAAAGTTTTGTAATCAAGTTTAAAAAGAGATTTGTATTTTCTATTTTTTGGCATTAGTAAGGAAGTGACACAATCACCAATGATTAATAATCATGTCAAAACCCAAAAATAAAAAAAGGATGAAACCCATCATACTATAAAGTAGATGGAGGTTAATAGTCGAAGGAGACTAAAAAGATGGGGGCAAAACCCAAAAGAGGCTAATAAGCCATAAAAAAATAGCAAGAAAGTTGTATGATGTCAAAAACCCTAATTGTCTCCAAACGTCCTCTTTAGCAACTTGGACATAATCTAACTAGGATAAATACTCATCAATTGGGTGGGGAAGATTTCTAAAAACCTTAAAACCTTTGATAACATAAGGATAAGCAACAATAATTTTAGAAGTGAAAGCACGTTTTTTATGAAAAAAGGTTGGAATCATCTTCTAAAACATTAACAGAAAAAAGGCTAAGATAGTATAGAGGACATTCACCTTTGGGCATGTTAAAGGTAGAAAAAAGAGATAATACCTGATGCTTTAGAATAAAATACTCTATCAAGGTTAGATTAGTAACTTACAATTGGCTAAAATCTTGGGTGGTTGAACCCTAAGCTGTGTAAGAATTAGATATCATGGATGAACAAAGCAAGAAAAATAATTTTCAATGGATAAAGAAAATTAATAGAGGAAGGCAAAGATTAACAAAATAAAAAATGGTTTTAATGGACCTTAATGGTAAACATTTGCTAAAGCAGTCCTTAAATATCCACTTAAGTGCCATTAAAAAAGTGCAAGTATAAGCGCACACACTCCGTATTATAATTAGCCTCGAACCTATGAAAAGTCATCTAATAGGAGAAACCCCCCATTTAGTATATATTTCTAAGCAAATACTAAAAGATATGTTCATTTTAAAAGTATGTGGAAGGCATAACAAACAAGATAATGTTGTCTTTGATACTTCACAAATTGAAAAACCCTTAAGAATTAAAGTCGAAGGGCCAAAATCAACCTATAGAAGTATAGAGTAATGATTCATTACCTCTAGAGTTTCCTCAACAAATGTTAAAGCCAAAATATTCAATCAACAAATTGAAAAGAAAAGAAATGATTTGGTTTCATTTTCCTTCCTATAGGGGGCTTGTGTTATATTCAATTCTTTTATGAAATCTTGATAGCTTAGCAAAAGCCTTTCAAGTATAAGAAGGAAAAATCAACGAGCTATCCATTTTTCTTCCTTGACATAATAAAAAAAGTGGTCATGGAACAAATTAATTTAGGTTAAGTTGAACACATAGGCCAAAGCTTGGCAAAGCAATTACACATCACCTTTACTTTTTTGGACCTATTTTTGGTCATGATTAGGTAAAAACTACCCACTAACATGTCACAGTTACCCACTCAAATAAGTGGGAATGTGATGTAGAAGCCTAATTTCTAGGTCCATGGCTTAAAAATATGCAAAGAGTAACAGAGGAATAGGATTTTTGGACTTTCTAGAACAACAAAAATCACATCAAGCAAATACACACATTCTACATCCCTTTTCTAGCATTCTAATAGAACATATCATTTATAGTAATGTTTGTTGTGCAATTGAGCAATCTTATAATAAGACTCTACCATTCACGTCATATAAGAAACATAACGGGACCTTGAAATTTCCAAAAAATATTTTAATGCACTCTCATCCTTAAGAAAAGCTTGACCAAGTCATAAACATAAATGGTCTTTAAGAATTGCTCTTTTTGTATGCATTACTTGTATAACCTTTATGTTTACAAATTGTGTACATCTTTTTTTGAAGTGCTCCTAAATAAGCTTGCATTATTATTGTTAATTGAGGGTTTGTCAATAAATTATGTACTTGAATCTTACCTTATCCCATAATTATTAAAATTGCTTTAAATTTACTTTTTCTTGCAATTTTAATTGGTTAAAATAATTATTTATTTATATATTATTATATTAATAAAAAATTATTTTAACTCAATTAAAAATTCTACTAGGAATCAAATTTCACTTATTATTATAACTTTTTGGTACTTAAAAAAGCAATAAGAAATTTAATGGATCAGCATATGTTAATGAATGGGAGCAAAAATTTCATAACGGAATCTAGTTTTTCCATATCCAGGTTCGATTGGCATCATAATTTTTTAAAATTAATTTTATTTCATTTAGACAAAAATAATTTTAGTTTATTTGTAAATAATTCTATTATTTAAAAATCTTATAAAAAATAATAATTTTAAGTCATTTATAAATGAATTATTTTATTTGAAATATATTGAAAAATGCGTGAAATTCAATTAAGAAGTAAATTTTAATGATATTATGGTAAATAAAATATTAATAATAAATTTCTATATAATATGTGTTTTAAGTTAAATGAAATGAATTTTAATGAAATTCTAACTAAATTTGATATAGTTTGATAAATAAAATATTCATATATTTATTTTCTCTTATATGATACACTTAGAATGTTATATGAGCTTAATTTAATAAATTTGGTTGCATTTTGTGAATGGATCATGATTTTTCGAAATGAAATTAGATTTTTCAAATAATATTGGATTTCAAGCTTGTTTCAGGTTTTGGGCCATATTTAGAGCTCTAAATATCAAATTGGATTATTCTTTATATAGATCGAAAGTTAAGAGAGAACCCTTCACATGTCATGTTGTAGCTAAATCCCAATTCTATATTTAAGAATTTCAAATTCTGCTTAAAAACTTAAATAGTGGTTCTATTTGAAATTTAACCTTTGCCCACTAATTTAACCCTAACTAAAGCTACAGATGTCAAAATTAGTACTTATTCAGTGCATTTTAAAGCTAAGATCTGACTATATAATTTTCATGTTGATAAAAAAATGAGAATCTACCATTTTGATTAACAAAAGATAGCAACAATTCAGAAGCATGGCTGTTACGAGGCCAAGATTGGTGGCTTAGCAAGTTAAAATTTTTGCACCCATTCATCTATAAATAGAAAAGAGTAGAAGACACAAGGGAACAACATTTTCAGGAGAGAAAGAAAGAGCATCTAGAGTTTAGTTTTGTGCATTTTTAGTTTTTTTTGCATGTATCCATAATAGAAGGCTAGGTTGTCATCTATATAGATGACTAGATTTTTCCATTTTCCATTTTCATACATTTGTATTTGTATTTTTATGTTTTAATTATGAGTAAATAAATTTCATGTCATGTTCATAATATTTATTTATTTATTTTAAGTTTGCTTTTAATTCCATTATGAATTAAATTTTTATTTTCTTAGGATGATAATGTAACTTAA
Organism: Sindora glabra; assembly: GCA_020226215.1. Taxonomy (NCBI): domain Eukaryota; kingdom Viridiplantae; phylum Streptophyta; class Magnoliopsida; order Fabales; family Fabaceae; genus Sindora; species Sindora glabra. The sequence continues at coordinate 43,045,590 of CM035236.1, read as the reverse complement.
TAATAATGAATTGAATTCTAATTTATTGAATCTAATTTCAATTTTCTTCTTCATGATTGAGTTTTAATTACTGATCTTAATGCTTTTAATTGATTGGCCACGTTTTGAATGATTTTAATATGCATGTTAAGATCGGAAGGAGATACATATGTTTAGATCATATAATTAAAATTATAAGCTGCATATGAAATAGGAATATATTCATATAGTTTATGTAGTCTTAATGAGTTCCATAAATTGTAATGCATTATTAGTTATTTTAATTCACATAGGAATATAGTGAATTAGCAATTAATGATAGAATTACTTGACCTTGGAAAAGTAAGTAATAAATTTAAGAAAACTTTATTATCAATCAAGAAAATTAAAATTGAATTAAAGTAGATAGATGATTCAATCCAAATTTATTAAGTAACGTCTAATCTCTAAGGCTTTATTCATATTTGCTTTTAGTTCAATTACATTCATATTCATTTCAATTACTTTGCTTAAATTTTTATTTAGTTACTTTAATTCTTGATTGATCAATTTACCAAATAGTATTAAGATTATCAATTTTGATACTTAGTGAAATAATTTCTATGGAATTGATACTTCACTTATGACTTTATTATTTGATTAGGATAGTATACACGTGCACTAATTAATAACAATTTCACACGTGATATACTTCATGGTAATACAAATATAATTAAAATAAAAATTATAAATAAAATGAAATTCCTTTTTGCCAAAAACTAAATATTATTTTGAAAAAAATTCATTTAAAAATAAAATAAATCCTTATTTTTAATTATATAAAACAAGGAGACTACTCGTCCTCTTTACAAGGTAACAATAATAGAATAATATGGTCGATCCAGTTAATTAAGCCAAAGCAATACATGGACTTTCAATAAAGGCTTTGTATCTTGTGGTCAATCGATTAATAGTTCAATATGATATTTTATTTTATTTTTAAATAAATTTTTAAATGGTGTTCAAATTTAAGGCTCCGTTTCACACAACTAGCTGATAAGTTATTTGGTAGCTGACAAGTTAACTGATAGCTAATAATATATAATTGATAACTGATAGCTGATAAGTTAACTAAAATATTTTATAAAATTAGCTGTTGAACTAGCTGAAATTGCGAAATAACATAAAAGGACATATTAATAGAAATATATATAATTAAAATAATTTATGTTTATCTAAAAATTAAATTATATTAATGTAATTGAAAAGTTTAAAATAAAAGTATAATTTTAAATATTTAATTAATTATATTTTATAAACTTATATATTTATTTACTTATATAATTTTTATTTTATTATTTATTATAAAATTATAATTACTTAAAATATAATTAAATATATTTTTAAAAAATTACTTAAATTTATATTACAAAAGATATTTGTTGTAAATTAAAAAAAAAATAAGGATAGATTTGGAAAGAATATTAAAAAATAGTAGTTTATAAGCTACAAGTTACTGTGAGTAACTTATTAAATCAAAGCTTATAAGCTATCTGGATTAGTTTATAAGCTAGTATGAGAAATATCTCGAGAGATTAGCTTATAACTTATTGACCAGGTTAATAAGTTATAAGTTAACTTATTTATTACGCAAAACGGAGCCTAAATCCAAAGAGACTTAAATTTTAATTTAATTTATTATTAGTGTAAAATTACTTTATATTATTATTCATTTATAGATAATCATATTGTTAAAAATCATTAAAAGTTTCTTGATTTCAAAAAAAATAATTATTGTTTAATTTTTTTAATGATATGAACTTTTTATACATGCATAATGTAAAAAGTTTTACATTTAGACTAGATCATTTTTTTATTTTGACATTGCACAATAAATTAAATTTAAATTCAAGAAGTTTTATTTTATCCATAATTATTATTTTAATTACATTCGTGTCTTAAAAAATTATCAAATTTATTAAAATTTTAATAGAATTTATTTTATTTTACTTAAAATACATGTTGCATCAAGAACTTTACTCGCATTTTAATATTTTATTTACCACAAAATCAATAAGCCTATTTTTTAATTAAATTTTATATATTTTTCAATATATTTTATACAAAAGTGTTTATTTACAAATAAATTGAAATAATTAGGCACTCTTTAATTTTGAAGTGATTGAATTTTTTCCCTTCAACTTTAAAAATTTAGATACTATCCTTCTAAATTGTATAAAACTTAGAATTAACATTTGTCATAAACTAAATTTCCCATTTTATAAAACTAAAAGTTTTTTATGAATTTTTTAAACAAGAATAATAAAATTATAGAAGTTTGGTCTATTTTATCATTTTTTTCACACATAATTTCAACTCATTTTTAATTATTTAATTAGAATTTTATATATCTAATTTAATTTCTATTAATCATGTAATATAGGAATTACGTACAAAAAAATGATAAGATAAAATAATATACTATAATATTATAATGCTTATTTAAAAAGTTTATAAAAAATTATATAATTTGATAAAATAAAAGATTAGGTCGATGATAAGGATTAGTTTCAAATTTTGCTTTTTTAAAAGAGTGATATCCAAATTTTTAAAGTTGAAGGGAACAAAATTCAACTATCTCAAATTTGAATTAAATATTTTATCTTTTCTCTTACTTTTAATATAATTTTTAAATAATAAAACTCATTTGTAAATAAATAAAAATATTTTTAAATAAAATAAAATTAAAATTATTATTTTTAACATAATTTAAAAGAATTGTCAAGTTGTCAAAAATTATAGCTCAATGAAAACACATAAAAATAAAGTTATAAGTGGATTTCCAACAAAGTTTGAATTATGGCCATTAAAACATTATTGTACTCACAAATTTTTTCTTACGTATTACCTGTGGTACTCACACTTGAGAATATTAAAGTTATATATTGAAATAATCTAACTTATCCAAAAATTATCCGAAAAGATGAATTTATTCTCAAATATACTGAAGTACTTTTCGGAAATGAGTATCCATTGTCAAGGAAAAATTTTTTTCAAAGTGTCAAGAGAAATTTCTTAAGGTAATAATATATATTTTTTCTCAAATGTTAATTATAAGAAGATATGAGTAGCTAATTCATAGGAATTGATTTAGTATAAATTGGCGCGATCATATGAACTTGGAAACAACATTCACCTATAGGGTGAAAAAAAATCGTAATTTAAGAGAAAATTTGAAATTATAATTATGTTAAATAAGGGTAATCCTTAAAAATGACACATGGATATTGATAATTATTTTTTTTTAATTGATGGTTGTTGAATTTATTGTATCCAAAAATTATTTTTTGGAAATGAGTATTTTTGGGAATGAATTTATTCTCGAATATACTGAAATATTTTTCAGAAATGAGTATACACTGTCAAGGAAAATTATTTGAGTGTGTCAAAAAAAATTTCTTAAGGTAATAATATATATTTTTCTCAAGTGTTAATTATAAAAAGACATGAGTAGCACACATGTTGATTTATTATAAAATGGCGCAACCACCTATAGGGTGAAAAAATTGCAAGTTAAAAGAAAATTTGAAATTTTAATTATGTTAAATGAGAGTAATTCTTAAAAATGACACATGGATGTAAATAATTATTTTTCTTTAATTAATAATTGTTAGGTTTATCGTACATTTGATTGGGGCTAGGAAGTTAATAGCTTATTTCTAGTTTCCCTCAAAAGGTTGGGCTAAAATGTTGTTATTACATAGGTAAGATAAAAATATTTGAATAAATTATTAAATGATATTGTAATGAAGAGGAATTTAAATAATACACTAAAAGTTTTAAATTTAAGTTTTTTATTATTAATATAAAAAATAAGAATTTTATAATGACCAGGATAATAGACAAAATACTAGTCATACTAAATTTTTTTGTGATTGTCATTCATATGATCTTGAAGGTTAAAATATTATATACAAATCATTTTAAATATTAAATATTTATCTTTCACGTAAATGAAATTTTACTCTCTTCTTTAAGTTACTAGAAATATAAATGTGTATTATATGAATTAATATTATAAAATAAATAAAATATTAATTTTATTAATAAAATATTTATATGATTTAACATAAATTATAATATTTATAAAATTATTTATCTCAAACAAACTATCATGTAGCATTCTTATATATGTGATAAAATTTATTCTCTTATTTTTTTAAAAAAAGCAAATTTAACATTTGTATCAATCTTAACTTAATATTATTTTAAAATAATTTTTATTAAATATTTGTTCAAATCTTGCATATTACAATAAATATATTTAATTTATTTTTATTCAAGAAAGAAATTATATACATATTTCTATAATCAAAATTTCAAAAAATAGCTATTATAATTCAAACTTGATCATCACTAGCGTGGATCCTATCATTCGATTTTCACCAACCTAAACTCTAACTATATTAAATATGTCCAATGGAAACTTATTTATTTATATGGTTACTTAAATTCACTTCAAAATTTTACCCAAAAAAATAGGACAGAATTTCTTTTGTTTAAGGTACTTCTCAAGGGTTGCATACTCTAAATTATACAACCTATAGAATTTGCAAATTCAATAGCAACACAAAGTACACACAATTGTACCCAAAAAATAAAAATAAAGTACACACAAAATATACATTGTCATCATATTAGTTACATAAACACAACTAATCTCTTAATCCAACTACTAATTCCGTAACAAGCTAGCCTTTAACTCTATATAGATGCAATGAGAATCTAATGCACTTATTTCAACCTGAAAATATTAAAAATGAAAGGAATGAATTATGGGAACTTTGTGAGTATACCATAACCATACTTAAAATTAGTTGCATAAAATAATCAAATATTAATTAAGTATTAAAATAGAAAATAATTGCAAACCTAGATCCTAGATTTTGTAACACATGATATCAATTCTCAGGTGCACATATTTACTTGCACATAGCTCAAATTTACTATTTTACATCATAATTCTTAATAACCTCAATCATTCAATTTACATAATATCATTAACACATTGCATACAACCTATTCCATGTAGTTATCCTGAGTCAACCTTATACTTCTCTACAAGCTTTTCACCCTTGTCCTTTTAGGATCTATCTTATACCCTCCATAAGTATATCACAAGGGAATTTCTATCTATTATCTACAATATCACCCCCAATCACATTTCTCATCTTAAGTGCCACTTATGACATAATTTACAATTTAACTTATAAACACAATCATAATCCAAATTCAATACAAGATGGCTAATTCTTCATCACAAATCAATAACAAAATGCGTAATAATATATATGACAACACCTCCATGCCTTCTTTGCATGGCCACAACTATTCACCTATATATATAACATAATGTACAACAACATTAGTATGTAATGAGAACTATACTAAAATAATAATTCCATGCCTTTCCCACATAGCCATAAGAATAACTACTAGTAACCCTTAAGAAAATATACAATGTACTAATTACTTTGTTAGACATCACAATAAAATTAAACAATCACAAGTGTTGAAGTTGAAACTTTTTATTCATAGGTATACTTATATTTCATAAATGAATGTATTTGACATTAGTATAATTAAAAAGAAGAGTACCAAGTATAACATTTAAACAAAGATATATACTGACCTAATGATGCATTCACTCCAAAACTTAAGACTATTTCATTCTCATCCTTTTATTTTCTTCCTAATCAACAATTTACAATGATAATTTATAACTATATTGATCTTATTCATTTTCTTCCCAAAATTACTATTTCAAATTCTAATAATAGTATTTTAATATCCCAAATCATAAATTTTCTTATTTTTTTTCTTAAGTGATGCATAAAATAAAAAAATGCCATAGTATAGAGATTTTCAAATTAAGATCATACAAGTAAAAATATTAAAATTTAATGTTATGAAAAGGTTCTACTTATACCACTCTATTGTCCTATATCATCATTTTCTTATATTTTTAACTCTATTTTAATAAAATCATCTAAATCACATTTTGTACATTTATGCATTTCTTAGATTATACATGAATCATTTCAGATATTAGAACATAATACTCTACAAATACTCTAATTATATTATTGTAATATCCTACAACATAAAAAATCATATTTTTCAAAAGCATTATCATGCATTTCAAATATACATGAATAGATTTTCATAAATGAAAGCTTTTCTAAATCAAGTATAAAATAATCAAAACATTAAAGTTTTATGCTTTAAGTAGACCCAAGTTATATTATATTATAAAAATGTACACTTAATTCTTAATTATTTTTAGCTCCCTTTTAAGAAAATCAAATATTACATTTTAAAGATTTGCATGAATTAACTCCATACAATGAAAATATTAAAGTTGATAATATAGAAAAGCCCTAATCACATTCCTTTATCTAACCATACATTTATTTTTTATTTTTTTAACTTTTAAGGATTAGAAAAAATTACATATATTGGGATTTTTTTGAATTAAGCTTTGAACACTAGAAATATTAGATTTTGAATGATATAGATATATTCTAAATATACTAGTTTGACACTCTAGATTATAAAATCTTTATTTTATTAGTGTTATATCTAGCATCCAAGATAAGATAACAACATATGGTTCTTTGAATCAAGTTCAAATCAACTACAATATTAAGATGTAACAATGTATGAAGACTTTAATCATATTATCTTATCACCGTATAACATGAATTTCTTATTTTTCAAAACTATTATCAAGTATCTCAAAACCTCATGAAATGAAGTTTCTTGAATCATGCTCAAATCCTTAAAATATTGAAGTTTTATGGCATAACACAACTTATTTGCCTTTTTAATGGTTGGCCAAAGCTCAATGGTAGCAAAAATTATGTTGAAACTCTGGTGGAAGCAAGAAAGGGCATTAGCTCTCTAAAGTTGCCTAAAGCCATGATCATAGCTCCTTTCATGCATCAACTTGTTAGACATCATAAGAAAAAACCATCCATAACAACAGGCATCGACGCAAATGATGGAACCACTAGGAATAGCAATAGTAGACAAAGAAAGGAAGAAATTGAACTAGATAGGGAAGAGAAGGTGAAATTGAGAGAAATAGAAGGAGGAAAGAAAAATAAATAAATAGAGCCCTGGATTTTGATTCATTACTTCTTGCATATTATAAGCTAATTCCATTTATGCAATTTCATCCTTCCATTTTAAAGGAAGTCAATCTTAGCTATCCATATTCTCTTTTTTTCTCTTTAAGTTTATTCCTTGCTTTTATAAAACCTCCCTTTTAAATATTCTTCATCCTTTTCAATATTGTGAAGATAACTTGATTAATTTAGCAACTCAAAAATAAATATTTTAAAGAAATCTATAGAATTTAGGAAGATTATTTTATTAAACCATAAATACATGTTTTCATAAATCTTCATAGGCATTAAAGACATTTTGGAACATAATATTGGCCAAGTAGCTATAATTTAATTATCCTTGTTAGTTAAAATAAATACTTTAAGACATTTTAATTAATAAAATTATAAATTTTGCCTTAGGCTATAACAATAACCTTACATTTGTAAATATCTTATCAATTCATATATTTAATATCAACTTGTACTATTAGTATATTTTATGGTCACATGGTAAACAAAAATAATTTAAATTTTAAAATTGAAGGAATATATTTTTATGTTATTCCTAATAATGTAAATATATTTTTTATGTTATACTTGATAGAATTTAAAATGTTAGTGAAAATAATTAATTACAATTGGTTAATAGATTATTTTTTATTTAAAATATTTTTATGGACAAGTAAAAGTAATTTAAAGTTAAACATGGCCAAGGGTGAGTAAATAAGTGTGAAAGAAACTTTAGGAGTTTGTTTTTGCATTTGGCCCTTAAGTCTTATACCTTTGTATTTTCCTAAATCAGCCTATTCCTCATTTCTTCTCCAACTTAACATAAATTTTCCTCTACTTTCGTTTCCTAAGCATAACTTCAATCTTCCTAAGCCTTTTACCTTTTCAATCTAAGTATGGAGCAAACAAACCTATTACTTCCTTTGTCAGATTGTCTCCTTTATAAGTAATAAGTAAACATTCTAATTATTATTGTGTGAATTAAATGATTTAATTAGTATTGAGTTAGGTTTTTCTTCAGAATTAGCTAAACTAATGTTATGTGTAGTAAAATAATATTTAGTTACTTTGAAGGATTGGATACTTATGATGTTATTCTCTCAATTAATGGTAGTGGACTTGTGTGATATTGCATAAAAATGAGATGTAAATGATTCTCCTCATGCATGAACAATGAAAAATTCTACAAAAACATGTAAACTTCATGTATTAATTGATTTATTGGGCTCAACATGTAAAACTTTTACCCATTTAGCCTTTTGTAGGACTAAACTCGAGGGAGCTAAATTGATTTAGTAGGCTTAAAGGCTAATCACTTGTAATGAATCAATTTAGCTTTCCAAAATTTTATAAATTAACTAAAATTGATTCCTAAATCAATTTATAAGGCTTAATCCATAAATTTTGGCATAATATCATTTGAAAGGGAAACGTTTATGATTTAGTTATGTAATAAATAAGTTAGAAATGTTATGGTAAAGATATAATTCCATTCTAAATATTAAAATTTCTATTATGGTTTAATTTAATCAAAGTGTGATTAGTTTTATTTTGATTTACTTGCTTATATTGCATTAGATCATTATCTAGTCTTCAATATTATATGTATATTGCATGGAATTTCTTTGTATTTGAATCAATATACCATTTGTGGTCATTACTTATATATAAACACTTGTATTATAGCTATAGCACTAAAGTGTTAGATAAGAAACTTGTGGTTATTTTGGAAATTTTTGTTTTTAATTAGATTGATGATATTGGGGGTGATTATACACATATTATGGCATTATGCATCAGATCTGCATGCCTACTTATGAGGTATAAGGTTGACTTAAAGGGATAAAAATGCGCTTGTGAGTGATAAAATTGGAAGGAAATCATAAGGAGATTTACATACATTTTTTTTATATTTCCCATAATTGTTGAAATGTTATGGTTAAACCTCATGTCAATGGGATAATTTGGAGATAAGTAGTGTGACTTAGATTAGGTTTCCTTTTAGAGTACGTATGTATATATATATATCCATTTCTTCGATCACATCTCCATTAAATTTAAAAAATTATTTGTGTGAAAAATAATTAATTAGTTATGATGAACTAAATTTTAAAATGAAAATTTTATAAAAAGAAGATAAATTATTATAATAAAATATAAAATAAGATATTGAGAAAGGAATAATTAATTTTTTAAATGAAATAAAAATGAGAAATATTATATGATAAAGGTTAAGAAAATAAATGATCATGACGGAATGGTAGGACAAAGGTTAGTAAGGAATAGTTGAAAGAAGAAAGAAACTAAGTATTTGAATGTTAAATATGATTAAAGTGAATATTAAAATGTGGGGGAGATTTAAGGTTGTTTTTTTGGCTTTACCCTTGCCTTTGTTTCCTTTTATTCTCTTATTTTAGCCCCAGTTCCTTATTTCTCCTAAAACAAACCTTAATTTTCATCTTTATTTTCTTCCTTTTTCTCTTATTCTTTTATTATCCAACCCAAGTAAAAATCTTTATCAATTACTCACACTTATCAATCCATATAAGGCAAAGTTTAATAAGCTCTTTATTTGGTTAAGCCCTTGATCCATTTTCTTGAAAACTTGTGGAAATGAAGCATTTTAGCTCAAAAAGGAAACTTGAGCTTTACTTTATAGTTTGTTTGGAATTAGAGACATTAAGGGAGAGAGAAATTTCAGAGGAGAAATTGAAGGAGATAAAACATTTTCTCTTATTTGGATATTGAAAAGAAAATGAGGAAAAGAGAAATCAAAAGAGAAATTAATAGTGGAGCCCATTATTTTGTTCTTCTTTCCCATTGTGGAAAGAAATTGTAGATGAAAACATAATTAAAAAAATAAAATAATATTGTTTTCATTTTTACCTTATCACTTTACCTAATTTGTAGCAAAGAAAGAAAGCCCGTTGAAGCCATAAACCCATTGATAATAATTGAATTTAATAATTAGATAATTTAAATTTTACCAATTAATCTAAAATTAAGTATGATATTAATAGCTTCTATAGAAATCATTTGTGATAAATCATTGATAATAATTGAATTGAATAAAAATATTTTTTGCTACTATTTAAATATGAAGACATTAAGTAATGCATTATAATTTAATTATATTTATATACAAAATATTACCACTATTTCATAAAAGTTAATACTTTTTGCCAATCCTACAAAGTAATTTAGTCATTATAGATTAGTCATAAACTTTTTTGAATTTAATTTATTTAGAATATGTTTGTTAATTACTATTATAATGATAATGATAATATGATATATTTAATAACTTATTGAAATGAAAATTTTCAATGATTAGTATCAAGAATGCATTAAGTAAAATTTTGCATTAAGTTTGTCTTAAGGACATTATTGTCATTTTAATTTATCAATTCTTCTTTCTTCTCACTTTTCTACTCTATCAAATAAAAGAAAATTATTTCTCTTTTAGTTTCATTCTTCTTCAATATCTCCCTTACCAAATTTAAGGAAAGAAAATATTTGCTTTCTTCTTTTCTTTCTCTCCTCATTTATTTCTCCTTTATCTAAACAAAGTTTTAGCAATTTTGGTTTTTGGATGATTAAGAGCTATTAAAGCATAACTACTTCTAACTAGAAATCTTTTTTATATAAGGTAAGTAAGCATCCTAACTTGATTTAGATGGTTTTGTATGGTATGAGTTATTTATAGATAAGTTTTCTACGTTTAATTAAACCATAAAAGATTGTATGATATATGTGTTTTTTATGTGATTTTCATAAGGGATTTTGTGTATATCATGATGAAGGTGTAATATATGGTTGATTGGATATGCAAAATAGCTTGAGGGATGGAATTTTAATGTCTAAATCTCATATGAAAAATGAAATCATTGAAATTTTTGCAAAAAAAAAAAAAAAACTAGGTGATAGTTAACTACATAATAGACTATGCCCTAAAAATCTATTTTCTGCATAAGTATAGTTAACTACATAATCAACTATAAACCTTAGAACTTGCTCTCAAGTTACTTGTAGTCAACTATGCTCCTATAAAACTTTTCTCATGAATTGCATAATTGACCATATAGTTGATTATATGTATAAAAATGAGTAAATTCTCTTTTTCATGTTTGTGAAATTTAGTTTATCTCAATTTTATCTTTGTGAAATATTTTATATCAATTTTATCCTAGTGATATATAAATTCATTTAATTCTATCCTTAGAGGGGAAAATTGAACTAATTAATTTTTGTATGGATATTAATAAAAGGATGAAATTGAACAAATTTATATATCACAAGAACAAATTTATATTTCATAAGGATAAAACTAAGACAAATTGAATTTCACAAGGATAGAAAAAAGGATTTACTCTATAAAAATTTGTTTCTAGATCTTTATAATCAACTATGCCTAAGCAAAATTGCTTTTTGAGTTTACATAGTTGACTATATAATCATTTGTACCTTATAAAAACTTATACAATTTGGTGTGCAAGGGGTTAAGGTGTATTAAATATGTTATACTCTTAGGAGTTAATTGTGTTAAATAATGATGAATATAATATATGAAGTCATGATAGAAAGCTTGATGATGTCGTGACAAATGTGTAGGCATTGTAAACTTTGATTACAAGGAATGTGTTTAGCTCATATTAATATTATTTATTTAATTATGGCCTTGCTTATACATAGATATTGATATTTTGGTTATGAAATGGTAGTGCAATTAAAATACTTATTGAAAACTAAATTATTGTGTGATTTATAAGAAGATAGGGTGATATGATATAATTAAATTTAATCACCAAGTCCAATAATAGCTCATGAGAAATAAGGTTAACTTGGAAAGACAAAAATAAGCTAGTAAGAGATAAGGATAAATGAGAGCTATAAAGATATTTACTTGTTTTTCATTTTTATTTGTTCTTGAATTATCTTTTAAGTACATCCTTTGAATTTGTTACTATCATCTTACATATAAGAATGTCCTTGAATTGCCATGATTAGATAGTGAGATGATGTATATGAATATAGTAGTCTAGTGATTTAATTTTCTTAATAAGTATGATGATACAAAATAAATGAAATGATAATGATTGAGTTTTGTATTGCATGCATTTGTGTTTGCTTCCTTGTAAGGTTAATTATTTATCATAATTGCCCTATTTTCCTTGTTAAAGGTTTAAGAATTCTTTAATTCTTTATTGATAAGTCTTACAAAGGAGTGGATATTAAAACTTATGATATGTCATGATTATATATTTATTATTTTTCCAATATTTTTGCTTACTCATTAAGTTTTCTAAGAAAACTTATTTTCTCATTTTCTTTTCTTTTCTATGGGGAATTTTTTCCTTAAGTACTTAACTACTATCTATTAGGATGGAAATAGACCTATTTGTGTATTTGGATATTTGATTCATAATGATTCCATAATCATCCATATTCATTTTTAGTGTTGTTTATATCAATTGTGATGTAAAGCATTATTATACATCTATTAGAATTGCATTTGTTATTGAAGTAAGGTAATAGGTTATTGCTTAGTGCAACTTCCTATGTCAGTTATGTGCCCTAAGATGGATCTTGACATCATCCTTTCAAAACACCCTCCTTCTTTCTTGGGTAAAGGTATGAGAATGCATTTGTCCTTCAAATTAAACTTAGATGTTCTTTATAAAACTTAATTGTAAGCCATATGTTATAGTATATTTAAGACTTAATTATTTTCTATTAGTTATTTGCTCACTGAGTTTCGATAAAACTTACCTTACTTTCTCATTCTTTTCTTTTCAAGAAAATTTTCCTTTAAGTACTCAATTATTGCTAAATGAGTTGAAAGTGGGCCTGTACAAGAACTTTAGTATTAAGATAAGTATTGAGATAGTTGAAATAAACATACATAATAATTTGTTTATAAATTTCTCAAATAATTTTGCGAAACATATGTTCCTTTCTAAAGGAAAAGCATGATTGCTTATGAAATATTTCATTAGATATATTTACATTAGGCTTATAAGCTTTAGTCTATAATGATTTCTTACATCAATCACATGCCTTGGGATAAGTCATGACATTTTAGTATTTTAAATTTTTTATTATAACATTTCGCAATATAAGAATAATGATTTTTTAAACTTTACAACATACAAAAGAGTTAAATAACAATAAATATGTAAAATCTTAAAAAAATAATAAAATTGAATATGAACAATAATAGTGATGATGAAATATTAAAGATAAATAATAAATTAAAAATATATTATTATTTAAATACTCAAAATTAAATATGTTATTTTATAATAAAACCAAATTCAAAATAATATATGTATATGAATTAAACTATGAATAATTATGTTTAAATTATAGTAATTGAATAAGTTAACTTATTAGCAAAATTAGTTTTAACTATTTTTATATTTAAATTATGTTTTTTATCTTTATAATTTAACTTAATTTGTAATTTGTCCTTACATTTATTTTCTTGTAACTAAGTCTTAAGTTTAATTCTATGTATTATAAATTATCTATCAAAATCAATTTGAAAATTTCTTTTTTCTTTTAATGTTAAGAGTAGTTAAACCACTAAACATGCACACACAAGGTCCTAGGATCAAATTCATGATGTAAAGGAAAGTAAAGTTTTGAAGAAACATTATATACCACTTAAGTTAAAAGTGCCTAACAATCGATTTAAAATTTTCTATTTATACTTTTCTAACATAACAAATATTTATCAATTTGTATAGTTAAATTATGATATAAAAATTAAAAAGCACACCTTCCATTGGTATAGAATTGATGATTTACATTAGTCGATAAACATGGGTTTACAATAAAATTGACATTTATTTTGATATGATGGCATTTAAAATTTTATGAAAACTTAAGACAATGGATAAGAATATAATTGATATCTAAATATTACTTGAAAACTTACAATGTTAGTTTTAAACACAGTTGTAATTTAAAATGAATTTCAAAAACTTTATTGGAAACTATAAAATCATAGGATGTCAATTCTAGTTAATAATCATCATTTATAAGGCATTTCAAGAGTCTCATTGGAAATCACAAAAGCATAGTATGTCAATCTTTGTTAACAATTGTTATCTAAAAGCATTCAATGAGTTGCATTGCAAATTATAGATTCATAATATGTTAGTTTTATTTGATAATTAATGCCTATGTTTTCCCTATAAATCTTCACTTAGACTCTGTCTTTCCATATGAACTCTTTTGATATCTCTCCAATATGCTTTTGAGTATGATGTGTTTGGTATATAATGTCATTACTAGTCTTTCACTCCATTTTTTATCAAAAAAGTATACAATGAAAGAACCTTAACCTTTATTTCTCTCTCATTGTATAATCTCTTATTTCCCATAAAGTAAAAGTGGAATGGAAGAGTTAGTGAATGACAATTACAGCTAATCTCTCTTTTCACTTCCATTTATTTCTCTAATTGTATACTTTCTTATTTCTCATGAAGTAATAAAAGCAAACAAATTTTAGCAAAACAATGATGGAGTTGTCATCAATGATGAAGATATTGATACTTAGTTTTTTTCGTTATTTTTTTGTCTTTATATGTAGATATATATAGTTTTTGGTTATTCTTGATTTAGTATAGTTAATTTATATAAATTTATGAAGATATTGTTTCTTTTTACTCATCTAATTATACTTTCATTATGAATAATGTAATGATAATTAAATTTTTTTAAAATTTATAAAATTGTTTCTCTTTGCTCATTTTTATATTATTTTTACTTAAAGTTCTATAATGAGCATTTGGATTACACATATTAACAAAGAGAAGGCATATCGAAACAAATATAACATTTTATGTTAAATTAGTTCAAAAATAACCTTCTTTTCATATTTAGTTATTTACATAATAGAAATATATAAAAATTGAAAGGCCACAAATGAGGAAATGATAAACATAAAAATATTGATTTTATGACTAACTGACGTTTAATATGATGGTATTTTCTTATAATTTATGGATATTTAATTAAATTTCATTTATTAAGGAGTTTAAATAAATGAATTTATGAAAAAGTTTAAATGAATAAAATTGGAGAAGTTTAAATGAATGGAATCGAATATGACTTGAAATGGAATTATGAAGGAACTTACAATGTTAATTATTTTTTATGACCATCATTTAGGTCATGTTTTAGTTGTTGGGATAATTTATCAACTTGAAATTATAAAGTTGGTTTATTTTTAGTGACTACCGTGTAAGTTCTTTTTAATTATTATCATAATTCATCAATAATTTACATATTATTTTAGCACTTAATCAATGTCATAGGTCATCGTAATGGTATAGTTATGACATTAGTTTTAAACTAATAACTGACATCTAATTATTTTATTCTTAGCCTATAAATATGGCTATCCTTACTTATTTGAAACAAATTAATGATCTATAAAGATAACTCTCTTTCTATAAAAAGAGAGCTCTTAAAATGTTTTATTCCATTAATTTTTATGTTGAATAAGGTGTTTGATTTCTTTATCTAGTATATGCCTCTAATTGTCACTATATTTTAATGTGAGATTGGAGACATGTTACTTGCTCTATGTGTCACCTCAAACTTAGTAATATTTGTGCTTTGCTAATTAACACTATCCATTACAAGGTTACTATTGTAGAATCTTTTTTATGTATAAATGTAAAATATAATTATGTAGAAATTATGAGTTATAGTAAGATTATGGATTGCTAAAACTCACACTTTTATGAACTATGTTTTTGCTTATTCTAATAGACATGGTTCATAAAGGTGTGAGTTATAATGCTCTATAATCTTACTGTAACTTACAAGTTTTGTACCACAACATTTTGCATTAATGCATGAAACCTTAAAAGATCATAAAATAATAGCCTAACAACGTATACTACCAATTAGTATGGTACAAATAGGATATTTATTACTAAATTTGATATACAACATAGAACAAACAACTAGCATGTCATTACATTGAAAAATTAGGATAACCACTGGCTTATAACAAATAAAGCAATCAAGCAATATGAAAGAATTATGAATAGCTACTTTTTCTTTTAATTTATGTAGGGATACCATGTATATTTATTATAAATGAAAAGTTAATTGTTCATTATAAATAATGATTTTTTCTTTGTATATATGTTCATGTAATGATATAAAAATAAGTAAAATTATAGAATTGTTTTTCATATTCACTTAAAGTAACTTGAATAAACAATAAATAATACCCTTTTTAGTGTTATTTACAAGATTTAAACTTAATTAAGACACATAATATTGTTACTTGTATATATATGTAACATGTATAAGTTCTATTTTTGGATTTTTGTTTGATATATGCATGTGTGTATGTGATATAAATTAGAAATTATAAATTCTACTGCATATAATATGTACAATTGAATCAATTTTAGTCTAATATATACATATTTGTTGTATCTGGGCATTTTGAAAAGGTTTTAAGATTGTTTTGGAGTGATTACAGAAAAGATTTCCTAAAAGAAAATAAAAATATTTTTTTATTAAAAGATATTCATATATTAAAACATCAATTTTCATTTAGTAACTAACATTGAACATTACTTAATAGGATAATATTGTTATATTGAAAATGATAGTGTTTTCTTAGAATTGATGTCTAATATTAAATTTAAATATCAATTCATTTCAAAGATTGGCATGGAAGCTTAGGCCATGAGCGAAAAATTGAAAATTAAATGGTTAAAGCATGGCATGAATGTAGGATAAAAGGAGTGAAGTATGATGGCATTTGCAAATTTCATCTAGAAGCTTTTCCAATGCTAAAATGATTCTTTGTTTAATAGGTTATGCTTAGCTTCCAAACATAAGATGTTTCTTTTTTACTTTTTATTTTTTGCTCACTAATTATTTTATCAAAATGAAGCTTAATTAGCTTGTGGCTTAATATTTGCAATTTAGCACTTGCTAGAAAAGCACAAACATAATTGTGAAGCTTTTTTATGTTTATTTTCTAATTTAGTTTCTAATTTTCCATTCAATCTTATTTTGTTGCCTATTATTTTAATGTAACTTTTATAGGTTTACATAGGTAAAATATTTAATCTCATTCATCTTTTTCAGCATTTTGTCATATTATCTACTATGTTTTCATATAAAAATATGTAATACACTAATTTTTCATAAGTATTCAATGCATCTACAAATATTGTATTTAAAACGCTTTTTTAGGAAATGTAAGCCTCTTATACTAAGTTACAAGTAACAAGACACAAATTTGACAAAGCACCTATCTTTACTTGTGGTATTATATACAATTTTTCATCATTTTTAATCTATTATTATTCAGCTAATTCTTTAAAGTTATTTAAACTTGTATTCTAAAGTAATAGGAGATGTTAGCCTTTTATACTTTGTTAGGAATAGAAAAGAAATAGAGAGGATGAAGGTATAATGAACATGGAGATAAGGCTAGGGTTTGAAATGAAGGAGTGAGAAATTAGGAGCTGAGATTTAGGCTATAAGTTAGATGGATATACAACGTCAGTTATTTGGATGAATTGACATGAAATTTTAGTTATTAGGCATTGATTTTTAGAAAGTAAATGACATTTAATGTTATTTTCTAAGATCAATATGGTGTAAACTTATTTCCTTATGCTATATTTTATAAGGTAATTAAAAAAAGAGAATAATTTTTAAAAGTATTTGAAATCTTAACTTACAAAATACCTTGTTTAGATAAATAATAAAAGATAATTGAGAAAATTCTAAAAACTCTAAGTATGAGTTTTAATCACTCCATGTACAACATGAAATTTGTAAAAATTCCTTAGTCTTCAATCTCGTGCCATCATCTCTATTTTAGAAACTCTTCACTTCTTAAATGTTATGTTGCTTTGATCAAAAGGTAATAAGTGGGTTGCATTGATCTTTTGGAACATGTAGAATTCATTCAATGATTTGCATCTTTTTATGATATTCAATTTAGCATGGATTCTTAATTTATTATTTGTGATCAATTTCTTAGTTTTTGATAAAATTACTCTAATATTTGCTTATAGGTAATGTTTTAAGCTAAGTATAATGTTCCCTATTTTACTTTATAGACTTCTTAAAATTTCAATAAACCAAGCTCAAAGCTATATGCACACAATTCAATTTGTAGTTCATTGATAAAAGTATAATATTCCATCTTTTTCATCCTAAAATTTAAAGCTTTAACTAATGATGCCAAATACTTTGATTGTAAAACCCAACATCAAGAGTGTGGTTTATATCTAGCTTTATAAGACCTATAAATCATTAAGGATATGAGGCATCTAATATCAATAAAATATTAGAACAAAAGCCCTAAATAGTGCATTGATTAATTTGAATAGATTTCCATGCCTGGTATTGAATTATTAAGACAATGTAGGATTGGTATAGTAGCAGAAAAAACATCTTTCTCATTAAAGAATATTTTCAAAGAGAGGTATGTATAGACATGTTCCATTTCTTTTGTCTACAATATATTATGTTTAGAACCAATTATATTCTATCATATTTTACTTGATCCCTATATATATATAGTTTAGTCCCTCAACATGGATGATTGAATCACCCTAAATATATATATAGGTCCTAAAATTTAGCCTTGGACATATGGCCATCCAAAAATACTACCACCATAATGATCTATGACATCAAAATGTCAAAGTTACAATCCTTAATCAATTAGGTTATGCTAGGGCCGATAGTGTACTTGTGACAAATATTGTACATAAGACTATACTTGTAAAGATCCAAAAAACAGCTTCAAGTGGAAGATAATGCTAATGATCCTAAATGGGTGTGACACTATAATCACCATTAGGTCCTCATGAATTGGTATCTTAACATTATGACTTTGTATCTAAAAATTTAAACATACAATGTAATAAATCTTGATAGATCTAATGAGTGATTTTTTATTTATAATACATGTATATTCTTTCTCAAGGGTAGCTTTAATTTCCTACAATTTTATTCATTTCTACAATGTTACCTTAATTCACAAACAATGCACAATTTTTATTATTGATAAAACTTATTAACTTATCATGACTTGTCATCTCTTTATTTATTATATTGTGAAAATTATATGCTAATATATTAAATATAAAGTCTTAATATTTTTAGTATTTTATATAAGAGTATAAACTTAGAGTGATATAAATAAGACTTAGATATATTTTTTGTCCTTATAAAATATAAATTGATTACGTATGATCCTCCTTAAAATTATTGTTTAGTTTTCATCCTCATTACACATAAATTAAACTAACTTTGGTCCAGTTGTCAAACTCCTGTCAATTTCTGGATGGAATTGCGATGTGCGTAGCAAAAGGTGACAACAATTATCCATGTCAGCATAATGTTAGCCTTCTCTGAATTTTTTTTTTGTTTTATTTTTCTTCGTTTTTCTTTTCTTATTTTTCTTGTTTTTCCAAGCTTCTCTCTTTGCAAGCTCTCTTCCTCTGTCCTCCCTACCTTCCTCTGCTAACCTAATCCTATCACACCTGCAATATGTTTTGTTTTAACAAAATTAAAGGTTTTTCTTATCTTAAATTATCTCCCTGGATTATTATATGGCTAAAAGCCTAAAACTAGATCTTGAAACATTTTAAAAAGATCTATTAAAAAAGGTACTATGCAGAATATAGGACTTCAATGAAACAAGATGTGAAGATATAATAATTAAGTTAAACAGAAGCAAAGTGATGAAATTGAAAGCGAAACAATTAAAGAGAGATTGAAGGAAGTAACTGGAAAAGTTGAGCTAGGGGAAAAAACTTCAAAATGTGTTCTCTTTTCTTTGCATTCTTGAACTCTCCTCTCTTGCATCCCAAATGATATAACAAAAAAAATAAAATAAAATAAAATAAAGAGACTAAGAAGCATACAATAACATTTAAAATTTTTAAAAAAATGAGAATGGCTAGAAAAATCCCAAAGGACCAATTCTAAAATGGTGAATTTTGTGGATTAAACAACCAAATTCAATGAAGGTTTGTACTTAACCAAAAATTACGCCGAAGTGGCTACTGTCAATGGTGATAGTAGATGGCTATGCTTGGAGTTTTCGACAGCAGCGAAAGATTAAGGCACTGGTGCCAGAGAGAGAAAGAGGAAGAAAGGGATGGCTAGTCTCGAAGAATCAGAAGACAATAAAGAAAAGGGGTGGAAGCCAACGTAAAACTGTTAGCCTTCGTTAAAAAATTGACGAAATAAACATGATTTAATCACATTGCAATATAAGAGGAACCAAAATTGTTCAAAAATTTTAAAGGGGACCAAATCCAAGCAATGTAAATTAAAGAAACAAAAATGTAATTAATCCAATAAATAAAGCCAAGTGTGCTATTTGTTTAATAAGATTCATTTTGTGGAATTGTGGCGTATACAAAAGGAAAGGTAGATATGAAAGTGAAAGCAGCTCAGACCTAACTTAAACCGAGATAGTAATGGGGAATGATTTTAATCAAAGTTGGGATAATAATGTCTTGTATATTTTAATGGGATGTGTGCCAAACACATCAAGTGCACACTCCAACTTATTTTATTTGTATTCTTGCACGCTCTTCACCATTCTTTGGCAGCCTCCACAAATGCGATGCTCCGAATGGGATATCGAGTAATTTTATATTATGGATAATGAGATAAAGGATATAGCATTAGGCCAACCCAAATAATATCATTGATCAACCTAGTTTGGAGGAATATTCCGTTTACTGGTTTTATAGATTTCCACTCATAATTTTTTTAAATAAACAGTTTTAAAACAACAAATTTAAACAATTGAATCAATCTAAGAGTATTTGTTCAATTTTTTTTAGAAAAAAGAAAACAAAGCCTTTTTAAAAAAAAAAAAAAATATCCGGTATCCGAATATTACATTGGGTGCCAACTTATCCGATTCGAATTAAGTAAGGCCATATTAAGTGGCAAAACCCTTCTAATCAAATTTTAACGTAATTACATCTCTAGGAACTCAAAACAGAGCCTTTACATTAACACATTAACACATGCCCATAATACTTATTAAGTCTTCCCCCAAAAAAAAAACCTAAAAATATTAAGAATATGTGAGTCCTACACATAAACAGATTCTTGAAGATTAATTTTGGAGGATCATCATACATATCCAAATTAAAAAAAAATGAAGTAAATTTTTACCAATAATTATATATAAGAGGATGTTATTTTTTCTGAATAAGTGTTCCCAAACATTAACTGTAAGTTTCAATCGGAAATCGCGTTATGAATCAATTGGTCGAATGTACTCTGATTTTTGGACACCAAGTTTGGTGCTTCCATAATTATTAATTTGTTAAGAATAAAATATATATGGTAAAATATAATATAATATAATATAGTTGAGGTTTGATGGCCTCGCTTAAAATTTTTAATGTTCGTAACAACTGAAAATAAATTGAATCAAAGAAAATTTTACATTTAGTCACATATTACATTATTATTATTATTATTATTATTATTATTATTATTATTATTATTATTATTATTATTATATTGTAAGAGAAAGAGAAGAATGAATATAAGGCTATGTTATATTTTAACAGAAACATCATCTATTAAAATATAATTATAAAATATTAAAGTAGTGAAAAATATTTTATATATATGTTATATTTTAAATATAAAAAATTTGATAAAAGATAACTTTTTTTAAAAAAAAATTGCTAATATTGCAATTTGGGAATAATTATTTCATTTGATAACTTACTGAAAAAAGAAAGATTATTTTTCTTTTTTATTATAATTTATCTTTATTTTTTAATTATAAAATATAAAAATAATATATTTTTTTTATATACAAGTTAGAAAAAATCTTCTTACAGAAATATGAAATAAAGAGAGCCAAACCCTAGGTGTTGCGGTTATATAAATCTGTGATCTCAATGTAAAGGTCACTGGACGTGAAAGAGTGAGACTTGAGATTTCTTTACAATAATAAATTTGGTCATTTTATCTTTCACAGAAACTAGGGGTAATAAAGGGTTCTTACGAACCGGAGCGGGTGAAAGCTCATATGGACCAAACTAATTTGAGCTTAATTTGCTAAGGTTAATATTTTAAATGAATATATTTTAGTCAATTTGGTTGATATAAAAATTTATAAGCTTTATAAGTTTTGCCTTATAAACAAGCTTGATCTATGAATTGATACATGAATAATACACATTTGATTCACATGAGCTGAGTTCATTTATACTTTTTTTTATAAGCTTATTTTTAACAAAATCGATTTATAAAAAAATTGTAAATTGATCTGTTAAGTTTATGGGCTTTAAGCTAGTTAAGTAGTCTTAACAAAAATTTAAAACCAAAATTATACATCACACATACTAGAAATCCCAAGTGCCATGTTAAAAAATAATATAAAATATCATGATAATAAAGAAGAAGAATTTTTTAATATAGAAAATATTTTTCATCATATTTTTCATATTCTACATTATATATTTAGAATATTTTATAGTTACAAACACAAGTAAATGAATTTTTTTTACAAAAATATTTTTCATCAAAATAAAAAAATCTCAACTTATCAAAAAATATTTTTTGTTCAAAAATCTTATTTATTTCTATAAAGTGAAAATATGACATATCACTTGTATGAGCACTAATTCTTATTTAACATAGAAGATATTATTTTTTTATCACACTCTTTATATTTAATATAAAATAAATTAAACATTTTTGGTTATCATAATATGCTATAACTATATTTCTAAAAAAAAAAAATTGGTACGTTACCGGTAAATCATCTTTATCAAGTTATCATTTTATCACTAATTAAGTTGCTTCATAAAACATCTCTCGTTGATAGCGTTAAAAATACAGATAATTGAATATTAAATAATTTTAATATGAAATAACGAGCTTGGAACTACATATCATTGAATATTAAATAATTTTTACATTATGAGATAGTATAACAACTATTGTCACAATTGATATATTTAACTTTTCAAATAAGTAGACTTCTACATTTTTATGAATCTCATACTAATCTTAATATACCACAAACCCTTTAACTTTATTTATTATAAGTAATTAATAAACTAATTGTTTGTATTAGAAATATTTGATAAAAATAACTATTAAATTAGTTAAAATATATAAGTTGATATAAAAAATGTTACTATAAATAGATATAAATTAAATTAATTCATATTTATTTTATGATCAAATTATATCGATATAATTAAAATATTTAAAATAAAATTATGATTATCTATAATTTAATTAATCATATTTATGATATTATATATTTATTTATTATATAAAAGTAATAATATAATAATTTAAATTTTAATTAATTATATCTTATAATTTTATATATTTATTTATTTACTTACTTAGTTTTCATTTATTTATATTGAATGAATGAGAATATGCATGTCAAGTATTTATTTGCACAATGACTATATAGGTTGTAATTAAATCAAAAGAAGAGTGATAAATTTGGTAAAATTTTGAAAAGATATTGGTTTATAAGTTATAAGCTATATTATGAAACTTATAAAATAAGAGTTTATTTTTTCAAATAAGTTAATGTATAAAAAAATTTTAGAAGTTAACTTATAATTTATTAATTAAATCTATAAATTATAGATTAACTTATTTATTATATCAAACACAAACTTTATCTAATTTTCTATTAGCGTAGAATTTATGAAAATGTTAGGGTCTACTCATTTAAATAGTTAGATGTACTGACTACAATACATTAGATTAAAACCTAATGATAATTTAATATTTAAAAAATTGTTTTAAATGACATCTTGTATTATATGCTATGCACTTAAAATTTTTTTTGAAGAGTTATTTGGAGTGTGGGAAGGTGGATCTTAATACATGTTTATAGCATTCATAGATAAAATAATCTAATTCAATTAAATTGTTTTATTCCATTAGAATAAAACTATTATATTTCTTTGAATACAATATAAGCTATTAAGATAAAAGCAAAATTTATCTCCTTTTTTATCTTCAATTTTAAATGATGATATTTATAAAGTAAGGTGAGAAATAATAAGTGAATAACACCTTATGAATTAGTGGTTCATCACCACTTATTATATATTGCTATTGATCACTAATTATTATCACCAATTACTATTAATCACTACATACTATCACCTACTATTATTAATCACTATTTGTTACCATTAACCACTATTAACCATTGACTATTATCATACACTATCATTAATCATTACTTACTATCACTTACTATTATTGGTCAACGTCCTGGATCATCTATTATCATCGACCACTATTTGAATTAATGGTTGATCACCACTTATTATACTCGTCGTTGTTAATTATTATTTATTATCACTTATTACTATTAATTATTGTTTACTATTATCTATCATTATTAATCACTATTAATCATTAATTATTATTTACCATCATTTATTACTATTGATCATTATCTTTCATCACCCATTATCATTGACCACCATTTGCCCTTAATGCACTATTTGTCATTGTTGATTGTTAATTGTCACTTACCACTCTTTTTGAAAATGAATAAAAACAAACAACCAATACTTTAAATTCATAATGTCTCTTTTAATTGTGTCTCAAACATCAAATAGTAATATATCATCCTATTCTGTATTATTTCATGGCCCAAATCAACTCTGGCCTCTAAGGATATAAAGAATAGAGAAACACATAAGTTCTATTTGGCACAAATAATTAATAATTAATAATTTACAGTTGAAAGTTTATAATTAATAATTAATAAGTTAGTTAAATATATTAGAAATATTTGATAAAAATTAATTGAATATAAAATGACATATTAAACAAATAGATATATGGGTTAAATTAATACATAGATTTTGAGATTAAATTATATTAATATAATTAAAATATTTAATAATGAATATAATTATCTAAAATTTAATTAATTATATTGGATGATATCACATATTTATTTATATTAAACTAATAATGATGTGTCAAATATGTAATTATATAATTAAAATATAGGTTGTCATTTAATTAAAAGAAGAAAGATAAATTTGAAAAAAATTATTAACTTCAAAAACTTATTAGATAAGATTTTATTTTTTTAAATAAACGAATGTGCTAAATATCTTTAGAAATTAACTTGTTTATTATATTAAATACATTGAAACAAAATATAACAAATTATCTTGACAAAACAAAAATGATTTTGCTATTTAAGAAAAAAACAAAAATGATATTACACTAAAATGTCTCAATGATCATATTAACGAAGGAGTGCAAGAAGCATTTTGTCATGGTACGTGAAGAGGGTTCCCTTATTATTCTGGTCTCTTAATCTGTACAATACAAAATCTTATTTTTTCTATTTTTGTTTTGTCTTACTATCGAAACCATAGCTAACAACCTTTTCTTTTCCTTCTTGCAAATCTAACTGAATTTATTTAATTAGTAAAGTTTATATTCTTTATATTTTTTTATATTTTATATTTGAATTCTAATACATTAAAAGGTCGTTTGATTCGCTTCAATAGCATGAGAAATTCTATTTCCTAGACAGTAGAAAACTGATGAGTTATTTGGTTGATCATTATTTCACAAACTTTTTGGGAAGTTCTATTTCCCACAAAACATGAGAAGTCACTTATCCACCTCCCCCTAAATAAGTTCTATTTCTCATATTATTTATAGATGCAATGATAAAATTATCCTCATTAAATTTAATTAATGACAATTAAAATTTATTACTTTATATTATAATAATATTAGAAATATAATAGTTATTTTATTAATATTTCTTAAGATATTTAAAGTTGAACTAAATAAAATATAAAAAGTTGCTTCTCAGGAAGTGTCGCTTTTTATGTATTAACCAAACAATTTTGAATACCTCCCAATAATTTCACATAGGAAGTTATTTCTTAGGAAATTCAATTTCCTGCAGGAAGTTACTTCCTGCGTAAATCAAATGACTCTTAAATTTTAAATTTCTTAGGGATACCATTAAAATAAATCACTAAAAAAAAGATGCCAGTAAAATACGTTAATAATCTATTTATTTTTTAAAATCCTGTAAATATTTTGTTATGAAAAGGAAAGCAAGAGAACGATATTATTCCATGGGAACAAAATGCTTGAATAAGAATCCAATTGGAATCATGGATTTGGCGGTGGAGGGGCCTCGTGGTTGGCGTTGACAGAGCTGTGGAGCATGTGTTTTAGCCCGTGACCCACCGCACACGGTGGAAGCTTCGGTGGACAAAACAACATATCCCTCACGTGGTGCGCGCGGGTAACGCACTCGACTCCTCTCAAAAGTTCTATGACTCCTGGGATGCACACGAGACCGGCTCACGGTGGGTTGGTCGGTAGGGTCCGCTCACGTCCCATAATTAATATTAATATTAATATTTTTTATATGCAGAAAAATACTTTAATTTTTCGGTTTATTAAAATTACATATACCATCCTCTAATTTTAAATTTTATTTAAACCTTAATTGAAATTTTAAAAATATTATATTTAAATTTAAATCTTTTAGTGATAAAATAATAAAAATAATTATGAATTTAAAACAAATATTATAATATATTTTAAATATTTTATAATAAAAATATTACATTTAAATTAAAATGTAATTTTTCATCAATCAAATTTTAACTACTTATATTTAATTAAAATTTATTTTTATCATAAAATATTTAAAATATTTTAGATTGTTATATTTAAACTATAAATATAATAATATTTTTTCAATAAAAAATTTAAATTTAAGTTTAAATATAATATTTTTATATTTTAAGGAAGATTTAAGTAAAATTTGAAACTAAAGCATATTCAAATAATTTTATTAAAATCCAAGAAAGTTTAGAGTTTTTGTCTTTTATAGTAGACAAATTCATTTTTGAATATTTGTAATAATATTATGTTAATACAAAATTTAAAATTAATATTAAATTATTTTTAAAATTAATTTGATATTTTTAATCATTTAGATACCTTGATAATTTATTTTTAGGGTAATTTGTGTTTTATATATATGTTGAATTTCTCCCTTTCGTTTAGTATCCAAAATATTGCCTTATATCATTCTCCTAACATATAAAATATAAACATAGATTATTTTTTGTTATTTTTATTAGCTTAAAAAGAAATCATATAAATTATATATCAATTTAAGTTAAAAAAAATTGTAGGCTTAAGTAAGAGTAAATAAAATATTTAGTCTCTTATTTATAAAAATAACTATTATATTCATCAAATTTCATAACTAATACTATTGGTCTTTTATTTTTATTATAATTATTTACCCTTCTATTCACTTATAATATAAAATAAATAAAAAATATTGAAGTTAATTATTAAATTTTATTTTAGTAGTGTCAAGTATATGCTTATTTTTTGCTATATTCTTTATTTTCATTATTTATTTTAATGTTATATGTGAAATAATGAATGAGTAATTATAACAAAAATAAAAATAAAAAACTAGTGATACTAGTAAAAAAATTTAAGGAATGTAATAGTTACTATCTTTATAAATGAAAGATTAAGGCTTTGTTTCATATAACAAACAAGGTAATTTAGAATTTATTAATTTAATCAATAAGTTATAAATTATTAACTAGAGATGTTTTGTGTATTAATTTATAAAAAAAGCAGGCTTTAATTTAATAAGTTACTTTAAGTAACTTATAATTTATAAATTAATAACTTTTCAAAATTTTTTAAATTTATATTTTTTTATTGATTTATGACTCATTTATTTAATAAATAATTATATGCTTGTTTTAAATAACAAATAAATAAATAATATAAAAAATTAGTATAAATAATTAAATAAAAATAAATATATGATTTTATAAAATATAAATAGTTCAATTTTAATTAATTACATCCTTATTTTAAACTATAAATATATAAAAATACATAAAAATATATAATATCATAAAATATAATTAATCATGTTTTAGTTAATTATATTTCTATTATAAATAATAATTAAATAAAAATTATATAAGTTCAAAACATAAAATTATTTAAATTTTAGATAATTATATTTTTTAAAATATCTTAATTAGATCAATATAATTTAATTTTTAAATAAATAAATTTAATTTTAATATATACATTTATCTTAATATTTCCTTTTATATATATATTTTCAATTAGTTTAACAATTAATTTAGTGAAATACTTCTTATATAATTAATTTACCATTATCAATTATCTTATTCCCCGTTTGAGTATAATAGAACTTAAATGTTACTCTATGAATTTTTGAATAATTTGTTATTTGATGATATTTTGAATTATTATTCCACCTGTAATTAATGTTTTTGGGTTATCACCCCCGCGTAATTAGGCAGTGGTCTTTTCTTTTTGTGGCTTAGGCCCCTCTATCTATTAGAAAAAAAATAGAAAAGAAAATTTAAATATAGATTGAATACCTATCTCTTTTTAATTAATACGAAGCAAATAATTAATTAAGATAATTTAAGATAAACTGAGAGGGATTTCGGCGGTTATGACAAAGCCGGGGGAATGTTCCCCTACAGCTAAGCGTTAAACGGAAAGTTTGCCGCTAATCCCTCCAAAATAATATAGCAGCTTCCATGGTAAAGCATGACATAATTGGTCCACGTGGAAAGTGACTCCACGTGTGCCTACTATGCATCGTTCCCTCTTTTTCCACCGCATTGAAGCCCCTCATGCTTTCCTGCCTTTACCGGTTGTCAAACACAGGAAAAAGGCAAAAAGCACAGGGACTGAGGAAGAGAAAGCAAAAAATTCAGAAAAATCCTCCAGAAATTCTAGTGTTTTGGAAATCCTAATCTGCAATCACATTCCCACTCTTCACCGCATATAATGGCGACGCCATTTTCGTCCCTTCAGCAGCACCTAGAAGGAGTTGGAGGTGTTGTAGCTATAATGTCTGGCACAGTGAATCAAATTGATTCTTCTTCTCCGTCAGCTTCAAAGGCTGGTCTGAAGAATTCTCTTTTGGAATCGCCGATTCTGATTTTCTCATTCTTCCACAAAGCTATTCGGTCTGAGCTGGAGAGCCTTCATCGAACTGCGTTGGATTTCGCCACCAACCCTGAAGCTGACTCTGACATCAAACCCTTGTTTGGGGGGTGTCAATTTCTTCGTACTATTTATAAGCATCATTGCAATGCTGAGGATGAGGTCCGTTGGTGGATAGTGATTATATTGAAGTTGTTGTCTTTTTGTGTTGTTTTCTTAACATCCAAGATTAAGTATCATGCTGTTCGGTTTGATTTTATGTTTTTTCTGTTATGTTAAAACCAAATATTGTTTTGGTTTTTGGGTGTCATAAAATAAAATTTTGTTAAATTCGTATATTTTTCGGAGTAGTTGGGTGATGTATTTACTTTAGAAGAAACTTAGAATCATGATATTGAAGGTTTCTTCCTTTTTTCTGATGAGGTCATTTTGAAAAACTATAATTATGATTAATGGGTTGCAGTGATGTGGTCATAATTTTTATGATGGTTACATATTAGCTGGACTTTATTGAGCTTCTGTGACTTATTGAAGTGAAAACAGTTTGATTTATTCATATTCACTATGTTTGTCACCATTTTGATTTGCAATTTCGTGTCAGTAAAATTTTATATGTTCAATCAAGTTTGTTACCATGACTTCTTTGGTTTATAGGTCATATTTCCTGCCTTAGATATGCGAGTAAAGAATGTTGCACGAACATATTTCTTGGAACATGAGGGAGAGGGACTTCTTTTTGATCAGTTGTTCAAGCTACTAAATTCCAATCTGCTAAATGATGAGAACTATCGAAGAGAATTAGCTTCTTGCACAGGAGCCCTTCGAACATCAATCAGTCAGCACATGTTTAAAGAAGAGGAACAGGTATATTTCAAATTTGATGAATGATATGGCAATCTGAATGTATCATTCCTGTGGCTCATAAATATACCAGACTTATAAGATTAGCACGTAATTTTATATATCAAGTTCTAGATGTAGTATAATTCTCCCACTGTTTATTATTTATTTATTTTACTTTTTCCTATATTCATTTAGAATGTTCCATTTCTTCCCAACAACTTCTGAATAGAGCAATTGAATAAATTGGAATAATTTGTTGAGGGGAAGGCATTTACACTTGGTGCATATATGGATTCTTGTATGAAGGATAGAAACATACAGTTCTAAGACCTCTTGTTGTCTCTTCTGTGTATTATGTTTGCTTTTACACGCGCGCGCACACACACACATGCATGTATGTATTTATATAGTTTTGGCTTAAACTTTCAACTTGTGTTGATACTCAATTATATATTGAAAAAGCTTTATTCAGGCAGTGATTCATCACCTCTGGAGTAACCGTTTTGCCAAATCAAATGAACATAGATATGTAACTTAGTGATGGACAAACTAACCCATTTAGTTTTCTATATGTAGAAGTAAAACCAATGATGTTATGGAGCAAATGCAGTTGCTACTATGGTCTGTACATATCTAGTTAAGTACTGTCAATATTGTATATTAAGTTGCTTGTAATGTTGCCTACTAGAAAATTGATCACATAGTTTTATTATTTTTTCTTCACCAATCTAAATAGAGTTCATGATATCAGGTTTTAGAAAAAAGAATCTATAAATTGGTTTTGGCATGTGATGCATTTTGTAGGTCTTCCCCTTGGTTATTGAGAAGTTTTCATCAGAAGAGCAGGCATCACTGGTGTGGCAATTTCTCTGCAGCATACCAGTTAAAATGATAGCAGAATTTCTTCCCTGGCTGGCATCATATGTATCATCTGATGAATATCAGGATATGCTTAGTTGCCTGTGTACTGTAGTTCCTGAAGAGAAGCTTCTTCAGCAAGTAAGTTTTGTATTGCATGCTATTAAATATTAATGGATTCTTTTATCAAATTAATGTATCAACCTCAACTTGCTCAATGTCAAGGTCATTTTTGGATGGATTGAAGGGGCAGAGATTAAACATAGACAGTGCACACCTGAAGCTGAGGTTCAGTGTCAGGAGGCTGGGACAAGTGACTTGACTTGTCTTGCTGAAAAGCTGTATTTTGCAAGTGAACCTTCCAAAAGTAAAAAAAGGAAAGGGATGGATCTAAGCTGTGACCCTACCAGTTCCACTTTTTCACATCCTATAGATGAAATATTACTTTGGCATAAGGCGCTAAAGCAAGAGTTGATTTATTTAGCTGCGGAAGCTAAGAAGATACAACTTTCTGGGGCTATGTCTGATTTGTCTGTATTCAGTGAGAGGCTTCAATTTATTACTGAAGTCTGCATCTTCCATAGGTGTGATTTTTTTCATGTCTGTTCCTATTTCTTTTGAGAGAATGAATAGTGTGGTTCCATTTTGCATCTTGTTAGTACTAATTAGGTTGATAGATAGATATACAGATAATAAATAACCCACATGTATATAAATTGGATGGTTGATTATGTAAGTGTTAATTAATTTTAACTATTTTTTCCTTTGTATCTGTCTCTCCATTCTTATTGAATCTCTCAGCTTATAAGAATGGCTAATCTGATTCATGCAGCAAAATTATTAAGAGAAAGAAGTCAGAGAGAGATGAAGATAGCATAGATGATTAGCTTATATCTTCTTCTATTGGTCCTTTTAGCTGTCTATGCTGTCTACGTAATAAGCGAGCTTCTCTTGTTTTCTCGACTGCAGCATTGCTGAGGATAAAGTTATATTCCCTGCTATAGATGTAGAGTTATCTTTTGTCCAGGAGCATGCTGATGAAGAATTTGAATTTGACAAGCTCAGATGCCTGATAGAAGGTATCCAAAGTGCCGGTGAAAACTCATCTTCTACTGACCTTTACATGAAGTTGAGCTGTCATGCTGATCAAATAATGGACACCGTGTTGAAGCACTTTATAACTGAGGAAGCCCAGGTGAGCATGTCTCTGGTTTATAAGTGAAAAAGAGCCTCTGTCTTCTTGTGTGCGTGTGATTAGCTGAATTTTGTTTGTCTTATGTTGTAGGTCATATGCATTTCAGTGCAGGATTGAGACCATTAACAATTAAGCATATCTTCCTTTCTTTTGAGCCATCTAATAACTGTAATTCTCCTTTAGGTTCTTCCACTTGCACGAAAGCTATTTAGTCCTCAAAGACAACGAGAACTACTTTATGAAAGTTTGTGCTCAATGCCCTTGAAATTGATTGAATCTGTACTCCCATGGCTGATAGGAACATTTAGTGAAGGAGAAACAAGGTCATTTCTCCAGAATATGTCTATGGCAGGTGCAGTATTGATTCTTCACCCCTCCCTCCTCTTAAAAGAGAGATGCACATAAATATCAATGATGTCTTCATTACCGGATTACTAGAGCAAACAATTATATTGCATTAACTTTTGTCTGTTTCTAACTTGTGGAGTTATGTGATGCAGCCCCAGCAACAGATTATGCCTTGGTTACCCTTTTTTCTGGTTGGGCATGCAAACAATATTCCAGAAACAAGCGTTCAAGTTTTGCAGGTATATCTCCTGCCAGGGAACTGATGGTGACTGAAAACACTACCCTGTTGTCCTGCAAGTCTGCAGCTTCATTTTATCCCAAGGAAAAATATTTATCCATTCAACAAGGTGATGCAGATGGCAGTAGTGGACCAGTCAGGCATAGGAAGGCAGACTCACGGGAAGAGAATGGCGTTTCTTGCCTGACTCGGGAAATTTTTAACTTATCTTGTGATCAATCATGCTGTGTCCCTGGGTTAGGGGTGAATGCAAGTCTTCCAGGAGTGGCTTCTTTAGCCCCTACAAAATCTCTGCGAGCCTTATCTGATTCTACTTCTACGCCTTCCTTCAACTCCAGTCTTTTTATCTGGGAAACAGATGTAGGATCTGCAGACAATGGGTTTACAGGACGGCCTATTGATAACATATTTAAATTTCATAAAGCCATTTGCAAGGATTTGGAGTATTTAGATGTTGAATCAGGAAAACTTAATGATTGTGATGAAAATTTCCTTAGGCAATTCACTGGTAGATTTCGCTTGTTGTGGGGTTTGTATAGAGCTCATAGCAATGCTGAGGATGATGTAGTATTTCCAGCATTAGAATCAAAAGAAACTCTTCACAACGTGAGTCACTCTTACACTCTAGACCACAAGCAAGAAGAGAAACTATTCAAAGATATTTCTTCTGGACTGTCTGAACTTACGAAATTACACAGGTCCTTGACGACTAAGAAATCATCTGACTATTTGACCAGCTGCTATTCCAATTATTCTGGTGGTTCGGATACTGAGCAAAAGTACTCTGAGCTTGCTACTGAAATTCAGGGGATGTGTAAATCAATCAGAGTCACACTAGATCAACATATTTTTAGGGAGGAACTTGAATTGTGGCCATTGTTTGATAGGCATTTTTCTGTGGAGGAACAGGACAAAATTGTTGGTCGTATAATTGGTACTACAGGGGCAGAGGTTCTCCAATCAATGCTGCCATGGGTAACTTCTGCTCTCACACAAGAGGAGCAAAACAAAATGATGGACACATTGAAGCAGGCTACCAAAAACACAATGTTCAGCGAGTGGCTTGATGAATGGTGGGAAGGACCTCTTTCATCTTCAAAGTCAACTTCAACTCAAGATTGTGTTTTGCTAGGTCTGCTGCTTTCCAGCTTTTCACTAGTATGACTTGACAATCTGTTGAATTTCATCCAATTATACTGTGTAGCTTGAAAAACATACTGAGCAATTACCTCATAACAATTTAAAGCATCCAATAATTTAATTTATCACAATCCAAGATCCCTAAGCAATATGCTCACTGCTCAACATTTAAAATTTTAGGCAATGATGACTCCTGTGGAAGTTCAGATCATGGTTTTCAGGCTTTCAGGCCTGGGTGGAAAGATATATTCAGGATGAACCAAAATGAACTTGAATCTGAAATAAGAAAAGTTTCTCGAGATTCAACTCTTGATCCCAGAAGAAAAGCATATCTTATTCAAAATCTGATGACCAGGTCTGCTTCTGCTGTAACATTATGCAAAACATATATATAATGACTCTAGTATATGGTTCTCATTTTTTTCTCTCTTTTAACCTCAGTCGCTGGATAGCATCTCAACAGAAGTCATCCCAAGCCACAGCAGGTGAATATTTACATGGAGAAGACTTAATTGAAAGATCCCCTTCTTTTTGTGATCCAGAGAAGAAAGTCTTTGGTTGCGAGCATTACAAAAGAAATTGTAAACTCCGTGCTGCTTGCTGTGGCAAGTTATTCACATGTAGGTTTTGCCATGACAAAGTCAGTGACCATTCTATGGATAGGTAACTTTATGCATATAATGCATTCTCAACTCAGGTTTATTTCTGGTATTTATATTGTAATTTGTTTGCAGGAAGGCTACAACAGAGATGATGTGCATGTATTGCCAACAAATACAGCCAGTTGGACCAGTTTGCAGAACACCTTCCTGTGGTGGCCTCTCAATGGCAAAGTACTATTGTAGTAGTTGCAAATTTTTTGATGATGAAAGGTATAGGATTGAATTGCTTTCTTTTCTCTCCTCTTTATTATTCAGTTGTCCAACCCAACTCTTCAATGAGGAAATTTCCAATAATGTGCTGCATGTTATTTTTATATTCTGAATGTGTCGAGCCTATTGACTGAAAGCATAGTGTCTACGGGGCACAGCAATGGCAATGAGGGCCTTTGGCAATACGGCACACTACGGATGGAAATTCCATATTTGGTGCATATTCAATTATAACAATTTATATATTTCAAATAGAATAATAAATTAAGAATTAAGAATTTATTAAATTCAGAACAGCTTTTTTTAGAACTTTAGAGGCACTGAGGCAGAAAACCAAATGATTGCAAAAACAACACAAAAACAGAGCAGCAAATTCAAAACAACAGCAGCAAAAAATTGGAGTAAAGAACTAAAGTTCAAAGGCAGAAAAAGGAGAACCATTTAACAAAGGAAGGGGCGAACAGCAGAAAGAAAATTAGAGGAGAAAAGCCATCTGCAGTTCTGCAGAATGTAGAGGAAAACAGCCAAAAAAAATAAATAAACAAAGTGAGTCATAGTCACTGGAGAGATGCCCAGTTGCTGGAGAGCCGCAGCAAAATGTTGGCAAAGAAGCTCCAACCAGTAGAGACACTGGAGATCGTTGTTCGCACAGAAGGGGGCAGGACTTGCGATTCTGTCTCAGAGGGTTAATACTGATTTGGCATTTTAATTTTGACCCAAAATGAAATAGCACAGTTGCTCTGTGCCTGGAAATTGTGCAAATGGTGCGTGCCAGAATTGCACCAAGCCATCTGGGCAATGCAATGCTTGTTGCATTGTGCTGAAGCTTGTGGAGTGTCACCATTAAAATTCAAAATGACAAAAGAAGAATTTGTTCTTGTTCTTTGTGAAAATTGGGTTAACAACCAATCTTCAGGATTCTCTGATTGTTTGTTTGGGAGTTTGGGGAAATGAAGAGGACGGATATGAAACAGAGGGTTATCTCTCCAGTTTTAGTTTATCTTTATCGAGGATAGCCCTCCCTTCCCCTCCTTTCCTTCCATTCTCTCCCATCCAAACAAATCATGAGAGTGTCAGGAAACTGGTTCAATTCATTGTTGATGGTATAGTATTTAAGTTAGTGACATGTTGAATGGTTCGGTTCTCATAGTTTCTGTCCTATATTTTTGACAGAAGTGTGTATCATTGCCCTTACTGCAATCTTTGTCGTGTGGGAAGCGGACTTGGTGTCGACTTCTTTCATTGCATGCAGTGTAATTGTTGTCTGTCAATGAAATTAGACAATCACCAATGCCGGGAGAAAGGTCTGGAAACCAACTGCCCCATCTGCTGTGATTTTTTGTTTACATCTAGTGCTTCTGTCAGAGCTCTACCTTGTGGCCATTTTATGCATTCTGCTTGCTTCCAGGTCATCATCATCATCTTGTTTTCCCTTAAGATTGTGGAAAGTAATTTAGTTTCTATGACACAATAATTTTGCTTTTCTTTTTGTTTGGTTTCAGGCATATACATGTAGTCACTACATCTGTCCGATTTGTAGCAAATCTTTGGGAGATATGGCAGTAAGTGATTCACCCTTTTTTCCTTAGGAAATTACATAACGTTGTATATCATACCATAGAATTTGTAAGCTATCACTAGTTCATAATAGAATGTTTGATTCTGCATGGCAAAAAATTACATCTTTTTTACCCTGGAGCCGAAGCCTTGCAATGGACCAAAGCAAAATGTAATTATTAGATACAAAGATAGAATCATATTACTAAAATTATGAGAGAGAATGATATGGATGCTTAAATCATCTTTCTTTTATTACCAGTGTCTCATGTTACCCATGATTGCCAATTGTATCATGCCAAATTAGACTAACAATTGTATCAAAAACTAGCATTATTAAGAGAAAAGGGTGAGTATGTCAAGCTCAACAGAAAATAAACCTTTGTCACGTGCTCAGAATTTAATCAATGATTTGATGATATTCATTTAACTTTAGCACATCCCCCCATACCCTAAAAAAAATAATAGTAAAAGTTTACAGCAGTTGGGAACACGCATTCATGAATGAATGCATATTTTTCTCAGTATACGAACACTACATCTACAAACCCAATAGAGGCCAACAAATACCTGTAGAGATTCATTATCTTCTTCAAAAACACATTTTGAAAGGAAATAGCTGAAAATTGAATCATCTGTATTTTCTGTCCAATGATAACAAATAAATTATAGCAAGTTCTGAAATTATTTAGAATTTTGTGTCGATATTATAATATTTGTAGGTCTACTTTGGAATGCTTGATGCTCTGTTGGCTTCTGAGGTACTCCCAAAAGAATATCTAGATCGTTGTCAGGTAAGACAGATGAACTGTACTCTGAATTCCAAAGATTTAACTTACTCCTGTTGCCTATATTTTCTTACAGAGCCATTAGTACAGAGGTTTAAATTCAGTCAAACGTTTTTCATATTATATCCTTGTTCTTCTTAGTTGCTGTCTCCAAATCCCAAAATTAGTCTCTGAGGTTTACACTTTACCATAATAAGATATGCCCAGTGCTATTTTTGGCACTTGAATTGGAATATAGGTAAGTGAAAATGACACTTTTGGCTTAAATTTAAGCTTTTTTAACCATTATGTCTACAGTTTTGTTAGAAAGTGAAGGGAAGATTTAACACGTAATTGATTATTATAACAACTTTTTAATCGTTAATAATAAGACACTAGTGCATTCTTATTAAATGTAAGTAATGTTACTGTAATTAATTCAGAAGAGGAAGGGGAAAGGAAGTAAGATAAAATGGAGACTTTAAAATTTGATAACGATGGTGCAAAAGTGATGCTGCAATCACATATCTTGATTCACGAACTCTCACTTGTTTGCACACAACAAAATTAATAATTTCATCCTTGAAATTGTATAGCATGCATACAATGGTCCCTAAATTGTAAAATTGGTTGTAGTAATTCCTAAATAATACTCCATCCATACAATTTCATCCCTCCCTCATATTGTGTAGGAATGAAACCCTCATATTGTGTAGGAATGAAATATAGAATTATATGGACAGAGTATGATTCTGGGATTACAATAGCCATTTTTATAATGTTGGGACCATTTTACTAATGCCTTAAAATTTCAGAAATGAAATTGTTAATTTTGTTTTTGCATATATAGCAGAATCTGAATTAAACTGATTCTCCGCCCATCCATTAAGATTCTGCCAAGTGTTTGCACAAATTGAAATGCAAGTAGCATTTTCCGTTGGTGTAAAATTCTTTTGTAGTTGAAATGAAACTTTTGGCTGGTTCGAAGGTATAAACTTGTCTAAAATATTATATTGATATGCCAGGAAATACTTTGTAATGACTGCGGTAAGAAGGGGACAGCTCGATTCCATTGGCTATACCATAAATGTGGCTTTTGTAGATCTTACAATACACGGGTTATATAAATTGGCTCAAGTTTCAGCGGATGTACAACAAAGTCATGACAGATTCCGCCTAAGGTGTGAATCAAACTTGTATATCGTTTTTTGAGTTTTGATGATTAAACATTCCAATGTTTTACAGAATTATAGCCAAACGTCTGATGAATTGATCATTTACTTTGCTGATTTTAAGCAATTCATAGATTCTTTTTTTTTTTGTATTGATCTGGTCTGATGCAATATCAAATATAATTATAGTACGAAACAGGGAAACAAACATGATTGTAGTACATATTCTATATTTGGGCTTTATATCCAGGTTGCGGAGTGACTAGCATGAGTAAACAAAAGCCACTTCCAATCGCTCCCTGTAATTTCGTTGATTCCGACGTCTTTAGTTGTCGACTATTATACACAATTTTTTGAGAGTCCCATGATATAATTGAAAAAAAAAAAAATACTTGTTTCCGGTGTACATAAGAATTTTGCATTTATCTCTCTTTTTCATCGATCAAGGAAAAAAAGAAAAGAAAAGAGAAGATCCAAATTTATAAATATAGGAGTACTTCTTTTTTAATAGCATGAATATGGATTTAAAGAAATTGATAGTATGAGTTTAGAAGAAAGAGATGCAAAAATAATTTTTATTGTGAGTTGTAGAATGAAGGTTGTCCCTTTCTCTATCTCTAAAAGTGGAGACAATAAATAAAATAAGAAATTGAGGCGAACCAAAACCATGCAGAGAGACCACAACTATCTCTTCTTCCATTCTGAAGTAGTTTTCAGTCAGAGAAGCAGTATGTTCCACCACAAAAAATGACCCTGAAAATGAGATCATTGTGTGCCTTCCACTCTCTCGAGAACGACTGCTGCACCAGCAGTGATATGAAAATTCGCCTCATGCGAACCGATCTAGGAACCAACTCTGAAGACACTCTTGCACAAGCTGAGGGATTTTCTATAGGTGAAGCAAGATGAAATTGGTTGAAAAACATAGTGAGCCCTTGGAGCCAGGCTAACCTCCTTATCTTGCAACATGCAAGGACATGCATATCAACTTTAGGAGAGAGAGATATTTAAGAAAATAGAGAGGCCCCACATTTATGGGATTTATATATTTTTACTCAAACTCTAGTTGGTGGCAAGCCTTGCGCAAACCTCCGCAACGTTATAGCTTCCACCAAGTAGCTGTGTCGTAGATTCTGTTTCTGGCATGGTACGCTTATTCTCCACTGCATGCAATGTGCCATCACAATTCCCAAACACTGGACACATGCTTCAAGTCTTGAGGACTACACGACTCCACTCCAGATCTATAGTTTAATGACCACTACCTATTACTTCCATTATTCGATAACTATTGCTCATTATTTTGATATGCTTTGTTTATATATTTTATAATTGGAGATTGTTAATTTCTACATTTATAAGTAAAGGTTAACAACATTTATATTTTTATTTGGACAAAAAAATTATGATATTAATTTAATAGCAATAAAGTAATAAAGGATATTTTAATAATTAAGTTAACTATGTTCATTCTCTCTCATCTTTGGAATAAATACACTTAATAATTGAGGTGATTGTTAACGGAGGCAAATTGACTCTAATATCATTTATTGTTTTATTGTCATTAAATTGGTAGCATAATTTTCTTATTTATATAAGAGAATGGAGGTTGTTTATATATACAAATATATAGGTCGACTAATAATGAGATGAGTTTTAGTTAATATAGATTAAAATTATTTTA
Organism: Sindora glabra; assembly: GCA_020226215.1. Classification (NCBI taxonomy): domain Eukaryota; kingdom Viridiplantae; phylum Streptophyta; class Magnoliopsida; order Fabales; family Fabaceae; genus Sindora; species Sindora glabra. Next base: position 43,005,712 of record CM035236.1, on the reverse strand, counting down.
TAAAGAATTTAAATTTAATTTATTGTCGGTATAAATTAATTTTATATTATCACTAACCAATTTGTTATCAAGGTAATATAATTTGTTAATACAATTTTACTATTAATAAAAATTATCAAAATTTACTATTTTTAATCGTGTTGCAACCCTCTAAAATTTTTAAAATGTTCATGTATAAGAACAATAAACTAGTATAAAGAAATACAAGATAAAATCTTTGTAGGAAATAATTAATTATTTTAGTGAAATTAGAAATAAAATTTTATAAGGAATACATGAGAATAGGAGAATAAAATGAAATGTTTAAATGTTAAATATAATTAGATTTGAATATTAAAGTGTGAAAGAGATTTAGGACTACTTTTTTAATTTCACCTTTGCACCACCCTCTTTTTATTCTTGATTGGCAGCCCAATTCTTCCATTTCTCTGCAAAAGAACAAACCATAACTATCAACTTCTTCCACTTCCTCTTCTTCTTCCATCATTCTCAAGGTAAATATTCATCAATCATTCACATTCCTCAATCTACATAAGAAGTTGTTAAAGCATAATCACTTCTAACTAGATTATTTTCTATACAAGGTGAGTGAGTAAGCATCTTAACTAATTTTGAATAGATTTATATGACATGAGTTGTTTAAGAATATTTCTTCTATGTTTTAATCAAATCTTAAGAAGATTATGTGACATATGGGTTTTGTCTTGGTTTTCTTGATCGATCTTGTATGTATTATGATGAGGATGCAATGTATGATAAAATGAAAGATAATCTGTGGCATAAATATTTGATATTAAAATCTTAAGTAAATGGTACTTTTTGATGAAATTTGCAAAACATTATGTTATAATTGATTATATAATTAATTATTCTCTAAAAATATGTTTTTTAAGCAAGTATAGTCAATTACATAATCGATTATACTATTCGGATTTATTTTTTAGCAGACTATAGTTGATTATGCACTCACAAAGTTACTTTTAGGAGTTGTATAGTCAATTACATAATTAATTATAAAGTCATAGGATTGCTCTTTAGACTCTTATAGTCAATTATGACCTTATAAAGTTATTTTTTGAATTTTTATAGTTAAATGTATCGTTGATTACATCTTGTAAAGTTTCATACATCATTTTATACAAGGAATCAAGCTATTTTTTTAGTGTCTTATGGCAATGTAGCTACATATTACATGATAGTAATGTTGAACATGAGAGGTGAGGCCATGCAAGAGGGCATGGAGTTACAATAATGTTTGTGTATATGTTGTGATCTTCAATTGCAAATACGGTGTTTAATTTATATTATTAGCAATTGTTATATATGATTTCTCACATATGAATGTTCGTATTATGGAAATGAAATAGTATTAATAGCAAAGCACATATTATTGATTGAATCAACATGTGATTGTGAGATTGATAATGATGGGGGTGACTATGCATTTATTGTGGCTCTCTGCATTAGATTTGCTTGCCTAGTGAAGGGATAAGATTAACTTTAGAGGGATAAAATTAAGTTTATGAATGATAAAGATGATTGAGAGTCATAAGAAGATTTATTTGCTTTTTATTTTTATTTGTTATTGAATTATCTTTAAGTTAAAACCCTTGAATTAGATGAGTTAAAAATTGTTATTATGTTGTATATAAGCATTGCCATTGAATGGCTAGGAACAAATTGTGAGACTATGTAAATGAAAGTAATGATGTAGTTATTAAATCCTCCTAATAAGTGTGATGATACAAAATGAGTGAAGTGATAACAGTTGGGTTCTATATTATGTGTATTTATGTTTGTTTCCTTGTAAACGTAGCCTATTTCTTTGGATTGTTCTCTTTTTCTTTAGTAAAAGTATGAAAATTCTTGAATTCCTTTTAAGATAGAAAGGAGATTTATGGTAGGTTTGATTGCCTTTTATTTCTTTTCATATTCTTATTTACTCACTGAATTTTCTAAAAAAACTTCCTTTTTTTCTTTTTCTTTTTCTTCTTTGCATGGGAGATTTTCTCCTTAAGTATTCAATCGCTATTTGTTGAAATGGAAGTAAACTTGATGTAAATTTAACATTGAAGTGAATCACAACACATTGGAGTAAATGGTGATCATACACTTATATTTGTTGCATAATAAATTCATAACATTCCATGTTCCTAGTGTTGTTCATATCTATTGAAAAATCAAACATCATTATACATTTTTAAAATTGCATTATTTGTTGGAATAAGTTGATTGGTGGTTACGTTAATCTTATATCTAGAAATGGATCATGACAAATAAATTATTGTGTAAAAAATTTTACATCAATAGTAAATTAAATTTTTTTTAGTATCAAGAAAAAAGTTGAATTCAATTTTGTTTTTGGTAAGCAGACTATGACTAGTTTATATGTAAGGGGCCCGTTTCTGCCGTTAGTTAAAATAATAAAAAATACTTTTCGTGTCATGACCCTAATGTTTGTTGGCTCTACCAAGGTGATGACCCGACTTTGGAGAAACGGAGTAAACAGTAATAAATAATAAATACGAAATAACTATATTTCTACCAAGAAAAAATACGAAATAAATATTAAAACAATAGAAGAAGAACTTACGATACATGAAAACTGCCTCTGACTTGTTCGCGAGTTACAGGCCCTCCTGTCTCCCGAGTCCCTGACTCATGAAGCAGAGTCTCTCTCTTCGGCAGTTCGGAACCCAATCTCAACGTTTCGCTTACCCCATCAGTTTGGATTGGATCCAGGGCTAATATATTTCTCATTTTCTCTTTTCGAGAGAAACTTAGCGATCCAATGGCGCTTCGGATTGTGCGTCTTCTGGGGTAAAAAGTGTTGATCTATTGTTGATTCTGAATTCTGTGGTACTGGTTTTGAAAGTTTTTGGAGCTGAATTTCAATGATTGGAGCAATTGGATTGATGGAAGCGTAGGTAATAGTGATTTTTCGAAGCAAAAAGGATTTTGTCTGAGCTGGTGTGAGGGAGGGGGATGGGTTCGAAGACGGAAGGAACGTCTGCCCCAGTAAATCGAAGAGATCCATATGAGGTTCTGTCAGTTTCAAGGGAATCAACTGATCAGGAAATCAAAACGGCCTACAGAAAGCTCGCTCTGAAGTACGCATTCCTTCAAACATATTGCCCATTTCTATTTTGGTTTTCTGTTGAATTGCATGAGTGTGATTTTGCGCTTGGGTCGATATATTTCTGGAAGCTGTTTTTTCCCCCTCCTTAGAAATGTGCATAATTCTTTTTGTGAACATTCACTTTTTGGTATTGGGGCACTTACAAACTTACTTCGCCTTCAGTTCTTGGGGCACTTATAAACTTACTTCGAGTTCAGTGAGTCTGAATCTAGTAATTTAGTATTGTGTCCAATGGAATGGTTACTCGTCCATCGATGCCAGAAATTTTTAAGTGAAAAGGAGTGATCTCTGAATTTTTAATATAATGATCAACACAATCTTCTTTAGAGTCATAGAAGAATGGAAGAGATTTTTACAGTGACAAACTTCCCTATTTAGTATCAACCTTTCATTTTACTGTTTACACTTTGGTGACTGAATGAATGGAGCAGCTTACATTCCTTTCAGTTCTCTCACTACTTTTATCATAGGGAAGTTTACTATTTTAGTATTTAGTATAGGAAAGTTTCACTTCTTGTTTACTTTTATCATTTGTAAAAGAAGGGGGAGATAAATGGTATCCTGCGATGGTATGGTTCCTGAAATCAATTGTAGCAACTAGCAACTTGAAAACTTCTCGTTTAAGTTGTTGGACCTGGTAACACATAACAGGTCTACTTGTCTGTCGACATCTTATTTAGGATGATGGAGATGAGATAAAATGCTCGGCAATATATTAGAATGGGGAGAGGGGCAGCTGACTGCGTGAAAGAATCAGTTAAAGAAAATTACCATTCTTTTTAGCCTTCTATTCAGGCTCTCATTTTTTTTTCTCCCTGTAGATTCAAAGAAAGTTTTATGCAGTTACTAACTGGATAGTAATGAAAACAATGATGATGAATATAAATGAATGTTTTATATAATTTTCTGTGTAAATTTATATTTAGTCTATATGTTTGACAGATATCATCCTGACAAGAATGCCAGCAATCCAGAAGCTTCCGAACTTTTTAAAGAGGTTGCATATTCTTATAGTATCTTGGCTGACCCAGAGAAGAGAAGGCAGTATGACAGTGCAGGATTTGAGGTCCATTTCTTCCAAACCTTTGCATGTGACTCCTAAATTTTATCTCTCCTCTTTTACTTTCCTTTTCCCCCTAATGCTTGCTAAGCAAAAAAAAAAAACGCAGATTGACCTAATTTCTAGTGTTGTACAAAATCTGGCTCAACCTAACCCGTACATTGCTTTGACTGTCAATACAAGGATGGTGTTTTTTCCAGGCATTGGTTCTGATACCCGATCTGCTTAACTTGGCTAGAATAAACATCATACGTATACCATTAATGAATCTTTTGTGTCATGTGACTGCTTTCTTTGATCTTATGTAAGGGTTTCTGGTTTTGGAAGGAGAAAACAAATAAACAGGAACAGGAAAGAAGTTGAAAAATATGTCAGGTTACATACACCCAAAAGGAAAAAAAGTAGTTAAAGTGCTTGCTTAAATTACCATATAAGTGTGATTATACACATGTCAATTATGCATATTTGTCAAAAGCTTGTGTGACAAACTTTATTAGGATTCAACAATACATTCATCCATTTCATTGGGGTACATGGTTTGCATATTTTGTGATTATACACATGTCAATTATGCATATTCGTCAAAAGCTTATCTCCTTTCATTTCATTGTTCTTCCCTGTATACTTTGTGATCCACAACACTATATAAACTATGGAATTTTATCATGACACATGTTAGGCTCTTGATGCTGAAGGCATGGACATGGAAATTGACTTATCTAATCTTGGAACTGTCAACACAATGTTTGCAGCGTTATTTAGGTAAGCATTTTAGTTCATGATCTACTAGATTCAAAACTATTTTAAATTGTTTTGTCTCTAATTTGATTTCATTTTAGCAAGCTGGGTGTTCCTATCAAGACTACTATATCAGCAAATGTTCTTGAAGAAGCTCTGAATGGTACAGTGACAGTCAGACCTCTACCAATTGGAACATCCTTTAGTGGAAAGGTTCTTAATTTCTTCATGTTGACACAGATAGAGGTCCTGGTCATGTATTTCTCCAATTTATATTGAAATGTGTTGCAGGTAGAGAAGCAATGTGCTCATTTTTTTGGTGTGACAATAAATGAGCAGCAAGCTGAAGCTGGCATTGTAGTAAGGGTTACTTCAACTGCACAAAGCAAATTTAAGGTATGACCAATATCTTTAGTGTAAATACTGATTGACATTGTTTCTTTCTCATAATTCTGTAGATGGTTATAGGCTTGTAATGTTAACCCTTGGTTTTTCAGTTGCTCTACTTTGAACAAGATGTAAGCGGTGGCTATGGTTTGGCATTACAGGTACTGCACGTTGTTCTAATGGTTGATTCTCCTTGCTTATTTCTATGTTATAAGCAGTGTTACTGATCAAACTCTGGTACTTGTTAAACATTTAGGTGATGGATAAAAATTTACTGCTTTGAATAGTGTGTTGATATTTCATGAGTTAATTGAGAACTTTCTTTAGAAGTTCACTTAGGCAAACTGGTTAAAGTTGATTCGGTTATAGGGTTCAAACATTCATGACACATGACTGCTGTTATATAGTGAGTTTTTTTTACACGTCCTATCACTGTTTGATGTATGTTGTTGTCCTTGGGAATGATTCCTGCAATTATGCTAGAATGTTCTTTCCTTTGGATTTGATGGTGTCTGAATGTTGATGTGAAAATGAAATGGTTGTTAACTTGAAATTATTGATTTTCTCTTCAATGATTAATGTGTCTCTCTAATGTCGGAGTTTCAAGCCTTTATATATGAATGTATGGCTAAGTCTCTCTGGACATGAATATAAAAGATAAAAAGCATGGAAATCTGAATTTCATAGCTATGATGGCCCACTTGTATCATATTATTTGATTAAACATTTGAATGTAAAATTTTCAGATTTGTGTATGAATTACCAAAATCAGTACAGCAGATCAAACCCAGGAAGTGACAAGCATACAAATATAATTAAACGAAGTAAATTGATAATGTAATGGTACAGAATATGTGTCTGGTTTAGATACATACCTTTAAATTAGATTAATTTGTTAATGGGATGCTGCAGAGGTTTTTTTTAGGGTGACCATCGTTATTTACGGTGCCTTTCCTCCTGACTTTAATCCTAAGTGATATGCTGTGACTAAAATATTACTGGAACTAAAACTTTGTACTGGTTTATTATGGTATATGACTTAAACTCTTTATCCACTACTACTAAAACCCATGGTCAAAATCTATCATGGGACCTTGGGGCTCATTTGATGTAATATCTGTTTTTATATTCTAAATTATCCAGCTATCACCTGATGTTGGATATTCCAGGAAACCGAATGAAGCATACAGTATGGTAATGAACTTTGAAGTGTGCTTAGATTGCATTATTAAGCTTTAACTGTGTGGTATTTGACCCCTTAATAACAGAAAACTGTGCTATAATATCGTAACTCTTGTTGATGTCGAAGTATTGTTCTCTTAGTTCCATGCATTGGTAACAAATACTGGAAGTATACTAACATGTCTTGTGTACATATACACTCAGATTGGCACGCTCTGCTTATCAATGCTTTGAACATTCTTTAGTTTAACCAAAAGTGCTTCCTTTCCATTCTTTGTTTTTAATGTAGTAAAATAGGAATACTAGGTTATGTATGAAATAATATATGGATGACTAAAATCCTATTTTGATCCTTGTAAGATTTAGTTTGTATCAATTTTATCTCTCACTAGAAGATTATATCAATTTGGTTCTTGTAAAATTAATTTCACATCAAATTTTAGTCTCTATGTACAGTAATTCAGTAATTCCATCTCATTTACGGAGGAACTAAAATTTAAGGTGAAGTTAATCTTACAGGTACCAAGTTAATATAAATTTTTAGTGAAAAGTGAAATTGATAAGAACCCAATTTTACAAAGACCAAAATAGGGTTTTAGTCTATATAGATTATAACTAACCTATTTGTAGTTGATTTATTCATTACACAATTAGCAGTAGCATTCATTGCAATCTGTTTCTATTTTGTTAATATTGTAGTAGAACTCCCCCAGTTGACTATCATGCAATTTTCATTCTGTCCAGGAAGATAGTGAGAAGGCTGGCAGGGTGACTTCTGCAGGAATGTATTTTTTACATTTTCAAGTGTACAGAATGGATTCAACTGTGAATGCGGTATGCTATTTTGTTTCTTTGATTTTATTTTTCTTGTCCCTGCATTTTATTTTATTTTTTTGAGGGGGGGTGTTGGAGATTGATAGTAACCTCCTCTACTTTATTCAGTTTGCTATGGCCAAAGATCCTGAAGCTGTCTTCTTTAAAAGGTTGGAAGGTCTTCAACCTTGTGAAGTCTCAGAACTAAAGCCTGGCACTCATATATTTGCTGTTTATGGTCTGGACAATATCCTTTTTTCTTTTTAATCATTTGTTTGCTTTCTTGGGCTATTTTCTTATTTCAATGAACCTATCTGAGATGTGTATAATGATTTAAGTTGATATTGTTCAGGAGATAACTTCTTTAAGACTGCTGCCTATACAATTGAAGCCCTTTGTGCAAAAACATACGAGCAAACTACAGAAAAACTCAAGGATATTGAAGCTCAGATCTTAAGGAAGAGGAATGAGTTACGCCAATTTGAAACAGAATATAGAAAGGTCCATATGATTTATTAATTGACAGGGTGCAGTTGGGGATTGGTCGCCAGGCTGCAAACCCTAAACAACATATTTAAGCCTTTATAATTGGGCTCCTAACACACTTTAAAGTATGTATTGAGGGGCTTACAATATTGTTTTTCTTAATACTTTTCAGGCACTGGCACAATATCAAGAAGTGACTGAAAGATTCACCCGAGAAAAACAATCAGTATGGTCCCCTACCTTGTGCGAAGGCTACAACAGAAGCGTATCTCTTCATATGCATGCGTGCATTGCTTTCATTTTGTCATTAACTTTTTCTGTAGCTTTTCAAATAGCAAGATAATGTTCTGTATTCTGACCAGCCAGACTGCTTTACCTCTTTTCTTACCCTGCTTGCATGGTCTGGCCCAAAAGTGGAGCCAAAATTTGTGGCTGTGATAGCTGTGTAATTTATGCTAATTATGAATAACTCAAAGCTTCCTAACCACACTTTTTTTTTAACCTGAAATGTACGTATAAAATTTTAACTAATGGGCCATAGCCTTTTCGCTCAGGACTTCCAACTAAATTTATTATTCATTTAAATCTTGGGCGGTAAGTTCTGCATATAATGAGCTTTGCCCATTTCAGTGACATCTTGAAATTTCTAAGTTTTGTCTGCATTTCTATCTTTGCTCGTCTTTACCATTGAATGATTGTGTGCTGGCGTTAGTTGCTCTTGGCCATTATTATCTGATGAAACCTGTTTAGACCTAAATGCTTGTGTTTCAAGTTTCTCACTTTGTCAAGTCTGACTTGATTCTCAGGTAGATGAACTTCTGAAACAGAGAGATACAATCCATTCGACTTTCACTGTTGCCCGGTCACTTAATATCTGTGGGAATGGTAATTTAAGTAATGGAAGTACAAGCAAAATTGCGGGTGAAGAGAGTCCTGGCGAAGATGGAGGATCAGATGGCAAGGCCAAGAAGAAATGGTTTAACTTAAATCTTAAGCTTTTGGACAAGAGGTTGGTTTAAAAGATGAGATTTGGCTTCCTTTTCTATTTACTCAGCTTTAGTATTTGTTCTGGCATCACAATCTGGAGCTTGCAGATTCTCACGTCGTCCATGTTTGACATCTTTTATCCCGTACAATTGGTTCCACAAATGTTGTATGCCGGTTTATGTTAATATATTTTGGTTGGTATTTTATGCATCCAAAGGTAAAATGTCTTATTGATTCTTATTATTTCCGATATTCTTATTGGTTTAAATAATTTTGAGATTGTAGTGATATACTTTATTCATTCTTGTGTATGAGAGTCATTTTTTTCACTCTTGCCCCGTCATATATGATACCTTCGTCTGGTGATTAACAGTTTGCATATATACTAGAGAACAGATCCTTACAAAAATAACTGTATATATTTTCCCTTTTTTTTAGGCCAATAAAATGAAGTGCACGTTTTCTTAGTTCCTCATATGGTATCATTTCTAACTCTTGTTTATAAAATAAGACTATTTTGATAGCTTAGTTAACTACCCCCCTTTGGTCCTTGAGATTTTGCTTCCGGACGACTTTTAAAAAAATTGAGTTATTAAGAAGAGGTTGCAATTTTTTTTAATTAAAATTGCAACTTTATATGTAAGTGTTTGCGGTGTGACACTGTCATTTTTTTCTTGGGGGGGGGGGGGATAAAAGGTTGTAACTTTAGGTATTGAAATAAAAATGTATTTTCATTCCTATTATAGTACTAAAGCCTTGATACCATATTCAGTTGCATTTTGACAAGTTAATTTAACATTACAGTTGATTGGTTCCTAAATTTAGGTAATGATTTACTTATTTATCAAAATAGAAGTGAAAGTAATATTGTAATTTAATTTGAAAAATGGAATATTTCCATTAATATCGCCTTAAAGGTAAATTTGTTAAAATAGACTAATTTAATCCTACTTGACTAAGGCAAAAATTATGTGCACAGTCAATTTCATATTAGATTAAATTTTCATCAAGTTACTGCAATATTATTTTCAGATTGACATATATCATATGGGTTTTATAAGTTATTATGTTTCATTATTATTATTATATTTATCATTAATTTCATATTATTAATTAATTGAAATCAATAATAATAATAGTAGTAGTAACAATAATAGTAATTATCATTACGTAAAATTTTGCATTATTATTTATTATTATTATTATCATCATCATTATTATTAGATAGAATTAAATCAATAAGAAAATAAATTAAGATACAATTTTTAGCATCGTAAATCCTCAATTATAGGTGTAAAAAATTACATGATCTCATCTAAAAAAATTATTCTATTAAATAAAATAAGTACAGATATTTTATAATTAAGTTTATGATATATATATCTCATTATTTTTGTTAATTTGCACTTGGTGACGGTGATTTATCATTTTTCAAGTTATTTCATTATTCATCTTTTTGCATTATAACAATGTTTTAAATAAACTGTTATCTTTAAATTTTTATGACTCATAGATATTTGCCATCCAAAAAATTTTATAAGACATTTGTTGTAATATTAGTAATTTATTATTCTAATTAATATATTTATTTAATTATGATAATAATTTTATATATTTAGTCATAATAATTATTTGTGTATTATAATTTTACTAGCTTCTAAGTTTTATAATAATTTTCTCACAATTTTTATTAATTTTTTAATTTTTGATGTAATTATTTATTTTAGTAAATTTATATAATATATATTAACAATATTAAATATACAATTTTGTTAAATTTAATACTAAAAGTTATTTAATATTTATATATATAATTTTAATATATTAAAATTAATATAATATATATACATACATTAATCAATTAATCTTTTATTATTTATTATATAATACTACACTAATGGGCTAACTTAATAAGTTAGTTCATTAGCCTAACAAAATCAAGTTAACAAACTAATTTAATAATTTGGCAAATTAACATTTTGAGTTGCAGTTCCAATCACAATCCCTTATTTAATTGGATTAATCAATATCATTCACTTATTATTATCATTTTTTATACTAATTTTAATTAATTACATACCAATCGGAATTATGTCATTGTATGTAAATCTATTAAATCTAATTCAGCAACTGAATGAAGCATGATCGTTATAGAAAGGTTGTCTCTTCTCTTTTTCTTTTTTTATTTCTTGGGCCTCAGGCTATAGGTAGCAGGTCTTAGTGCTTGTGGGCTTTAGATGGATTGTTTGTCTGTAATGTCTTAGTACTTGGGTTCAATCTTAATCAATATAATTGTGGATTTGCAATGTATACTTCCAATCCTTGCAATCGAGTCTAGTGAAACTTTGACCTCATCGACAAAAACTCATTTAAAAAAGAATGAATTCGAGTTTCAATTAACATATTTTTAATTAATTAAATAATAAATTTATTTTAAAAAATTATAATATATGATATGACTATAAATATTATTAAATAATATAAATATAAAATTATAAAAAGAAAATAAATATTTAACTATATATTATATTATATCTAAATATGTAATAAAAAATTATAATTAAGCTACTTGTAAATTAAATGAATTGAATAAGAACTTAATTGAATCAAGTAATCATCAAATCAAATCAAGTGACCATTAGAACAGTTTGACTCAAGTACCACCCTGCTTCAAGTGCCCCTTACATTTTACCTTTTTTTTTTCCCCCGTAAAAAAGTCATAATTTCTGTTGGATGGTTTAATTTCGATGGATAGATTAAGAGAGTTTTATGAAAGTGTCACATGGAAATACAAGTTACATATATCATGGACTATTATTGCTAACCTTGAATATTACGGGGCATAATGGTCAATGTGATTAAAAAAAGGGATTAATTATGTTTAGTCTTTTAGAAAAAAGTATAACAGTAAATTATAATTTTGTAAACTATATTTGTTTTGGGAAAAAAAAAGTAGGTTTAAGAACCTGAATAATTAAATATTTGAGAAAAGGCTCAAGCATGAAGAGTGCTACTGCTGTCAACTAACTAAAATCAGGTGAGAATTAAATTAATCACTAATCCACCCAGCAAACTAGATTTTACACTAATTATCAATGTTAATTGCTTATACCAAGAACTTAAGTTGGGCTGGCACTCTGTCCTTCAATTCCTAGCCTACAGCTTATAGTATTATAATTAGCTGTTTTCCATGTATTGGTTCGAACGATGAGAAAGGAGACATGCTGACAAGCAACTAACATAAAAGGCATTTCCCACTAATTATGGAGTATTTAATGGTATCGACAATATAAAATTCTTAAAAATTTATGGGGCTTTATTTAATTTATTTTATTAAAAATAAATTAAATAAAAATTCATAAACCTTTTAAATACATTTTCAAGATTAATAAATACTCCTTAACCAATATCTACGATTATGGGTCAACAAGAACTCGGCTTCACTTTAGGGGATTAACTTGGAAATTTTTTTTAATTCTATTGTATAAAAAATTTTGTACTACTTCATATTATATTTTAACAAGTAAGTTTTATATTATCGTTGAGTGATTTATAAAATTGAGAATATTCCTTATTTGTCAAAAAATAATATGGAGTGGTATTGATAATTATAGTACTGTAGTAGAACAATTTTTTTTTTTGGGTAAAATAGACAATTACAATTGTTAATGAAACGTTCAAAGTCTCAAAAATATTGGTGAGTAATAAATTATAAAAGAATATTATCAACTCTAATTTTTTTCACTAATAACAATGACCATCCGGCTTCAAACTAGTTGAATTTCCCTCACCAACTGGTATTTTTTTTTAAACTGGTAATATAATGTTAATTACTCCCATTTGCCACTCTTACTGACTTGAATTTCTCGCACCAAACTAGTTAATGATACCACACTAATAAAGGTAATAAGGTCCCACCAAATCGGCTTAGAAATTTCTGTAGAGAGCTAAGTTTTATATGTTTTGTTAAAAAATATTTTTCATAAAAATTTTTATTTATATATTAATTAATAAAAAGATGGCATGCTACTTGTGTTGTGTTTTAAAAAATATATCTAGAATTATAATCATTGAAAAAAATATTTCTCTTTTAAAAAATTAATTTTTAATTTTTTATTTAATATTAAATAAATAAAATATTTTTAATCATCTAATAATTTTATAATTATATTTAAAAAATAATTTCCTTCAAAACAAACAAAACGATGATCTCTCTGTCCTTAATGGGGAAAAGACATGAGAATTTCTGCATTACTTTATAAATATTTTGTATCTAATGTGAGGATATCGATTTTTTAATTCTCTTATTTAGCTTTAGTGAAACTATGATATTTTTTAAAATTATATATAAAATTGTAATTATGAATATTAAAATATTTTCTCAAATTTTATATAGATTTCCTTTGTTTTAATTAAGAGATAACATAAATATTTATTTATTTATTTTTGCTATTTCGAAAACAATTAAGTCTTTCAATGTAGTATTCACATCTTTGAACCATTTACAAAACAAAGAAAAAAAGAATCTTTGAACCGTATCTAATATCTTGTTAATTAATTATTTTATAAAATGAAAATATCATATCATGTATATTTCATATACTTCTTACTATTAGAGGTGATAATTTGTATTATTCAAATTAACTCATTTATTAAATATTAAAATGGATTAACCTATTTGACTAGTTTAATAATTTTTATTAATAAATTTATATTAAAAATTATTTATTAAATTTAATTATTTATTATCTTTTTTAATTGTTAATAAAAATATTATTTTAAACTTTTATTGAAATTTTTTTAAATTAAGAATTTTATTTTTTATTATATATATTTATTTATAACTTAATTATTAATTTTTTGATAATATTTTTAAAAATTTATTATAAATTCTTAAATAAATTAATATGTTAATCCAGATTCATATATATCAATATATCGTGTTCGTTTAAAATTATCACCCCTACTCACTATTAAGATTTTATAAAAGAGTTTGTATATGTACACGCGTACGTACGTGTGTATCCGTGAATATAATAGAATTGACGTTGCCAACTTAGGTAATGTATCTAGAAACTCAGAAAAGGTAATGCCAAATGGCTTAAGACGCACACATTAATAAACTCACTTTAACTGCCATATTTCATGTAATTTAAAGAAGCTTGTCTTGACATGTTCTGAATCTAACCCAAGTCTTATGCATATATAGTTTAATGAGTTAGACCATTACATCAATCTGCCTTGAATTTCCCAAGAGACAAATTCTGCCAGAATTCCAGGAATTGTTTATCCAACTTTTCTTTTGTTTGTTTTTGTTGAGATAAGCACATCACTCAGATTAACAAGAATAAAAAACAATCCATTTTCTAATTCCAAGTTCCACATGCATATAGTTTTCTTTGGTCCCTCAGCATAACCTTAAACATGGATTTATTATGGTAGATTCCTTGTTCAGTCATGGCTTGAGAATCCAAATGCAGAATTGTTTTTATATGGGGTAGCTTGGTTTCCTAATATTTTCTCCCATAATAATAATAATTATTATTGTTTGGATAGTACGTCTTTGAAAAATATGAATCAACTTAAATTTACGAGAGTTATTCTTGCTTTAATTAAAATATTTTTTGTTAAAGCATTTAATTATTATAATTGTGATGGATATTATAAGTAGGGATCTTCAAACTAGTCGAGTTAATTATCATCGTACATGTAACAGGATCCCAGCTGGCCACGTGGCAAGGCAATTACTACTAAGCCGTCGTGCTTAGCTAGTGAATGGTACTTTGAATTTTATGCTAATGAGGTGGTGACAGCCCGAATGCATCAGAATGACCATATTACCCTCAGAAAATCGGTTATTTTAGTAATGGAACCACCTGATAAAGCGTTCTTTAGCCCCGTGATCAGTTTCTATTGGCCACAAATTAAGCATCTTCGATAACTATAACCATCCCAGGTGTGCCAACAGTTCCTTCACTTAATTTTCCACTATCAAATTGCACCCTTTTGATGTTCACAAGATATTCTATGTTGTTTTTCTTTATGTTTTATCTCTTAAAGTATTACATTGCTTAACTTAGTAAAATTAGTATTATTTTGTAATTATATCATAATTTTATAATATTATTAAATTATTCATTATTACCAAATTTTGAAAATATTTTAGATTTCTAACTATATTTTAAATTTAAAAAATTTAATTGAAATAATTTTTTTGCCGTTGAAAAGATGAGAGGAAGTTTTACAACTTTAATATTTTGGCTAAAATTCAATTTGAATGTTTGAAGGTTTATATTTAATTAGGTAAAAAATATAGTATTGCTCTTTAATCTAAGTTAATCTCAATTTTTAAGTTATATCTATAAATCTAAAAGTCAAAATGAGTTCAAGTTACTGCTCAAAGTTACCTTAGGTTTAAAACAACAACTTTTATATTTAGAATTAGCAAAATTATATCATTTTAATGGTCAAACATTAGCTATAACTTGACTTATGAGAATTTACTTTTATAAACTCTTTTATTAATTTGGTTTGTAAGTTAGGTTTTGGACTTTCAAATTAAGAAAGATCTTTTTCATTGTAACCTTAAAAGACATGTTAACTTAACCTAATAGATTTTCCTTAGGAAGTTTGATATCATTAGGTTTTATGACTTCAAAAGCAATTCATTAAGAGAAAATAACATACTCTTTTCTTTTAACTTTTTCTTATAAACCATTATGAGTGACTAATTTTCTTTAATTAGTTTAAGGGAATTCCAACTTTAATTCAATTTGACTTTGAGATTTTATCCCATTGATTACTTTAAATTTGATTATCTTTTATTTTTCTACTTTTTCAAGTCTATACTTTCTTTAGATAATTAGCTAATTTGGATCCATTAATTTGTTATCTTTTATGATCTATTGCTAGATAATTACTTATGATGATAAATTGTAATTAATTATTGAATAAGTAGTAGATAGATGCTAGTTGTTTAATGGTGAATTAAATTAATCATTACCTAAAAGAAATAAGATTTGAATTGATGATCTAATGCTGGATTAGATTATTAATTCAATTTTAATTTTTCCTTAAATCTTAATACTATTGTCTTAGTGCTAGGTTTGAATAATAAGAAATTAATCTAAATGCCAACCTTAAGTTAATTAATCAAAGAGCATAAGGATTGCTGTTGGGATAATTCTTGGCTAATTAATCAAATTAGAGTGACTTAATAGGTATTATTTAGGATAAATTAACTAATTAAGATCCAAAATGCCTCTTGAATTGGTAATTTTCTTTATTGTAACTTATCCTTTTTTCATATCCATTATTGCATTCTATTCTATTTAAGTGCTTTTAAAAAATCATTTATTTTACATTTTGTTACTATCTATTAATCATTTAATCCCTTGAGTTTGACCTAAATTCATCCTATCTATGTCAAAGAGTAGATTTAGTATAATTTTGTTAATGTGAAATAATGCACATCACCCCTCTAACTTTAACATTAGTGTGGCATTAGCGAGGCTTACCACATGAGCCTTTACGACAAATTATTTTACCACTTGTAGAAGTGTATATCAATTGTAAAAAGTACATTTAAAATGTGATTAAAATGACTCAGACTCATACCATCATAGTAAGAAACTTATGAGAGATAATAAGAAGAAAATGAAGGAGAGTGTGGATAATTAAGGGAGGAATTCTCAATCCCAATTTGGATATTTAAAGTAATGATGGAGTTATTTGTATTTTTAATGTAAATATGTGTCATCACTAACCTTCTTAAAATTTCATGTACTTATATGTTCCATCTAAAATGCTCCCATTGAATTTTATATTTTATCTGATTGAAATATTGAAATTGAATTATTCCTTTGACTATGACGATGAAATTCAAAATCAAAACAAGTTGACTTTTTTTAATTGGTTTTAATCATATCTTTATTTCATGCCCTATATCTTAGCTTTATTTCTATGTAGGGGTTTAATTACAACGATTACTGAAATAATATTAAATTATTGAGAATTATGAATAATCAACCAATGGCTAATTAGTTTTATACATTAAGAAAGATATATTTAACATGATTGATAACACATTAATCATAGATGATTTTGAAATATGAAATTATGTTAAATACAATTTTATAATATAACTATAATCTTTTGAAAATTTATAATATTTATTTACAGTACGACATATATATATTATAGTTTAAATTTATATATTAATTAAAATAATATGATTTAATTTTTTATTTTTTTATTTTTCTATTTTAGTGCCCTTGTGGACCTATGTTTCGACTCCGTTAATAATTTAAAGAACCCTCTAAAATTTTTCAAATGAAAACAACACAAAATAATAAATAATAAAGAATGTTAAAAGACTTAAAAAAAAAAAAAGAAATTGTAAATCTCCAGTCACTTGCACTCCACAATCAAAACTTCAAAAACAGAAAAGCTATAACATAATCCCGCTCTTCCGTCCTTTTTCCCGTTCGTTTTTCCCATTCCGTCCCCCTCCAAGTTAACACATTTGACGTACGGTACCATGTTTTTCTTTTTCCTTCTCCGATGAAGTTAACTTCCAAACTGTTTCTTATATGTGATGGCTAGCGGCTAATGCCAATTCTATCGTAGTAACTTTATTATTGATCGAAAGCATTCTGCAGTTCAAAAATAACAAAATGGAAGAAACTAGAATCATAATAATAATTTAATAAGGTTCGATCCCTTTGCAGTCATGTTAATTTGGATGGAGCTCTTTTAAAATATAAAATACATTTTAGATGATAAAAATAATGTTATAAAATTTTAATAAAAAAATTAAGAATTTAAAATTTAATAAATAATAATGAATTAAAAATATTTTTTTAATTTGTAACTATCTATTTTTTTAATTGTTATAAAAAATTATAAATTTATATTTTATTTTTTTAAAATACATCTTATATTTTATACGAATTGAATCTTATTAATCATCTAGTCATGGATGCGCCAAGTTGATGTAGGTTTAACAGGCCTAATATTAACAATCTAAATTTCATTTTTTAACCAAAAAGAAAGTAAATTGCATTCGATCTTTTTAAATTTAATTCAATTAAATTCATATTTTATTTTTTAGATATATTTTTTTTAATAAATAAAAGAGTAGTTAAATAATTGAATGCACACATATAATGATTAGAAATTAAATCCTATGATAGGATGTATAAAACTTTCAAAAGATATTAGATATTATTTGCACCAAAGACTTTCAAAAAATCTTGAACTCAAATAATGTATATTCTTTCATAAAATATATTTTTAATAAATAAAATATTTTTTATTAATAAAATATATATTTTTAATAAATAAAAGAGTGATTAAATTATTGAATATATATATGTAAGGATATATAAGAATTAAGAATTGAATCTTAGATATACTAATTATAATAGAAAGCATAAGATTTTTAAGAATTATCGAATATTATTTGAATCAAAAGACTTTCGGAAAATATGCATTTAGCTTTTATATTTTTTTAATAAAAAAGTGAGTATAGGTTTAGATAAAAAAAAAGAATAATTACATTTTTTTAAAGGTATGTAATTAAACAAAGCATGTAAGAGATGTGAAAGTATTTTATCCATAAAAAAAGTTGCATACTGTTGCAACACATTTTAGAAAAGCGGTTTAACTTGCTTGAACAGCATCATTTCACAATCGAAAAAGGATTCACTAAAATGATGGGACTGACCCTGCTTCCAAATTCACATAAAATAAAACTTTGATTCCAATTGGGTTTTCTCAATTAATAAGACCAGATTGCATCAACGAAAAAAATCTCATAAATATATCTGCCTCTTCGCGATGGATTTTTTTTAAAATATAATTAAAATATTAAAATAATAAAAAATATTTTATTTATTTAATATTAAATAAAAAATTCTAAAAAAAAGTAACTTCTTCTATTTAAAAAAATTACTTTTTTACTATCATCTTTTAAATATCATTTTCTTTGATTATTAATATAAGTAATATATCATTTCTTTATCAATATTTTTCTATGAAAAATACTTTTTAACCAAACAAATTGACCCTAAATTTAGGATTCTTTTATTGATGGATTCTCTGAGAGTAATTCATGATCCTTTCGACGATAAAATCATCCAACTTATATATTTCTTAAATATCAAATAAATAAATTTTGTTAATTAACAGTAATTATGATTAAATTATTACACTCAGACATAACAATTTATAAAAAACTTGAACTCAAATAATGTATTTTTTTTTTTATAAATTGTCTTTTTCTTTATCTGAGTGGGCTTCTCTGCATCTACTTATTTAACTTCAAGACATATTACCGTGGAAGTAGAAACTTCATTTCTAGGATATTCCAAACTGAGATATGAACAGGTAAAACCGCAATAAGTGATGATAACCGACTAACCGGTGAATCATTCAAGAAATCTAGATATATAACTGCATAATTTTGTATTGTCCATCTGGCATAAACTAGGTAGTGGAAAGAGAAATAAGAAATGGTAATACATTTCAATAATTAATAAATTGAATTTAATATTTTTATAAATATATGTTTTTTGTCATGTCATGTGCAGATGTCTCCTAAGTATTGATGCCTTTGGGTAATATGTTATGTGGGTGCCATTACACTTAGCATTTTTAGCCGTCTAAATGTCTCTTCCTTTATTAGCAAACCACTAACTTGTTTTTGTCTTATTAATTGACCAAAGTCCTCTCCATTCTAAACCTTCAATTCACGGGAACTTCAAAAAAAACCTTTGTAATTTTGTGTCCAACAAAGTCACAATTGGTTTTATAATCCATTCTTTTCTTTGTCATGTAAATGTGGACATTCTAGACTACATTCTAGCTAGACTCAGCCCCATGTTGATTAGATTAGTTTTTTAATTAATAATTAAGAAAGAGAAAGATATTTCACATGATTTAAAACTAACTCCACCTTACATCAATTATTTATTATTTAAATGGAAAAAATATATGTCATTATTATTTTATATTTTTAAAAATGAATTAGGTAGTGTCACTTGGAGTACATGGAGGGGCTAATTGAGTCATACCGATATTGTTTGAGGGATTAATGCTTAAAAGTGCTTTGAAACATATCCCTAAAAAGGATTTGCAACTTGAAAACTAAGTCACATTAGGGTTATCTTTTTATCCTTTCAGGATGCTTCCAAAGTAATGGTTGCGAAAAGAAACAAAAGATGATTAGAAAGTTAATGGGGTTTGTAATATGATAGGATCGTGTCTCTTAATAATATATATTTAAATATTGTAATTTATTGGCTCATTGGTTAATTTTCCTTGATAAGCACAACTTGGTGGGCCATAATTAGGATTTGGGAGATCTTAATTGATAATATTGGCATCACTTCAATCAACAACAACAAAAGAAAGCATGATTAATAATACTCTTAAATAAGTGTTTTTTCACAAATTGATGGTGGAAAGTGGAAACCATCACAACATTTTTCAATGAAAATTAATTAAAGGCAAAAGAAAAAGAAAGAAGATGTATACGTATACTCAAGTTTTCGGATATTCTAAATTGCATTAAATGTATTTAGTTGTACATGTTAAATCAATCACAAAAAAATTTAATATATTATTTTTATTTAATGATATACTTTTTTAAAATTAATTTAATATAAAATATAATTTAGTAAGTATAAATATATTCATGATAACTATTTTTTTTAATTTTATATTTTTTGACAATAATAAAATAATTAAATTACTAAACACATTCAAATCAAATCTAAAAATATGGAGAATGAACTCATGCACTCGATTGTTATAGTTTCATACTTAAAATGACAGTTGTATAGACTTGTAAAGGATGATTGGACAATTCTCTCTCACCACTCAACTCAAATTCAAGCCAAAGAGTAAGTGAGTTCTTGTGGGGCAAGTGATACAAAACTTGCACATGTGGTCCCAGTGTGGGTGGGGCCTACTTATGTTTGTTCAAACAGTGTGCGGAACCAATCAGATGTACCTTCACATGAGTTATCACCCTTCATCAGTGGAGAAAACTGAGTTCATGTCTAGCCATTTTCAAACCAACGTTGCTCCTAACCCTTTTTGGTTTCGTCCTTTCCCCTTAGTCATTGATTCTTCACAAGAGATCCAAAAATAAAGTATGAGATGAATTTGAAGGAAAAGAGTATAAAATGCTAAAATTCTTAAATAAAAATATTTAAAATTTTGAGAAACTTTATGTATGGATTTTTCTCAAAATTATTTCGAGAGAGTACAAATAATCTCAAAATAAGTTCAATATTTTATAATCTTCTTAAAATTTTAAAACTTATAAATAATAGCAAGAATTTTTTTGAAAAAGTGAATTAACATTTCAATTAAACGAGACTATTAAAAAGATGAGTCATTTGTGATTTCTTTAATATTTTTTTCAGCACAATGGGGTCAAAAAATTAATAATAAAAATAAAAAATATATAAAATATCTCTTCAAATGTAGTGAAGTCGAACTTCATTAATAATTTAATCAAAATATTTATTTTCAATTATATTATAAACATATTAGAGACTCGATTCCTGTTGATAGTAATTTAATTTAGGAGAAAACTTATTTGCAAATTGACTTAAATTCATGCTAAAAACAATTTGAAAAAATTATGGGTGACTGACATGCTTTCTTTTTTCTTAATTTTTTTAACTGGAATTAACATTTTTAGTTTCTTAAAAATTTTAACAGATTACTTGTAGGATTTGAAATTTTGAAAAGTTATGTGGCACTAAATTTTATTTTAAGGGTTATTTGTATTCTTCCGGAACATGGAAAGATTTCCCCTTTTTTTCCTTTTCATTTCAATGTGAGATGGTTTTGCCCTCAATCCATAATGACGTCCTAACCATGGAGAGATTAAATGTTCTACCAGAAGATTACATTTTTCTTTGCAAAAGAATTCTATCTCATGTCCAAACTCAATGAATATGTTACATGTTAGGTAACAATAATTTAGACTTTCTGCAGGCTTTGCTCAAGGCAGCAGTGCGATTTCTATCAAGCTAAGTCCTTGTTAACTAGAATACTATTTATTTTGAAGGTGACAGAAAACCCAAAACCCCAACTTGACTCTGCCTACTCTAAATGGGAATTAAATTGAACTGAACCAATTAAACAAAACCATGCCACAATTGTAGGAGGGTGCATGAATCTCAGTAAAATAGTACTTAGGACTGCCAGTGTCATTAAACCAAATGGCCAACTTATGACTTTGAAAATCAGTTCGCATTGTCAAATGACCTAACCTCATAAAACAGAAAGTGGAAGCTTTTGAAAAATTAACGATTGAAGGAAGACAAAATAAGTTAGATTCTTCCTTAAACAGTTGAATCAACTGTCCCATGATATTATTGAAAAGTTTTTTTAATATTTTTGAATTTTAGATTCGATGTTAAATCTTTTAATAGGTTAACTTCTATTATTAAAAAAAGTTACAATCTATTACGTCTTGTGATTAAATGAGAATTTTTAATTTCATCGATAAGATAGACTCAAAAATATTAAAAAAAAATTCAGTTTTAAAGAATCCAAATATTTCATTTTTTTTTCATTTCGTGCTTTTTTTCTTCTTCTGTTGAAATAAGAAATTATATATATATACACACACGCATGTATATAAGTTATTCATATTTTAACATTTTCCGTAGAATATGCCAACATACAGTACAAATTTTTTGCAATTTGTCTTGCTTTGTCACCGCTGGTCCCAACAAAATTGCTCGTCGTGAACTCTTTTTACCCTTTTATGAGTGAGTAA
Source organism: Sindora glabra (assembly GCA_020226215.1). NCBI lineage: Eukaryota > Viridiplantae > Streptophyta > Magnoliopsida > Fabales > Fabaceae > Sindora > Sindora glabra. The sequence continues at coordinate 42,983,116 of CM035236.1, read as the reverse complement.
GACTACACTCATTTATATGAGATTGTCAATTTCAGTACAAATTTTCTTTTCATTTTGTTGAGTCCGATAGTGGGATTACAGTGGCCCAGCTCTGGTTTTCCTAACCCTCACATGAGTGTGGGAGAAAGATCCAAACAACAAAATCATTGAATCCACGTAATAAAGCAAAAAGGTTGTTAGGTCTAGCAAATATATATATATATATATATATATATATATATATATATATATATATTTACACACATATAACAATAACAATTAAAAATTTCATTTTGAAGTAATTAATTAAATGGGGATTCTAATTGTGATTCCTACATCTTTATGCTCTATTTTTTGGTGCCTTCTTTGATCCCATGATATGGATTTAATCATTGATATTTTATGATATAACTGTAATTATAATGCTAAGAAGAAAATTAAAAATATATGCTAATGATATTATCTATCTCATTTTCTCATATTTTTATTTAATTTTTTATATCAATGACAAAAAGGTCAAATTTAAAACATATAGTGTATTATTTAAAAGTGTTTTTAATAACTCCAAAACTTTTAACATTAAAAATAAGTATTAAATTTACTATATTTGAATAATTTCTTATTTTAAGAATTGAGTTTATTTAATAATTTTTAAAGTTATCCTTAATTATAATTTTAAAAATTTTATGTATAGATACTTAATAATATGGCATACACGATATATCTAATTATTACCTTTCAAAAAGAGAGATAATATTAATTATATTTACTCAATAAAATTTCATTAAAATATAAATAGTTGCTAAATATATTTAATTAATCAATTGTTCTTAAGGAATTTAATGAATTTTTCTTAATTTAATATTAAATATTAATATATTAAACAAATAAAATTTAATTTTAATTTGAACTTTTTAAATTAACTGCTGAACCCTAAATCCATTCTCACTAAACCATATCTAGTACTTACTCCTTGCATAATTATAAAGTGGAACAAACAACATCATTAATTTTATCTAGTGGTGATAATACTTAATTTGATTAAATGGCCAAACTCATCCACTATAATTAAAAATATTAAAATTATCTTTAATCCAATATAACATTACTCTAAATAGACCAAGTAGCCTAGTTTGATATGATTAGATTTATATAGTAAAATTGATGATACTAACATGAGATCTTAACATTTCTCATCGCCTAAACTGATCCAATTCTTGAGCAAGATCATTTAGCATGAAACACCTCCTTATGCACACAAGTCATGCTAAAGTTACACCAAAAAGGTGGACACCTACACTTGTGAACAATAAATTTAACTTCAAGATTTTCTCAAACTATTAAGACTGTGTATGCACTCTTTATCAGTTTTTCAGATCACACCAAATGTTATAGGAAAATTTTAAGGTGCCCCTAGAGTTTCTAAACCTTGGGTGGTATAGCACAATATCATCCATTAGATGAGATTACCTAAATCTTTAGTAATCTTATTCAATAGATGAGATTGTACCAGATATCCAGGGTTTAGAAAACCTTGGAGGGATTGTAGTTTTCCCCAATATTATACTTAAATCCCATGGGAGCCAATATAAAGTTCATGTATAATCTATTCTTCTTTAAGTTATTTTCATTACTATTATTCTATTCAAATACTTTAGTAACTTAAGTATCAGAGTGTACACGATAGACACTTCTTTTGTCATGTACATATGACATTTGCTACTTGTGTAAAGTAACATACTAGTCGTCCTATATAGGAAGGCTAACTAGACAAATTGGGAAGCACCAACTAGTGATTTAAACATAATTACACAAAGGAAAAATTACCTAATCATTAGATTGACATTAAGATCAATCAACAAAAAGATCTTTACAACCATTTATAATTTTTTTAATATGTTCTCACAAATTGGCAAGAAAACTCTAGATATAAATAGCATTTAATCAAAAAAGAAAAAATTTTAAAAAAAATAAATACTATAAAATTGCAATACAACATTGGTGTATTAAGGTATTGTGATATTTTTCAATAATACTAAAGTTTAAATGAATATTATTCATGCAAAGGATGGTAGAAACTTAATATGATATGCAAACTGGATACCATCCAATTGCAAGTTTTAGCATTCGATTGATTCTTCTTAATGGTGCATAAAAGATTCATTATTTCCTATGTCTAGTCGTGAGGCAAAAAACCTTAGGCTTACATTTTGCATAAACAATATGAGCCATTATGGTAACATAAGTAGCAAATAAAGCACATGGTTTGTTATATTGGTGATCTATAATCTATTTCTTTAGTTGAGCATGAAGTGCAAGTATATTATATTGTCCTTGTTGGTTTCGAATCCTAGATAACTAAGAAATAACATAGATATTTTCTTGATACCACTTATCAAAAACTTAAAGATGATGTGAAAAAAAGGTGTCTTGATCTTTGATACATATCATTAAGAGTTTTTCATTTTGCATGTTATGCTCTCTTTTGTACAATTAATGACTTCCTAACATACTGCGACTTATTTGTGTACAATGTTAAAGGATATAAAGAACATCATATTCCTAAAAATGGTACTTATTTTTTTCAACTAGAGCATGGAAAGAAGATAATGTATATCGATCACTAAAGATTTTTGCCCCATTCCTATTGGCATCACATGCTAAAAAAGTCTTTTAATAGGTTATTAGAGGAAGCATTGGCTCTAATGCCTTTAATTAAAGATGATATTTATGAATAAGTCAATATCATTTTTGACAAACCCTATAAGCCTGCAAGTGGAGATATTTCATGGAAAAAGATGTTTATATTGTTCAATTTTCTGTACTAGAAAAAGTTACTTATAAGACATAACATTGATATCATGCTCATGGAGAAAAGATTTATGATAGTCTTATTAGAACCTTGTTGAATATATCAAGGAAGAACAAGGATGGATTCAAAGCCAAGTTGGATTTAGTTGAAATATCCATTCGAGGAGAATTAGCATTAGAAAGAAGGGGTTGACATATATATTTTTTGCCAACTTGCTATACTCTATCTAAAAAGGAGAAGATTAGTTTTTACAAGTGTCTATTTGGTATTAAGGTGCCATAAGAGTTTTTTTTCAAGGATCAAAAGCCTTGTCTTAATGAAAGACTTGAAGATAGTTAGTTTGAAGTCTCATGATTTTTATACTCTAATGCAATTACTATTACTAATGGCTATTTGATTAATTTTGTCAAAATACATTAGATATGCTATTACTGAACTTTGTTTCACTATTATAAATTTACTTTTTAACGTTAACATATCAATATCAATTAAAGTAAAAATTGATGTATATAATGGTATAATAATATTTTTATAAATAATTGAAGCTTATCACGTTAATTCAAATAAAGAACTAACATCTAAAGAAATGTGAGGACATTTTAGATATTAATTTTAAAAAATCATTTTTGCCTTTTCACAAGACTTTAGATGGTTCATAAAATAACTAACATATAAAATCATGTAAATGGTGTCATATTTAAAAATACAATGATATTTTATATGTTAGTTTTTTTTTAAAAAAAAATCCTCATATTTTCTTCCCACAATACTTTAGATATTGATTCTTAAACTAACTAATATTTAAAATTATGTGAGCAATGCCATTTTTGAAAATACAAGGATACTTTCTCATGAGACTTTAAATATCATTTCTTAAAATAATTGATGTCTAAAATTATGTAAGTGGTTCTATTTTTGAAAATACAATGATACTTTAGATAGTGATACTTTGAAAAAATCATTGTCTTTTCTCGTCATATGACCAGTGACACTTTTAAGTTATAAAATAAAATCATTTGTCTTTGCTATCACTCACATTCTTCTTCTTATTTATTTCCTAACTCCTAAATTTAGTCTTTATCACTATCCAACTCTTTTTGCAAAATACTAGATCTCACTTCATCTTCCATTACATGTCATTGACCTATTGATACTTCTTCAACTAATATTAAACATGAAGCAAGTTTTAAGTATAAGAGTTTTCTTTCTTATTTCTATTTCCCATATTTGTGTCTCTTTTAATTTTCCAATTTTTTGTGTGTATTTTTTAAGAAATTTTATTTTTTGTGTTTCCTTTGTATAATTTTTATAGTTATTTTAAAGTTTTAAATAACTATTATATACTTGATAAAATGTTACAGAGGAGACCAAAGACGATCGAACAATGACAAGTGCTAAGTACATAGGTTTTTAAAATATTTTTATTTATATTTTCTTTATATAACTTTTGAAATTGTATTGGAGTTTTAAATATCTATTATGTGTTTGACAAAATAGTAAAGAAAAGTTCAAAATCTACTAACAACGATAAGAGATGGAGAAAAAAAAGAAAAAATCTATGAAAATGAATATTTTTTACAATTTTAGGAAAGACAAAATTTTACAAATGAATAGATTTAAAAAAATTACATGAAATCAATATAAAATCTTTCCAAATGAACAACTGAATATGAAATTATGACTTTTTAAAATTTTTAATTTAAAATATATATTTTTAGCAAAATAATGGGTTCATTCAATTTTTATTGTAAATATTCTAGAGAGATACAAAGAACCAATATTAAAAAATTATTATATAAACATTTGACATCAATTTTTAGTAAAAAATTAACGTGAAATGCAAAAAGTTAAAATATTTTTGGAAAAAAATATGTTAATCTCTTATAATAATTACATTGGCTATATACCAATATTGTTACTTATATTCCACATCGATTTAAAATTAACATTGAATATACCAAATATATAATGCCATCAGTATATATGTTAGGTAGAAATTGACATTAGATCTCTAAAACAACTACTATTAAAAGGATAATATCTAGTAATATTTCTTTTTTAGTGTAATACATATTAAAGTTGTTGACCCTAAGAAATTAAATGACTTGCAAAAAGAAGTTGTGATTATATCATGTTAACTTAAAATGCACTTCCCACCTTTTTTCTTTGACATTATCATGTATGTGATTATCTATTTGATCAGAAAGGTAAAATTATACAGATCAATTTACTTAAGATGGATGTACCTTTTTAAGTGACATGTGAAAATCCTAAAAGATTATGTCAAGAATTGACATTGGCTGAAAGGATGCCTTGTCAAAAGCTACATTGCAGAGGAGATGGCTGAATTTTGTAGTAACTACTTATCAAATGTGGTGGCTATTGGACTCTCAGAGTTTTGTCATGAAGGAAAAATTATAAGTAAAGGTACATTGGTTACATGGGTGGTGAGTGTGAGTTATGAAATGTGTATGCAAGCTTACATTTACATCTTTCATAATAGCAATGAAGTTTAGCCTTACATGAATAATGATATAAATCTTATAAGGGAATTGAATTGTAGAAGAAATAATTAGTGAGTCTAAGTTGAACACAATTAACCATTCCTTAATTGATTTTAAAGCCAAGTTTATTTTTTGATGGTGTAGGAACTGGATGTTGTTTTTGAGACCATAAGATGTCTGGCACATAGGCCACGCATAGAGTTCATCTTTTATTGTAAATATGATATTAATATATATTCTTTTTATACAAAAATCCAAGATAACATGAGCATTATACGAAATAGTAAGATTACTTTAATGGCTTAGGCAATGCATATGAGTAATTCTAAAGATGGGAACCTTATTTATGCCAATATGTCATATTATAAGATCATTAAAGACATTAAAGAGTTTAACTATGTTATGATCAAAGTGCGTATGTTTTAATGTAAATGGGTTAAGAATAGAAACAACATTTGAGTCAATAAGTTAAGATTTACACTGATGGATTTTAATAAGGAAAGTTATGAGGAGGAGTCAATCATAATAACATCCTAGGTAAAATAAATTTTTTATATCACAAACTTATTCGATAAAAAGCATTGTGTAGCTTTACTAGGGAAGAGATAAATTGTTAGTGATAAGGATGAAGAAGATATGAGAATAATATTAAAGTGACTCCTCCTTTTTCTATAGGAATACCTTTGATAAATGATGAATGTGGTGTGGAAAAGTTCTACATGTGAAATGATCATACTAAAGGATTCAGATTTCTTATGCCCATATTATATACATAATTAGTGTTATCTTTCAAATTATTAGTTTCTAATACTTGTTTATATATTTTAATATTCTTATATAATGTAAGTTTCACATGCTAAATTTTAACTCTTCTAGTAACCATAATTGTTCTAACTTGTTGGTGAGAATGGTGCTTCTGGATTTAATAAACAACACATAATAGCATTGAAATTTAATGTCATAAGTCAAGTGATAAATTTCTCTTCAATAGAAGTATATAATATTAATGTTGCACTTATCACATCAATTGTGACTTGTTTATGCTATTCTTTTGCATTTATCACATTATTAGAAGACAATGTGATTTCTTTTTTTAACATTTAAAGGTATTATTGTTAATTTTTGCAATATGTACATATTAATCATTACTTTAATATCTTCAATTATTTGAATTCAATTAAATGTATGAAATTATTGCCATTACGATTTTCTTATATTCGGATATTATTTTTTGTTATAGAAATAATGAAATAAGGCTTGAATACTGTTATCTATAATAACACTTCTTGTACAATAATATGGTTAGATGTTGATTGTAATTAGGTTCGGATGAATATCGCTTTAGGTGTAGTGGGATTTAAGGGAAAATAAAATACATATCAATTATTTTAAAAATTTGATATGATATATTGAACATTACATGATAGTTATTTAATATAAATAAACATATTGTGAAATGTATGATATAAAAGGACGTCAATTTTCAATCGTAATTTATAAATTAGTATTCAGTATAAATAATCACATCAATTTTTAAATTATAAATTGACATCATAATTGATTTTTCAAGTCAATTCTTATTGTTTTTCATGTTGGTTATGAAACCAACATCTTATATTAATGATTCAACAATATATAAACACTTAACATGTTGATTTTCTTATAAAAAATTGATGTTATTATTATTTTTCACATTGGTCTAAGGATTACTATTGAATATATTGAATATACAACATCACTTATATATACATTAGTTTGTAACTAACATCAAATATGTTAAATGATTGATGTTGTTCAACATTAGCATTTGTGTAATAGTGAATGATAAGTTGTAAAAGAAGATTAGTTAAGATTAAGGGATCCTAAAATTAAGTGCAGTATATTTTAACTATTAGCTACCATGATTAAGTAGCTTGACCTTTCATTTACTCATGTTTAATAGTACCACAGCCTATCTTAATTAATATTAATTTAATAGATTAGCCACACTTAGAGATCATGCTAATGATGATTAATTATCGAATCTAACAATAGAAAAGGAACACAAACTTTCACTCCAAGTGTAATCCAAATTTAGGGATTCACAAAAGCTTTTTTTTCCCTACATGAAAATTTTGACTAATTAATTATAAAAACACAAAATGAAAAGGAGGGTTAAATCAATTAGTTCGATTGTTCATGTTTTAAATTTAAATTTTATTGTCAAGAATTAAATGATCTGCTATTTAAATAATTTATAAATTATTAGGTAGACTAATAATATATTAGTAATTAATTTATCTTATTTTTAAATTTTTTAAAAATAAAATGAAAATGAGGGGGACAAAGTGGGGTCATATTAGGAGTACTTGTGATGAAGACTTTGGAATTGAAGGGCCATTTAGTTATTACTTTATTTTATTTGCAGTAATAATAATAATTAAATAAGCAATTATTAGTAGTAGTATTATTATGCTTTCTAAGTGGAAGATTACAAACCCCAAAAAGCTCTCTTTCTCTCTCTCTCTCTCTCGTAGTTAGTAAGATTCGCAGAGATCTCCCAAAAAGAAAGAAAAGCAGTATAGAAATATAGACTTCAACGTCAATCACGCAAACATCCTAAAACATTAATTAATTATTCATTATCACCATCATCAACAACACGTAAACTGTGGGGACCAAGAACCCTAAGTTTTCTGAAAACACACGCACCTGAAGCATTTATGCTTAGGTATCCTTTCAAACATACAATTGCCCCTTCCAAGAAGCCAACCAGGAAGTGTCGTTTAGAATTACTATATAAACATTAAAAAATAATAAATAATTTTAATTTTAAAAATAAAAATTATAATTTATTAACATATCATTTATCAAAAATTAATTGATGATAAAATTATTAAATATTTATCTAAATAATAAAAATAATATTTAAAAAATAAATATAATTTTAATTTTTTAAAATAATAGATAGATGGAAATAATTTTTTTCTTTAAAGCGGTACTTAAAAAAATGAAAGGAGTATCTATATACTCCAAAATAAATACATATTTCATTCCTACTTAATAAAAAAATAAATCTTATTTATCATCTTATTTTCTATTCCCAGTTCCCACGTACAGGTGGATTTGGAATCTCGACTCTACATTTAAGAGGGCCGGTCTGGATAAAGAAATAAGAGTAAGAGTAAGAATATAATTATAGATAAAATAATTAATTATCAATTTTATTATTTGCACATTCATTTTGTGGGATCCTTAAGAACCTACGTTATAATCGAAATATTTAAGTATTTCTCAATTTGGGTGTCTAGTAAGGCCATTAAATGATATATTAGTAGTAAGCGGTTTGGGCAGTGAGTTAGAAATTAAGTTCAAATCTGCCCATTCTATTACCTTAAATAGCTGAGTAGTTTGTGTCATAATAGGAAGGGCATATCAAATGAAACGGGTGTTTCTATAATAGATATAGGGGAGTGAATAGTAGTCATATGATATTGCATTAAAAGAAAAGATTTAAACATAATTAAATGTCATATAGTCACTTCAAAATATTATATGATTATTTAAAAAGATTAAATGACTATGTATTTTAATTAAAAATATTAAAGGTAGCAAAAATAAGTTTTAAATTTTTTATATTTATTAAATTAAATTTTACAAATTTATACTATCATTTTGTATTTAGTGACAACCATTAATTTTCATTCAAAACTAAATTTTAAATCTTATTTTCCATACATATAACATTACTCATTTTAATTTTTAATACAAAATCTAATGATCATAATTTGTTCCTTTCACTTACTCTATATTTGGATATAGTGAGAAAATGAATGAAAAGAAAATAGATGAAAAATGTGCAAGGAAAATTTATGAAAAAATATTTTTTTTACTTATTGTTTGGATACATAGAAAATAGGCGAACAAATGATAAAAACATTAATTTTTATTTAATTTAATTGATAAGTAAAAAAAACAGAAGAAGTTATTTATTAAATGATAAAATTGCTCATATTATAAACCAACAAAGTTACTTAATAAGCTCTACAAAAAGAATAATTTATAGCCAGTACCTTCATGTATAGTGGCACCCGATGCTGCTTTAGGATTTTACTTCTTACCATATTCAAGGTTCAAACTCAGGATTTTACGAATGTATGTGTTAAATAAATTACTACTTCTATTAATATAAAAAAAATAAATTTGTAATTATAAAGTTTTCTACCTATTTTTATACCTATTTAATGGAAAAATATTTTATTAATTCCCAAGTACTTTTTCAAATTTTTTTGTTTCCATATCAAATATTTCATAACATTCAAATATTAAGAAAACTTATTTTTAACTTTTTTATATATTTTTTCCACTTTTTTTTTTTCATAAATCCAAATTTAGAGTCAGTATACTTGTATAATCAAAAGATATAAGTATACTTTATTTTTACTTTTGTACACATTAAACAAAGAAAATATATTTATCCCTGTTTGGCATTAAATTTATGAGATCCATAGGGGTTTAAAAATGTCACTGGGAAATTAAAAAAATGGCAATTAAGTGAGTACTAGAGGAGGTTGGGCATTAAAAATTTTTCAGTTGTGCGACATTGGAGGGGAGGAGAGGTTGGAGTAATGTGAAACATGTATATCTAACATGAGATATTGAAGGCAAATATGATGTTGACACGTGGGCCATCCAGCAGTGATTAGTGGGACTGACGGTGTTAGATCTGAGTGTCATTTCTTGTGTTAGGATCTTGGATGCTATTATCATTATCATACTATGAAAGTTTCCCTCTGCCTTGTAATTGGAGGGAACCTTTGACTTTTCCTAGAGAGAGAAAGAGAGACAAAGACAAGGAGAAAGAAGAAAGTGTAAGTGTTGGTGGTGGGCAATGGTGTCGGCTTCTCGGCATGAAGCCATGGCAAGATTGATGTAATAGGGGAGAGAAACAGTGAGGGAGAAACGGGGAAGGCTAAAAATGGAATAAAATTATGGGTATATAACGTATGTTTCTATAATCTCTTTTAAAAAAACTTATATATAATATTTTTATTAGAGATTGTAATCTTTTTTATATAAAATGTAATAACAGCATTTTTATAAACTCTAATTTTTTTTATCAAAAGCCGTTGGCTCAAATGACATATCTAATATCTCTTTAAAATTTTATATTTTCCATTACATTTAGAATTCGATTATTGATTTTTACATGTATACGTTAAATAATTTAACTATTCCTATGACTAAAAAAATTTTAAAATTTTTTAATTTTGTTTGTTGTAATTTCAAATTAAGAAGAAAATTTTATAAGACTATATGATAAAAAAAACTCTAAAATTTTTAATTTTTGTGTGTATTATTTAACCATTCTTATGATTAGAAAAAACCTCTAGAATTTTTTAAATTTTGTTTGTTGTAATTTCGAACGAAGAAGCAAATTTTATGAGCTTTATATCAAATTTTTGTAAAACTTAGTAATTTTTTCAAAGACAAGCTCAAGGATCTATATTGTTGTTGGCAACTAGGTTATATATATGTTTTACAATGTCCTGTTACTTTAATCACAATTAAGTGTAAACATTGAGTCAAGTTGAGATAAGCCGAGTCAAGCCGAGCTGAATCAAGTCAAACCGAATGAACATTTACATATTGAAGTTCAAACTCAACAATATTAAACAAGCTTGAGTTGAAACTCGAGCTTATCAAACCTAAAAAAGTCGAGTTCAAGTTTGAGTTCAATTTAAATACAAGTTTAATCGAGTTTACTTGAATTTAAACAAGTTCTACATTCCCTACTTCAAATTTCTAATTGAATTTAAGTATTCGAATTCGAATTCGAATTCAAGCTTAAATTATATTCAAGCTTAAATTATATTTAATCTTAAATGAGCCTAAACAAAATTTTAACATTTAAATATATTTATATTATATAAAAAATAAAAATATATTTTGTATTAAGTTCACGAATAATTTGAGTTGAGTAATAAAAAATTCAGATTTAACTCATTTAGTAAATGAGTCAAGTTTATTTAAACTTGACTCGTTAAAATTCAAGTTTGGATCAAACTTTTTACGGATTAATCCTAAACTGCTCACAAATAATTCAACTCGTTTGCATTTTTAATCACAACTTACAATTATGATTGTAATTTGTAAAAGAATTATAATTTTCTTAATAGTATAAGTCATTAAATTACTGAATGCCTACAAGCAAAATTCACAAATCGAATTTTAAATATAATAATAGGTACAAAATCATTGAAAGATATAAGATATTACTTGAATCAAAAGTTCATAATAAAAAGATTATAATTATAATATAATATTATTGCAACATACTCTTTTAAGAGAAAATTAATGATGTACAATATGAAAAATTAATGATACATGGATGCACTTGATGCCCTTACTACAATATTACAATAAGGGCTAGATATCAATGCACCATTTTTATGATGCATTGCTTAATTTCATGATTCAAAATTTACTGATTTGTGTAATACTACACAAATTGAATAAAATTTAATATGAACAATAATATGTTCGTAATATGGTATAATATAATCTAGCCCTTACAATAATTATGCATAGTCTATGGATGAATAAATACATGCCTTTAATTATGATGATATGATACATTTTGTGGGTATATCATAGAAACTCCCATTGCTTTTATCGCACAATTTTACAGCAACCCTGCGTTGGATCCGCAGTTTGAATCCGCCATAGCAAAACCGTAAAATTAATTAAAGTAGTGAGTTGGGGTTCGTTACCAAGGGATGGAAATGAAATATTTGCTGTATGAATTTGTTTGATGTGTGTGTGATATGATCACATTCAGAGCTGCAGTTGCAGAAATAGTTGGAGTCAGCAGCCAGGTGGAACTCGCACAGCACAGGCATGGGCTTCACGGTTTGCTCATCGGATTTCGTTCTACTATTGTTTGTTTGTTTCACTTGCTAACCCTACGTCAATTGCCCCACCAATGACACCAGCTCCTGTTCATTCACTCCTACCTTCACTGTCACCCACAAATGTGTAAATTTTTTAAATAAAAAATTATATATGAAAATTTTAAAATTATAACAAATTTATAAAAAAAATGCTTAGTAAATAAAATAAATTTACTAATTAATATTATCTTTTCTAGAAGTAGATGCATTAATTTAAATATAAGTATTATAATGAATCATAAATTTTAAAGGAATAAAATAAAAAATAATTTATAAATTATATAATTATTAAATTTTAAATAAAATAAATTATAAAAAAATTAGGAGAAAAATAGAAATTATTATTTATCATTATTATAATCAATATGGTGTTAAAATTAAATTAAATATGATCATATCAAATAAAAATAATAAATTCTTTATCTTTTTTATGTAGCATTATATTTGAATTTACTTCACTTTTTTATTAATGATTTTTTGGTCATATTCCATGGAATGAGGGATTGATCCAATGAAAAAAAAATCAAATAATGATGAAGTGAATATAAATTACAATATTATTGGGTGTTAATTTTTTATGTTATTTTTTGCACATAATTTTGCAACTTATTTTCAATTTTTTAGTTAAAATTTTATGTATTTAATTTAATTTATATTAATTATATAATATAAGAATTATGTGCAAAAAATAATATGATAATTTAACATATAATAATATTATAATTCATGTTAAATTTTTTAAAAAAATTATTTAATTTAATAAAAATATTGTTTAAGTATATAATACGTATTAATTGCAAGTTTCATATAATTAAAGATTTGATTTATAAATTTTAAAAGTTAGTGGGTGTAAAATGCTACCATCCCATAGTTAGTGGGCATAATATGCAATTTTTTCTAACATTTGCCATTAATTTACTAAAGATGGAAGTAAAATATAAATTTTATATGGTTTCAAAAAGTAATTTGCTTATTTTCTGAAAGTAAAATTTAATCACTCCACAATTGGTGTGGTAATTTATATTTTTTTAATTATTTAAAATTTCATTAATTAAATTTATATAATAGAATTAATATATTTTAATAAAATAAATATTATAATATGTTAAAAATTACATTATATAATTATATAATAAATTTAAATGTAAATTTTTTACGTTAAAAATAAAAATTAAAAAGATTAACTTAGATATAATACATACATACATAATAATTTGTTTGGTTCGTCATTTGGCTCAGTCTTTAATTCATTGGTTAAAAAAAGATTAATCTTGATGAAGTTATGTTCTTTTTAAAAGAATGAGATAATGAAAATAGATATATATATATATAATATGAAAATAATATAACCATTATAATATATATAGATAGTTTGTTGAAAATTTGATATAAAATAACACAAAAGTCAAGATAAACATCTAATATACTTATTTTTTAAAAGAAAAATAAATAATTATGATTATTTATTCCCTGAAGAAAACTTTAATAATTATAATAAATTATAATAACTTATTTTTTGAAGAATAATTTAATGAGTAATGAATTACAATATTATAAAGAAACTTTAATTTAATAAACAATATATAAAATGTAAAATATTATTAAAATAAAATATATATTTATGTCTTTACATATTATATTACATACCAATATATTTTTAAATAGTTAATATTATTAATGATTTAAATTAATTAATATAATTAATTATCAATTATCAACTAATTGAATCAGTTAATTACTTACATATCAACTCATTGCTTGTCAAATAGGCTTAAATCTTAAACCTTAATTTTCAATAGAATGAAACAATAGTTTTTGAGTGGGTTTTAAGCCACGAAATCTCAACTAAGTCCAAACCAATGTCATAGGAAAATGGTGGAAGCGCTGGGCAATATATAAAGAAGACTTCAACTGAAGATTTTTATTACTACCAAATTTTTATTACTTTGATCAAACAATGTGGTAAGCTTTTGATTGGCCCATCTTAAGCAAACTTCAAATACATGAAGAATTGGTGAGTGGAAGCAAGTCAGTCACCCATACTTTTCTAACCTAATTGCATTTTGAGCCTCTTTCCTCGAATGTGTAATCTCGATTTTTTACCTTATCAATATTCTTTAATCTTTTAAAAATACATTTTTTTGTTCTAGAACTCATATTTTTAAATTAAAATTCATTATTTTAATATATTTTTATCTATTTCTATCATAAATTTACTTTCTCAATTTTTTAACCCAATAGCATTAGGAATCCCTTTCCTTGAATATGTAATCTTAATTTTTTACCTCATCAATATTCTTTAATTTTTTAAAAAATATAATTTTTATTCTAAAATTAAAATCTATTATTTTAACATATAAAATTTTTTATATCTATTTCTCTCCTAAAATAACTTTCTCAGTTTTTTTAACAAAGATATACGTATATTCGAAATTGAATTCTAAATTTTTTATATTCATTAAATTAAACATTATAAATTTATTTCATTTTCCTATATTAAATAACAATCTTGAATTTATATATTTGATATCTAATTTTGAATCTTATTTTTTATGCATTTAATATTGTTATTTTTTTAAAAAAAATGATAAATTTGCAATCGGCTTTGATGACTCTTTTTCCCTCTGTAATTGTTGGTTGGAAAATCAGACTGTCTATGATGGGTTTAGGATGATAAAGTAAGTGATGGGTCCAATTGACAAATCAATTTTTATTTTTTATTTAAAATTATACTTGACTCTCCTGCTGATTTTGTGGCTTTGATTCCTGCTGACCATCAAACCACATTGGCTAAGCTACAACTTGCATGTTGTGTATGTATAATTTATGTATTAATGGTTTGTACGTATTTGTGAAACACTATGTGATGCAGAAAAAAAATTAAATAAAGAACGATATATGCAGGCTCTGATCCAAAGCCAATCATTTTATACAAGGCTTCAACTGATACCATACTCCCATCACATGCTTCACATTATCAATCCTCATCTTGATTTCATTTCAATAATAATGGCTGATTTGATCATAATATTATATTATACCACCCTGCCTTTTTATATAGTGTCTTGTATATAAGATGCCTTATCACAAGGTAGAATGCTGCAATTTAGGGTGGCAGGTTTAGATAATTCATTTATTAAATATGTTAATATATATTATTTATTAAATTTATTTAATAATTTTAATTAATAAATTTTATATTATAAAATTATTTATTATTTTTATTAAAATTATCTTAATTATTAATAAAATATTATTTTAAAATTTTATTATTATTTTATTAAAATAATTTTTTTTATATATATTATATATTTATTTATAATTTAATTATCAATTATTTCTCAAATAATATTTTTAAAAATTTAATATAAATTTTTAAACAGATTAGCATATTAATCAAAATTCAAATAAACGATCATATTCATATTAAATTATAATATTGTGATAAAAATTGTTATTCTGTTGTAATTGACATTGGACAAGAATTTTCATCAATTATGCACACATGAAAAATCATCAAATATTTCATTTTTTATTAGGTATCTAGGAAAATTTTAAATTCTGAAGTATGATTACTAACAATATTATTACATATTGCATTAAGACCGCATTTTTGCACCGTGATAATTTTTTTTTTTCGTAAGACATTATCTTTTCTTTTCCCTCCCCAGTTCTATTCTGCTTTCAGGGAAGGCTTGATGGAAGGGTCTTATTTCAAAGTAATTTTTGGAGTTTTTCCTTACCAGAGACTAAAAAAGAAAAAAAAAAAAGGATTTCATATCCAGAATTTTACAGATTATAATATGATTATAATTTTGATCGTAATCTCAATTTAGATCGATACTACAAAGACAATATGAACATAAAAAACATAAATAAGGGATAATATTTGTCAATGTAAATACAACTGCATCATGTGTAAATGAAAAACCTTTTTTTTTTATAGCAGAGGAATGTTTATTGGTCAAATAATTAGAGGAATGAAGGCCACCTTTGTAAATTTAACAAGCACATAATAAAACCAAGTGGAAAATAGAAATGGCTGGCAAGACAATTGCAATCCTTTTGGGTCCCCAAGTGATGTTGGGTCATGTTGTTCCCATATTTCACACACTTTTTTTTTCCTTCTTGGGATGTCCGCAAAGCCTTTCTCTCTCCTCTAACCCTACTTTCTCTCTTCTCACTGTGTACTTATTTCTATATAATTTTCGTCAAATGCCTTTGGATCTGCGTATAAATAGACCCCAACACATGCAACAACTCCTTAATATTAACTCTATCCCCACAATTTCCCACATATCTCTCCTTCTGTCTCACTCTGTCACTACCTTCCTTAAAAGCTCAGAGCTTCCCTCCCATGGAGGATCAACTTGATTACCAAATTACCAAAAGACCGAACCCTAACTCCACCAACACACGCTTAAAGCTCTTTGGCTTCAACGTTCAGGAAGATATAATGGAAGACGAAGTAATTCTTGACGACATGGCTGAGTCAACTGCCAAGGCCACTTCCCCATCCGGGTCGGCAGATTCCAGTGGCGGAGGTGGCGGTCGAGGCGGAGGTGTTGGCAGCCCGTTTCCTCCTTCCGCCGGTGACAGAAAATACGAGTGTCAGTACTGTTGCAGGGAGTTTGCAAATTCACAAGCACTTGGTGGGCATCAAAACGCTCACAAGAAAGAGCGTCAACAGCTTAAGCGAGCTCAGCTACAAGCGACACGAAACGCCGCCGTTTCTTTCGTGCGGAACCCTATAATCTCCGCCTTCGCTCCTCCGCCGCACCTGTTGTCTCCGACGGGTCCGGTGGTGGTTCCGGCACCGCCACAGTCGTGGGTCTACATGCCGCCACGTGCCGCGCCTCCTCCGTTCCACGTATCGCATGGATGTGTCTTCCCGTCGGCGAATTCCGGTGTTGGGGGCAACGGTAACTACGGTAGTAATATGAATGGCAGATCTGCGGGTGCAGGGGTGTTATCGTATGGTGGCGGAGTCGTAGATTCCTCGTCCGCATTGTCAACGATGGGGTCGCAAGTACACGCCCGCGTACACAATAGGGTTGATGGGCCATCTTTGAGTAGGTTCTCCAAAGGGGACCCCGGCCCCAATTTTGATGATGCATTGGGCTTGGACTTGCATCTTAGCCTTGCCCCAGCTGGCCCGTGATGATGGCA
This sequence comes from Sindora glabra, assembly GCA_020226215.1. Lineage (NCBI taxonomy): Eukaryota > Viridiplantae > Streptophyta > Magnoliopsida > Fabales > Fabaceae > Sindora > Sindora glabra. Next base: position 42,965,720 of record CM035236.1, on the reverse strand, counting down.
CGGCTCACGGCTCGGCTAGGGTTTTAAGTGAGTGCAGCTAGCCAGATCTAGGTTCAAATTTGGGGGGCTTATATGGCTGCTTTGTGAACTTTGAAGGCGTTGGCTCACTTCACATCTTGTACATTTTCACATTTATTTGTTAATTTTTTTTCCTCTCTAAAGCAACTGATTTCACTTGGTACACAATGCAGTCATTGCTTATTGACCAAGAAGGCTAATTTATTTTTCGACTTGGCCACCATCGAATTTGTACAAATGGGTCATCTCCATTCATGAATTTAAACTTTTTTAAAAAAATTTAAAAATTACAATACATTGATAGAAAATAAAATAAGTACCAAATTAAATAATTAGTCTAGGTACACAAGTTATGTTGACATGGAGCAGTATGTGCATTGATTTCATTGGGGTACATTGTGGTCCTTTCACCATAATGGACGTATGCCCTTTACCTTTCAGTACCCAGAAACAAATAATTGGCTTTTTAAATAGTTTATAGTTGAACATTAGCCTTCATTGGGAAAAGATCTATATTTAAATTATATAATGTAGACCTCCACTATTTTGATGATATATTTGAATCATATATAATTTGAAACATTTTAAATAGGGAGAGCGACTCAACTTGGTTTGTATTACAACAAAGTTTGAAAGTGAAAAAATACTTTAGTTCTTTTGGTTGACTCATTTGGTAAAATTTAGTATTTGTATATTTTATTATTAATGAGAATTGATTAATTTGTTAATATCATTGTAAGTTTTTAAAAAATTATTAATATTTCCTGACTTTAAAATAGAATAATATGTCTTATTTTTAAATTTTTATTCAGTATTTATGTGCGTTGAAGAATATTTTAGCTTAAGTTCTAACGCATCAATATGTTAATTACTCATTAAATAAATTAAATTCATTATATAGATTGTTTATTAGTTTGAAGAAAATAATGCTAGCTAGTTTCTATTATTTTTCCTTTCACTGTTTTTTCCCCCACATTATGAAAAGGCAGGTGGGACAATGAAAGTACAATGAATGTGAAAATGGCAGAGTTTCTGCGGATTTTTTTTTAAATAAGACAAACTAATGTCTAAAATCTATCTATAGTCACATTATAAGAATCACAAGTCTTTGAAAGTGTACTCACTTAGTTGAGGTCAAATTAGTAAAAAAAAATGGTAGAAATGTGGTAAAATACTATTCCCTAATATAATTTAGATAGTTATTATAGTTAAATGTGGTAAAACCATGCGGTAAAATATGATACGACGTATGGATTTAAGAATAATTCGTGCTGACAAAGACGGTTCAAAATTAATTGAGGAATCAATGAATTTTTAGATTAAAAAAGGTAATTATACATATTTCGTTACATTGTTCTTTTAATTTGGCTTTCTGGGGTAAAAATTATAATACCTAAAAGGACGTGCTCGCATACATTTTTAAAATATGTTTTCAGTACATATTAATTTTCAAATGATTAATCACACTTATCAAAAGAACAATATATACAGCCTACTTATGGTTATAATATGTATATGTATATATATAATCTTATATATACACGAAAAAAATCATTGGTATTTGTTAATTTTCAAAAATCATTGACATGATGAATTTAAAAACTATCAAATTAAAATTATTTAATTATAATTATTCATTTTTAAATAAATATAATCAAATAATTTCAATCCAATTATTTCTAAAACTGCCACATCGTCAAATTTTAAAATCTTAACAATGCCATAAAATTCACCTGGTAACTTTCTTTTTTCTCAGAGGGTGTTAACTAAAACTTACAAATTTAGCATTGGCCACCTCTAATAAACTGGTAGGAAATTGGCTCACCATTGAGAATTTGAGAAAAGTTAGGGAATTCTTTTTTTTTTTTGTAACACTTTTTTTTTTTTACATTAACAGCGGAAAATTTGAATATAAAATTTCCATTATACTACTGAAACTCTTTATTGGTAGATTATACATAATGATTTAGGGTATAGGAATTGGTTAATTACGGATTATTTGGAGTTTAAATTTATGTGTTTAGTAGATTACTATTCTTACAATTATTAAAAAAATTAAAAGTCATATATAATCTTTCATTTTATTTAGAATCAATAAGAAGTTTCCATACATTTATTTTATAAGAAATCAAAATTTTTGGTTTTTGGGTTTCACTTTTTCGACCAACCTCCACTACTTATTAAGTCAATCAATCGGAAATCTAGCTAGCTGTTTGCCATAAAAGACGTATAAGAAAGTTGAATTTTAACTGAGTGGTCCTTCATAATTAGTAATTAGTTAGAGGAATTTGTTTGTTTTTATTAGTATGTTTAATGCTACCAATTCAGGAAAAACCTGGAATGAACATTGTATCTAGTTTTGGGGCTGCACTAATTAATGGCAAACCAATCTAATTGTTTACCTCCCTAAATATAAAATGTTGAATGTTTCAACGCCATTAATCCCGCAAAAAAGAGAAATCAAAGTGGGAGAGAGAAGATGGGACTAATTTCCTTCCTCTAGAGATGAAGATCAAGATGCGTTTTATACAATGAAAGAAAATTATTATAATGATGTGGAAAGTGCTCTGAAGTTTTTTCTCAAATAAAAATTAGTCTCATTTTTTATCAAAAAGATGTGGAAAACATTTATTTCAAATAGAAATTAATTTCATATTTGGTAAAAAAAATGTGAAAAAATCTTGTGTGTAAAAAGAATTAATGACTAAAAATTTAACAAATAACTAATAATTAAAAAAGTAATTTTCAAACTTATTATGAACCATTCTTTTGATTTTTCTCATCATCATCAATTATAATTTACTTTCTTTTAAATATATTTTATACTTCAAAGAAGTTACTAAAAAATAATAAGATTAATTATCATTAATATGATATTGAAGATATTTTATGAGTCATTCCTTCTTACCGAAATAAATATTTTACAATTATTTGAGACCAAACTTATAATTATTTAATTTTTTTTACCAATAATTATGATAATTTGTTTTGCTCTCTAATAGTGCATATATCTTAAAAAAGTCATTGAAAATGATAAGATTGATTGTTTTTAGTGTGGTATTGAAAACATTCTTTTAAAGATATCACGGGAGTTGCTCCCTCTCACATAGATGAATATCTTATAGTAATTTGAGACCTATCTTTATGAAAGAGATTAATTGATTTTGAGTGTTTCCAAAATTGTGCCTCCGTCATTTTCCTTGACTTCACTAATGCAATTTCAATCTCAGCTAACATTTCAAAGAGTTAAACAATAATATTATAAACCCCAAATAAAGCTTACTGATATAATCTGATTACTGTAACTTTTCTTGTATTGCAAAGATATCGATGACAATTAATAATTCCCCATTGTTCTTTTGATAGATTTATTTTGTTTTGTGAAGATCTTTCTGCCCCCAAAAGAAGGTGAGACATCATTGCGAGATTTCTAGTCTCTCTGAAAGCACCAACTAACCCTTTTGATGGTTTGTTGGTGCCTTATTATTTCCATCTTGACTTAAGGATTGGAGTTGATATACAGAACATGTAGGACCCAATTAACATGCAGAACAATTTCTACGAGCCGTTTGATTTCATTTTTGAAAAAATCAATGTTCGGTTTGATTGGCTGAGGGAACTAAAAATCTAGTGCTTGAGTCAAACACCATAATCTTTCGTTGTCTCCCATAATCTACTGATAAACCTTTGATATCTGATCAGGAGGTTGCTGTCCAAACACAAGGAAGTTGAGAGGGAAAGTGTTCGTTGAGAAAATGATGGAGAAAATTAGTTTCTTGCTCTTAATTAGAGACCTGTGGGTCAGACAAAGTTTACGTGTTTGCATCACTAAAGAGTGGAAGGAAAACCTAATCTGCATCAAGCAAGCACTATAGTGAATTCATATGTTGTTAGCATTTAGGGTTTTATTGCAAATTTTCTTTTAAATCGTTTACGCGCATGACTTCAACTCAACCCACTAGCTTGCAGATCAAATCTCAACCATGCCTCATATATCCAATGCCTGCTTCTCAACGAAGGGCAATTGGTTAAACAAAAATTATGAATCTAGTCTCAATTCAAATTTCGTCTCTCTAATTAGGTTGGTGGAACTCATATTTTAAATTACGATTTTACAAACTGCACTGCAATTATAATTTTTCATGATTTTGTATCACAATAATTATATTTATCTGAAATTTTACTAATCATAATATAATGGTAGTCACAATTTAAAATTAATTGAAGGTTGAACAACAATTTTGCATACAACGCAATCCGTATAGAGTGGAGCTTAAAATGCTCTTGTTGGCAGTTGGTATATTCACAAATTCTTCATGAGTGCCTTTTCTAAACGTAAGGGTGGTGTTCAGAAAATTGAAAAATATAGTTAATGGAATCAATATAAAGTACACAAGGGCGGTGCTTTTGCCATCCATTATTGAGATCCTTCCTTATCCTTGTGCAACCCGAAAGCAATATTTGAGAACTTAAAATTTTTAAATATCAAAGGAAGATGATATCATCTTCCAGGCTCTGCTAAACCATGAGCTTAGCTTTTATCTTAGTTGGAAACAGTTGGAGTTGGTTTCCACAAAGGAAGAATATTGAGACAAAGAGACTTTATGGGTTGGATTGGATTCTTTTGGTTTTCCCTTTTTCTTCTTATTGTATTTGCTTCAACTTCTTGGTATATTGGTTTGATTTGTGTGGAAGAAAGAAAAAAGGATGGTTCAGAAGTATGATTCATAATAGCAGGTTTGAAAACTTGTGCAGTACGTGGAAAAGTTTTGTTCCTTCTCTTGAGCTTTTTTGACATATATTCATATTACCTCTTGTGGTTGGTGAAGAAACAACTTAGAAAATCTTAACTCATTCCCGCATCTTTGCTACATCTAATCATCTAAATCAGCTGTCGGTTGGACCCCACCATACTTGTATCGTTCTTCTTGACAATCCCTAGTGAAGCTTTCTGGCTAATTTAAATTTCAAACCCATATGGAAGGAAAGAGGAAGAAGAAGGAGGAAAAGCCAAAGCAAGTTGAACCGTCATCTATTTTCTTAATTAGTCAAGAAATCCTATTGAATTAGAGGAATGATTAAGTCTTTGGCACGTTTAACAAGAGTAACCCAACCCTAAATCGTATTCAAATTTACTCATTAATTACAGTACCTATGTACACATTTACATGATAGAATCTCATATTTAAATAAACGTATAGATTGTCTCACATGTTTAGATTTTGCTAAATGTGTAAGTGTAAGGAATGTAATTATAGTTTTAAATGGTTATGTGCATCTTTGTAATTTTGCTCCATAATGTTTATGTGCGTTATGATCTTGTATTGTATAACGATATATAACTGATTATTTGAAAAATTGAGTCTGTGAACTCATTTTATAGTTGGATAACTTTCAGTAATAATTATATTTTTTTAGAGAATTGATTTGATTGATTTTTAGAGAGTGATAAATTAATTATTGATAGAATAAGCTATATAAAATAGCTTATTATTCAATCATGATCTTGAGTAATTAATGTTGATTTTTAATACTCCTAAAAGCTTAACAAATACACTAAAAAAATAAAATTAACAATTTTATCTCAAAAATCATAAAATGCTAGCAAAATATCCTTAAATTATATAAAATTATAATTTTATTTTTAAATAATAATTAGTAATTTATATGTACAATTTCACTCTTTCGTATAGATAAATTTATCTCTAAATAATACAATTAAAGGACAAAATTATATACATAAACTATTAAAAGCAAAATTATAATTTTATATAATTGAATGACTATTTTTCAATGTTTTAGAATTTTAGAAATAAAATTATTAATTTTTTCATAAAAAATATAAAATCAATTATGATCTCTCAATTGAATCATAATTCATTATTCACATCATCTATAGCACACACTTGTATACCTCTATATACTTAAGGTTCTTAGGATTATAATAGTACTATAATCCTAATTTAAAATTATGAGTAAAATTGAATGAATCAAAATAACTTCTGCTATAATTTTTCAACCAATAATGAGTAAGGGGGAAAAAAAAGTAGGCTATCCTTTGTCACTTAAGCTTAATGGACAAGTTGATCAAGAGATAGCTCAGCCATCGTGTTAAGTGTGTTGGATATCATGTGCAATATCCAATCACAAACGAAACCAGGGTTTGCTTGAATAAATCTATATTTTCTATATATGTTGATGACTAATTTGAAGCCTCCTTTTGCGTGCTAGCTATATAGATTTCCCAATAGTCAATAAGGCTTTCACAACTACAAGCTTTAGACTGACAGAGACAACAGAGTTGGAAGCTGACTAAGAATTGGGTTGTTTTTTATGTTTTCTTCAATTCTGCCCCCACATAGACGGAAGTTGATTGGCCAACCCAATGTTAACGTAATGTGAGTGTTTAATTAGTGGGTACCATGTTGGTTTGAATATATTTATAATCCTACCCTAATTCAATCCTAACGTTGAGATGTTTACGTCACTATTTCTCGCATTTTAGAAAACTATATTTTAACATTATGATTCAAGCTATTGTTAAAATTAGAAAAAAAATTTTAAGTTATCAAAATATGAAAGTAACATTAAAATTTTTAATATCGTCATAGAATTAAAAAAATTTCTTCAATCATGTAGTAGGTACGTATTAGAAAAAGATATTACAAATATAATTGAAACACATGGGAGAATATTATTTTATATATATGGGGTGATTGGTGATATACCGTTGGCGCATTATAGTATGTGAAAGTTGTTTAACTCAAGTGTTATAATGCTTGCATGCAAGTATTGGTTTCTTTTGATGCCGACGTGTATATATATGCATGTGGTAAAGTTGGTTATCTATCATCATTTTTGTTGGACCATGTGCCTCAATTTGGTGTTGGGGCTTGCAAAAAGTGGCAAGTTATGTTTTTTTTGCAATTTGATTCAAGTGAGTATCTAATGTGTATTTTCTCTTCTGCGTTTGTTGAAAAGAAATGCTATCTTACTCCTTTTTAGGAGAAATTATATTGGCATACCCTAAAACTTAATTTAATTATACTTAATATTTCTCATTTCTTAAAATTATATACTTTTATCTTCAAAAATAGTATTTCCATCATTATAAAATATAATAATATTAACTTTTTAACTTCATCTCCTTTTTTAATATTATTCCTTATGATTAGAGAATTATTTTCTTATATTTTTATTTACAAATATTATAACATAGTTACATATAAAAAAGAGAGAATACGTATACTACAACATAAATACAATTACACTCCGATTGCTTCGCAAAAACTACATTGATTTAGAAGCTTACACATATGTATATTAAATCATTACACATTACTTTAATTGACATAATAAAATGTTATGATAAGGGTTTTATTTAAACAAATCTATATGTCTCTTCTTTTAAAAAAAATAATTTTTTATATGACACATTGATACGTTGGTTTTTAGTTAAAAAAACCAACATGAAATATACAAATAATATTTTTAAACATCAATTTTCACTATCCTTGTACACCAAAAATGGAATAAATTTAGCACCCATCATTCAATGTGACAATTTTATCAAAGTAAAAATTTAAGAACAACAACAATGATGATGATGATGATGATAATAAAGTTTACCCAAAAAATTTTACTTTTTAAATATTAGCCAAACCTAATTGTATAATAAAACTAACTTAAGACCATAACTTACTAGAAATCAAATTCGTTATAACATATAGCAAATAAATTAGCCCTTAACATTTATGATTTAAATTGTTTCAGATTCATACTACAAAAAATACACTAAAAAATTATGAGTTGCTCTACAAAAAAACATATATTTGGAGTTTAAAGTTTTCAAGAGATCATAACTTTGTGTTTGATTATCCATATGGGGTAATTTTCTTTTAAATTTTGGATAACTATTTTAGATTTATCTAATGGTAAATAGGCTATTTGCCCTCTAAGAATTATGAAAAATAGTCATTTTAATTGATTTTTTTACTTTTTCTCTATTTCTCATCATTGTTTAAGTGACTTGGGATTGCACTATAATATTTTATCAAATATATAATAGGCATCTAAAAGTTAAATACGACTGTAAAAGTTATAAAAAGGAAAAATAAACAAGATCCCTTTAAAAACTTGTGAAAAAATTCAAAAAAATGAAAAATATAAAAATTAGAGAAATGGAAATACTATTATAAATATGTCCTTTAACATCAGTATATCAATGTTAATTATAGAGGAAATCAACATTAATAACGGTGTGGTGATATTGTTATAAATAAATACAACTTACCATGTCCATAACATAATAAGCAGACATAAATAAAGTCTTTTTCTAATAAGAAATGGAGTTTCTGTCCCAAAAAGCATAAAATGACAATCTTTACAATTGACTTCTAAGTGAATGAAATGTTTGTATTTATGATCTTATTAAAAACTATAAACAAAATTTGTATTTTAGATGTAGGTGTTACATGAAACTAACATCTAAAGGAATGTTAATAGCTAACTACTAATAGTAATTACAATGTTATTGAAAAATGATAAGTATTTTAGACATCAGTTGTATATGAAAAACTAATGTTTATAAGTTATCTTAAGCCAATTAATGTTTATATTTATGTTACTATTGGACACTAAATATTATTTATATTTAAATGCTCTACTTATTTAGGGTTTAAGGTTTAACGAACTATATGATTTATGATGGTATCACTTACAATGTTAACTTTCAAATAACTAATGTCAAGTAATAATTTACGTATAATGTCACTTATTGTCCATAAATTTTACTCCACTCTCTATTTGAAACATTTTAGTGATACTTTAATGTTCATTATCTAACTTTAACATTTATTTGAAGAGGAGAAAAATAAATTTCCCACCATTTCATTTAACCCCTTTAAAGATATCATAGAATCTTATTATTATTGTTTTATCCATTATCATCTAAAAGTGTCAAATAAAATACTAGGGGAGCTATTTTCCTCCTTCTCAAATAAAGGCTTACTTTGGTAATTGAGGTAAATGTATTATCTAGATCCATTGTCATCTGAAACATCAAATGGTGATTTTTGGATGATAGTTATAAGAATTGGCACTATCAATGAAAATGAGAATGGAAAAGTGCACAGTTCTATTTTTTTTCTTTTTCATTTTTAAAGTTATATATTACTGTAAAATTATATTTTGTCAATGTAATGAATCTAATGATATAAAAAAGTTTATAGAAATAAATAAAATTACAATTTCATAATTTATCATTGTCTCCTTTCTCATATATATATATATATATGAGTGTGTGTGTGTGTGTGTATCCTTTCTTATGTTTGCAATTTTCTACATTTGGAAAGTTTTTTGTTTTTAAATAAATAGTCATTTCTGCTCTTAAATAGTTTAGGTGATAAAAGATATCCATAATCTAATGCGATTACCATGATCATAAAATTTGAAGTATTTCTATATGTGCAAAATCAGGTAGAGCACTTCAACATGAAGAAGTTTTATAAAAAAAATATTGGTAATTAAACAATGTCAGTTATTTATCATAACTAACGATTAAAGGTATATATACCACTAACTAACATGTAATAAAAATTTATCAAACATTATGGTTAAGCCATACTTATAAATATTTACCAATGTGTGATATATAAAGAAGTTTAAATAAATAAAACTGAAAATGTCTAAATGAATGACATTTATGAAGAAATATAAATAAATAGAATTGAAACAGCTATATGAATGGCTTTTATGAAGGAACTTACAACAACATTTTTTCTGTGTCTATCATGTAAGTTCATTTTGGTCATCATAATAGTTCATCAATAAGAACTTACAATGGTTTTTTTTTGTAACCATCATGTGAGTCCATTTTAATTGTTGTGACAATTTATCAATAGTTTACATATTATTTTAGTACTTAACCAATGTTTTAAGTCATTGCAATTATATATATGCCCAAACATACAATATTAGTTGTAAATTAATAATTAATGTTTAATTATTCCATCATTGGCCTATAAATAAAGCTCTCCCTACTAACAAATTAGTGATCTTTCAAAATAAATATCCTTTTATAAAAAAGAGGGCTTTTGAGTTAGGGAGAATAAATCTTGGTATTTGTCATTATCTTGGCTATATGAAAGGTTTAGGGAATTTTCAAAATTTTTTATAAGAACTTGTATCCGCATATTAGAAAGAACCCTAAGAGATTCCTAAATTTTTTCAATAACTCAAGTAATGTTAATAATAAAGTTTACATACTTCATCTTAGAAGGCTTTTTTATTAATGGATTCCAAAAACTAACGCTTTTAGAAAGTTATGGAATCAATGAAAGTTCTTTCCAAAAACTTATATCCACACTTCAACCATAAACATTAGAATTCTACAAAGCATTTGGAAGGATTTTGGATAAGAATCCTTCCAAATTCTTTATAAAATGCTTATGTTTATGTTTGAAGTGCGAATACAGGTCTTTGGAAGGAACTTTAGGAGATTCCAATTCCTTCTTAATATTAAATGCTACAATCTACAATGTTCATCTTAATCTTAGAAGTTGACTTAATATTAGATTCAAAGCATTTCTAATCATGTAGTATGGATAACATGTGTTGTCCATGTATTCCACTTGATACTAATGCTTAATTACTTTATTTGCTCTGAGCCCCTAATACTCCTTATGTTTCAATGCGAGAATCGACATGTTGCTTGTTCTATATGCTGTGTCAAACTCTGATAGATATAAAGCAAGTAGCATAGTCATTCTTGTATTAGAAAATGGGAACACTTAGAAGCTCATAGCAAATAAAGCAATTAAGCATCTCAAGTTTAATAAATACAAAATTGATAGAATCAAGCACATCAAAAGTCATTAAGTAATATGAAGAAATTATAAGTAGAAGATAACCACTTTTCCTTTTAATTTATTAAGGATGCCATGCACATTTATGTAAATGACAAGTCTATTATTTATTATAAAAACATTTTTTTCATTGTATATGTTTATGTAATAATATAGAAGTACATAAAATAAAAGAACATATTTTCATAATAAATTGTATCTCTTCTCATTTGTTTCATTTACATTCAATTTGTTATTGTTATTATTAATTGTATAATAAAAATATCATAGTGTAAAAAAAAATTTAATGCTACCAATTTCACTTCTTGTAGTATTGATATATATGATATATATGTAAATTGTAAATTCTAATGCTTCTGATATGTATAATTAAATTAGTTTTATTTTGATATGCATGATTGTTTTATCTAAACATTTTGATATGCAATAAAGAAAAATTCCACATCAATTTTATAATAAAATTGATATGGAAAGTTGAGTTATTAGGCTTAAGATGTTGATTTTAGTTTATCGTTAATATGGAATATTTAAATAATGTCATTTTTCTCTCCTTAAAACTTGTAAAAATGAAGGTAAGAATTGAAATTGGAAACCTATCCCAAGCATCAAATTGGATATATATTACAAAGTATGCCTTATAAAGTGATCAACAAATTGTAAATATAATACTTAGGCCTACTACAATTTTTCTCCAATTGAAAGGATCCCCTTTGCTTGCATTCAATTGTTTTTCTCTCTTGCTGTCACTTTCTTCTTAACTTTAAGGTTCGTTTAAATGCCTAATTTCTCCTTTAAATCAATTATGAACATTTATTTATTATATATTTTGTTAATTTGTTTGGATTCTTTATTTCTTATTTGATTGATTAAAATTTTGATTGATGTGTCTTAAAGAAAAAGCAAAAATATTCTTCTTTACAAAAGTAAATTAATGGGTATTTCTACGCAAAAGATTAAGATAACATGAGTAACTCAAATAATATATGATACCACTAAAGTTCAATAGCATAAGTTAAGTAATAATTTTTTTTTCAACAAAAGTATATTATATTAATGTTTCACTTACAACATCAATTCTAATGTCCGTATGCCCTTATTTTGCAACAATGGGATTCACAAATATTTTTATCAATGGTCATGTCATTGGAAAATAATATAAGTTCCTTTTCAACATTTAGAGGTATTAATTTTAGATTTTGAAACTTCATTATATTATATATCTTTTACTTTTTAGGCCTAAATAAATGTATCATTCTTTCTTTTTTCCAATTTATTGCATCTGAAATATTAATTTTGATCAAAGACATTAAAATAAGGCTTGAATATTGTTACTACTTGCACAATAATACAAGTTGTTGAAGTTTTTAACTAGGTTCGAATATTGTTCTATAGGTGGTGAGATTTAAGAGATAGTGCTTGAATATACCAAATATACACTAACATTCATATATACATTAGGTAGTAACCAATATGGAATGTGTTGAACAAACTAATGTGTTTAGACATTGATTATTAGATGAAAATTCACTCATAGGAACTAATGTTAAAAATAAAATAAATCGATTCTTTTTAAATATTATCATCTAAAACTTTTCTTATATTTAGAAAAATGTCATTAGCTACATGATTTTATACGTAAATTATTTTAGAAACTAACATTTAAAGTTTTACAGGGATAAACACATTATTTTTTAAAAAAACTAATGTCCAAAGTTTTACTCATATTTATAGAAACATCACCGTCCAAAATTTTAGACATAAATCATTTTATAAACCAAAGTCTAAAGTTTCATAGGAATAGATATGTTGATTTAAAAAAAAAACATTGATGTTTTAAATTTCCTTCTAAATAGCGATAGCCTAAAACAAGGCATTTGTATCATGTTAAATGTTAGTTGAAGGAGTATTAGTAGCTCGTAACATATAGTGAAAGATGAAGTAAAATCTTGGGTTTTGTAAAAGCAAGTGGATGAAAATGGAGATTGAATTTGGAAACACATAAGAAAGAAAGTTAGAGTGATAACGAAGAAAAAAATAAATTTTGCTTTATTTAGCATAAGACATTATATATCAATTCACTTATAGGAATTGATGTGAAAATAAAACAGATCAATTTTTTAAAAAAGCTAATGTATAAAGTTTTTCTCATATTTATAAAAAATGTCACTAGTTTTATGACTTTAGTCATCAATTATTTTATGAACTAATAACCAAAGTCTTATGAGAATAAATACATCAATTTTTTTAAGGACTAACATTTAAAGTTTTTCTCATACTTAAAAAAATGTCACTAATCCTAAAATTTTAGATATTGATCATTTTATGAACTAACGACTAAAGTCTCATGCAAATAAATTGTTACAAACTAGTTTAAGGCACATGACTGATATAGGTAGTTGCTCTGAGCAACTACTAACATGCTTTCCCTATATATGATCAATGCAATAGTTTACATGTAATGGTACATCTCATTTAAGGAGAAGTTAATGTTGAAATCAAATATAATTGAATTTTTTATTCATCATGCAATAAAATATATTTGTAAGTATCAAGCCTAACTATCTGAGGTGTATTTTCACACAAAAAATTATTACTCAACTATTCTAGCATGTAGTAAGGTGAGTCCTGGTCGAACTTAAAGGAATAGAAGTCAATCTATGGATGTAGAATATAAAAAATTAAACAGTAGTTTACATTGAAATCTAAATGAAACAAATAAAAATAGAATTAAAAATACTAGAATATAAAAGTCCAATCCAAAGGAAATCATATACCAATTTTTAGATTTATCATGGACACCTAATAAATTTTAGTATTGATTCAACTACTTAAATGAAAACTACTCTTAAGCTAGTAGCCATTGAATTCCAAAGGCTAATTACTTTAGATAAATATTCTCTTACTACCAATTTAATTTATAAAAATCATCACAAATCTAATCAATTATGTTGTTAATTAATTAGAATAAAGTTAAAACCAAATTAATAATTTTATAAGCACAAATAGCTAATTATTCTCTATTTTTCTTAAGCAATTAATGATTCATCTAGGTATCAAATCACTAAAGCTTAATTGCTACTACTTACAATTAATCACAAGTAACCTATACATGAGAATTAACTAAAATTAGTTTTTTAATTATAATTATAATAGATGATTTAACTAATCGACTATAATTTTCAAACTATCTAAGCAATTATTCACAATAAGAGTAGAAAAATAAAAGATAATTAAATTAAAAGCAAAATTAGGAACAAGGTTTTAAAATCAAATTGAATTGAAATATTAATCTCTTGAGCTATCTAAAGAAATCAACTACTTTTGGTGGTTTACAAACAAACTTAGACATGAAAAGAAAGTTATCTAATGTTTGAGTGCTACCTTTGGATGTATAAAATCATACTTAACATGTATAAAACCATACTTACAATCAATCACAACTAACCTATACATGAGAATTATTACAATTAGTTTTCTAATTATATATTATAATAGATGATTTAACTAATTGGCTATAATTTTCAAACTCTCTAAGCAGTTATTCACAGTAAGAGTAGAAAAATAAAAGATAATTAAATTGAGTAAAATTAAGAGCAAGGTCTTAAAATCAAATTGAATTGAAATATTAATCCCTTAAGCTGTCTAAAGAAATCAACTACACTTGGTGGTTTACAAATAAACTTAGAGATGAAGAGAAAGTTGTCTAACGTTTGAATGCTACCTTAGGATGTATAAAACCATACTTAATAAGATTTCTAAGGAAGGAAACCCTACTAAGCTAAAGAAGGTTAACTCTTAAGGTTACCATGATATGGATCTTGCTTAATTTGGAAGGTTAGAGCCTAATTTATAAACTAAAACATTAAAATTACTTACTATAGAAAAATCTTGCAAGTAAAATCCTAGCCATTTTTTTATTATCAAAATAACGTAGTTTTACTAATCCTAAAATATGAAAGTTTTTGAGCTAGAACTAAGCCAACTTTTGGCATTATTTCAACTCATGGAGTTCTAAATGTGGTCCAAAAATTGCAATTGGCTCAAGTTGGATAATAACACTAATTTATCTTCATAACCAAATTCAATCATCCAAATAACATAATTAGGCTTTTCCTTCACCACAAAGTTTCTATAGGTTCTTATTAGCTTTTCAAAAATATAAAGATCATCCCAAATAGACTTTTAAAACTCAAGTTATAACTAAAAATCTAAAACAATGACAAAACTAGCATTAACTAAATAATTTAGTTACATTCCAAAAATATGACCGAATGAAAAAACAAAGCCAATTTCACTAAATTAAACACACGTAACACCTTAAAAGCCAGAGTATTAAAGAAAATAATATAGAAAATATTTTACACATCTATTTCTGTAAAACTTACCACAAACTAACTTTGAGTGGGCTCACTTCCAACCATCTTATAGCAATTAAGCATCTAAAGGTAAGGATTTCCATAGAAAAGAAAATAAAAAGAGAGTAAACTTTAAAAAAAAAACTCAATGAATAACTAATGGATAAAATAAGGTAATAAAGTTACATTTAGTATAAATCTTACAAATAAATTTAAAAAAATGGAATTACTAAATTTGCCAACAAGAAGTAGCATGCTTATATAGCATGGTGGGAAAGAAATATAAATATACAAGATGCTTCACTTTATCTTTTAGACAAAAGCTAGTTTGAATATAGAAATTAACTTCTTATTAGGGTTTATTTACTCATTAGCTTATCATTTCATCACAAAGAAATTTATTTAATAAACCATTATAACAAAAGAAGTGAATAATATAATTTCAATTTTCTTTTAACTTCCTTCATCCTTATTCCTCACAAGTATATTCTTGTCTTTCTAGGTTAACTTTATCCCTCAAAAGTGAGTATGCAAATCTAGTGTATAAAGTCAAAATATGAATTTTATTACCCCAATATCATTAAACCTCATTTATTATATAATTTGTCATAATATGATGACAATAACATCTATAATAATTCATTCATGTATATAAATGAATAGTATAACTAACATATCACATCAATCTTAGTATAAATTGAATTCCCCCCATATTCATATACAATGAAAATTACATCAAGCTATAATCATTATTACACAACATTACAATAACCTGACACATCATATTACAACAAGCTTACATTTACAAATCTAATATAGTTTCATATCACACCTAAAATCATAAATAAAGTTATCAAGTTCATTTCATACCTAATCATTCATATCAAGATTATTCATTCTCATACTTCATATATAGAAAGGTACAATTTGACTTAAATCCTTATAGTATGCAAAACTAAAATGGAATTAGCATATAATTAATTACTTAATTGATTATTATTCTGTAAAGGCAATCCTAGTCTAAGTTAATCTATTACCTTATCATTTTCATAATGGTAATTGATACCTTTAAGCAGATACAACTTCCACCCTATGTAATCGATCCACTTATCATTTTCATTGTGGTAATCAATTACCCTCAAGTAGAAACAATTTCTATCCTATATAATTGATTTGATAAAAAATATCTTCCAATTTTGCAAAATTTTGTTATGGAAAAACTATTCATTCACCACATTTTGATCTTAAATCTCACTCATAACATGAAATCTTACAACCCAACTATCAAAATTTATAATAAACACATTCACATAACATGATCCATCATAAAAATCGTAATTTAAAAGTCCAAAACTCAAAATCATCCAATATTTCCTTAAAAACCTTATATTTGCTAAAGTATGAGAAACTTAATGAATTCAAGAAAAAAATTAAGTGAAATGTTGCTTAGAAGTTAAAAGTGAAAGGTCTGGAGTGTAATTTGTCAACAAATAGATTAGTTACACATCAAAGAAAGAAAAATCTCAAGTTAAGGCACTATAACTTCCTAAGTTTATCATTAATAAATATTCAATAATTTCCTATGAGAATAGAAGGAAGTTTAATAATGAAATCTATAGAGGTTAAAGACATTAAAAATTTCTTTTCTTAATTAATAGATAGTGACAGAGAAATTAAAAAGGATGGAAAGTACTTTTGGAATGGGAATTGAGAGTGTGAAATGAGAAGACAAGGAAAAGAAGAATATCAGGTTTATTGTAAAGCAAAGTTAGCTTTTGTTTAAGGGCAGTTTCAAGAAATAATAATGTAACTCCTCTAAAGTTCCTTATTTACTTTATCTTATTTTATACAACCACGCCTTAATCCAATAATTGATTTCTACTATCATTTCATATGATAATATCATTCATTAGCATTTTTCCTCTCTACTCAAACCATTCACTACTTAATAAATTAATTGATCTTCAATTCACAGTAACATATTACTACTCTTATAGTTCAAATTACTTAATTACTTTAATTTCTAATACTTTTTGATACATAATTAATTATCAAATTACTAATCCTAGTGTGACTAGGTGTAATAAGACTCCCTTTTAAAAGAATTTAACCCCAAATTCTACAGGTACATTATGCATTACGTGGTCAAGATGCTCAATTAATTGAAAGGGCTTATATGTAAAGCTTATAAGTAAACCCCAAATTGTAAAGCTCATACATAACTTGTTTACTTTTATTATTAGGTTAGTTTTCTCTTAATCCTTTTAGTTTAACATTCTAGATACCTATTTAGCCAATGTTTCTATTGTTTTTTCATTATATCTTAAGTTAATTAGTGCACTTTTTATTATTTCATCTCAAAACTACCAATGTCCATCTCATGAGTTAAGCAATTAACTTTTGCCCTAAATGCATATAAATAACTCCTACAACACACTTCTAAGTCTTTACATAATCCTTTTACTTCTTTATTCATTAAAACCTAGGTCATAATTTTGTTTAGTACTAGAGTCCTTAGAGCATTACATTGGAAACAAAATACTAACTCACTTCATTATTTGATCCGAAACCAAACCTATACTCCTAATTATAATCTTTGACAAGATTAAGTATGCTTGCCAAACTTTTTAGGTTGTTAGTTCCTATCAAGCATGTACAGGTAAAATCATAACCTTAATTTTTTAAACATATAAATGATAATAGGAAGCATTATAGCCCACCCATAACCTAGTGGTAGGCATGTCAATTCTAAACTTCATATAAATGATACGCAATTTGTAACAATTCATTATTAGGGTACAATTACAAATATCAATACAAAAGCATAACTAAGAAAAGACATGGTCACATTACAATTATGGTTGAAGAAAGTTAAACCCCTCCCTTAATTTTCTCACCTTACTATTTGGCCATACAATATAGATTCTATATGCATTTAGATTTAAGGAATTTTTGAGGATTCATTCTCAATAATAAATGCAAACATCATAATTTTTCATAACAATTCAGTATGTGAAAGTATAATATATCATTAGAATGAATAAAATGTTTCAATAGGATTTACAATATTTCTAAATGGACATCAAGGATAAATTAGTTGTTTAACTTTTCCATGAAAACTCTTGTAATAAAAATGAAGGCTAAGGTGTCACTAGAAACTATAGGTTTCAAATGGAGATAAGTAACAAATGGCAATTTATGCAATGAGAATGAGTTAATTGTTCAATTTTTTAAGGTTAAATCTACATAGGACTAATATGAGAATTTAATGTATATCCCTATTTTTTTATCTTTTATAAATTTAGAGTAAGTGATATGTTTATTGCAAATGACTGTGTAGATTTAAGTGTATTTGTTTGTATACATATGGTATTTTTGGTGTATCCATTGTTATAATGATATGGAAATAAATAAATTTACATGTGTGGATTTTCAGACAATGTTTTGCTTAATTTAATGATATGTCTTTATAATCTTTATCATCCATTTTTACATTTACTCTTCTTGAATTACATATAATCTACTAAATTATTCAATGACAATATGTTGAATGATTACCATTGTTTGTTTATTTATTTGTTATAAATTATAAATAGTGCAAGAATTAGTTTAAAAATTTTTTCTTGAAGAAAATATGTTAGGATTTTACAAATAACTAACATATACTACTATAAAAAAGTAGAAACACTATTGCCTAGTACACATTGGTTAAAAAGTAAATCAATGTATATATTAGAGTGGTGGTATTTTGTATAATATAAGGAAATTTTAGACATTGGTATTAAAAAAATCAATATCTAAAATCATTAAACTAGTGACATTTATGTAAATATGAAAAAAAAATTAAATGCCTAAAGTGTTAATTTATTAATAAAGTAAATCTTTATTATTATTATTATTATTATTATTATTATTATTATTATTATTATTATTATTATTATTATTATTATTATTATTATCCAAATGTAAGTAAGTAACTAATGTTCCTTCAACTAATATTAATCATGAATTTTAAGCCATTGATTGAAAATATAAAAGTTGCATTTCTTATTTCTATTTCTCCAATCTCTACCTTTTCTATTTTTTGATTTCATACATAATTTTTTTAAAAAGGTTTTGTTTATATTTGTTGTAAATAGGTTATTATTTCAAAAAGTTTAGTTCTACATCGACTAAGTCAAGACTCATATGAAGGTTTAAATATAAGGTTTATTAGTTAAGTAAATTGAAAAACAAAGTAGA
Organism: Sindora glabra; assembly: GCA_020226215.1. Taxonomy (NCBI): domain Eukaryota; kingdom Viridiplantae; phylum Streptophyta; class Magnoliopsida; order Fabales; family Fabaceae; genus Sindora; species Sindora glabra. Next base: position 42,946,240 of record CM035236.1, on the reverse strand, counting down.
TGATAGGCTCACATGCACCAAGTGGTTCAAAGCAAGTATAATTGTTGGGTTTGCCCCCTACATATAAACAATACAGAAGGCTTGGATTAAGTCTATTTTGAGAAAATATTTCTAACATTTTGCAATAACTAAGGCTTATTTTAAAAATCAAGATTTTTAGTCTGTTGAAATTAAAAATGAACGCTTTAATTTTTCTCCAACATATCCTCCACATTTTTCTAATGCCATCAACCTTATCTTCCCCAACATCATTCTATGGAACATTCTCTTAATTTCCTATAAATACTACAACTTGTTTATCATCTCAACATGGAAAAATTAAAAAGCTCCCATATGCTTTTTTATTCTTCTCCTTAAATGCTTCTTTTTTGCTAGGTATTCCACTTTCTTGCTATTTGTATCTTGCTTTGTCATACTTTCCAAAATAGACAAGTTTATTGAATCTTAAGGGAGTTTTTGAAAATAACTTTTGCATGAAAAGGTAAATAATTCCTTAAAGATAATGACATTTATCACACTTCAAATCGCTAATTAGACCAATAATAAATTTTATACTTATATTTAACTTTTAGATACCTATTAAGAATTTAATAAAATATTGTAATGAAATCCACAATTAGTCAAACAATGATAAGAAATAAAGAAAATTTTAAAAAAATTCATTAAATTTTTTTTTTGCTATTCTAGAGATAAACTACTTTTTAATGTTCAAAATGAAATCATATCAAAATTTATATGAATTAAAAAAAATATTTCTCAAAACAAACAACCAAATGCAAAGTTATAATTTTTTTAACTCAAAATACATAATCTTGGCAATGCCTCTTTTTTTTGTGGGAACTAGATTTATTTATTTTTACTACATGAAGGAAGAAAAAATTGATATTTAAAAAATATTACTTAAACATTTTGCATCAATTTTTTTACTAAAAAATGTAAAATAATTTTTAAAGAAATTAAAAGTAAAGACATTGATAAGTTGTTAAAAAACCAATGTTGTAACTATTTTTTCATGATAGTTGAAAATCTAACTTGGAATGATCTAATATAGAATTTTGCTTATTTATACATTGGTTCAAAACTAACTTTTTTTCTTGAAATAATTGATGTGTAATTGTGATAATAGTAATAGTGATAATAGTAGAAATACTTTAAGGGAAATCAATAAAATCTATCCTTTTTAAATTATTTTCACAAAAGAGTGATAAATACAAAATGACATATGAATCTTACAATTGCAAGCATTCAATAAAATTAACATGATACAAATGCTAATTCCTTTATATAAACACATATATATCTTATTATAATTTGGAAATAAGAAAAGATTTTATCCAAAAAGTAAAATAGAATGTCCTTTCCTTCTAGGAACTCAAGAAAAAATTGATTGTTACATGCACATATGTATCTTGTTATAATTTGAGAAATAGGAAAAGATTTTATCCAAAAATTAAAATAGAATGTTCTTTCCTTCTGAGAACTTAAAAAACTTGATAGTTAGGGTTGGTTAGAATATATTCATTAACTTTTGACCATTTGCTTAACTAAAATTTAGTTGTTAAATCTAATTCTAAATTTCATAGATTGAGAGTGGATGGAATTTTTAATAAAATGATTGGTTAATAATGGATGTGGTTTGTATTTAACTTAAAATATCAAATTCATCAATATATATATATATATATATAATATACTACATCATGTTGATCTTAATGGCATGTGCAGGATAAACCATCATATTCTTTCCTCGATTATTCAATACAAAAGTACAAATATAGTCTTCCACTTTCAGCTCTCAGTCTCACTCTAAAAAAAATCTTAACACTTAACAAAGTACTTTTATCCTCATATTCTATTGAAATATTATTTTTTTTTAATTTTATACCATGTTATTCTATTGATATATGAAAAATGTGTTAGTCTATTTAAATATCACAATCAAAATACAACTAGTGCGAACAAAATACTATTTTAATATAAATTTTTAGTTTTATTTTTAAATTATAAGTGCAAGAAAAGTTAATTTATTTGTTTTTGATAAAATTGTCATCTATGAATAACTATTCTTAACCATTGATAAATAGGATTTGTGATTAAGAGTGAATTAAAGAGGTTAATGGTCAACAATGGATTAAATATTTATAAGAGTGATTAAGAGAGGTCATATTAAAAAAGTGCTAAACTGGTTTAAATTTACATGTGTTTACTCCTAAATGATAGTGATGATATTTTACACATATTGATTTACATATACCTTACTTTAGGATGTCTAAAAAATTATAATTCATTATAAATGGATCATTTCATTCATTAAGTAAGCAATTAACTACAATTTTAATTTTATAATGGGTTGATATGGATGAAAAATTTTTTAGACATTGAATTATATTAGCTTAAAGAGATTGAGAAAGAATTACCCCCTTTAAAATCAAATTCGAACACTTAATAATGTCTTTATTTCAACTTTATCATTGATTGAGTGACATAGTGTACTATGATTTTGAATAAGGAAGAATTGGATAATCTAAAGTTTCTGACTCCTTTTCTTTACCTTTCATGTTCATAAGTTTTAAAGATGTGATATTTTAATAGAAATGATTTGCACAATTAAATTTTATTAAATGTATAATAAAAAATAATTTATCATGGTATGATATATATTATATTCATACTAAATAAAAATCTATTATCTACACATAATGCTTACCTAACTATTATACTTATTATTTGAAGAAAAATTAAGACTCATTTGCCGCAATCCTTTGTAATTACTATACTTTAAGTTAGATGATTTCTTATCTTGAAATCTACTATGTGAGAGCATTGTACACAAAAACAACATGTTATATATAATAAAGGATTTTTCAAAAATAATATTAGGTGCTATCAAAGTATTAGGTGCATGGTTTGATAAGATTAAAAAAATGATTTTCATTATCTAAAAAAATGATCTTATCAATGGACAGTACTTTGAATCTTGAAAATAACACTTATTGGGAAGGAAAAAATTCATCAATACTTTAATCTTTGGAGTAGTTATCCAACTTTGTAATTCATAAAAAGAAAATGATGCTATTGATACAATGTATCAAAGTCCTTAACTTTTGTAGGTTTTACCATTATAATGATAGGATCCACAAAAATAAATAATTTCAATACATTAATGCTAGGATCCACAAAAATCAAAAGTCTTATTAATGGATTTCATTTTTTTATCATTTTTATATTATGTAAAAGAAAGATAAATATAATTTTTTATAGGTTCATATATACATGTAATCTTGTATTTAATAAAAACTACTGTAGTTTGCAACTAACATCTAAGTGAGTAGCATTATATATTTAGTTTTAATATAATTAATGTGGAAAACTACAATTATATCAATTCTCATATAAAAAAAATAGAAAAATTGATGTCATTTTTCAAGAGAAATATAACTTGGTAAGATAGATGTTTGTTATTATCAAAAACTTATTAGGGTGAAAATAGTTAGACATCAATTTTGTTTAAAAATCAATGTATAATGAATTATATACTACATTAATTTCATTAAATAACAAATGTGGAATGATTTGCCTTAACCTAAACCTCTTATTCCCTTTGTATAGACTTATGTATTCTTTGTATAGACTTATAAATACCTAATTGAAATATAAACTAACATTTCTTAAATTCTATTACACTACACAATCTTAATTTTAATAATTTCATACAATAAAGACATTGGATTCAATAAATATTGGATAATACATTTCAAGGCCAAGGAAGAAAATTGCAATGTTATATATTAGCATACGAGCAGATAGAACATGATCAAACTTGCTGTAAAAAAATGCATAAATACATCATAATTTCATAGTTATATGAATCACAAAAAGTTTAAAAATGGAAACACAATTTATTTAAATTTATCTTTATATTTTTTAACATTTGAAAAACTATAAAATTAGAAACTAATAAGTAAGTAGTCACACTTCACTTTAATTGTGAAAGTATAATTACTTTCATATTATCCTAATATTTTTCTATTGGAGAATATTCAATCTTTGCCTCTTCACCATGATTATCTTTCATGGAAAACTTGCATTAAAATTATAGTCAACAAAATAGAAAGAATTAAGAAAATGAAACTAACAAATAAACAATTATATATGTAAGCATAACTTTAAAGGTAAGAACATTAATACCTTCAAATTATGTTAAGAAACTTCTTTCTAAGGATTATCAAATCAAATCACCTTCTTATGATAATTTCACATGCAAAAATCCTCCTTGTTGCTTTCTTGATTAACCAAAGGTAGTCCTGATAAAAAAGAAATATTAATGGCTATGTCTTCTTTGTGACCAATAATATGTCTCTTCCTTTAAAAAATTATAAACCACTTCTTATTAGTTAGGCCTGTGACATAAAAAACTTGTTTTGCTAAGGATGTCATTACAAATGGTTCCCCCTTATGGTACTCCCTAATAAGATCCATCAATGTGAATCCTAATTCATCCATCCAAATGTTGTTATTATTCTTCACCTACTTACATCAAAATACAAGTTCTCTAAATTTAATGTGTTAGAGCTCTCATATGTCTTTAATGACCTTGTATTATGACATCCTCAAGTAACAAGTTTTTTAAATTTAACACTAGAGACATGCATTACTTGAGCTACTGGAGTAACTCCATTATTTTGTATAATACTCTTCTTATCCTATGCCTTTGTATAGAAAGAATATCCATTGATATCATATTCATGATAAAGTATAACGTTCATGTCAGGTTTATAAGCTAACCATCTTATAGTCTTGAAAATAAGATTTAGTATTTATGCTATCATGCTTTTAACTTAATTGTAGAACCATATGGTGAATGAGCAATTATGTTAAGCTTGCACTCACTACTCATTTCTCTCACAATTAAGCTCTCTTATAAAAGTGATATAGTCATTCAAGTAGAACTCAACCTACTATCATGCAGGATATAAAAGTGTATTTGTGCACATATTTCACAATTAATAGTTATTACTTGAGTTCCTAATATACTCTTACTTGTGATTTTTCCTTTATTACAAGATATAGGAAACCTTATCGCTTTTGCATATGACAAGAATTCAATGTAAAACTACATAACATCCTTAGTTATGTAACCTTCAATAATAAATCTTTTAGGACCATTTTGATTATACACATCCCCTCTTAGAATCTTCACATATTGCTTAAATGGATAATCTACCTTAAGCAAATTAGTCCATAAACCTTTATCCTTCTTACCAAATGAATAATTAGATATACCATAATGTCAAAGAAAAAAAGTAAAAAATACATCTCAAGTTAACACAATATGATAACGTTATTCAAATTCTTCGGGTTAATAACCTTTGCACATATTGCATTGAAGAAAATGTAAAGTCTTATTATATCCTATCTCACATGTTTAAACAATACTAATTGAATAGTCATTGATAGAAGTTAATGCATTAGAGCATGAATATTATGGGACTTTAAATTAATTAATTTTAAATCTTTCATAGAAATAAGGATTTTGATGATGGAAAAATAATCTTAGGGCATTTTAACATCATGTAAAAATTTATAGAGAATTCTTTTCTCCTTCCAAGACAAATATGACAAGTTAGAGGCAAATATGTATGTTGACCCCTTTTCTCTAGTGCTAGTTCCTTCTGCATGGCTATTTCAACTAAGTCTACTATGGCCTTAACCCTATCCATTATCTGACATAACATATTCAAGAGCACCTCAACAAGATTATTACATATGTTTTTGTTCACATATATCATATCATTATTTTATCTAACAAACAGGTCTTTCTCGTATGGAAGATTGAAGAATATAAATCGTTTCTTCTATAAAATGTCTCCATTTGTAAGTGCATTAGGTTTGCCAAAGATTATATTAATATTTTTAACTTATCCAAATACTTGCTTGCTAGTTAAGAGCTTTATAATTGATGCATCGTCTAGTGGTAAGAGTGGAACATTAATATTTAGTGACTAAGGTACAGTATTTTTTTTATACTTAGTTGAAAAAAGCACATGTCATTTTTACAAATAGAGCATATTATATGCTTCTTGATATTATATCCTAATAAGTTTCTATAAGATAGGAATTCATTTATTGTGCATAAAAGCATGACATATAATTTGAAAGATTCTCAACAATATGCTATAAGCACTAATACACCTTCATCCCGCATCAGTCTCAAGTTTTCAATGAGTGATGCTGAAAAGGTATCCATATCATTTTCTAGTTACTTAGGGCCTAAAATTAATAATATCATTGCATACTTACACTTCATACATAACAAATGATGGGGATTGTAAATCATTAACATGAAAGGCCATGTGCTATCTTTACTACTAATTTTATCATAAATGTTTATTTCATCTATACAAAGTGCAACTCTAAGGTTTCTTGCTACGTTATCAAAATTTAGGGAATAATAAAATAACCATTCTATAGTAAAAAAATGTCAATTGGATGACAAAGCTTGCCATATGAAATCCTTTGGCCTACATGCCATTAAGTTCTTAGCATTTATTATATTGCAAATATAAGTTTGACCTAAGTATCATTGAAAGCTACTAGAACATTTTAGCTAAAGCCTCATCCCTTGATAATACCTTCATACTTCTTTAATTTATACTATGATGCCTTGTATTTTAGACATTCATGAAAGGTTTTATACTTTTTTTTAGTATTATGTGTAACCATTAGAACATACATATATCTTTTTATACTTTATACCTATATAATATATGACTTTTTCATGTCATAAGTACGATTTGATAGTTTATTTCTTTCCTAAAAACATGTTTTTCAATAGTTATAGTAATGTTGTAAAGCTCTTGTTACTTTACACATTCCCTACTTTCAATTTGAACAATCTCAACACAATAAATAATAGTGTGAATTTAGTATAACTCAAATACAATGGCTCTTCTACATTACTTAACAAGTTATTAAGGATATATGGGTTCTTTAGTAAAATTATCACATCATGCAATATATCATGCACTAATGTGAATCCTAATTCATCCACTTAAATGTTATTATTATTCTCTACCTACATATATTGAAACACTAGCTCTTAGAATTTGACATATTCAAGCTCTCATATATTTTTGATAACCCCATAATATGACATTATTGCATAGATAAGGTTTTTAACTTTGGCACTAAAGAATGCATTGTTTAAACCACCATAGTAACTCTATTATCTTATATAGAAGTCCTTTCATCTTGTCCTTTTATATATAAAAAAAAACCTATTTATGTTATATCCATAATAAGATATAACCTCCATGTAAAGCTTGTAAGCTAACCATTTTATAATCTCAAAAATAACATATGATGTTTATGCCATTATATTCCTAACTTGGTTATAGAACCATATAATAAATAAGTGACTATGTTAAGCTTGTACCCATTACTCATTCCTCACACAATTTAGCTCTCTTATAAAGGAAATATGCTCATTTAAATAAGGCTCAATATCTTCATTATTATGTAAGATGTGAAAGTGTTCTTATGCACATATTTTATGGCTGATACTCACCACTTGAATCTCTAGTGTATCCTTACCTATAAGTTCTCCCTTATAATAAGACTTAGGATGTCCAATAGCACTTTTACATATGATAAGTATTCAATACAAAACTTCATAACCTCATTAACTATATAGCCCTTAACAATTCATCTTTTAGGCAAATTTCAATTACACATATGCCTTTTCAAAATCTTCTTATATTGCTCAAATAAGAACATTCACTTAAGTAAATTGATTTGTAAAGTTTTATCTCTTTCACCAAATGAACATTTAAATGCTCCATGATGTCAAAGAAGAAATGTAGAAAATGCATCTTAAGATAACATAAAAGAACGATAGCATCCTATAGCATGTCATCTAAATTTTTTAGGTTAATGACCTTCACACGCATTGTATTATAAAAGATACAAAGGATAATTATAACATATCTCATATGTTTAGGCAATATTGATCAAATAGCAACTAGTAAAAGTTACTATATTAAAACATGATAATCATAAGATTTTAAAATAATTAATTTTATATCTTTTATATAAATAAGGCTTTTAGTAGCCCTTGGGCACTTTAACACTATGTAAAAACTTATGGAAACTTATTTTCTTTTTTTTAGACAAAGTGTGACAAGTTGAAATAAGTACATGCTCTAATGATAATTCCTTCTATGTGGCTATTTCAACCAAGTCTAGTTTAGTCTTGACTTTATTTTTTGCCTTATCAAGCATCCTCAATAATGTCTAAACGAGATTATCATATTTTTCCCACATATATCATATTGATGTTTTATTTAACAAATAAATCTTTCTAGTATGAAAAATCAATGAATATAAACCTCTTTCATGAAGTGACTCCACTTGTAGGTACATTAGATTTGTTAAAAATGACATTAATATTTTTCAATCATTCATAAAACTTGCTAGCCAATTAAAGGCTTTAAAGTTTGTACATCATCTGATGATCCATTAAAAGCTTTTCCTTGCCTACAATAGTGGTAAGATTGAAACATTAATCTTTTGTAATTGAAATGTACTTTTTTTTTATGCTTTAGTTGAAAAGAGCACATACCCTTTTTAGAAATATGGCATATTCTATGTCCTTTGATATTAGATCCCAACAAGTTTTCATAAGTTGGGAAGTCATTTAATGTGCAAAACAGCGTGTCATACAACTTGAAAGACTCTCAACAATATACGTTGAATACTAACATGCCTTCACCCCACATTAATCTTAAGTCTTTAATAAGTGGTGCTAAGAATACATCCATATCATTCCTAGTTACTTAGGGCTTAAATTAATAATGACAATATTATTCACTTGTACTCCATACATAACAAAAGAGAAGATTAAAAATCACTAACATGATAAATTATATACTATGTTTGTCACTAATTTTACCATAGGGTGTTCATTCTATCTATATAAGTGCAGGTCTGAGATTTTTTGTATCACTATCAAATTTAAGGAATAATAAGTTAATCGTTCTCCATTAAAGAGGATTAACTAGATGATAAATCTTAACATTTGAAGTCTTGTGCTTTACATGCCACTAAGTTTGTGATATTTCTTACATTAAGAAATATGCATTTAGACTTAGGTATTATTGAAAAATATTGCAATAATTTAGCTAGAGCCTTTTTGTTATGATGCCATCATGCTTCTTTAATGTCTAATATGATGCCAAGCATTTTGGACACTCATTCAAGGTTTTATACTTTTTTTGGTATAATACAATATGTAATCATTAGGACAAATATGTGTCTTTTTGTATTCCATATGTATAGGGCACATAACTTTCTTCACATTATAAGTATAATTTGGCGATTTATTTCTTCCAAAAATATGTCTTTCAAAAATTGTAATGATGTTATAAAGTTCTTATCACTTTATCCATTCCATACTTTTAATTTAAAAAATCATAATACAACAGATAATCATGTGAATTTAATGTGATCAAGATATAATAGCTTCTTTACGTCATTCAACAAGCTATTAAGGACATGTAAGCATTTTAGTAAAATTGTCCACAGTATTATGTAAGATATCTTTTAAGCAAGCATTTAAATCCTCATTTTTATTATTAGTAGGCATACTACATAATTTTCTTTCACTGTCCCATATCCATTTTGTATATCTATTGTCAATGTGATAGATAAATAAATGATCTTATAGTTGCTCAACCTTCACCCTCTGCACATAATAATATTTAACACAAAGGCACCTTATAAGCTCATTATTAAATTCCTACTCTCAATCAACTACTAATTTAATGAACTCATCAATCCTATTTACATATTAATCATTATGCCTATTAGCACACATGTATCCTTGATTGATAACTAACTAATCTTGGAAAAAACACACACATATATATAAGAAATGAAGTTAACCTTATATTATCCCAAATTATACATATTCTTAGCATGAATTTAAAATCCAAACACATTCATATATTATATGGATGCTTTTATGTGTAGTTTGTTTCATATATAAGGTAATAATGCATATTCATGAGCTAATAAAGTATGAAAATGATATTACCAATACATCAAAATTACAATCTTGATCATTCAAAGCTAAAAAATTTTCAAGCATAAACCCAAAACTCAAAGAAATTCATACATTTTTGTATAAGCTTTTATGTGTGATTTATTTCATGTATAGGGTTATAGTGCATATTCATAACAAATAAAGCATAAAAAAGATATTAATAATGCATCCGATTCTTAAGTATAATCATCCTAAAGTAAAGATTATGCAAGTACAAATACAAAATCCAAATAATACTACATATTTAAAATGAAAATATTAAGATATATATCTAGGAAGGATAAAGTAAGATATATGGTGAGTATACCTTATTAGAAGAGAAAAGCTAATGAAAAATTTATACTTTATAATTCTCTTAGAATTCTTTTTAAGCTTGATAGAGCTTTATAATGGATGAATCCTAAGTTTGCAAAAGATGTCATTAAGTTTTAATCTTTAATTTCATTCTCCTTCCAGTCCTTTGGTAATTTTGTTGGTAAAAATATGATAATATAATATGATATCATTTTATATTGTATGTTGGTTATTTGTTAAAGATCAACATTTAAAATGCATTTGGGTATAATATGTTAGTTTTAACACATTGATTTTAAATAAAAATCACCATCTAAATTATGATGATGTTATCTGACTAAAGAGAGTTTAACTTTAATTAACTATAAATTCAATATTTAATATATGCATTTACATAACAATTATTTAAAAAAAATCAATGTTATAATAATTAAGATGTCAATTATGTATAAAAATTAATGTCTTTTCATTAGAAAATTTCTTTATATATAAGTTACACTATTTGCAACCCAATAGTGAATATATAATCTACAACTAACATTTTATATATCTATTAAGAATTAGGACATCTATTATTAGTGAAAACCTCAAAGTATTTTCCTTAGGCAATTTTTTTATACAAGTTACACTATCAACAACTAATTTCGAGTAACTATTTTATAAATTTAATCTTTTTTTAAGGAAAATTTTTTATACAAGATACACTATTTCCAATCTAATTCTAATTATGCAAATAGTAATAATTTTATAAAATTTATGTAAATTTATTTGTCATTAAATAATTTATTTTAAAGAGCAAATGTACAAAGACATAATGGAAGAGACAAATAATTCTAAAAATCCATTCTAAGAATTTATTTGTTTCCATATTATTACAATAGCATATACACTAAAAATCCTATCATTTACAATAAATAACCTACACTAAATGAACATTACCATTTACAATAAATAACCTACGCTAAATTTACAAATATATATAGGCATATTTAAATCCCCATATCAGCTAATGCAGATATGGCTCATCATCGCTACAAATTCTCATATGATGAATAAAACTTTTTCATTCTTAATTTGAACCAAAAGTTTACACAATATATTTTTCTCTATTAGCATCGTAAGAATTTAAGTAGAATATCGAGACAACTCACTAATTCTTGCTACATATTTCAAAATGATGCAAATCATATAGAAGCAATTCTATTCATTCACTAATATCCTGCACTTTTAGATATTTGTAAGTAAGTAAAGACTTATCAATATATGAAAGTAAAAAATATTAAAGAATTATTGAAGTGCTTCGACAAGATTCATAATATTTTTAAATATGTAATAAGGATAGGTGAGCTATTATGATATTTCACCTAAGCTTTGTTGTTGAAAATGGAGGTTAAAACATTGCTAAGATGACGATGACTTTCAAAATTGACATATTAAACTTTTACAATTTCACAATAATCTTTTAATTGCTATACCTTTGGACATCACTTGAGTTCAAAACCAATATGTCAACATTTCATATTTATTAACCATACATTTGAAATATCTTTAAATAATGATGACTTACAAAATTGACGTCTTAGGGTCTGTTTGTTTGTGTTTTTAGTTTTTTGTTCTTGAAAACAGCTTTATAAAATAGGTATTAAAAATAGTTTTAAAAAATAATCAAAATAAAAATGTGTTTAGTAAATTATTTTGAAAAGAGTCTTGAATTATAATAATGCCATTAATGAAGTATGTTTTGGAAATAGAAAAATAAAAATAATTAAAGTTATTCTTATTTTCTTGTTTTTAAAATACATGTTTTGAAAATAGTTTTTAAAAACAAAAAGAAAAAACACTTAAATAAAGAGAAAAAATACTTAAACAAATAAATTCTTTTGTTCTTTTATTTTTAAAAACATAAATTTTTTTTTAAAAACACAAACTAAACAGACTCTTAAGTTTTTTAAGATTTTCCACTAACCATTTAATGCAAAATTTGCATGTAAACTTTCTATATTTCCTAACTAAATGTTTGTAATAACCTTAAACAATGGTTACTTTTACAATTGATGTTTAAATTTTTTTGAGATGATGAAAATATTGATTGTTTATAAAAATTGATGTCTAAAAAACTCTAATAATTTTACAACCAAACATTTTATAGCACACACCAACCTTTCTTTAAGATGATGTCAATATAATGGCATTTATTTTCATTTTTGTAATAATGTATCTATTTTCTTTTACCTTTTGGTGTCTATAGTTAACTGTTATGTATAGCTAGCATACATTTTTATGGGCATTTTTCCCTATGTCATATTTTAGCCATTTTCATACCTATTTATTGTTGACATAGCCATTAACCTAAAAAAGCCTTTTGTAATCAATATCAATATTACTCATGAAAGGTTTTCCATTTGGGATAAAACTTAGGACACTTGCCAATATGAAAGCAATTTATTTTGTTGCCTAAACTTGCACTATCATTCGAAGTTGACACATAAGAAGAGATTTGTTTCAAAACAAATAATAAAAGGCCATTACAAAATAAATTGCTTCTTAATGATATCCTTTCCCTTGGAAATTATGAACTAGGAATGTATCTACATGGATAGATATTAGACATATATTGTAGATTGCACAAGTATCTAATGTTGGAATTATATAAGTTACTATTAATTGTAAGTATTTTATTTTTTTAATAAATCTAGTTAAGCAATGATCCAAGAGCCTTTTTTTTCTTTTTTAAAGCTAAATTTTTTAAAGTAATTTATTAGTTAAACTTATGAATACCTAATTTTGGGTTAATATGTTTAGCAGCTAAAGAGTAACCCTATACCTTTGTTGGCTTGTAATGGAAGGGCTTGATAGTATTTTATTTATATTCACCAAATCCTTTCTCCATTCTTAACCTAATTCAATCATTAGCCTGTGCCATTAAAAGCTGCACACTCTAAGTGATGGAGGAAAAAATCTATACCTATAGTATTTATTTCAATACTACTATGTCCAAAAAAATTAAATCAATGATAAAAGCTTGCTTCCACACTAATTTTATTATTTGATGTCCCAAATTCTATGCAAAATTAAATTTTAAATTGTTACATGTTGCTTCAAAGCAACTTGTATAGATTTTATTCATATTTTTTAAAGTCACTTGTATAGGTTTGATCAATGTCTTTCACATAAAACACCATCTGCTTTTCAATTTACAAATTTGGATTGTGCTTAGATTAATTCACATGAAAACTTTAGCTTCTATGACCAAATTTCCATAGACATACTTTTCTTATATTTTTCATATCTACATGTACAAATCTATTAAATTTGTGAAAGATTTAGATGAATTATTATTATTATTATTATTATTATTATTATTATTATTATTATTATTATTATTATATGAGCTATTTAATTATTTTATGCTAAGTCTAATGGAATTGCAATTTTTTTCTCTCTTATAATGAAAAACACTCAATTGGTAACCATACTTGAGAATTTAAGTTCACTTATAAAATGATGATATAATGTGGGATTCAAGTTTAAACATTTAAATTTGAATAATTGGATAAATTATTTTTTCTTTCTAAGTTGATGCATTATAGTCTGGATTATCTAACAACCTAATCAAGCTTATAATGAATTGGCATCCTTTATTTCAATTGCATCACTTGTTATTTTTTAGTTAATGCTTATGATAATTTATTCTAGAGATTTTTTTCTTTTTGGAGATCACATATGCTTACATATATTAATAAATATTTAATTAAGAGAATTATTTTGTTGTTGTCCAATATTTTGATAAGAACATACAAAAATACCTCATAATTACAAAATTGAAGTGTTGTTTTCTTTTAAAATAATTTTCTTCAAAATATCTTAGAAATTTTACTCATTGTTTTCAAAATTTTATCCCTAACTATCATTGGAATAAAATAGATGCCAAAACATGAATAGTTTGATTGTAGGTTCACCATTAAATTAAGCTTGAAATTTGCACCAAAAAGCTTGAAGTTAAGTTTTAATGGCAGAACTACTTGTATGTGAGATTAGGCTATTTCTGAAAGGCATAAGTATCCTTATTGGCAAGAAATTGGATTCCATGATATTTTTTTTGTTAAATTTTATTAATACAAAAAAAATCTAATTGATGCAATATATTATGCCTATTTTATATGTTTATTTTATCATTTGATTTAATCTAATTTTTTTTATCAAATTATTTTAAATTGTCATTTATTTTAACTTGATAATTTTAACAATTTTGATATGATTAATTTTTTATGATTATTTTTGAATAATTTCATGATTGTAAAATTGTAACATTTTGAAATTGTTATATTTTTCTAAAATTAATTAAGTGATGAACACATCTTAATCTTATGATTCCATAAACTTCTTTGATTTTATTAGATAATTTAAAAAAATATTTCAGAATTGCTTGCAATAAATATGGTTCTTGAGTTAAAAATATTGGTTTAACATAATTGTTTGGCCCCAATATGATATTCATATAACTTAACTATATAATTTACTTATTAATAATATGAAATCAATTTGCTAAGTTGATGTGTTTTTTTAGAAGCTATTTTTAACTCTTTTTCTCTCTAATTTTATCCATAACATTACAAGTTGAAATGGTGATTTGGTTTCTAAAATTTTGAGTATTATTTTCATCTTAATTGAGTCTTAATCATGGAAGATGTCTATTGTTATGGGATCTTACAAATTTTGCCTTGAAATTCATCAACAAAGTTTTGAACTTAAACATTAATGGTGAATGTGATGTGATGATGAAGGAAAGCAGCTACCATTAATCTTTTATTATTTTATTATGAAAACATTACATGAAATATTTATTCAATTAGCTGGTAAAATTAGTGCCTTTTGGCCAAGTGGGATAAAGTTAGAATATTTAGCCTTATTTTTTTTATTCTTCACTGTAAGGTTATTTATTACTTGTTAAGTAGGACAAGGTTCGAACCTCTAACATTTTTTTTATATTTTACTTTCACTATAAAACTAATTATTGCTTGCTAGAAAAAAGATAAAAATGCCATTTTTCATATCCTACAGATTGCATAAGTGAGTCATTTTGTATTTTTTTTCTTTTTGCTTTGTTGTTATTATATGCCTTCTATATAATTTTTTTAATTTAATTCTTGTTCTCACTACATAAATTATTTATTATATATTTATTCATTTTTACTATTAAAAATATTTTATAGTAAAATAAAATTATAAAAATTTAAAAAAATAAAATATTTAATCTTTTCATAGTGGTATATTTTACCCTCCTAAATTTCAATTTGAAAATACGTATTCTCTTATAAAAGTTAAGAGAAAAATAAGAAAATTTATTTATTTTTTGAATAATTTGTACAAAAATTAATTAAATTTTATGATTTTGTTGTGATATAATATGATTTTGATTATTGATATTGGTGCATATTATTTAGCACTCCTTAATAGACTAATTATATTGTTATTATTTTCAATAATTTAACTTTTAACTTTAATGTTAATTCTAATATCTCGATTCTTTTAAAAAATTTATAGTTTAACTTGAATAATAATTATTAAAGTAAAATTAATTCATATTAATTCATAAGCCTCCAATATATTAATAAATATTAATGAGATTAATTTTTAATTATTTCATACAATAACTTGATCAATAGGGGTTGCTATATGCTATAATTAAAAATTAATTTAGTAAAATAATTTTATTCTTGATTTATTTTACTATTGTATATTTTATCTATTAAAAGGAAATAAATTTTCAATAAAAATGTATTATCTTAGTTAATTTCAATTTTAGGATGGTCTTTATGTATTGTATTTTCTACCCAAAGAAAACAATATAATGATATATATATACTTCTAAGTATGATTATTAATATTTTGAATGATTAAAATTAACATATTATATTTTAATTATGTTTACACAATCTCTTTTATTGTAAATATGTTTTATTGAACACATAATATTTCTGAATTTTTTAATATTAGTTTCACATACATTATTTATGTTTATAAAAAATTTATTTTACTACATGTCTTGCATGGACTAAAGTTGTGTTATTAAGCAATATTAATATTGTTTTGGATATTCTTATTTTAATTTTTCTAAAAAAATTAATTTATATTTCTAGAAGAAAATATGTTAATGGGATTTAGTTAAAATTACATAATTATCCCTATATTAATTTTGATTTAATCGTAGCTTTAATTTTCAAAATAAATTTATATTTTAAGCATCATTGTTCTTTTAGATTGCACATATTTAAGATGTATTTATGTGTAAAATAATTAAAATTTATACAATTTGGATATAACTAATTTTTTATTTTATGATCATTTGATATATTATTTTATATTAGAATTTATCATATATTATATGTACTTAAAAGATCATTATTTTGGATAATTTTTATATCTTGAATCTTTTTAAAAAAATTATAAATTATTGTGGATAATTATCATCAAAGTAAGATTATTTACATTGATTCATAAAGCATTTATATTATATCATATAGAACTAATTTATGATTATTATATGCAAGTGCTTACCTAAAAGAGATTGTTACATATTTTAATCAAGAATATTTTACGAAATATATAAGTTTTTAGAATTGTTTTAGTTTTAAAAATATATCTACCCCACAGGGAACATGTTTCCAATGTTACGATATTCTCTTAATTGACTTCGTGATTAGAAAGATTTTTTATATGCAACAATTTTTACCTAAAGGAAGGCTATAATGATGTGTATTACTCCTATTTGTATTAACTAAGAGTTATATTCTTGTTTTCAATATTCAGTGGCAGAGATAAAGGGGTTAAGATAGGCATTGACCCTTCTAACTTTAAAAATTTAATATAAAATAGAGTATTAAAATTTACATATAGCCTCCCCAAGTTTCATGATATTTTATTTTTAACCACCCTCACTTAAAATTTCTACTTCTGCCACTGGCAATATTGTTTCTTTTACTTATATGATAAAAATGCTATATCTTTGATTAAATATTTTCTTTTAAAATATAATTAGAACATGCTTGATTACTTTGATTATAAAGACAAATCAATATAGAAAGTCTATCTACCTAAATGTAATAATCTCACAAACATTATATTATACTTTATGTGATAGAGTTAATGTAATTGAGAACTTCATATATACTATATGTTCTACTCAAAAGGGAATTTATAGTTATATGTTGAGAATTCTTGCATAAATCTTGATAATATATAAGAAAATTTTCTATTTTATTTATTATGTAATATTAGATAATTTATGGAATTAAATTTAACTTTTTATAATTTTATTGGATAAATCAATCTTGAGAATATCATATATTATTTTATAATTTTAGTTTCATGTTAGTAAATTAAATTTTATACTATTATATGACATTATATGGCACAATAGTACTTAAATATAATTTTTTTCCTTTTCATTCTTTAAGGTGGAATTATATATAGCTTTCTTTTTTTGATGATGATATGTGGTTTAAACCACTGAATGCATACATGCAAGAACCCAAGATCAAACCCTTATTGCAGCAAAAGACAGAAAACCTTTAAAGGACATCGAATGCTAATTGAGCTACAAGCTCTTAGCTATATATAACTTTCTTTAAAAAAATTATATTTGATAAAAAAATTATTTAATTAATTAGTACAAATGAATTTGTAATTATTTGATTAGCAAGAATATTATTAATATTATAATTTTTCAAAACATGATGAATTGCTTGATAATATTTAATCTATGTTCTAAAATATTGCATAGATTTTGATAGTTGCATTAGATCTCCACATCAATAGGAGTTCGTTCTAATGTTATGAAATTTTGGTTGTAGTGCAAAATGTAATGTATATGTTCAAGAGCTTTTTTTTTTCTTGTTAAAAGATCATTTGATAATCTTTGAAATTTCTTTCACTTTATTTATAATAATTTATATGTTATTATATGCATATACTTGTTAGAAAATATGAACAATAAAAAGGTAAAAATTAATTTTGAGGCATTTTTTTATCAAGTATATGTTTCACTAGTGAATTTGATATAAGTTTGTTTACTTGTAGGCATAATATAAAATAACTTATAAAGTTCTTAGCATATGTGTTGCAAATCCATTTTTTTCTAATATTTTTATAAGGTGCTCTTTAATCTATTCACTAGTGTATACTAGTATATATTGCTACCTTGCAATGTTTCCAAATTGTTATGAGTCAAACTTAAGACTTTTACCCATACTTTATTCAAGTGATCTTTAAAAATATATTTAGAAAAACTCTCTTATTAAATTAACTTTGTGTCAATGTTAATATTAATTTTCTTCAATTACGTAAGTTGTTAGTCTGAGATACCAAAGTTAATTATATAATTAATTTCTTTTATTCTTATTAACTTATTTTATTTAAATTATACTACTAATTTTAAATAATTTGATAAATCAATTCTGCATACCATTGAGATATGTATGTGAAATTTAAATGTTAATTTTTCCCAAACTAAAGTTCTTTATCTTTATAAGTTGTTTTAGAAACCTATTAAGATTAAGATATGTGCATTCAATTTCATTTTTCTGTAATATATTTGGTTAGTGGGAATTCTATATTATATATTATAGAAACTTTCATCTCGGCGAATAATCATAATATGTTTGTGGGTACACAAGACATATGTTTCATATATATTATTACATAATTTGCTAGTCTTCATTTTGTGTATCATTAACATATTTACTCTTGATCATATTTGTATATTATTGTGCATTTAATATGTAATTTATAATTTCTTTATCAATACATATATCTTCATATTATGAAATGATCCAATTATTGTAATTATAATGACTAAGGCTTGGTATCAATTATTAACTCCTAAACTTATATATATGGTCTCTTATAGGTATCATATTTGAATAATAAGACTTGCCTTAATCAGATATTTTTAGTTCCTGATATATATGTTTGTCTCTCACTTAACACCATTTTAAACCTTATAGATATTCCAATGAACAGATTTAAGAGGAATAAGACTTAATGTTAGTTACTAGTTACTATGCTTGATGTTTGTCTCTTAATTGATACTATTTTGATATTTCGAAATAATTAACTTTATTGTTACTATAAGATTACTCTACCTTATTATTGAATTTGTTGTAGAAAAATCATTAAGGACTAACTTGGAAAATAATACATTTTGTTATATCACATTTTGAATGTTATTTTTCTTACTATACTTTCACATTAATGACTTATATTTAAGTAGTTGATAACATATGTAACCATAGAAGATCATGCATTAATACTAATGTAATTACCGTCATGATTTGATATTGTTAGTTGTTTAAATGTAAGTTATATTTTAGATATCATCTCTTGAATTATGTGTTTTTAAAATCGTAGCCCGTATTCTAAATTTTATGTTTAATTTGAAAGTTATTTTCATATAAAATATTTATTTTAAATAAAATCTTTATAATTAATGTTACCTACATAAAAGAATATTAAATTTTTTTATACATGCTACCATTAATTATAAGCCTTTTATTTTTTTAATAAATCTAATTGAAAAATTATCCAAGAACTTTTTATATTTTTTAAAATCTAATTTGTTAAAATGATTTATTAGTTAGGTTAATGGATATTAGATTATAAGTTAATATATTTGGTAATTAAAATATAAGTTTATACCTTTATTGGCCTGTTATGAGAAGGCTAATAAGGTTTTATCTATATTAATTAGGTCTTTTTTCTACTCTTGACCTAATTCAGTCATTAACTTATTCTAATTGAAAGTTGCACACTTTAGTAAAAAGAGAGGAAGATCTATGCCTATAATATTTATTTGAATAAAAGTATATTTAAGAGAATTAAATCAATGATAAAGTTATGTTTTTGCATTAATTAGAATAAGTTAATTCAATCATTAAATTGTCCTAATTGAAAGTTGCACAGTTTAATAAAAGGAAAAAAAGATCTTTGTTTATAATATTCATTTGAATAAAACCATGTCATATAGCTTTCTATTCCTAATTTAATTCAATCATTAACTTGTCCTAATTGAAAGTTGCACACTTAATACAGGGGGAGGAAGATCTATGCCTATAATATTCATTTTAATAAAACCATTTCTAGGGGAATTAAATCAATAATAAAGATATGTTTTTGCACTAATTTTATTATTCGATGTCCTAAATTCTATACAAGATTAAAATTTAAATTGCTACATCTAATTCTACAATCAATGCTTTAAATGTAGTGTATTTTTTGTGCAACAAATGAACTAACTTATAATTTATTAACTTATTCAATAAGTTATAAGCTAACTTCTAAAAAGATTTGATGCACTAGAAGTTAGTAGTTTATAAGCTCTTATTTCATAAGTTTTTCATAGCTTATAATTTATAAGCTAGTAATTTTTCAAAATTTGTTTAAATCTACTCATTTTCTTTTAATTAAATAACAATATATATTCTAATTATGTAAATAAATTTTTAATATATTCTCATTAATTTAATATAAATAAATAATAAGTAAGTAAATAAATAGGTGATGTCATAAAATAATTAATTAAATTTTAAGTTATTATATTATTATTATTTGAATAATAAATAAATAAATAAACATGTTATAAATATAATTAATTAAATTTTAAATAATTATATTCTTATTTTGAATATTTTAATTACATTAATATAATTTGATCTAAAAAATATGAATTAATTTAATTGATATATCTATTTATATTAACATGTCCTTTTATATCATTTTATATTTTTTTAACTAGTTTTGTGAAACATTTCTAATATAATTTGATAACTTATTAACTATCAGTTATAAATTTTTAGTTATCAATTATTAATTAATTTATTAATTTTTAGTTAGTTTATTAGTTAGTTACACTAAACAAAACTTTAAAATGTAATAACTATATTCAAGTGAAATAACAATTATAAAATGTGGTCTAATAAATATAATAATTTTGGTAAATTCTTTAAACAATTATCGTCGTTCTTACCGATGCTATACTTTAACTTGAAATTTTGGAAGGACATCAATTTTTAGAGGGATTAAATGACTTTTGTAAATCCTTTCTATATAAATAGATAGCATTAATACATTCTTTTTGGGGTCAAGATTCCCTATGCCCCGCTGAAGATCGATCTTTGAAGACTTTTCCACAAGAGACCAAAAAAATGGTTTGCTGTTTTTACCATTCCCTAATACCAACGTAAATTTTAAAGAAGAAATGGCGGCAATTTATGCTACCAATTCAAGTGTAATTATACACATTTTTAAAGAAGGGATTCTTGTTTCCCACGGTCTCCTTCGGATAGAAGCTTAGGGATTTGGCATGTGGTGACTTAATAAACTCACACTGTTATTTACCATAGAACAGCAGAGATTAAGTGTTACTATAATATGCCAAGCACAATAATTGTTATCAACGGATTACCTGCAATATGGACAAACTTATTGGACAATTGTTGCTGCAACATCATATCTTATTTCATAACTGGCTATTTACAATACTTTGTTATCACCTATTTATTTAATATAAATATGTTGCTAGAAGCAGCCATATCTGGCTATTTACAATACTTTGTTATATTAATTCTTAATATTAATTAACGGATGATTATATTATTAAAATTATGTTTCCTTCAAAATAATTAACATATATTTATAAAGTTATTTAGTACTAAAAAATATATATATTCTTCTTCCGTGAGTTGCACTAACTAATTTCTTACAAAACTTTTTCTCTATCATTGAAAATGTACTTTCTACATAGGCATTCCCTAGCCATTAGCAATAGCAATATATTTTCTGCTCAAACAATATCATTGTGCCAAAAATGATAAAACAATGCAAAAGAAAGTACGTCAAATACAAGGATTTATTTTGGTAGGACTTTGGGAGAAATTATGTCATTTTAATTTTACGACGAAGTTTTACAATTTTATAGAATTCTCATGTTTGTTCGAATTTTTTTGTTTTATTTTTAAAAATTATTTTCAAAATTAAAAAAATAAAAAATGAAGAGTGTTTGGATACATAAGTAAAAGGATATTTTATTTAATTACAAAATTAGCATCCAAAAGAGAGTAAGTTAAAAAAAAACAAAATTTTATCTTCATTTTTCTATTTTTAAATTATACATTTGAAGTTATAATTTTTAAAAATATTTTTCCAAATAAGAATTTCTATTTTTTAAAAATAAAAAGATAGAAAATTATTTTTAAAAATAATAAATAAACAGATTCTTTAATTTTTTACATAAAATTTATAAATTTTTTTATAACATTTTATAATTTTTATTAATATCTTTTTTCATAAAATTTCATAATATGAATAGTCACAATTACAATACAAAATATTTAAGCACTTTATATATAAAAAAATTGCAAAATTTTATAAAAATCTTACACAAAATTATTTCAATATTCCCTTTTTCGCATAACCGAAACAAATCCTATAGTACATTGGAGGGAGACAACATAAATCATGCCTGAAACAATCAAATGTTACGCTAGAAATTCTGTTTTTTTATCTCCAATGAGATGATTTAACTTTAATTTTTGGTATGTATTCAAAATCTTAAGATTTCATAAAAGATTACGATGAAAGTCATGAAAATTGAAATTTTTCATATAAAATTTTACCGTAAGTACATACAAATTTTGCATAAAAAATATAAAAATTATAACTCCATTATTTTTTATAAAAAGTTTTCAAAAATATTCCAATGTCTAAATAAAATTTATAATTTTTAATGAAAAATTTAAAAAATATAAAACTTTTTCATAAAAAAAATATACAAAAGCATATATGTATGAATTTTGAGCACACACGAAAGCAGGTCTCTCTAAATTTGAGATTTAAATTTGATATGTTATGAGTGCAAATTAATTTTATATCATCACCTATTTATATCTTATTATATCAATAAAAAAGTGGAATTTTTTAAACTACTTTTGGAAATTTTAATTATTATTCTTTTTAATAATTTTTTATTCATTAATAATTTAAAATATTTTATACTAATAATGAATTAAATTTAAATTCATTAACTTATAGGTTGAAAAGAATAAATTTATATTACAACACAAATGGACTCAACTTATTATGAAAATTTGAATAAAATTATTATGACTTTTTTTAATTATAAATTCAAATTTCATCGTTCACTTGGTAGACAATTCTTTTCAAGGAGATTCTTAAAGTTCAGGAACTAATTAAATTGTTACCTTTCAACAAAATTAAATTTAATAATAGTTTTTAAGTGAAATTCTGCTAATAACTTTAATATATACCCTACCTAAAAAGATTAAGAAAACTTCTCATTCTTATATTTTTTTTCTTAAAAACAATAAATTTATATTAATTCTTTTAAATTCACTTCATATTTATTTTCTCCATGTATTTATGGATTCAGATCTATGATCATCACAAGCACGTAAGCACACAGTAAATTTAGAAAATTGATCAAAGTAACATTCATAGCGTTGCCTCGGAGTGTCGAAGCTCATTGAAAAGACTGATTCATTCACGGGAGACAACCATAATTAAGATTGTTTGTTGATGCGTACTACGCACAGATGCGTTCACATGAGAGTTGGGACTGAAAGTGAAAGCGAAGAATTGCCTTTGCTTTGTGCAGCGACAATTCAAAGTTTAGGTTGAAATTTCTCTCACGCCGTGGTGGCCTTTTAGTCGACCGCACCTCCTAACTTCCAAGAAAGAACACGGACTGACTCGATGTCCTGAGATCCAGCTTTCCGGAGCGCATGTTTGTGGGGGCCCCATCATCCTGCAATTTACTTTGATCTCCTTAATATCTTCATTTTAAAATTTTATTTTTCTGAGTTATATATTGATGTCTCCTAAAAGAGGCGATCCATATTTATATAATTTTTTATTGAATCTGGTAACTTTTTCATAAAATATAA
This sequence comes from Sindora glabra, assembly GCA_020226215.1. Lineage (NCBI taxonomy): Eukaryota > Viridiplantae > Streptophyta > Magnoliopsida > Fabales > Fabaceae > Sindora > Sindora glabra. The sequence continues at coordinate 42,921,886 of CM035236.1, read as the reverse complement.
AAAAAATTAAATTTTTTATAATTTTTTTGTGTTTATTATATGTAAAGTCTATAAATACTTATAACTTTAAAAAAAATTCATAATATTTTGTATAAAAAACTACATATAACTTTTAAGTTAAATTTTAATGAAAATTCAAAATTTTATTTATTTTTCAAAGGATGAACTTTTAAGCGAAACTAGGTCCCATATTTTTCCTCAAGCTTTCTTGGTACTCTAGGTATTGGTTCTGTAATCTTATAGTCTCTTTAACAAGAAAGGATTTTAACAAACCATTTAAAAAATAAAAGAGAAAGAAAATGTTTTAATTGTGGAGAGGTTTTGATTGAAATGGTGTTAATTTTTTTTTTAAATTTTGTTCCTTTCTTTATATTTATAATTTAATCTTGCTCTTTGTGTATATGTTTAGTGGCTTAGCCACACTAATTTCTCCGGTACAAATTAAAAAAAAAAAAAAACTAATGGGAAACTCCCAATTCCCATGTTCTCTTCTTCTGATCGTCGCATTTCTCTAGCCCAGTTTTGTTTACATCTTATTAAAAAATTAATGTTAATTAAAGATTTTTATTGATAATAAAAGAATTATAATAACTTTCTAATAACATAATAATATATAAATGAATGATAATCTAAAACTGATTTACATATATTGACAGTATATTAAATTTAAATTCTTATTTTAAATATAGTAACCTCAAAATATAGGGTTAGTAAAAAAATTAATGACTAATGTTACATTTACCTATTTATTCAAATTAATTTTCTCATTTAGATAAATTCCAATTAAAATTTTAAATTTATATAATTACCTGCTAACTATATTCGCCTGTTAAAATTACACTAGATTTATAATTAATTTATACGCTCTGATATACAGATTTAAACACAGCAGTCATCCATCTGAAGCTACGCAAGCTAGGGGAGATTTAAAATTTTTCCCTATGTTTTCTTTTATTTTTTAAAAAAATTATATTTAGTTCTTAAGAGTTAAAATAGTTTTCATGTAACTTCTATTCCATCAACCCTATAATTTTGTTCTATCTTTGCCAACGTCATCATCCAACTTAAAACTTGCAGTATATTACTTAAACTGTTCTTCCCTCTTCGTTTTTTTCTTTTATCAAATAATAATGACTTATAATGGGTTATGAAATCAACTTCACGAAGAAGGAATCATGCCTAAATGAACAATCCAAAGCTTACTCCAAAAACAGATTGCTGGTTTAGAAAAGCCAAAGACGTCACAAGATAGAGAAAGATTACTGCTTAAATTTTAAAGTTATGAATATGGTTTTAAATTTCAATTATATTAATAACAGCTTTAGTCAGTATATTACAACTAAATATTTAAAAAAATGTGATTAATTGCCGGGAAAAATTATAGAAATTACAGTTGCGTGCAGAAACTACAATTTAAAAACATAATGAAAGAGTGAAAATCCTTTCATTCAAGTGTCATTTAATATTTTTCAAAGGCTTTATTCTCATACCCTAAATATGAGAATAAAGCCTTTGAAAAACATTAAATGATATATATATAGGAATATATATATATATCTGAGTGGATTGATGCATGTTAATCCCTCATTTTCTATTTTATGTAAGCATAGAATATTCTTTTATCAAATAATAAACTAACTGTCTTGTAGATTCCGTGACGATTGCTGCAGTGCAGATGCTTTCAATGAGTGGTTAACTTAATTAGACAGTAATGCCACGTGATATTCGAGGGACTTCCCAATAGTTTTCTTTCTTCCTTCCCTCTAATACGTCATTTGTTATAATTTTTTTTATTTTTATATCTTGAGTAATTAAATTATCCGATATGCACGTGAAAACAAAATCAGAATTAAAGTCAAGATGTGAACAAAGTATGCTGCTCAAGCAAAGATTATTTACTCATTTGCTATGACTTTAATATAGATTTTTAATTTCAATAGAGAAGGGCTGTGTGAGGGATTAGCATGAGGAAGAAAACATAAGCAATAGTGGCTCGAGATCATCAGTTTACTTAAGTTTGTAATCGGTCGAAGCATAAATTAAGGGCTTGCCGTAAAAGTGTACGGTTGAGATTTTAGGCATACCTAATTTTTTTGTATAGACATGTAATTTAAAACAAAATCGGTCAAAGCGTAGGTTAATAAAATTTTTGGCGTTATCAACTCTCATGCAAGATGGTCTAATCAAATTTTATATTATTATTATTATTATTATTATTATTATTATTATTATTATTTAACCACTTTTTAACTTTTTAAGAGAATAATAGAGGGAAAGGGACAGATTATACTGATAAGGTTTGATATTTGTTTGAGTTGGGACATGCATGCATGTCTCAGAGTAAATCGGCAAAGAAAGAAACTGTTTTGCAGATAGTGTTTCCAAGATTCCAAAAGAATCACAACACATAGTCCAAGTTGGAGACAAAAACGTTTGCGGTGTATATTTAGTACATTTGTACACAGAATTCATTGAGGTTCTCGCTAGGTTCCCCTTGGATACCTAAACTTGAGCGGTTTAAAATTTTTCAAAAAATGGGACCCCTGTTATTCCTATCTAAATCCTAAGTTATATCTTATTCTTATAGGAAATAACAACGAAATGCTACATGCACATAAGGATATATCTTGTAATTTTTTTTATATTTATTGAATTAAACTTTATAAATTTATTTTTGAAATCTAATTTTATATTTTATTTTCTATATATAGTATTATTGAAATAAAAAAATCATATTTCCGTATTCAAGTATGTATATATAGAGAGAGAGAGGTCAAAGAAATAAATTGATAAGATGATTTAAGTTAAATTAAAATGGATAAAATACAAACAAATTCTTTAAATTATGATTTAATGTTAAATAATTTTTTAAAAATTTCAAAGCATACAAATAACTCCCTAAAGCTCTAAAAAAAGTGAAAATATTAAAATTTTAATTAAAGAAAACAGGAAAAAGATAGAAATGAGCGACATATGATTCGTTTTTAACTTTATCTTAGTATCGTAAAGCAAGAGAAGTAATTGAAAAAAATAAAAGAAGCATATATTTTACCTCCCAAATATAGTTTAGTTAAGTTTCAACAATAATTTATTCAAAAAACTTATATCATAAATGTATTACAAAATTAATTCTAATGTTAATAATTTATTTTAGTAAAAACACCATTCAAAATTTATTTAAATTCACACTAAAAATAATTATAAGTAACTTACATATCTTTTTTTTCTATTTTTCAAACCAAATTGCCAATATTTCACTTTTTTTTTAAATTTCAGAAAATTAATCATAAATTTTCAAACTTTAAGAAGATTATTTAATATTAAACAATACTTTAAGTGACTTATTTGTATTTGTTAATTAGAATTAATGATTTTAAAATTTAAACTAATAAATATAAAACTGTCAAGTAATAAATATTCATTATTTATCTTTAAAATCTAATGATAATAATGTAGTCAACAAAATTTAATAATAATGATTGATGTCATCTACATTCTTAAAATTTACTCGAATATTATAATCTTGGGGAGAAATTCCTTTTAGAAGGTAAATAGACACATAATGGCGTGCGAAGAGTTCCTACTTTGTACAATCTTCATAATAAGGACTAAATCACCAGTCAAGTCACACGTAAAATTTCAATTCATACGTTAGAACACATTATTATGTCTCTGAATTATTTTTGAGAAAGATTCTTTCTCCTTACTCTTATTTTTATATAAATTATGATAACCCTTTCTTATGATATAACACATAACTCTAGCATACGATAGAATTAACAGATTTAGTGGCGTTTAGTCTTTTCGTACAAAAATGAATCGCAAGAAAGGGGAAACAACAATAAAAGATAGAGGGAAGGAAAGAAAGAAAAAATGAGTAGTTAGTTCATAACTTTTCTTTTTCTTAATAGGAATGATCAAAAAATTCTCCAAATGCTTCCAAACTGAATGATGTTAAAAGATTTTAGAGAATTAATAATAATTCCTATTACCTTTTTATCCTCTACTAAAACTACCCAATACGAGATAGGTAATTCAATATCCTACCCTTCCTTTTACTTTCTGTATTCTCCTTTGTCCAATCAAAATATTAACTCTTTTTTTAAAATTTAAATCGGTTTCAAATTAACAAATACTTTTACTTTAAGCATGAGATAAAATTTGTCTTCGAAACAACTTTATCGCCTTGACATGATTGTAATGTATTAGATAGGACCTAAAATGAAGTAAAAATAACTCACACAAAACCACTAAGATTATACCCTTTTTCTTGCCAAATTTTCCATCACTCATAAGACACCTTTATAGCATTTTCAGAGAAAAACCTTTATTGAGAACAACCTCCATGCTTTGTCCTTCAGGAGAAATGGGGGTGTCCCCACTAGGGCATTTCCTTTTGGTAGCAAAGCCTAGGCTATTTGCTTTATATCAACCTCAAGGGCTTTAGGCTCTCTTAACTTTTATAAAAGGGGACAAATTGAATGATAATTGTGAGTTGTGATGGTCTTAAAGTCCAAATAATCCTTCTGGGGATTTAGTGGTTGTGAATTTAATAAGATCAATAAGATAGAAGATATTAGTGGGAGCTTCCTCTAACTAATTATCATAATCTATATGGGAGATACGGGGATCATAAAAGTGGGATGAGGAGGCTTCTCTGTGAATGGCATATGCACTAAAACTTGTTCATGTATATCATTATGCCATTCACATTTGAAAAGGGATTATTTTATGAGAAGTTTCACCACTTAAGAAAATTGAACATTTTTACTATTAAATTGTTTTCAACACATTAAAATTTATATTTTTTAATCTAATTTATTTACTTTAAGATTTAATAAAGATTAGTCTAATAATAAAAATACTTAATCTCTTAAGAAATAGAATTTTTCATAAAAAATTTTGAAAAATTTTGCACATATATAAATATATATATATATATATATATATATATATATATATATATATATATATATATATATGAGATTTTTAAAGCATTCGCTAAATATTTATTTTGATTCTTTATTAGTTTAGTTTCTACCAGTATGGTTTTAAAAAATTTTACTATATATCAAGATAATCCTTGAATTAATTGAATTATTTTCTTCTATTTCTTTATCATTTGAGCTTTTGTCCAAATTGTTGATGCAACAATTAATTTCATTGATTACAAATGGATAACTTGAAAACTAATTTAATACAAAAATTATTTAAAAAAGACAGTAATTAAGTGTAATTGAATGATAGGAAAAATAAAATGATATTAATTTTATTAGAAACAAAATTAAACTAATATAAAATTAGTAGAAAAACCAAAATAGATGTTGAAAGAAAAGATTTTGCAGATAATAATAAAAAAAGGCTTACATTTACGTAAGTAGTAGTAAGTAATGACAAACCTCCCCATAAAGACCCCTTCAAAAATGGAACTAATTTATATTATTTAGAGAAATTTGAGAACCAATTTATATATAGTACTACTCAAGTATGCATTCTTTTAAAATAAATTATTAAATTAGTTCCTGAAAAATATAAATTATATCAATTTTTTGAAAATTTATTTTATTTAAATTAACTAAAATCTAAAAAAATAATCTAACATTTATTTTTCAAGTATAAATGTAATGTAAAAAATTAAATATAATTATATATTTATATGATATAAAATAACTGTAATGCAAAAAACTGAATGTAATTATATATTTATATGATATAAAATAAATTTTAAAAAATAATGTAATATTTATATTTCAAATTTCAATTTCAATATAATAATTTACTTGCAGTTGAATCATAATCAAGGAAACACAGGAATACATAGCAGCATTATCTTATTTAGTACAAGCCGACCAAAAGTATATCAAGATACCAGGATGATGATGCTAAAAGTAAAAGGCTATATGGCGTTCATGTGAGATGTCTAAGATAAGATATTAATAACCGTATATCTTCATTTGTTTTTCTATGGTTAAATTAGAATGCCACATGGCATCCATGTGAGATGTTTTCAAGACCCACTGTATGCAGAGACAAGGGGGGTACCTAGGGGCTAAATAGGAATGTACCTTTGCCAAAAGATTACTCAAGACAAAGACTTCACAGGTTAGGATCACAGGTTCCTTGACACAATGACACGTGTCAGAATATTTAGAGGGAAGAAAGTATGGTATACGTAATGATACATTTATATTTCACCGAATCTAATCAGATATTCAATTTATCTCTTTAAAAAAAATAAATTTGACATGATACATAATAATATATTAATAATTAAATTTAATTATATATTGATATATCATTTATGTCATAATTATTTTCTTAAATTTTTTAACAGCTGGAGCTAATATGAAATGATTAGTTAAAAATATATTATAATAAAAATATATTAAATTATGAAAGAAAAAGACATATTAAGGTCTGTATGGATTATAATTAAGGCGATATTTAATATGTTCGAACTTCAATAAACCAATTCAGTAGAGTTCCCCCCCCCCCCACCCTTATACATTTACAACGAGAAAATTTAAATTTAGAATCTCCACACATTACTTATGTACCTTAATATTGTTTCTTCACTTTTAGCAAAGTATATTTTACTATACGGATGATTATCATGAAAAATGCTAAAAAAATAATCTAATTTAAAGGGGAAAGTAAAGATAATAGTTCAGTTCAGTTTTTATTTATATAGATCCAACTACAAATAGAATAAAACTTTAAAGAAAAACAGAGTATTTTAATTTGTTTTACACATGACTAATTTTGATTTTGCTTGCTACAAATAGCGGGAGATGCGCGGTAGATCGTAAAATTTTATAATTTTGTAATAGTGTTATATAATTATGTGTAAAAAAAAATTTATATACTATTTTCTTACACCTAACATAATTTCATTCTTTGTACATTTAGAATCTATAAAATTTAAAACACAATTATAATATTTTGTTAACTCAATAAAATATAATCCAAAGAAAATAAAATAATTTCATAAAATTGGAGTTCAAAACCCAGCTTCAAGAACTTGTTTGAAACTCAAAAAAAGGAAACATACGAAAATAATATTAAATAATATGTAAACCTATAGCTTTGCAGCTTCGCACAAACTGATCAGTGGAAAAATAATATTACATAGCTAAAAGACCTACCTGAAATACTTACAATTCAAACTTGAAATACTTACAATTTCTTTAAATCCCTTAAATAAAACGAGACAACTACGAATATCTCCGGTTTCTAGAGGCACAACTGTAGGCCAACACATCTCAACTTCAAATTAAGTTTTTAATTTTTTTTAAAATTATTTTTATTTTAATTCTTATTATATATTTTTGAAATATATTAAATTTTTCTATTTTCACACAATTTTAGGACTTGTGTATGTGTTTCAGTATCTTATTTTTTACATACTTAGCTATTGTACTTAATCCTTTTATCTTTTTCACATGATTATATTAATAAATAGCTTACATTGTCTTGGTCTTTATTTATTTAATTGTTTTACCCAACACGGCTACATTTTTTCCATAACAACAATATATTGAGAATTCTAAATATTTGTTTTTAATAGGACTCTATGCAAATTTTAAATCAAGTAATAAAATTTCTAACTGTGAAAGTAATTAAATAAATTTTCTTTTATCTTATAACATATATATTGTAAATAATAATATTCAAAATTTTCATTTATATGACTTTATTATATTATTACTTTTATTATATTTTAATATTTATAATAATTTTCAAAAAACCAAAAATAAAATAATTATTGATAAATTTTTTAAGAAGAAAACTAGTTATAAAGAGGGGAGGACCTAATTGAAAGTTTTTTTTTATAGATGAAGTGGTAATTCAAATTTAACAAGAAATACCTAAAAATTTTAGTCTTAATTCTATCATCAATGACATCAAGCACTTAAAAAAGAAAAGAGATGTACTTTAACTCCTTATTTGTCAACATTAAAAATAAGATTTCATTTCATTTTCAAATAAATTTTTTTTAAAAAAAATTGTGTTTGGCTGTAAATATAAAAGAATTTCATTTCATTTATAATTCATATTTTAATTATATTTGTGCTATTATGAAATACATCCAATTTAATAAGGATTTCACTAAAATTCATTTCATTTTATCAAAAAAATATTTTATATAAAATTTTTACCCTCTTTCTAGCATTATATTTATTATAATATCATTAACATCTACTTTTTAATTAAATTTCATATATTTTTTAATACATTTCAAACTAAATAATTAATTTATAAATGAATTAAAATTATTATTTTTGATAAAGTATCCAAACAATAAGATTCATTTGTAAATGAATTAAAATCATTTCAATTGAAATGAAATGAAATTAATTCTAAAAAAATTACATGTCAAATAAAGCATAAGTAATTTTTAATATCTTCTAATTCATTTAATAATTTATTCACTTTCTCCTAGATTCTGTTACTAGTGATTAATTATGAAATTATGTTTAAAATATTTAGTAACACATAAGATGTTAAAAATCATGTAACCTTATGAATTTTTTATATGATAATGTTTCCAACTTAGCTCCCAAAAATCTTAGTCAAACTTAGTCACCAATGACAGTTATGATTGCCAGCGCGTTTTTAGCCATGGTGGCTACCATATCAGTAGTGGTAGCAATAATGATGATGGAAATGATATTGTATAATAAAAATTTTGTTTAAAGTAAAAATAATTCTTCTTCTTCTCATTATTATTATTATTATTATTATTATTATTATTATTATTATTATTATTATTATTATTATTATTGCTAGCCGGATCCTATCTTTCACAACAAGGTATAATAAATGTCACATGCCATTTTATGTATAAAAAAGGAAGAGCATATAAAATTATACTATACAATCTATGCACCAAACATACCATAAGATTTGACTATGTAGTTTTTCATGTACTATCAACCCTTGTATAATCAACCAAACAAGCAACTAATACTCCAAAAAAATTTCAATTCTTTTCTAAGATTTTCCTTGCTACATTTTAATAAAATTAGATACACAGAGTAATGGTGATGCAAGGAATATATAATAATAAATTATTTATATAAATATAAAATTTATATATTTAATGAATATGTATTATAGTAAAACATGTATATAAGAAAGACAGACAAAATAAATCATGACTAATGCATATTCTTGGCATTCAGGATTTGGATATATACCTACGTATAAAACCCGGCCCAAGACCACCCACTTTAAAATATTAAAGTTCAACTCAGGGCCTAATCGTATGACTCATAGTTAAGACCTAATGTTTAGGTCTTCAAGCCTTAAGTTTTAGAGCTGGTCTCAGGCCTGAATGCCCATACCTATTCAAGTCTAGAGACCCAAAACTAGCGATATGCTTATAGTTACAGGCATTCCAAATAATACATATCCGTTGCCCTGTGAGTACAGGAGCCTCCTGAGAATTTCAGAAGAAATTGTATTGGGACATATTTCTGATCTTGCTCTAATATTAATACTAGTATTACTTCAACTTGTATTTTGACAAATAAAATATTTTTACATCATAATTAAGCAAACGCTTAAATTTAAAGTGATTTTCTTGTTAAAATACAACAAGCAATAATAATGATTTAATTAGTAATATAGCAGGACTAGAAATACTTGAAAATATTTCTACTCCCATTGGACTTAAGCAGTACCATCCCTCACCGATGCACTCGAACATTCATAAATAAGGAACCCAAAAAAGAAAAGAGGAAAACTTCTATAGGTTCTGAACATCCTTCAAAAGCATATAGCCAGAAACATAATATGAATAAATTATATGTGCAAAAAACATTTTTCTTTACATGTCTTTCTTACTTCCATTGAATTCCATAGAATTGGTCCTCTTTTTTGGCCCCTTAAAATTAATGGTAAGACACTTAAAGAAACCATACTATATCTGTGTTTGCTTGTCGTTCATGCCTTGCTGTTTACTGGTTTAGACCTACAAACGAGAAAAGAATTAAAGTTTTATATCATCAAAGAGAGAGCTTCTCTTAGCTAAATCATGTATCCCACTTTTGTATAGATATGTAGATCGATGAACAGTATAAAATTACAAGTTTAATGAAAATCATGACCTACGCAATAATGAGGGAAAAAAATGCTTTTACCATTATAGAGATTTATCCAGCTGAATTCCTTCTAGATCATTGGGTTGCTCCTCCTTTTGATTCACTGGAGGTGTGACGTGTTTTTCTTCAGCTATAGGTGCACTTTTTTCAGGCTTAGCAGCATCTTCACCTGTAAGTGGTCCTGTTGGGATGCATGGTCTCCAAATAGTATCTTTTCCCAGATCCATGAGTGCAATGCCCTTTACAGTCAAGTCTTCCCTAATCTTATCACTCTTGGAGAAATCCTTATTGATCCTAGCTTGAGTTCTTTCTTCCATTAGACACAGCACATCATCTTCCACAAGACCTGCTCGCTTTAATGCCTTTTCTTTGAACTGCTGCAGGACCTGTGGAACAAAGGGAGTTCATTATGTTAAAGAAAACTCATCATCAAATTTGTCAGAATAATTTTCCAGATAGGAAAATGATAAAGAATATGTCACCTCAGCGTATGAAGATGATGACAACAAGCCCAGTATGTTCAAAACTTCTTTAACTTCTTTTTCTACTTCAGTTAGGGATTGAATCAGTAATAACTGCTTCGGCTTCTGTAACTTTTTCTGGAAAATACCCAAAATTTATAAATTACAGAAACATCTTAAAGACGTTATGAAACAGCATTGCAACATTCAAGTATGACACTGGTTCCAGACACACATACCTTGAGCGCATTCAAAGAACTGTTTGCAAATTTCAAGGCATCTTGGAATGCACCAGTTAGTATTTGTGCAGTGTTTAAGTCGTCTGACATTTTTGCATGAAACTCACTGCGGAGATTTTCAATGTAGCCCATGTCTTTTTTGTTCTGTTCAGGACGTCCTTTGTTTTTTGACGGAAGCTCAGGGACTTCTTGAAATGATGTTAAAGCATCTTCAATGTCTTGCAGAGTCTGACAAATGAAAAATCAAAATAACAAAATCATTACCACAGTTAAGGTTTTAACATAGGTAAAGAAAACCAGTTTCTAACATTTCCCAAGAGTTATGACATCAATCAGACCAACAAGTTTCTCTTAGCTTTTTAAAAGCCAATTCAATATTCTATAAAAAATGAGAGTACGTTTGATTGAATGGAATGAAAACAAAATGACTTAAAAAAATGTGTTCAGTAAATACTATGAAATGGGAATCCTCATTCCCTAAGGAGTGGTCATTTCATCAAATGATAGAATATTCATCCACAACAAAAGTGATGGAATAGCTCATTCCATTGTTCTTAAAGTGGACTTACAACTATATTGTCCTCATTAAATTTTCAAAATTCCAAAACTATCCTTTCAGCCATATTAGTTAAAAGCATACACTACAAATCAAATGAATATAGACAGAGTGCTATTATGCATTCATTTGTAATATCTTTTTTAATTGCATATAATATAATCTTAAATTCATTTTAATCATTTAACATATTTAAGTCAATCAATTTAATGCAAATTATCTATATGTTCAAATATAAAAAGTTTTTATATAAAAATGAACTAGTTTTTTACATTTTCTTTTATTTTCAAAGGTATTATTGTTATTGACAGCCTTTTTTCCATTCCATTTCAACAAAATTTTGTTGTACCAAACATAATTATGGAATGAAATGTCCATTCCATTGCTTACCATACCAAACATAATTATGGAATAGTCATTCCATTCCATTCCCATTCCAACCAAACGTACCATGAAAGAACATTCATGCAGAACATCAGCAGCAACAGGTTGATATTAGACAAGATTGAAATTGAGCCACAAAGCAATCAACACAACCATGTCTTATGGTTATATGTCTTCCCTTGACCCAAGGAGTTAAGGTTTCAACAAAAATTATAATTAGCAAATTCAAGGGACCAGTAAATCCATAGGTAACGTTATCAGCAAAGGCTGAAATTCCAGAAGTATGCCATACGGTATAGTCTGACAGGTCCACACAAACCACAGTGAAAGTAAAAATTTCAACAGAGAACATAACACATTTTTATCTTCCTAGAAACAATAAGATGAGATTCAGATTAAGAAAATGAAAAAAATGTATCTCCACCCTACAACATACTAATTCAGTCCGAGTATTCCAAAGTGTGGAATATCAAAGCAATCAATCAAATCAAATATATAATAAACATAAGCCAAATTCTTAATCTTTCTCAGCAATCAATTGGCCTTTTTTATGCAGATTATTTGGGAGATGCTTACCTGATATATATAATAAACAGCATCAGATGAACTTTCCAGCTGTGCGACTGTGTAATTTAAGGGGGATCTATAATGGGCACTAATTAAGAAGTGTCTCAATGCCAGTGGATGGTACCGTTCAGTGATCTATAAAAAGAACCAAGTCTTCATGAAAATATGCACAACACACCTAAAAAAAAGGCATATGAAGTAAAAGCTTCTAGATAAATCAAACAAAAACAACCAGCAATAACCTGGCGAATAGTGAAAAAGTTGCCCAAGGACTTTGACATCTTCTCATTGTTATTAGTGACGTGACCATTGTGTAACCAATAACTGACACAGCTCTCTTGGCATGCAGCACAGCTCTGAGCAATCTCATTCTCATGATGAGGAAATATTAGATCAATTCCACCACCATGAATATCAAATTTAAAAGTCAAATAATGAGCACTCATTGCACTGCACTCAATGTGCCACCCAGGTCTTCCACGACCCCAGGGGCTGTCCCAACTAGGCTCTCCAGGCTTAGCAGCCTACAATTATGAGACAATAAGAGATATGCAAAGATATTAATCATAACGTGTACAGTGTAACCAGTAAAGTCTCTCACACCTTCCACAATGCAAAGTCAGCTGGATGGCGCTTTCTGGAATCAACAGCAACTCGTTCACCAGCTCTATTATGTTCTAGTTTTTGTCCAGACAGCATCCCATAACTAGGGAATTTTTCAACAGCAAAGAAAACATCTCCATCAACTGCATATGCATAGTCCTTGTTGATAATCTGCAGAATCCATTAACCAAATTATTTCTTATATTGTAGTTTTTTTTTTTTTGGGTAATAATTAACACAACATTGATCTCAATTATCAAACATAAATAATTTGAGAATGGTTTATAATGAATAGGAAAAATATAACAGAATTGCAAAAACATATTTGCTTGAGGGTCTCACCAGCATGAAACACTTTGATATAAATACATAAAGCTGTTTGAATTGGAAACTGCAGCTTCATGTCTACTGAGAGACTCGAATTTTTTTTTCCCCTTTCACAACCTTACAGCTGTTTCATTTAAGCATCAGAGCCTCCACTCACCTTAATGTTAAAAATTGCAAGCCTTTTTCCATTTTTAATCTACATTGCTTTATTCACAAACTGAAGGACTAAACTATCTTAATAGTGTCATATGCTGAAAGATTAAAAAAGGAATATTTCAATATTCAACCAAAAGGCGACAAGTTGAAGTATCTAAATCATCCTTGAAAAAACAAAAGAACATGGTTTCATCAGGACCTTAAAGATTATCAAAAGTGGAAATTTTAATAAACCTTCTTCTTTGACAAATTCATGGAGGGTATCGAACAGAAAAAAAAAATGAATAACACCATCATATCATAATTATAATATATCACTTCATATGCTCAGGAAAATTTTATAAATTCTAGATGTGCTTCTCGGAAAATTAAACTTGATGACAAATACTAGAAAACAGCACCAAAATATTCTAAACACATCAAAATCCATAGAAGCATAGTTGTTAGTGCGGTGCGTATAATTCAATTCAGAACTTTTCCCTATGCATTGCTTGTTGTATTGTGTTTAGCCAAAAATCGGATGATTCAAGTTTTGTATAGTGCAATTCGATTCTGAATTGGAATTGCCATGAAACTTATGATACAAAAGCTACGCCCAAATGAAGGCAAAAATGTCTGTAAGCCCCCCTCCCCAACACCCAATTGTTTTTAATAAAATGGCTTTAAGTCAAACACAGGCTTTTGGGTTAAATAATAAAGTAAAATAGACTCGCTTCATTTAAAAAAAAAAAATCCTTTAGTTTAAGTGTTTAACATTTCAGTTTTTCACAGCTGTCTCATTCCAAAATGAAAGGCCAATGACCTCTGTTTCCTCCCTCACTCCACAGTGTAAAACACAACAACTTCTCTATTTCTCTCCTCTGCCTGTGTCTAACATCAAAACTTGTTTGTGGGGGGGGGGGGGGGGGGGGGAGGAATCTGCAGGTCACTGAGTCTTCTTTTAGCTTGCTGCGTATACACTTTGGTTAATGTCATCAATTTATAGTTTTTTTTTTTTTTCATTTTATAAGTGTATGCATATTTTATATAATATTTATAAAACCATTAATCACATCAAGATTGTATCTTACAATATATTATGTTTTGAGCATCACAATTCAAAAATTGGCAAAATGATTGACAACTCATGTCTCGGTTCAACCACTATGCATTGAAGCAAAATCAAGGGGAAAAACTTAAACCTGACTTATGATGTCCTTTATCTGTTCCATGTGATCAGAAACACGAGGCTGATGAGTTGGAATAAGGCACTGAAGATCAGTCATATCAATAAGATATTCTTGGCAAAAACGGTCACTTAATTTCAAAGGATCTTCTCCAAGCTCATTTGATCGCTTTATTATCTGCAGCAATTTTGACATTAGAAGTCTCCAATATGCATTGAAAAAAAAAGAAAAGAAACTCATTTAACCAAAGTAAGATCAGGCTCTATATCAGGATCTTATAACAGAGCCAATTGTCAATATGAAAAAGTATCCATAATAAATAAGAAACTCATGCTAAATGATAGGAAGCAGTTATGTGCAACCCAAAGGTTAATATCTTGTTTAAGAACCACATAGTGCAAATTCTACTAAGCAAGAATTCAGCTCTAAATATGTTTCAGAATAAAATCTGAAAAAAATTCTACAGTAATTTATAATTATACGAAAAAAGAATAAAAGCTTTAGGAAAAATTGAATGACGAGAAAATGGTGCATTCTGTGGCAGCTCAACAGCAGCCATGGAATATTAAAAGATATAGAAAATTTATATTTGAACTTTAAATCCAAAGACCCAATTGACAAAAACCTATAAAACTCAATCCTCTATCACACATTTCAAAATCATGTTCAATTAACAATTCCTATCTAATCACAGAAATGGGATAGACAACAGGAGGAAAAAATCAACGCTGAAATAAGTTTCATTTTTAATATTTATTACTCCTTTGGCTTGCCACCAATAATTTATTTTTTGGCTTTCTAGAATATCATGTCTGATTATTTTATATAATAAGGTAGGATCATGTCTTCTTTATGATATGCATTTCTCACTAGTAAAAATGAAAGGGAAAAAAATACAGAAAATATCACCCAAACTCGGGCTACCATACGGTATTGGCAATATATTGATAAGGTCACAACCCATTCTTTATTAAGCATATGGCGGTGCTATCTCATCATCATCTGCTGGAAAACTAAAGCAATCTACCCATATAAATTGCACGCAACTTAGGGATGGTACTGATTCAACTGGTCTACTGAAAAAACATACTTTTTCCCTGTAACCATTGGCATTTCATTTCAATCAAAATCATATTCTTAGCCTACATCCTTCCAATTCAAATTTTAACCTTGTACCAGTCGTTGGTCCAGATAAATAAAAACTTAGAATGATTAAATAAATAAAACCATTTGGAGGGGAAAATGAAGAAAGAAATTCAGATATGGTGAAAGTTGGGAAATAAAAGCTGTTCTTTCATATTATGGTATAGCAATTGCATCAGCAACTTAAACGCTATTTATTCTCACCTTATCATCAACATCAGTGAAATTTCGCACATATGTCACTT
This sequence comes from Sindora glabra, assembly GCA_020226215.1. NCBI lineage: Eukaryota > Viridiplantae > Streptophyta > Magnoliopsida > Fabales > Fabaceae > Sindora > Sindora glabra. The sequence goes on along the minus strand of CM035236.1, from coordinate 42,905,933 downwards.
CAAAGCCCAAGTGTTGAAGGTATCTGCAAATTTTCAGATCAAGCTACTTATAAATTACCAACTACATGTTGACTCTTAATCTTCTCATCTATACGTACATAAGTATGGTAGGGATCTAAGAAAAGAATGAAAAGAAAAATGTAAAAATAGCTCGCCAAATTTCCCAATTTTTTTTGGTAACCAACATCTAAAGTGGGAATGCACAAAGTAAACGAACCTATACTGATCCTCCACTGGCCATCGGGAACTTAGTAGTAAAGCCATGATCCACAGGGGAAGAGATCACTCATTCTTACATTGGGGACAGATTAAGCAAACCTAAATGCTAAAAGCATAACACAAGCTATAAAGGATAGAAGTAGAAAACAGATAAACATTCGAAATCCAGCCCACATACTCACCTTTATAAATGAAGTTAACTCAAAAAAACATGAGTTCACCAGGCCATTGCATAACACTTAATCTAGAACTTAGTGATAATAAACAACGCGACATATTTATATCTTGGTATGTGCACTACACTAAATGTAGCCAGCAACCAACAATCTTGATAAAATTAGATAGTAGATATCATGGTCATATCTTTCACACAGACTCTAAATGACTTATTGTAAAATTCCAAGTACGGTATAAAATTCAGTCATATAAGTAAAAGCCAACAGCTAAGAGGTCCAAAATATTTTATCGTGAACATTTATTCAAATTTACACCAATATATTGGTCTGCAACACTCTAAAACAATAGATATTCAAATTCAATGGATCACATATATGTTCATAGTTCCAGCTTCCAACACAGATGAGCAAAGGCATTGAATTCCCACTTTTGGATTCTATTTGCTCCAATTTGCTATGAAGTAGGAGACAAGACAACCACTAATTGTCTCTGCAGACAGGCATTCAAATTCTAGAAATGTGTGAAGACTTGAAGCAAAACGAAAATACTTATATAATCAACTAAAAATTCTTGAATCAGAAACTGATCAAGCAAATAAACAGAGACCCCATGGCCATGCTGAAAAATATACTCAAACATACCCATCAAGCTCGCGAACATATTGAGAAAAAAACCATAGCAGTGGCACCCAGAAATTGGCACAGAAATAACCAACGATCTCCCAATTTAGAATTAATCATCAAACAAAAAGATTTTTCCATCCACCCAAGTAAAAATTAAATAGCAATATCTACATCATTGCAAGTTCCATAAAGCAAGTAAAACAAAGTACATCTCAATACTGCATACCTGTAGAGGATATCAAAACCGACAGCAGCACGAGCGTGACCCAGATGGCTATAATCGTAAGCAGTGACTCCACACACGTACATACCAACTTTCCCAGGAACATTAGGTCTGAAGACCTCTTTCTGCTGAGTCATTGAATTGTAAACCTTGAATTCTTCCTTGGCCATCGCCACCAAATGCCGCAGCCAATTCTCGGTCTCACAAATCTTAAACCTTTTAAAGCCGTATACTAGCCGCAGATGAACGCAGGAACGTCAGTTCGGCGTTACAAATGCGTCCGTCGCGTAAGTTTGACGCTGTCGGACCCAACAACAACGTTGTAAACTTAAAATCAACGATGAACGTGTACGCAGGAAAATCTGCATCAATTGCTGCTGATCGTTTCCGGAAACAGTAGAAACGACTACTTTGAATATTTCTTACCCTAGTGGACTTATCGGATCGGGTTTTTATTTGATCGGGTTTACGACGGTGGACGGGAACGGATCTTAATATTCCTCCTCCGAACTTGAGAGGTGTTTGACAATTTTTTCAACAAAAATACGTAAAAATTTCACTTTCTATACCTAATGGTTTAATCATTTTTATTATTAAAAAAATTATTCTTATTTTGTTTTGTTTTGAGTTTTTAAATCAAGGCATGTTGAGTAATTTTTGTTTTGAGAAAACAATTAAGTGCAGGAAAATTAATTTTACAAGAATTAAGATTGTCAAAATATTTTATTTTGTAAATTGTCATTCAAGAGTCATTTTACTAAAAGTAAATTTGCATTAGATGTGATAAAAAATTATTTAAACAATAAATAAACAAAATTTGATTTAATATGTTATCATCATATTAAAATAACCTTAAACTTTGCTTTTACATTTAGTTTGTAAAGTCATATATCCTCAAAAATCTTAACAATTCTAAAAATGTAGTTCTTAGGATTATTAATCTCAAGAATATCATATTGGCATGTTTGATTCAATTAAAAAGATTTTTACAAAAGCTAGAATATTACATTTTAATTAATTTATATTTATTTAAAAATATTATTATTTTATCAAAAGTATACTTAATGAAAATTAAGTAGTTAATGTCAAAATTTTAACTTGTGAATGTTAGTGGCTGACATCCAACTTGGTAGTAGTAAGTGATAATAATAGCAATAAATGATGGCTGAGCAATGGTGCTAATGGTGAGAGTGGACAATGGGTAGTGATAAATAATAATCAATAATAATGAGTGGTAGTGAAATGACAATGAGCAATAGCAAGTATTAGTTAATAATAGTAAGTGGTAGCATGAGATAGATGATCAATGACAATAGATGATAGCAAATGACAATCAATAATGATAAATGATGATTCATGGTATTAGGTAGAGAATGTGGTGGTTAACATTAATGGATTGTAAGGAGTGGATGATCCATGGTAATGAGTGGTGATAGATAATAGTTAAAAACTTAAACGAAGTCAAGATGTGGCCAATGATGATAGATAATGGTGGGTTAAGATTTTAATGGTGTTAAGGCTTTACCCAAAATAATAGATAATATAATCTTTTTATATGTCAAAAATATTCCTAAGTCATAAAAATGGATACCCACTTCTCATATGAGAATATTTTGAGAGAAATTAGATTTTTTTTTTTTTGGAAATGTGAACATTCCCAAATTGATTTTAATTAATTTTGAACCAAATATAAGAATTTAACATTTCTTTAAAATATTTTTTAAAGTTTAAAAAGGATTTGGTGAATTAAACACCAGTTAAAATCTACTTACCATTCTAAACTCTAAAATACTTAACCTAAAATTTTTTTACTGAATCGAAACATCACTTTCATGTTAATTTCAATGAAAATTTGTCAATTTCAAACTATATTCTTGATTTTATTCACATTTTAGCTCTATTTTTACAATTAAATAAGTTGTGGCCTATAATTTAACTATTTCCATTGATGTTAAACAAAATAAGATGAATCAAAACTTATGGGAAATTAAAAAAAAAAACACTTATAAGAAAAATGGAAGTTGCATTCAAGAGTCTCTAATTAACTCTCAAGTTTTTATAAGGAGTGAAAAGCACATATTACTTTTTTAAAATTAAATAAAAAGAATACTTACTCTCTTAGGCTTTGTATATTTTGTCAAAAGACATTTTTCATAAAAAAATTCCATTTGATGTACATATAAGTAAAAGAATGCTATGGCATATGTAACATGTGATTAAAAAAATAGCAATATTATATTCAACGAAAATGGGATTCAAAATTGGATTTCAAATACAACTCAAGGATTGTCAATAAATACAAGATAGTAGAGCAATCTTGTAAAAATTAATTTAATAAATATAAAATATTCAAATATTAATTTTGAATCTCATTTTTCATTATCTATAGCATTTTTATTCAAAAAATAATTCATGGTATCATGGTACATGGAATAAAGGATTTTATCTTTCACTTGCTCTTCATATTTAATATTAAATAAATAAAATATTTTTTATTATTTAAATATTTTATGACTATTAATACAAGTAATGATTATTCAACAAAAGATATTTTTTATCAAACTAAATTAACTTTAAATTATCAAACTATGCTAGAGGAAAGCTATTTATCAATATATTCATCAATTATATCTTTTTTAATCATCCGAGAATTTTCTCATCTCTTAACCTAAAATATTTTGTAAACATACTTAACTCGAAACAATAATGAAAATGTTAAATTATACATTGGATTACACTTCTAATAAAATATAATGTAAAGAAATAAAGAAAATGAAGTGTTCTAATTTTTGTTACATCCTAACTTTAACAAGTGTTACTTGTAAAACAAATAGAAAAGTACTTTTTAAACCCTAAATCCAAAGGTGGTTTATATTAACTATCTCTTACAATTGTTAATTTGTTCACATAGGTGTCATGACCCACTTGGATCATGATCAACATGAAAACCCGCTTACTAGTTTCACTAGCCTAACTAACTAGCTAAGAAGACTCCAAAGTAAATAGAAATAGTTTTTTTTCTATGATGACTAGCATGCAATGCAAATTTTAAATAAAATTAACAAAGTTTCTTATATTTCTAGACAATAGAAGGGTTTTATTTACCGTAGAAATGTAGACCTATAACTTGTTTGACAAATACTTATAACAACATTCACAATGCTAAATAGGAAACAACACGTCACAATTATTTATATATAATTAGAAAAGTGTGCCTTGAACTTCCATGGAAATAGTAAGATCTAAAAAGCCTTCTTATTCCTAAAAATATTAAAAGTAAACTAGGAGTGAGTTATAAAAGTCAATAAGCATATATCTATTTAAAAATAATATTCAAATTTAGCTAAAAAATAATTCAAATAGTTAAATGTACCAATAAAATTAGCAATTATACCAAGCTCCATACTTGAATTCTTTAGCTTACAAACAATTTATCTAATACATTATTTTGTTTAAGCATCAACATTTTCATAAAAAAAGAATAATAAAACCTAAGAGGTTCTATGACCTATTAATTAATTTCTTTTCATTCACAAGATAAAAGGAATAATACAATGAATGAAATATTATAACATTTCAATAAATATCCTGCACTAGAACACTAAATAACAAAAACCTTGCATTCAATTACCCAATTTAGTTACCCATGATAAAGTATTCACAATTTCACTATCATATATTTAACTAACAAAATAAAATTTAAGAATAATAAAAGTAATTAAATCTCATTATATTTCTCAATTATCCTAATCCTTTTACAAAATCATCCTTGTCCCTTCAATGCCTGCCTTATCCCCTCACAAATGTTTTCCTAATTCAATACTAATCTAGTCTCTTTTATATCATTCACCCTTTTTCACATTTCAACAAGTATGTCCATGGCACCAATTCTATATTTTATAAGAATTTCATAACTCATTCGAATAATATAAATTTAAATGTAATTATAATTGCATAATCAAACAACAATACAACACCTCTTTTGTATAGCCACAAACTTTCTACTTAACAAAAGTCATTAAAATTTCATAAACATTACTAGAACATATTATAACCTAACAACAGTGAAGCTGTGCCTTTATTGCTTAGCCTTAAGAATGCAAAAATCATAAAACAATAGAAAAAGAAAATTATAATTCAATCCATAAGACATATGATGAGACATCACCATAATTTTAGCATTAACAGATAATTAACATCATAGTTTTTTATCCATAAACATTCCATAATTTATAACTATAGCTACATCTAATAGATTATACATAAGCATGACATATGAGCTATGCATGAGTAATAATAAAAGAAAATTTGAAATTTACATAAAATCTTAATTTAAGGTAGGATATACACCGACCTTAAGTTACTATCTCCCAAAAAGGATTCCTAAGTCTTTTGCCTATCTTGGTTTCTTTACCTACTTAACAATTATAACATTAAACTACAAATATACTAATGCTAACTGATTTCTTCCCAAACCCTTATTATAAACTCTAGTTATACTCTTTCATTAATATAAAACATAATTTTCTTATTTTTCTAGCACAACTTTAAGAAAATTAAAAATATCATCAAAGATGAGGATTTTCTAATTTAGGCTCAAATGAGTGGAAAAAAATTAGGATGTCATGACCGTAACCCGATCGTGACCAATGTGGAACCCACTTTTCGATTTCCACTAGCCTATTCCTAATTATTTAGCTTGTTTCTAATTAGTAAGCAAGATGAACATATAAAAAAATATGGCAATTTAAAAAAAGAGCATTCATTAGAAATTATTGAGGGTTCTATAAAAGATGAGAAAGTTAGATTTCCTAACTAATTCATAAGAATTTAAATATCTCCTTTACCCAAACTTATAACAAAATAAAGCTTAAAATATACTAGTACAAGATCTTATGCCACTATACAACCATTAGTGAGCTCTTATAAAATCTAACTTTAAGAAGGTGGAAGTGGAGGTTTAACTTAAGAATCTATAAAATAAATCATGAAGGAATGAATCTAAGGCTTAATAAGTAAATAATCTATAAGAATAACACCAATTCATAATTACTTACCTGTTGAACTATCCTCCTTTGATAATATCTAAGATTCAACAATATTAAGAATAAAACATAATCATTTCATTTCTATTGTATCATATAATAATATTCATGAATAATTACACTAAAGGTCACATCTTATTTAAAACAATAAGCAATAGATAAAATGCATTAATCCACCTTTTAACTCTTAGATTAACCTTATACCCTTTACAAGTTTTCCATCCTTGTTCTTCTCGAGTCTGTCTTAGACCCTTTCACAAGCATATTATAAGGAATTAAGCATCCAGTATTTATGGTAACTTGAATCAATTTAAACTCACAATTAACTATAAGCCATATTCATTATAATCATCATACTACATTGGGTTCATATGCATGATCACATAACATATTTCATTCCATGATAAATGCAATAAGTTTGTTACAATACTCATTATATCATACAATATCTAAATTCTCATTTTGTGATTACCCTATTACGTACTTATCTTATATATTTGATGTTTAAGGACCAAATGCCTTATGTTGAACTATTATAAATTATGAAAATATAACATAGGTTGGGTATAGAGTACTATATGGTCACCTTAGTTGTGACCTCTGAATGATGTTTTATAAGTAATTTAAAAATTATGAATTTATCATTTATGAAACTTATTTCATATGAAAGTAAATTTGATTAACTTTTTATAAACTAGACATTTGCTTAAATTAATTAAGGATTAAAGGTGTTATGCCTTCTAGAAGATAGATACAAAAAAAAATTTCTATGAAATCGTAAGTTTTTTACCTATGCCCATTATTTTAGTAATATCTTAAAACATACACAAGATATTAATTAAAAACTAATTTCATTTTAAATTAAACTCAATTATGTTCTCAACAATAAGTGACTCGCTTAAAATGAATGCAAGATGAAAGAGTTATATCCCTTTAAATTTAGCATAAAATTCTAAGGATGGTAAATTAATTGAGCAATTGGTTTAGCTATCCTAAACTTGTGTCTGCACAAGGAAAATTAATTGTACACTTGATTTTTATGCCTAGATTTGCCTCTGGACCATAAGAATCAATTCTACACTTAATTCACATATGAAAATCTTAATTTTTTTGCAAAAATTTCACTATTCATCCAGCCATAAATGCCCTCCAAACATAATTATTACACACTAAACCTTAAAATAATCATTAATACATATATTTAACATGTTATATCACTTTTCCATCATTTCCTATCATATTAAATTAAACACATTTCAAGCAAAATCATAAAGAAAAAATAATATTTCATCAATATCATCATAGAATCATAAATCCATAAATTTAGTTAAATTATTCACTCACATTGTATAACAAAGGGGTGTTTAGAAGCCAACTTGAAGTTCTTTCAACCCTAATCACATTAAAATTCATGAGTTCTAAAGTTAGGGTTTAGAATTCCTAACAAAACTAAATAACCTCATATTTCTTCATCAATTAAGAAGAAATAGGAAGAATTCTTGTTGAAAGCAATATTCTTACCTTAATTAAATGAATAAATCAAAAAGAATTAAAGCTCTCCTTGCTAGATTAGTGGAATGGTAGGGAAAAGTATAGGAAAAATTGGGAGAAATTGAAAAATGATAAGAAATGAGAGTGATTAGAGGTTTAGGGGTTAAAATTATGGGTTAAAGTCCTAAGGGCATTTTCTAAAAAAAGTTCCTAAACCTTTTCTATACCCACTCACTTATATCAGTTCAAAATTTTATGCTTTATAATTTTAATAAATTTTTTCCATCAAATTTTTACTAAATTCATATTTTCATATTTTGAATTTTATCAACTTTATTTTATTCCATATTTTACACATAAAATTTCTAACTTAATTAAATTTATTGATTACCTCAAATATTCTTTCTCATAAAATAATTTTTAATTTACTATAATTTAAAGATGGTGTAACATAAGATTTCGTGATCTCAAGAAGCTCACCTCTCTTTATGGAGGTCATTGAAAGCTCATAATAGGTGGAGATGCAGTGGCAATAGTAACACCCCAACAGCTTGATATAATGACTAGACAAAAGGAGAAATGACTATGAAAGAAAAAGTAAAAAAGGTCCTCAAAATAGGAAAAAAAATAAAACTAAACCTAAAATTAGCTTGCGTGACACTAGAATTTAGTGGAACCAACACCCTATTCTACACTAAAAACACAATTATGATTTAGCTATTTTCTTTTATTTTCCTCGATAGCTAGCAATAGAGCAACAGTAGGCAAAGGTGTAGTGAGAATAGCAACACCCCAACAGCTTAATATAATGACTAAACAAAAGGAGAAATGGCCATGAAAAAAGGAAAATGGTAAAAAAAATCCTAAAATGGGGAAAAAAAGAACCAAACCTAAAATAAGAGAAACAAATTTAACTAATGGTTAAAAAAGCCAAGGTCATTATTACGCGTTACAGGAGTATTGTAAGCTGAAGTCTACTTAATCTTAACCCTTCAACTAACTTACTTTCTAAAGGATACTGTAGGTTAAAAGTTCAAAAGGAAATATCTTAAAATTCTATCAATTTTAGGAAAAATATTTATTTAAATACATGCATATACTTTTATAAATCATCATATTTGCAATTGACAGATATTTTCATTTTTGTGAGAAAATTACAATAAAAATCATTGAAAATAATTTTTGAAACAAAACCTCAACTAAACAAATATAATTATAATATTACAAAAAATAACATCAAATTCCTATATTTTATGACATGATAAAATAGGCATCATTTAAGTAATGAAAGATATAAAGAATTAATTTATTTATGCAAAATTTGTTTAAACAAAACGATTTAAATAATACATTTAGTTAAAATTAATATTTGAAACTTGAAAATATCATATCTTAAATAGAAAGAATTTAAATATTAACTTAGGTATTATAAGTTGTTCCCTCTTAAGAGAATTCACCCTCAAATTCTAAAGCTATATAACTAAAAATGGATTCAAGAGGAAAATTATAGAAATTAAGATCATGCCATTCATGCTCAAGTAAAAAATATGATTAGTGAACTCACTTTACTACATCACTAACTTATCAATAGAATAAGCAATTTACCCATTCCTATTTTTAGTTCATCTATTCCATCCTAATATAGTTTTACATCAATCTTTACCATCTAGTCTATATCTTTATCACCTTTTGTTAGTAACTCTAATTATTTTTTATTCCTTATGACCTTACTTGGAAAAATTCATCAATGTATACTTGTTCTTTTCCCTAAATTAACTTCTATTTACTATCTAATTCAAATTAAATAATCATGCTATCATAGTTTTCTATTCGGTCATAAGTGATTACTATTCATTTTTAAGGACTACAAATATCTTTAATTAAGAAAGTGGATTAATGGAACTAAACAAGTTATGAGAATACACAAATCTACATATGTATGTATACATACATTAGTTAATATGATGAAGATAATGTTGTTAAAGATTCGATAATAGTTAATACATTAACATTTACTCCTTATATAACTAACTATACATTAACATTTACTCCTTATATAACTAACTATCTCATTATCCTAGCTTATCAATTCTATGAATATGTTTGGGTCTATATAGATTTTTGAAGGACTTAGACCCTTAAAATTAAGTTTATTTTTTATAAGTAATATAGACCTATTTGTTACAAACCAATTCTGTACAAACTAAGTAAAACCTACTAACTCCACATACTTTAAATTAAAGTTTATGAATATCTTTGAGTTTATGCAAATTTTTTGTGGACTCAAACCCCCCTCCAAATTGAAACCATTCTTTTCATGGGTAATATAGACTAATTTTATCATGAATAAGTTCATATCCAATCTAATCTACCCATTGACACCCTTAATATTAAGGATCCTCACTTATATGTGAATAAAATATAATAATAATCCATGAAACATCGTGAAAACAAGTTATTTAATTTAATTAATTAATAAAATTTATTTTTTAACTCTGCTATATTAGGACTAAGCTCAGTGAGCTTCCATCAAGAATTCTAGTAAAAGAACAAAAACAAATAAGTAGATTTACCACATAACCCCATTCATGAATTATTATTCATAGTATTATAACCAAGGTCAAAACAACATTTCATTCATTTATTTACATCCAATTCATCATTTTTTTATTAATTTTCCATCATAATTTCATCTCAATCAAACTTCATCTCCAAACTCAATAATAATAATTTCTATTCATTTAACATATACATGTTAAGGCCATATATACATACAATACCTTAAAACACCATGAAATAAATAATACCAAACAAGATAGGGAAATACTTAAGTACATACTAGATTATAAGGGATTAGAGGCAAAAATCTAACCATCATAATCAAGTATAATCAATTATAGGTATCTTAAGAGCAACTCTAGTTGCCATACTCGATTATAGGCTTCCAAAGAGCACCCTTTCTGGGATACTCAAGTATAGACATCCAAAAAGCAGCTTTGGAGGCTATATTTGCTTATATACTCAAGTATCAACCCAAATTTTGCTAGAAAACCTATTAATTCATTATTTATTTAGTTGAAACTCATCACTTTAATCTCATGCACTATTAATAGCTCAATTTTCATTACAAACAACACTTAAAATCAATTTCGAACTATATTTAATAATAACACATGCCATATTATAACTTTATAGCATTTACACCTCAGATCTCTAACAAAAATCAATATTTCAAATTTATGTAGTAATCACACAAATTTCGACCACCAATTCATATTTTAATATTGATACTTAATCTCCAATTAACACAAGCTTATGACAAAAACTTAGTTTAAATCGATCAATCATTAAATAATCAAAACCCTTCAAAATTTTTCACAATCAATCTAAAATCATACAAAATTAAATTGATAAATTACTTACTTTGCTATGAATAGAAAAGATAAATAAAGGTTAGTTTTAAATGTAGTTTAGCCCTATCCAACTATTCCACTAATTAATCTTTTTATCTATATATTTTCTACTACTCATACCATATCTTATATAAGTATATATATATATATATATATATATATATATATTCTTAACATTCAATCATTATCCACTTCATCATCAAATTTCATCAGGCATCATACATTAAGTCTTTTTTATTCATTTCCAGAAGATCTTAGAATGCTTGCTTAAATTAAATATCTTTTTCAAATTTTCTATTAGTTAAATCTATAATATTAACCTATAATAGTCCAATTTATCCAATCCTATTTTCCTTAACCTAGTTTGAAATTTGTTAAGGCAATCCATTCACTATTCGTTTAAAAAAATTCAAGCCTAATTCAACTTTTGAATCAATTTTGCATATATAAGGTCTTCCAAACCTTAGTCTTCCTAATTTATATTATTAAACTTTTTAGCTCTTTTAATCACACATAAATTCCCTCCTTATCTAATATTTCATAACCTTCCACATCATTTCCAACTTAGTTTGATTATAATATTTCTTTCTTAAAACAAAATATGTTATCCTTATTAGGAACTTAAATTTCCACTACTATTCATCCCAATACAAATTACTACAAATCACCTAAAGGAACCACATATAAACATTCATAATTGTTCTAAATCAATAATTTCTAAATCATGCCACAAATAACTTGTAAATCTAATACAATTCATATTTATAACTTATAGATTTATAACTTATATTCATAAATTATAATTTCAAATTCTATTACTTAAACATAAAAGAAAAAGCATTTAATGATTAAGTTTTATATTTACTCACCTAAGCTAACATAATTAACACTTGATCACCTATATCTAGCTACTAAACTTGATACTAAAAATTTCCTTAAATAATAAGATAATGTAATTAATATCTTCATTGTAGTATTATTCACTTAACTCACATTAGTACCAAGTAGTCATTGTAACATATATCAATTAACTATTCATAAATTGTAGTTCCATAGCTAATAATCCATACATATATTTATCCTTTGAAACCATAGATTTTATTTCTTTCTTAATGCCAACTAACAAGATAAAATTCAACTGAGAATTCTGCATTATGTCATGCATCATCATTAATCTCTACTTGAATGCAAAATTACTAATGAAAGAATATTCATATCACCTCATTTATATTACTTTGCTTCTTAGCCTCAATTTACATTAATCCTTTCATATGTTTTATAAAAAATATAAATATTATATTGATTTTGCTTCCTAGTGATTTCAAATCAACAAACTTCCACACTAAATAGGAAATTAATGTCTTTTACACCCAATCTGTATTGATAAAATTAAAAATGAGAAAAATGCTTTACTTTATCCCTAACTATTTGCATTTACATATAAAAGTAAATAATCATTAATATATATACATCAAACCTTCATTTTACCTTGCAAATGTTCATTGTTTGATAAATTCCACTGCTAAAATGACAAGATTGAAATACCATAAAACCAAATAAAGTTCATATTCTGTTAAGAATATGTTTTACCTCAAATATAATTATCCAAATTAACACCTAATGATTCAAAGGCAACCATGCATGCTGTATAGAAGAATTATCTAATTCATTCAAGCTATTAACATCAAAAAGTAAGTAATAACACACAATTTCATTTACTAACACGATAACTTATTAACTATTCCCAATAATATTCTTACATAAGCATACAATGAATTTATAGCTATTTCCCAAGCCCCAAACAATTTAAATTAGGATAATATATAAAAGTAATTTAAATTATAAAGATTTATGGAAGTTTATATGCACATCTTGAAATTAAATTTTGTTACGTTTATTATTATCTATCATACAATCATGAACCTAATATGTTTAACTAAATTTAATAGTTGGAGTTTACTAGTCCATTTACCTTAAAGCTTAAACTTTGCTCTAATATTAACCCTTGATCATGACTGAAATGGAGCTTGCTAATTGGTTCCATTGGCCTAACTAACTGACTATGTAGACTCCAAACTAAACAAAATTACCTTTATTTATGTGAAAATAAGAATGCAACATAGGTTTTAAATAAAATGAATAAACTTTCCCTTATTTTTAAACTCTAGAGGGGGTTTATTTACCCTAAAAATGTAGAATGAGACCTATTTGACAAATATGCATAACAATATTCACATCACTAAACAAATAATAACACATCATAATTATTTATATATAATCATAACAAGTACAATGTCAACTGTCAAATCCTCCCAAAATTAAACCTTGACCTTCCATGGAAACAATAAGGTCTAAAAATATTTTAATCTTGAAAATATTAAAAATAAACTAAGAATGAGTTATAAAAACTGAGTGAGCATATATCTACCTAAAAATAATATTTAAATTTAGCTAAAAAATAATTCAAATAATTAAATGAACTAATAAAATAAGTAATTATCCCACGCTTCGTACCTCAATTTTTTAATGTGCAAACAATTGATCTAATACATTCTTTTGTTTAAGTATCAGCATTCTTATGGAAAAAGAATAATGGAAGTCGAGAGGTTATATAACTTATTAACTAATTTGCTTTTCATTCACAGGATAAAGGGAATGATACAATAAATAAAATATTATAACCTTCCTATAAATATTTGATCACTAAATAACAAGAACCTTACATTTAATTACACTGTTAAGTTATCCATGATAAAATATCCATAATTTCACTATTATATATTTAATTGACAAAATTGAACTAATGAATAATAAAAAGAAAGTAATTAAATCTTCTTATACCTCCCAGTCAATCTCATCTCCTTACAAATCCATCCTTATTTTTCCAGGGTTTGCCTTATCCTTTTACAAGCATTTTTCCAAATATGATATTATATCAATTCTTTTTTATATTATTCATTCCTTTTCACATTTTGACAAGTATGCCCTAGCATTAATTTCATTTTATCACAATTTTACAACTCGTTCAAATAACATAAATTTAAATATAATTATAATTACATAATTAAATAGCAATGTCATGCCTCTCTTACTTGGCCATAGACTTTCTACTTAATAACAATCATTAAAATTTCATAAGCATTACTAGAACATATTATAACCCAGTAATAGGAATGCTATACCTTTATTACATAGCCTCAATAATGCAAATATTAGTGAAAAATAGGAAAAGAATATTATAATTTAACTTATAAGACATATGATAAGACATCAACATAATTTTAGCATTAATAGATAATTAACATTATAACTTTTTATTTATGAACATTCCATGATTTATAGTTATAGCTACATCTAACATATTATATATAAGAATGAGCATATAAGTTATGTATAAATAGTAATAAAAGAAAATATGAAATCTACATAAAATCTTAATTTAAAGTAGAATATGCATACATTAGGGTACTATTTTCCTTAATCCCTATCTACTTAACAATTATAACATTAAATTGTAAGTATACCAACATTAGCTAATTTCTTCCTAAAACCTTTATTTTGAACTCTAATTACATTATTCCAGTGATCTAAAACATAATTCTCTTATATTTCTTGCATAACTTCAAGAAAACTAAAATAGGATCACAGATGGGGTTTTTTTTATCTAAACTTAAATAAGTGAAAAAAATTAGGATTTCATGATCTCAAGAAGCTTATCTCCCTTTAGGGTGGTCATTGATAGCTTGTTAATGCCTTAAACTAAATAGGTTTGTCAAAAAATAATGGAGCTAGCACCTTGTTCTATATTGAAGATATGGCTGTAATTTAGCTATTTTCTCTCATTTTCCTTAGCAATTGGTGACAAAGCAGTGGTAAGCAGAGGTATGGTGATAATAACAATGCCCCAATGTCCTTGTATGATGGCTAGACAAAAAAAAGTTGCCATAGAAAAAAGAAAGGGAGACAATAAAAAAGTCTCCAAAATAGGGAAAAAAAGGAACCAAACCTAAAGTGAGAGAATCAAGTTTAACTAATCATTAAAGAAGCTAAAGTGATTATTATGTGTTATAGGAGTATTGTAAGCTCAAGTCTACTTAATTTTAACTTTTCATTTAACTTACTTTATAAAAGAAACTTGAGGTTAAAAGTTCAAAAGGGAATATCTTAAAATTCTATAGTTTTTAGGGAAATTATTTATTTAAATACATGCATATAGTTTTATAAATAATCACACTTATAATTGCTAGCTATTCTTATTTTTATAAGAAAATTACCACAGAAATCATTAAAATTAATTTTCAAAACAAAACCAAAGCTAGACAAATATAATTTTAATATTACTAATGATAACATTAAATTCTTGGATCTTATCATATGGTAAAATAGGTATCATTTAAACAATGAAATATACAAATAAATAATTAATTTAAAATTTTTTTAGATAGAAAAAATTTAAATAATATGTTTAGTTAAAATAAATATTTGAAACTTGAAAATGCAAGATCTTGAATATAAAGAATTTAAATATTAACTTAGGAATTACAATAAGATTCTATTATTTTAATTCACAAATAAATCTTAATAGCCAAAATTTAAGAAAACCTTGATCAGTGTAAAACCTACTATTTAATTTCCACTTGCTTAATCAATTTATTATTTCTTGGTATACGTATGCATTGAAATGATTTATAGATATTTTATGCGAAATAAGAAAGTATTCACAAGTATTCAATCAGTTTCATCAAAAGATAAGAAGTTGATCCTACTTATGAATCTTAACATATTAGACATATGTTGCCTTAATTGACATTAGTTACAAAAGAATCCCTACCCCCACTGCTACTTTATATCTTAAGACCTAAGAAGTATTTCTATGTACATTAAAATATACTATTTATTATTTAAATAATTAAGGAACTACAACTCTTACTCTTGAAGTGCTAGTGGTCTCTTAGCAAAGGAATCTTCAATTATAAACATGAAAAGGTAAGTCTATTACTTAATGAATAAATGTTCTATATAAATCAAACATAAGGATTAAATAATAATCTTATTGACTAGATTACCCTCTTATATATATTTATTTTTATATGTATGTGTATAACCTAAGCCTTACACAATCTCAAATAAAACATTAGTAGACATAGTATTTTAAGATGGATACCATCATGAGGAAATTAAATCAAATTGTAAAACAATCCAATAATTTAGTTCATAGGTAATAAAGCAAAATATAAATAAATTGCTTTGTATCTTTCCAGTCAATGTGTTCCTTTCATAAACCTAATATTGTGTCTTCTAAATCTACCTTATTCCTTAACAAATGATTATCAAATTTAGTTTTCATTCACACACATGATACCATTTTGCCCCTATTATATCTTCTCACATTTATGCCAAAGCCTATTTATCTCATATCACAATTTCATGTCTTAACATATATCATAAACCTCCATGTGTTCTTGCATGGCAACATAGCATTAGCTTAACATCATTTATTTTATGGCAAACCTAAATAATAATAATTGTCTCTTCATGTATAGTTGATTATACTTGAATTGAAAGTAGAGACATAGTTAACTACAAGTATTTAAAAAATAAATGGACTGCCTCATAATTGATTATGTAGTTAACTATAAGCTCCTTATAAGCAAGGGGCCATAGTTAACTATAGAAATTTAGAGAATAACCTACTAGTTTGTAATCAATTATGTAGTTGACAACAAGCTTCTTCAGAGCAACTCTGATCTATTTTGCGATTCAAATATTCTTTCCATTATTTTTCAAATTTTAGGATTCATTTTGAAGAGTATAAATTATGAATGATTATAACTTAACTCATTCAACTATCCTTGATATCCATAATTTATTTTACCAAGAAAAATAGTAAAAATCTCTTTTTCAATAAAGTTATCATTATTTCTATACTATAGTTTATAATTAAATCCTTTCTTACTATAAACTAAAAAAGTCCAATCTTACTTTCTATTTAAATCTTCTAATTCATCCATGTTACTAATTTTCATACTTTCCTAACAAGACTTTCTATAATTCCTTCTTATATAACCTTGAAGATATGTTTATTAGCTAAATATTTATCTATAAAGATTTGGTTTCACCTACAATATGCCTAAAATTACCAATACAAGAGCTTATGACTATAATTTTTATTGCTTTAAATATTGCCAAAGCCTTTCTATTATAAGTATTTTTAATTTCACTACTAATGTTTCTAAAATCATCTGTAATGTGTCGTAAATCATAACTATAGTTCTAGTCATTGATCACGTTATCATCAAAACCCATAAAGTTTCCAAAGTTTGAGTCCTTTTATAAGATTTAACACATACATCCATACTACATATTTAATTCATCATCAGTTTTGTTTCTCTTAATTTCATTCCTTAAAATTCCATGTCTCTTACTTCACCTTCCTTAATAGTTTACTAGTTAATCCTTTAGCATATGAATTCCTTATGTCATAGATTATGAGTAACCATCACCTCTATCTTTAATTTACTACTATAATATTAGCTCTCTTTTCACTTTTGGACTTATCTCAATTCACCTATCTTATAAGCTTTCAATTAACCACTATGTACATTTTTATGTCTAAAATTTGAATGGAAACATCTTTCTTAAGATTTATTGACACCATAAGTTAAACTTTCTAATTGTATAATTATACAATTAATTTCCATTAGATTTCTCATAACCTATACAATCCTTATTTACCACTATTCATATATTTACAACTTCTCCTTAGTCATTCTATATATTTCCTTTAATCATACTTTCTTATGAATTTAGCTTTGAGCTAGCATTTCCCAAGGTTTGTTATTAAATAACTACTTAGGCTAATATTGCCATTTATCTATTTTTTCTTATTTCTATTTTTACTTCCTTGGCTAAGTACTTTTTCAAAAGTTTATTGCAAAACAACAACATGAATTAGGCTTTTTAATTATTTTCATTACCAAAGGGTTTTCAAGATTTTTCATTTTCTAACTTTCCCAAATTTACCCTAGTTCTCAGCACAGCTTATAGAATAAATTAAATCAAAAAATAAAAATAAAGATACCTGGTACTCTTGATGAAACTATTAAGATCATTGTTGATGGTTGGCATTATTTTGATTACTAATGGTTGAAGGTCCCACAATTTTTTAAACTAGGCTTTTTCATTCTATAATTGTACTAGTCCATATTTCACCATTTTCATAATTTACCCAGACCATGCTTTGATACCACTTATATTATTTAAAACTCTAATAGTAAAGAACATTACTAATGCTAGGAAATTTCTTCACCAGCATAACATT
The DNA here is from genome assembly GCA_020226215.1 of Sindora glabra. Taxonomy (NCBI): domain Eukaryota; kingdom Viridiplantae; phylum Streptophyta; class Magnoliopsida; order Fabales; family Fabaceae; genus Sindora; species Sindora glabra. The sequence goes on along the minus strand of CM035236.1, from coordinate 42,887,421 downwards.
AATCCTTTACCCTACCATGCATATTGATCACTTTGCTTACTCTTCTTTGAGAATGTGGTGTGACATAAGCATTTAGCAAGAAATGAGTGCCTAAAATAAGATTAGTTCTAAGTGACAACCCTTGGCACCTACCATAGCTGCTCTAACCCCCCATAAGAATAAGCTCTTAAGTGGAGAGTCATGCTTTGTCGAGAGTTCTTAAAGCTTAATTTTTTATACCTATATGTAAAAAAAAATTAGTTTCTAATGCCACCTATATTACTACCCTTTGACCATTGTGATTGGCATAAAGATATTAATCGAATATCTTTACAAGCTTTCTTAAACTAGACCAACTTTTAAATCTAATTGTTTTAAAAAATATGTATAATATAGAAACTCAGTCAAAAAATTCACTAAAAGGTTTTTTTATTCTTACTAAGTTAAAAATTATTCATGCACAATTGATAAAGTTTAATCTTTTAAATAAAAAAACATTAAAGCTCTTTTTCTTTCTTTCCAAAGAAGATTTTGAAATTAAAATTGCAACAATTTTCTAAAGTTAAATCCAAGTTAAAATAGAAGTTTATTTTTCTATGGTGGAAATAATTGAAATATAATAACTTTAAAAAGCTATTTTCAAAAAGATATAGACATAAACATAAAATACTTTTCTAAAAAAATAGATTTACATATTGGCTTGAATAAAAATCCTTAAAAAACTAGAAAGATATTTTAGAAGAACGTTTTTATTTTCTGAAAACTAAACAGTAAAATTATTTCAAAAGTTCAAACCTTGAAATAAACATAATAGAATAGAACTAAGTTAGAGAAATTTGGAAAAATCAAAAGATTCTATTTTGCTTTAAAATACTTTAAGCCTGAAATTTCTTTTCCAAAAACAAGTCTTTTTCAAAATACATGGCTATCTATTATTTAAATAAATGTTTTCAAACTTAAAAATATAAATTTACCTTTGATGCAGATAAAAATCATTTTTCCTTTCCTTTTGAAATTCCATGCAAAGTAACTTATTATACAAAATCATTTTGTAAAAATCATGATATAATTAGAGTAATATTAAATCCATATAAGTACTATAATATGCATCGTATATTCATAATTTTACTGAAGTTCTTAGGTTAAGTAGTAAATTAATTATTAGATTTTCAAAATAATTATATAGATATGTAGTGAGTCAAATAATTTCAAAAATAAATAAACACGAAAGTTATTAACCAACTAATTATCAATAAAGTCAATTTTAGAGTTAATGGTAGCAAGGTCTTCATGTCCTAGAAAGTATGGTGAATCATTTATTGCTACTGGTGGTGTGGTTAGTAATATTTGTGTACTTGCTCCTACTAATGCCTCATAGATTGAAGCAAAATCTATAGTATAATCAATTTTAGACTAGCATACATCTATATTCATAGGAAAGTAATATTTGAGTCTAAACTTCCCATAAGTAATTTCATAATTATGCAACAAATATCAATAATTTTATAGAATGCCATCAAGGGTAGAGTATCTAAAAAGCATATCTATAAGTAGAGTGAGTGATAAAATTACTCGATGAGATAGTTATCACATAAGTTTTCTAATCAATTTTAATCCTAATAACATTTCTTATTAGGTAATTCTACATACTACACTATTAAACACTTAGGTTGAATATAATTTGGTCACATGATTTAATCACAACTTAATCATAATGATATAAATATTTTTATAACTATCAAATGGCATGAAGGCATAAAAGATTCTTCTTTGTTACTCCAATCTAACCTTATCTTACAAGTATCTTAATCTTGTCCTTTTATAATTAACCTTATCCTACTCAACCTTCCATGTGACTTAAAAGTTAGGGTGCTAAGCTAAATCTTAAAACTCACATAAATATGTCATATGTCACATATGTGATTCAAGCAAATAATGTTATATACGGAATAAAAGCCTATACTCAACATATAACCATAATTTCACATACAACATATAATAATCTAATAAAAGAAATTCATAAATTTACCCTATCACTTTTCTAGTAACCATAAGTATTATTGGTGCTTTCATTCGAGTGGTATCGTATCACTTCCAAAAGTTCATTAACATGGAGCTTCATTTATAGATATTCTTACATATGATCATAATAGTACATAAATAAATCATAGAATAATTCTTATCAACATTCTTATACTAATATGATAATTTCATTATGAAACAAATAAAGTAATGTCCATTTTCCTTTTTGTAAAATTCTCATTACTGACCAAACATACTTGTAAGTCAGTAATTTCTTGTAATTATATGTGATTCATCATAGGATTGATCTTCATCTCATAGTTTTTATGACAAATTGGAGATATTCGACTTAGATTTTTTCAAGTTTTACAACTTCTATTTCTAAATAGTTTCAAACCTATGCAATATATATTATTCTAACAAGTAAAAGAGCTATTTCTCCTTGACAAATTAAACATTTAATCATATTGCCTAATAGTAGTAAAACTACGTGATTTCATCATATAACAATGTCGAAAATTCAAGAAAGTAGTCATGAAACTATATTAGGTTTTAACAAACATTCTTATCCTTAGAAATTTCATTTAAAATACTAAACTTTAGTAATTTTTTTCAAAATTTCTAGAATTAAAATGGAGGTTCTAAACATTTAACCTTTTTCAAGGGCAAAACATGTTACATTACTTACTACTTTAAGTAACTATTGTCCCTTTAAAGAAAGCAACACCTTTTTAAAGAAAAATCATCTTTTGATATAAGTCCAAGTAAAAATCCAAAAAAAATTTAGCCTTGTTTAAAACATGTTAAGCATAATTGCAAACCATATTTAGCCATAAAACAAGTTAACTTTGCATCTAGTTATCAAAACCGCATAAAGTGGATGCCTTTAACTTTGAAGATCTTTTAAAAATATCAAAATTAGATAAAAAATAATGAGAAACTCCAAATTTGAAAAATAGCATTTAAACTTTATTTTTGAACTTTCTTCTTACTCAAAACAAGTTATACAAGTTATCCTTTCACTTGATTATTAAAACAATTCAAAAAAAGTACACTTAATTTGGAAGTTCCATTTTAAATATCAAATCTTAAATTTTTAGAATCATATAAGAGCATAAAATATCATTTTTAATCATTTTATACTCAAAACAAGTTAAATAAATTACTCACAACTCAAACTATCAAAATATTTTAAAGTGGGTTCACTTTACTTTCAAAAATTCATTTTACATGTACTTTTTTATGAAAATCTCTAAAAATTTCTAGTAAATTTTTCAGGGCTCTAAACATTATTTGACAATCATTTTTAACTATAAAACAAGTTGCACAAATAACCAAAGTACTTTTTTATTAGAAACTAATTTGTAGGAAAATTTTACTGCTTGAAACATAGTTTTTAAAGATAATTTTTTCACATTTTTTCATAAGCTTTCAAACGTGTTTCTAAATATATTCTTGCTACACTTTCCCAATATAAAGGCTTAATAATAGTAATTAAATAGTTTAAATATAGTGTAACAAGTTTTTCTTCCAAAAATAAAATGTTTCTACTTAAAATAACAAGGTACCTAAAATTGTATAAAGCTTGTTTCAAAGTGATTTTTTGTTGAAAATTTTGATGTAATTATTCTAAAACATTCATATGAAGGTATAGTTCAGTATTTACTTAATTCTACCATGAAAAATACAATTTTTCTATATGAAAATATAGAGAACCCAAGAGTTATATCAGAGTAAAACCAATCCATTTTTTATTTCAAAACTTGGTATTCATTTATTCTATCACCTTTAGTTTATGATAGGATATTGTGTAATATCTTTTGAGTATTTAAAATAGAATTTTGTTTATCTTAAGCTAAGAAAATATTAAGCTACTAGAGCTCTTTGCATAAAATCTTTTCCTTCCATTAACAAGTAAAATTATGTTTCCGAAACTTTGTTGATTTCAAGAGTAACTTTGAAATAATTTTTCCCAAAACAAATTCTTCAAAACCTTTTCTTAAATCTTAGGAAAACATATTTGGAAGTAATCCACTATGAGTTTCATGGCTTCAGCATAACAACAATAAATACCTATACATCTCATATATAAACATCATCAAGAAAAAAAAACTAAGAAAAAAAGTGAATCTTTACTTACTCCAAGATGCTTGTGATACTTGATCCTTTCACCTAAAATTCAAAGTATAGCATCCAAAACTATATAAAGTTAGTGAAGAATATAAAAAAATAATGGATAAAAGATGTATTCATGGTATTTCTAAGCTTATACCTCCACTAGATAATTAAGAATGCTTTTTAATTTTAATCAAACTTCAAGAAAACTCAAATCATTAATGGAAATTCATTAGAATTTAGCAAAAACTCTTAAAAAAATAACTCTTTCCCTTTTTTCTCTCTCTAATGATGAGACTTCTTACTTTGACATAAGAAAATTGGTGTTAAACTCCCCTATTTATAGTGTTAGGAAATGTGATACCTAAGTAAGATGACATCATTTCCAAGTAACAAGATTGCATCATCCTAGTTCCCTTTTAACCAAGCAAGCCACAATTTGGTTAAGCTTAGGATGAGTTAATTGCATTCCAATTCTTAGTTATATCTCAAGCTTATCTTAAAATAGGATGATGCTAGGAATATTCAATTTGAAGCATAGTTGATAATATATTCTTTCCCAAGCAAAACTTATGATCATATATACCTTAGAATATTCTCATCCTAAATTCCTTAGCACATTCCTTTTCTTGATGATTAAGTCCTATATAAAATATTACGTTTTTTCCATCTAATTTTCCTTAATTAAATCACTAATAATAAAATGTTCTTAGTAATTACACTAAAGTCCTCAAACTAAGCAAATCTCCTTTTTTCCTCCTTGATGATTGTCTATACCACTATGTCTATATCCAAAATTACATTTTTGCCACCTTGTGACAATTTTAAGTTACTTCTAAGACTTATCGACCTTAAATCTAAAATATTTCCAATTTTTCTTAAATAACTTCTAGTAGATTTTTCATCCATTCAAACTAATAAAAAATTCTATTAAAAAATGTATACTTTTACTTATTATCCATTAACAAACACTATCTAACTAAATTCTAGCTATTTTTATCTATTGGCTTTTGTCAAGTATTACACTCTTCCTTAAGATAAACCTTTCTTAAAACTCATAGAGGCATTAGGGCAAAGTTAATGACTCCTTTGACTTCTCCCCTTGGAAGACTGCTTAATATACTCCTTGAATTCATTGACCCCATGAATGATCTACTTCCTTCACTCAAAAGGGCACTTTAAAGGGGCATCCCCTTGTAGTTAGTACAAAACTATGTTCTTCCAACCTACACCACTTCTAGCTTTCTACTTAAGTTTCTCTTTCCTTCCATTCTTTTAATTTGAACTCCAATTGAGGTCCCTAATCCAACACTTATTGGTAAGTGGTGGCATCAGTAATATGGATACAATCAAAGTAGTGATCTCTTAACCCTTATATGAACCTCTCCATTTTAGCCCTTTTAATTGGAATCAAATATCTTACATAATGAGATAGGTGAATTAGCTATGCATCATACTCACTAATAAAGGGACCTCATTACTTCAAATATTCAAATTCCCTTACCCTTACTTACCTCACACTAAGAAGTAAAAACTGACCAATGAAGCATTCTTGAAATACCACCTAAGTCAAGGGAGCCAAACTTGCATCTTTATTTTCAATGGCTCTAAAAAGCCAGTAATGCATCACATCATTAAACTATTAACCCACAAGTTTTATTAGTAACTAATTAGGACATGTAAACATTTTTCTATACCTCAATCTTAGTAAGAAAATGGTACAGGTCCATAATCAAATCCATATTGGTGAAACAAGGTAGTTTTAACTTAATAAATTCATAGACAATACATAACTTATTTAATAAGTTTTCCTTAAAGGAGATTGATCCCTTTCTTACTGTGCTTTCTAATTTAAACCTTAATCATCTTAGTTCCTATGTTGTTCATTCCCACTATTTTGATTAAGGGCTTAAAATCCATGATGATAATATGTTGCATAAAGTCTATAGCCCAAAGAGGGATTATTTCATCACTTCTTCCTTATTATAACTACATTAGGCTTACGAACCCTTAGGAGATCCTTCATCACTAGGATTATTAGCTTGCTGACTTTTCATATTTACCATCTTTCCTAATTCACAAAGATTCTCAAGTAATTAGGTAAAAAAAACAAATCATCAGCAAATAATATATAAAGAATTAATTCTGTCATTAGTATCTTTAAGCATTATAGGGTTCATCAAAATGGTACAAATGGTATGTGATTTCTAGTGTGCACATACCACTGGTATGGTTTCCATCAACACTTTCTTGGATAACAAATAAGCATATCCTAATTAATCCTATCCTAAAGTTATGATTGGTATAAAACCTATTACTCGAATTTTTTCTAGCTTGATTTATTTGTTATTTCTTAATATACATATGCATTGATAAGATCCATAGGTATTTTTATACAAAGCAAAAGATACTTCACAAGTATTCAATTTATTTCATCAAAAGATGGAAAGTTAAGCCTACATATGAATCCTAACATATAAGAGATAAGTTAGCCTAATTGCTCTTAATTACAAAAATATCCCTAACCCACACTTTTCTTCTACATCTCGAGGCCCAAGAATTATTTTTATGTACATTAAAATATACTATTTGTTACTTGAAACTTTAAAGAACTATAAGTCCTATACTTAAAGTGCTAGTAGTGCCTCAATAAGGGAATCTACAATAATAAACATGAAAAAGTAAATCTAGTGCTTAGTGGGTAAATATTTTTTATAAATCAAATATAAAGATTAATTAATAATGTTATCAACTGGATTACCTAGTAATTTAAGCCTTACATAATCTTACAAGAAGATACCATCATAAGGAAATTAAATCAAATTGTAAAACAATCTAATAATTTAGTTCATATACAATAAAGCAAAAGCATAAATAAACTATTTTATGCCTTTCACATTAATCTTATCTTTTCACAAACTCAACCTTGCACCTTATAGGTTTACCTTATCCCATCATAAATAGTTATCAAATTTAATTTTCATGCATATATCTTCTATCACATCTTCCCCCATTCATGCCAAAGCTTAATTTTCTGATATTGTAATTTCATGTTTCGACATATATCACAAACCTATACGCTTTTTTACATAACAACATAATATTAGCTCAACATCATTTATTTTATGGAAAACATAAATAATAGCAACTCTTTCTTCATGTATAGTTAACTATGCTTACCTATAAGTAAGATGATAATTGATTATATAGTCAACCATAAGTATCTAAGGAGCAAGTGGACTGCTTTATAGTTAATTAGGGGCTATAGTTGTCTATATAGTTAACTACAATGGTCCAAAGAGTAACTTGTTAGTTTCTAATCAAATATGTAGCAGACTATGTTAGGTCAAAGAGTAATTTTTTTAATTTATAGTCAACTATGTAATCAATTATACTTACTTAAGGATTAGTTCTTAGGTGTGTAGTTAACTACTACATGAGATTTTTGCAGGTTTCATAAATTATACTATTCATCCAAGTCTTAAATACTTGATTTCTTTTTATATATTATCACTTACAATTAAATTATCACACAATGCATACCTAACATATTACCTATCCATTGCATTAAAAAAATTAAAACAAAACTTCTTTATCATATAAAAATCTTAAGAATTGGATTGAAATATAAAAAACAATCTTCTAACATTCAATATATACCAAAAACAATCAAATTCATCTAAAACGCTTACCCAACTAGTATGAAAGAGGTTTATGGGAGGTGAAATGAAGGTTAGCTAGCTCTTAATCAAAGAAAACCATTAAGATTCTAAGTTAGGGCTTAAAATCCTTCTTTAAAAGCAAAACCCTCAACTTTTTTCATTCAAATTGGAAAATAAATAATCACTTAGAATTTTCAATGATTGAGGAAGCTTACTTTAAGTAAATGTTGATTTATAAGGTTGTTGCTTGAATTAAAAAAGAAAGATGAGAGGAAGAAGATGGTGAAGGATAAAGAGGAGCAAATATTTTTTTGGAAATAAGAAATTAATAAAAGGGTTGGAAGATATAGAGAAAGTGAACTAGGGGTAAAAATGAAAATTTATCTTAATTCTTTTCTATACAGGCTTACTGAACTCTAATAACATTTTAACCTCTACATACCTTACATCTTATCATATTAGGTTCTTTTATTATTTCCTAGGCAAAAATTTCACTTTTATTTTTTTAGCATAAGTTTAAATGATTACTTTCTACGTAAAATGCTTTGATTATTTTTAATTGCTACTAACGGTATAACACTTCATATTCATTTCCATCATGTATCTTCAGTTAATTCTTTACAAAACTTATATTTAATTATGTACGGGAGCATGGGATAAATTTTAGAGGAAGCCAAAAAAATTATTAAAATATATTAAATTTATTAATAATTAAAGGCTTAAAATATTCATAAAAAATATAAGATCAAAAAAATATGTAAAAGTATAATAATAAATATTATAATTTACACCATTTATGTTAAAAAAATCACTTATAGCTATTTATTTTTGTAAATCAATAAGAATTTGATTTCTATCTTCATATATTTGACTTATTTTTTCTTTTTAATGTTTTTTTAATATTAATTTCTAATAAGTTTAAATATCTATAAAGAAAGTTGAAGTTCATATATTAAGAATTAAAGTTCTTTTCATTTCAAAAATGGTTTAGATCAAACAAAGGTTTTGTAATCCATAGATTACCATTTTGATGTAACTAAAAATAAATAGTTAAGGCCATTCTTATTTATTCAATTATAGAAATTATGTCATAATCAATGGGTCTAAAAGAAGCTAAAAATACTTTATAGGTCATATTTTTATATTAAAAAATTTATTAGTTATTTGTTTTGATAGTATGGACTAATATTAGACTAAAGCTTTTAATATTTTAATTCTTAAATATCTTTTTCTAATAAACGCAACTTAAAACCATTGTGTGTAAAATTATAAAAAAATTAATTGTATAACTAGTATTTTTCTATTTTTTAGGAGAGGCAACCTAAAAAAATTTGATAAAATTTTTATTCTATATATAATTTTTTTAATTTTAGGGGGGGTATTGATTATGTGATACATTAAGTTATCTACCCACGAATGAATTGTTTAACAATGATATTATGAAATTAACAAATTAAATCTAGACCTAGCAAATTATACTATATATGTTAATAATTTCCTAAAGTGAATTTAGGATAATAGAAAAAGAATTATTCTCTATAATGAGTTACAAACTTTATAAACTAGGAATGAAAGCAATATTCTATGGATTATAATTTTTTTTATGATCACATACTTTTTTTTAGTACTAATAAGAGTGATAATTTACTTAATGTACACACATAAAATTCTGAGTTCAAATCCCAAATGTAACGGGGATTAAAACCCTTAAGGGAACTTTGAATATCAATACACCACTAAGGTATTGGCTACATTTACATACTTTTAGGAAATGACTTAAGATGAGTAATTGTATATTTGTATTCACTCCATACCAATTTCTATTGCTAGTTTCAAACTAGTGATGAGGACTTTATATTTTACTTTATTGTTTGTAGCATTGAACTTAAATTTAATTGAGTATTCTAGTTGGATTCCATTTCCATCTAAGATTATGCTTGCTTTACTCCATTTTTATTTAAAGATCTATCTATATACATTAACCACTCAAATGGTTATTGCTATTACTCCTACTCTTCATAGGTCATTTCTATTATGAAGTTAGCAAATACTTATGACTTAGCTCATAAATGATATTACACTCTAAGAGTTCAATCAACTAGGTAGCTAAATGTCCAATAAGGTTAGGCTTGTATAAGATTTATTAAATTGATGCATCCATTTAGATTACGATCTGATAGTTCTAAAAATAAGGATTTAATTTTTTTGGATGCATATAATATGATGAATGCCATTTTTCTATCTTTTGATACCTTAACTTAGCTCCATGTAAAATTTTATTATTGAAATAAATGGATTTTTCATCTTCTCCTTTTTTCTTTGACTAATATCAAGCTGATAGTGAACTCTAACACTATTAAATATAGGCAGAAAGTGTCTTCTTGGTCCAATTGACACAATGCTAATGCAGTGGTTAAGTAATCTTTTAGGTTACAAAATATCTCTTCACACTTGGTACTCTACTCAAACCTTTGGAAGTATTTAAGTAGAGAGTAAAACAGAAAATATTTGTCTCTTAACTTAGATAAGAACCTAGATAAGGTTCCTAATTTGTTATTGAGTGTTTACATCTCTTTGATATTTGTTAGGCTTTTCATTTCAATAATTGCTCAACATTTCAAGGGGTTCACCTTGATTTCACTCTCTATAAGAATGAACCGTAGAAATTTTCCAGCTTCTACTTTGGATGCATATTTCTTTAGGTTAAATTGTATTTTATATCTTTTAAGAACTTTAAATGTCTCTACAATATCTTTCTAATGCTACTCTTTACTAGTTAATTTGATAATCATATTGTTAACGTAAACTTATATATATGCTTTTACCTATTTACTTAACAAAGGCTTTTTTCATCATTCATTGGTAAGAAGTTTTTGCATTCTTCAATCCAAATTGTATTATCTTATAGTAGAATACTCTTTGGTCAGTTATGAATGTCATTTTGTCTTTATCCTTAGAATACATCTTTATCTAATTATAACCAAAAAAGGAATTATTGAAGTTCAAAATTTTGAATCCTAACAAATTATTTACTAAGTGATCTATATTTGGTAAAGGATAAGAATCCTCTGGGTGAGCCTTATTTAGGTTAATGTAATCCATACATATCCTCCATGAACCATTTGATTTCTTAACTATAACTACATTTGCCAGCTAAGTAGTATGAAGGACTTTTCTAATAAATCCTATTTTTGGTAATTTGGTGACTTTTTCCTTTATGGCAACCTGCCTTTTTGATCATAAGTTCCTCTTCTTTTGTATATTGGCTTTACATTTAAATTAAGGGATAATTTATGATAGATTACTTTAATATTAATGCTCCACATGTTAGCTGAAAACTAAGTAAATACCATATTATTTTCTTTCAATATCTATATTAGAGTTTGCCTATCATTAGCTTTTAAGTTCGCTTGTATTTTCACTATCTACTAATTATCTCCCTTGAATGATTAAATCTCCTTTAACTCAAATTTGGATTTAAGTTTTCTCAAGCTATCTAGTCAAACTTTTAATTAGGTAGAGTCCAGTGTTTAGTAATTTTTAGTAAAGTTTACCAACTTTTTACTTGATGCATCTTGTTGTATGTCATTCCTCTTTAAACTTATTAGTAAACTATTGCTTTACTTTTTGATCCCCTCTTACTTAACTTATTCTAATTGAAGTAATGAATTTCATTAGCAGATGAGGTGTAGATAAGATAACACCTGTCCAATTTAACAAAAGTCTTCCAATTATTACATTCTAAGAGGTTTTTAGTGTCATCGATCATTTTTACTTTGCTTTCAAAGTTGAGAGTTACCCTTAGCATTACAGTCCTTTCAACTTGTACTTGGCCTCTTACAAAATCAATGAGCAGGCAATCATATTGCTTATATATGCTTGTGGTAAGGCCTATATGTTTTATTATCTTTGAATAGAGAACATCCAGTGAACTACCTTAGTTGATTAAGATACATTTGATTAGAAAATTATAGACTCATATAGTAATCACCATTGGATCATCATGATCTTACTCAATTCTGCTAAAATCTTTTTCTATAAAGCTTATGGATCTGAAATCCTCCTTTCGTCACTTTTGCTTAATTGTAAGAACTTATCTGGCATGTCTTTTCCTGGAGTGGTTTGAACTTTTTTTGCTTATGAATCCTTTAGCTATCATTTCAATTACTTGAATTTTTAGGTCTTCTAACCAATTTAAGCCATTTCGATTTTTTCTCGCTTATCCATTAAGCTTATTATCTTTTTCATATTCATTTTTTATCTTATACTTTTTATAGTTGGAGAGGTACCTTCCATAGATCTAGTATTCTATTCATCTTTTAAAGTGATGCAATTATAAATATCATAGTTATAGTCTTTCTAGTACTTATAAAACTTAGTTTAATTAGCCAACAAATGCTTCATTATCTTAGAAATTAGAAATTTCATTAATTTAGCTGCTTGGATATGATGTACAATTTTGCTTAGTAAGGTATTTAAAGGCTTATAAGTGTTGAAATAGGTTTATGGTATCATTCTAACTTAGTCCTCATTTCATTCCTTTTAGTTTGATCAGGTATTCTACTCAAAATCCATATGACCTCAATCATGCTGTTATCTATTCATATCTTGTTCCTTAACATTTATGAATTTCTTAACTCGAACCAATAGTTCTTTTAAAGTGTATGCTGGTTGTTTCCCTAAGGATAGAGTAAGATGCCTTGACTAAAATTTGACCATTAATCAATGAATGGCCACCCTTTATTGAAACTTTTTATTTCAAAAGCTAGAGCATTAAATGAAGCAAAGTATTCTTAGAGCGTTTCTTCTTGACCTTGTTGGAAGTTAATTAGTGCTATGGATGTCTTTTTAAAGGGTATGCTAGTTATAAAGTGGGCTTAAAAGCTCTTAACCTATTATTTGAAGTTTAAAATAGATCGACTAGATAAGAAGGCAAACCATTAAAGATAATATTTCTTAAAGTTTTTAAGAATGCATAGCACAAATTACATTGAAGGCTCTTAAAAGGAGCATATATACTCAAAATGCTTATAGATGTTTTATAGGCATGCTTCCAAGTGTGCAGGGAATTTGAAATGGTTAGGAAATGGAATAGTCATGACTTCTGTAGTGAAGGGATGATCTTCGCCATTTGGGAGAGTGATATTTTAAGAAGGTTAATTTTAGGAATTATTCAGGATAATAAATGAGAATAATAGATTGTATTCCTAATGTCAAGGTTATTGCTCCTATAGAATACTATTAAAATGTTGATTGTCAAAATGTGGTAACGGTAAAAGAAATATTAGTAGTGGAGGTATTGGTGGTAATAGAGGTTTTGTTGGTCATGATGGTTGAATAACATCAACATTTAGGGCTAAATATATATGTAGCCCTAATGGCTATTGTGGTAGGGAAGTTATTAGGTCAACTATTATTGATTATGTAATTATGAGTGGAATTTGTAAGGGGTTAAGTAGAAGTAATGAGGGAAGTGATAATGTGAAGCCTAAAATGGCTGATGGTATGGATTGGAAATCAATTATTGATAGTAAAGATGTTTGAGGTTGCTAATGAACTTGTCAAAAGGCCTCAATTTCCACTTTGAGGTGGTAAACTTGTTCAACGAAGACGATTCTTTTTTATGGTTTGTTGTTAATCTCTTTTAGCCAAGAAGGCAACATGATTATTGATGATTGATTTTTAGTGGTGGGGCGAGGAAACAAATTCTTTATGATATAATCAAATGGATCCTTCTTGAGTGCAAGATTAAGAAAAGGTAAAGTGAACATTACGAGACATAATGGCTAAGAAAGTAACAAATAATGCAAATGATAATTTTAATATTTATTAACTAGTTTAGTAGAGCTTTGCCAATCTGGGTTTTACCTACATAAGAAGTAAAAGGTACGTAATGAAAGGTGATTCACCAAGCATACTCCAATGCTTAAGTTAGTGATAGTATAAGTGAAATAATATATGGAATTATGCTCTAATTAATAAAGACGTACCTATGACTTCTTTATAAGCCTTTAGGTATTTATAATTATGCTAGTGGTTTAATAGATTTGGGGTCTTCTTTATTAGAGTTAATCTTCAAACATGGTAGAAGGCTTTTAACCTATATTTGCATTGATGGTTATCATTTAGGCAAGATTCTTGTTAATTAAATCAGACCATGAGTCAACATAGGCTGACTAGATTTAAGGGTTAAATAAGGTTCCTTTATTATGGTATGGTTTATGTTTATGTGTAAATGGTGTCATGATGTCTTCATCTAATCAGGTTCAATCCAATTAGACATTTTGGACATTATCACAATGTTAAATAAAAATTTTAAACATAATTCATAATATAATTTAACTATAAATTTAAAAAATGTTCACTCCTCAAATATGATTATAAAAAAATTCATTCCATAAAAAGTGAGCTTCATTAGTGGGTTGTAATCACTTCACTTCATTTTTTAAAAAAATTGTTAAATTTTTCTTTTTTAGAAAAATAATCTTTAAATAATTTTAAATAATATATTTAATATTTTTGTAGTATCAATATCCAAAATTGGATCAAAATGGTAACAAATAACCAAAACTAACTTATATGGCTTGTTAATAGTGTAATAACACCTTCATTAATGGATAATTTTATTTCATGCTACATGCCATTAAATAGTGGCCTTCAATTGAAAAATTGCCCTACATGTCACTAAATTGCGATTTTTAATCAAAAAATTAAATTTGAAAGCTAAAAAGGTCAAAGACCTAACCTTTAAGTAGTAACACCAATAATCTACTACCAAAACAATTACTACTTTGATATAAATCATAACTATAATAAACTTATATTTTACTACAAATCTCTTATATCATCACGATTGTATGCCATTGAAGATTAGTCTAAGTTTTTCTAACATAACTTTGATGCAATTCCAATATAGAAAATGCCGAAAAATTGCGAACTTCCACCATTTAGATAGATTCCAACCAAAGTTAGCGAATTTTGGTCTTAAAATTGAGGTATTACAAATCATGATTTTATACAAAAAAATTTGAAAGAAATTTGGTCAGATTCATCTCTTCAAAAATCTTTCATTCACCTAATTTATTTCATAATATAACAAGTGAATTATGTTAGTCAGATCTTGTAAAAATTTCTTATTAAATGAAAAGGTAACATAATTCTCGAATTTAGGGATAAAATACCATATGTAAGAAATTTCAATGTTTAATAGGATCTTTATATCAAATCCAAAACCACTAAAAACAAATAAAATTAAAAGAAAAATTAAGATTATATGCCTTTGGATTTACTTGCAATAACTTTCAAAGAATTTAAAAATATACAAATATATATTGAGAGATCTAGGTCTTTCCTTCCTTCACATTCAACAACATATGATGGCTCTGATAGGGTAGGCTATTAATAACCTCTTATGTGGAAAAGGAATCTACCCTTATATTAATAAATTGTAATTAAGTTCACTTATCATGAGCTTGATAATAGGCTTTAAATCAAGTTTTTTCTTAACTGACCTAATCATATTCTTAAAAAAAAATATACCGAAAAGATAAATTAAAACTTAATGGATCACTTAAATATAATTTGACTTACTAAATTAAGTTTCATATTAATTTAGCTTTAATAAAAATAAGAAAATTTAATTAATGGTAGCACAAAAAATTAATAAAATTCTTTTAATTTACTCATAACTTACCTTTTTTTCTTAGCACAATTTTTTTTGTTTACATTCTCTTCAATGTTAATTCAAATATCTTTAAGAAATAATTGTCCTTTTGTATTCTTTTTTATGCTCATTCATATATCTTGTAATCTTTACAATATTTTTCTCAAAAGAATTATTATACTTTTTCTTTACATATATACAATATGTGATATTATACACAATTATCTTGTAGTTGTACTCCTAAGTATTATTTCACACTAATGTTATTAAATGTAACATATTAAAGTTCAATTTTTTTATATAAGAGGAATTATCTTCTTTTTGCACATAAATAAGTGTATGATGCATAGACAATACAACCTATATCATAAAATTTATAATGCTTGAATGTCAATTTATTAATCATACAAATGGAATAATATTATTCCCAAATAATAATTTTATACTTTCTAGCTCTTTTGAGTTTTTCACAAATTATATAGCATATTAATCAACCACATCACTTAGTGCAAAATTCATCTAATTTATCATCTTTAAAAATAAGGTGATGAAATAAACCCATTTAATAATCGTCAATATCAATCACATAATTCAAAATTTTAATGTAATTTTTTTGAATATAAGCCTATTATGAACAATAATTAAATCAATATGCCACCTTTAACAAAAGAAATTATAGAAGTGGGTATTTTAGTCATGGATAATGAAATCTATTCTTTAATATTTTAATATTATACATACACTTGTAATAGGTCCACTTCAAAAGAAAATTAGGATAAAAAATATGTGTGCACAATATATATGTATGATGATAAATGTAACAAAATTAATGGTATTATCATTCTATTATTTTCTTTAATTATCAATTGAAACATTTTTCTCTCTCTTACCTTCCATTACGATTTGGTCATTCATTATACTTTTTAAAACTAACCAAAAGATGAAACAATCTTCCAAAAAATGAGAATCAAAATTTTAAATGAAAATTTGACCAAAACATTATTTTATATTTTAGTGATGTAATATTGACATCTTTTATCTAGTGTAAGTTTTACATACAAATATATATGAACAATTCAATAGAGAAATCAATTAGAAGGTATTTGGTTTAATATGAGAGAATGGAAAGGGAATAGAATTAGATAAGAGAAGTAAAGGAAAGAAATTTGTTTTTTTTTTATGGAGCATTTGGTTAAAACAAGGAATGGAATCACACTTTTGTGATTCCTTTTTTTATTGACTAGTTTATCAATCATGAAATGAAAAGATAATTAAAATTAATTTAACAAAAGTATAGTTAAATCCTTAAAATTATAATAAATTTTTAACAAAAATTGTAAAAAAATAATAAATTTTGTAAAATTTTTACTAAAATATAAAAGAAAGAGAAACTTGTTTGCTAATAGCTTAAGAAAATAAGCAAACAAAACGCTTTTGTTTTTATTATACAAATCCACATACAAAAGTAAAAAACTCATTTAAGATTGAAAAAAATTTAACCCATACAAAATAAACAAATTGGTTTGAAATAGAAAGTTAGCATTTTTAAGATACCTTCTTGAAATTTGCTTAGATATAAAGTTATGTTTTTACTGCTTTGAAGGTTTTCATTTTTAAGAAAACAAGTATAAAGACATTTAAAATTATGAATTTGAGATGAAAAGCTTAAAGCTCCATTTTGCGCAAATAGCCGATAAGCTAGCGATAACTAATAAGTTATTTAGTAGTTGATAAGTTAGCTGATAGCTAATAGATAATAGCTTATAACTGATAAGTTAACTAAAGTGTTTCATAAAATTAGCTATTAAACTAGTTGAAATTGTAAAATAACATAAAAGGATATATTAATAAAAATACATATATAATTAAAAAAATTTATATTTATCTAAAAATTAAATTATATTAATGTAATTAAAAAGTTTAAAATAAAAGTATAATTTTTAATACTTAATTAATTATATTTTATAAACTTATATATTTATTTACTTATATAATTTTTATTTTATTATTTATTATAAAATTATAATTACTTAAAATATAATTAATTATATTTTATAAAAATTATTTAAATTTATATTACAAAAAATATGGGGTATAAATTAATAAAAAAATAATGATAAATTTAGAAATAATTTAAAAAAATAGTAGTTTATAAGTTATAAGCTATTCTAGGTAACTTATTAAATCAGAACTTATAAGTTACATGAAATAGCTTATAAGCTAGCACGAGAAACACCTCTAGAGGTTAGTTTATAACTTATTAACTAAGTTAATAACTTATAAGTTAACTTATTTATTGTATAAAACGGAACTTAAGTAGAAATTACTTTTTGATAATGTATCTTAAAAATGTTGGCATAATTTGATAAAGCAAAGAATAATTAATATTATGAGAACAAAATAGAGGAGTTGCAAGCACTTTTTTTTATTTAGACTGGATAAGGGATTTTGAAACCTTAGAGGAGATAAAGGTTTCATTTAGGGGGAATCACTTAAGGCTATGTAAAAGTTAAAAGTTCTAGCCTATGTAAACTAAATAATATGTAAGGGAATCAAATACTTGATTTCATTTTTTGACTCGTTAAAAATTCCTAAGCAAATGCTCCCTTAATCACGTATTATAATACTAAACCTATACATAGGCTAGGTAGCTTGCTTGACTTGAAAGGTCTGGTCCTAAAAAATATAAGATTTGAATTTTTTTTATAACACAAATATTTATTGAATTTTTTCTTATAACTTAGTTAATATTTAGGCCAAGCTCAATAATGATTATATGAATGGATCGGCTTAGTCTAGCCTAATTCTATAAATTCATTTTCATTAATGTAATTACATATTTTAAAAAATAGTTATATCAAATTATTTTTAATTTGAAAATACTTAATTTAATATAACTAAATATCTTATGTGTTTAAATATTTTATTATCTATTTAAATATGTATTTTTATGTAAAAATTTTTATTTACATAATAACAAAAATAAAATTAATTAAAAATTTTAAGCCAAACCAGGCCAAATTTTTAATAAACCAAATGTGCTAGGTTTAGATTCGAGCTTCAACCATTGTATTTCATGTAATTATGCATGAAAAACTAAACCTAAAACTTAAGGACTTGGTCTATAAACATCTTTATATAAAATAAAAGATATTAATTGCTTTCATTACTAATACCTAGTATTTAAATTGCTTTTAAAAATTCAGAGATGTTATTTATATTAATTAAGGTTTTTCTATTTATATATAAAGTCACAAGGTGTAGTTTATTAAAATTAAATCATTTGTAACTTATCCTTTATTGGAATAGGAGTTTAGTAAGTGATAAAATAAGATACCAAAATAAAAAGGAAGGTAATAAAAAAAAATTTTCTTTTCTTCTTTTCTATTGTATGCATGAATTAGCTAGTTAGTAGAAAAGAAGTATTAGAATGGACATTAAATATATATTAAACCAATAACATTATATTCTATTTTCCCCTTTAGTTATAAGTTGAAAGATTCTTCCTTTTTTTGTCCAATATCTTTAATATATTTTCAAAAAAAGGAAATTAACATTTTAAAGTAAAATTTGACTATTATATGATTCATGCATCAAGTTTGAGGTTCAAAGTTATCACTTGATTTAAATTTAATTTATTTTTTTTGAATGCCTTTTAGTGGTGCATTTTATTTATTTGTTTTGAGCAATGTTTAGCACTAAAACTTAAATGGGATGTTTATATAAAAGGTATCATAAGGAATAGCTCTTCACTTTAAACCCTAGAATTTCATCTCACTTTTAGATAAGTCTCTCAACAGTTTACCTTTCTTACAATTTTTTATGAACATAACTTCCCTACCAATATCTTTAATTAGTATGTGTAAGGTTTATACTTTTAATCTAATTCAACTAATGGACCCAATGTCATGTGTAAACAAATAAACATAATTTCTTTAATTAACCAAATACAAGATCTTGATAAACAAGTTGATAAAAGTCAAGAATGGTTCAATTATATAGTTGTGTTAGCTATGGGCAAGCTAACTAGTAATATGATTGAGTTAAGGACATCAAGGAAAGAAACAATTAAAATTTAGAAGCTAATAAAAAGGAAATTTATGTTGGATGACACACTAAGGAAAAGAATGACATGTATAGAAAAATATTTTAAGAAGCACTAGTGCCAAACAAGAACAAACACATAGTTATTCGAGAAGGCTTGCAAAACATTATGGTGAAATCAAAGCTTTAGCTTAAGATAATGCCATATATATAAAAATATATGTAGGGGAACCTTTAGAGAAGTTCATATTTCACACCACTTATATCATGTTTCCATGATTTGCAGTCAACACAATTATAATATTATCTATATAATTTTACTATAATCATTTATTGCCATAAGAATGCAATTTCGTAAATCATACATCAAAATATTCAATATCATTGTGAAAGCCAATGAATTTTGAATTTCAATATCATAACACTATATAAAACAATTAATAATAAAATACATATATCTTTCTTGTGACTCCCAAGTCATCCTTATACACTCTATAAGCTTAATCTTATCCTTTCAGGGTTAACTTATACTCTCCACAAGCATATTATCGAGAATTAGGCATTCAACATTCATACTATCTCCCTTATCATAATTTTCACATTCAAATGCACATCTTTTTTATACTAAATCTCATGTGTATGGTACTTTTACACTTACCATCATTCTCATACATCCTTTTAATGCCAAATTTTATATGCACATTACATTTTTATAATCTTATCACAATAACTTAATAACATTACCATGTCTCTATTTTATGGCCTTAATCAATTATTCCATAATAGTTATCCAATTTATACACACATGAGCACTTAATATAAAAATTCTAAAAATAACAATAACATGACTATGCCTTTGTTGTACAACCACAAATATACATTTATAAAAACTACTTTAATTGAATAAGCACTGCAAACCATCATCACAAAATAAATAACAATGTTATCATGCTTCAATTGTATGGCCCCAAGATTCCTCTAATATAGTTTACAAAACTTATATGCATTTTTCCATCATATTTAATATATAACCCATTCCATCACACTATTCATAAACTATTATATAAATATTAAAGAAATTTTACTTTCACAAATAACTATGTATAAATAGATACTTGTATACCTTTATATAAATATATGCATGTATATATAAGTATAATCATATAGAAATTCACCTATATAATAAAAAATATGATAAATTAGAGATTTCGATGCTTTAATAAAGTATATACTCACTTCTGGATTTTATTTTCCTTTAAAAATTCCAAAGCATCCAAGTTTCTCTTCCTTTCTACCTATTCAACAATCTATAAGGATAATTATTTTTCTTCTAAAAACTTTTCCTCTAGATTCTAAACAATTCACTTTAATATTTTGAATCATAAATTTCATTATTTTTCCAAAATTATTTTCAAAAAGTTAGAAACTTGCACTAAAGTTAGGGTTCTTGTATTAAAAATTAAATGTATAAAATATTAGAATTTTATACTTTAAATCTATTTACCTTATCCTAAGGAGACTACTCTTGGCTTGGTGGTAGCTAGAGTGCGACAAAATGTCAGAAAATAGAGGGGCTAAGGTGTCCTATTTATGCATTATTTCAGTTGCGATTTTATGGCTTCCTTTCACAACACTAGTGAGCTATTGGTTGGTGGAGGGTTTAGAAGGTGGCACAGTGGTTTGAGGAGGCTAGAGTGAAAAAGGAAGAAAAAGATGGAGAAGGGAGAAAGGGAGAAAGAGAAGGAGATAGAGGAAGGGTGGTTGGGGAGAGAGAAATGGAAAGGAATAAAATGAAATGAAGTTAAAGATTTTTTAAGGTGCTTTAGGTGTAAATTAAGCCCATGCACTTTGAATCTCATTCTTTAGGTTGGCTTCAAAAGAAAAGACTTAAAGGAATTGTTATGGTATGCTAAGGAGTATGGTAACCACAAATGCAAAACAATCTTGACCATTCCTTTTTCATACTAATTCTATTCCTATTGAATTGTAGTCATTCAAATTCTAATTTTTTATCATTTTCATTTCTTCTCCTTTTCATAATAATTTCTATAATAATTCAATAAAATTAAAAACTTAAAATGAGTATTTTAGAAAATTTATAAATTTAAGTAAAATCATTTACCAAAATCTATACAAATATTCTATAAATCTTTTATTCATAATTTTAAATATTGTCAATTTGATAAAAAAAAATATCATACAAATCATTTAAGGGAAATTTTGGATAATATATTAATCAAATAAAATTATACTAATATTATTTGATAGAATTTTATATATCCATATTTTACCATGATGTAAAATGAATAAAAATTTGTAAATTTGATATTTAAATACACATTTCATTTTTAGTAATTCCTAAAATAGAAAAATAAATTTAAAAATAATTAAACTATTAAATAATATACTTTAAAATTTTAAAATTGATGAAAATTGCTTGAAAGGAAGTTCACAATTTTTCTCCAAAAGTCTTCAATGGAGAAAGGGGCAAAATCAAATGTGAATAGGTATGCTTAAGAGGCATTTAGTTCTTTCTCTTTTGCATCCATTTCATCCTTTTTAATTTTCTGAATTATCCTAGAGCATTAGAAAAAAATAAAAAAAAATAAAAACTACAATAGGTGAAAGAAATTTGAAAACTAGAATAAATGGACAAATTTATCCCTGAAAGATTATATTAACATCAAATTAGTCCATAATGTTATTATGATATCAATTTAATTTAGTTTCATTAGATTGACATCAAATTAATCTTAAAAGATTATGTTGATATCAAATTAGTCTTAACTTTTATTTAGACATCAAATTAGTCTTGTTATTAATATTTTCATTGAAAAACTTGAGTTGTAGTTAAATTTTTTTATTTAATTATAGACTAATTAAAAATACAAAATATTAAGTTAAGTTGAAAAACTAATTTTTGAAAGAAAAGATTATGTTTTGCTTTCAAAGGGAAAAAATAAATTTTGAACATTTAAGAGTAATTCTTGCTTGAAAAAATCAACTAATGAAAAAATTCATTAGAAAGCAAAATAAGCATTTAAGCAAAGTGAGTTAACTTTAAAATCCTTATAATACAATAAATTAATTCAAAAAAATTGAGATCCTAAGCAAGGTACCTTGCACCAATCTAAAAAATAATAGCATTAAATGCCAAAATGGATTACAATCTAAACAACCAAATTAAGGTTGAGATTAAATTATAAATTAAATAACAAAAAATTTTAAAATTTTCATCATTTATAAATGAGAAATATAAAAAATAAGAATTTTTGAAGCGATATAGTGCTTTATACCTTGCAACTACATTGTCAAAAGCAACAAACACATATTGAAAATTTCTTTTTATTTTTATTATTATCACTATTTTTTATGTTTTCTTGTATTTTACTTTGTAATTTTTTTCCTTTTTTATTTTTATTCTTTTTTACCTTTTTTTTTGTATTTTTTTAGCATATAAGCTTAACCCTACTATTGTTTTGATAGAAAATAGTTCACTTTTGAAACTTTTTATTATTTAGTTGGTAATTTTTAGTTTAAACCTTAATTAAATTTATTTGGATTGCAATTAATTTTAACATTTAGTTCTATTATTTTTTGAATTAATGCTATCTACTAGTGCTACTAGTAGGGTTTAAGGCATTTTGTTTAGAATCTCAGTTTGTTTGAATTAGGTTATTATACTACAAAGACTTAAAATCTAACTTTAATCAATTACTTGTTTTGCCTTTTAATGAATTTGCTCATTATTTGATTCATTGATTGATTTTTTTTAAGTAAGTATTACTATTAAATATTTAAGGTTCAATCTTTTCTTTAAGAGTAAAATAGAATTAATTCTCTTAAAAATTAATTTTTCAACTTAACTCAATATTTTGTATTTTTGATTAGTTCATAGTTAGAAAAGGGAAGATTTAACTGCAACTCAAATTTGCTAATAGAAGTGTTAACGATAGAACTCATTTGATGCCAAAACAAAAGTTATAACTAATTTGATCTTAAACTAATTTTTTTGAACTAATTTAATATTAATCTAAAAGTAGGACTAATTTGATGTCAAATTTAATGGAATTAGACTAAATTGATCTTATAATAAATTAAGGACTATTTTAATATTAATCTAATCTTTTAAGAATGAATTTGTCCATTTACTCCTAGAACTAATACTCTAACATCTACCATTTGGACCTAGAATTTGAAAAAGACTATGATCTACTTGGAATTGGATTTTTAGTGAGTCTAACATTAGTATAATTGCAAAAATGGTTGCAATCCCTCATTATCAAATTGTAAGCATCTTCACTATACTTCTCTTACAAGTATTTCCATCACCTCTGCAAGCTCTACATTGGTCTTGTCAATTAAAATTGCCTTTCTAAACATGAATTTGTCACAGCATTTTGGTTTTTCTTCAAAAATTCTAGTGCTTGAGCATTCTAACTTCCACATGCACCCTTAACTTTATGAATTGTAATAACTAAATTTCTAATAAATCATAGACTTGAATTAGTTTTAGCCACTTTTAGTCTAATAGAATTAAAATTTAAACAAATTAAAAAAGGAAATAAATTATCTTGAAAATGAACCTTGAACATTAAGATTGTAGGCATAAGGTTGAATTAGTAAGTATGAACATTGACTGGTGTCAGATCGCAGATGTTGAGGTACATCATAACTATTTTAGGAACCCTTACGGCATAACATCCTGTGGTAGTGTCAATACCAATTGTTGTGTGTCAATATAGGTCTTGTTTGATAATTAGTTGATAATTGTAGTGATTAACTGATTCAATTAATTATTAATTGATGACTAATTATGCTAACTAATTTAACTAAGTGATTATATTAGCTGTTTAAATAAAAAAATTTGATAAAATTAGTTAATGATTAATTATTTGTATGTAAAATAACAAATAAGGATATGAGTATATTTTATGAATTATTTGAATATTTTTTATTTTAATAATTTTAATTTTATACATTATTTAGTAGATTAAATATTTTTATAAATAATATATCATTATAATTTATTATATATTAAATATTTCTTTAAAATTAAACTAATATAGCTTTTATAATTAATAAATTTATTAATAAAAAATTAATAATTATAATTATTTAATTTTTATATACAAATATTTAATATTATATATTAAATACTTCTTCATCGACCCATGCTTTTTCTTAGTAACCAAACTTGAAAATTATCTCTTATTAGCAGAAGACAATTAATTAGCAAATTAATTAGACTTATATGAGAAAGAAAAACCTGCCCTTACAAATCAACGTGACGAGCAATAAAAGTATAAGGAGCAAATTGACCCAAATGACTGCAGGCAAAAGATTCGCATTTATGGAGGTATAGTCTTCCAAAACCCCAACACCAAAACTTACCTTAAAAAATAATAGCATGTTCTCAGTGTTAGGGGTTAGCTATCATTTAAAGGTAATTTGGTCATGTAAATATTATTTGGAACAGCTGAACAGAAACACTGAAATTCCTAGTATTTTGGTTTTATCTATTTGAAAGGTAATCAACTATTCAAAATAGTTTATTCAAAATAGTTGATTACTAAATATAAAAAATAACTTATTTATTTAGTTAATCAGTTAAATTTTATTCAAATAGATAAAAATCATTATAAAAGAGTTAGCATGTCAAATAAGAGCATAATCATGTGACCAATAACCAAGGGCAAAATTATAAATCCACAAAATGGATTTTCCCATCACTTCGGTAAAAGCCGTCTTCTTGGCTAATGGCTGTTATTATGTACTAGTGTACTACTGCATTTAAAGATCTTGCCACATCATCTTGTTGTATATGATGCAACGTACTTGCTTTGCGGCACTACAGAATCCTCCGATGGTGCCCCTTGAATTAAATATAAATTGCTTATTATTAGAGGAAAAATATGATATATTATTAATATAATAGTATATTATTATATTATTAAATTTAATCATATATTAAATTTATTTTTTAAAAATTGAATTTAATATATTACATGATAATATATTAATAATTGAATTTAATAATACAGTAATATACCACTATTTAATAATGTAATATAATCAACTGCTATGAATATTTTACACTTTTCAATACTTACACATATAACATGGCGACCGAAATACTTGTCGTACGAAAAGTATTCCTCCAATTGCTGCGCCGTAAAAACTAATTACCAAAATATTTAATTTTTTTAAAATATTTTTTGAATCACGGCCTGCCAAATGTCCTAATTCAGGTTTATTTATTTTTTATTTTTTTTCGAATCACGGCATGGGCAGCCGTGATTATTTTTTTTTCAGTTTTTTTTAATTTGTTATCTAATTTAAATTCAATTTTTTCAATTTGAAATTACTTTATATTTTTTAATTATTTATATTTTATGACCTTTAATTTTAATAATTTGTACTTGATTTAATTTTTTATGTTTTAGATTTTTTATACTAATTAACTAATGCTCTAAACTATAATAAATTTTTTAAAAAAATTTATATTTTACAATGTTTTAATTCTTGTTTAAAAATAAAAAAAATTACATCATTAGATAAAATATTTAATTAATTATGAAAATTAATGTATGTTAAAGTGATAAAAAGAATTGCATCATTAAATAAAATATTTAATTAATAATAAAAATTAATGTATGTTAAATTTAGATAAAAAATCACATCATTAGATAAAATATTTAATTATGAAATATATGATAAATTAATTCAATTGTATAATAACAAGAAAATAAATTGTATTAAAATTATATTATTCAATATATTGTGACTTTGAACTTCAAAAAATAGGAATGAATAATATATATATATAATAAATTAGATGAAATGAGAAAAAATAATATGTGGATTGAAAATTCTTGAAAAAATCCTAATTGAGATATTTTTATTTTAAAATAATATTTAAAAAATATTAACAATAAAAAGGAATAAAATTTGAATAAATAAAATTTAATTTAATGTTACTTGTTAGTCTTAAGAATAAAATATACAATTAATTAATTTTATTAATAATTTTAATATTAAAATTTTAATTCACTTAGAATACTTATATAAAATATCTAAGTATTCCCCACAGGTGTGATAGTCTAATAAAGATCTAATTGTCGACATTTTGAATTTTAGTGTGATAGTTTCTATTGAAGATTTTAATTAATAATTCATAATTTAATTTACTATCTAAATATTGTATAATATACATAACATAATAAAATTGATAACTACCAAAAAATTAATGGAACAATTAAAATCTCAATAAATATAAATTTTAACTTATTCTTTCATAGTTTTATTCTGGGGAAGATTTAAATTGTAAAATTAAATCCTTGAAAAATATTTTATCAATGGGTGATGTATATATCCATTAACAAATTTTTAACAAATTTTGACCAATATACATAACGCAAAAAATCATTTTCCCCACAAACTGCGCCGCTAAAACATATTCCGCAAATGCTTAATAATTTTTTTATTAAAATATTTTTGTTAGTTACGGAAGGGGGGGTTCCAAGACCAAAGTGGTCCGTGACCCTTTTTTATTTTCTTTTTAATTTTTTACCCCGTGACTTTTTTTCCTTTTTTAATTTTTTCGTGGTTATGTTGTAATATTTTTTTAACATATAAATAATTTTTATTAACTTCAAAATACTGAAATAATGTAATCAATATTTAATGATAATATTATGATATCATTAATAAAAATAAAAATAGTATAATAGTTATTATTTATTTAATATCTAATAATACTATTATTATTTAAATACTAATTGATTGCATAATAAATATTTTAAAAAAATAAGGTTATTACTTCTTTAATAATTAAAAATTAATAATTTTCTAGTCGAAGTATTTATCATTACTCTATGAATGTTAATCTATTTTAAAAGTTTATTTATAGAATCAGATCAAAAGAATAATCGAGTAAAATATTGTCATGTTATTAATATAATTTAGTAGCAGAATAATATTAATTTTTTGTTATGTTAATAAGTTTTTAACGGAATTATAGTTACTATTAAAATGGTAGTTATTTATTGTTTAGTAATATTGTACTAATATTATTAATTATTAGTAACTTGAAAAAATTTTAATATTAAAAATGGTAGCTATTAAAAATATTCCAACATTATCAATATAAGTTAATATATTATAATATTTATTATTTATTTAATATGTAAGAACATTATTTATTTATTAAATAAATATAAGTATTACTATTAATGTGTAATAATAATTATTAGA
Organism: Sindora glabra; assembly: GCA_020226215.1. Lineage (NCBI taxonomy): Eukaryota > Viridiplantae > Streptophyta > Magnoliopsida > Fabales > Fabaceae > Sindora > Sindora glabra. The sequence goes on along the minus strand of CM035236.1, from coordinate 42,859,680 downwards.
TTGGTTTGAGTTAATGGATAAGTGTGGAGACAATATTTGGTTTGTGTAGTTTATTTATAAATTTGAACATTATGATAAATAAAAAATGAGACAGAATTAATTCTGGATAGAAGAATGAATGAATGAATGAATTAAATTATTAAATTAGCTACAAAAATTTTGTACATTAATAAAATAATCAGCTATCAAAGTAATGATTCTTAGTCCTACATCGAGGGCATCGCCTCGCTCGTCGCAGTCGCTGAACAAGGGATTGCTGCTATTCATCTCCATTGTCACCCTCATCGGAGTCTGTTTGAATGGGGTTGGCATGACCCGTGGTAAGTGGAATAGAATTTTGTGGGGTAAAAAACCCTTGTTGTTGATGCGATGTGGATCCATTGGCGTACTCAGATGTAAATGCAAGTGGCTCAGATAAAAACGCCGTTAGAGAACCCGAGACTCGCTGGTGTGGGGGTGATGGCGATGGCGATGGCGATGGCGTGAAGAACGATGATGGACCAGCATCTCCACCTGCCATGAAATGTGACGAGGGCATGTATATAGATGGGCCTGGACCTCCTGCATCGGGTTGCATCCAGCGAAGGGCGTAGCCGGAGGGGACATTCGCCGATGGCATCGATCGATGACCATAATGTGCTCTGTCATTGTCATCATCAGGTCCAGGCAAAATGGGATCCCTAAAAGACATAAAGCCATAGGCCCTCTTACCACGCCTAGGCTCAGGGATGGGTGGTCTCGATAATTCGTCTGCAGGAAGAACTGGCTGAGAAGCTGTCATGTCTCGATGCTCATCCAACGCACGCAGGATGCGATCACAATCCTGGTCCACTATCTCTCTGAATTGGTTATACCTGAGAGTTGGAGGATCCTCGACGCTCAGCGTGTGTAGTCTCTCAGCAACGTTGGCCTACATGATAAGTAAAAATAATTACAGTGTGTCAATTTATATTATAATATTTTGAAGAAGTTATAAATCATATTATGAAGGACGAATGATTACCACAAATCGTGGACCACCGCTAGTTGGATGAATCCATTGTCTCGTGTGTGTCCAATACCATGACATGTAGCCCGAGCTACGATGAAGAGCATCATTCTCCATCTCAGTCAGTGAAAGCGTGGCTCGCCATGCATCCTAAGCACTAATGTAGACCATGTGTTCTTGCTGTCAATCCTTCGATGTTTTTCCTCGAAGCTGTAAGGTATGACAAGAATCAAGATTGAATGGCTCCTGTGGGATTGGTTGCTGCCTACCAAACTGGCGAAGAACACGATCTGCATGGTGCCATTCCACGATGTGGAAGCATATGATCAGGACTGAAGCCAACCATATATCAGGTGAGATGAGGCAATACTCAGGCATAAGCTGCTGAACACTATCCATATCATAAGGCTGCTAAATAATCTGCACTAAGTAAATGAAAGATAAATAAGCATGTAACTACATATGAGACAGTTAATTTAAATACAACAAAGCAAGCCATAGTTAACCTCTTCAGCCTTCATCTGATTAAGTAATATTCTGAATTGCCGTAGGGTATTTGTTGGATGCCGCTGAGGCAATCCGGTATTCTTTCACATGCGAGAGTTGCAAAATGTATATTATTTTCAATGCGTAATTTAATACTAATAGGAGAAATACATTAAATGAAAATATAAAAAATAGCCCACACCTGAAGCCCAATGGTGGTAGTACAGGATAAATGTCTAGACGGGGATCTGGATATGGAGGTGCCATCGGTGCTAGAGTGGAAAATCGATCCTATGCCCATAGATGTAGAAGATGCAAACATCCACCGATGTTTACCTTGTCAGGGTTAGTGGCCGTACACAATTCTCTATACAAGCATGCAAGAACTGTTGATCCCCAACTGAACCGTCCAGTGTCAGCGAAGTTTGCTAGTAGGGGTAGATACATCAACAACACTCTATGGCCTGAAGTGTCAGGTATGAGATATCCGCCGATGAGTCTCAAAATGTAGGCATGCGTGAAGCGTTGTATTTGTTTGTCATCTGCATCTGCTAGCAAGTGTCCAAAATTCGCTGCTAGCCAAGGGATGCTCAGGTGCTGCCATTGTAAACACTCATCGGACAGTATAACCCCAAGAAGATCCTCCCACATCACCCGCCAGTCATATCCGGTGTACTCGGAGATAGGAACGCCCTCGCACGGTAAACCCAGCTGGATGGCGACATCTTGTAGTGTAATTGTGCACTCCCCGCAGGTGGTGTGGAAAGTGTGTGTCTCTGGCCGCCATCGCTCCACCAATGCAGAAACGAGCGCTACATTCAACTCAACATGGCCAAGACGACTGACACCGTAGAAACTAGCCTGCTGAAGATATGGGACAATGGCAACTGGTGGATCAAAGAGACGACCCACATGTGCGATACGTCGTATCCTGAGGAGTCGATCCGCCTGAAAATAAAAATACCAAATCATAATGTGGTAAGAGTTTAAAAATCACAAAATGCATAACCATACATTACTAAACTTACATGGCCTAGCCAAATGGCCTGTGAGATATGTCTAGACTGTAAGTACAAAAGGGACTTATCATCGGGACCAGGTGTGCCAACACGGCGCTGACCGGCCATTACAGTCGAGGGGTATGATATCTGTCACATTTGAATAATTCAGTTAATTGCACAAAAGTATGCATTTAAACACAGCTATTATCCAAAGTAAGTGACCTAATAAGGCATCAGGGGATACTAATGCTGACGTATTATACTTGCTAGTGTGTTCATTAATTTATTGTTATTTAAGACCTCAATACCAACAACTAATGGGGTGTGCACTCAAAAGTTCCTTTGATGGGCTGGACAGGTTGCGCGGTTGTACCCTATCTGTCTGCATAACCCACACCTCTGAGGATCGGATGGACCCTCCTGCCAGTCCATTTCGTTCCTTATACGCCTAGATCGTGGTTGACCGCTGGCACGTATCACCGAGGGATCTGGAATGAGTTCTGGTCCATCGACCGCTGGCCAATGCTCCACACCGCCTATTGGTCGGAACTCACTGTTATATGCACTAAGCATTGTCTCCAATTGAAAAACACGATCGACAAACTATAGGGGATCTAATGAAACTTTCGAACATGCAACAAATACATGTTGGCAGGGCCAGTGCTCGACTTGAAACTCGCCACAATCACATGTACGATCGCGAAGGCTAACCTTGCAGGACCGACCGAACTGCTTCCACGTCAAGTCATATAGCTCCTCAACCTCAAATAAGAACCCCTGTCGGTCGAAACGATGCACATGGCAGGTTGACGCTTTCCGAATGCAATCTTGAATCTTTTTTCGGACGTCCTCGAAAAATACCTCTCCTGCTTGTAACTGTGCTGCAATTGTCTCTAATCTATCAACAAAATATGCATTTAATCGATACATTGTTGCCTTGACCAACCCCATGATAGGCAAAAATCTAACCCCCTTGAGGACGCTGTTGACACACTCTGCCAAGTTAGTTGTCATATGGCCCCATCGTCTACTTCCTTTATCATACGCACGACTCCACTGATATTTTGGGATATTCGCAATCCAATCGGCAGCTCTTGGGTGCAACGATTGTAGTTCTACTAACTTTGAATCCACTACATGTCGCTCGTATTGATAACCTGTACAACCCGACATTGTGACATAATTAACAAAGATAATAAGGTGTCATGATAATTAGAGAAAATTTTCAAGAGTATTACGTACCAATACTAATGAACAACTTTTTTAGCCACTCGGTCTTGAAGGTTGAGTTCATATTACTGGCGATGTGTCATAGGCAAAACACATGATAACCACGGGGTGGTTGCCACCCTACACGTGGGTTTGCAACGGCAGCAACTATCTCAGGATGTCTATTTGATATCAAGCAAACACCTTGCTTATCCTTGATGACATGCCGTCGGACGTTTGATAGGAACCAAGCCCATGTTTTGCTTTCTACTACAGCAAATGCAAGGGGAACAATTTTTCTATCCCCATCTTGTGAAGTTGCGATCAGTAACACCCCTTTATACTTTCCATATAAAAATGTGTCATCAACTTAGACCATAGGTTTTAAATGATCGAACGCATCAATGCATAGCTTGAATGTCCAAAACACCCGATGGAACAGTGCTACTGGCGCACTCTCACCGCTGCTTGACGGGCATTCCCTGCTGACAATCTCGAAGTACGACCCAGGATTATAATGTCGTACAGCCGCTAATCACCTCGATAGTAAAGCATATGATTTTTTCCAATTCCCAAAAGCGAGTGCAAGAGCTCGGTGTTTACCCTTTCACGCCTTATTATATGAAACTGAATACCCAAATATACCGTGGATACACTTAATAACCCCTCGAATGGAGATGCTGGGGTTCTCAGTCACCAACCCCACAATGTAAGATGAAATGACATCTGTGTGCAATTTCGGATGATCACTCGAAAAAGAAGCAGACACACATGAATGAGGTCCATTGTATCTAGTTATTTGCTAGTGGTTCTCTCTCGGCTTATAGCAGGCTCTAACCTTCCAATTGCATTGTCCACCGTAGTGAGGGCATCGATACTCTTCATACTTGGCCAAAGAGTAATGTGAGTAAAATGTGTAGTGGGTTCGAATTGAATATATTTTCATCGCGCGACGGAACGATTTTTGGTCCATATACAGCCAACCCACATCTGCCTCTTGGTCATTGAGCACATTCATGGCACCTCCCATACCGAGAAAATTATCGTTGTCGACCGCATCTATATTTATTCTTCCAAAAAAGGCAGCTGCCGATTCCACATATTAGTTCACGGGTGTTGCAGGGATCGCTGGGGTTACATCTTCACCACTATCAGCTTCATCATCATCACAACTGTCATTATCCCAATTAAATCCTTCGGGAATGTCGTCATGTGCATCATTCTCTTCAAAATCGTCCATTATGTCGTCTGATTCCTCCGGGATAGAGGAGGATGGAAGGAGACCATAGCCGGGCTGGGAAGAACATGGCTCTGCAGTGTAATCAATAACGGGAGATTGAAACTGTTGTCCAAAACCCACATGTCCACCCACTGGTTCCAGACTACCATGGTATGGGTTATAATTTGATAGCCCTTCACCAAAGTTAGGAAATAGGTTGGTGGACGGTTGTGTGCATGGCCCACTCTCGTCAACTGGTTGACTACCAACGTTCAGATCAAATCCCTTGCTTGCGATGTGTGCATACAATTCTAGGCAACACAATTGAGTGGGGAATCTGGCATTCGTCTCCCACATTCGTTGAATGTCATCATCATCCTCTAATAGACAAGCTTTGTATCGTGTCAAGTTCAGTGAAAGTGGATGCCTATACTCCAACTCAATCACAGCTTGATTCTCTACAAGTCTTAACTTTCGGCCAATTGCAATTTTCAATGCATCCAAGGTGATATCCAATTTAATTCTCATAACTTTGACTCTTCGACACTTAAATGTATCGCCCTCATCCGTTTCATAAATTTCTCCGTTCGTATAGATACATACATTTTCTTCCCTGGTACTCATGGTGATTCCTACCATATCCGGAGTGTTAAAGTGACTTCAAGGGTTAAAATATACTTATAAAAAATAAATAACACTCAGATTTATTTTCATGTCATCTAATATTATAGCTAAAAGTCTTACCTAGAAGGACAGATTTTATCTGTACTAGAAAGTTAGACTGCATAGACTTCATAAGCAAAATATATACTCAATTATTATAATAATACAAAGAAATTAGAATAATATACGTAAATTATGATATATACAATAGCAAATATAATGTACATAAATAAAATATCTAATCAAGTAGAATAATATAGAATTCTAATTAAAAATAAATACAGCTCAAAATTAAGTTTCTTCAAACTAAAATACAATAAAAACTTATAGTCTATGGATAAATAGATTAAAGAATGAATTCAATAGTATTTTAATTAAAGTAAATTAAATAAATTTAAAAGAATAACAATAATATTATTATTTTCAATAACAACTTCTTACACATATTAAATATCATTATCTCAATAGATTAAAGGTATTAAATAAATTAACTCCAACAAATAAGTTAGCTTTACTAAATATATTAAATAGATTTAATCCAACAAATTAATTAACTAAATTAAATCAAATAAATAAATTAAATAAATTAACTTCAAACAAACAAATCAACTAAATTAAATCAAATAAATAAATTAACTAAATTAAAATAAATAAATTAATTAACTAAATTAAATCAAACAAGTAAATCAAAATATTAACGCAAACAAATTAATTAACTAAATTAAATCAACTAAATAAATTAACTAAATTAAATCAAACAAACAAATCAACTAAATTAAATCAAACAAATAAATCAACTACATTAAAACAATTAAATAAAACAACTAAATTAAATTAAACAAGTAAATAAAAATATTAACACAAATAAATAAATTAAATAAATTAAATCAAATAAATAAATTAACAAAATTAAATTCAATAAATAAATCAACTAAATCAAATAAATTATTTAACTAAATTAAATCAAATAAATAAATTAACTACATTAAATTAGATAAATTAATCAACAAGCTTAAATCAAATAAATTAATTAACTAAATTAAATCAAATAATTAAATTAAAAATATTAACTCAAATAAATAAATTAAATAAATTAAATTAACTAAATTAAAATAAATAAATAAATTAACTACAGATAAATTAATCAACTAGATTAAATCAAATAAATTAATTAACTAAATTAAATCAAAGAAGTAAATCAAAAATATTAAATCAAATAAATAAATTAAATAAATTAAATCAAATAAATAAATGAACTAAATTAAATTAAATAAATAAATTAACTAAATCAAATAAATTATTTAACTAAATTGAATCAAATAAATAAATTAACTAAATTAAATCAAATAAATAAATTAACTACATAAAATCAGATAAATTAATCAACTAGATTAAATCAAACAAGTAAATCAAAAATATTAAATCAAATAAATAAATTAAATAAATTAAATAAATTAAATCAAATAAATAAACTAAATACATTAGATTAAATAAATAAATTAACTAGATTAAATCAAGTAAATTAACTAACTAAATCAAATCAATTAAATAAAACTAACTAAATTAAATCAAATAAATAAATAAATTAAATTAAATTAAATAAATAAATTAACTAAATCAAATAAATTAATTAACTAAATTAAATCAAATAAGTAAATTAAGAAAATTAACTTAAACATATTAATTAAACAAATAAACTAAATAAATAAATCAAATAAATAAACTAACTAAATAAAATCAAACAATTTAATTAATTAAATTAAATCAAGTAAATAAATTAAATATATTAAATTAAATAAATTCATAAATATACAAATTTAAATAAATTAATTAATTAAAATTATAAAATCAAATAAATAAATAAATTTAATTTAATTAAACAGAATTAAAATAATATATTAAATTAAAAATTTACCTTGCCTTCCTTCTCTCTCTGCTTCCTTCGTGCAGCAACACTCCTTCCTTCACGCAGCACTCCTTCCTTCAGCAACTTCGGCGGGAGATATATATAGCGTTTAGATGCTGCAGACGAACAGTGACTGACGTTCACGGAGGAACAGAAGCCGCTGATCACGGCCTACATGAGGACGTGATCAGTCTGATCACGTCCTGCTACAGGACGTGACCATCCCGTCATGCCTGGCGAGTCTGATCACGTTCCACTTCAGTTTGTGACTCAGAAAGGTAAGGCTTTAGGTCATTTGTTTTGTCGGTGCAGGGAAATGAGAATTTCTTTTTCCCGTTGCAGTCCATTGGTAATTTTGCCCATATAACATCCTATAGCACGGGCATTTCTAATGAAAAACAATTCAATGCAATGCAAAATCAATTAACTTGAGTGGTCACCAATTATTTTAATATATGTCGCATTATATAATTATAATTTTAAAATATTTTCAGCAGTTTCAACAGAATTTTTCCTATTATTTAGACACTACACTGGGGCAAATAAGGCAAACAATCAGAGGGCCCCCTACACATAATTAAAACATGCTATCAAGACTAACATGTAAGACTATGTACAACAGAAGACGATGACCACAGTGTACTATGCACAATTTGTTCTGACTTCCAGTGAGCTCCTTCATTTTGTTAATGGAAATTATTAATTGTTAATGAGTTCCTTCATTCTGAATTGGCCACCAAATACTTGAAATAAATCACAAATTTAATTAATTAATTTTAATAACGAGAGTTTGCCAGTTATCTAATACAACAGATAAATATAACGATGTAATCAATAAAAAACATTGTTATAGTTAATAGTTTATTTAATATTATTAATTATTATTTTAAGTTAAAGTTTCAAAAAATTAAGTGTCAATTTTTAAAATTAAAGAATAAATTGAGTTTGAACTGAGGCAGAATTAGAAAATTTATCTCAGAGGGGCCAAATTTAGATATACATGAGTATTATGAAAAAAATTGCACCCAAAATAAAATTATAAATTCTAAATTTATATAATAAAAATAATTAAAATTAACTTATTTTAATATTATAAATAATTTTATTTAATTATTAACTAGATATTGATACTTTAAAATTTTTAAATAAAGTATGTGCAGCTACGACTATGTAGTTTAAAACGTTTATATATAAGTATATAATTCAAAATTAGGTAAAATTGTAAGAACAATATAGTAGTATAATTTAAATTTAATTAAAAAACTAACTTTTAAATGATAAAACCATTTATCAAAAAATTAACTGCTATATAATGAATTCATTTATGGTAGATTTAGTGTCTTTATTAAAAAATATTATGTACTTCATTAAAGACAACAACCAAAAGTCAAATTTGATAAGAACTTTGCTTTTTTATATATTTTTACAAGCGTAATATGTTCATATTATAATTGTAATTATAGTTGTATCTTATGATGAAGTAAATTAACTTTTTTATATTTTTTTAACTTAAAATATATAATTGTAAGTTATATTAGTATTTTACAAAATAGAATAAGAAAATAAATTATGAATTTAAATTTGATCTACTAATAATTTAAAATATTTTACGCTATCAATAAATGGGAGGAAGACACATTATTAAAAAAGTAAAAATAATTAGCAAATTTTAAATATAATAAAAGAGTTTTACTAATTTTTTATTAATATAATAATACATAGATAAATGATAGTGTAAAGATGATTTACATTAATAGTAAATTAAATTTAAATCCATGATTTATTCACTATTAGACTCTCACATGCATATAAGATTAAGTATGCCATTTTAAAAGATGCATAATATTTGAAGGGGTGAGGAAAATTTTTAAGGAGTTAATGTTTAATTTCTTAAAATGTATTTAGATGATTTATAGTATAAAAGTAGGATTAGGTGTAGGCTTGGGGGTTACCTTTGATTTTGAAACATATTTTGGGGTGCTGTAGTGTAGGTCTAGTAATTGGTCAAATTGGGCCAGTTACACAGGACTAGTTTAATTGACTAACACTATTGCTCACTTTTTAGATTAACTTGTAATCAATTAGCTACTTTGGCTTAATTGCTAGTATCCAAAGGTTATGGATGTTGATGGTTGTTGTTGAATTTAGTTGGGTGAAATTTCAATATGGGCGTAACCTAACTCTAAAATTAACATTTAACATTTTAAACATTATACATTTTAGCAACATAAAAAATCACTTTGTCTAAAGAAATGAACAACACCTAAACCTAATTTCATGAAATTAACAAATGAACTTAATCACACTCACATTTGAACCTTTTTACAGAATCACAAACTTAGAACCCCACAAACCTTTACTAAAATCTTTAATTTCACACCATATTGATCTAGCTTACAGAGGTCATTGAAAATTCAGAGAGAGAGAGAGAGAGAGAGAGAGAGAGAGAGAGAGAGAGAGGCAAAAGCTTGCATTTATCAAGATGATGAATCCTTCACTGTGTGAACTTTGCTATTTTAACAATGGTTAGTGACTATCTCATACACTTTTGCACTTTATAGTTTGCGAGTGACAAGATAAAATAGGGATGAAAAGTGTGATGTTGCATAACTTGCATAATTCCTTCATTTGGAGAATTGAGTTGGTGGGATGGCATCAATGGTGGGTAACCTCTAATATTGCTATGTTAGGGCTTCACTTAATTTGAGATGGGAGAGAAAGTTTAGTCTTCTAGCTTGTAATGTAAATAAGGGAGAAAAGTTAGATTTTTGGATAAAATATACTATATTTCCTTATAGTTTATCTTAATTATGTGACCTCTTTTTTAGCTTCAAATCTTATATGTTAGTCCACTTAATAGAGAAATGATAGGAATATTTCAATTTTATTCTTTTATTCTTTTTTTGCAATTTTATTTAAAAATTAATAATTAAATTACTATACCACCCTTTCTTTTTTTTTTTTTAAGAAAATTATTCTCTTTGCTTCTTTAAAGATGGTCAGAGAAAAGGTTGTGGGGTCTTATTAGGGCATCAAAGAGATGACAATGGTAACTTTTATAAGATTGGGGGAAAGATAAACAAAAGAGGTAAAAGAATGACGAGTGGTTTGAAGGTGAGGATAGTTTTCTAAGGAGAAAGGGAGACAAGAGTTTCAAAAAGTGATTATGTTAATGATAGAAGTAGATTTACTATCATTTTATGCTCCAATGACAATGAAGAAGTTTCCATAAATTTTCATGAAAATTTGAATTTAAACTTAAAACCAAATAATAGAAAATCGGATTTAATTGGCCGGTTGAATTGGAAAAAATGTGAACTAATCATTTGGCTAGTCTGATTAACATTTAAAATTGGTCTTAATAAAATTAGTGAATTGGTGGTAAGCCAATTAAACTATGTGAACTAATCATAATTTTTACAATTCAATTGATTTTTAAAAAAATTATTATTGTTTACAAAATTGATATTATTTTTACTTGATATTATGTATATATTTAAAATTTAAAAGTTTCAAATAGTAAAAAATTACCTTATATATAAATGAGAGACATATAATAAAAAAATTGGATTCAATATTAATTTTTTGTGATAATTTAAATTATGAACTTATGAAAAATTGAAATTATTTGAAATTTTTATAAATATTTTCATTTTTTATACATAGATTTAACTTTATGAGAACTTAATTATTTTTAATTATATATTTATAATTTATATTGTAATTTTGATTCAACTCCAATTTGACTCCAATAGAATTACTAAATCTTCAGCCCCTTTATTTTTGGTTTAATAACCGGTCATTTTTTAAATATTGTTTAGAACTCCAGCGCTGTTAAGTGAAAAGGACATTTTTACCCCCTCCAAAAATAACGCAAAGAAAAGGTAAAGATATTTCGCGAAACCCCTCCAAAAATACACCATAAAATAATAATGATTCCCATCAGAAAGTAATTAAATCATGGCCATTGTCATTTTCACGTTCGCAGCCCCGCATTCCTTAAACGCATTTCGTGAAATCCCGACGGTTGGACCCCACTCAGTGGTAGCGCCACCCCCTGATCGGTCGTCAGAAGAATTTACGGAGAACGCGTCGGGAGGCGTCAGGTACACATTGAACTCGAATACACTCTTATTCTCTGAAAGTCAGGTTTGATTCTCTTTTTGCATTTGATTTTTAGAGGACTGAATATTGAGTCTCCCCATAGGATGTATTCAAACCTGTACTTGCGGAAAATACCGATTGATTCTTTGAAAAATTATTCCGGTTGATTGCTTCTTTGAAAAATTATTCCGGTTGATTGCTTCTATGGAACATTTTTACTGCTTATTATCAATGTTTGCTTTGTCAGGTTAAATTATTCCGATTGATTGCTAAATGTTGGTAAGGAGAGTACAATGACGCAGCCAACAGTTGTACTTGCAACAGCAAGTTACGATCACACCATCCGGTTTTGGGAGGCCAAAAGTGGCCGGTGTTATCGCACTATCCAATATCCAGATTCGGTTAGTTCCTAAATATGAGCCTTTTTCTTTCCCTCTGAAATCTCGTGGTCCTAAGTTGGTTGATTTGGTCAAATGACAAATTTGTGAAACTGTGCTTGAAGCTTGAGCATGTTATTGAGCTAGAGAATGTCTAAATGGAATTTCACTGAATTATGTTTGGTTAAGTAGATTTCTCGGTCAAATTCAAACTAAATAGTAATGGCAGGAGATGACTCTGGCTTTTCAAATATATGATGCGAATAAATGAAGATGGGGCATTTGCTTTCTTTTGTTATCTTCAGCGAGATTTAGGTGGAAGGAAACTGGAGTGATTGCAATGTTTACATTTGTGGTTCTTTCATTTTTTATATAAATTATTATGGGAAGTGTTTTTATCCTAGAACTAAGTGGTCTCATGTGTTGGGATACTACACACACATATATGTTTCCCTTCACTGTATAAATGGGTAGTGTCTTCTAAGATGTTTGCAACCCCATTTAATTAGTGGTTTATAACTTATGGATTTTTTGGAGAAAGTTTGGAGTTGCCAATTGTGTTCATATTATAATTTTTAATAAGTGAAAAAAATGATTTTAGTCTTAAATTAGGGTATTCTCGAAAAAGTTATCTGTTTCTGCATACTCTCATTGTTTAATTGTTATTAATAATCTACGAAGAATAATAGTTTACTGTTGCTTTTAGTATCCAGATATTGCTACTGATTTTACCATACCTTTATTGTATAGCAAGTCAATCGACTAGAGATAACCCCAGATAAACGCTACCTGGCTGCTGCTGGCAATCCTCACATACGATTATTTGATGTTAACTCAAATAGCTCTCAACCAGTATGTTTTTCTTTCTCGTAGGCTTGTTTGGAAATTTCATATTTTTCTGGCTCTTGAGAATTCCACAACTGATTGTGTGGCAGGTAATGAGCTATGATTCACATACTAACAATGTAATGGCTGTGGGTTTCCAATGTGATGGAAACTGGATGTATTCGGGTTCAGAAGATGGCACTGTTAAGATTTGGGATTTGAGGTGAAGTAAATTTATCAAATTATCAAAATACATAGAGATTTTGTAGTGCAAATCTATGCCCTGAAATTCTGTCTGGTATAATGCTAGCTTTGTTGCTTATTTGGTTACAAATACAGGGCACCAGGTTGTCAGAGAGAATATGAAAGCCGTGCTGCAGTGAACACTGTTGTCCTACACCCAAATCAGGTCACTTTCACCATCTTCCGTTGTTGATTATTTTTTTCTTTTGGCTTGTGTTTATGTTACTCACTGCAAAGATGTTGAGAAGACATAAGATGCAGTAGCAACAAGTAATACAAGTTTTATAAGAAAAGGAACAAAGACAGGTTATAAATCAACCCCAAGAAAAAAGGAAAAAAGCAGAGCATAAAAGGCCAGAGATAAAATATCGGTACAATAAAGCTCTCTGATCTCACTTCATATCCTGCAAGAAGGTTCCTACCAATCCTACCAAAAACAATGTGCAGTAAACCGAAGAAAATCATTCTCATTGCCTTGAATGTTGTCTATGATCATTCTCATTGCCTTGAATGTTGTCTATGTCATAAGAACCATAAAGACAAAGAAAAATCCAGAAAAAATAGTGCATTTATCTGTAATGATTAGTAGAGAACTACAAAAACTAAACAACCCTGTTCCTCTTTACCCTCCTTACTGCAATTGAAACCTTTAAATTAAACATTAGGAGCTGCCCCTAGCTGAAAAGACAAGCCGAATATGACCAAATATAAGTTTCCATCAAGCAATTTAGAATTGAACAAGCAGCTGTTTCCAAGCTGGAACTGTACGTAAGATAAATATGATGTGAAAGAGCTCTCTGTTATATTAATTCTGTTGAGTCTCCTAGTACAAATGGAAGACTTAGAAGAAGTTTCAGGATTCTGGTGCGGAAGCAAAGAGAATTTATTTGAGAATGGGAAAGGATTGGAAAAAAGACTTCCAAGAACAAACGCCATTAGAATCAAGAGATCAAGCCCACGTCCAAATTGGAGGAAATATGAAGAGTCTAGAAAGAGTGGAAGAGATTGCATTAAGTCTCTATATTGTTCAGATTCTTTACAACATTTATTTCTATGTGAAATTTGGCTTTAGGAGCTATGGCTGTGTTTTTCAGTGTGTTGACACTAGAGTTTACTATTTAGTTTACTTTGGACTGGTGGAGATGGGTTTGGTGAGATGCTATGAGAAGTAGCTTTTTTGGCAATGTTCTGGTGAAAACAATTTTGGTGCTAGAAAGGTATTGAGTATAGTTTCAGTTCTTGTAATTTTGTTGTTGGCAGAATTTTATTGTTTGGTGCTTTGCCCATCTGGCTTTGGTGGTTTGGATTGCTAGTTTTTTATCTTAATGTGATTTGGGACGCTGTTTGGTAATTTGTGTTTGCAATGGTCTGATATGGAAAGGTATCTTCTATTTAAGGTGGTTTAGGCCATTGATTTTGCCAGCCTAGCATTGTTTTGGTTTGTGCCTACTTTGTGCAAGGTGTTGGTGTTTTTGGTGAAGTTGAGGAGACTTCTATAAACTATGTGTCCAACCATAAGTGTTGGGTTTTTTGACTTGGAAGTTAAAGAAGCAGCTCAAGGAAAGCTAGTAGAAGGCTTTTGGAAGCAGTTGGTAATTCTACCAGGATTTTGGGTTTGTGAATGTTTCCATTCAAGGGGGTGTTTGCAAGCTATTTGTGAAATTTGAAGTTTATGAAGTTTTCTTGTTCATGAAGTTTGGAACTTATCAATTTTCTTTTTGTTATGTTATTTTATATTTTGATTTTGGGAGTTAAAGTTTATGGAATAATCTTAAGCTTTGCAAACTTTAGTTTGAGAGGGAGTGTTAGAATTAGAGTTATAAATGTGCCTAGTTGGGAAAAATATAGGATTTAGGCTATTTTCTATAGTCTAATAGGTCTGTTAGGCTTTTTTTTTTTTTTTAGCCCGAGCTCAGGCCATGATAGTAAGAAACGGCTTGACCCAGCCTGATCTGATTATATTAATTTATTTTTAATAATTTAATTACATATTATAAATAAAAATTAATTTGATATAATTAAATATTTTACATATTTAAATGTCCTATTATCTTTTTAAATATATATATATTTTTCAAATATTTATTTTTAACTTAAAAATAAAATAAAATAATATTTGGGCTTTTAGGTTGGCCTTTTCGGCCATGTAGAAAAATAATTGGGCTAGATCGGCCTTTTTTCTTTTTTTTTTTTTAATTTAGCAGGCTAGGCTTGAGCTTAAGCTATGAATTTTTTGTAATTTTGCATGAAAAGTTCGGCTTGAAACCCATCAGCTTGACACATGTACATCTTCAATTAAAACATATTAGGAAGTTATCTCAAATTGAGAATTATGCTATATTAAGCAATATTTTAGATTGATTATTATTAATTTTAGATTATGAGCTTGTTTGTTTTGCACTCAAAATTAGGGGTATTAGAGTCTTTGTTTATTAGTGGATCTATATATAAATAGAGTATTAGGGTTGGATCTTGTGTAACAATTCACCCTCTTATTCATTTACTAATATTTTAGTGTTCTTCCCTTTATTCTTTAGCTTCTCTTTACTTTTTCTCCCTTTAAATCTTGACCATGTTTCTTGATATGTTCAATGTTAAATATAAGAAGCTTTGTGAAAGACAATTTTTTTTCTCCCCCCCCCAACCAAAAAAAAAAAAAAAAGAGAGCATCGAATTTCCCAACAATAAGAGAAAATAAGCGGTTGGAAAAGGAGATTAGTTGGAAAAAATTGTCACTATCTTATCTTTTTTTTCATACAAAGCAATGTGAATTAGAAGTTCAAAATATTATTCGTCTGCGAAATTTAGCAAATCAAATGCTAGACGCATCTACTGACCCAAAAAGGATGACTAATTCACATGCACTAATTGCTAATGCTCCAATTACAATTGATGTCCCTGAAAGACAATCCACTATTGCTAGTGAGTTTAAAGAACCTTTGAAGTATGGTAAATAAATTAGTTCTACAGATAAAAATCTTAAAAAAAAAAAGGAAATGAAGCAAATAATCAAGATAGTCAAATAGAGGAAATTGTAACTGCAGAAGAGTCCCCAAACATGGTTAATGCTATGATTCTAGAAGGACACCAAGGCTTTAGGTATCAATTTTTTTTTTAAAATATAAGATGGAGATGTACATGGTATTCCTTCATTTATATAAAAGGAGATGAAAATTCCTAAGGAAAATATCTTCTAAAAATCAAACAGATCCCTAGATTATGACTTAGCTTGACATACAACTAACCATGACTTGTCACCCACGTCTGCAGAAGCATCATAAACTTACGTGTGTGTCAACTGTCAATGCATTTTGGTGGGATTTTGCATCTTTAATGTTCCTATTTCATTATTATCTTTTAACACTGACTTTCTCCAGAATCCAATTACTTGAGATTCTCGTTTTGTGTTTGTGACTGATTTTGTATGTGGTCTAGCAGACTGAACTAATATCTGGCGACCAAAATGGTAATATTCGTGTTTGGGATTTGACAGCGAATTCATGCAGCTGTGAATTGGTATTCCCTCTATTCTTATGTATTCCATAATAGAATCAAGATCATTGTTATCTCATATCTAGATAGAATGATATATTTAAGGTTTTCAGCAAGACAGCTTTCTGGTTATTTGTATTATGGACACATTTAACCATTGCTTTGACATCACATTTATGCATATTACCTAGAGTTCTTTTTGCACTGCTGAAAATGTTCTTGGGGCTCTTCTTCTTAGATGGATTGTCAAAAACAATCTTGTTATGCATAATTTTGTTGTCTTGTGTGCATTTCATTCTGCCACCCCCTTCTCTCTAACAAAATATATGGATGAAACAATATCATTAATCTATGGAGGAAACCTAGGTTCCAGAGGTGGATACAGCTGTACGCTCATTAACAGTAATGTGGGATGGGAGCTTGGTAGTTGCAGCAAATAACCATGGGACATGCTATGTGTGGCGCCTATTGCGAGGAAATCAGGTTGGGCTTTCGATAAATAATATGCATTGCTGTTATCCACGCACAGAATTTTTGTTATATTTCCTTCTGATGTATATTTTGTGCAGACATCGACAAACTTTGAGCCACTGCATAAACTGCAAGCACACAAGGGCTACTACATCCTCAAATGTCTTCTCTCACCCGAGTTCTGTGAACCCCACAGGTTATACAGCTTAAGCTTCGGTATTCTGTTATAAGTCTTAACTTTGAGCTGACATGGTAATGTCAGTGATCCAGCCATTGATTCATCCAGTTGGTCACCAGATCCACAGCTTTTTTTATTATTGAATGATAAGGGAAACCAGTAATTTCTTCATGATAAATTGATCAGAAAAATTATTTCAAGAATCTTTCTGTTCATGGAAAATGGCTGAAGATCTTACTAATTATTTGAATAGCTTAGTTTATATAATGGATGGGCATTCTTATATGCTAGAAAAGGTGTAGTTTATATAATGAATAATGGGCATTCTGATATGCTAGAAAAGGTATATGTTTAGAAAATACAGATATTCTTGATATGACTATTAACAACAATAATTATGAGTGTTCTTTCTTCATAATTTAAAAAATATTGAGTTCTATGTTATATAAATATAATGATAACGGGTTTAAATGCAAAAATTCTTGGGTTCATTGCTAAGGTTGTAACATGATCTTATTGAAGATAATGTCTAACCAATTGCTAATTGATATATATGGGTATAATAGCTTTGCACCATACTTGCTATGCTGATCAATATAAGCTTTGGAAAGAACATGCCTCCTTTAAATGAAATTGTATGGTGTAATTATGCTACACACGTATTCACAAGCCATTGTGATGGAGATGGTTTGCACTTGCATTATGATGCTCTTATTATAAATTATAATTTAACAAAATGTAAGATGTAAAACATTGTTTAGATTTGGAAACATTAGAAGTTCAAAAGAGCTTCTGCCTTCTTTTTAATAAATCTGCAGAAGCATTTCTATTGGATATGAATTAGTCCTTAGGCATTAATGTTTCTGGTTTCATTGATTACCATTGTTGAGATATATGATTAGGATTTAAGGGAGAAAGAGTAGGGAGAAGCTAGAGAGAATGAGAGAAAATACTAAAATGTTATTGAATGAATAAGGGGCTGCATTGTTACAAAAACTCAACCTAATGTTCTATTTATATATAAGAGCTACTAAGAAACATAAAGACATTAATAGCCTTAACTTTAGATGCTAGATAGACAAGCCCATAATGACTAAGCCCATAATATAATTCAAGCCTTATATTAATATTACTCTTGAACACTTCCCCTCAAGTTGAAGCTTAATACAATTAAGTTCGTTACATAAATTTGGACTCTCAAAATCAAAATACTATAAAACATAACTACTAAAAAAAAAAGAAAAACTCAATATACTTCAAATTTTACAAACAAGAAAACTTGATAAACTTCAAATTTCATGAATAGCTTGAGAATATTCTCTCGAAATGGAAACATTCACAAAACTCAAAATTTTGATAAAGATACTAACAAATTTTAGAAGTCTTCTACATACTTCCATTGAGTTGATCCCTCAACTTTTAAGCCAAAAACGCCAATACCTGCGGTTGGGCACAGCTTCTAAAAGTGTCTCAAATTCTTAGCCAAAAAACACAGCTTCTAGAAGTCTCCTCAACTTCTTAGCCAAAAAAACATCGACACTTATGGTTGGACACAACTTCTAGAAGTTTCCTTGACTTTCTATCCTAAAACACCAACACGTTGCACAACTAACCCCTCAAGTGTATCTGACAAGCACAAACCAATCTAATGCTAGGCAAGTAAAACCAGTCGTGTAAACCACCTTAAATAGAGGATAGCCACACCAAATCAGACCTGTACAAACAAAAGTTGCCAAATAGCGTCCCAAATCATATAAAGACACCAAAACCAATGGTCCAAACCACCAACACCAAATGTGCTTAGCACCAAACAATTGTCTACAACAAAATTGCAAGAACTGGTGCTACACTCAACACCTTTTGGTCATTGAATTTGTTTCCACTGGAGCAATGCTGAAAAGGCCACTCATGGCATGTCACCAAATCACATCTCCACTGGCCCAAAAATGAACTCGAGTGGATTGCACATCAAACTCCAATGCCAATACATCACCTCTCTATGCCAAACAACCATGGCATTCCCAAAACATGACAGCCAAACACCATGAAAACACCAAAATCAGTCGTTAAAACATCCCTTAAAACTGACAGAAAATTGCTATGAAAATGGCATCAAATTCTGCCAAATATCATGCACAACTGTGCAAACCTAAACTAAACGCAAAGTCAAACCAACTGGAACACTTCAATCTTAATGGACCTCATAATAACAAGTCTCCGTAATCACAGCTTATCTAAAAGGAACTGCACTGAATGTGTACAAAACTGTTGAAAATAGCTTCAGACAATATTAAAAGCACCTCTCCATGTCATAGCGGCACTGAATCACTTCACTGGTGAAATCCTGCCAAGCTTAGGCAATTTGAAAGCTTTTGATTTGTTAGATAATCAGCTCACTGTTTCAATTCGCTTGGAACTCACCATACTAAAGGAGCTGACCATTTTGGGCTTAATGGATAATAATCTCACTTGTGAAATCCTATCAGGAATTGGCAATTTCCCAACCCCAACACTCTGCGCCTCCTTGATGAGGTCCAGAATCCAGAACAACTGTTTCAACAGTTCAATTGTGTCTGGGTTTGGCTTCCTTCCCAACTTCACCTTCATTGACATGAGCAACAATAACTTCACAGGTCAAATTCCTCAAGATTTCTGCAATGCCGTCAAATTGTCATACCTCAACATCTCTAAAATTCCTTCAAAAAATCCATTACCAGATAACATATGGAGTGTGGCAAATCTTAAAGTTTTTTTCATTGAGCTACTCAGATACCATTCGTCCAAGCCCTGATTTCATTTGCTGCGAAAGCATCTACAGAATCAAATGGTATCATATCTTGGGAAATCTGTGCACTACAGTCCATCACCAACGTTGATCTCTCCCAAAATTTCATTATGGTACCTTACCCATGCACTTGAACAGCTGCATTAACTTGGAAAATTTCAACGTCTCCGGTTACTGCTTTAAAAATTGTCACTGCCAGCCATTATTTGTCTATCACTTGAATGGTATTCATCAGACTCAGACAGCTCTTGCTGTAAACCAGCAACACCACCTGTACTTCTATGATATGCTTTATAGTGAATTTTTCTCAATTTTTTTTCACTAAAACTCGATAAAGCTAAATTTTAGGTTGGCAATTCAACCTCTTTGGGGCTACTGGCAGCGGTATAACCCAAAAGTCTCATGGCGGATGCTGTTGCTCTAATACCATATTGAGAAACATGATTGGGATCTAGATGGATAAAGAGTAGATAGAAGCTAGAGAGAATGTGAGAAAATACTGAAATATTATTGAATAAATAAGGGGTTGTATTGTTACATATGACTCATTCTAATGCTTTATTTATATGGATTTACTAAGAAATATTAAGACCCTAATAGCCTTAACTTTGAGTGCAAGACAGACAAGCCCATAATATAAACCTAATTATTAATATTACTCTGAAACTCGGGCATAAGTGTTGCTGGTTTGATTGACTACCATGACTGTTCTGGTGTAAATGATTGCCTTGAGTGGTCAAGGAAGTGGGTAAGTGACCTAGGTTTGATCATAGCCCTGCTTCACTCTCATTTTTGTTATGCCTTTTAATTTTGCTTCTGTGAGATGTTACTGAACCTTCTATTGTCATTATTCTCTTTAGATATTTGGCAACTGCGTCCTCTGATCATACTGTCAAGATATGGAATGTTGATGGCTTTAAACTGGAGAAGACTCTGATAGGTAGTTCATAAAGTCATGTTCCTATCTGGTGCTTTCTTATTCCCCACTCTCCTCACATCTTTCTGTTTACAATGAGTGAGGTTGGTTGTTTTCTCCCAGGTCATCAGCGCTGGGTTTGGGACTGTGTCTTCTCTGTGGATGGTGCTTACCTTATTACAGGTGCGATCATGGTAAAATTTTGAAATATGTTCTATGGGCAAACCAAAGAGATAAACACTGGTATTTATGGCCTCAATCATGTACCTGCTCATAAGAGCTTGAAGTTTTCCATGTTTATGCCAAACAATTGGAGCCGTGAAATCATAGGCAATTATTATTTTCCATATGCTCCATCACTCCTGCAGTATCGTAATATTGTACTTTTCAATTATCTATTTGGTCTGATACTCTGATTATGATTGCTGTTTCTGCTCATTCATCCAAACACATCCGCCTGTAGACTGAATTAAAAATGTACCATCTAATTTTCTGACTTACTATATCGTGGTATTGCAGTTCCCTCTGATACGACAGCTAGGATTTGGTCTTTGTATTAAAGATGTAATGTTCCATCTAATTTTCAACTTAACTATATTGTATTATTGCAGCTTCCTCTGATACGACAGCTAGGCTTTGGTCAATGTCAACTGGTGAAGATATTAGGGTATACCAAGGGCATCATAAAGCTACAGTATGCTGTGCTCTACACGATGGCGCGGAACCAGCAACATCCTGACCAAAGTGTGTTTTATACGTTTCATGTGCTCGTATTTACATGTGCACTCAGGCAGTCATTTTTGTTTATCTTTATTGTAAATAATAACCATTTTCTTTTAGAGGGGCAAGAGGTTTGACTTTAGGATGTGTTTGGATGAATTTGTTTCAATTTATTCTTAAATAGGAAGTTCTGGATCGGTACAAAAGCTTATGAGATAGCTTCAACTATGATTTTCAAATGTTTTGTATTTTTCTCGGTGCCTTCAGAAGGCTCGCAGAAGCTATTTACACCAATTGAAACCTCATCATCACAATGTTTTGTATTTTCCTCAACGATACTATCTTTTTTGCCATTATCAATGTTCCTCAGAGAATATGGGCCATGAGGAAACAAACTTGAGACTCTGGAGAATGAGCAATCTTTTCTTGGGCATTTTGTGGCTCTTTTCAGATTGCAGACTGGAGAAAAGGTTTGTAAGGTTGAGTTGAGCCACGTCTATTCTTCTGCAATAATTCTTTTTCCACCTTCAAGAGAGGATACGAGAATACCGTAGCATGTCATTAAAGGTGATGGGTTCCCAGTTGAGGTCAAGTTTTTCTTAGAGAATGTAGAAATAGAAGTGAGAGATAAAATTAGGACATAAAAGAACATCCTCTGGTAACAGGTGATGGGTTCCAAGTGCAAGTTGGATCTGGATCTGCTTCTTTCCTTTTTATTGTTATTTTTGAAGAGATAAATACATACATTTTATTTTGGGGTTTATTTATTTATTTTGAAACCCACCGTTTTAATATCAAAGAAATTATATATATCTCACTTATAATGACCCTCGTTTCTTAATAAAAGGATATGATCTATTTTTAGGTCAAGTGTTTTGGCAAATGGATGTAGAGATGAAATTGAAAGATAAGATTTGAGAATTAAAAAAAAATTGAATTCTTATGAATTGCTTTGAAGAATTCAGAAGGTGGAATTAAAAGGAACGATAATGCATGCATTTAAGTGCACTTAGAGGTTCAGTAATTAAGATTTGAATCAAATTCTATCAGCAAGAAGATTAAATCAATACAGTATTCCTCTAAATAAGGTGCTAAGATCACCGTAGCTGGAAAAGACGTGTTGGTAATTTAATTATATTCATACTTCTTATTTTTTAAAATATGCATTTATTTTTTTATTAAGAGAGGTGAAAGTATTTATTTATTTATTTTTTCATAATAGTATAAATAGTTAAACTGGTAGACGTACACAATTGAAGGTCAAGGATCAAATTTTAGATGTAGCAAAAGGTACAAAATTTTTAAAAAATATTTGATGTCATTTGAGTTAAACGTTCTCAACAAAAATGAAAGTATATTTAAAATAAAAAGATTGATCTATTTTTAAAAATTTAAAATAAAGGGAAATTGATGTAAATGTACATGAAAATGAGATATTAATGTAAATTTTTTTGAAAAATAAAAAAGTATAAGTAAAGTTACATTAAGTTTTAAGTGAGATGAGTATAACATGGCCTTAATAAAATAACCAAACTTCCCGTTGCTCTTCCTTGCCATTCCCGCCTCTCTGGTCTAATCTTATATGTTTTCTGAACCACAACACCTTTTTGATTTTCTGAAGAGAGCATGGAACTTTGGTGATGTATAAACTCTCGTATAGTATACAAATATAACATATGGTATATTTAAGAATTAGGAGGGAAAGAGAAGGGAAGATAATGAAGGAGAATAAAAGTGAAGGGAAGGAAAGAGAATGAATAATTAAATTATAATTTTTTCCCCTCTTATTTGAATGTCTAAAATTTTATAAGGGAGGATAATAGATGGTTAAACAAAAATACATGACTAACTAGCATATATCTTTACAATATTGTCCTTTTTTAAAAAGGTTACTTGCTTAATAAATTTTATATAATTAAAAAATTTTAAAATATCTCTGTCCAAATTTTTTAGAAGATTTCTTTGCAAAAAATGATACTGTTAATAAATATATAATAATATTATAATTATTATTTACAATATTTATGAAAAAGTTATTATACGGTCACTTAATGTGACTCTTATTTGATAGGGTTAACAATAATCCAATTCCTATTTATTCTAAAACTAATATAGATGGGTTAAAATTAGGCTAAATGTATATAGGTAAATAAATATAAATCACAATAGTCAAGTTTAATTATTATTAATAATTAAAAAGATAATTTTATATTTTTTATAAAATTTTTTACAATTATAATATATAATTTTTACACACCAGATATCTTTTAGAAAATGTAAATAACATATTTTTAATTAAATGAAAACATTAATAAAATACTAAAAATATAAATATGAATATAAATTGAAGAATAAGATAAGGTTAAAATGGTAAATTAAGTAGATAACCTTTTAAAACTTCCTAATTTGAAAAAATACAAAATATTGAAAAGTAAAAGATTTTGAAATATTAACTATAAATTTTCATTCCCTTTCCTTTTTTATGCAAAACTCCCAAACAAAAGGAGAAAAATAACATAACCTTCCGTTTCTTCTTCCTCCCCTTATTTCTCTCCACCCAAATAAACTATCAGCCACCATAAAAGCCAAGTGAAAATTTAAGAAACAAGGGTTATTGAATATCTTTTACTAAATTTTATGAAATGTAATGATAATATAATTATTTTTATTAAAGAAAAAGAATGACAAAATCTGTCACGTCTGAAGATTTTAGAGTGAATTTCAATGATTTCAGGCCATTGGAAAAAATTGATAAGACAATAGAAATAAATAAATGATAGATCTGTTTGTTCACTAATTTTAAAAACAATTTTTTAAAATAAAATTTCTTATTTGACAATTATTCTTATAATCTATTTTTAAATACTATAAATTCAAATGTGTAACCTTAGAACATAAAAATAAAAATAACTTTTAATATTTTCTTAACTTATTTATTTTGTTTTTGATAATAATTTTTTAATGAAATACAATCTTTCCTTTTTTATTTCATCAATCGCCCTTTATACTTTGTTTTCTTTAAATTTGAAAATAATTTCTAAAAATAAAATAAAGCAAGTCTTTAAAATAATTTTCGAAAAAAATCCAACAAACCCGAAAATTTTCTTTTTAAACATAAGAGATCATCCAAGGATTTTTTTTATGCACTGCCAGTATAATTTCATTTAAATTAATGGTGCATAAAATTATATCACATATCGCATTCTTAACCACCTTTTAAGACGTGGTTTTTAAATAATCAAATATTATATTTCTTATTTTAGTCTATCACTTTCACTTGCGTGACCTGCATCTTTTTTTAATTTTCTTAATAGTATATTTTTTACTTTTTTTAATGAACAATAAAAAATAATCTTTTTCTTCAAAATTTTATGCCTATATAATAAAAAGGTCAACGGTGCCAATTTTTTTTAACTTATCCTTTTATATTTTAAAATTTTTTCAATAAACTATAAATATATATCCCTACTTAAGACTCGGTTAATTTTTTGGAAGATTTTTTAAATAGAGAAATATCATTTTTTATGTATAAATGAAGGGATATTATGCCATATATTTTTATACCTTATAATTAAAAGAATGATTTTTAGAGATATGATGGAAGAGGAAAATAACCTCCTCTTTAAAAAAATTATTTTTCATGAAATTCATTACATTTAATATTAAATATATATCATCTTAATAATTTATAATTATATTCGTATAGAAATAATTTGCGTTTAAACAAACGGAATTCAGTCAATTCTTGTAGAATTAAAAACAATTTCTAAACTGTTACTTTGTTTGTTTAAGAGCAAACCCGTGCACAACAGAACAAAAGTTTCCAACTTAAGTTTGCATAAGTGATGAATTAAAAATACAATTTCTTATTATTGATAAAAAATTCAAATGATTAAAAGAACAAAGTTGAGGAAAATTGCACGTCAGCTTTTTCATTTATAAACCAATGTTTTAAAACGGCCATTAATCCCAAGGGATTAGTAGGCCATAACAGTTTAATCGGTCAATACCAGCAGTGGAATCGGTTAATATATATATATATATATATATATATATATATATATATATATATATATATATATATATATATATATATATATATATATATATATATATATATGAATTATCATTAGTATAAATAAATTTTATACTATTATTTATTTGTATGTTATCATATTAATAAAAAATTATTAAATTTTTTTTATTGTGATTAAAATTTTTTAATTATTTATACATTTTAACTTTTTTCTCACTGACAATGTAAATTTTACATTAATAGAAAATCAAATTTAAACTCTATATACATTACATTCAACATTAAAATAAAAATAAAATTTATTAATAAAGTGTTAGTTTAATGAAAAGTATGTTGAACTTAGGAAGGCTTTACTTGTCAATGGATAGGGATTCAAATCTAGACAAAACACTTAGAAAAAAAATTTCAAAATTTTTATCAAATATATTATATTTGATTTTTTAACATTATATAATATTAATCAATATAAAATAAACATTCAATCATTTACATTTTCTCTTAACAATATAGAATTTTTTTTGATAATGTTACAGTTAGGGTATATATGAATATAACGTATCTATTAATTTTTTTTCAATTGAATATAATATAATTTTTAATTAAATCCATTTTAATAATTTAATATATATAAATTAATTAATTTATCATAAATTATCTTTATGTTTAAACATAAAAAATTGTAAATAAATAAAAATAACATTATTATTTTTCATATAAAAATACATTAGTTTTTACACTTTCTTTTATTTTAATTTAAAGGTATTATTATCATTGATAATTTTTTTATTCCATTCCATTAAAATTTTGTTATACCGAACATAAAAAAATGGAATGAAATATCCATTCAATTCCTTACCATATCAAATATAATTATGAAATAGTCATTACATTATATTCTCATTCCTTTTCCCATCCCTATTATCATTTCATTTCATTCTATCCAACCAAACGTATTGATATTGGGAGGGGAAATTTTTTAATGCTTTAATCTTCAAAATGGTTATCCATTTTATTTGGTGATTCAAAAAATAAAAATAAAAATAAAATTTATCACCATCTTTATCTAGTATAAGGTTATTTTTAATAAAAAAACAACTATACATATTTATGTTATCAAAATTATAATCATTAATCTAAAGCTTTTGACTTAAATGATAATTAATATTTTTTTAAAAGTTTTGTAAATTTTGACTTAAGTGATACTCAATATTTTTTAGAATCTTGTATCTTTTGCTATAATCATGGTTCAATTTTTAGTTATTACGTATTTATGTTTGGTGATTTAATCACTCCTCCCATTACCAAAAACAAAATTATAATAATCAAATCCAATTCAAATTTAGAAATATATTAAAAACATAGTTAATGAAAATTGATTTCAAATCTTAAATTAACTTCAACCACAATAATATGAGTATTATTTTGATTTTTCTAGGAATTGGATTGTTAGCATCGTAGCTATTCAAAGTTCTGGATTTTATAACTTAAGCATTGATGAATCATATCACTTTTTATTTTTATTTAATGAGTATTTATAAAAATAATAAGTATATTATGTATAATATATATGAATAATAAAATAACAATGTAATATTTATAAATAATGTAACATTATTATATAAACTTCGCACATATAGTAATAAAAAGGGTTGATGCCATGGCGGTAAAGATGCTGAACACTGAATCTTCTTCACGGCAATGGATGAGCATTTTCCTTTAGTGAAGCTGAGCATTCAACCCATAAATCGGGCGGTCGGGTCATGCTGGTTTTTCAAGTTATTTTCAGCTCATACCAGCTCGAACAGGGCCATCCACTATAAATTTCAGGCCTCGGTTTACTGTTTAAATCAAATTTAAAAATATGGTTATTAATTATAAATCTTTATAAAATGATGAAAAGTACATAATTTGCTAAATTGCACATTGACTTTTTATTAGTAAGAATTTTGGATGAAAATAATTTTCTTATAGCTTACTGAATAAGCAAAGTTAAAATAATAGACAGTTGAGAAATCCTAAAAAAAGTAGATTGTACATGTGAAAATAATAGATTGAAGAAATAAATAAAAATAAAATATTTGATTATTTAAAAATCATGTCTTAAAAAGTAGATAATTATAAGAGTATAAGACATATGGTATAATTTTATGCATCGTTGATGTAAATGAAATGAACGGATGAACTTTCCAATTTTAAATTTTGATTAAAGAAAAACTTCCTCAATCAATTTCATAGTGGAATGACTCCACGATCATTTTCATTCTAATTCACATTTGAAAACAAACTAATTAAAATTTATTATATTTGTATAATGACATTTGATATAAAATAATCACATTAAGAAATTAAAATTGAATATATTTTACTCCTTAGATTAAATCAGTTAATAAAGTTACTAATCTTTGCTTATTCATTATTCATATCTTATATCTGAATTTCACAGCCATCCTTTTTATAGATTTAATAATTTGTGATATTTTATCATCACTTTAACAATATAATAATATTTAATATTATTTTTAAAACTTTACTTTCTATTATATTTGAGATCTAATCTTACAATTTTATTAAAGTATGTTAAGTAAATTATTATGTTATCATAAAAAGTAATTTGTAATATTTTTGTAATTTTTTTTAAAAAAAGATTGATAATATGTCTTTGCCTTAAAACAAGACACTTATTATAGTTCTAAACTTTGATCCATTAAATATATATATATATATATATATATATATATATATATATATATATATATATATATATATATTTGATTATTTTGCAATTGAAATGAATTACCCTTTTTTTTTAAAAAAAAAGGCAAATCGCATTTCAAGAAGTGTGGGACAACGTTTGTTTGCAAGATTCGTTCTCATTACTTGTCTTGTGTGTCAAATTAATAAGGCCAAACAAATTCATTAATCAAATTATCAAAGATCTAAGGATATTACATGCAATTTTTGACGTGCAGCGGTTGCTTTGCCTTGCACACAATTCCTTCTCGTTCATTTCAAATTCTTAGGATGCTTTGACTGCTTCTTCAAGAAATCGGTCTCCTTTTTGTGATGTAAACTTGGGATTTGCTACATGGCCAAAAAAAAAAAAAAAACTTGGGATTTGCTTCCCTCTCCACCAATCCAACCTTTTACAAGTTTTTTAAAAATAAAATTTAACAGTGTTTAATAAAAATTTATTATTTTTATTGAATTTTTAATATTTTTTATTGCAAATATGGATTTGCTTCTTTTTATAAAAAATATTACAATACGCATCCTAAATATTTTACAACTTTTTATGAAAAAATAAAAATTACATTGCAAACTTTATCTAAAATATAAGTTTTTTGAATTTGACCGATGCTCCTAAAATTTTTTAACGTAAGTGAAGAAGTGATTGATGGAGATATAGAAAGTTCATATCCAATCCAAGATAAATCTTCGTTATTTTATTTGCATATTTTTTTTTAACAAAGGGGATGAAAATTGTTGGATTCCATTTTTCTTGTACTATTTCCTAGGTTTTTGCAATATAATAAATTATAAATAAATACTTTTTGAGGGTTTAATGCCAGT
This sequence comes from Sindora glabra, assembly GCA_020226215.1. Classification (NCBI taxonomy): domain Eukaryota; kingdom Viridiplantae; phylum Streptophyta; class Magnoliopsida; order Fabales; family Fabaceae; genus Sindora; species Sindora glabra. Next base: position 42,830,491 of record CM035236.1, on the reverse strand, counting down.
TAGTACTATTTCCACCCCTATACTAGTGAATAACAAACGTGTGCTTTTGATGGTTTAATGCGATTGATCTTCTTGACAAGTCTTTGTAAAGTCAACGATTTGATATATTTGTAGACTCACAATGTAAATAATTGTAATTAAGTGAAATATTAAGATATCTCAATTTAATAAATAATACTTAATTAATAAATAATTAATAAACTTATAACCATTTAATTGTTTAATTTTTTATTAAAGATTATGATATCATTTTATTTTTTAAAATACATTTTTCACTTTCTAAAATCCTAAACCCCTTGGTATAGCTTTTGTATTTGAAATAGGCGAAATATTTTGACAGAGTTTAGACATTTAATTTATAATCTATCAATTTGTTTTTTTTAAATATTGTTAAATTTTTTACCCATCAAAATGGAATAGCCAAAGATGCATATTCCATATTATATATATTCTTTTATTCTTGCATAAATATAATTTCGATCCCCACGAATATGAACAGTAGCGTTTTAATTTTATTAGAAGGAAGATGTAGGCTACCCATGAAGGGGAGTAAGTGCTCTTTGAAGAAACGGAAAATCTGCTTTTTTTTTTCTTTTTAACAAAATTGATTTCGTAAATAAGCTGTTGAAGGAGGAAGTTAATCACTAATCAGTATCGGGGCTCTCTAATAATTTTGTTTGGGTGATTAAATACTAAATTATTATAATTTTGATCCTCCCATTTAATTTCTAACAACTACTTAGTTATTTCAACAATCACACTTTGTTTTTTTTATATTTTTGAATTTAAAATAATTTTAATATATAAAATATATTCAAATAGACCAATACTTTATTTACTTTTTCAAATTTTTTGCACTTCCTAAGGAGAGCAACCTCTGTAGCTAGAGAAATTTTTAGATACATATTATATGAAATTATTTTAAAATAATTTTTAAATATCAAATTATTTATAAATTTTAATATAATATAATAACTGCAATTATAATTATTGTATTTAATCATTTAAATAAATAAGCTCTTGAATTTTTATGAATTTTATACTAATTAAGGTCAAATAAAGGATTTGTGATAAATCAAAAAGATTAATAGAAGACTCATGAAAATACATGAAAATACAGGAGCTCACTTATTTAAACTATCAAATATAACAAATAAATACAATTGTTACAGTGATCAAAACTCAAAAATAATTTAGTATTTAAAAATTATTTTAAAATAACTTTATGTAATGAATGATATGTATATATAAGAATTTCTCATGCAACTAGCAAAACCCCTCCATCTCTTCATCAAATTGTGTTCCACCGTCCTCATAAATAAAATCAAAGCTCCAAATCATTTTTTTTAAACAAATGTTTTTAATCCTTTTCCAGATTCAAATTTTCCCTACATTTGTTTGGCCATAATCTCTCTCTCTCTCTCTGGCAAAAACAAATAAATGAAGCAAGAATGGGGCAGATTTGAAAATTTTAAAATAAACCCGTAAACCATGGGGAAATCTCCCATAAAAGAAGGTACCCTTTCAAAGGAAACACTGGAAAATTGATCTGAATTTTCTCTCAAGTGCAATGAGTGGCTAAGTGGAAGAGGTTTAGTTGACGGGGCCTCTCTTCACTCTTCATCTTCTAAAGAAGAACCGTTAATTTTCTTCATTAGCAAACTTGAAAACCTTCACAGCCTATCACCACCATGGTTACCAAGACACAAAATTCACTGCAAATCCAAGTGCAAATCCATACCACAAAAGCAATTTGTTTTAATAAAAAAATATTTTGACATGAATCTTTTGAGAGGACAATACACATCTAATCGGACATAAACCATCATTTTAGTTATGCAAGCACCTTTCCCATTGACAACAAGTATAAATATAGACCAGCACAGATCTACTCGAGCTGCTCGGTTAAGCTTACTACCATTCGGAAACAATAGCAAGCTACACGAACTAATATGTCTCTATATAAACATGATCACGAACATCTTGCCAGCCTTAACTGCTAGGACATGTGTTCCACACTCATTGAATTCCAATCACACTAATGATATGGCAAATCTAGAATATTTTAATAAGGATTTATCTGTTACATTTCTTATCACCTACTTTTAAGTTGCAAACAGAGTTAAGTCTTTCCTCCAGGGCTAACTTTTATTTCACCATATTGCCTAGATCCCTTACTAGAACCAAGTTCTTTGTGTAGACCTTGGCAACCCACATCCAAGAGGGAGTGAATTGAATGTTTTTAAAACTTTTCTTATTTTTGAAATCTCTTTTGAAAGCCCTTTGATTTTGGAAAGTCATGAAAATAATCTTAATTCAATCAATTCTAAGAGAGTTCTATAAAAATATTTATTGCATTTAATATATGATAATTCTAAGAATTAGTACAGACTAACTTATTCTACTATGCACAAATAAATCAACAAGAAGTTTGTTGGTGTGTGTTCTAGGAGTCAATCATAAAGGTGATTGCAATATTACACAATGTATTACGTTTTGTTTTGGAAATATAATTATTTTATTTTATTTTGTACAAATTATAACTTAAATATAATAATTATCTTTGGAATAGCTTTGCTATTCCTAAAATGCCCCTATTTAAATATTATTGCGAAAATAATAGTAATAATATATTGAAACTAACATGTATAGTGACTGATAATTACGAATCATGGATATCTGATATCAAGTCTATACATGAGTACATTGTTAGCGAACAATGTACTGGACTGACCCATTATGAGAATACTGTATAGATAGACATGTCATTAGTTATTTTCATATGACCACAAATGCACATAATCTTTTGACTTGAAGTAACTATAGTTCCCTACATGAGGAGTTACTCACTTTGATATCGTCCTATGTCACTTTTAATTGGGATGACGAGTAAGGCGTTGATTGGGTGTGTCACAAATTATGCAGAGGGAAGTGAGTGATGTAGATGGAATTTTATTACTCTCGTATAAAAGAGAAATATCCTTGGCCCCTTTGATTGAGTGAGACTTAGAAATGCATGGCCATGCTCAATTGGATCAATATGTGATATTGATAATTTATTTTAAGTCTACTCAGTATCAAGAAATATAAATTGAACATTGATGAGGATGACACACTCCATGCCTCCATTCGATTTGGATATTATTACAAAAGGGATTATGATGTAAAATATTAATTATATATTAAGTAGATGTCGAATCATAGATATTCTTACTAATTAAGTGGTAGTGATGTATTGCTAAATACTGTTCATTATCTATGGCCCAAAATGAGTCATTATTAACATAGTAAGAACCTACAGAGTCACACAAAAGGAGTAAGAATAAGATAATAATTAATTAAATTTTAATTGAATTAAAATTTAATTAATTAGACTTATTTTCATGCATATATATTATTAAGATAATAATATATTTTTCACGTAATATATATATAATATTATGTGATATTAAAATTATATCAGATAATTATGTTATTAGATATTAAATAATTATATTATGAGATAATGTAATTATCTAATATTAAATAATTAATAAATAAGTCCTATCTCTTTTCACTCTCTTTAAGATAAGGATAAGGAAATAGTTATTTAGTGTGATTAGAATTTTTTGAAGCATTGTCCTAGTAGGACTAGGATTATGATATGCCTTAATTCTATAAAAAGGACTTGAAGGCAGCACTTTGATTCATGCACATAAGCTTAAAAAAAATCATAAATTACTCAGAAAATGCCTAATCCTAATCCTAGTGAGAGAGATGAATCCTAACAGCTTCGTGGAGGAGAGAAGTCATTGTTCACTCTGTGTGGATACCATAGAGACGCTGTATGTTCCGGCCAAAGTTTGATTTATCTTGGTCTCTCAAGGATTCGTTCAGAAAGAACACGAGCACAAATAAGGTAAAACTCTAATATTGATTTATGTCATTTTGTATGGATCCTAGGTAGGAATTGAATAAAAAATTTTAAAAATTTCGATGTGTATATTGATCCAAATCCTAACAAAATCAATCCAAGATAATTTAATAGAGAAGTTTGCACAAAATATATAATAATTCAATTCACTTGTACAAAGCAACTCATTCAATTATTCATAGATAAAAATTAAGAAGCCAATACATAAATTAATTTCTTTTTCAACTAGTAAACTAACAAGATCAACATTGAAGCATAAATCATTTAGCAAGTTCATCAACTATGCATAGACAAAATAATCAAGAAGCATGTGCATGGATATACACTCCTTTCAAGCATTTAATCATCCAAGCATCAACATAAGCATTTACACATAATATATTTAACAAATAGGAGCATGTAACCAGGAAAATAGAGTAGTAGTCTTGAAACAATAAAGAGATAGGGTAGAGAGATCAAACACAAAGATTTATAGTGGTTCCTCTCTTGGATATCCTTATCAAGGTATATATTCACTCTCCAAGTTTGTGTATTGATCCACTATCCCTTCAAGTTTCAATTGACACTGAAGAAGCTTTACAATTCCTTGATCTTCCTTGAGCAAAATCTCTCTTTATAAGGAATTTTTCACCCTCTCAATTTAAGGGATATCTCACCCTTTACAATTCTAAAATGATACAAGATGGATATCAACTTAAATAAACACTCTTATAGAGTAGATAAGACCAATAAAGTTCTAGAATAGAAGAATTTTACAAGAAGAGCTCAAATCATGATTTAGATGAAGGAAAGTATAAAATGATGTTTCAAGTTGAAGTTCAGGCCCTCTCTTAATTATATTTGATGTTTCTTAACTTATATAGAAAGCCTATGTAATAATATAGCCATTTGAAGTTGTTAGGAATGAAAATTAATTATTATCCGTGCACCAAAATAGTCGGAATCAATTGGTTAATTGATTCAGGATGTTTAAAGTGCTCTCTGGATGTCCAAAATTGATTCGCCCAAATAGAATTGCAAAGTCAACTTTAAAGAGTCACTACTTCTTTATTTTAAATCTATTTTAAACAAATAACCCATCGTTAGAAAGTTATTTAAGTCTACTTTTAAATGGCTTAGGTTCATGCTCATATCTAATGTTGTTTTTAAGATATGTATTAAAAAATAAGCAAAGGTTAAAAATAATAAATTTGTAAAAATATAATTTTGAGATTCAATTTATAAAATTCATAATTTTTTCATATCTTGGTCATTTTAAGCAAAAGACCTATCCATGGAAAGTTCATTGAGTTTATTTTTATATGGAAAAGGTTTAACAATCAAATCATAGGTATTTTATGAGATATGATTAAAAGAATGATCAAAGGTCAATATTAAAAATATTAAAACCTCATATCTCATTTATTTTTGAAATGTTTCCATAGGGGCAAAAATACCGATATACAGTTATTTTACAAACTTTTTTCCGTTTTACCGTAGTTTCGAAATAATTTACCAAAATACGCAGAGCGTCATTCAAAGTGGCGTCCGCGGGACTGGAAGGCACCATCTGCTGTGGCGTTTCTGCAGCACAAGAATTCATGGGAGCGCCAGTTTGAAAGGCGCCCCCAGCTTGGAGGCGCCATACAAGGTGGCGCCCCATTACTGGAGGTGCTATTTCAAGTGACGCCCCCATTTGAAATTCAAATTTAGAGGCGCCGTTTGATTTGGCGCCTCCTGGCATCTATAAATCCCCCCTCCGTGGCCCAGCTCAAACAAACAAACAGAACCTTTCTCCCTTCTCCCTTCTCCTAGCCGCACAACACACCCTTCTCCCAGCAGCAACACAAACACAAACCCTACCTCGCAGCCTGCACCTCTTCTCTTTGCAGCACCTCCTTCCTTCTCTTTTCAAAGCTGTTCGCATCATTTTCCATTCTGATCTTCTTTCGGCTCTTCGGTTAGTATTTTTATGATTTATGTATTTATATTATAAATTTTATTAGTTATTATGAGAATGTATTTTATAGTGTTAGGAAAATTTTAATTCTATGTTGATTATTATGATTTATGATATGAAATTATCTGTGGTAGTTTGTAATTTTTATTGATTAGTTTTTTTATATTTTTTATGTTTATACTATAATTTTTATTTGTTACTATAAGAATATATTTTACAGTAGGAGAAGAATTTATATTTTGTATTTATTATTATAATTTATAATGTAAAATAATGATATAGGATTTAGAAAAAATTTATATAAATTTATATGATTTGTGATAGTTTATGATTTGTACTGGTTATTATTTTTATAATTTATGTATTTATATTATAATTTTTATTAGTTATTATAAGAATATATTCTACAGTCGGAGAAGAATTTTTATTTTATGTTAATTATTATGATTTATATTGTGAAATTATGATATAGGATTTAGGAAAAATTTGTACAAATTTATATGATCTGTGATAATTTGTGATTTTAAAAGAAGAATAAAGAGGATAAAGAAAAATGTATAAAAATAAAATTTATGATTTAGGTAAAAATTATGTTTAGATATTTTTAAAATATAAAATTTTTTAGGATATAGGATATGATAAAAATAAGATTATTTTTATTATATGTTGATTATTACGAGAATATATTATCTTATTGATCAATATTTCTAGGTTAATTTTAGAGGAATATATGTCAAAATAAGTGAATATCAATTGAGGGTATTTTGTAAAAATTTAATATTTTATGTATCATTTCTATTTATTTTATCCTTTTTATTGTACATTTTTGTTATTCTTTTTTGTTAACTCATGGTATTTAAACTATATATACTAATATTTTTTAGCAGTAAGATATATTAATTTTTTTATTATAAATGTATTCTATATAAATTATATAATTAATTTAATAAATTCATTTATTATACAATCAATTTTTTTATTACTTTATACCGTTCGTATTGTTTATTTCCTATTTACTCTACTGTAATCTTTTTATATCTACTCGTATTGTTTATCGTTTAAAACATCAACATCATTAATTAACATAAATATAATAAGTTATAATTTTTTAGCTTATTATAATATTTTAAGCAAATTAAAGATTTAATATACATTTTATTAAAAAAAATTAATTTCATATTATATTTTTTAAAAAATACTTAGTAATTAAATTAAATTTTATTTATATAATTTTTTTGAAATTTTTGTTGATAATAATTTATAAATATTATGTTTTAAATTTAAAATATATCAACTAAGACTTCTCCAAGGATTTACAGTTCGTACATTAATTTTTCTTCATTTCAGCTACTTTGTTTAATTTTTTCTTCTTTATTTTTTCAATCATTCTTTTAAAAGTTCAAATGTAATATATTGAATAATATAAATATAATACAATATAATTTTTTTGAAAGCTAATTATTTTTAATTATCAAATATTTTATTTAAAAAATTTAATGTTATGGAAAGCGTTAATTGATAAGGATTAATTATGTATTGCAGTCTTAATAAAAGTATTTAAGAATAAAAATTAATTCTCTAAAATATTTTTATTCGTTTAATATATTGTCTTGCAAAATATATTTATTTTAGTGTATTTTTTGCATAATTTTTTTAATGATACAATAATATCTAATAATTTTTACTTAGAGATTAAAGTTATTAAAATATCTAACAAATTTTTCTTTCATGCAGAGACTTTTTTCTATTTGCTTTTCCTAATATTTACCGGTTAGTATTTTTATAAATTTTGTACTTATATTATAATTTTTATTAGTCATCATGAAAATATCTTTTATTTTAGTAGAGAATTTTTTTTAGAATATTATGATAATAATAATATGAGTTTTTTTATTTTATATTGATTATTATGGTTTAGGGTGTGAAATTATGATTTGTGAAAAATTTGTAGGAACTTATATGTACCGTGATAGGTTGTGCTATTAAAAGAAGAACAAACGAGACAAAGAAAGGTGTTCTAATATAGGTTTTAGGACCTAGGTGAAAGTTATAATTTAAAAATTTTTTGATGTGAAATTTTAATATATCATAAGAGAGGTACAGAGTCATAAAATTTTAGGATATGTGGAGGTAACCAGAAGTTTTTAAAAATAAAAAATTGTTATTGAAAATATGAATAATTTTCTATTTAAATAATAGATATTAAAAATGCAGGAATAATAAACGTACTCAAAAAAATTATGCTATACAGAGGGTTATTTAGAAAGCATTAAAATATACAAATAATAGTGTGTAAATAATTGTGGTTGCTATTTAGTAATAGGTGGGAATGGAGAAAATTATCGTGAAAATAAAAAATGGTATGTATTGGAATTATTGTTTCAAATATAAATTTTTTTTGGCAATAATTTATTTATACTACATCAGAATTTATGAAAAAAAAAGAAAAATTAGAATTAAATTATTTAAATCACACTTGCAAATTAGGATTTAGGAAAAATGAATGAAGTATGGGAAATTACGAATGAGTGTAAAAATAGCTTAAAAATTTATTGGAAAAAAAATGTCTGCCTGTAAGCGTCGGAATAGGTTAGGCCTGTGCGGGTAAATTTTTGCGTACTATTAGATAAATACATTCCATTCATTTTTACTTGTAATATGAAACAATAGTTCCTTCGTTTATAAGAAAATAAATTGTATATGATAATATGTGTCAGTTGTGAGGGTGCAGTGAGTGTTTTGCAGGTAAAAGTAACAAGATGAAGAAAAATTTAATTGCTTTTATATATTCAAATGGTACAATGATTGAGGGACCAATGGGGGTAATGTACGATGGACCTCCCCCCAAGGCATTGAAATTTTAGAGGATGCAGCACTATGGATGTTTTGCGGGAGAGGATTCATGGTCGACTGAAGCTTCACCAAGATCAAGTTGTGGGGAAAATTGTTTACAGGTTTCCACAGCATCAAATAGAGGCTCAATATATGGCATACGAATTGGACGACGATGAAGACTTGGCATGTGCCATAGCAAGCTATGAACAACATCCGACGATGACAGCAATGGAGTTGTACACGGAGGTGATCACATCCGAACTGCACGCTGCCAACCTGGGTTCACAAGAAAGAGTTCCAACAACTAGATCACCTGTGGTTCCAACGACTAATGTTAGTACTAGTTGTTTGATGGTGCGGGAAGGCCTTCCTTACACGGGTGGAATCGAGTTCCATATTTCTGATAGTTATACTCCTGCATTGGACTCATTTATTGCAGGTGTTTTCCCGAGAAATATATCACATACCATGATGGGTTCAACAAGTGCCTTACCGGTCGTAGAGGAAGAATCCACTGATCCTATATTCATGGATGCCTACCTTAAGTTTGGTTTTGAGGACGATGAGGTTTCTTGCAGTAGCAATGATGATCGTGACACTGATGACGAAGAACGTGCAATGACACATGGAGACAGTGTTGCAACGCGGCGAGTGAGGAGTGACAATACTGCACAAACATCATGTTGTGTCCCTCAAGCTGCTGTCTTCTCTCACATTGATTGAGATGCCATAAGGAATCCTAATGAATTTTCGAAAATAATGAAACCAAGCTATGATTACGACATGGAGGACTTACAGGTTGGACAAGCGTTTGATTGCAAGGAGGCATTAATTACTGCAACCAAGCATTACCACATCAGAAGGCACCACAGTTATTACGTGGAGGAGTCGGATACCAGAAGATTGAGCGTGAAGTATGATAATTACGATGACGAATGCAGATTCTGTCTCAGAGCGACCAATCTGAAGAATTCTAACACTTGGACAATAACTAGATTTTCAGGGCCTCACACATGTGTTAATGCTAGTTTGACACAGGATCACAAGTTTCTTGATTCCGACTATATCAGTTCCTTGATATTGGAGATGATTAAAGTGAAGCAAGATGTTCCAATCTCGCTTATACAAGAGAGGGTGGAAGGCATGTACGGATATAAGATTTCGTACAGAAAAACATGGAAGGTAAAACAAAAGGCAATCATCAAGGTGTACGGTGATTGGGATAAATCATATGAAGTGCTCCCCAAATGGTTGGACATTTTAGGCTATTGTGACTAAGCTCTGTTCAAGTTGGAGTCAAGAGAATTCATCACAGTTGACGGCCGTGTTGATCCACAAAAACATGTTTTCAACCAAGTTTTCTGGGCTTTCAAGCCATGCATTGCCGCATTTCCCTACTGCAAGCAATTCATACAAGTTGATGGAACGCATTTGTATGGCAAGTACAGAGGTCTGCTACTGATTGCTGGGACCCAGGGCGGTAACATGTCCCGTTCCTCTTGCCTTTGCCATTGTTGACAAGGAAAACTATGAGAACTGGAGTTAGTTTTTGGCATTACTACGGGTAAATGTTACGAACCAGCAAGGAATATGCCTGATATCAGATCGATACCGAGTTATAAAAGATGTTGTAGCCACCGAAGGTCTAGGATGGTAACCTCCTCATGCTTTTCACCAATATTGTATTAGACATATTGCCAGCAATGTTCGTAAGAAATGCAGGGATGACAATGTCAAGAAAGCTTTCCTTAAGATTGGTATGCCTTATAGCATAATTTCTTTGTTAAACCTTTCATCTATAAATTTGTATATCTGGTAGTTCAACCCGATTAACCTATTTGTCTCCTTCTGTTCAGCATATGAGCCCAGTTGGGAAAAGGTTATGGAGAGATTGGACAACCTTAGGAAAGTCAATGAGGAGATTCACAAGAAGTTGACCACTATTCTGATGGAGAAGTGGACACTTGCTTATGACGAAGGCAGAAGATATAGTCATATGATGACTAACATAGTAGAGTGCATCAATGGCCTTTTCAAAGGATTAAGGAAGTTACCAATCACAGGCCTTGTTCAACAAACATACTATAGATGTGTCAAGTACTTTGTGGAAAGGGCAAAAGAAGCACATGCTGAATTACAACAAGGTCACATATACGCAAGCAGATTCATACAGGAGCTTGTGACTATCCAGTCACGTGCTTCTTCTTACCACGTTCGTGCTTATAATAGACAAGGAACTAGGTTTGAGGTGGTGGAGGGTCCTGATATGGCCAGGGGATCATGTGGAAAGGTCGTCCAAGTGTTATTAGACAAAGGGCAATGTGAATGTGGACAATTCCAAGCATATATGTATCCTTACGCTCATATTATTGCTGCTTGTGCCTCAGTCAACATATCGTGGGAACCATATGTCGATGCTGTATGCAGGCTTGACACACTACTCAATTACTACAAATCTGAGTGGTGGCCAATCGGGGAGTGGTCCCAATGGAATAACCTACCACCATTTCCTGTCCTAGTTCCAAATTATGGAAGATTGCGTGCAAAGGGACGACCAAAGTCGACCTGGACCAGAAATGAGATGGATTGGCCTCAAGAGAGTGGTGTCAAGCAAAAATACGGTCTTTGTAAGACGGAAGGACATAATCGTAGGCGCTGCCCATTGCTACATGGGGAGGAAGGCCCTTCTTCACATTGATTTTGATTATTTACTTTCGCAAATATGTTACGAAGTATTTTAACCAATGTCATAAGTGTAACGGTCGGATGATGTATTTTTTTTATGGTTGTAAAATTGCACGTCATTATGTATATATATGTTACCCCATTACTAGTAATGTGAACAAACCATCAGTTAATCATCCAAGTGCATATAAATTCTTGTGTTAATTTTTGTACTTAAATTGCACAAGTATGTTAACTTAGTGTGTGTTTAAATTCTATTCTAATGCAATTCTTGTCGTGGCAGATGGCATCCACATCCCGACGCGTTGATCCTGGTCCATGGGATCCTTCACTGCTAACGGCTCAGGCCTCATACATATCCCAGTCGATTTGGGCAGGCCATGTATGGAAATAGTTAGATCTTAAAAAACTTGGTTAAATAGTTTTTGAATTGTTAGACGCAATAATTAGTGATTTTTTTCTTTTGCAGCTAGACCGTGTGCTGAGAATTCGATGAGCTCATCACTACCATCACCAGCAGCCACCAGAGTTAATTGTCTCCTTTTTACGAGAGGCAGGTTTTTACGGCCTGGCGATGTGCGAGTTTGTGCCGATCGACCATCAGTTGATCAGTGCTTTTGTAGAGAAATGAAGGCCGGAGACACACACCTTTCACATGCCGCAGGGAGAGACGACTATTACACTGCAGGATGTTGCTTTTCAGCTTGGCCTACCCATTGACGGTCGAGCAGTGACGGGGCCCACTGTCTGGGGATGGGGAGCCCTGATAGAGGAGTATTTGGGACTCCAGTTATCGGAGGACGAGAATGTCCTCAGAGGGAGGCGACTGAGGATGAGTTAGTTGGAGAGGCATTTCATTCATCTTCCAGATGATGCGAATGAGGTGACAGTGCAGAGATTCACTCGGGCCTACATTTTGCATCTCATTGGTGGGATGTTATTTCCAGACCACTCTGGCATATATGTCCACCTCATGCACTTACCCTTGCTCGGACACTTACATGAGGCTGGGACGTACAGTTGGGGATCTGCTTGCCTGGCCTATTTGTACAGAGAGCTCTGCAAGGCTACTACTCCTGATTATAGGGAGATAGGAGGGTGTTGCCTACTACTGCAGCTCTGGGCATGGGATAGATTTCCCACTATCGCCCCCGCGATTACTGTCTCAGACATACCAGAGGGGGATGCAGGGATTGGCCCCCTAGCCCGCAAGTTAGAAAAGTTTTCAACTTTCATTTATAATTAAGTTCACTTTGAAGTTGTTTAACTTAGTTATTACATTTGGTAGGTGGCACTATCAGAAGACGTTCTAGGATAGTCCGGCACACAGCTTACCCTATTATAGATACGTGCTGGACCGTCTTCGACTTGACCAGGTATGTAGGGGATAATGGATATTTTTATTTCAGGGCTTTGTCCATTTCATTATCGCATTTAAATGAAAAAATAAATTTACAACTTCAGATCGCTTGGATCTTGTACACTGAGATGGTCACCACATCACTGCCTCAGTACTGTTTTGACGGGAGCGACATGTGGACAGTAGTGGTGCCGCTCATTTACTTTCAGATTGTCGAGTGGCACCAGCCGGATAGGGTTACGCCAGGCTATTCCTGAGCCACCGAATCAGGTGGCGGAGGTCCATTGCCTTCACTTGTCCGATCGGCATGATGAGGAGTGGCACATCCGCCATCAATCGTATATTGCACTCTGGGATATCCGACGAGACTTGTGCACTATCGCCGAGCCGACCACACGACTAGTTCTAGGCCCATAATCCGATTACATGACATGGTACAGACGGGTTACTAGGCGATGTATTACACCCGTTGGGGGAGCGCTAGACCTTGTGGTAATACTGCGTGCTAGTTTTCTGTGTTTGATTTTCTTTAAATGCATTAGTATTGTAACTAACTTTAATGTAAAAAATTTGCACAGGTAGATAAGGTGTCCACACTACAGGACTTCACTACACCTGAGGGGCAGGCTAGGTTCACCTTCGATGCGCTTAGATCAGCGACGGACTCCATCCTTCATGCCATTCAGGAGGTTGATCATGTGATTATTGACTCACATGCGGAGCCAGCTCCTCATGCCCATCATATCCTAGACCCTACGGAGGGTGACCATGATCAGCCTCGCTCTCGTCGACGACGTCGCACTGCTCCACGACATACATCGCAGACTGATGTTCCGTCCGCTTCGATAGTGCAGCAGACTCCACCATCGACTGCCTAGGAGACCATGATGATGATGCCTGATATTACTGCCTCATCTCATATGTACCCTACTGCACCTGATGATCCTTCATCCTCCACCATGTTCCCGACTGCACTATATGGTTCGTCATCATCCCAGATGTACCAGTTTCCTCCTGGTGTTCCATCCTCATTCCAGGAATTTTCACATATACCAGGAGTTTCATCTTCATTCTATGCCTTTTCTTCCGGTGATGTTGGTCCATCACAGCCATATCGTCCTGCATTTGATTCACATATTCAGGCTCAGGGATTAACACTTAGTGGCATGATGATAGATGACTCAGAGCTTGTAGATAGAGGTAGAGGTGGAAGCAGAGCAGGAGTCAGGGGTAGAGACAGAGCGGGAGCTGGAGGTAGAGGAGACACAGACACCGGGGATGTGACTCCCGAGCCTGCGCAGAGGGTTAGCAGATATGGCCGCCACATTACTGATCCTGGATGTGGGACTGGACATCACTTACGTAGACATTAGCTTTCTTTTCCATGTTTATTGTATATTTATGTACATCTATCTTACTACTTTATTGTCAAACATCAACATTTAGGATGATTTTAATTATTACGACATTTTTATCTGCTTGCGTAGGTACTTATATCTTTAATAATAAACTTTAAAATCATTACAATATTTATTTTTTTTTTTTAAATGATGATAATGACATCTCCCAAATATAATAACTAACATTATTAATTTTTTACTTTCATAATTGTTATAATTATCTACTCTTTTATTTATTTATCATATTAAAATAAATAAATAATATTAAAATAAATTAATAAATTTTATCTTCATAATATGAAATATATATTTATTTTTTAATTAAATTTTTTCTCATTATTTATTTTAATATTATTAGTGAAGAAAGGAATAAATAGTTATAATAAATATAAAAAAATTAATAATATTAATTATAATATTTGAAGGATAAATAACCATCATCCTTGTAAATGACATTAAATGCTGTGTTTATTCAATACGTTATGAGTTAAGTCTACCAAACATTTAAGAATAAAAATACGTAGCACAATTGTCAACGTAGATGGGGATGCTGGCCATGTACAATACTAAAATTCAAGTCTTTTGGATTCATAGTAGACACGGTCACCGGCTAATTAACTTAGAAATTAGGAGCGAGGGTGCCGTAGGCTAAAGGCGCCATATCGCCTGCCGTCCCTTCCCTTGAACGCCAACGACGCCATTTCATTTGGCGTCCCTCGACAAGCCATTTGGCGTCTCTCCGCCACTGTACTTATCTTCTGTGCGTATTTTGATAAAATGTTTCGAATGAACGATAAAACGAATAATAGTTTCTTAAAAAATAGTTAATCGGTACTTTTGCCTCTCATTGCCAAAATATTTTATCATTTTGACGAAATAAAAAAGAATTAATTCATGTTACAATTTTAATTTCATTACAAAATGAAAAGATTATTGCAACGAAATAATCATATTTTTTTTAATTTTCAACTATCTTCAACTTCGTCATTTCGTATTTACTTTATTAGAAAATAAAAATAATTTTATTGAAATAAATACAAAGTAGCAAGAATATTATTGGAATAAATCCAAAATAAAAAAAAACATATCTATTTCGTTATATTTCTTTTCATTTTTAACAATGTTCAACTTCGTATATAAAGAATATTATTGAATAATTTAATAAATTTGCTTATGTGTAATAACTTATTAAATAATTACTTGTAATAATATAATTCCGGACGTTGGAAGTTTATAATTCTGAGAAATGATAAATATTAAGTATCATTGAATCAAATTTTGAGAAATATTAATATAAATTACGTAATTATTCTTTATTGATCCTATATTTTTTTAATAATATTTAATTATTTACTAAATATTTATTATTTTTATTAAATATATTATTATCTTTAACTACTTTCTTATTTAATTCTTATAATAAATTTATGTATTAAATATCAAAGTGGAGTTAACATATTTTTTTATGACATTAAATATAATTATGAAATGAGTAATTTATTTTTAAAAATTTATTTTGAGTCACAATCATATATTATTTATTTTTAAAATTTTTATTTTGAAATGACATCAAAATTAATTATTTTTGAAGGAAAAATTGCAGTTAAAAGGCATCAAAATTAATAAAAATCAGACTGAGGGCGCCACTTTGAATGGCACCCTCAAAGAGGCCCAGAGGCGCCATCTTGGGTGGCGCCTCCCCCCTTGGACGCCATCCCAAATGGCGCCTCCCCCCACCACGTGTATTTTGGTAATAAGTTTTGAAACGACGGTAAAACGGAAATAAGTTTCCAAAAAAATAGTAAAACGGTACTTTAACCTTCCATAGGCTATCTTGTAAAAATATAATTATGAGTTATCATTTTTAAAACATTTTAATCAAGTTTATTATGATAAACATATTCGAGCTCTTTATCATGAAATACTCTATTTCACAAGAAAGTTTGAGCCTAAAATGAAAAGATTATACCAATCAAGACCTTGGGCTTTTTTTTATTTTTGGATGTTTCCAAACTTTCAAACACTTTAATCTTCTTATCCTTCAATACTTAGATTATATCTTTTTTCTTGCATTTCTTCCTTGTTCACTCTTAAGTTGAGCATGACAAGATGTTTGATTGCTTCACTTCAGTGCTCACTATTCTTCCTTTTAGACTTTTCTATATAGTAGTTATAAACTTTATAAACCATCTAGTTAATTCAATTTAATATATCAAGATTATGCATGATTCATATATAAAATAAATTAGTATAAGAATAATATTTAATCATCTTTTCATATATCTTGATTAATCATGTGCTTAGTGATGTTTATCTAAAATATAACTCTTTTAGTACATAATCAAGCATTACTATTATAATCATAATCTAGCATGTCTATTGAAGGTTTTATAACATTTTAGTATAAAGACATGCAATGCTATTATAAACACTTATTTGTTATCATACATATACAAGAATAAGCATAATTATCATATCATATATATGCATCAATCATAATATAATATATCTATTAAAGTTTGTACAATATATATCACTTTAACATAAGACATAAAATATTATTGTAACATTCATTTGTCATCATTAAAACTTATCATATGAAACTTTAAGACTAACACTTTGTGCAAACATCATATTTTTTTTTATAAAAATATAATTATAAAATATTAAAAGAATAAAAAATATTATTGATTTAATATTAAATATGAGGAGCATAGTAAAAAATAATATCTCTTATTTCAAAGATAAAATTACTTTTTTCATACTATTAGGATATTAAATATCATAATTTTTTAATCATGATATATAAATATTTCACTTTACTATTTTATATAAATAAATAAGTTAATATCTTTTAACAAAATAAAAGGGAGCTAAAGTCTCAAATCAATCACTTTGACAACAATTATTGGCAGGTTAAATATCCCCATTGATGTGTTTTTCGGGCAACACCTTGGGCATATGGGTGGAGTCGCAACTTTCCACAACTTCGAATTTTCAAATTATGTTTTTTCCGCGGGAAACAAGGTCTCCCATGGTCAATGGCAAACCCCAGCGGAAAATTTATCTCCATTTGATATTTAACCCCACGAATAAAAAATTCTGGCTATGTCATCACCGGAGATCCTTCTCATGATTTTCGAACCATGGAAAATAAGAACAAGGAAAATTTATCCTGAGATTTTTTTTATCACAATTTTTTTTTTGAGATTTAAGAAAAGAGCAAATACAATAATTAACTCCTCGTTCATTGTTATATCTTTTAAATATTATAAATAATACTATTAGTTCTTCATATTTTTCTTTGTTATAATTATTTATCTTTCCCTTTACTTATAACATTAAAATAAATCGTAAAAATAAAAATATAATTAAAAAATAAGTATATATTTAATATTATTAAGATGAGATTTAATAATTTATTTTTTATTTATTTTAATATTATAAGTAAAAGGAGGAACTGATAATTATAGAAAAAGTAAAAATGAGGTAGTAATAATTTTAGTAATGAAATTTGATGGATAAATAAAAAATAAGTATATATTTAATATTATTAAGATGAGATTTAATAATTTATTTTTTTATTTATTTTAATATTATAAGTAAAAGGAGGAACTGATAATTATAGAAAAAGTAAAAATGAGGTAGTAATTTTAGTAATGAAATTTGATGGATAAATAAAAAATAAGTATATATTTAATATTATTAAGATGAGGTTTAATAATTTATTTTTTTATTTATTTTAATATTATAAGTAAAAGGAAGAACTGATAATTATAGAAAAAGTAAAAATGAGGTAGTAATAATTTTAGTGATGAAATTTGATGGATAAAAAAGAGACTAATTATTATGCTTAGTTTTTGAAATAAAATAGTTTTCCACCATTAAAAATCATGAGAAATAATTTTTTTCATTATTTTTAACCATAAAAAAGCAAAAAGACAATAAAATTTAAAAATTAATCAGAAGTCAATCTAAATAATTAAAATTAATAAAAATAAAACTGAACAAATAATACTCTATTGAAATTATTCTATAAAAATATAGCATATAGTAAAAAAAAAAGATGTACAAGCATACAATGTTATTTAAATTAATGAATTAAGTTCCTAAAAAACAAATAGTCATCTTAACCTAAGTTAAATTATTACTTTGCCTATGAATTTAATTTTTCCTTCTTTTTGCTATTAAATACTTCAACTCAATTTAAAGATTGAACAAAAAGATATTAAACCTACAAGTATATTAATAATTTGGATAAATATAATTATCAAAAGAGAAATTTTTCATAGTCTAAGCTAAATAATATAATAGAAGTAGAGTAAAATACAATTGACTTCGTCGTACTTTGATTCATGTGAAAAAAAAAAAAACTTTTCGATTTATAAATGGATAATTTAATGCTTAAACTTTTAATTTGGAGTAATTTACATCTTTTAATTTCCCGTCCAAATTCATGAAAGAGATTGAATAAATACCTGTATCTAATGATTAGGTAGTAAGCTAGTGATAATAAATTTGAATAGTATCAGGGGGATTTTAATTTCAAACTTCTTTGCAATTAATTTATAAAAAAAATTATAATTAATAATGAAGCGGAGAAGGATATTAAACTTTGAAGTTTGTAGGTCCAAAACTTCATAGATATGATCCTCTAGACCAAAGTTTATATATGATGGGTGGTATAAGGTTGTAATGTATTCAAAAATTAAAAAGGCAGTCAATTTACATATCAAGCAGGCGAACTGCATTGTCTTCTTCTGCAAATCAAAAGAGGATGATTGCTACAAAATTGTATTCTTTCTAACTGAAACTCGTTGGCATATGGTTGCAATTTCTTCTTCTACATTTTCAAGGTTATACTACGAAATCTTCGACTGCTATTTCTGTAATATATAGCCTAATTACAATGCCTTCACTAGTAGGACTCGTTTAGAAATCAACTTTGATGCTTTATTGTTAATGAGATGATTCATGAATTTAATTTTGCAGTTTTTCATATGTGTGTGTGTGTGTGTGTGTTTGATTTGGGTTTGTAGAGAAAGAAATTTTTGTTAAGGTTTTGAATAGAAAAATAACAGAGTTAATTGCACCAGATTAAAGTTTAAGTAATAAATTGTCTCTTTTCAAATTATAATTTTTTTTTTTGCATATAGGGCAAAGTATGGGGAGTTATTTATATTTTAGCATAAAAATAATAATTATATAGCCCATATATCATATGATTTTCCCCTTACTATAACTATTACATACCTTAAATTTTTTTGTTTGTACTTAATTGATATAAAGATATGTTATCAACAAGTTAAATTATTATTATATCGCCTCAATAATTAGTTCTCTCTTCTTGTTTTTCAACTGCGAATCTGAATTAATTTTTTTTCATATATATTATGTTTTTCTATGTTTAGTATGCAATTATGTAAATAATTAGTCCTAAAAATTAAAAAATATCAGCGAATTTCACAATCTTTCAAAAAAAAAAAAAGAACTCAATATAACAGCAAAAAAACTTATTTTACAATACAACAACACATAAAAGTACAAAAATTGAGGATATATACATCCTAATTGCGTTTGAAACTTATTCTATTATTAGAAAGTAAAATCTCCTCCAATTATTGAAAAATTGATGTAAAATCTATACACATTTTATTAAGAAAAATGGAAATGTGTACGTCATTAGAAATTTATGTTGTGAGTCAACGCATTGAAAGCAATGGGTAGAATTACATTTTTGCTCTAAGGTGGTGTTTAGTTGACGAATTTTATTGGAATGGAAATGGAATCAACAACTTGATTTCAATGCCAATATTAACTGTTTGCTTCACATATTTCGGAACTCTGAAACACTTGCTCGATTTTAATTGATTCTATTAATCCTAAATCCTTTAAATTTTGGAATTCTCTATCCACCATAATATAAAAAAGAAATGCTCCTCCGAAGTCTCTTCCTCCTTATTATTCTGAAGACCTCCAACCGTAATTTCTTACTCTTTTTCATAAAGATTGTCATCTATGCTATCACAGAAGTAGATTTTTGTTTGATGACTTTTTTATAAAATAATTATAATATTTAAAAATTATTATTTTTAAATTTTTATTATAAATTTATCTCTTGATTCTTGAACCAAATAGTAGGAAAAGAAATAATAAAAATGTGATTCCATTCTCTCATTGAACAAAACACTTTAAACAAAATAACAAATTCTTTTTTATTACTCTCCATCTGATTTCATTCTCTTTTCATTTCTCTAGATTGAAGTAAACGTCTCCTAAGTGAAGGGTAAATTTGAAAGTTTAGTAAGCCACAGATTCTCCAAACAATAAAAATAGTGAGGGACAGGGATGGCATCCTATAAATAAAAATAAAAGATAAGAGAGGTAGAGGAAGAAATAAGAGAAGAAGTGAAAATTGGGAAACAACGGAAGGTTTCCACGACCTACAGGATATTTTGAAATTTGCAATTTCGCATGATTATATACTGTGGGAAATGAAAAAATTTCATAAAGTTCCGAGTAAAACCTTGATTTCAATTTTGTTCCTGTTTTCCTACCACTTAAATTCATGAAAAATAGATGCTTCTTTGGTAATGAAAATTTCATCTAGCTGGGCTTTTATGAATTTCAAGTAGGAATGGAAATAAATTGAATTAAATTAAATATTTATATACTCAAACTTAAACTCGTAAAAAAATAAATAAAACTCAAACCCAGTCAAACATTGACAAATTTGAATAATTCAAAAGCTTACCTTGTTTAAACTTGATTGATTTAAAGTCAAATTCAAACCAAATATTTTGTTAATTAATTTCGATCTACTCATAAATAATTTGATTCATTTACATTCATAATTAATTTAAGAATCCATTTAATGGAAGAAAAATTCCAAGATTGGCCACTATGGTAAAATGACAAATGTGAGTAGGTTTTAGAAAAAGGTATTAAAATAGGTTGAATCTAATGTGTTGACTTATAATTGGTATAATTTTATTTAATTTGAGATTGAGACTAATCTGAAAAACGATAATAGGAGGCTAACTTGAAAAGGGATTAAGATTGATTAGCCCAAATTAGCAAATGATTAGAATTGATAAGTATTAACTTATTAGTATGATAATATGAGTAAATAATAAATAATTAATTTATTATTATTATATTTATATATATATATATATATTAAAATTATAAGTTTGGTATATTAAAATTATACCTTTAATTATTAAAATTAATAATTATATATTTAATATTATCAGAATATATTATATAAATTTATTAAAATAATTAATTATATTATGATAAAAAAATAATAATAAAATTTTAAATAATAATTAATTTTAATTAATTAATAATGTAAAATTAATAATAAACAAGAAAGTGATATAATAATAATAATAAAATATAATAAATTATAAAATTAATTTAAAACTGCTAGTAAAAATTGACTTGAATTGGAATTGAGATTAAAATTGATATTGTGACAGTTTGATCTGATAAAAAAAATTTGATCTAAGGCTAATTGATATATGATCTAAGATTAATTGATATATTAATTTTATTTATTAAATTAGTTTGATAAAAATGAATTAGTTGGTTTTGATAGCTCTAAGATGGCTCCTTCCTTCGAATTGATTAGATGTAATCCAGGGCATGTACGGTAGATATCTTGAAGGAAAGGATAGTCCGAAGGTTTAGGGAGGGCAAAGCATTCAACCAACAGGTTTAAGTAGTTACCGTTCACTTGAGATTATAATGGTGAAGACTTCAATGAAATTGTGTTATTGATAGCACAAATCATCAGCCGTCCATATGATTCGAGGAAAAATCAAACGGTTGAAATTGATTATGGTGACCGGCATGGCCGGTAATGATAGTGTTGTCATTTCACAAAGGAAAAGTAATGGAGTTGGTCTGTGCATCAACAAGAAGGATGTCCTGTCCGGAAGTAATTTTGTCCACATAGACAAAGCAACATCAGTGCATTGGACTATCCGGAGATTCAGTGGACTACAGCAACTCGATCTTTTCTGTCCGACGGGGAGTGAAAATGGGTATCCCATTCAACACATTGTGCTGTTTTTCCTTCCGTCGCTTTGCCGGGAGGAAGTCTGTACTGCACTGATATAATAATAAATTTGATTATATCAAATTAATAATTTTTTAAAATATATTATGTAATAGCATATTCATGTTATTAAATTTAATGGTATATTAATATATCATTATGTTACAGTTCCTTTCCAAAATATTGTAAACAACAAAATTATGGAAGTGAAACTCTTAGCTTATTAAAATAATTATCTTGTTTCAAGCTTTTTCATGCTACTTTCATTTTTTTATTAATTATGCATTTAAAAAATTTATTTATTTTATTTATTATTTTAAAATTTCAATTAAATATTAAACTTTTTTTCAATTTTATTCTTTTTTATCAATAAATATTTCATTATTCTACATTCTCGATCTACTTTTATTTATTTCATCATATTTTTCTTTTTATTTTTAATTATTTTAAACTTTGTACAAAAAGATGGTCTTGTAAAATTTATTAAAAACAAACAAACAAAATTATTTTCTTAATATTTATGAAATTCATTAATTACAATAAATAATAAGAAAGAGAGAAAATATTTCACAGAAAGTTTTTATAGTGCTCCAATGCAATTGATGCATCACAAAAATCTAAAATTATTAATCTATGCGATCTTCAAATTAATAAAAGCAGACCTTCTAGATTTGGTAGTGCAAATCGGTACATGTAAAATTTTCCTATTTCATGAACAACTTTGTAACTCCCACATATTATTGAAAACATCAATTTCCAACGCTCTTCAAATTTAGACGATTTTGGGAGTTCATTAGATCATGGATGGTGGCATGGATTTAGAATAAAATAGGTCACTGGAGGGCTACCAAAGCTAATATGTTATGATGCACGCAAACTCTATCCGTTGCCCTTTTCTTTTCTTTTTTTCTTTTTCTCTCCCTTCGTAATCCTACAATTTACAATTTCTTCAACCTAAAACTTCAAATTCAACGGTCAACTATTCGTTTGATTTGAGAAGAAATTATTCGAAATACCAAGTTTGTACAAAAACAAAACCTTTATTTGGGAGCTCAGGACTAAAATGGTGTAGCGGTTAATATACACGTGTCACATTTAAAACCATGAAATTTGTTGTGCTATCAATATCGCAAGCTCTCCAAGTGGCACCGAAGTTATAATCTCCACCGATTATAATTAGGTCATAAGACTCTTAACTAGACATAATATCAACGAAGAAACAAGAGAAGGGAAAATGTTAAGTGGTGCAAAAGGCAAAAATGTCGATTCATTTCGGTGAGAGATTATGATGTTTTATTAATGTAATAATATATTAATATATGACTAGATTTAATTGCATATAAAATTTATTTTTTTTAAATTAAATTTATTCTATTATACAATAATATATTAATAATTAAATCTAATAATATATAGTAATAATGTATTATAATCATCTCCTTTACTTTAAACTCCAGGTGGTTTGAGCATTCCAACTCCAGGTGGTTTGAGCATTCCAAAGATGGAAGAATAGAATGTATGGTTAAGATATATTTGAGGTGTAAGATATATTTTGATGGATGAAGTAAGATATCAAAAATTTTAATGAAAAAAATTAAGAATTTAAAATTTAGTAAATAATAATGAATTAAAAATAATTTCAAATTTATAATTATCTATTTATTTATATGTTTATAACTATCATGTTCCTTCATGTGTTTACATGTTTTATTTATCTTTCAAATTCAATGGATGTTCTTAATTCCGTATGCAATGTGGGACAAGCTTGTTGGGACACCTCACATTGCCTTTTATAATTTTAAAAATAAAATATTACTCACCCATACTTTTTATTATGGAAAATACTAATTCTCCTGAAGGAGAGTGGCGAAAATGCACCCTTGAATTTGTTATAATCATTGGATTAAATGATAAGTGGGATCTATATTGTAACGTTTGATCCATAAATTGCTAATTAATTTTGGAGATGAATTCGGATATATAAATTGGGAACTTATAGCAACATTGATTTATTACTACAGCTTTGCTCACCTAAATACTTTTTGTCATATTATTATAAAAATGAAAATGTTATAGGTAACGGAAATGGATTTTGAAATTGAGTTTCAAATCTTTTATTTCTATTAAATTGAGTTTTGTAAATTTACTTAATCATCTTATTTTTATTTATAGTCCTTGATTTATATTTGAAACTTAAATTTAAATATCAATTTCATTGCATATAACATTATTATTATCGAAAACTCAACATAGCATTTTGTAGTTGGGCACAATGAACACAACTTATCAGCAGGTCTATTAAAATATGCTAATTATTCTTTATCATATTATAAAATTTGTTCATCAAATTAGTTTCAAATTAGGTTATTTTTTTACTTGAATTAGATTAGATCAAATTGTTATAGTATTAGTATTGATTTCAATCCTAGTCCTAATTTGATATTTACTAGACAATTTTAGACTAATTTTACAACTTAGTGCATAATAAATATTAATTTTTGATCAATGATATTTAAAATCTATTATTATTATTGTTCTAATAATAGTGATGGCAGTGGTGGTTGTTATTACTATTATTATTAGTTAAAATGGAATTATATTAAAGAGATAACTAAAATGAATAAGCCATGAAGAAGCCATTCTTTTAGAAAATCACATTCCGACTTTCAATAGCATTAAAAAACTTTTGTTTGATTTTTTTAAAATTTATAAATTGTAACTTTAATATAAAATATTAAATTTAAAAAAATTAATGTAACTTTGATAAAATTATAAATTTTTTTATTAGTATTAATGTTAGATATGATCAATATTAAAATTGTAATAAAATAAATTAGGACACGTTATTTTTTATGTGAAAACCTTTCAAGTATATGGGGTAAAAATGTTACATCCCTTCATAATTTAAAATTTGTTTGTATGAAAAAATTATTTAATATCACACCTCTTAAAAATATAAAAAAAATTATTGTACAAAATATACTTAATAATAATAATCATTATTAAGATTTTAAAATAAAATTTCATAAGAGAAAATAACTTATTATGATGAAATAAGAGAATAGAAATTTTGTGAGAAATAATTAAGGAAATAATAAATTAATAAAATTTAAAGGTTAAGTGTAATTAAAGTTAAGTAAGTAAATCTAGAAGATATTTATATTATTTTTTCAAAATTGTCCCTAGCCACAATTCCTTTAACTACCCTTAAATTTCAGCCACCACTTTATCTTTTCACATAAAAACACATTCCACCTTTATCCTTCTCTTTAGTTGTTCCTTCCTTAGTTCCTTTTCCTCTTGACCAAGCTAGGGCTTTAATATTCATCCATTTACTCACAATCTTCGATCTAAGTAAGGTAAGACTTCTTAAGCTCTTATTAATAACAATTTTCCTTTTCATTTTCTTGGTATTGAGAGAATCAGGAGCCTTAGTTCAAGAAAAGGGTTTTGGGAACTTAACATGAGGTTTGTTGATTTTGAAGGAATACGAGCAAGCAAACTATAATTTCATCCTCCTAACATCTTCATACAATGTGGTAGGTATTCTAATCAAAGTCAAATGATTTTGAATGGAATTGGATGTTTGAGTTAGGTTTTTCTTGTTTTTCCTCAATCTTAAAGAACATGATGATTTTAAATGTTTTAATCAAATTTTCTTGTGTGGACAAGCATGGATAATGATACGGGTGCAATATTTGATGATTTGATCAAGTATGGTGGTCTTAGAAATGAATTAGAAGTGAATATGCTTTGTATGAAAAGTGAAATTATGAGAGTTTTTAAAAAAATACAGGCCATAATCAACTACATAGCCTACTATTCCCCAAAAATCTATTTTCTAGGTAAGCATAGTTGATAATGAACTTAAAAAATTTTCCTTTGGTAACTTATAGTCAACTATACCTTTGCACATTTGCTCTTGTGGACTGCATAGTTTACTAGATTGTTAACTATATGCATAAGGATTTGTTTTTGGACTATTATGATCAATTATGGCCTTATAGAGTTGCTTTTCAAGTTTGCATAATCAACTACATAGTTAATTATACTCTGTGAAGTGACACATACTATGTTATACACGGGGTTAAGATACATTTAAGTGTTCCACGATACTAAGATTGATTGTTATACATTAAAAGATGTCAAACATAAGATGTAAGGTCATACAGAGAGGCATGGTGATGTTATATTATAATTTTTTGTGTTATGAATTAATTTGTTCATTATAAATAAGGTCAAAATGTTTCAATAGTATGAGGATTGATATAGGGCGATGTTATTATCACATTTTAAATTGTAAAACATGACTAATGTAGGAGGTCACCTATAAGTAACTTTCTACTAGCCTTACACTTAAATAATGCAGACTTTAATTTGATAGACATTTCTCTCTTATTATAAAGATTTATATTCATAACTATTTTAAAATAAAATGAATAAAGTTCCTTTTATTCTTGAACACTTTTAGAGGGTCACAAATCTTAAGATAAGAAATATATGACTTAAATAATGAAACACCAAAGATCATGCGTGAAAGAAATAAAATCTAGACAACTATCACACAAGCATGAAAACCTTTTACCTTATTCCAACTGTTAAATTCACTCACTATGGTGTTTTTGATCTCCATAGAATAATAAAATCTGCTAGTTTCACTTTATCCTATAAATATTAGAAATAAAAGAGTAAGTTATGATAACTCAATGAGTGTATATCTACTAAAATCTATAGATAGAGTCAATTAAGCATACGTAAAAATATAAAATTTAATTAATAAATGAATAAACTAACAAGTTCAATACTTGAATTCCTTAGCTTATAGAAGTAGATTTATCTATCTTATATTCTTGCTTGCACTTAACTTAAAATTTCCATCCTATTCAACAATAGCAATATTGAATGATTTCCAATAGTCTACCAAGTTAACATTTCATATTGTGTATAAAGAAAACAGGTAGGACACTTAGGATTTAGTAAATTTTTTTAATGATATGCTTATAAAACACAACATAATGAGTGTTCAAATCAATTCATACTTGCTAATCCATGTCACAAAATTTCAATAGTCTTGATATCTCAATAATGTGGTTTTGAAAGTGTAATTACATCATTACATAGATATATTTGAATCCACAATTAGAATACACAAGTAATATATACAATAAAGATAAAAATGCATATAAATCTTCTTGTGACTTCTGAGTTAGTCCTATCTTTTCATAAACCCATTCTTATCCTTCTAGAGTTAACCTTATCTCTTCATAAACTGATATTGGATCTAATGTTTACATATCACATCATCTCTTTGTCATTTGATGTACACATTATAAGTTTCAAGGATTGCATGTGTGCATCACATATCATAAATTAATATCATAATTCATAACACAACCTTACTTATGTCTTGTTCATAATCACATTTTATAGCATAGCAGTCAAATCACAATTAACTTCATTATCATTGCAACAAATCATTCGCAACATATCACTTTATACATCACAATAATTTAAACTTTGTCAAGTAATAATAATCAATAGCATTATCATACTTTCATTACATGATTACAAATATCCACCTAATGGTAATTATCCAATTTATATAGGTATAGCCAAAATGTGCTTTAAACTAAATAACAA
Organism: Sindora glabra; assembly: GCA_020226215.1. Classification (NCBI taxonomy): domain Eukaryota; kingdom Viridiplantae; phylum Streptophyta; class Magnoliopsida; order Fabales; family Fabaceae; genus Sindora; species Sindora glabra. The sequence goes on along the minus strand of CM035236.1, from coordinate 42,802,654 downwards.
TATTGCCATATATGTATATGTGTGTGTATCTTCCATTTTAAGTATCATGCATAATAAGTCCATTAAATAAATTTAATAAAACCATTTCATGTTCATAATAGGTAGGTACCTATGGGTATACAAATATATATATTCATTCACATTCACATGCACATGCACTATTACAAAATTACAATTCTACAATAGTTAATAGATGTCAATTATAAGAAAAATCGATATCTATATTAATGTGGTGACATTTTTGAAATTATAAAAAAACTTAACATGACAGAAACTATATAAGCATAGGATGTTATTTTAAAACTTAACATACGCAAAAACTTAGAATGGCAATTTTTTCCTTAATCATCTTCTGAAATGCATTTTAAAAACTTATTTGAAACTGCAGAAGCATAAAATGTCGATTTTAGTTAATAGTCATCATTTAAAAGACATTTCAAAAGCCTCATTAGAAACTATATAAGCATAGGATGTTAATTTTTTTTAATAATTGATGTTTATTATTTTCCTATAAATTTTCTCTTTTCATATGAACTTTTTTTACATGTTACTTTCTAATATGCTTTTAAGTATGATAAATTTGATACATAATGTTATTGTTGATCTCTCACTCCACTTTCATCGAAAGAGTGTACAATAAAAGAGTTTTAACCTTTATTTCTCTTCTATTGTATACTCTTTCATTTCTTATAAAATAAAAATGGAATGGAAAAGCTACTAATCTTTCATTTCATTTTCATTAAGAAAGTGTACAATGAAAGAACCTTAATTTTCAGTTCTCATCCATTGTATACTCTTTCATTTCTATAGAGTAAAAGTGAAATGGAAGAGTTAGTGAATAATAATTTGACAAGTGGTTCTTCTATATTCTTTCACCTTACTTTCACATCCCTCAAGCATATAAATTGAGAAATTTGAGTAATAACATTGGAGTTTATATCAAGAATGATGATTTTATTACATAATATTTTTTATTATTTTTATGTATTCATGTAGATGTGTATTTTTTGTTTATTGATGATTTAATCTAGTCATTTTGTATAAAATTGCAAATATGTTATTTCTTTTCATTCATCTATTTGTACTTTTTATTATGAATAGAACAATAATAATTGAATTTTTTTAAATTTAAAAAATTATTTCTTTTTACTCATCTAGTATATTATTTTTACTTAAAATTCTACATATAATAGCAATTTGTATTATATAGATTAATGAAGAGAAGATATGTTAAAATAAATTTAATGCTGTGAGTCAAATTAGTTAAAAAATATTGCTTTTCTCATATTCAATTTACATAACAAATTTACAATAATTGAAAAGTATTTGCTGAGGAAATGATAAATTAAAAATGCCAATTTTAGGATTATTGACCTTTAATATGATGACATTTTTTCTCAAAATCTGAGGATGTATAAATGAATGCTATTTATTAATAAGTTTAAATAAATAAAACTAAAAAAGTCTGGATAAATAGAACTAGATATGACTTATAATAAACTTATAATATTAGGCCTTTATGGTAACCATTGTGTAAATCCATTTCAACTATTATGATAGTTTGATAATAAGAAATTATAACATCAATTTGTACTAGTGACCGTTGTGTAAGTTCATTTCAATCATTAGATAGTTTATTAATACTTTACACCTTGTTTAAGTACTTAATTGACATTTTAATTCATTGAAATTGTACATATAGCCAAACTTATGACTTTAGTTTTCAATTAATAATTGATGTCTAATAATTTTTCTCTCAACCTATACATTTTTAAGTTGAAAGGTGAAGATCTTAATATTCAACATTACTATAGTTATTTTGAATGTCATGTATCGATACTTTGGAAGGAACCTTAAGAGCTTTCTAGATTTTCTTAAATGCATAAATAATGTTAATATTATGGTTTACACTTTTCATCTTAGAAGCCTTTTCTAATAATGAATTCTAAAAACCAGTGCTTTTAGAAGGTTTTGAAGTCAAAAGTTTCTTCCAAGAAATTATGTATATATATATTTGGCCGTAAACACAAGAATTCTATATAGCATTTGAAAGGACTATGAATAAGAATCCTTCTAAGTTCTTTATAAAATGTTTATATTTATTTTTGAAATGTGAAAACAAGTCCTTTAATTGAAAGAACTTGAAAGATTTTAGTTCTTTTTTTAATGTTGAATACTATGATCTACACCTTTTATCTCAATTTCAAAAGCTATCTCTTATAGTCATGGACATTGTATTAAATCATGATTATTTTTTGCATTTAAATAGATGGCTATGAGTACAAGATATTCAAGTTTGATGCAATTGTCATAATTATAAGATTGGAAGTATTTTTAATTATACAACATTGATGGCTTGTGTTATCCTTTTATTGATATTAAAGTGCTTGATTGTGTCAATTTGTTATGAGTTTTTCATGCTTCATGTGTTTTAATGTGAAAATTGACATGTTGCTTACTTTATATCTTGTATTAAACTTTGATACACATAGAGTAGAAGCATGCCCATTTTCACATTAAAACATAAGAATCCTGAGAGGTTCATAGCAAATAAAGTAATTAAGTAATTTAAGGTTAACAAATATAAAATTGATGGAATTAAGCACATAAGAAGCTATCAAGTAATATAAAGGAATTATGAGTAAAGGATAATCATTTTTCCTTTTAATTTTCACAGGGATATCATATATGTTTATTATAAATATTTATTATAAATAATAGTTTTCATATTGTACATGTTCATATACTAATATGGAAATAAATAAAATGGAATAATATATCTTCAAAATAGATTATATCCTTTCTCATTTGTTTCGTTTACATTCAATTTGTTAATGTTCTATTTAATTGTATAATAAAAAATACTGTAATGTAAGAAAGAATTTTAATGTTAAAAATTTCACTTAAAATAAGTTTGTTTTGGATATCGGTTTGATATATATGTGTGTGTGTGTTTGTATGTTTGATGGGTATATAAATTGTAAATTCTACCAAATATGATATGTATAATTGAATTAATTTTATATTGATACATACATTTTTATGTCTAGCCATTCTGGAATTATACTAGAAAGGTTTTAGGATTCTTTCAAAAATGGTTATGGAAAAGTTACTAAAGTAAGAAGAAGAGAAATATGTTTTTTCTAATAAAAGATATCCATTTATTATGACGTTAATTTTCTTGTTGTAATTGGCATTAAAAATTACTTCGTAGGATAACATCATTGTATTGAGGAAGACGGTGGTTTCTCCAAATTAACATGTAATATAAATTTTAGATGTCGATTTTTTGTAGTAACTAATGTGGAAACTTAGGTCATAAGTGTGAATTGAAAATAAAAAGGATAAAGCATGGAATGAGTTAAAAATAAAAAGATTGAAACATAAAGCTATTTGTAAATTTCATCATGTAATCATACCAATCTTAAAACAATTATCTATCTAATAAGGTATGTTCTATTTTCAACTTTAAGATAATTCTTTTTGATTTTGTATTTTTGCTCATTACGTATTTTGTAGGAATGAAAGCACAATTAGTCTATGACTAAATATTTGAGATTTAGCCCTCCTTAGAAAAGAATAGAATATAAATATGAGAAATTTTTTTTCTTGTGTTTATTCTTACAATTTGGTTTCTTGTTTACTAATTGATCCTATTTCATTACCTATTATTTTGATACATTTTTTACAGGTTTGTACAAATAAGAAGCAAAATTTCATTCATTTTTTTAAAGATTTTTTTGTATTATCTATTATTTATTAATATGAAAATGTATAATACACCAACTTTTGACAAATGTTCATTGCATTTGTAGGTATTATATTTAAAAGGCTTTTTCGAGAGGTGTAAATCTCACATATTTAGCAATAGATATTATGATAGATTTAATTAAGTACCAAACTCTGATTATGATATTATATATAATCTTTTATCATTCATTTTATTTTTTAAAGTTAATTAAATTGGGATTTTCTAGAATAATAGGAGATGTTAGCTTTTTACATCTAATTAGGAATATAAAGAAATAGAAAGGATGGGTGAGTGAGGAACATAGGGATAAGGTTAGAGTTTAAGATAAGGAAGTGAGGAATTAGAGGCCAAGACATAGAGATAAGGTTAAGGTTTCAAACAAGGGAGCTAGAAATTGGGGATTAAGGTTTGGATAGGTAAGGTAAGTAGACATACAACGTTAGTTGTTTAAATAAATTGACATGGTATTAGGGTATTAGACATTAATTTTTTAAAAGTAAATGATGTTTAATATTATGTTCTAAGATGATAGAAATATAAATGATGTCAATTTTTTAAATAAAAATTAATATTATTTTTATATTTTACAACAATTTACTAATTGACATAAAAACCACATATACTATGATACTTAATTACATATCGATCATTTTTTAGTGTGTAGTACCTTAAACAACATTTTTTTTATAGTAATGATGGAAACATCAAATTTAAAGATATTAGAGTTAAGTTAGGTATAAACTCACCTCTAAACAACATTTTTTTTTAGGATTCCAAAGTATCTAAATTTACCATATTTACCATTTATCCATCTATTTAAAAGAACAATTAATAATTAAACTTAAACTAATTATTTCTTTTCCTATGATCTTTCATCTATCTATTAAATATTTAGAAAATAACAACTTCTATTAGGCTTAAGGCATCTTGCATTAAGCATTTAAACACATAAAACATTAAGGTTTCATACTTTAGTTTGCTTTACCTCATTACAAAGAGGCTAATTAGAGCTCACCAGTAGTTGAAATATGTTAGATTTTTAGCAAAAAGGAAGGGTTAAATGGCCTTGCTTATAACTAATTTCAACCATATTTTATGGCATTTTCTCCTATATTGTAAATGTGCTACCAAATAGAGGAAAAGAGTTAGTAAAAAAGGCATCTGAATGGTGGCTAGAGGGCTGAGAAAAAGAAAGGTCTAAAAGAGAGAGAGAGAGAGAGAGAGAGAGAGAGAGAGAGAAGAGAAGAAGGTGAGGGACAGAAATAGGATTCTAAAAAGGTTATGTTGGGAAAAAAAATAAAAAGCTAAAGGATTTGACGTGGTGTGATTCCCATACCAAACTAAGTTTAAAATGATTGTAGCTGTTCATTCGATATAAGATTGAAAAGAAAATATTACAATAAAATGGTTATAATGTAACATAAAGTAGAATTCAATTTGAATCATTCATCATTCATAAAATCCTTTTTCCTATCAATTCTCAATTATTCATTCCCAATTTTACCATTTTCATTTTCTTTTCTCTTTTTCATAAATTCTGTAATAATTTAATAAATTTAAAGGCTCAAAATGAATGTCTTAAAATATCTTAAAATTTGAATAAAATCAATTACAAAAGCTTGTACAAATACTTTCATAAATAACCTAAATTCATAAATTTTTAGATATTCCTAATTTTGTAGGAGAGATATCATAAAAAGTATTTAGGACAACTTTGAATAATGAATTAGCCAAATAAATATAGCTATAATATAATTGGTAAAAATTTAAATATTTGAGTTTTATCATAATGTAAAACATATAGTGATCAAACAATTAAATATACAACTAATTATTTTATTTTACTTAAAATTTGCTATAATGGTTAAATCTAATAATATAAAATAATTTTAAATAAACATTTTGGATCTTTGAATTTTTAAGAAGTGACTAAAATAAAATAAAGTTTTATAGTTATGCTCATGTGATTTCATACATCAAATTCGATAATAACTTATGAGAGATAAGATTAACTTGGAGAAGCAAGGATAAATATATGATAGATAAGGATGGATGAGAATTATAATATTTTTCATTTTTTGATTTTTAAATTATCATTGAATTGATATCCTTAAATAAAGTGAATTAATAAGTGTTATTATTATTATTATTATTATTATTATTATTATTATTATTATTATTATTATTATTATTATACATGTAAAAAGGCTATTAAATTGCTATGATCAAAGTGAGATTGTGAATATGAATTTAATAGCCTTATGATTTAATTACCTTGATGAGTGTGATGGTGTAGAAAAAGTGAAGTAATAGTGATTGAATTTTAATACTGTATGTGTTTGTATTTGCTTTGTCAAAAAATAGGTCATTTTTTAAGATAATCCTTTTTTTTTTTTTTGCAAAAGCACAAAAACTCATTAACTTTTTTTGGACATGTCTCAGAAAAGAGTTGGTATTAAAACTCATGGTAACTTATTTAAATTTTAATTATTTTTCAACACCATTGCTTACTTACTAAATTTCTAAGGAAACTTATTTTCTCTCTTTCTCTTATTATCTATGGGGAATTCTCCTTTTTGGTGCTCAATAGCTATATGTAAGAATAGAATTTGGCCTATCCATGTGTTTTATCATCAAGGTAAGTAACAAAATAATTGGAGTAGATAGTTGTATATACATATTTAAGGCATGATGAATTTATAATTATTTATTGTTGCTTTAGGTGTCATTTATATTTTTTAAAGGGAAAAATATCATTTTATCTTTTAAACTGCATCATTCTCTTAAGTAAAGATAGTAAGTAATTGCTTGTTAAAACTCTTTATGTCAATCACATGCCTTAAGATAAGTTATGACAAATGTGATATCAGAGCATAATCTAGGACATAAAAGTACATTTTGTTTGAAACCATGATTTAAAGGTTTTTTATTATTTAAGTGAATGGTAAGAGAAACCAAACCTTTAATAGTAAGTTGATAACTATCAAAAGGGGGCATAATCAAATAAATTGTTACCCTCTTATATGTTATAATCTCTTTGGGTCACTTTCAACCAAGAGTTGTTGAAGATGACCAACATTAGTATTCTTTTTGTTTAAAATCATTGTAATATCTTAACAAACAAGAATCTTTACTTTAAATAATTTTTATGTTTGAAACAAATTAATGGATGGCTTATCTATTTTGAGGATTAATGGTTACACATGTTGTCCTACAATTTAGGAAAGTTGATTGAATGTATATTAGTGTGTACACAAATTAAATTATTTGAGGTAGCCTTAATCATGTATCGATAACATAATACCTAAATCTTATGATGTTTAAATGCCATAACTATAACTTAAGTTATAATTCAAGTTTAATGTTAGAGTAGAAAGTCAGGTGAGCTAGTTGATTAAAAGGTAATGTAGTTTCTTAGTTTGTGTCCCTCAATTAAGTTAATGTGAAAATGGTTTGTCTTAAGTTATATAAGGTAGTGTTAAATTGCCTCTGAAGTAAACAAACCTTTATGTGTTTCATTTAAGGGTTGATATATAAAGATTAGGCACTAGAGTGGAGGTTGATAGAGTTTAGATAATTTTGATTAATTTATAAAGATATAGATTAAATTCTTGTAAGTAGCACTAGTTCAGGGAGTACTCTGTGTGATTGTGCACAAAAATAAAGGCTTGTGAACCTTGAAATTCTATAGTGGTGTGTACAATTAAGCTAGGTGCCACAAGGAACCTTATGCATACTTAAATTATTTGACCTAAGGGTAATAAAAATAGGAGTAATAGTATGAAACTATTAATTTATGAATAATATAGTTAGAAAGTTAAGTTTAGTGGTATAATAACCTAATAATGAATATGAGTGCCTAAAGATTGTGAAAGGGTAAATAAGGGCGACTAAGTTAGCTCTCAAGAGATTCTATGAAGTTTATGGAGACATGAGAATAGTATGACATAATTGATGATATAGTTTAAAAGATTACACCTTCAAGATTGCTATGCCAGATGATTATAATCATTAACAAAAGTATAAGACTTGTAACCTTGTGTCATTATAGGTTTAAAATGGTTTTACTAAAAGGAATGACATGTATATACAAAGAACTATAAAATTTTAGGAAAAGTTTGATCATTTGAATGAATGTGCAATTAGTTTAGTAACTAGGTGGGTGATATTAGTTGTGATGCTGCATGGATAACTAGAAATGTATATTGGTAAAAAGAACAATGTATAGAGCCATGAATTGAACTTTAGGGAGAGCCTAAGAACTTTAATGGAATTAAAATTAAAGGGGAAAATAATTAGGAAGGTTGCATGAGGGTATTGTCAAAATGGTAGGAGTCTAAAAGATAGAGACTAAACTTAAACAAGGAAATCTTGATCAAGACATTAGTGGATTGGTTTGACCATGATAATACATACAAATTCCTAATGAGGTAAAGGCATGAGATCTCATTTCATAAGATTAAGAAATAAAAATGAGGATTCATTGTAGACTTGGCCAACTAAGAAAGGCAACCAATTGAGTTTTTAAAGGTGTGATAACTTGAAAATAAAATGTTCTTCATGGTAAAATGAAGAAAATAAAGGATGGATGTTAAAACTACTATGTGAATGAGTTGGCAACAATAGATGTAGGAAATTAGGTTAATGCATAGTTTTAAGAATCAATGTGTAGTAAGAAGGGATATAGGTTGAAGAAAGAAAGACTATTGTCTTTACAAGATCAAGTAATTTTACATTCAAAAAATTTATGAATGAGAGTCAATTAATGGTAGTTATGTAGTATGCATAAGAATTATGAAAGAATGGTTTATTCATGATAAGTAGACTCTAAAACAATTTTGATAGTGATGTTGTTAGTGAACAGGTTAGCATAATGGGAATAGAGTTTATACACTTCACAATTTGACATATAAATGATGTACAAGGCTAGTGGACTTATGATGATTAAATATTATACTAAGATAACATCATAATAGGGGTACGAAGTAAGAATCAATAAGTTAATTACTAGTATCTTGTAAACATAGTTAGGCATTATCTAAATAAATTAAAAGTGCATATGAAAGGATCGAAGTATAAAGGTTTATGATCAAAGCTATTTGAGACTAAAAGGTGGTTTTAATGTAATTCGATAAAGTGATCGAGCACTAAAGTCTTAGTAATTTAGGATTTAATAAAAATTAGCTCTATCTTAAATTGGAAATGTATGTATTTAAGGTAATTGTGTAGTTATATTAAAATTTTAGGTTTCTATGTTTTGAAAAATCAATTGGGATTTGATTGAAAGATTTACATTTATTTGAAATTTTGTATTGTTAGAACTTTGATGATAGTTCATGCCAAGGAAAATATATTCCCAAGGGAAGAGTCTAAGACATGTTGTAAGCAAAATAGAACTGCATTGAAGTTATTTGTTATGATACTAGATCTAGAATAAAAGTTATATGACAATGATGTTAGTTTGCCAGTCTTAGTAACATATGACCTTTAAAAGCCTAGTTCCTTTAATTACTTATAAGATGATCATTGGATAGATAACTTAACATAAAAACTCGTGTTAAAAGGCAAGCTATATTTTGAAAGGTAACTAAATGTCAGAAATAACATATGTTAAAGAACCTACTCAAAGGTATCATCCTTAAGGAATAATTATTTGAGGTTTCATGTGGTGTTATGATATCACCTAAGTCTACTCTTTTTAGGAGTTAATTAATTAAGCAATTTGATTATTCATTTATACTAGTGTTACCCTATGGTGTTAAGCAACTTTCATATCATGTATATACTATTACTATTACTACTAATATCATTAATATTATTATCATTACCATCATTCATACTAGTATAAGTAATGTTATTGTTATAATTATTGTAAATTTTTATTATCAAGACAATTGTTACAGGGATTAACATCAATATTGATGTTATTATGGTTATGGATATTATTATTAAACTTTAGTTATTTATGTTGTTATGGAAAGTGTTATTTACATATGTGATGTGATGATTTTATGCATATATGGGCCAATAAAGACTAAGTAAACTAGTTGCCTTAGCGAATGTGACATTTGACTCCCAAATTACACTTTATTTATGTGTAACATTTAATTTACCTAGTATGGAGATTTTATATGTTTGCCAATGCTTGAGATTCCTATTTATGGCTTAGATTTATTTTAGAGAATAACTAGATGTAATGTATAGTGAGGTCTTGTAAGATATTATTGAACTAAAAACTATGTTTTTTAAAAACTCTATGTATATCTATAGTTTAGCATGCTATTAAGATTTTGGGCCATTTTTAGCATATGGTAGAATAATATTCTTGGTATCAAGGATGTGATTGTCACATTTAAGACATGATACTTATTTAGCTAGAACAAACTTAACCTCATAACTAGTAAGAAGTAGGTTTTCCATGAGGATGATTCTGTAAAAGTGCTAAAGATATTTACATGGAACCTTAGTATTATGGAATTTAATTATTAACATTATAGAGGAATTAGGAGTATGATGGTTATATCTTTACTTTGTGGTTGAGATTTAAAGGAGGGGCAAAAGAGAGCATAAAAATGTGTTTACAAATTGTTAAGACAAGTTGACTTATAATTAAGTGAACTCAAAATTTTAATTGAACCTTATTAGGAGAGATAATGTAAAATAAGTAACTTCCCTAGCTAGAAATATACTAGATGTTTATGCAAGCCTACAATATAAACTTAAAAATATTTGTGTTGTATGAAGTTAAGATTTATATAAATAAGGTAATAGTAGTATAATGACGAAACCCAGGGAAGATTTATATTAAAAGTGGTAGAAAAAGTATAATTGGGATTATTAATACAAGCTTACATTGTTAATCTAACCATTCTCGAATAGGTGACAAAGTTAGTTACTTAGTATATGAAAGTTAGGCCTATAGTATTAAAGTAGAGGTTAGCACCTTATTCTATAAAAACTGTTGGGAGCAACACTAAATAAAGAAAGTCATTTGAAAACTAATGTTGTAGATGTAGTAGAATTACTTGTACCTATCTAGTGACTATTAGAGTATAATGTCAATGTGTTTCCATAGAAATTCTAGAGCTAGTAAGGTCTCAAGAATTCAATAATGAATTCTTTTGAAAAGAGAAGTATTGTTACATCCCTTAATAATTTAAAATTTATTTACATAAAAATAATTATTTAATGTTAAACCTCCCAAAAATATAAAAAATTAGTTGTATGAAATATAATTAATAATAATTATGATTAATATTTAAAATGAAATTTCATAAAAGAAAATAAATTATTATGATAGAATATGAGAATAGTATTTTTTTGCAAAATAAACGAGAAAAGACTAAATTAATAATGATTAAAGGCTAAGCGTGATTAGTAAGTGAGTATAAAGGAAATTTATGTTACTTTTCAAAAATTGCCCTTAGTTATAATTCCTTTAACTTCCTCCAAATTTCAGCCATCACTATCTCATTTTATAGAAAAACATACTCTACTTTCACCTTTCTTTCTTCTTCTTCATTTTCTCTTCTTTTCGACCAAGCTAAGGCTTTAATCTTCATCCATTCACTCATAATCTTCAATTTAAATAAGGTAAGGCTTCATAGGCTCTTATTAATAAAGGATTTCTTCTTCATTCTCTTGGTATTGAGAGAATCAAAACCTTAGTTCAATAAAAGGGGTTTTGGAACTTTAACTTAGGATTTGTTGATTTTAAAGGATTAGGGGTAAGTAAACCATAATTTCATCTTCCTAACATCTCCTCCATTCAAGGTGGGTAGGCATTCTAACTAAACTCAAATGATTTCGAATGGAATTAGTTGTTTAAGTTAGGTTTTTTTTGTTTGTCTTCAATCTTGGAGAACATGATGATTTTGAATGTTTTAATAGGGTTTTTTTTATTTGAATAATTGTGGATAATGATATGTACAATATTTAATGATTTAATCAAGTATGGTGATTTAAAAATAAATAGGAAGTGAATATGCTTCATATAAATAGTGAAATTGGTAGAGTTTCTGCAAAAAGAAAGGCCATAATTGAATGCATAGTTAACTATACCTTAAATATTATTTTCTAAGTAAGTATAATCAACTACATAGTCTATTATGCCATAGTTTATTTACAAAAAATATGTTTTTGCAAAAATTAGTTTGATAATCTAATCAAGTATAGTGGTCTTAGAAATGAATTAGACATGAATATGCTTTATATGAATATTAAAATTACAGGAGTTTTTGCAAAAATACAAGTCATAATTAACTATATAGTTAACTATGCCCCATAAATGTATTTTTTAAGTAAGCATAGTCATTACATAGTCAACTATGATCCTTTAAAGTTGGCTTTAAGAAGCCCATAATCAACTATGCGCCTAAAAATTTGCTCATAGGGATTGCATTGTTAACTAGATGCACAAGGACTTGTTTTTGGACCTTTATAGTTAACCATATCATCAATTATATATTACTCTATAGATTTTCTTTCTCGGTTTATATAATTAACTATATAGTTGATTATACTCTGTAAAGCTCCACACACCATGTTATATAAAGGGTCAAGATAAATTTAAGCATTCCACAATATTGAGATTAATTGTTATACATTAGAAGATGTCTAACACAAGATGTGTGTCACGTAAAGAGGTATTGTGATGCTATGCTACATTCTTCTTTGTTATGAATGAAGTTATTCGTTATGATAAAGATTAAAATGTTTCAATATCATGAGGATTGAGGTGCGGTGATATTATACTCTTGTGATTTCAAACATTGGATCCAATAATGGCTTATGAAGAATTAGGTTGACTAGAAGGGATAAGGATGGGTTCGTGGGGGATAAAAAGTGATAGGAGTTACAAGGAGATTTATCTACTTTCAATTTTATTTGTTCTTGAGTTATCATTGAATTGATATCTTTGAATTAATGCTATTGAATTGCTATCATCAGATAGTAAGATTATGAATATAAATGTTATAACATTATGATTTAATTATTCTAATAAGTGTGATGATGTAAAAAGAGTGAAGCTATAGTGATTGGATTTTGATATTGCATGTGTTTATATTTATTTCCTCAAAAAAATAGGTCACTTCTTAATATAACTCTCCTTTTTCTCCTCAGCAAAAGTACAAGAACTCAATAACTCTTTTTGGATGTGCCTTACAAAAGAGTTGGTATTAAAATTCATGATAGGTCATATTTAAATTTTAATTATTTTCCAACACCCTTATGTACTCGCTAAGTTACTAGATGCTTACTTGTTTGTGTATTCTAGCATTAAGGTAAGTCACAAAATGGTTATAATATATAATTGTAAATACTTATTTGATACTTGATGAATTTATAATTATTTATTTTTGCTCCAAGTGTCATTTGTATTTATTAAAGTGAAAAGCATCATTACATGTCTCAAATTGCATTATTTGCTTAATTAAGGCTAGTAGGTAGTTGCTCATTGTAACTCCCTACATTGGCCACTGCCCTAGGATAGTTTGTGATAAAAATCATAGGTCTTAATTTTAAAAAAATCACTATTTACAAATGAAATGAATACAAATATTTTGTTAACTAACTTTACAATATGAATATATTAATATTTCTAATTTTCATCTCTTTTACTAGATGATGATTCATATTCTCTTAAATTATTTTATCATATATCTTTCACATCATATCAATCCTTTAAACAAATGACTAAGATGGAAAAAAATTAATTTTGTTTAAATAAAATGTAATTATATATTATAATTAAAAAATATATGTTAATGATATTAAATATATAAATTTATTAATTTTAATATTAAAAGTTATTTAATATAATTTTAATATATATACACTAATAAATTATTTTTTTTTATTTATTATATATTACCATGTTAACAAGCTAACTTAATAAATTGATAAATTAATAATTGTCTCTCAATCCCTTGTTAAAGCCTATTACCATATCAAATAGAGGTTATGGTTTTTTTTCCCTCAGGCTATTTTTAAAAATAAACTTAAAATTTTTACATTATATGATAATTATGATATTTTCTACTTTCTAGTATGATAAATGTATTTTCTATAACTCATTACATTTCAATTTATCATTCTCTCTTAATGAATATTGTGTTGTGATAAATTGTATATGTGCAATTAATTTCTTTTTAATGAATATTATATCGTGGTAAGTCATATTTATACAATCAATTCAAGGGTTGAATCTTTTATTTATATATAGCAACTCATATTAAATTAAAAAAAAGTTACATGATTTATTTTTCTCATTTATTATATTTTCATAATTTTTCTAATTTTTTTATTTACTAAATTTATTAATTTTCTTAGATTCTCTTCAACTCATTTCTTTCCCTTGTTTATTACATTTTTATAATAACTATGGTCTCAATCACATTTGATTTATATTAATAATTTTAATTAAATCAAAAGTTAAAATTTTAATTGACAAATTGAATTAGGCTCAAAATTGATAATTACTAAAAAACTTAGTTAATTAAATTACGTAAATAGTCAAGTTAGAATTTTTTTAGATAAATAAGTTATTTATACATATTAATTAATAATTGAACCATATTTTCTTGGGTAAACCTTTCAACAATTTTAATTTATTATAAAAAGCATAAGATCATAATTTAAATATTTGAAATAATGTAATATCTTTAGGATTTTAAGTAATTTGTTCGCGATATTATTGAAGAAGTTGTACGTATTAAAAATCTAAATATCTTTATTTTCAAGGATCATTTATTATAATGAAAGTCACATAAAATATGAAAATTACAATTTAATCATTTAATATATATATATATATATATACTTTGGCATTAACATCAAGGAAACTACACAAATTCAGTTCGTAGAATCCAATATGAAATTTTAATTTTAAGTTATTTGAATGTAATTATTTTACTAATTAAACATTCAAAAATTAGTTTTTGATTCATTTATCGCTTATATTGAAATTAAGGGAAAAATTATAATTTTATAAAACACAATTAAATTTTTAACATTTTGAATTCTACAATTATTTCTAAATTGAAATGATTTTGATGAAGACTCACATAAATTCATAGGTAATGCAAGAAAAATGTCTTCACATAAATTCATAGGTAATGCAAGAAAAATTATTAGTGTTAAATTTATCATAAAAATTTACAAGTAGAATATATAATATGAAAATTTAATTTTGTTTATTTTAATATAATTATTTGATGTTTAATATAAATAAGGTACTTATATGAAAATTTTCTAATTATTTATTCTTCATTTATTTTCATTTGTGATTAAGATAAATGTATAAGAATTAGAATGAATAGTTATTAACCGCAATTTTAGGAGAAAAATTTTAATTTATAAATTTTTTTATTAAAAATTAATAATTAATATGTAAAGCGATTGATTATTTATTAGGATATTAAGTGTAAAACTGGAAAAAGTTAATAATTTCATTTTTGGTTTTCTAAATATATAGATAAATAATAAAAAAAACTTATGTAAAATAACAAATAAAATAGAATAGATGAAATCATACCTAAGTTAGAACTAATTTTGATAAAATTCTAATTCCCTAAACAATAATATAATTTTTAAATCTATAAAATCTACAATTTAAAATTAAATAATTTTTTAGAAAAATCTACATTTAATCATGTTGAACTATATATATTATTGTTTCGAGAGAGTAGTAAATAAATAATGACCAGAAGCATTAATTTATAATATTACAAAAGATAATTCAAGCATCATTATTAGTATTCAAAAAAGTGTATTAAAATTTATAATTTCATATACTTGTAATCTCAATTTTTATTCCTTAAATAATTCCTTTTCTTCAAATATAGTTGGAAAGATATACTTATGAAAAGTAGATTAATAGTATTTTTTTAAATTCATTCACATATAATATTTTTAATTAATTAATAAAAATGTTTACAACTATACTAATTTATAATAAAGTAACTAATAACTTTAATATCATAATTAATATTATATTCAAGGAAGTATTTTAAAATAAATGAATTATTAAATGTGAATATAATTTTATATATTTTTTCAATGGATACATGACCATACATTATTTATAATATAAAATTATCAGTTGATACATTCATTATAATATTATCTTTTTGTTAAGTGAAATTGCAATCCATATATCACATTGGTTATAATCTAATTATTTTTAATTTCTATAGAATTAGATAGGACATAAACTACATATGTTGTGCTACAAATGTGCATTTTCAATTAAAAAAAATTAGATGAAAACGTGTCTAGGTGAATAAAATATTAATAATAAAAAATTTAATAGATGAATCTTAAAGTTCACAAATATAGGTGAATTAAGTAAAATTAGGTAAATTTACAAATACATAAAGTGTAATCTAAAAAAAATTCTATCAAACTTGATTAATTCATAAAATTAGAGAATAAAGAATATATTTAATGTCAAGAGCTTTATGGTATTTGATGTTTTTTTTTAAGTTTTATATCTTTAATTATATGTAAAATTTGAACTTTAATTTTTAGATATGCGTATCTAATAATTTAATTATTTTTTTGTTTGAAAAGAAAAAGAAAGAAAGAATATATTTAATCCGCCTCTTGTAACAGTAGTAGCGTAGAATTCTTATAGTTCTAAAAGGACTCTGCAACATATTATATCATATTTGATTTCATATTAAAATATACATACACGAAAACAAAAGTCAATCCAAAATATATTTCTACATGACGGCTCCGATTGAATGAGAAGTATTCAATATCCATCACAACAACGGCAGTTACGCCCGCTGCCCATTCAACGACATCGTATTACCCCCTAAAAACCAAACCCAATGTGACTAGAAAAAGCGCACGAAATCACAAGCTGGCGCATTTTGGCACTCAACTCTATATAACCCGAACGTTAGAACCGGCCTTTTCTCATTCTTTTAGCTTCACCTCGTATATGAAACTTGTGTTTCCTGGCGTGTTCCAAACAACCCAACTCATTCTTCTTCCTCTGAAGATTTCTTCTTTGCGGGATTTTCTCACATTTTCTCGAGAAAGTCCCCTTCGCTCTTATTATTGATTTTTTTTTGGTTCTGTTTCTTTAGCAGTGAGTTTTTGTAGTGATTGTCGTTTGTCTATGTAAAATGGTGTGCTTAGGTCTGGATGAAGAAAGAGGAGGAGTTTCGCAATCGGAGTCCATGGCTACGGTTCCTGAGAGATCGAAGCCTCTGCACAATTTCGATTTACCGTGGTTGAAGTGGGGGAATCAGAGGCAACTGAGGTGCATGAAAGTCAGTGCTGATTCCGACGCCGGCGGTGGCAGTGGTTCTGACGCTTCGAACAATGGAGGTCAGCGATCTCCGGTGATTAGGGCGGTGAACTTTTCGGTGACTAGGAAGATGGAATTGGAATCGAAGGCTGACAAGAGTGAGAGACATTCAGAGAAGAAGTTGAGAACCAATAACCCCAAATTGAGAATCGAGGATGGGATGGAGGCAGTAAGGAAAAAGCTAATCTTTGATCTGAGAACTGCAGCGGATGAGATAAAGGATAAGATTTTGAGAAAGGAGATTATGGGACAAAATGAAGAAGAGGAGGGAGATAAACAATCATCGCCACCAGCGGTGGCGGCAGCGGCAGCAGAAGTGATGCCATGGAATCTGAGGACCAGGAAAGCTGCTCGCAAGGCTTCGATTGGTGGAGAAGGTGAAAGAGGTTTGAATATTGAAGAGAAAAAGAAACGCTATTGCTCACCTTTAAGGACGGAGAATGACCTGATGTCGCCGAGATTGAAAAACATTTCTCCGGAGAAGAAGGAAAGATTGAAATTTTCAGTGGCACTTTCGAAGACAGAGATTGAGGAAGACATCATGGTGATTGTAGGTCACCGACCACCTCGGAGGCCTAAGAAGAGACCCAAAACTGTTCAGAGACAATTGGATGTAAGTGAATTGACCTGGGCATGTTGTTTTGTTTTTGAGTACCAATCATTGATTGATTTCTGTTTCTAATTGTTTGGTTTTTCTTGGCTGCGTGAAGATTTATTTCCGAAATCTGATTTTCTTTGCAGTCTCTTTTCCCTGGTCTGTGGTTGACAGAGGTTACAGCTGATTTGTACAAAGTTTCCGCCACCCCCAATAATAACAAGGTACATAAATCACCTCGTTATCTTTTCAGCATTTGATTCTATGTTTTTCACCATCAGACAATTCTAATCAATTGAGCTATATTTTCTCAATTTACTTCCCTTGGTCTAGGAAGAACGAGATCATTCAACTGCACTTTTTAAATGAATTTCAAAGAAGAATTTTGTCTGCTTTATATTTTTTTATATTTTTATCCTTTTTTGAATTTTCTGTAAATTCATACTTGAATGTTCTCTTTTGCAGAGGTAGCAATAACCATAGTGGCCAAAGCTGGCAACGTTGAAGGCTCTGTTTACTGACTGCTGGTAATTTACTAACAAAAGTTAAATCATGGGTAGGATGTTTCATGTTTCTGATGTATAATTTTCATGTATGAGTTGATTTTTCCCAGTGACATCTGTAATATGTTCTGGTGCTTTAAAATGTTGATTTGATTGGATTGGATAAATATAATTTATTTTGTGTATGAGAATAATATTCCATAGAGGAAAGACTGTTGGATAGTGGATATCTTGGTATAATGGAGGAAAATACTGTTTTTTGCTGTTAATCTTCAACTTTCATCATTTCAGGCAAGAAACAAAGTTAGTTTATTTAAATTTGATACTCTAATCAGGACTACTTTTGAGTATTTTTGTGAAGTCTGCTCTATATTTAAATAGAATTAACTCCGACCTCGTTTACATTTTTGTTGGTCTATTTGGTAGGATTTGGACCTATGTCATATGTCAATGCTCCTTTTCATTGCTGCTTCCTCCCTGCCATCTTATTTGAAAACGAATAAACAATGAAGACAAACTGGCGGCTAGGAGGAATAATACTAGAGTTATTTTTACTGAATGTTAATAGATAGTCTTATGTTTCCAACTTACTTTGCAGATATAGAGGGAAATCATAGTTAACTGGCATTTAAGTTAATAGCAGTAATTATTAAGGGTGATAAATACGATAATCTAACACGAATACGATATATTTACATAGATTCGAGTTCACACATTAATACTTTAAGAATTTATATTAAATTTTTAAAAATATTATTCGAGAAATAATTAATAATTAAATTATAAATAAGTATATATAATAAAAATAATTTTTTTATTTTAATAAAATGATAATAAAATTTTAATATAGTATTTTACTAATAATTAAAAATATTTTTATAAAAAATAATAAGTAATTAAATTTAAAAAATAATTTTATAATATAAATTTTATTAATTAAAATTATTAAATAGGTTAAATGGATAATTTATTTTAATATATTTAATAAATGAGTTGAATCGAACAACATGCATTATTATTTTTAGTAATTATACTTATATTGTAGAAATGTTTGTGAGTGGTATTACTTCACAACTATCATTACTTGTTATTTTTTCGATAGCGAAAATGACAATCTAAATTAAACCATAAAAATTGAATAAATTTGCATTTTAATTGCCTTTGAACTTGCTTGTTTTATTGTTAGAAAGCAAAATCTCCTACAATCATTAAAAAAATTGATGCAAAATCTATACACATTTTATCAAGAGAAAAGAAAATGTCTAAGGTAAAATTTCATATTTTAATTGAAGTAATGAAAGATAACAAGTAAAATAGCATTTAGGTGGATCAGTCACACAATAGCATAGATGTGCACCATTCGATTAATAGCTCATGTCATGCTCAATTTTACAATATCACTAAACCTAGTCGTATATTAAATTTATACATTTTTAAAATCAAATCTAGTATATTATACAATGATAAATTGATATTTAAATTTAATAATATATTGATATATTATTAGTATACCATAATCATTCTTTTTTTTTTTGTTTGAAACTTTATAAAATTGTTAATTGTCGTTGGTGTTTCACTGCCCAATAGAGTTATATTTATTTCGCCCTGCTCACTTTACAAAAAAATTTATATAAAATTATGTGTATCATCCAAAATATCCTTGCTAATTTGTGAATTTTGGCCTTACTAAAATTTTTAAACACGTTTCCTCCTATTAATCTTTGAATCCTGAGTCCGCGAAGTTCATTTCATGCCATTGATGCATTAGGAGGACAGTAGATCTGCTGTTGAATGGACGACCATAGTAACATCGTTTTTTACGAAGAGCAACAGCAGATCTGCTTTTTTAATCAGAGATCAAGAGATTCTTGTATTATTTGTTGTTCCATAAGTTCCACGACGCGCTGAATATCGGTGACTTAGTTCTGTCGGGCGGTTCCCCCAACAACCGCAAGACCGACGGTCTTATTTTTATGCCATGTCACAAGAGCTCAACATGAAAAATTCTGCATATTTCATGAATACTATACTAATATTCGGAAAATCACTGTCGGCGATAAGAAAGTGAAAATTCCATAGAAATTTCTGGTTGCGGATTCAGATGGCAACGGAGAGCCATTGTTGATTCCTTACATTCACATCCATGAAAACCTATTTTTGACTTAATAACTCAAGACAAATGACCAGAAATTTTTTATTGGCCATTTCATAAATTGCAACTAACAAGTTGACTTTGATGATTGGAGCACACAGATTAAATCTGTCCGGTGTAGATATATACATTAGGTTAAATTGTATTTAGATCTCTATAATTTTCCTTTATTTTAAATGAATCCCTATGTTTTAAATTAGGTATTTATATTTTTACTTAATTTATAATTGAATTTCTATTATTTGTTTATTGTAAATTTTAAATAATATGACAAATAGCTTACTAAATTTAAAATATGTCAGCCTGGAGTTATCACATAAGCTTTGCAAATATAATAGATCATTATATTTTAAATATATTTTTATACTTTTTTAAAATTATGAATTAGGTAATTGATGAGCGGAAGAAAGAAAGAAAATAATAAAATATAATAATTAAATATAAATTTTAAATTAGTATCATTGGAATTATGGTAATTTAAATAATATTTTCAATACACTACTAATAATTTTTATCTAATTAATAAAAAATTAAACTATTTAATAAAATTAAAATTTAGAGTTTATTATAAATAAAATTAAGCTAGATATGCATTAAATGATTTGAATAAATAATGTACTAAAATTTTTAAATAAGAATAAATAATTTATTTATTTCTATGTTCAATAGTAAAATAATATTTATTCATTTATTATGCATGTTTAGTATATTTGGTCCTTTTTGCTAATTATATAATATTTCTTATCCTTAATTGCTACTGATAACAAAACATAGACACAGAGAAAAGGACGATGACATTGACTGGGGGAGACGATGATGGGTCAGGCGATGGTTTTGCCGGATGTACATGAAAAATTAAAGAAAAGTTGGAAATGATTGAAAAATACAGGAAGAGGGAAGAAGAAAAGGAAACATGAAAAAGGCAAAGAAAAAATAAAAAAGGAAGAAAAATGAAAATACAAGAATGCATGGGCTATAAAAATTTTAAGCGCAAAAGAAATACGTTTTATAAAAATTAAGTTTAAGATAAGAGCTTTTAACTTAAGTGATATATTTTATTTTTTTAATTACTTAGCCTTCTTTTGCATCCTAGATTTAATTCCAAACTTTGTGTGTTAATTATTCCTATTATTATAAAAAAATATAAAAATAAAAATTAAGTTTAAAAATACACGCATTTTATATAAATAAAGTATAATAATTAAACTTAAATTTTTGGATTCAATATTTGAAATATATTACCACTAACATAAAACACTATGTTATTTTAGTTTGTTAAAAAATATTTATTTTTCTATTATTTAAACTTATTAGATTATTTTAATATTTAGCAAGAAAAAGTAAATAAATAATTCATTCTTATTTAAAGATTTAAATATACCATTTATTCAAATTTAACTTATTTTTTGATAAAAAAATTAAACTTTAAATTACTAAATGGTGTAATAGTTTTAATTAATTAAATTGTAAATTAAGTTAGGGTATTTAAAATATTATTTAAATTATTTTAGTTTCTTAATGTATATAAGCATATCTCAATTTTACTAATGCTAAATTTAAAACTTCAATTTAATTAGTGTACTTTATTATTTTTTTTCATTTTATTTTTTTTTCTCTTCTTTCTTTCATTCAATGAGGAACCTAATTCAAAATTTTAAAAATTTATAGAGACCTATTTAGAAAATTTAAGAAAGTATAAGAGCCTGAGCTGCACATGCTGATCTAATGTAGTAATTCCAAGTTAGTATATTTCATATCTGATCAAGAAACCATTTGCTACATCATTTAAAATTGACAACCAACTAATGGTAGAAGTCTAATTAAAAATTAAATGAGAGTATACGTACTTAATTCGAAACCTTTAAAGTATAAATACTCATTTAGAAAAAAAAATAAAAAACTATAGAATACAATTTTACCTATATATTACTATTTTGATAATTGGAGCACAAGATTAAATTTGCACTATTGTCTTCTAATGTAAATATATACATTAATATTTTAATGGAGACCCACTGTTCCCTTACTTGAAGTGGAGATTGAAGAGCAAAACTTAAAAAAAGAAATTATGATATATTATTGATGTGATTGTATACTAGTGTATTACTAGATTTAATTGCATATCAAGTTTTCTTTTTCAAAATCAAAGCTATCATGCTATATAATATATGACAATGATCAGATTTAATGATGCAATTACATCAACGATACATTAGAGTCATATCAAAACTAGAAGAATTAGTGATTGAAAAATACTTGAAATAGCTTAATACTAGTATGTGAGAAGGCACCAAAGAAATGAGAATAAAAGCACAACATAAGGGAGAAAGAGGAAGATATAAAAGGTAAGGGGTGGGGTTGGATATAGGACATTTTTTAGATTTCCCACTTTTGCTTACTAGTGACAACAATTGAAAATGTATAATTTCTTTTGATGAAAAATTCTTGGTTGTTAATTTGAAAAAATTTTAGTTGGCTTTTGGGTACATAACTACCTATTACCATTGATAATTTATCATTTCATTATTATTTATAAAATTAATATAATAATTAATTTTTTAATTATCTCTTTTTTATATTTATCTTAATATTTATTAATAGTAGGCATGCAAGATAAATTTCTCAATTTCAAATTCCCATGATTTAGCTTTAAAGTTCATTTTTTTTGTACTTCTTCCTATTAATAAATTGTAAGAAATTTTGAATTTTGAAATTTCTTATGGTTATATACCATGTAAAATGAAACAAATTTTAAAAGCTTTAATATAAAGCCTTGACTTCATTTTCTCTATGCTTTCACATGATTCAAAACTATGAAAAATATCATAAAAAACAAACATTTTCTACTAATGGAATTTTTATCTTGGGTTTGTGAATTTCAAGCACTATTCGGAAGAGATTTGCAAGATAAACAAATATTGCAAAATTTTATATGTTAGTAGCTAGCTTTTTGAGCTTTATTCAATCTATTATGTTGATTATGCAAAATATATCAAATATGTGGGATATGATAGCTCGTTATAAAATATACGAATGTTATTATTGGTAATTATAAGTTTATTATTTTTTGTTGGCCTTATAAGTTTATTATTTGAGATTGTAATTACCTGATTTATAGGGATTATAGTTATGTTTTCCCTATTATAAAATTGTACAAGATTAAGATGTTTTCATTCAAGCCATTTAAGTTAATTTCAATTCTAAAGTCATTTATCTCAATTCTCTCATTATCTTGTTTCTTTAAACTTTCTCCATAAAATTTAAAAGGGTAAGATAGCAATATCATTCTAAATCCTCTCCTTAATATTTCTTTATAAAATTTAAAGAGGTATTAAACCAATATCATTTTTCTTGACATTTGTGGAGTATAATGCTCAGGCTTCCCACATTATAAAAATGTTACTTTTCAAATTCCTAATGTTGAATATGTAAGTGACACCACCATTTAACTCTTGAATACTTTTGTGTTTCATCATCCAAGTCCACCTTCATGCAACAAATCAAGACTAAAAGCCCACCTTCTACTCTTAATCTTTTTATAACCAATTTTCAATCCTCTTTCGATCGACTACCATCATTAAATGTTGAATTTGTCAGTAACACCATTATTTAACTCTTGAATATTTTTGTGTTTCATCATCCAAGTCCACCTTCATGCAATAGCTCAAGACTAAAAGCACACTTCCTACTCCCAATCTTTTCATAACCAATTTTCA
This sequence comes from Sindora glabra, assembly GCA_020226215.1. Taxonomy (NCBI): domain Eukaryota; kingdom Viridiplantae; phylum Streptophyta; class Magnoliopsida; order Fabales; family Fabaceae; genus Sindora; species Sindora glabra. The sequence continues at coordinate 42,778,613 of CM035236.1, read as the reverse complement.
ATCTTCCTTAAATCGATTGACCTTAATTACTAGTCTAGTACAATCCTAATCCCACAATCTTTACATTCATTAACATTATTTAACGGAAATAATTTCCATTGCAAATCCCAAATCCCAATTTAGTAGCTAACTCACAAAAAAAGTGATCAAGGTTCACAATTCTCATTTTATCCAAATGATTCTTTTGTATTGCAAATTGAAGCCTTACTTCTTCTTCCAAATCCTTTGGTTTTTCATATTAAAAAACTTCTCCGGCTATGTTTAATTCCAACTATCACATTTTGCTTAACCAATATTTAATTTCAACAATCACATTTTTCAATCGATATATAATTATCATTTTTACTATTGATTTTTCTTAACTGATGTTTAATTTTGAGTATCCTGTTTCATTTTAGTGATCACATTTTTCAGTCAATGTACCATTCTAATTCTACTATCATATTTTCTAGTACCATTCTAACTACTGATTTTTCTTAGCTAATTTATTCGACAACCATGACATTAAGTTTTAGGGGAAATGCTTACTTTTGCCATTTTTAATTATTCATATCAATGTTAATGTTTTTAATAATTCCAATCTTTAGCTCATATAAGCTGAAGTTTAAGGGTGAGTGTTGAATTTTCAAATTTTATCAAATTTATGTGATATGATTGTTAATTATAAAAGATATAGTTGTTATCATTTGGGTGTTTATTATTTAATATTGTAATTAACTGATTCATAAAGATTGAAAATATGTTTTTCCTACTATAAAATTCTATAAGGATGAGATGTCTTCATTCTTGTTAATTTTAATCTATAGTAATTTATTTTAATACTTTTACTATATTTTTCTTTAAACTCTCTCCTTAATCTCTCTCGGCAAAATTTAGACACTAGGTAAGATAGTAGTAATGATTTTGAAGCGTATGATAAAGGCTTAATGTGCATCAAACTCACACCAAAATTAATTAATAAACTTAAATTAGCAACAAAGGTGAGTCTGGGTTGAACTTAATGGAATAGTTGTCAATTGGTGAAAACAAAGAAACATAGGGTTTTCTAATGCAAATTTAAATGTAACAATTAAAATAAAATTAAAATAAAACTATAGAATATGGGAATTTAGTCCAAGAGAAATCATATTTCAAATTTCAAATTTATCATCAACACTTAATGAATTTACTCATAATTTAATTACTTAACCTATGAATATCCTGAAATTGGTAGTAAACATACAAGTTTCTAATGTTGACTAATTAGAACAAGCACCTAATTAATATCCTACTACTAATATCAATCCAAAATAAGTTCTTTGACCTAATTAATAATAACAATTTTGAACATTCAGAATGATGTTAAGGCTAAATCTAACAATTCTACAAGTGAAAAATGCTAAATTCATTCTCTATTTTTTAATGCAACTAATGATTTGCAAAAGTGTCAAATCATCAAAGCATAATTGCTATTGATTTTAATCAATCATAGCTAACCTATAAGCAAGAATGAATTACAATTAATTGTTTCGTTATAGACTATAATAGATAATAAACTAACTGATCATATTTAGCAAGTTATTTAAGTAGTCATTCATAACAAAAATAGAAAAAAAAATAAAAGATGATCAAATTAAGCATAAAATTAAAAGCAAGGTCTCAAAATCAAATCAAGTTAAGTGTCAAACTCTTAAACTATTAAAAGAAATTAGCTATATATGGCGGTTTATAAAAGAAATATGGGGAATGGGAGAAAGCTATCTCTTGCTAATATGTTGCCTTTAAAAGCATAAAACCTCATTAAATATGACCTCTTTTGGTGTAAAACCTAATAGTTAAAGTTAACATGCCTTTTAAGGTTACAATGAATAGGGCCTTACTTAATTTAGAAGTTCAAAACTTAATTTACAAATCAAATTACTATAAGAGTTTACAGTAGTAAATTCCCATATATCAAATTCTAACTAATGTTTGACTATTAAAATAGTATAGTTTCACCAATCCCTAAACATAAAATTATTAGAATAGATATAAACTAGCTTTAGACATTAGTTTGAACTTATTTTGACTCTTGGAGCTCTAGATATGGCTTAAAAACTAAGGCTAGGTCAAATTAGATAGTAGTACTAGATCTTACTTCCAACCAAATATGAACCTTCAAACATCTAAATTAGATTTCAATTGAAACATAAAATGTGCAGCACTTCCTCTTAGCCTTCCAATGCCATAAAGATCACTTAAATTGGACCTTTAGAGCTCAAGTTATTATTAAAAACTTGAAATGATGTCAAAATTTAACATTAACTAAATAATTAAATGAAATTGCAAAATCATAACTTAATCATAAAACAAGACAAATGCAATCAAATTAAGCACATGTAACATTATAAGAGGTAGAAAATAGGAAAGAATAATATAAATAATATTTTTTTGCTTCAAATTCCCCTATAATTAACTTTTGAATATCTTCAAGCAAACATAACTTTATTTAAAAATAAATAACAAAAGAATAACTTTCTAGTGACTTTAAAATTACAAAATTCATAAGTGAGGAAACAATCAAAGTAATCAATAATCATAACATGTCATGAGTGACAATCTAAACAACTCAAAATTAATTAGCGTAGTAACTTCATTTAAAATGGATAGATCAAATTGGTAGACTTTCATAAAATCCATTATCTATCTTTCAAGTGTTTAAGGCTACTGTTTTACTTTAATTCATTCCATGAAAATATCCTACTATAAAATTACTTATTATCTAATCTCCATTACTTAAACCATATGTAAATAAAAATCAAAAGGACCTTATTAAATATTGTAATAAAGCTAGGGAGAAAAGGAAGGAAAATTGAGGATGCAAACAAGTAAAAACTAAAGAAATTAACAGAGCATTTGAAAGATAATATGTAAGAAAATTATTAATACTTGTAACTTGATACAATAACTCGTATTTTAATTTTAGATGCTTATTAACTTTTTTCTTTTTCCTTTCTTTCCAAATTCTTTTTACTTTATTCCTCTTCTCCTTTTTTTTCACTTTTTTCTTTTCTTTTCTTTATTTCTTCATCATTCTTTATCCTTTTTTATGATAATTTTTTAATTTTTTTCTCTTTTTTTTAACTAAACCTTAGAATTAAAGTTGGTGATTTTTCCATAACATTTACACACACACACACACATTTATTTAGGAACTTATCTTACAAAGATTTCAAATGCTGTATCAATCTTTAAATAATAAAGAGACTTATTTTTCATTGGAAAACATGTTAAAAGGCTAAATACTTAAGAAAAAGCAATTAAGCTCAAAAGACTCTTTTATTTGGTACTAGTTCAAACAAAGAACTCTTTTATCATATTTGTGCATGTACATGCAAATGTAATGTCAAAACAATCAAAGTAAGTTCTAGAAAGAAAAATTATAGAAGAGCATCACACATGAGAAAGAAAAGGAATAGTATAAATTTTCAACAAAAAGTTCAAAAGGTCACAAGGCAGGATATGCTACCAAAATTCAATCTACCATTCCAAAATCTATCATTATACTTATCAATTTCAAGAAGTAAGATAATTCATTCAATCATGTTATGAAACCATCAAATTTCTATTGATTCATACTCATGAAAAATGTAAACTTTTAATCAACGGAAAATAACTAAAATGTTTTCAAAAACATAAGGGTAATCCATTTTTTTATTTTTTCTATATTTCTTCTTTTTTAAAATTAAAAGCACTAAAAAAACACAAAAATAAATTTTAAAAGTCTACTATCACACTTAAATCTTACATTATTCTCAATGTAAAACATATCAATATCAAGAGAAAAGAAATTATGGATAAGTAAAATAAAAAAAGGAAAGAAAATGCAAATCTAAAAACTTAAGTTGCCTCCTAAGAAGCCCCTATATTTAATGTCTTTTGCTAGATGTTGTATCATTATTTTAATCTAGGTTTAATTCATAAATTGATGTCTCACTTACATTTAAAACACTAAGTTTCAAGTGGTTCTGTAAGAGATTCCCTTCAAAATTTAAGCTATTAAACAAACTTCCTCCAAGGATTATTTTTCAAATAATTTTTTTGCCAATTTAGAATCATTTTATCCTAAGGAATAAATTGTATTGATAATAAAACTAAAATGATCACTAAAAAACACTTCTTGTCCTTAAAAATATTAAACTATGTTATTTGGTCATCAAATTCCATAGATAGTGTTCCATATCAAATATTAATCATAACTTCTATAGTTTTCAAAAAAAATCTCTTAGAAACATTAGAGCTAGATTTTTTGTAGTCATTTTCCATGGTCAAAATATAAAAATCACTAGGAAAGATTAGCTTATTCACCCACACCAAAATATCCTCAATTATACCCATAGGATGAGCGTTAGAATGATTAGTTAATTGATAACCACAAAAGTTTATTTTAGAGGGCCTAATTTCAAATATTGATAAATATAAAGAAGCATAATATTAATTAAAGCGCCAAAGTTTAGCATTGCATGCTCAATTCTGCTTGTACTTATAACACATGAGATGCTGAATATACCTGGATCTTTATATTTTCTTTGTAAGTTTCTTTAAATGATTATAGATATATTCTCACCCACACTTATTTTCTTTTCATTACTTCTCAATTTCTTCATTTTAATGCACAATTCCTTAAAAATGTTTACATACCTTGGAATTTGTTCAATTAAATTTATAAGAGCATAAAAAATCTCTTTTTCATTAGTTACTTTCTTAAAAAGAGTAAATCTACTAGAAAAAGAAAAAGGAAGTGTAGAAAACTAAATGGAAAACTTGAGTGTAGATTTTACCTCTACCTTTCTTTTCTTTAGTTCCTTTGGTATATTTTGATTTTCTTGTCCCTTTGTTACCTTTGGTTAAGGTGGTGGAGTAGGTTTAATTTCTTTGCCATTTTTAAGTACAATGGCATTAATATTTTCTTTGGAGTTCACCATTGGTTGGGAGGAGGAAAGCAACATGGTGGAAAATTGACCTTTTAACTAGTTGATAGATGTTGCAAATTGGATCACTTGAATCTTTAGATTTTTTATACTTGCCATGACATTTAATGATTTGAAAGATTCATACTCTATATAGGTAAGGCAAATATTAGTATGATGGCTAAAAGTAAAAACTATACCACACATTTTTATAGTTTGCATTTGATTCATAACTAGTTACTTAACAAAAGAGGTTAAATTTGCTAGCTGACTCGCTATACTAGATGTGGCTATATTATTTACTGATTTAGGTGAAAAATCCTTTCCAATGCCAAATTTTTCAAAAATTATTACCATATTTACAATTATTTTTTTTATAATTTTATCAACTAAAGTTCCACTACTTACAACATTAATTATACATCTATCCATTAATGATAAACTTTTATAGAAAGTTTTGATAAGGAGTGGATGATTAATTTGATGGTAGGGGTAGCTTGCACATATCCTCTTAAATCTCTCTCAATATTCATATAAATATTCGATATTGAATTGTTGGGTTCCAAAAAATTATTTTCTTATGTTTGTAGCTCGGGAAGCAAGAAAGTGTTTTTCTAAGAAGAGCTTTTACATGTCATGCCATGTGTGAATTAAACCAAAAGAAATGTCGTGTAGTCAATCCTTTGCCAAATTTGCTAAGGAAAAATGAAAGGCTTTCAGCTTGATTTACTCTTGTGCAACTTTTTGATGTTTCATAGTGGAATAGACTATATGAAATTCCTTAAGGTATTTATATAGATCTTCCCTTAGAAGATCATAGAAAGCTAGTAACAAATGTATGAAACTAGATTTAGCTCAAAATCAATATCTAATTTAGAATATTCAATGTAAAAAATTATAAATTCAATTTAGGAGTAATAAAGTCTCTTAGAGTTTTATAATTTATAACCATATTCATAGACTCAACTTTAATATCAATATTCAATATAAAAAATAAAAAGATTGACTTGTGCACTAAAAACAACAAAAACTAAGTAAAAATAGATTAAAAATAAAATGAGAAAATCAATCAAAGTTTCAAATAGCACTAAAAAATTTAAAAAATCATTAAGATAATAGAATTTAGCCAAAAAAATCAATATTAGCAATTATACTCCCAAACCTTAAACATTATGCACCTAATCTTGCTTAGAATGCTAAAAAAACTTGGACTATAGAGTTTTATCCCCAAATTTTATGAAGAACTTTGTTATCTAAGCTAGCTAACAAACCTTTGAAAAATATAAAAACTAAATAGAAAATTGACTAAGCTATTCCTTGAGAATGACACAAAAATTTGATATGCATCACTTATATCAAAATTAATTTAAGAAATCAAATTCGTAGTAAAGGTTAGTTCAAGTTGAACCTAAGAGAATAGTAGTTAATTAGTGAAAGTAAAGAAACAAGGGGGTTTCTTATTACAAATTTAAATGTAACAATTAAAACAAAGTTAAAAATGAAACTAAAGAATATGGAAACCCATTCAAAGGGAAATCATAGTCTGATTTTTAGATTCATCATTGAAACTTAATGAATTTACTTATAATTTGATTATCTAACCTATGAATACTGCAAAATTTGTAATAAGCATGCAAGTTCCTAATGTTGACTAGTTAGAACAAGTACCCAATTAATCTCTTATTACTAATAGCAATACAAAACAAGCACCAAAAGCTAATTAATAATAGTTTTGAACATTTAGAACAAGGCTAGGGTCAATTCTAACAATTCTACAAAAAAAATGCTAAATTCATTCTTTGTTTTTATTAAGTAACTAATTATTCAAAAAAGTATCAAATCATCAAAGCCTAATTGCTACTAATTTCAATCAATCATAATTAACTTACAAGCAAGAATGAATTGTAATTAATCGTTTAGCTATGACTATAATGGATAATTGACTAACTAATTATATTTAGCAAATTATCTAAGCAGTTATTCACAATAAGAGTAGAAAAATAAGAGATAATCAAATTAAAAGCAAGGTTTAAAATTCAAACCAAATTGGATTGATAACCCTTGAACCATTAAAAAAAATCAATCATTCATGATGGATTATAAAAGAAATTTTGAGAAAAGAAGAAAGCTATATATTGCTAATGTGTCATCTTTGGAGGCACAAAACTTAATTATATCTAACCTCCCTTGAAGGAAAACCTATTAAGCCAAGTTAGAATGCTTTTTAGGGTTACAATAAATAGGGCCTTACTTTGAATATCCAACACCTAATTTAGAAACAAGATTACCACAAGAGTTTATAGTAGCAAATTTCCATGGCTTAACTTCTAGTTAATATTGGATCATCAAAATAGCATAGTTTCACTAATCTCTACATATGAAAGTTATTAGGTTAGATCTAAGCTAACTTTGAGCACTAATTTGAACTCATTTTCACTCTTAAAGCTCTAGATATGGCCTAAAAATAGAGACTAGGTCAAACTAGATTACAACATCGAATCTTTTTCCTATCCAAATGAACCTCCAAATGTTCAAACTAGGATTTGACTAAAACATAAATGTTATAACACTTCGTATTAGCTTTCTAATATTGTAAATATCACCTAAATCAAACCTCTAAAACTCATGTCATAGCCCAAAACTTAAAATAATATTAAAATCTAGCATTAACCAAGTAATTTAATAACATTACAAAATATTATCCTAATCATAATATAAGACTAATTTTATTAAATTAAGTACATGTAACGCTCTAAGAGGTAGAAAATAAATGTAAATAATATAAAAAATATTTTACATATCAAGGTTAAATTTTATATTTAAATAAACCTCACATCATTGTACCAAAAATAATTATAGATTTGAAGGATAATAGAAAAGGTGAGGGAAGGATTTAGATGATGAACCAATAGATTTTAGGAGTTACTTTTTCTCATCCTTTCAAGGATACCTAACAAAATTAAAACAATAGGAGTTACTTTCATCTTGTTAAGATTATAATTTGAATCTTTTTCATATAAACACAATATTGACAAGGAGATATTACAACATAAAGGACAAAATTGTTTATCCATTTCAAACTAACGTGTCAACTATCTTCACAATATAAAGGTATAAGCCAATTTTGAAAAATAGGGACATGGAATTTATTTAAGTCAAGTCTTATTAGGAAAAAGTAATTTAAAAAATACCATTAGATTAAGGTCTTTAGCCTTTTAAATTTCTTAAAAAAATATATTTAAAAATGTATTATATTTTCTTCTTTCAAATTTTCCTATACTCTTTGTTTGGAACCTAAAAAAAAAAATAGAATTCAATTCATTTGAAATTGAACTCATGAATAGTTTTATGCATGAATCTAATTTCAAATAAATTAAATTCTCATTTTTTGATTAGTCCAAACAAGGAAAATTTCAATCTTTATTAAGGTTGAATAAATGTTATATTGAATAAATTGATTAATTGTTCACCATTTTTTGGAAACTATTAGGATTTATAATTATTTTTAAGTGGCTAATATTATAATACCTAAATAAAAATTTAGGGCCTGTGTAGCAAAATAGATAAGAAGAGGGATAATATTTTTAAATACTATCAAGTTGCAACTAATGTTTAGTGGAAATATAGGATAAGATAATGACATCCTTTTCAAGTATTTTATCAGGTTATCAAGTTGCAATCTAATAATTTTATCCTTTGTCAAATGCTATATAAGATCAAATAGGATAAAATTTCTCACTTTGCCTCTTTTCAATTTAGATTTTTTATTTCAGCAAAAGCAATGCTTTGCAATTAATACCATATCAATGGAAAAGAAATGAAGTAAATTCAATTGCCATTGAAAATAATGAAGAAGCCAACATTGATAAAGGCATTGGTTCCAAAAAGAAGATTAAGCAACCTATTTATCACCAAATTAAACTAAATTTTAAAATATGCCACATTTTTTAGAAACTTGCTAAATTAAAGTTCTTTTGTGATTGTTTTAGAAATAGAGCAACACCATCAGGTGACCAAATTGGCAACATATCCTTATGCTTTTGCATAAATTCTTGTTTGAATGATAGTGATAGAGATATTGATGTTAATGTTTCAGAAGTTTTAGAAATGTTTTCTTAAAAATTGGAAAAATGGAGAAAAAGCCTTTGGTATAATTTTAAAAAGTGGATTGTAACATCTATTAGAACTAAAATAATTCAAGCAAGGATAATTAATTAATTTCAAAAGAGATGTAGATAAGGTCTTATGGATAAGGTTATCGGATAAACTTGGTTTAAAAATGTTTTAAAGTTAGATATAATTAAGAGTGAATTTATAAATAAGAAGGAGACCATGAAGGTTTTTTCCCATTTACCCTTGAACTTGTCTCTTCATTTATTTCCCTTTTTATTTCAACAACCTATTTATTTTGCCCTAAAAACAAATATAAAACACTCCTTCTCTTCCTTTCCTTACAAGAATGGAGTCATTTTCCCTCCTTACTTTAATAATCTAAGCAAAGGTAATGATCTCTACACTTTTATCTCTAAAAAATTCCTTTCTATCTCTTTTGCTTGGATTGTGAATGGTTGAAGATTTCTATTTGATTTAGCAATCAAGTTTGGCTTGGAAAAGAAAAATGTTACCCTAACTTGATACTTTGATTTATTGATGATTAGATACTAACTAACCATTAATTCTAGCACCTATTGTTTCCTTCATGAGTAGTGAGTAAACATCCTAACCAATATTGTGTGATTTGGATGATTAGGTTTAGTCTTGAGCTAGTTTTTATTTGATATCTCATAATATGCTAATTCATGCTATAGAGTAATGTTGGATAAGAAATCATTAAGGAAATTAAGATATATGAGGTCATTTCTATGTTTGATGGTGGTTGGGTTGGATGATTTGGTATAATGTACGAGACTTAGATGGTTCCTTTGCATGTAAATAGTGATTTTTTTAAATGCAAAAATGCATTTATAAATTGATTGATGAATTGATTCATTAGGCTTAGAGTGTAGAAATTACTTCCTTGAATCAACTCACCATTTAAAGAACTAAATTTGAGGGAATTAAATTGATCGGTGAATTAAGTCAATAGGGTGAGAGGTTGACTCCCTTACATTGAATTGATTTAAGAATTGTTATGCCCCTATAATTGGAAATTTTAATTTCAATAACCTATTTTGAATTCTAGGGATTTAAGGAAGGGAAGGTAGTAAATTACTGTAATAAAGAAATATTTGAATTAATGTGTTAGAAATTTTTATTAAAGGCCAATTAAAATTTTTGAAATTTATTATGAATTGATAATGAAAAGAAAGAATAAGAAATCTTAAAAAAAAAATTTCAAATCAAAGGAATGGATTGAGAATTGTTGTTCATGGGATTCTTGGGAGCTTCGTTAGTGATATGGGGAGCCAATGGTGAATAACTTTAGTTATAAAAAATTTAAATGAAGATTAACTAAATAAAATAAAGAAATTTAAAGAGGTCCCATAACTCTATTCTCCCATTTTGCCCTCTTGGCAACTAACCTTCATCAATCCTCACAAAACCATTCATTCATTTCCTTATCCCCATTTTCAAAGTTATAAATAATATGCACATCTTACAAGTTTGCAATATAATAGCAATAATATTAAAAAAAATTGTATTAAATTGGTTTAGAGTCATTACTTATAAACATACTAAGCAGAAAACAAAAATAATTATCTTAAAATCATTTTTCATACTCAATTAATATACACTTCTAACAAAAGTTTTAAAAAAATCATCTTTCCACAAAAATTCCCTTATATAATATATATATGTATATATTTATAAGTTATAAATCAATATTATAAATTGATCCATCATTCATACTACTATCAATTAGAATGATATTAGTATAAAGAAAAAATAATCCCAAATCTGTAAGACATGTGCTGATTTATTTTAGAATTTGTACGGGGGAACAAGAATAGTTTTATAAGCAATTTAGATCAATGAAAAAAAAGCACATGCCTGAAACAATAGACATGATAAATGCTTGCCAAATTGCAAGTCTTACTTGTTTATTATTTTAGACAGTACAATTATCACATTGTGCAATTTTAATTATTTAGTCACTTTGCCTCTATGATATTGAAAAACTTCAGACATAAAAGAAAACAAAAATTTCAATCTACCAAGTGGCCTTCCCAGAAATTTTATATTAGGCAACCTAATAATCATAACTATATAAAAATAACAAAAATTTAATGACATATAAATAATACAAAATGTCATGGCATCAAAGGGAAAATCTCACGGGGATTATAACATTGTGGACATTGAAACATACGATCAATAATAAGGAGTTAAATTCTCCATTAATATCAGCACAATAATTCTAAATCTAGGTTCCATTTCGTACAGATAACCGATAAGTTAGCTGATAGTTAATAAGTTACTTAGTAATTGATAAACTAGTTGATAGCTGATAGTTAATAATTTATAACTGATAGCTGATAAGTTAACTAAAGTGTTTCTTAAAATTAACTATTAAACTAGCTAAAATTATAAAATGACAGAAAAGTACATATTAATAGAAATATATATAATTAAAATTATTTATATTTATCTAAAAATTAAATTATATTAACATAATTAAAAATTTTAAAATAAAAGTATAATTTTTAATATTTAATTAATTATATTTTATAAATTTATATATTTATTTACTTCTATAATTTTTATTTTATTATTTATTATAAAATTATAATTACTTAAAATATAAAAAGAATAAGAATAGATTTGGAAAAAATTTTAAAAAGTAATAGCTTATAAGTTATAAGCTACTCTAGATAGTTTATTAAAACAAAACTTATAAGTTATCTGAAATAGCTTATAAGTTAGTGCAAGAAATATTTTTAGAGGCTAAAGCTCCGTTTCGCATAACAAATAAGCTAGATTATAGTTTATTAACTTAGTCAATAAATTATAAGCTAATTTTTAAAAATATTTATCGCAGTAGCTTATAAGTTACTCCAAGTAACTTATAAACTTTAATTTAATAAGTTACCTAGAGTAGTTTATAGCTTATATAAGCTACCCCTTTTTTAAATTTTTTTCAAATCTATCCTTATTCTTTTTATTAATTTACAACTCATACATTTTATAATATAAATTTAAATAATTTTTATAAAATATAATTAATTATATTTTAAGTAACTATAATTTTATAATAAATAATAAAATAAAAATTATATAAGTAAATAAATATATAAATTTATAAAATATTAAAAACTATCCTTTTATTTTAAACTTTTTAATTACAATAATATAATTTTATTTTTAAATAAATAGAAATAAATAGAAATTATTTTAATTATATATATTTTTATTAATATATCCTTTTATGTCATTTTGTAATTTTAGCTAATTTAACAGTTAATTTTATGAAACACTTTAATTAACTTATTAATTATCAGCTAGTTACACGAAACGAAACCTAACTTATAACTTATTGACTAAGTTAATAAGTTATAAGTTAATTTATTTGTTACGCAAAACGAAACCCTAATGTATATAAATAAAATCATATTGATTTTTCTTTGTAATTAATAAATAAATAGAAGAATTATACTCTCACAGGGACTACGATCAGTTAAATATACAAGTGCTTATAAATTAAATCAAGAGCCAAAATTACACCCAGAATAATAAATATCAATTATAATAGAACATTGTAAATTGGAGGCAGATTGCATCTCCAACGCAGCATAGTCATGGCTAAACTCATCCCTTGTCTTTGAACAATGCGCCCGATCTTATTACGCAAGTTGACAAGAATCACAACTTTACAGTGAGGCTTTTTTCAATGTAGATTTTTTTTAATTAACAAACTTTTTTTAACATTTAAATTAATAAAATCTTCACTAAATCCTAAAGCCATAGAATTCACCATCTAAACCCCAAAACGGCATTTTGAATTCCAATTTTCTTCAATTTTGGCGTTTCACATAACCAGTAACTATATGAACAACCACTGACTCTATATTCAAACCGATTGGTTTTTTTCTTTTATTTAATTTATTCAATAAAACAACAACTGTTGATAGTAGGGGTGTCCAAAAAATTCCGATCCGTGGATACCCGACCGAACTGACAACCAATTATATGATTTAATATAATTTAATAATTTAAAACGGATTAAAAATCTTTTAAAAAATGGTTTATTTCAATTTAAACAGTTTTAAAATTTATTAATTAAATAAACTCAAAACCAATCAAAATAATAATATAAACGAATACTCACAACTGTCTTTAAGGCTGAAAGACATTCACGAGGAAGAAACTTACGGAATGGTCCCAATAGTGATTTGTTTGATGCACTCAGAGTTATATCTTCAATTTCCCTCTCCTCATAATCTTACAGTAAAATAAGATGACAAAAACTAATTTAGTCATTTTCGCACCTAACCCGCTAGTGAAATATTTTTCATTTATTTCTCATCACCAACTCAAGTCTTTATCCTACAGCTATTTATCATTTTATAGTTAAATATTAATATTAATATTTTTTTATCTTCTCGAGAGCCGCACTCTCTCACAATATTTATATTATTTTTTACCACACTTTTCTCTCTCACATCACTCCTCTAAAAAGGCTTTCTTCTTCCTCTCTGCGTGTCTTAGTTTTAACTTTCTCTTAAAGTGAGCTGCAGCATTTTCTTTGATTTTGTTGTGTTGTTTCTGCATCTCTTCTTACAAATATGAAGTTATAACAACCCGATTAAACCCACCTGAACTAACACATAATCAAATTTAATGATTTAAGGTAGTTTATGTTTTTTAAATGGATGAAATCAGATGAAGAAATTTATAATCCAATCTCATCAATTCGGTTAAAAATTTTGATATAAATCAGTATAAACCAATTTGTGAATAGCCCTAGTTGATAGGAATATGATGAATCGAAATAAGGTTTTGATATGGCCTAGTTTGATATCATGGGTAAGAAATTTTAATAATTTCACAAAATTTTCATAAAAAATCTAAAATCATTAATTATGATGAAATATTAAATAAAATTAAAAGGAAAATTAGAATTATTTTAACTTTCGATTTATCAACAATAATCTTTAAAAAAGTCTTCATTATAAAAGTGTATATTGAGAAATTCAAATTTTCTCTTTATTCACATTGGATATAGGGGATGTAAAATGAGGACTTAGGCCAATCACACACTTGCTTGCAAGCCTAAATTTTTTAATACAAATTTTCAATTATTTTGAGGCTTTTAATCTAATCTAATGTAATCTTCAATAATCTAGTATAATTTTTTTATTCTTTTTTGAACTAATCCATTATACAAAATCCAATATAAATAATTGGCCCATTACAACTTACTAAAAAATAAATGTTTTTTTAAATCCAACCTAATCCAATATTCTTTAATAGTTTTGTATCTTCTTTCACTTTCAAGATTCAATATTTGATATTTACACGCATATATCTAGTTGTTTAAAAAAATAAAAACAAAAGGTTAGGCTACCTATGATCTCAATCATTTTTAACCATCTAAATTGCAAGTTTATGCAGGTAGGCTTGTGCTTCCACTATTTTACATCTCTAATTGGATAACACATGATAGTTCTGTTAAGCTAAGTTATTAAGGGTTTATCTCATGTGTGAAAATGGGACATAACCTCATACAACTAAATTTTAATTAAGTCAACTTATCATAAGTTCAATCACAAGTTCTATGCACATTTCATCTTAACAGATCCAATCACATTTTTTATAAATAATATACTCAAAAGTTAAATTAAAAAACCCATTGGAACAATGATACGAATTCAAATTACCAAATTGAGCAATGTATTAATTTGATTTGATAAAATAAAATTTTAATTAATGGTAACTCAAAATAAAGAAAATTCTTACAAATTTTCCTACTTATACTTCAAAATATTAGCTTTTTTTCTTTCAAATATTTTTTTGCCCAATTTCCAATAAAAAGGGAAAAATCATATTTTATTCATTTATACTTTTATTGATTTTCACTTAATTTATTTATGTTTTAAAATGTTATAATTTACTCACCTAAACTTTTTTCTATCCAATTTTTGATGAAATATTTCCTAATAAATAAGTTAAGTGAACTTAGAGGAAATCACATGAAAGTAAATTATAATTTTTTCATATTTATATGAATTGATATTCAAAATTCTCAATTGAGATTAGAAAAATATATTTATCTTGTTTCCTTAATTTAGATTTACAAATTATATGTTATTGTTCCTTGTTTTAGAAAATTATTAATAATAGAATATACGAATTTTGCTACTTACAAAAATTAAGAGTTTTAGTTGATTTATTTTTATACGTGCCATGTATTATAGTAGCTTTGTTTTCCTCATTTAAGGTAGGAGATAAGATTAATATATTTTAATTTTTATTAAAAATTTCTTGACATCAATTAAAATAAATTTATGAAAAATATACTTCATTTGCATGAAGTTTTGTCTAACTTCACCTAATTCGCATGTTATAGAAATTTTCATTAAAAATTGAATGAAAAAATTTTAAGTAGATAAAGTGTTTATGATAAAAAGTACAAATAAACAAATTATAATACTTAAAAATAAGATAAATTAAGAAAAAATTTTAAAAATTATATATAAATAAAATATAACATTTTTTAGGGGAGAGAAGAAGAGAAAAAAGAGCCTGAGAGTGAGAGGTAAGAGTGGAAGTAGGCTATTTAGATAAATAAGTTGTGCTATTTTTCTTTATGCTCAATTTGTAAGCTTATCAAGTCAAGTTATTTAATTAAAAATATATTTATAAATAATATAATATAATATATATTATACATATAAATAATATAAATATTTTAATATATAAATATATATATATATATATATATATATATAAGTCTAATTAGACCATTAAACAATTTTAGAATTTAAGAAAGATTAAATATATTGATAAATTTGAAAGCTTATTTATACAAGCAAGCTTTTACATAAATTAACAGGCATAATAAGGCTTCTTCAATAAGTCAAACCGAGTTTAAATTTTGACCTTATATAAGTTAATATGTTAGGTTCAAGTCAATAATTTTAAAAGTAAATTTCACCTATTTAAAATAAAATCTTACTCAATCCAATTTATTTACACTCCGGTGGGAAGAGAACTTACCACCGTAGCTCACATTCTATCAATAAATCCAATCCTCCCAACAATTGAGTATAATGACAAAACCTCTCTCAAAGCTAATCTCAGAGTATCTTTAAGGAATTTGCTTTGAAAATTTTCAAATAAAGGTTAAAGGTTTTTTTTGTTCGCATTGTTCCTGAAAATGACCTTAAAAATATTTAATTTCTACAAAATTCGGGAGACACAAAAGCCAAGTAAAGAGCACTTTTAAAAAAAAAATTAGATGGAAAATATTTAAATGGATAAAATGTTAATAGGGAGAAAAAAGATGAACAAATTCTAACATTTAAAAATGCACATGAATTAGATGAAACTAAATTAAATCATATGTAAGTAAAGTATAGTTTAAAAAAATTTTAAAAATGTAAAATAATCCCATTATTTGTGGAATAGTTGCATTTTATTCTATTGATTTTAAAAACTTAAAAGTCAAACTATTTAATTATATAAAATATACAATTAACATATATTATCTACTTAATTAATAATTTTAATAAATGAGGTGATTTTTCAAGATATATTTAAATAGGGATTATAATATTAATATTATTTTAGTTTTATTTTATGTAATAAATAAGTTAACTTATAATATATAATTTATTGATCAAGTCAATAAATTATAAGTTAACAACTATAAGTGTTTCTTATACTAATTTATTAAAAAAAAAGTTCTAATTTAATAAGTTACCTAAAATAGCTTATAACTTATAAGTTATTATCTCTTCAATTTTTTTAAATCTATTCTTATTTTTTTTATTACTTTACAACTCATATCCTTTGTAACATAAATCTAAATATTTTTAATAAAATATAATTAATTTAATTTTAATATAATTATATACTAATTTTAAATTATAAATATATAAATATATATATGTAAATAAATAATATCATAAAATATAATTAATTATATTTTAAGTAATTATAATTTTATTATAAATAATAATAAAATAAAATTTATGTAAGTGAATATATATAAGTTTATAAAATATAATTAATTAAATATTAAATATTATATTTTTATTTTAAATTTGTTAATTATGTTAATATAATTTAATTTTTAGATAAATATAAATTATTTTAATTATATATATTTATATTAATATATCCTTTTATCTCATTTTATAATTTCAGTTAGTTCAATAGTTAATTTTATAAAACACTTTAAATAGTTTATTAGTTATCAATTATTAACTATTAGTTAATTTATTAGCTATCAATTAATTTATTAATTAATTGAAAAAAATGGAGCCTTTATGTTAGCTTATTGTTTTATTTTCATAAATATTTCTATGTTATGTAATTAATAAAAACTAAATTAGTTATATAAAATTTTAATTAAATACTTAAAAATAAATTGTGAAGTTATCAGCTACTTACAAGAAATGGGGCCTTTATGTTAGCTTATTATTTTATTTTTATAAATATTTCTATGTTATGTAATTAATAAAAACTAAATTAGATATATAGAATTTTAATTAAATACTTGAAAATAAATTGTGAAATTATATGCAAAGAAAGATGTACCAAAATAATACATAATAATATTGTAATTTTAATTTAGAAAGTTAATAAAAAAATTATATCATTTAATAGAACAATTAATTAATGAATAATAAATTTTATTTTTAAATTTCTTATATTTTGAAAGTTCGATTTACAAATTTTTGAATTTCCAAAATTAATAAAAGTAAAATGTGAAAAGCTAAAAAAGGAAACATTATGCATTCTCCTCCGAGAATTAAATAAAACATAATTAATTTATAAATCAGAGAATAAAAGTGTATATTTAATCCGATTCTTTTAACTTTATGGTAGAATTCTACTCTTGGTTCTAATGTTCTACAGGGACCCAACAACGGGCTTAAATATCGAATTACGCAAATTTCGTAAACAATTTACCGTTTTACGGCAGTTTAGAAATATTTTACTAAAATACGTGGGAGTTGGAGGCGCCATTCAAACTGGCGCCCTCCTCCTTGGAGGCGCCGTTTCAAGTGGCGCCCTCCATGCGGGAGGCGCCATTTTGACTGGCGCCCTCCGTATGGAAGGCGCCATACCAAAAGGCGCCCGTTTTCAAACGTTTTCAAATTTAAATTCGAAATTTGAATTTTAAACTGGGAGGCGCCATTTCATCAGGCGCCTCCCCCCTATTTATACCCGTCCCTCCTCCCTCAAACCCTCCCTCACACTTGCGCAGCCGTCTCCTTTCTCAAACCCTCTCACTCAGAAGCCATTTCCCAATTCTGCTTCTCTTTTTTATTCGCAAAACTTGTAGCCACAGTTCGTTCATCAATCATCATCCGTTCTTATTTTTGTACATTGCATTCTTAAGCATTTTTTACGTTGGAGCAAATCTGATCCCAATCAACTCTTGTTTGGTTAGTATATTTGTAATTTTTATTATTATGTTATATTTTTTTAAATTAATGATTATGATTTATGATATGAAGTGATGATTAAAGAGTTAGAAAAATTTCTGTTAGAATTTATAAATTTTATTTATTTAAGTTTTAATATTTTTTCTATTTATATTATAATATTTATTTTATGTTAATATTATGATTTATGATATGAAATGATGATCTTGGATTTAGAAAAGATTTATACAAATTTATATGATATGTGATAGTTTATATTTTTTACTGATTAGTATTTTTATATAATTTCTGTATGTATATTATAATTTATATTTCATGTTGATTATTATGATTTACGATGGGAAATGATGATTTACGATTTAGAAAAAAATCATATAAATATATGTGATCTGTGATAATTTGTTATTTTCATATAAATATATGTGATCTGTGATAATTTCTGTTATAATTTATAAATTTTATTTGCTTAAATTTTGATATTTTTTATATTTATATTATAATATTTATTTTATGTTAATATTATGATTTAAATTGTGAAGTGGTGATCTAGGATTTAGAAAAGATTTATACAAATTTATATGATATGTGATAGTTTATGTTTTTCACTGGATAGTATTTTTATAATTTCTGTATGGATATTATAATTTATATTTCATGTTGATTATTATTATTTATGATGGGAAATGATGATCTAGGATTTAGAAAAAAAATTTATAAATATATGTGATCTGTGATAGTTTGTGATTTTTATTGGTTAGTGTTTGTAGATTTTTTACATTTTTATTAAAATTTTTAATTTATTTTGATTATTATGGCTTATAATGTGAAGTGATGATATAGGATTTAGAAAAAATTGAAACTTTAACATATTATATTTGTTAGAAAACTAACAAGTTATTGACAATATTTTTTTTACAATCAGTAATTATATTTTATAATTTATGACAATATTTTAAGTTTTTGTTAATGATATTTTTTAAATAGTATATTTTAAATTTAAAATACATCAACTGAAAGGTCTTGGAGGGTTTACAGTTCGTAAATAATTTGTTTCTCATTTCATGTACCTTGCAGATGATTTTCTTTTTTATTTCTTCAATCATTGTATTAAAAGTTGAAATAGAATATATTGAATAATATTAATTTGATATAATATAATTTTTTTATGCGTCAAGTTATTTTTTAATGATCAAATATGTTCTTTTTGAAAAATTCATGTTATGAAAAACGCTGATTGAAATAACTAACTATATATTTTAGTTTTAATGAGATGATTTAGGAATAAAAATTAATTATTTTTTAAAATTCATTAATATTTTCTTGATATAAAAAATCGAACAATATATTTTAAATTGAATATACATGAATAAAATTTTATATATATTGTTTTTTTTATTCATTTAATATATTATCTTACAAAATAAATTTAATTTAGCGTGATTGTTGCATAATTTTACAATTGATGCAATAACATCTAATAACTTTTACTTAAAGATTGAAATTATTAAATTATCTAACAAATTTTTCTTTCATGCAGAGGCTTTTTGTTGTTTACTTCTCCGAATACTTACCGGTTAGTATTTTTAGGAATTTTATGCTTATACTATAATTTGTATAAAGTCATAGTGAAAATATTTTTTATATCGGTAGAAAAATTTATTTAGAATATTATGATATTAATAATATAGAATTATTTATTTTATATTGATTGTTATGATATGTGAAGTGAAATTATGATTTAAGATGTGAAGTTATGATTTATGAAAATGTCGTATGACTTTATATGTAATGTGATAGGTTGTGCTATTAAAATAATAACAAACGAGATAAAAAAGGATGTCCTAATATAGGTGTAACGACCTAGGTGAAAGCCATATTTAGAGAACTGGATCATGTGAGATCTTAATGTATCATAAGAGAGGTACTAAAAAGGATCCTGGGAAGTGTGAATGTAACCAAAAGCCTTGAAAAAGTAGGATACTGTTATTACAAATTTGGACTTTTTTGCATTTAAATAGTAGATATTGTAGATGGAAGAGTAGTTAACGTACCTGAAAAAAATATAGGTATCCTTGGTTTATTTAGGAAGAATTAAGATATATATGGAGGTATTGACAATAATAATGTGTACATACTTTTAGTTGCTATTTGGTAGTAGGTGTGAACGGAGGAAAAAAGTCATAAAAATAAGAAAGATAGTGTATTTGATTGGCTAACTAATTTAATTAGTATAATTTGTACAAAATCACTAAGAAACATACTATAGTTGAAAGAGATAAACAACACCATAGGTAAAATTATATAGTCAAATTTTATATTAATTTTGGAAAAGAAATAACTTTAGATTGGTCGAAGAAAATAATCCTATTATTTCGTAGAATTAACAGAATACCTTGCAAAGTAGTAATACATCGCGTTCATTTTTAATTATAGTATTAAATACTAGTATACTCATTTATGAGAACAAAATTTGTATATGAGACTACTTCTCCATGTGAGGGTGCAGCGAGTATTGTGCAGCTAAAAGTAAGAAGATGAAGAAAAGTTTAATTGCGTTTATATATTCAAATGGTACAATTCTTGAGGGATCAGAGGGGATAATGTACGATGGACCTCCCCCAAAGGCATTGAAATTAAGAGGATGCAGCAGCATGGATGTTTTGCGGGAGAGAATTCATGGCCGACTAAAGCTTCACGAAGATCAAGCTGTGGGGAAGATTGTTTACAGGTTTCCACAGCATCAAACAGAGGCTCAGTACATGGCATACGAATTGGATGACGATGAAGACTTAGCATGCGCGATAGCAAGCTACGAACAACATCCGGCGATGACAGCCATGGAATTGTACGTGGACGTGATCACATCCGAATTGCGCGCTGGCAACCTTGATTTTGATGTAAGAGTTCCAAGAACTGCACCACCCGTGGATCCAACAGTTTATGTTAACACTGGTTGTTCGATGGTGCGGGATGGGTCTCCTTACACAGGTGGATTTGAGTTCCATATTTCTGATAGTCATACTCCTGCGTTGGACTCATCTGTTGCAGGTGTTTTCCCGGTAAATGCACCACAAACCTTGGTAGGTTCATCAAGTGCCTTGCCGGTCGTACAAGAAGAAACTATCGATCCCGTATTAATGGATGCCTACCTAGAGTCTGGTTTTGAAGACGATGAGGTGTCCTGCAGTAGCGGTGACGATCGTGACACAGATGATGAAGAACGTGCGGCTACACATGCAGACAGTGTACCAACGCGGTGTGTGAGGAGTGGTAATGCTGCACAAACATCATATGGTGTCCCCCAAGCTGCTGTCTTCTCTGACATTGATTGGGATGCGATACGGAATCCAAATGAATTTTCGGAAATAATGAAGCCAACCTATGATTACGACATGGATGACTTGCAGGTTAGGCAAGAGTTCGATTGCAAGGAGGCTTTAATTGCTGCAACCAAGCATTACCACATCAGAAGGCACCACAGTTATTACGTGGAGGAGTCGGATAGCAGAAGATTAAGCGTGAAGTGCGATAAATTTAGGGACCAATGCAATTTCCACCTCAGAGCGTCGAAACTGAAGAATTGTAACACTTGGACCATAACTAGATTTTCAGGGCCCCACACATGTGTTAATGCTAGTTTGACACAAGATCACAAGTCTCTGGATTCCGAGTATATCAGTTCCTTGATCCTGAAGATGATTAAAATGAAGCAAGAAGTTCCAATCTCGCTTATACAAGAGAGGGTGGAAGGCATGTACGGGTACAAGATTTCGTACAGGAAAGCATGGAAGGCGAAACAAAAGGCAATTGTCAAGGTGCACGGTGATTGGTATAAATCGTATGAAGTGCTCCCCAAATGGTTAGACATTTTAGGCTACTGTGACCAGGCGCTGTTCAAGTTGGAGTCCCAAGAATTTGTCACAGCTGATAATCGTGTCGATCCGCAGAAACATGTTTTCAACCGAGTTTTCTGGGCTTTCAAGCCATGCATTGCCGCATTTCCTTACTGCAAGCAATTCATACAAGTTGATGGCACGCACCTGTATGGCAAGTTCAGGGGCGTGCTACTGATTGCTGCGACCCAGGACGGTAACAAATGCCCCGTTCCTCTTGCCTTTGCCATTATTGACAGGGAGAACTATGAAAACTGGAGTTGGTTTTTGGCATTACTGCGGGTAAATGTCACGAACAAGCAAGGAATATGCTTGATATCAGATCGGCACCGAGCTATCAAAGATGCTGTGGCCACCGAAGGCCTGGGATGGCAGCCTCCTTATGCTTATCACCGGTATTGTATCAGACACATTGCCAGCAATGTTCGCAAGAAGTGCAGGGATGACAATGTGAGGAAAGCTGTCCTTAAGATTGGTATGTGTTATAGCATAATTTCTTTATTGGACCTTTCTTTTATAAATTTGTGCACCTGGTAGTTCATTTTAGTTAACCTATTTGTCTCCTTCCATTCAGCGTACGAGCCCAGTTGGGGAAAGGCCATGGAGAGATTGGACAATCTTAGCAAAGTCAATGAGGAGATCCATAAGAAGTTGACCGCTATTCCGAACGAGAAGTGGATGCTTGCTTATGACGAAGGCAGAAGATACGGTCATATGACGACTAACATTGTAGAGTGCATCAATGGCCTCTTCAAAGGACTAAGGAAGCTGCCAATCACAGGACTTGTCCAACAAACATACTATAGATGCGTCAAGTACTTTGTGGAAAGGGCAAAAGAAGCGCACGCTGATCTACAACAAGGACACAGATACGCCAGCAGATTCAGACAGGAGCTTGCGACTATCCAGTCACGTGCTTCTTTTTACCACGTTCGTGCTTACAATAGAGAAGGGACTAGGTTTGAGGTGATGGAGGGCCCTGATATGGCCATGGGGTCATGTGGAAAGGTCATCCAAGTGTTATTAGACAAAGGGCAATGTGAATGTGGACAATTCCAAGCATATAGGTATCCCTGCGCTCATATTATTGCTGCCTGTGCCTCAATCAACATATCGTGGGAACTATATGTCGATGCTGTATACAGGCTTGACACGCTACTCAATTGCTACAAATCTGAGTGGTGGCCTATTGGGGATTGGTCGCAATGGAATAACCTACCACCATTCCCTGTCCTAGTTCCAAATTATGGAAGATTACGTGCAAGGGGACGACCAAAGTCGACCCGAATCAGAAATGAGATGGATTGGCCTCAAGAGAGCGGTGTAAAGCAAAAATGCAGTCATTGTAAGATGGAAGGACATAATCGTAGGCGTTGCCCACTGCTTCATGGGGACCAAGGCCCTTCTACACCTTGATTTTTACTGTTTACTTTCGCATGTATGCTTCAAAGTATGTTAACCAATATCATAAGTGTAACGGTTTCCCACAAGTATTTTATTTTTTACGGTTGTAAATTTGCACATTATTATGTATATAAAGGTTACCCCATTACTAGTAATGTGAAATTTTTTATTATCTGACATTTTGTGATATTATTTATATATATTGCACCTTAAATTTAAGATAGTTTATGATATTATTTATGATATTAGTTATGCCTTAAGGCTGTACTTAAATTGGACAACATCTTTAAGTTTGTGTGTGTTTGAATTTCATTCCAATGCAATGCCTGTCGTGGCAGATGGCATCCACATCTCGACGCGTTGATCCTGGACCACGCGATCCTTCTCTGTTGACCGCTCAGGCCTCACACATATCCCAGTCGATTTGGGCAGGCCATGTATGGAAATAGCTACACCTTAATTAATCCAAGTATTAATTGTTTATGAATTGTCATACGTTATAGTTGGTGTTATTTTTTCTTTTTGCAGCCTGACCGTGTGCTTAGGATTCGACGAGCTCATCACTACCATCACCAGCCGCCGCCGGAGTTGATTGTCCCCTTTCTGTGAGAGGCAGGCTTCCACGGCTTGGCGATGTGTGAGTTTGTGTTGATCGACCACCAGTTGATCAGTGCTCTTGTGGAGAGGTGGAGGCCGGAGACGCACACCTTTCACATACCGCAGGGAGAGACGACTATTACCCTGCAGGATGTTGCTTTTCAGCTCGGCCTACCCATTGACGGTCGAGTAGTGACGGGGCCCACTGTGTGGGGGTGGGGAGGCCTGATAGAGGAGTACTTGGGACTCCAGTTACCGGTGGATGAGAATGTCATCCGAGGGGGGCGACTGAGGATGAGTTGGTTGGAGAGGCATTTCACTCATCTTCCAGATGATGCGGATGAGGTGACAGTGCAGAGATTCGCCCGAGCTTACATTTTACGTCTCATTGGTGGGACGTTATTTCCATACCATTCCGGCACATACGTCCACCTCATGCACTTACCATTGATCGCACACTTACATGAGGCTGGGACGTACAGTTGGGGGGCTGCTTGCCTGACATACCTGTACAGAGAGCTTTGCAAGGCCACCACACCGGATTACAGAGAGATAGGAGGTTGTTGCCTACTACTGCAGCTCTGGGCCTGGGATAGATTTCTCACTATCGCCCCCGCGATAGCTATTTTAGACATACCAGAGGGGGATGCAGGGATTGGCCCCTTAGCGCGCAGGTTAGAAAATATTTCAACATTCACTTATAATTAAGTTTGCCATGAAGTTGCCTAACTTTGTTATTGAACCTGGCAGGTGGCACTATCAGAAGATGTTCCAGGATAGTCCGGCACACAGCCTACCCCATTACAGATACGTGTTGGACCGGCTTCGACTTGACTAGGTACGCAGGGGGTTTTTACAATCACTAATTTCAAGGCTTTGTCCAATCCACAATCGTATTTAAATCACGTGATACATTTGTAACTCCAGATCGTCTAGATCCCATACACTGAGGAGGTCATCGCATCACTGCCTTAGTACTGCTTTGACGGGCAGCGACACCTGGACAGCAGTGGTGCCGCTCATTCACTTCCAGATTGTCGAGTGGCACCAGCCTGATAGGGTTTTACGGCAGTTTGGACTACGCCAGGCTATTCCAGAGCCACCGAAGCAGGTGGCGGAGGTCCACTGCCTTCACTTGTCCGGTCGGCATGACGAGGAGTGGCACATCCGCCATCAGCTATATATTGCACTATGGGATATTCGGCGAGATTTGTGCGTTACCGCCGAGCCGACGACACGCCTAGTTCTGGGACCACGTTCCGATTACATGACATGGTACAGACGGGTTACCAGACGGTGTATTACACCTATCGGGGGAGCGCTTGACCTTGTGGTAATTTTGTGTGCTAATTTTTTGTATCTGATTTTCTTTAAATGCATTAGTATTATAACTAACTTTAATGTCAAAAATTTGCACAGGTAGATGAGGTTTCTTCATTACAAGACTTCACTACCCCTGAGGGGCTGGCTATGTTCACCTTCGATGCGCTTAGGTCAGCGACGGAGTCCATCCTTCATGCGATTCAGCAGGTTGATCATGTCATTATTGATTCGCATGTGGAGCCAGCTCCCCAGGCCCATCACATCCCAGACCCTCCGGAGGGCTGACCATGATCAGCCTCGCTCTCGCCGACGACGTCGCACTGCTCCACGGCATACGTCGCAGGCTGATGTTCCGCCCGCTCCAACAGTGCAGCAGATTCCACCTTCGACTGCCCAGGAGACCATGACGATGATGCCTGATCTTACTGCTCCATCTCATTTGCACCCTACTACACCTGATGATCCTTCATCCTCCACCACGTTCCCAGCCGTACTATTTGGGCCGTCATCATCTCAGATGTACCAGCCCCTTCCTGGTGTTCCATCCTCATTCCAGGCATTTCCACATGCACCAGGAGTTTCATCTGCATTCTATGCCTTTCCTCCTGATGATGCTGGTCCAGCGCAGCCATATCATCCTGTATTTGATTGGCATACTCAGGATCAGGGATTAGCGCATGGTGGCATGATGACAGATGACTCAGAGCTTGTAGATAAAGGTAGAGGTGGAGGCAGAACGGGAGCCAGGGGTGGAGGCAGAGCGGGAGCTGGAGGTAGAGCAGACACAAACACCGGGGATGTGACTCCCGAACCTGCGCAGAGGGTTAGTAGATACGGCCGCCACATTACCGATCCTGGACGTGGGACTGGACATCACTTGCGTAGACATTAGCTATCTTTTCTATGTTTTTTGTATATTTGTATATTTGTGTACATTTATCTTACTACTTTATTGCCAGACATCAACAATTAGGATGACTTTACTACTTTAGTGCCAGACATCAACATTTAGGATGACTTTACTACTTTATTGCCAAACGTCAACATTTAGGATGCTTCTAATTACTACCACTTTTTTAATTGCTTGCGTAGGAATAATTACAAATAACAATAAATCACGAAGATCATTGCAATATTTAATTTTATTTAAAAAATGATGATAAGGACATCTTCCACATATAATAACTAATATTATTAATTATCATACTTTCACAACTGTTATAAATATCTACTTGGTTAAAAGACCAAAATACGTTTACTTCATAAACTATTTTCCGTTTTACCGCAATTTCGAAACTATTTACCAAAATACGCAGGGCGCCAGCTGAAGGCGCCTTCTAACATGGCGCCTTCGCTGTAGCAAATTTCACTGGGGAGGCGCCATTTCACCTGGCGCCTACCCAGCAAACTTAGGTTTAGAACTTATGGGGCTGGGAGGCGCCAAGTGAAATGGCGCCTCCACAGTCCCATTTTATAAATTAATTAAGTTTAATAAAATTATATATTTATTTATATAATTTTAATTTTATTATAATTATATCTTAATTTTTACGACTAATATAGATAAATAATATCATAAAATATAATTAATTAAATTTTAAAAATTATAATTTCGTTATAAATAATGATAAAATTAAAATTATATAAATAAATATATAAATTTATAAAACTTAAATAATTTATAAAATGGGGCTGTGGAGGCGCCATGTCACTTGGCGCCTCCCAACCCCATAAGTTATAAACTTAAGTTTGTTGGGTAGGCGCCAGGTGAAATAGCGCCTCCCAGCCCGCGCAGTGAAATTCGCTGTAGCGAATGCGCCATATTGAAAGGCGCCTTCAATGGCGCCCTGCGTAATTTGGTAAATAGTTTCGAAACTGCGGTGAAGCGCAAAATAATTTATGAAATAAACGTATTAGCCTATTTTAACCTATCTATTCTTTTTTTATTTATCGTGTGAAAGTAAATAAATAATATTAATTATCATACTTTCACAAAAATTCATGTCTCTAGGGTGCACAGTCAACACAATCACCGCCTAATTAATTTAGAAATGAGGAGCAAGGGTGCCATGGGCCAAAAGTGCCATATCGCCTATCGTTCCTTCCCTTCAGCGCGAACGATGCCATTTCGTCTAGCGTACCTCTACACGTCATTTGGCGTCTCTCCATCGTTGTTCGTATCTTCTGTGCTTATTTCGATAAAATGTTTCGAGCGAACGATGAAACGAATAATAATTTCTTAAAAAATAATTAATCGGTACTTTTCACTCTCATTGCCAAAATATTTTATCATTCTGATGAAATAAAAAATATCTAATTCATGTTATAATTCCGATTTCATTACAAAATGAAAAGATTATTGAAACGAAATAATCAGATTTTTTTAAATTTTTAGCTATCTTCAACCTCGCCAGTTTACATTCATTCTGTCACAAAATAAACAAAATTTTATTCAAATAAATACAAATGGACAAGCATATTATTGGAATAAATATAAAATAAGAAAAATATATTTATTACATTATATTTCTTTTCATTTTTAGCTATCTTCAACTTTGTATATAAAGAATATTTTAGTATACTCAATAAATTTACTTATGTGTAATGACATATTAAATAATGACTTGTAATAATATAATTCCAAGCGTTAGAAGTTTATAATTTCAAAAATTGATAAAAATTAACTGTCATTGCATAAAATTTTGACAGACATTAACGTAAATTATGTAATTATTCTTTATTGATCCTATATTTTTTAAATAATATTTAATTATTTACTAAATATTTATTATTTTTATTCATTATATTATTATCATTAACTACTTTCTTATTTAATTCCTATAATAAATTTATGTATTAGATATCAAAGTGGAGTTAACATATTTTTATATGACATCAAATATAATTATAAAATAAGTAATTTATTTTCAGTTACAATCATATATTATTTATTTTTATAATTTTTATTTTCAAATGATATCAACATTAATTAATTTCAAAAGGAAAAAAATGAAAAAATTTGACCGAGGGCGCCACCTTGAATGACGTCCTCGGAGCTCCCCAAAGGCGCCATCGTGGATGGTGCCTCCGCCCATGAGGCGCCACACTAAATGGCACCTCCCGCCACCATACGTATTTCGATAATATATTTCGAAAAAACAGTAAATCGGTAATAAGTTTTGTAAAAAACATTATTTTGGTATTTTACCCCTCAACAACGTCTCATATTACGATTGAATGAAAAGTCTTTGAAATCCAAACATATTTCTACATGGACGGCTCTGATTGAACGATAAGTCTTTGAAATCCATCACATCAACGGCGGTTACGCCCTCTGCCTATTCGACGAAATCGTGTCACTCGGAAAAAACAAACCCAATGTGACTAGAAACGCGCACGAAATCACCGCGCGCATTCTAGCAAACTGGCCTATATAACCCGAACGTTAGAACCGCCCTTTTCTCATTCCTTTTGCTTCACCTCGTGTATGAAACTTGTGTTTCCCGGCGAGTTCCAAACAAACCCACCTCAATCTTCTTCCTCTGAGGATTTCTCCTTTATGGCGTTGTCTCACATTTTCTCGAGAAAATCCCTTTGAGGGGCTGAAATTCGCTCTTTTTTGCTCTGTTTCTTGAACTGTGACTTTGTATAGTGATTGTCGTTTCTCTATGTAAAATGGTTTGTGTAGGTCTGGGTGAAGACAAAGGGAGAGTTTCGCAATCGAACTCCATGGCTATGGTTCCCGAGAGATCGAGGCCTCTGCACAATTTCGATTTGCCGTGGTTGAAGTGGGGGAATCAGAGGCAACTGAGGTGCATGAAAGTCAGTGATAATTCCGACGCCGCCGGCGGCGGCCCTTGCGACGCTTCAAGCAATGGGGGTCGGCGATCTCCGGTGATTAGCTCGGAGAACTTGGCTGCGACTCGGAAGAGGGAATTAGAATCAAGGGCTGACAAGAATGGGAGGTGTTCGGAGAAGAAGATGAGAACGATTAATCCCAAATTGAGAATCGAGGATGGGATCGAAGCGGTGAGGAAGAAGGTAATGTTTGATCTGAGAACTGCAGCGGATGAGATAAAGGATAAGATTTTGAGAAAGGAGATGGTGGGACAAAATGAAGAAGAGGAGGGAGATAAAGAATCATTGCGACCAGCGGTGGCGGCATCAGAAGTGATGCCGTGGAATCTGAGGACCAGGAATGCTGCTCGCAAGGCTTCGATTGGCGGAGAAGGTGGAAGAGGTTTGAATATTGAAGAAAAAAAGAAACCCAATTACTCACCTTCAAGGACGGAGGATGGCGTCAAGTCGCCGAGATTGGAGAACACTTCTCCGGAAAAGAAGGAAAGATTGAAATTTTCAGTGGCACTTTCGAAGACCGAGGTTGAGGAAGATTTCATGGGGATTGTAGGCCACCGACCACCTCGGAGGCCAAAGAAGAGATCCAGAACTGTGCAGAGACAATTGGATGTAAGTGGATTCACCTGGGCATGTTCTTTTGTTTTTGAGTAATTCTCATTGATCGATTCTAGCCTTTTTATTGTTTGGTTTTCTTTCTGCGTGAAGTTTTATTTCCCACTTCTGATTTTCTTTGCAGTCTCTTTTTCCTGGTCTTTGGTTGACAGAGGTTACAGCTGATTTGTACAAAGTTTCAGCTGCTCCCGATGATGGCAAGGTATATGAATCACTAGTGATCTTTTCAACATTTGATTCCATCCTTTTTAGTTTGCATCAGACAATTGTAATCAGTTGAGCTATATTTTCCTGATTTCGTCCCCTTGTTCAAGGAAAGAATGAAGATCATCCTACTGCACTTTTAAATTGAATTTCGCAGAAGAATTTCATCTACGTTCTATATTTTTATCTTGATTTTTTTTTTAATTTTCTGTTAATTAATACTTCAATTCGCTCTCTTGCAGATGTGGCAATAACCTTGGTGGCCAAAGTTAGCAACTTTGAAGGCTCTGTTTGCTGACTGGTGTTAATTTAGTAACAATAGCTAAATCATGGGTGGGATGTTGCATCTTTCTGAAGTGTAGTTTCATAAATGAGTTAATTTTTCCCAGCAACATCTGTTATATGTTCTGGTGCTTTAAAAAGTGTTGATTTTGATTTGATAAATATAACTTATTTTGTTTATAGGAATATTACACCATGGAGAAAAGATTCTTGGATAGTGGATACCTTGGTAAAATGGAGGAGAATGCTGTTTTTAGCTGTAATCCTCAAGTTTCATTTCAGAAAAGAAACAAAGTTAGTATATTCAAATTTGGAAAAGAAACAAAGTTAGTATATTCAAATTTTATTTTCTCTAATCTATACTACTTCTGAGGGAGTTTTTTTTTTTTCTGTGAAGTCTGCTGTATATTTGAACAAAATTAACTCCCACGTTTATTGATGTGCTTCTTGGCCTATTTGGTAGGGTTTGGATCTTTGTCATAAGTCAATGCTCCTTTTTGTTGCTACTTGCTTTTTGCCTTCACACTTGAAAACAAATAAACGATAAAAACAGGCTGGCGGCTTGGAGGAATAATGCTACAGTTATTCTTACTGAATGTTAATACATAGTTATATGTTTCCAACTTACTTTACAGAAGGATTGGGAGATCTTAATTGACTGAAATGTAATTGCAATAGTAATGGTTATCCTCAAGTTGCAGGAATTTTTGTGAGTAGTGCTACTTTAAAAAATATTACTTAGCTATTTTCACAACTGGTTACATGACATAATTTAAATTGTTTTAGAGCAGGCTAGACCATATTTACTTAGATTTGCCACTTGCAGAATAGTGTGTAAAGTTGTGTAAAACGGTTGTGAGACTAGCTTTTTACTTTTTCATTTTTCACTAATCTTTGGCTAAGGATGATTCTCAACGCTCTTTGCACTCCCAAAAGTAAATTCTTGGCATTCTGTATTACTGGTGCTAGCTTGGCTCGAATTTACTCTGCTAGGTGAATGATATACTGCAGAACTGTAAATATATAGTTTTCCTTCTTTCTGGTGCTCATTTTCTGCTACTCTTCTGGCCTTCCTAGGGTTTGTGAGCGGGTAGTTCCTGTTTAGTCCTGCATTTTGTATATTTCACTGTCACCAGGATGAACAAGCTTTTGGCAGTCAAGCTCATCTTCATTGATTTTAATGTGGTTTGCTTTATAACTTATTCCTTAAGCAAGCCCTTTCATATTCTTCTCATACCAGTTCAAAAAGCTCTAACTCCTAGATCTTCTATGGTGGGGATGGTAACTTTTTTGTTGGACGTTGGTGCTTTCAAGCTTTCTTCCTTCTCCTCTGTCTCTTTCTTATTCATCTTGTCCCAATAACTGTTTGTGATAGAACTGCAGTAAATTCCAATGGAGTGGCCCTTGTGAACTCCCAAAAAAGGATGAGCCCAACTTCACATGTTGAAGTTACCCATGTGGCCTATGGTTTTATAACCGTTTCATTATATTAATCATACTCTTCTTTTCTGTTTTCCTTCTGTAATTCCCTTCCTAACTAAATATACTAATCATTGCAGGATGAAGTAAGGCTACATTCACTTATCTTTTCATAAACTATCATTCATTGCAAGAGCGTGCACCTTTAACACGATTTGGTTTGAAAATACTTAATTCAATAACCACAACTCTGGTCAAACTGTTTGTGAACTTGGTGCCGCTTGGATCAATTAAAGAAACGGGAAGGAATCAATAAAAGAAAACAAGAGAATGAGAATATCTTATGATTATTTACTTTATTTGATTTAAATAAAAAAGGAAATCAAATTTCTTTGATTCACTTTAATTTGATTCCCTTTGTTAATAATTGGTACCAATTAATTTATTTTTAATATTATTAAAATAATTATTATCTTGATTTTTATAATTATTATCTTTTTTATTTATTATTATTTTACTTATTATGATTAAGTTTACTTTTGTTATTTATAATTATATTTATATTTTATTATTTATTATTATTCATTCTATTATTATCTAATATTTTATTAATTTTATAATTATTTATCCTTTTAATATTGTTAATTTTTTTACTTTCATTATTTATTTATTATTTGGTGTCAATTATTATTGTTATTATTATTGCTATTTTATTTTTATTATCTATAAATATTAATATTATTATTGAAGATAAAAAACTTAAAATTTAAAAATGAGGAAATTATATGTTATGAAAAATTAGGGGAAATCATGATTACTCATTTAACTGTAATAACATTGAGGGAAGATAGGGAAAAGGAATACGATTTTTCCAAGTCAAAACACTTACGGAGAAAATAAAAACTCTCAATTCCATTTCCCATTTTTAATTGCCCCGAATTAGGCTCCACATTTGTGATTTTCTATGATTTTCTATGTGCATAAAATATGCCAAGCCAATATCATCTTTCCCTGTTTCTGACACAAGATGGAAAATGATTTGAAATGTGCGAGTTTGAAGCATAAATTCACCAAGATCATAAATCAATATTTACCGACGATAAAAAGTTGGAAAATTATACAAAATTATATCATAAATGGGTTGTGAGCCTCAACAAATTCAAGCAATTTCTTTGAAATTAATAAAACAATAATAAACAATTATATGAAAAGTAAAGTACTTGGAAATGCAAAAAAAAATAAGAAAGAAGAGAATACTAATGATTTTTATAAAGGTTCCATGGTTCAAAAAGAAAGGCATTTGGGTCTATTTTTCTTTTTTCAATCTACTAAATTTCACTTGAGTTATCCACTAAATCTTATTAAGTTTATAGCACCTAACTTTACATGATCTTCCTAATCTTCACCTATATTTACAAAATTCATCCAATCTTTACTAAGATTTCAAACCACCTAGTTTTACAAAATCAACCTAATCTATGCTAAGATTTCAAACACTATATAATTTTACTATATTCTCACCAATCTCCATTAGGATTTCAACATATCAAGGAATATTTCTCCACAATCTCTTCAAGAGAACTTACAAGAATCAGTTAGCACTTTGCTAGAATGGATATAAAAGTGGAAGGTCATAGTTTCTTAGAGAGAAAATACAAGATGAAACTTAAGCGTTTTAGCACTAAGATATGCAAGTTTTAGATCATTGATACTTCATTTTTTAGGGTTTTAGGGTACTTATAGATGTAAATAACTTGATTGCTAAGTATAATTACTGCCTAAGTTGGTGTGGCTTGTTTAGGAAATTTGTTTTGTTGATTGGAAAGTATAGTGGATAGCTCAACCACGTTTTCTTTCTTATGTGCAATTTTTCTCAAAAGAGCAAGTTCCTTACGTTTTTGCCTATAGGCTAGATTTTGAATTTTGGTAAAAGACAAATTTGTAAATAATAGTAAAGCAATTTAAATTTAAAATTTGAGTAAAAGTGTTGCCTAATTCGCCTCCTCTCCAAATAAGCATAGTAAAATAATATATAGTAATGTAGCATATGTTGCTTTTCACTATAATATTCAAATGTCTTTTTTGCTTTTTGACCACTTTTTGACTCACCATTGTATAAAGTATAATTAATTAAGTTAATAGCCAATGAGATCAATAATAAATAATAAAGCCTATTAATTTAAATAGTAATTAAACATTATAGGCTTTCTTAGTCTTCAAGTTTGTCACACTCAAAATTTAAATCAATGGAGAGAAATTTTAATCATATGGGGTAATATGAAATGAAATATAATGAGGCTTGGATGATAAAAGAGTAAAGGCCCAATAATTTTGTAGACCTATCAATTTAACCAAATAATCAAACAGGCCCATATAAATTGGATTGCATAAAAGATGATCATATAAATCCAATAATCCAATTTATCATTTCATATAAAATTATTTGAAAATACATAATCTCAAATTAATTTTCCATTTAGTTCCTTATTCTTTTCATTTTTTATGATATTAACTCTATAAAGTTTTTAAATTAAATAAATCACTATATGAAGACTTTAAGGTATCAAAATAAGTATACTTTGAGCATTCATTCATAGTATTAGAGCATAATATGATTATAATATCTAGGTATAATGTATCAAAAAATGCTCCTTCTAAATATTTGTCACTGCCCTTGAGTATATGCATAAAAATTTCATAAAAACTTGCAATTTTCCTTAATTTATATTTTAACATCATTGGAACTAACAAGCAAGGAAGTAAATGAAACGCAAAATGCAAAGAAAAAGCAATCATGCAAAATGCAATCAATCTATTAGAACAAAAACCAATATATAATCAATGTAGTAAGCTAGTATCCTTATCCTCCTTTTTGAAATCAAACAAAGCTTTTGAAATAGTTAATAAAGCAATGTAAGTAATTAATGAGCTAATAAAAAACTAATATGCAATTATGTACAAGAGTTTTTGGAGAAATAGAATAGCAGAACCATAAAACATTAGGTAAAATAATATTAAAGCAATTTAAAGCAGTCAAAATATTTTATAAATTAATACAATAGGGATAAAAATTAGAAAATTAAAAGAATGGATACCTTTTTTGTAATTTGTGAAACAAATCGTTAAAACATTTTCTAAGTTTTA
This sequence comes from Sindora glabra, assembly GCA_020226215.1. Classification (NCBI taxonomy): domain Eukaryota; kingdom Viridiplantae; phylum Streptophyta; class Magnoliopsida; order Fabales; family Fabaceae; genus Sindora; species Sindora glabra. Next base: position 42,743,393 of record CM035236.1, on the reverse strand, counting down.
ACCAATAGAGATGAAAATCAAAAGGAAAGAAAAAGAAAAACACTTAAAGGAAAATTTAGAAAAATCAAAAGTTAATCAAAATAATTAAAAATAGATAAATAATTTAAATAAAAAATAGAAATTTTATGACAAACAACAAAAGGAATATATGCAAGTCCTTTTTGGAAAAAAAAATCAGATAGCAAAAACAAAAAAGGCCAACACAAAGTTCAATGTTCAAGAAACCAATAAATTGAAAAAAAATAAATATAACAAAAAATTAATTAGCATTTAAGGCATCAACATATATATATGATAGAACAAAAAAGAACCGAATCAAAACACTAGCATCCATAACAACAATAACAAATATGTCAACTAGAAATAGATACCAAAGGTAGTTGGGATTAACATTAATATCAGTATAAAAAAACAAGTAGTAATAGAAACAACTAACATTTATAAGAGTTTAATATAAATGTACTATATTAAATAAGACAACTATATTACAATAGTATTTTTCAAAACAATTAAGAGAAATTAAACTGGAGGATATAAAGGAAATATACTATAAGTACTTAGAATATTCCAAAATGATGAAAAAAATAATGACACTAGTACAATTTTTAAATTAGAAGTTTTGAAACAAGTAAATGAAAGACTTAAATTATTTATATTATAAATTATACTAAGAGTGCATAATTTGAGCATCATTCAAATATATAGGACTAAAATTGCATGCCAAGTTAGTGGGTTATTAAAAAGTACTGGGAAAACAAAAGCAAACAATATAGCAATGACATAAACAATAGAAATAAGGTGAAAACAAACGTATTTTTCAAAAGTGAATTTAGAAAAAATCATGAAAGTAAACTCGCTAAATGTAGAAGTATAAAAACCATTATTTGGAAAAATAAGACAATAAAACCAAGTGTAGTTATAAGATAATAAATTGATGTTAGGTAACATTAAAGATAACACAAGCACATTAAGTTTAAATAGTTATTATATAATAGTAGATTTCCAAAATAGAGAGCAAAAGAAACAGAAGAAGGAGTAGAAGAAACAATAAAATGAATAGTAAAACAAAGTATACTAGGTAGAAAATGGAAAATAAAAATGGTTTTCCTCTTTAAGAAAGTGAAAAAAATGAATAACATCATCAATAAAGAGGGTACAAATGCTACAATCTTAAAACATAGAAAATCATAGCAGTACAGTTAAATTCATGTCTAGCAACATTAAAGCATATTATAATAGATTTAAACAAACAACAATGAGTAGTAAATAACTATAACAATGTAAAAAATAGAAAAGCACTTAGATAATAGATATACTAAATGCAATAGGTAATTAATAAACCAAAAAATTAATAACAAAAATAAGAAATAATGCCAACATAGTTTAATCATCATTTAATATTAATAATTAAAATTGTATGCCAAAAAAGAATACTATCTTAGCAATTTTAGCAACTTATACATGTGCTTATTTTAGAAGTCTTGTTTAAAACTAGAAAGGAAAGTATGCACATGCATCATGAAAAAGTATTATGAAAGAAACAAATTACTTCTTCTAAGGCTTGGATAGAGATGGAAGTTTGTTCTGGTTCACAATTAGTGTCATCAATTTATTCTTCTTTTCACAAATATTCCCAATTCATTATTCTACTTTAAAAATTCCTGAGTTGCATAGAAGAGTCTTATAAATCTTTGTAAAATAACTTTTTTTATTCTTAAAGACTTATGCTAATCCATTTCATCAATCCACTTAAAGCATTTCATTTCAGCATTTTCCATTAATTACAAGTTAATTTTTCTGGATTCTATGCATTTACAATTGTAGAAAAATCTAAACTTTTTACATGTAGATGCATCTTTTAAATCATTCTCATTAAAAATATAAGGTTATGCCATTTTTAGAAGTAAAAGGGGAAAGAGTTTGAACTTTAAGAATAAGAAACAAAAATAAAGAAAAGAAATGTTTTGATTGACAGTTAACACAGAATAAAGGATAGAACTTTGAAGATTTTCCAGGTTTAGAAAAGATAAACAATAATTTTTAGAATATTATATCATTGGGTTCTATAAAAAGAAGGAATGTATTAGTTTAAAGTTAAAAAGGTAGAGTGTTTATTAATTAGGTAAGAAAGATAGCAATGATTAGCAAAGAGAGGTATGGTTTGGATGATGGCTTTGGTGAGAATAATGGAAACCTCTATAGATGAACAACGAATTTTAGATTTTTTAAGATTTTGAGGAGACAAAAAAACTTGGAAATTAAACCTAGAAGCAAATAAAATTTAATTATATGCAAATTTCAAAACATTGTAAGCAATTAAGATGGTTAAAACCAAACTTAACTAAGATTTAAACTCTTGACTTCAATTTAGAAGAGACTAGATTGAATATTTCATTAAAATAAAGTAAAATATTGGTGAAAATTTTGAATTACAAGTTTGTTGTTCAGATTTAACACGAAATTCCAAATTTCAAATTCAAATAAGTCCCTATGTAGGAAGGTCAAAAGAAGAAATTTTCAATTTAAATAAGTCCTTTATACGTTGATTACTAACCAGAGAATCCTCCACTTTTTTACAGTTGCAAAGTAGCAAGGAGCTTGCTATTTTGTAGTCATAGCCTTTTAACCTATAGTTTTCAATGTAATTCCGAAGAATGATGCATATAATGTCATATAAACACATAAATGCACATTTACAACATTTAAATTAAAAAAATTCAATCAAAACACACCATACCAAGTTTTTTTCTTATAAAGTAAAATCTATCCTTATGAAGAGGTTTTGTGAAGATATTTATTAATTGATTTTCAATATGTATAAACTCAAGTGAAATATCTACTCTATGCAATGATATCTAATAAAATAATGTTTAATTTTAATGTGCTTTGTTCTTGAGTGTTAAATTGGATTTTTTGTTAAATTTATAGCATTTTTATTATTATAAAAGATAGGAATAGGATTGAATTTCAAACCATAATCCTCAAGTTGCCTTTTTTTTCCACAACATTTGAGTACAACAACTTCTAACTGCCATGTATTTTACTTTAGCCTTTTAAAAAAGTAATTGAAATTGCTTTTTGCTATACTATGATATAAGTTTTTGTATAAAAAATTGACATGCTCCACTTGTCTTTTTTTTTTTTATCTAACTTGCATCTAAATATCTTATAAGGTCAAAATAATTATGCCTGGGATACCAAAGGTCATAGTTCTTTGTCCTTTATAAATAGTTAAATATTCTTTTAATAACACATAAGTGAGATTCTTTAGGATTAATTAATATCTAGCATATAGGCATATACCAAATATAATATCCAATTTATTTGTGGTTATGTAAAGAAGTGAGCCAATCATATCTCTATACCATTTTTTATCAGTCGGTTTACCACTTTTATGTCTATTTAATTTTGAGGATGGATTCATAAAAGTGCTAATTACTTTTCTATTTTCCATTCTAAACTTTTTTAATAGATCATTTGTATATTTTCCCTAATTCATGAAGATTCCTTCTTCTAATTGCTTAACTTAAAGTCTAAAGAAAAATGTGAACTCGTCCATCTTACTTATTTAAAATTCTCCTTTCATGAGATTTGAAAATTCCTTGCATATAAGTTTATGAATGGGTCTAAAAATAATATCATCAACATATATTTGGTAAGTTTGAGAAAATGATTTAGCTTATCCTTATTTTGAAAATTGGGAGGTTATTTCACATAAACTTCCTAATTTAGAAATCTATTTAGCAAAGCATTTTTTACATCCATTTCGTAAAGTTGAAAATTTTTAAACTTGTAAAAGAATGTAACATTCTAATAGACTTGAGTCTAGCAGTAGGTGCATAAGTTTTATCATGATCAATATCTTCTTATTGACTATACCTTTGTTTTGCTTACTTTTCCTTATTTCTTACCACTTTACTAGATTCATCTAATTTGTTCTAAAATACCTATTTGGTTCTAATTATTGGAAGGTTGTGGAATAAGTTTCCACACTTTATTCTTTTCAAATTGGTATACCTAATCTTTTAAAGCTTTAACCTAACTTTCATCATTAAAAGCATTTTATTCATTTTTGGGTTCCATATCGAAAGTAAACATAAGTTAGTTTTATTTGTAGAAGATGATCTAGTAATCATACCATAAGATGGATCACCAGTAATGAATTTATTTAGATAGCTTGAGTGATGTTTTCATTCTCTTGGGAGCTTTTTATTACTTGTTTGAGATGATTTTTAAGGATTTTCAACTTTATTTAAGGAAGATGATTCATTTTCATCTTGTTTAAAGGAGCAATCTTATTACTTTTTTGGAATTTGACTTTCAAATTTAGCATTATCATTTGGTTTAATTTTCTTCTAAGACTACTTAAACATCATCATCTACTTGCTTTCTAAAAGAAGAATCATTAGATTTGTTAGATATAACATGTATGAAATCTTCAATTGTGAAAGTTCTTTCATTGTATACTACATAAGTTTTGCTTAGAGTAGAGTATCCAATAAAAATTCCTTCATCACTTCTTGAGTTAAATTTTGCAAGGTTATCTTTTCTATTATTTAAAATAAAGTATTTGTATCCAGAGGCATAAAAGTAACTAATATTGGATTTTCTACCCATTCATAGCTTATATGAAGTTTTCCTCAAAATGGGTTTTATGAAGCATCTATTTGAAATATAACAAGACATATTTATAATTGTGGCCTAAAAAGATTTTAGTAAATTATTTTTGCAAAGTATGGTTCTAACCATATTTTGTAATGTCTTATTCTTTATTTTCACATCCTTATTTTGTTAAGGTGTTTTAGGACAAGAGAAATTATGATCAATACCATTAATTTCACAAAAGTTTTCAAAACTTTGATTTTCAAATTCCCTATTATGGTTAGTTATAATATTTGCTATGCAAATGCCTTTCTTATTTTAAACTTTCTTACAAAATTTCACATGTGTAAGAAAGTATACCCATGTATATCTAAAGAAGTCATCAATAATGATTAAGTCATACCTTTTTCCTTTTAAGCTTTTCATTTTGGTTGGACCAAATGAGTTTGTATGTAAGAGTTTTAATGGTCCAAAAGTTAAAATCACATTTATTGGTTAGAACGATGATTTCACTTGTTTGCTTTGTTGACTTGCATTATATATGTAATTTTTTTAAAAATTATTTTAGAAGATAAACCACAAGGTTTTTCTTGGAAAGATTTGAAATAAGATACATATTGACATGGCCATATCTTTTATGCCATAACCAACTTTCATAATTTGTTAATGCGAAATATGTTAAAGAATTTGAATAAATATTTAACATATTTGAAACATAAACATTGTTAATCATTTTTATAATAAAATAAATCTTATTTTCCTTTTTATCTTGAATAAAATAATGAGAAGATTAAAAAATAACTCTACAACCTTTATCACAAAGCTAGCTGATACTTAAAAAATTATGCTTGAAACCATCAACCAAATTAACATTATCAATGGAAGTAAAACCTATATCTATGTTACCAATATTGAGGATTTTGCATTGAATGTTATCTTTGAGTGTTACATTCTTACCATTAATAGGCTTGAAAGAAGAGAACTTGCTTTGATCTTCAATTATATGTCTTAAGCAACTACTATTTAGAAATTAATCATCCTTTTTTATTGTAGTTTTAAGACACACTTATAACAAAAGGTTGGATTTTCTTAAGTACTCAAATCTTTATGGAAATTTAGAGGTTAGTTGAAGTATTCTTTTTATTGATTTGCTTTTTTGGTAAACATCTATACTCCATCCTCATATTTGTTCTTTTTCTTATATAATAAGAAGATGCTTTATGTCCTTTATCTTCACGGTGGTTATAAGCAATGTAAGGACTTAATGAGCAAAAGACTTTCATAAAGGATTTTTGTAATATTTTTCATAATATGAATAAGAATATCCCGATCCTTCTTTTACCAAATAATATCTTTAAACACTTAAAAAAGTATCTAAGTTATTCTTTTATTTGACAAACTTAGTGAGATCATTAGTTACATTATTAATTTTCCTTTTTAGAAAAGTATTTTCCTTTTTAAGATTGGAATATTGATGCTCTAATTTAGATTTTATCTTATTATTCAAATGTTTGATATTATTTGTTAAAGTTTTATTTTCCTTTTTTAAAGAGTCTATTTCTTTTGACAAAACTTGATTTTCTTTTTCCAAAGAGTAAAGCCTTCTTTCAAAATTTCAACTTTCTTTGTTAAGAAATAATTTTCATTTTTTAAAACTTATTTTTTCTTTTTGAAAGAATCAAGTTCTTTTTGTTAAAACTTAGCTTTATTTTTCTATTTTAAAACATTTTGTGAAGACTTTATGAAAATTTTCTATTAAAATATCAAAAGATTCATGCAATTCATTATAAGATAAAGAAGTTTTAATTTCATTATTAATTACCTCATCATCTTGGCTTTTGGCCATGAAGCAAAAGTTTGCAATTTCATCATCTTCTCCTTTTCTTTAGATGTTTCCTCATTGTTATCATCCCAAGTGGCTATCATAACTTTCTTCTTCTTGATGAGTCTTTTTGGATATTTTCTTCTCAACTTTGGATAGTCACTCTTCTTATGCCTTGATTCAAAGTTATTTGTTGATTACTTGATTCACCTTTATTTTGTTCACTTTTTTAAATTGGTCCTAGTTTGAACCACTTTTCCTTTTGCACATTTTAAAGAGTTGTTTTATTAATAAAGCCATATCATTTTCTACATCTTTTTTTTAATTAAGATCCTTATCATTTTTTAGGATGTTTTGAATGCTATTATTTTCTTTTTCTTTTCATGATCATCTTTTATTAATATATATATATATATATATATATATATATATATTCATATGTTTAAAGCTTGTGTCTTAGTACATTATAAGTAAGAATTGAGAGATTATTTTTTTTCTTATATGTCATTAACTTTAGATTCCCATGTTTTAGTTAGAGTTCTCGAGATTTTCATCATTGGTTCTCTGTTGGTAATGATCTTTCTTAAAACATGAGAATCATTAACAATTAATGAGAAGCTTTTTAAACATAGATTATGTTTTATCATTTTCTTCCATTTTGAACATTTCATATTCATATACAAGCATGTTTAATCTAGCTTCTTTCATTTAATTTACACCTTCATAAGTTATTTCAAGCTTATCACATATAGCTTTAGTCGTGGTACACTTAGATTTTCTTAAATTGCCTAGATGTTATAGCACACATAATGGAATTCATAACTTTTGCATGGGGTCCTTCCTTCTTGAAGTCATCTTTAGTTTAATTCACCTCTAATTTAGGCATGGTTTTCTGTTCTATAATTTTTGTGAGTTCTACATATCTTTCCTTGATTGTTTTCCATAAATTGATGTCAATTGATTTCATAAATATCATCATTCTAAACTTGCAATAATCATAGTTTGCTCCATTAAAAAGTGTTGGTCTAGCCGTTGAATGCCCTTCTAGTCTATGAGTATAGCTAAAAAGCTTTATTCACAAAACTTTAAAATAGTAAGATCCGACTTAGATACCAATTAATAAAACAAATAGGCTAAGAGGAAGGGTGAATTAGCTTTAAAAATCCTTTTGGCTAGAAAAGGGAAATCCAATTTTCTTAGAAATCTTCTTCCAAAAATTATGAATATGTTATGTAAAAAATATGCAAAATATTTTTACAACATTAAAATAATAATTATGAGTTTCAAATCAAATCCAAGCAAAAACTTATAGATAAAAAAGACCAATATCAATCAATATTTTCAAATGTAAATGCTTGCAATTTGAGGCATAAATTCAACAAGATATTAAATCAATATTTAACAACAATAGCAGTTAGAAAATCATGCAAGATTAACTCATAAATAAGTCGTGGCTTAAAACAAATTCAAGCAATTTCCTTTAAATTAAGCAACATTAAACAATAGTATGAATAGTAAAGTGCTTAAAAATACAAGAGAGTGAGGAAAAAGAGATAGCACCAATAATTTTTATAGAAATTCAATGATAAAAAAATGGCTTTTGGGTCTATTTTTCTCTTTTGAAACTATCAAACTTCACTTAAATTATTCACTAAATCTTATCAAGTTTACAATACTTAACTCGACAAAATCTTTCCAATTTCTACTTAGATTTAAAGATTCATCTAATCTTCAATAAGATTTCAAAACACCTAACTTTAGAAGATCAACATGATCTATATTAGGATTTCAAGAACCACTTAACTTTATAGGATTCTCACTAATCTCTATTAGGATTTCAATAACATTAAATAATGTTTCCTTATAACCTCTTCAAGAGAATTTACAAGAATCACTTAACACTTTTCTAAAATGAATATAGAAGTATAAGCTTATAGTTTCCTAAAGCGAAAGTAGAAGAAGATGAAGCTTAAGAGTATTGGCACTAATATATGCACATTTTAGATCATTGACATTTCATCTTTTGGAGTTATAGGCTATTTATGGATGTAAACAACTTAATCTTTAAACATACTTGTTGCCCAAATTGGTCTGGCTTATCCAAGAAATTAGTTTCGCTAATTAGAAAATGTAATAGAAAACTCAACCATTTTTTGTCTTTCATGTGCAAATTTTCCTAAAATGCAACTTCCTTGCTTTTTCATATAGGCCAGATTTTTTAATTTTATTGTAGGACAATTTATGAATAGTAATAAGGTAATTCAAATTCAAATTTTGAGTAAAAATATAGCCAAATTTGGCTTTTCTCCAAGTAAGCACAATAAAATAATATACAACAATGTAACACATGTTGCTTTTCAATATAGTGTTCAAATGTCTTTTTTGTTGTTTAACCACTTTTTAACTCATCATTGGATAAAGTATAATTAATTAGGTTAAGAGTCAACGAGATCAATAATAAATAATAAATCCTATTTAATTTAAATAGTAAATAAGAATTAGAGGCTTTTTTAGTCTTCAAGTTTGTCATATTTAAAATTTAAACTAACAAAGAGAAATTCTAATCACATGGAAAAATATGAAATGAAATAGAATTGGGCTTAGATGATGAAACAGTAAAGGCTTAATAATTTTGTGAACTTGCCAATTTATCAAGATAATCAAATAGGCTTGTATATAAATTAGATTGCATAAAATCCAATTTATCATTTCATATAAAATTATATGAAAATAAATATATTCAAATTAATTTCCCATTAGATTCCTTATTAGTTTTACTTATTATACATGTCAAAAGAACAAAATGTCACTTTGCTAGTAATGATGCACTGATTGCAAACTATAGAGCATAATGCCATTTTTTTTAGCCATGTATCTGCTTCATCTAGTATCATATTTTGACACATGATATATACCTTCTATTATATATCATAGAAAAATAAAAATCTTACATTTTTTAATTTCAAGTTTTAAGTAAGGTTAATATTTTTTAAGATTAGTTTTGATTATCTAAAATTCCATTCACTTACTAGCAACCAATTGTTTTATTTTGTATTTAATTTATTATTTTTTAAATACATATTTTTGTAAATATATAAAAAAGCAAATGTGCTTTGTTTGAAAAGAGATAAAATAAAGTCCTTTTGTTTAAACTTGCAATTTAATTATGTATGATTCATTAAATCGTCATTATGTGTGTTTGCTATTTTTTTGCACATTAATGATAAATATTTCTTTTTAAAATTAGTATAGTAAAGTTTTAATATAGGATTCATATTTTTTGTGCATATCCTAATTGTATCCATTTCCTAATTTTATTTTAAATTGTCATATCTTTGAACTAGTAATGTGTCCTATTCATGTTTTTTTGATTTTAAAGCAAGAAGAACAATGCAATGAATTTCATTAATTCTTCATTCAAAATAAAAAAAGAGCATTTGAAGTTAAACTTTAGTAAAAAAAAAATATTCCATTAATTCAAGTTTAATTTTCTTTGGTGATTCTAAATGAAAGGTGATGGAAGAAACTCTTCATTATAAAATAAATTGTTGGCTATTTTTAACAAATTTTTCAATGGATTTTATGAGAAAGGTTTAGAAAAGTATTAAAGAATGAGGTTTTAAACTATTATAAGTATGTGAGTATAAAGAAGATTTAAGGAACATTTCCAAAAGTGTCCTAGGTATTTTTCCTTATTTTTATAGCCTAAACCAACTTCCCTCTCATTTCCCCTACAATCTTCTCTTTTTTTTTCTCTTTGATATAGCAAAGGAAAGGATTAATTATCTTCAAATTCTTCATCTAATCAGAGTAAAAGTGTCATCCTTGCTTAATTATATTTGTATCTTCTTTTAGGCTAATGAAGATTTGAGTTTATGTTGGTTTTAATAAAAATTTGGAACCTTAAAGAAAGGATCACTTGATTTTAGTGTGATTAGGGTAAAAAGATATCAAATCTAATTAACTAGCATCCTCTTCCATATTAGGTAAATAGATACTCCACTTCTTCCTAATAGATTATAAGAATTTAAACTCAAATGTTATATTTTGGGCTTTTATGGGAACATGAATGTAAATACTTGTTTAATATATTGATTTGTGGTTTAAGCTTGATTTGATGATGGAAATGCATTAATGATATAAGGTTAATGTGTATTTGTGGTCTGGAACGAATTTATGGCATGAAAAATGTATTTAAATGATAGAAATGATTAAATGAATAGTATTTTTATACAGAGGTTTTTACAAAATCTCAAGCAAATGAGCCTTTGTTTGGTCTAGAACAATCACCTATTTGGTCCCAAGATTTCATATCTAACTTAAAATATGCATAACTTCTTCATTTTAAACCAATTTTGAGCAAGTAAAATTTTGTCAAAAGTATAATTAAGTTTACTTTTTAGCAAAACTAGTTTTATATCAAAATATTATGTATACTCTAAGATATGACTAATCTAGATGAAAATTTTTTAGTAATAAAGAGAGTAAGGTATAAGGTTAGCCTATGAAGGACAAGAATGAAAAAGAAGATAAAGCATAAGGTTAGCCTAAGATTTACAAGATGGGTGTACGTTTTTATTTGAAATAATTATGCATATTGTATGATGATATGGATACTTATTGCCATTAATCACTTTTATGTGATATAATGATGATGATATGATTATGATGGAGCCTTCTAAGGTTATTTGGAAAAAAATGACAATGTAGCTATGAATGAGCTTTTTGGTTATTTAACATGTAGATTGATAATTATGAATGATTTATTGTTCTATATTTGACAAGATGGATGAGCTAGTAGGTAAAGTTATTATATTAATTATTTATTAATATGGAGTATTTACCCATTAAGCCCTAAACTCATTTTTCTATAATTTATTTTATAGATACATAAGTTAGGTCTCCACCATTATTTTCTCAAAGCTAGGATAATTATCATGCTTTCAAGTTTGGCCTTGCTAACATGAGATATTGGTAGTTAGTTGCTTTAGGGATTTATTCTATATATATTTTATGGGTAAAGGAGCTAATGATTGAAATTTCTTTTTTTTATTGATATTTTCCTGCTTGTGACTTTTCTTAGTTAATTAAGTAGGATTGTGATGAATAAACTAGATTAAGATAGTGGAAATCGATTAGTAGGTTCTATATTAGTTGCAACTAAGTTAAGGTCATGACAAATGTGGTATCAAAGTATGGTCTAAATTCTTAATTGGATAAGGTCCTTATGTTATATTTATATGTTACTATAATAAGTGTTGATAGAAGTTACATCAGTGGTATATGTACTTTCGAGACCATGTACCTTAGTACCATTTTGATAGATCCTATAATGCCTATTGATATTAGTGGTGGAATTTGTTTGTGTATGATTGTTTAACAACTATTTTGATTATTACTTGAGTATTAGGAAAGATTTTGTGAATATAAAAATGGATAACTTTGGATGCTAGGTGTGAGTTAGCAAACTTAAGCATAAGTAATCATTTATGGACTTTCAAGCTTAAGACAGTAAGTAAGTTATTAAGAGATTATCATATCCTTAGGATATAATGCATGGTATGTTAATATGGTTTTATAGTAATTGTAGGACAATACAATTACATTTGTAAGGTGTTGTTATAGTAGCAACGAGGGTTATAACTCAGTGTTATAGTAGTGTTACCATTACTAATATTATTATTCCATAAATATGGTTAAATTTAGAACAAGTTAAGGATACTTATATTAGAATATTCTACTGTATTGAATGCATAACACATTTGATACAAAAAAGCCTTAGCAATCTTAAACTATGACTCATTAATCTGGGACATTATACATTTTAATTAGGGATCTAATTATACTATTGGAGTTCCTATAGTTAAGAATAGTCTATTTTAACTAAACCTCCTACTAATATGATGAGAGAATAAAATATAGTTAGTAAGATGATATGATAAGTTCAAGTGATGGTAAAGTGGTAAAGATATAAGCTTGATATACCTATGATTGTTTGAGAAATAAGAAAGGGACTTGCTAGAGGTAAGTTGGGTATAAACTTTAAGAAATAATCAAATTAGATAATTGCTAATCTTATCAGGGTTACATTTAATGTTAAAGTTAAAATTTATTTTTCATAATTGGCATGAGGATTGGTAGTGGTTATCAAAGAAAAAAAGTAATGGAAGATACACCTATTTTAATTTCTTGTTAGAGAAGTGTGATTTGAACCTTTTTAGGATGGTGCTAATAAGTGGAAAATTAAAGAACTATAAATTTTGTACCTTAGTAAATGTCCATGGTTAGGTTGGGTATTATAGAGTGTTCAATGTGTGCTTTGGGTGTGTGACCCAAAGGTATGGAAATTAAGAGTTACAATTAGAGAACTATAAGTGGTAATAATGCATAAGTTCTTAAAATGTTATAAGCAAGCAAACAAATATGGTTAAATTATATGTTATTATGAGATACATAGACAAACAAGTATAATATGGCGTAACTAATTGTATAATTTTATATAACCTAAGTAGATATAATTGATGATGAGAAAAGGGGATTTCAATTGTTACAAATATTAAAATAATGAATTTAAGATGATATGAGAGCAAGATTTAATTATTTGGAATGATATGAAACTAGATCAAAGCTAAGTAAGTGACCTTATATATAGTAATGCATGAGGGATTAAAAGTATATGATGGAGTAAGATGCAAAATTGTGTGTGGATATGTCACTAAAGTTACGAGAATATAGGGTGAAGGTGAATTTGAATAAGGTATAAACAAATTAAATTGATTATAGTGGTGTAAAAATTTCTTATAAGATTAAAACATGGAACCTTGCTCCTTAAGAACTAAATTAGGGTTTTAAGGTGTAATAACTAGACAAGTAGATAAGTTTTATGGCACACTATGTACATAAAAAATGAAAGTAGGGACATGGCGCGAATTAGAAAAAGATAGAAAGTAAAAAACAATAAGTTCATTAAGTGATCATGAAGACAAAAACATAAAGTTTAAGGTAAAAAAGATTAGTAGAACCATATAGAATAAGGAGTTAAAGATGGGGTTGTGAGGTCATGAACACAAAAATACTAAAAGTTAGGAAACCATTGTAGTCTGGGGTCAACAACTTCAAAGTGTTAATAATTTTAGTAGTGTGTGATAAAGAATTGATGAAATTACATACTAAGAGCTATGAAGATCTTAACCAATTGATTGTAGGAATGGTTTAAGGCAAGTACCCCCATATAGTACTTTAATAATATGTAGAAATTGAATCTATTGGGTTTAGTAACCTAAGTGTTCCTTCTTATGAAAAACTTAAGTCCATAGCCCAGTTTAATGTAACTTGAATGAGTATTGGAAATACTTCATAAAATACTATGTGACACTATTAAATCCAAGCTCTTGGAATAAGTAAGTGACTTAAAGTGATGTTATGGACAACTAATGAGTACCAGTATACCTTTTAGAGTAAGTATAAAAGTACTAGATCATAGTATAAATCTTCATATAATAAGGTGAATACTAACTTTGATGCTAAATCTTTAATATGAATACCTTAATGCCACTAAGGAATGGGCATTAAATGAGTTATAAAGATTACTTAATATAAAAAGTATAGAGATATATGTTTAAATTCATAGGGAATTATACAACCATAATTGTTAGTATATATACTAATGGAATTATTAGAGTGTGCAATTAATTAGAATTCATATAAGGGTAGATTAGTAAGTTGAAAGGTGTGAACACATGGTTACATTGGCTACTTAGTCATAAATTCAAGTTTGAGAACTTGAGGTTAGGTTAGTGAAGTTATTGCATATATATTATAGATAATGGTTTTATGTGATAGTGAGTCATTGTGTATCCAATTAGGCAGAAGGTAAGGCAATTGCCCCCAAATCAAAACTCAATTGTGTGTAGGAAATAGCTTAATAGATATGGGTACTATATAATATTAAACATTGTGAATTTATGTTTATAGATGCACTTCAAGTATAAACATGATTAATGATAGCAATTAATAATGGATGATATAATGTCATTATAATAGGAACCACTACAACTTTATGAGTATCAATGACGCATGGTAAAGCTATTTAATAAATTTCTTAGGATAATTGAGGCATTCCTATGGAATTTCAAAATTCAATACTAATATGTTTTAATTAGAACAAATGATTACCTTGACCTTGAAAATTCAAGGATAAAACCTTTTAAAGGAGAAAGTACTTTTACACCTTTTTTAAAATATAATAATTATAAATTTATTCTTATGAGAAGAATAATTAAAATATCTAGTATGTCTTTAAGCTAAAATGGAAAATGATATATGTATAGGAAAAATTTTAATGAATTATAGGATAGAATAATAGTTGATTTCTTAGTAATTATGAGAAGATGGCTTTTATGAGAAATGGATGAAAAAGGTTTAAAAGAGTATTAAAGAATTAGATTTCAAGCTGTTATAAATGAATATGTAAGTACAATAGAGAATTAGGAAATATTTTGATAAATGCCCTTTTTCATCTTTTTTATGGCCCAAATTAACTTCCTATCTCATTTCTTCCAAAATATCCTAACTTTAATCCTTAAAACTCTTTAAACGTGTCCATGTTCTTTTCTCTACTTGATCTAGCAAGGGAAAGGGTTAATCATCTTTAAATTCCTTATCTAATTAAGTTAAGAACATCATCATTGCTTGGTTATCTCCATATCTTATTTAAGATTGATGAAGATCTAGATTATTTTAATTTCAATATAAATTTGGAACCCTAAGGTAAAGGTGTTATTTTTGGTGTAATTAGGATAAAAAGACATCAAATTAACCTCCTAACATCCTTTTCCATACTAAGTGGGTAAATACTTCACCTTTTTTTGATAGATTTCAAGAATTTAAGCTTAAATGTTATATTTTAAGCTTTACAAGAACATGAATGTAAATGCTTGATTGATGTGTTAATTTGTAGTTTGAGGTTGATTTAATGATGGAAATATCATTAATAATATAACGATAATGTATATTTGTGATTTAGAATGAATTTGTGGCATGAAAAATGCATTAAAGTGATAAAATGGTTGAATGCACAATATTTTTCACATTGAGACTTTTACAAAAACCTAAGCAAACAAGCCTTTATTTAGTCAGAACAATTGGCCATTATCTTGGAATTTTGGACAAGGCTAAGTTTAATAGCAAACATGCCTTAATTTGGTCTAAAATGGCTACTTATTTGGTTCCAAGATTTCAAGTCCAAATTAGAAAAAGCATAACTTCTTCATTTTAAATCTATTTTGAGTAGGCAACCTATTGTCAGAAAGATAATCGAGTCTATTTTCTAATAGAACTAGTTTCATGTCAAAATCTTATGTATATTATAAGATATAACTAAAGTAATAGATAAAGGATAAAAATTTGGGATTTAAAAAAATTGAATATTTTAATCTAACTCATAAAGGGTGTAGCTCTTTCAATTTTCAATTGTTTTATGCAAAATAATTAGTCTATAAAAAGCTAATTGAGTTTAATTTTATATGGAACACGTTTTATAAACAATAAATTTATAAATCTTGAGTTACTCACAAAATATCATTTAAGAGTTAAAATTAAGATGAGTTGTTATACGTGTGTGTGTGTGTGTGTGTGTGTGTGTGTGTGTGTATATATATATATATATATATATATATATATATATATAATGTTGAAAGAATAACTTAAATTGTGTGATCATGCAAAGAGCCATAAGATGTTTGAAACTTGAAAATGTGAATGATGAATGACTTGATTAGGTTATAGTATGTGCCCTATGCAATAAAATGTGAAATAACTTGTATTCTTATTCATGAAATGAAATGTGTTATGTGGCTTATATAATCGATTATAAACAAGATACCTATTTATAATCATGTAATATTGTTAATATAATGGATTATACCTGGTGTGGCCATGCATTGAAGCATGATGTTGATATGTGATGTGACAAGTATAGCTTAGGCCATGAAATGTTGCATAAAAGCATGAAACAACATGAATTAAAGAATATGTTAGAGTGATGTCAATGCCAGATAGAAAATTCCTAGTAATAAAAAGAATGATGTATAGGGTTAACCTGAGAGGGATAAAGATGAAAGAAGGGTAAGATATAAGATTAGCTTAAGAATCACCAAGTGGATGCATGTTTTTATTTGAAATTATTATGCATATTGTTTGATGATATGGATACTTATTGCCACTAATTACTCTTATGTGATATAATGAAGATGATATGATTATGACAGTGCTTCTTAAGGCTATTTGCAAATAAATATGATAATGTGGCTATAAATAAGCCTTTTAGTTACTTAACATGCAAATTTATAATTATGAATGTTTTATTGTGTTCTATTTGACAGTGTGGAAGATCTAGTGCATAAGGTTTTTATATTAATGTGTTTGTTTATATAGAATATTTACTTATTGAACCCCAGACATATTCCTTTATGATTTGTTTTGTAGATACATAGATCAAATCTCCACCATCACTTCCTCAAAGCTAAGATAGCTAACACACTTTCTAATTTAGCCTTGGTAGTACAATATATTAGTAGTTAGTTTTCTTTTTTTGCCTTATTTTATGTATAGTTTATAGGTAGATGAGCTAATGATTAAAATCTATTTTCTTTATCAATGCCTTCCTTTTTACTATCTTTTCTTAGTAGATTAACTATGATTGTAATGAATAAATCAAATTGGACTAGTGGAAATTGAATAGCAAGTTTCACACTAGTCATAATTAGGTTAGGATTGTGACAAATTGATTGACTCTAGCTCTAGTTTCTTATTAGAATTATGTATGGTACTGGCAATTAAACTTTTAACATGGTCTTCTAATAATATATCTAGTTTGGGAGCAGGATAGGATGTTGGTTCAGGTAGGGTAGGAGATTAATATTAGTTGTGACCCATTTAATTGCTATAATTGAAAATTGAATAATCTTGTCATTATGGGTTATAAGAATTGGAATACAAAGCATAACAACACCTGGGCTAAGCCCGAAAATCTACTTACACTTATTTAAATGTTCTATAATTGTTGTACAACTAATTAACTAACAAGAAAGGTTAGTTTAGAAAGTTTCCATTCAATTCTAGAGGTACCTTATTAAAACCATTATAAAAAAATACCATTTTTTATTATAACCTCTTAATTTATGGAAGTTTTTCACACTTATAAGATCAAAATTTAACTTAAAATTATAGGAAAGATAATTCATGCACTAAGAGGAATAAAAATTGAATAAAAAATTAAAAAAATGCATAAAATAAAAAATACTAAAGAAATTGAAAAATAGTTCCAAACAATATTTTCTAGTAAAAAAATGCCAAGGTTATGAGCAAATATTCCTTATCTTGCTTAGAATTTTAAAAAACCTTATATTGGAGACTTTTGTTCCTAAATTCAATTGCAAATTTTATTGCCAAAAACCACTAACAAGCTTGGAAAATACCAAAAACTAAACAAAAAGGACTAAAAAAAACCACTAATTAACTAAGTTAATCTATGGCAATAGCACTAAAGTTTTAATGCGTATGCTCACACAAAAATAAACTATTAACCCTATTCTAACATGTAATTAAGGTGAATCCAAGTTGAATTTAGGGGAATAAAATCTAATTAATAGACATAAAGGACTCAAAAAGGAGTTTTAAAAGAAATTTTAAATGAAACAATTAAAAATAGAATTAAAATGAAACTACAAAATATGGAAATCCAATTTAAAGGAAATCATACTCTAGTATTCACATTTATCATTGACAACAATGAATTTACTCATAATTCAATTACTTAGCCTATGGATACCCTGAAGCCAATAGTAAACATGTAAGTTTCTAATACGAATTAACCAAAACAAGTAACTAATCAATATCCGCTACTATTAATCCAATTCAAAATAAATACCTAAATATAATTAATAATGGTATTCCAAGTTAAGACCGAATCTAAAAATTCTACAAGTAAAAATTGCTAAATTCATTCTTTATTTTTCTTAGGCTATTAATGATTCATCAAAATATCAAATTAACAAAGCTTAATTGCTACTAATCTTAATCAATTACAACTAACCTACAAGTGAAAGTTAATTGTGAT
This sequence comes from Sindora glabra, assembly GCA_020226215.1. NCBI lineage: Eukaryota > Viridiplantae > Streptophyta > Magnoliopsida > Fabales > Fabaceae > Sindora > Sindora glabra. The sequence continues at coordinate 42,724,851 of CM035236.1, read as the reverse complement.
TAATCATTTAGTTATAGATTGAATAGATAATTAACTAACCAACTATATCTAAGCAGCCATTAATAGTAAGAACAAAAAATAAGAGATAATTGAATAATAAATAATAGAAGATAAAGCCTTAAAATCAAATCCAAATTATAATGTTAAACCCTTGAACTTTAAAAATGAAATCAGTGACTTATGGTGGTTTACACAAGAAATATAGAGAAGAGAAGAGATAGTTATTGTTTAATCTAAATGAATGTCTTTAGAGGCATAAAACCTAATTATATCTAACTTTCTAAGGTAGAGAACCTATAAGGACAAGTTAAGATGTCTCTTATGGTTATAATGAATGGTGTCTTGCTTAATTTGAAAGCCTATTATAAACCAAATTATTAACGATATCTATAGTAGTAAATTCTCATAAGTTAACTTTTAGCAAATGTTTGACTACTAAAATGGTATAGTTTTATTAATACCTAAACATAAAGTTGGATCTAATATGAATTTGAACACTAGTTGGACCTTATTGGACACTTGCAAATATAGATATGAACTAAAAATCATGATTGGAGCAAATTAGACAGTAACATTGTTTATCTTCACGGCTAAATTTGAACCTTCAAACAAGTGAACTAGGTTCTGCTTAAAATGTGAAAGTTTTATAGCTTCCTTTCAACTTTCCAAAGCCATAAATATTACCTTAATTGGACCTCTATAACTCAAGTTATAACTAAAAATTTTAAATAATATAAAATTAATATTAATTAAATAATTTAATAAAATTACAAAATTATGATCAAATCATAAAATAGGATCAATTTCATTAAATTAAGTATGTATAATACTCTAAGCAGAAGAAAATAGAATAAAGTAATATAGAAAATATTTTGCAAATCATACTCTCAATTCATGAACATGAATAACAATAATATAAAAGGCACCTAACAAGTTTATGATAAAATGTGTTGTATCATTATTAATGAAGATAAAAAAAATGTGAATAAGAGAAATCATCAAAGAAAAGTTGTATTTATAGGCTGAAAATTAGTTGAAAAGAAAATTAAAAATAATTTTAAAGTAAAAGAGTAAAGATAAAGTTGGTTTAAAGGATAACTCCATCTAACGCTATTAGAAAGGATAAAGCTAGTTTAGAGCTTAGTAGTTGCAACAATATGATAATTAACAATAAATTACATAATTATCTAAAAAATAATTAAAAATTTGAAATTAATTTAAACAAAAAATAAAATCATTTGAAATACAAGGATATTATTTAATTGAGCTTTGGTAGTTAAAGCAAGAGATTATTGAAGATGACTTGAAGTTTAGTTTTCATTTATTTTCCTAAACATCCATCCATCTCAATTATGATACATTTATTTTGTTGTGCACATTAATATTGAAGTTATGCTTCAAATACTTTCAACTCCTTGATTATTAGAAAATTTTGCAATGATGATGGTGCGGAAGCTTCTTGGCAGAATTGAAGGGCAAAAAAGTAAGAAATAACAAGACATAAATTTAACATAGTTTAATCTTTAACTATTTTACTTGTGAAGATAATGAATAAAATCCACTATTAAGATAAGAGAGGATATAAATGGTATAATAACTATAAAATCCACATTTAAATATAACCAAAAATATCATGCGATACCTAAACTCTTCATTATAAATAATCTCATTAAAAAAGTAAAAGTTAATTGTGAGATCTTAACTCTTTCATATCTCCAAAACTTGAACAATAGAAATACTTATATATTAAAATATTTTTTAATAGAAAAATCCTAATTTGAATAGGAGAAAACTCAAATTCTATTAATTGTTAATTTATAGTTATTTTGATACTATTTGTTGATAAGATCTCAGATGATGAAGTGAAAGTGCATTGATAGAATTCAAGGTCAAAACAAATATTTTACATTATTAGGTTTTTAGCTTACTTTACATATCAACAACGTAGAAACTTCTTTTAAATTTAATATTATCTTTCTTGTCGTCTTACTAATTTTTAATATTATATATAATTGTTTATTTATCTATTAAATGCTCACATAATGTCATCGTCATGCTTATAGATTGCTTAAAAACAAAGATGTTCACATAAAGTCCTTATCAAGCATACACAATTAAGTCATAATGCTACAAAGTTTACTTTCAAACTTCCAAATTCCAACACTTAATTCAATTTTGGGCCCTCCTATTGTGTAAATATTTAATCTTCAATATTCTCAGAATTTAGGCTCAGAATAAATATCATAAATGTTCAAAATTATATTGATAAATATAATTGACAATTGTTCCAATTTTTTCCTTAAGGCTCCATTTGCTTAAGTGAAAAATATCTTCAGTTGAAATATAATTATAAAATATTAAAATAATAAAAATTAATTTATATGTTCAATATTAAATTTAACAAATTTGGTAGAAGATAACTTTCTTTTTTTCAAAGAGAAAGTTATCTTTTACCCTTACCATGATTTTATGTATCATTTTTTCTAAACACAAGATATAAATTCATATTGTACTTCTTGACATATATATAATGAAATGAGATTTTCCTATGAAAATATATTTTGAAAAACAAATAAGTCTTTAATTTCTTTGCAATTTCTTTGTCGTTATATAATGAAGAGCTAGACTTTTAAACAAGGTTAAGGATAGGGACTACACTTAAGCAAGGTGGTGAAGTTATTTAACCATATTCTCCTATAACTTTGGATTCTAACATTAGACACTTTGAATTCATTAGAAAGTATTATATTTAAAATTTTTGATGGATTGAATTAATTAGATTTATTCATCTTATTTTTAAATATTTTCTTATATATTTAGAGCTATTATTGATAATAGAAATTATGTTAAGCAGAAAAGAAGGAAAAGATAGGGCTTTATTAGACATGAAAATGAAAGAGAATGCAAACAAGATTTTTTGGTGAAAAAGGTAGTGCCAATTATTATTTGATTAAATATTCTTACAACTACTTAATATTTATGATGAACTGAACATATTTACTTAATCTATCATAAAGAATTAATTTCTATATTATTTTGAATGTGTACAAACTATATATTGTGACTTAATAGCAAAACATGTGCTGATGTTTTGTTATTATAAATAATTATAAGTGTTTTACAAATTAATTATCTAATAAAAGAAATAAAGGAACCACATAATACATGAAAAAATAAAATAGGAAATTTTCTTTCTTTTTTTAAGAGAATAGTTAGAGACTTAGCAAGGAACACTGCTCTAACTATTCCCTTGTAAAATACTATAATATAAGTAAAATTTTTCATTAATTATTGAAAAACTTAACAATTTTGGTAATAGACAACACTTACTAAAATTTGATAAGGAAGAATTTAATTAGGAATTAGCTAAGGACTTTTCCTTTTGCTAATTATATTTTAGTGATGAATTATTGAGATTTAACAAGTAAAATGCCCCTAACAAAAAGTGAATGAGAAACTATATGAGAAACACCTAATTTGCATTTAGGATGGTGGAATAGGAATAAAATGAGAATAGGTAAAAAGTTTATTTGCAATGAAAAGTGTCATTTTCTAAGAGTGACCATTCCATCAAATGATGGAATCCCTATTCCATAATAAATGTGATGGAATGGACTATTCTATTATTTATAGAATGACTTTATTATACTCTTATTTCTTACATTTTTTATATCTTTCAATATTACCTTCATTAATAAATGATGAAATAATATTAACTTTTTAATATTTTTACTATTAAAATATTTTGATATAGTCAAAATTTAAATTAAAATGTTTTTATGTTATCTATAAAAAAATTTAGTAAATTAAAACTTTTACTGAAGATAAAATTTTATTAATTATAATTTTGATAGTATATTTTAAAACATGGTAATTTTTTATTATTGATCATATCATATATTTTTATTATATTGAATCATTTAATAACATATTATTATTTTGTGATGAAGACATATTGTTGTTATCAACTACTCCTTCTTCATTCCATTCCTAAGTTATTTTAGATGGTATTTTGTTCAAAGATTTTACAAGGTTAGAAATGGAATCAGAAAATTGATTCCCTCTTAAGCGTTTTGTTCACGTGTAGTAGAACTTGTTACCCCTTACTTACATCTAATTCCCTTATTTGATTCCTTCCCTTTCCTTTTAGTTTTAGAATAAGTTACTTAATAAAAACAAAAAGCATTCCTTTCTTACCACCAACACCAATAACCACTACCACTTCCACCAACATTATGATCATAACCACTATTGCTATTATTGTCGCTGCCATGGTTACTATAATTGCTATATGACTAACATTGTTACTACTGCCATTACTGCTACCACTACCACAACACCATTGCAACCACCATCACCATTGTTATTGCACAACCACTACTGGTACCATTACACGATCACCATTATTGTAGTCATTGTTGTTGTTACCACCACTATCATAGTCATAGTTGCAACTATCACCAACATCGCAACTATTACCAACATCATTGTTTCCACTACCATCGCGATCATTACTTATTAACTAATAAAACAAAAAATAAGAAAAGGAATCATAAGTAGCATGATTTCATTCCTTGAGTTAACCAAATAATTTTAAAAAATACTACTTTCCCTTCCCTTACTCTCCTTTTATCTAATTTCATTCTTACAAATTAAACTATATGCCACTATAATAGTATACTTAGTATAAAAATGGAATAGAATAGATAAACATAAAAATGGAATTTCATTCCATTCTTAATCATATCAAGTATAATTATGGAATGGTAATGTTGTGAAAAAAAATAATGAGATCAGAGTAAGGCATAAGAAAAAATTTAAATAATTTATTTGAATTAATTTTTCCTATATGTACAATAAAATATATCACTAGAAAATAATATGATAAAAATAAATTAGGAAACTAACAATTTTTAACATTAAAAATCCCTCAATATGAAAGTAAAAATTATAAAATTACGTCTAGTAAAAATTTACTAATAAAATAATAGATATAATATCTTTTTAAAAATTTTAGAGAACAACTAGTATAAAACTGTTCATCAAAATAGGTGATATGTTCAAGAAAATTAACACAATAAATATCACCAATTATTGTAAAAAATAAGCAAGAGAGAAGAAGAAAACTAGCAAAAAAGATCTACTAAATTGCCCAAGTTACTAGCAACAACATATCCAAATTTAACATGAATCTAAGTAAAAATGATGATAAATCTTTTGGCATAATTTGACAAAAGTTCTTGTACTCCTTGGTGCTATTCACATTTTTGGAAGAAAAGTAGCTTTTGTTACTCATAATTTATAAAGCAACCAAACACAAAGCCATTAATTTTTCTCATGCAAACGTAGGTGACTTTTTTTGCCTTTTATTTTCAATTCCATCAATATGTCTACATTAAACTCTATTGAACAATATATATGTCTTTCGCACCAAGCTTTAATGGCTTTTTTTTCACACCATAAAGCCAAATTTGGTGTTTTGCCAAAAATCCCAATGGGCCTATTCTTTTTATACTAAATAACAAATATAAAAAAATTATGATTCCACTTAGAAGGAACCCACCACTAACAAATCTCTCCCTTTCAACCATTTCGGCTATTGAGCACACACTTTAAGCTTTCTCTTAGTAAAGCTTTAGTCAACATATTAGCACCATTGTCATTTATATAAACTTTCTTAAGTTCCAGCAACTTATTACTTAAAATATCTCATATCCAATGGTAACAAACATTAATATATTTTGACCTTGCATGGAAAATAGAATTCTTACCAAAATGTATTGCACTTTGATTATCACAAAATAAGATATAACGATCTTGCTTAAATCGAAGTTCTTAAAGAAACTTCTTTATCCATGGCAAATCGGTTACTATAATGAATTCCACCTCTATTATTTAAAGAGCAACACATTTTTACAATCTAAATTAGTATGCCATAACTCTTCCTACAAACTTGATCAAATAACCACAAGTAAATTTATGAGAATAAATATCTCTAACTAAATTTGCATCATTAAAACCTATTAGTAAAGGTTTTTTATCTCCAAAACATAAGCTTAAATTAGTTGAACTTCAAAGATATCTGATAATTAATTTTATGGCTTTTTAATGCTTATTACCTAGATTTAAGAGAAACCAACTTATTATACTAACGACATGGGCAATGTTAGGTTTAATGCATATTGTGGCATACATTGAACTTCCAAAGGTTTAGGCATAAGGAATTCTTTCCATATCTTAATGTTCCTTATCCATAGTTAGACATTACCCGGTACTTAATTTAAAATGAGTAGCGAGGGAACCAGAAATAACTTTAACATTTTTCATACCAAACATTTGAAATATCTTTTTGATGTGCTTCTCTTATGACAAATAGAGGTTTCTTACACCTCTATCTTGAGTAATCATTATGCCTAAAATCTATTTTGCCAAATCAAATCTCTCATGGCAAAAAACTTACTTAATTTTTTCTTCAATTTAGCAATTCTTATAATATTCTTGCCAACAATTAGAATATCAACAACATAAAGCAATCATCATGCCGAGTAATCATCATAACAAAAATCTATTTTGCCTAACTCAAATCTCTCATGGAAAAAAACTTATTTTTTTCTTCAATTTAGCATTTCTTATAATATTCTTGCTAATAATTAAAATATCAATAACATGAAGCAAAATAGATAAAATTATTATCAAAGAATTTTTGAACAAACATACAGTAATCAGAACTTATCTTCTGGTAATCTTACTACCCTATAATTGATCCAAACTTCTTATACCATTATCTAAGAGCCTACTTTAACATATAAAGACTCTTCTTTAATCTGCATAGATATATTTTTTTTTCTTTCACTTCAAAACACATCAACTACTCCACATAAATTTCTTCTTCTAAATCATCATGAAAAATGTTGTCTTTATATCTATCTACTCAACTTTTAGATTAAGACTAGCTGCTAATTCAAGCACTATACGAATAGAAGACATTTTTACAATAAGAGAAAATTTTCACTAAAATCAATTCCTTTTCTTTGACCAAATCCCTTTATAATTAATTTAGCTTTATATCAAGGCTCAGAGTTATATTCTTCATTCTTTATTTTATACATCCACTTATTCTTCAAAGCTTTTATACCTTTTAGTAATTTTACTTAGTTATGATTTTCTTGCAAAGATTTTATTTCATCTTGTATAGCTTCAATCCATTCACTTTTATATCCATCTTTTGTGGTCTCATTACAACATTCTGGCTCTCTTCCATTAGTCAAATGAACAAACCCATCTTCAATATACCTTATAAAAAGTTGCATGATTCTGGTGGATCTTCTTAGTGTAGTAACTAGAACCTTTAGTGTTAGTTGTTCATTATATACATTGTTATGTTAAGTAGAGTTATCTACATCAACTATATCACACTTAAAATCTTGAGCTTTAACTCTGTTTTGCTTTTTTCTTGAATGAACTATGTCTTAACTAGGTGATGGTTCACTATGTTGAGGTACCAGCACTTCTTCTTTACTAATATCTTTTAATGTTTGGTCTTTCACAAATATAGCATCTCTATTTCTAATTAACTTCTTTTCAATAGGATCATAGAATTTGTAGCCAAATTCATTTTCACCATAATCCAAAAATATGCATTATTTTATTTTCATATCAAGCTTGGACCTCATTCTTAGGAATATACATAAATGTTTTACATCTAAAGACTTATAACTAATTATAAGAAGCATTCCTACTTGACTAAACCTTTTTTGGCACTTAAAACTATAAAGGAACATATAGTGAGTGATTCAAAACATGTACAATTATATTCAAAGTTTCATCCTAAAATGTTTTTGGCAGTCCAACATATAAAAGTAAACATCTAACTTTCTCAACCAATATTTTGTTCATCCTTTCAATCAAGTAATTCAATTGTGGAGTTTGTGGTGGTGTTTTCTAATGTTTAATACCTTGTTCTTTGCAATAAGCATAAAAATGTCCTTAATATTCACCTCCATTATTAATGTGCATGCATGTCAACTTTTTCTTTATTTATTGTTCAACTAAAGTGTGAAATTATTTAAATACTGCAAACACTTGGCCTTTTATCTTCAATATGTATATCTATATCTTTCTTAAATGATCATTGATGAAGATAACAAAATAAAGAGAACCTCCAAATATCCTTGTACTTATAAGACCATGCACATCAAAATGTAGCAATTCAAGTATCTCTAATTTTTTGGAAGGTAAATGACTCTTAAAAGCTACTCTATTTTGTTTTCCAACTAAGCAATGATCACACTTCTATAAATGTAAACTTTGCACTTCATATAATGCATTTCTTTTAGCCAAAATAGCAAACCTTTTTTCACTCATATAACATAATCTTTTATACTATAATTTAGTCTCATCACTTGACTTTATAAAATTAATAATGTCTTTGACAATTTTGACTTATGTCAAGAAAATTGTAGAATATCTTGAACCTTTAGCCACAACCATAGAACCCTTGGTAAGCTTCCACTAGTCATGTGAAAAGAAATTATTATAACTTTCACCATTAGATTTATTTACAAAGAGTAGGTTTAACTGAATGTCTAGATCATGTTTTAGATGCTTGAGGATTAATCCAATTCCATTAGATATTTTCAAAATGACATCTCCAATAATAGTACATTTTACTGCACCTTTATGAACCAATCTTACATCTTTGAAATCACTAAGAATGTTAGATGAAAAAATATCCCTTCTACATGTAATGTGGGTGAAAGCACTACTATCAATTACCCAACTGATTTCATTATTTGCAAGGTTAATAACGTCATTTTTATGAACTAAAAGAAATTGATCAATAGTTGTATTAGCTCAATCTTTATCATTTTCATCTTCTTTACTTTTTTCTTTTTCTTTATGACTTTTATTTTTATTGTTCTTTTGTAATTTCTATTAATATTTCTTGATATACCTTTTTCACTGCAATAATGACACTCAATATTTTTAAATTTTTTCCAAATTTGCTTTTGCTTTATTCTTTATTCTTTATACCTTAACTTTTACTTCTTCCCCGAAACTTAGCAATCATAACATTTAGTTGTGAGAAAGAACCCTATAATTTCCTTTTCAACTTTTCATTCAAGATGCTATTTTTACCTATTTCAATAGTCATTATACCATTTGAAGTAGAATTAAATATAGACATTCTAAATATCTTTTATGAGTCTAGTAAAGAATCAAGAGGTATCAAACCTTAAATTTTATCTTTTGATCAATAAAACCTTGATATTTATTTAAGTGATCTGTCATTGAAATGCCATTTTAATATTTTCTGTTCATTATGTGCTTTATCAAGAATATTTTATTATTCTCAATTTTTATGACATATAATTTTTCAAGTTTAATCCATAATGTGCAAGTATGTGTTTTCTCTTAAATATGATTTCACACATTCTTTTTTATCCATTACTTGATATATCTACAAACTTGTATATATAAAAAATGTTATTCTAAATTTAATTTATTTTTAGATTTTTCAGTAGCAAATATAAGTAAATAATAGTCTTTTATATAAAGCAAATCTTCAATATTTTTTTTCAAAGAGCATAATTTTCATCATTCAAAAATATTATTCTACTTGTATTACCCTCCACATTCATACAAGTAGAATGTACTAAAACTTAACCTCTGGTACCACTTATTGGGAAAAAATAATGAGATCCAAGTGATGTGTAATGAAAATTTTAAATAATTTACTTAGATCAACTTCTCTTACATCTACAATAAATATATCACTAGAAAATAATATTATAAAAATAAACTAAAAGGCTAGTAATTTTTAATATGAAAAATCCCTCAATGTAAGAGTAAAAATCATGAGATTTAATTTAGTAAAAATTTACTAATAAAATAATAGATACAATATTTTTCTAGAAATTCTAAGGAATAAATAATATAAAACTCCACTAAAATAAGTAGAATTCTTAACAAAATTAATACAATAATTAACATTAACTATTATAAAAATAACCAACAAAGGAGAAGAAAAATTAACAAAAAATATCTACTAAACTACTCAAATTACCAATATTAATGTACCCAAATTTGGTGTGAATCTCAATAAATATAGTAATAAATCTTCTGACATAATTTGATAAAAATTCTTGCACTCCTTTACACCATCCATGTTTCAAAAGAAAAATAGCCTTCATTGCTCGCAATTCATAAAGCCACCAAACACAAAGCTATCAATTTTTTCACATAAACCTAGTTGGTTTTTTTTCCTTTTTATTTTTGCTTCCACTAATATGTTTACATGGAACCCTATTTGGCAATATATATGCCTTCCGCATAAAGACTTAAAGGCTTTTCTATCACAACATAAAGCCAAATTTGGCTTTTCTCTAAAAACACCCAATGGGCCTTTTTTTTAACTAAATAACAAATATAAGAAAAAATTATGGGCTTACTTAGAAGGAATTCACCATTAATAAGTAATTCCATCCCATTATCTTGCCTTTTTTTTATTTTCATTCTATTCTATTATATTGTATTGAACACAATATAAAGAGTTTTACCTGAATTTTATCTTTAAATAAAAGGCAATGAAGGATAATTATACAATTAAATGTATATTTTTGAAAATATAAAGATGTAAGTATAATTAAATAAAATTTAAAAAAATATAATGTAATTTGAGTATAATTTAATTTAGAGGGAAATGATGAAAGTAACCCTTTTAAACTTTGTATGAGTTCTAAAGATAGTATATAAACTTTTAAATGTGATATCATCACACTTGTTAGAATTTAAATTACTTAAATGAAAATAATTAAACATAACAAGTTATAAATAAAATTTTCATTTATGCTAGAAATAGCTATAAATTAATAAGTAGGAGTAATTTAAACATAAAAATAATTAGTATGTAAGTTAAAGGGGGTTTTAAGAAGTTTTTCTATTTTACCCCTAGGCATATGCCTTTTATATTTCTTAAAACTTACCTAACCCTTCATTTTCTTCCTCAACACCATATAACTCCTCATCCTTCTTTCAACCTTAAACAAACCCTAACTTATCTCCCCAATTTCTTTCCTTTTCCGAGTTAAGCAAGGTAAGAACCATTCTTAACATTTTATAACATTTACCTTCTAGCCCTTATTTGATTTAGAATGATAAATATTTAAGTTAAATTAGTGTTTTGAAGCCTTTACTTTAAATCCTTGGTTTGTTAATGATTAGGAACAGTTAACCATTAAGTGTATCATTTACTACCTTCTTCACAAGTAATGAGTAACACTTTACTTGATTCTGACTTAGATTTATACCACTTGCTATATTTTTGGTTTAAGGTTCAATAGGGCATAATAGATGAAATATAATATTAAAATGTTATTTATTAGAAAATTTATAATGGATTTGACGAATCAGGTGTTAAAGTGATGGTATCTAGTGATATAGAGTTTATTTGCCAAAAGAATAAGCTTAAGATGAATTTGTGCCAAGTGAACGATAAAAAACTTATAGAATTTTAAAGGAAATTTTGATATAATTGATTGCACAATCAATTATAAAGGCAAGAGTTCATTTTGCCTTTTTTATAATCAATTACCTTTATAGAAATTATAACTTAATTGATTATAAAGGCATGAGTTTATCTTTGCCTTCTTATAATTAATTACCCTTATATAAATTTTAATATAGTTAATTGTACAATCGATTATCATGGGTTAAGGTTGCCTCTGCCTATCCATAATTGTTTATTCTTAATTTATTCTTATCTCTAAGAAGTCAAGAAATACAATCCAATATGTGGTTAGAACATAAGTGTATGTGTAATGGTAGATATTGAATGAGCACTATGAGACCATACAAAGAGGTGCAATAATATTATAACTTATAAAATCATGTTATAGCTTAACTAAAAATGAGTAAACATATTTTTTGTATATTTATATATATTACATATAATATTTAATTTATATTTGGATTAACATTTAGAATAAGGCAATAGCCCAAATAAATACATATGTATGTGTGTTTTTAGATGATATTATATTTATCGCTAGAAATTTATGTGTTTAAGGATGTATTTATTTATAATTTGATAAATTGTGTTATGAATAAAATATGATGATGTTAAAGGTGATAATATTCATATTATGATTGTAAAGGATAAGATTGACTTAGAATGGCAAGGATAAATTTGTGAAAAATAAGGATGGAAGGGAGTCATAAAAGGATTTACTTGCTTATTTTATATTCTTTACTTGAATTTCTTATGATATTATACCTATTGTATATGGAATAAGGCAATATATATATATATATATATATATATATATATATATATATATATATATATATATATATGTATGTATGTATGTATGTATGTATGTATGTATGTTCCTGGATGATATTATGTTTATAGCTAAAAATTTATGTGTTTGAGGAGGCATTTATTTATAATTTGTTAAATTGTGTTATGAATGAGATATAATGGTATTGGGGAAGATGATATTTGTACTATGTCTATATACATTGGACATATGTGCCCACTTATGAGGGATAAAATTGACTTAGAGTAATAAGGGTAGGTTTGTAAGGGAAAAAGGATGTATAACAGTCACAAAAGGAATTACTTACTTATTTTGCATTCTTTACTTGAATTTCTTATGATATTATATCTATAATTTGTGAATTTTTAGTTCATATTTAAATAGTTATACTGATGGTAGCAATTACCTATGTTTTGGATTTTTATTCATCATTTTAAAATGGGTTATGAAGTAAAAAAACCTCAAAGGGTTATCAATTTATATATGTTATTACTATAGATAAATGATTAACATTGTGGATAAATATTAGTTACCATTATTACTGATGTTTATTTTACCATGGTGGCATTTTAAAATTATATAAAAATTTAATATGATAGATATAACTTATGATTAATGTCTATGTCGACTTTATGGTATTTTTCAAATTAGTAGGGAACTTATTATGTTGGTTTCAACAATAATAAATGTATAGAATTTCATGCAAAAACATAAGATGTTAATGTTCTTTTCAACTGTCATGCAAAAAAGGCATTTGAAATGTCCCATTAGGAAATGTGGAAAATTAACACATCAATTTTGAATATAATTAATATCAAATGGTGTGGCCACTATTACTTACTATGAAAAGGGTGAAATATAGGATGTCGATCTTGCATTAATAAGCAAATTATATACTCACTATAAGTATATCCACTCTTTTTTTATGTTGTGTTTCAATTAATAAATAGAAATGATTTAAGTCTATTAAAAGCACTCCATCTAGCACTTTAATATTTCTTGCTCTCAAATATTTTGAGATTGAGCAAAAGATATTAGAGTTGAGGATGGGATGCTTTTATAATCCATTATCACTATCTGATATTTCACTGAGATTTTTCATATAAGACATGTATGACATCTCACTTTCTACTATTCTAGTAGTCCTTCACTTTCATTGCTAGTTTTTGCGTAAAGGAATTAAATTATCTTTAATTCTTCCATGCATACATTTGTGATTAAAATAGAGAAAATTAAGTAACAAATGAAAATTTTCATTGAGGATGATTTTAATACATAGTGGTGTAGTTTTTATGCAAACATATATATATATTTTGTATTGATAATGATTTCAAGAAGAGTAAAATCACAATATAAATTTGTAGTATTGTATTGATGATCTAGTATAATTTTTAATATATAGGTTATTTTACAAAATACAAGTAGATGTAATGGTTGTGTAAGAATTAAAATATTAGAATAAATTTACAAAATTGTTTGCTTTTTTTTCATTTATTTGTACTTTCATAATGAAATATTTAATAGCAATTAATTTTACAAAATTGTTTAATCTTGTTCATCATTGTACTTTTGAAATAAAATGTTTAATGATAATTAAATTGATTGTAATATTCTATTAAATTCATAAATTGCACAAATAATGTAAAAAAATTTCAATTATCACTTAACATTGATTGTTAACAAAATTTACAATTAAAGATAGTCCAAATGTCTCACTAAGAAGATTAACCTTTAGCACATTTATTTTAGAATTAACAAATGTCTAAATTAATGGCATTTATAATGTTTCATGAAATAGTGAAAATTTAAGATGTTGGTTATGTACATTAATGTTGTCCAAAAAGCATTTCAAAAGTTTCTTTAGAAAATGTCAGCACCTTAGTAATGCAACAACATTCAATATTGCTTTAGGAGTTTTACTTTTCATCATGTTTGGTGTTTGAACCCAAATGTTTATTTGTGTATGTATTAAATGAATTACCACTCTTATCATTACTTAAAAAAAAATCTTTGAAAAATATAAAATGGTCACACATCAATTTTAGATGTAATCAATGTTGAAAGTATATTTTAAACATTGGTTTTAGGTTCATAGTTGAGTTTAATGTTTTGCATATTGGTTATAAAAGTTCATTTGCACTCTCTATGTTAAACATCTCGGTGATGTCTTTACTTCTATTATTTAATTCTAAAATTTGGGTCAAATTTAAAGATAGTTTTTATTCCATTTTATCTAGCATATTTTGAAATGCTATGAGTCATTTTTAAAGGACTATCCTCAAATCACTAGGAGATGGGATTTTCCTTCTTTCATAGTAATTAATCAGAGAAAAGCCTAGTTTGTTAATTTTTCTTGCTACATATAGGGTATATAATTAAAATTATACATCTTATATATAACAAATAAAATTAAGTTTAAGCAATAAATTGGAGGTTGCATCAAAGATGATAATTTTCATATATAGTGATTTTGCTATCTTTTTTATTTATTGATGTAAACATGCAATGTTTGTTTATTCATGATTTATTGTAGTTTTTGTATAAGTTATTTTATAGATTACATACACACACACACACACACACACACACACACACGCACATACATATATTTATATGATTGAAATAATTTGGAAAGAAATAAAATTATAATGTAAATTTGTATAATTATTTCTCTTTATTTATCTATTTGTAATTTCATAATGAATTGTTGAATAATAATTATACATTAAAATTATATAATTAACATTTAGATTACAAAGATTACTAAAAAGAAACAAATTTAACTCTCTATTAAGATAGTTAAAAATTAACATTATGCTTTCAAATTAAACCTAAAGTGTCATTTGTAGATGTTTATAACGTTAGTTATTTATATAATAAATGTCTAAAAATATTTCTCTTGATAAGAAAATGAAAAACTTAAAAAATGTTAGTTTTACACTTAATTAAGATTTAAAATAATGATAGTTATGAATTTATAAGGAAAACACAAAAATATAAAGAGTTGTATTAAATGACATTTACGAAATTACATGAAACTATGAAAAAGTTAAGACATTAGTTTTTTAAAATGACTTTCATCTAAGATCATTTCAATCATCATAATAGTTTATGCCAAATTTACACATCGATAAAGTACTTGACCAATGTCTTAAGGTGTAATAACCACAATTTTCTTGAGATATTTAATTTTCTATTAATAACTAACATTTAAGCGTTGTCACCACTTATAAATATCATTCTCCCTACAAATTTAAAGATATCGAGAAGACACAAAGATGAATTAAAATATGAAGATAAATTATAGTAAAAAGAAGTTATATGTCTATTTTTACATTGAAAGGTTTGTAGATGCATGAATGCTCATGCAAATTCTTCTTCGCATAGTTTATCATTAGTTTGCAACCTATCTAAAAATATTAAGAAAATAGCCAAATAGATTACAATATGAAGATATATTATAATGAAAAAAAATAGTATGATCATTCTCGCATTAATAGGTTTATAAATGTATGAATGGTGATACTGCTTCTTTTTACTATAATTTATCATTAGCTTGTAACCTATCCATGCCCTTTATCTTAAAAGCAATCTTTGTTCATGGATTGCAGAAGTTATAAATCTACACCCTCTATCAAAATATGGACTCTTGGTTTGGAGAGTATAAATTATCATATTAGCATTATTAGTGCTATTGTGAAGATCTTGAAATCTATAAATTTGTTCAAGGATTACTTGATCAACTCCAAAATCTTCTTAATATTCTTGGTGAATACTAAATACGATGATATACACCCTTCATCTCAAAATTTATCTCTATTAATGTATTCTAAAAGCCGTAAATTTGCACCACCCTTCATTTTAGAAGCCATTTTTTATGTTCTTAGTATCTTTGTTGTTCATTAATGATTATAGCATTTTTGCTATATATGTCAATATATTGACATAAAAATAAATGAACTTAGAGATTATATTTTTGTAATTATCTTTTTTTTGTTATTTGTTTTAATGTTTACATTCAATCATTTGTTGTCTATATTTGCTTAATCATATAAGAAAAATATGGAAATGCAACAAAGAATGTTAATGCTATTAATTCACTTTAAAGTGAGTTGAATTTAAAAAAGAATGACTAGTTCATAAAATGAAATCAATATTCTTACAAAATTTATACCTAAACTTTAAAATTGTTGCTTGATATGACTTATGGAACCATAAATTAAATCATATGTTTTTATATGTTTTGATATATTTTTTTATGAGATAAACATAAGTGAATTATGTTTTTGGATATATAAAAATATTATATAAATATGTGATATATATAATTATACTTTAGATTCTAATTTAATTTGTATAATTGAATCAATTTTAATGAATAAGTTACCAAAGCAAAATAAATCAATTAATCGATATTCAATTATTATGACATCAATTCCTATTTAGTGATCGATATTAAACATTAATTAATAAGATGAAGTCATTTTATTAAATATAATAATGAGTTTTGTACTTAATTAATGTCTAATATCTAAAAGATGTTTACCTAACTTATCTTTAAATGTTAGTTTTTTGTATTATCTGATGTGAAAACCTTTATCGTCTACATGATTTAAAAATAAAAAAGGTAAAGCATAGTATGAGACCAAAAAAAAAAAAAAGTAAAGCATCATGCTATTTGCAAATTCATCTTGAAACTTTTTCAATCCTAAAATAACTCTCTATTTAATCTGGTATGCTCTCCTTCTAAGCTTAAAATGATTCTCTCTAGTTTTGTGTTTTTATTCACTAATTATTTTACAAAATTGAAAATTTGTTACACTATGACTAAATATGTGAGGTTTAACACTCACAAAAGAAGTATAAAATATAAAAATAAGGATTTATTTTAATTTGTGTTTGTTCTTATAATTTAATTTTTAATTTTATTATCCATTATATTTTATTACCTATCATTTTGATGCTAATTTCATAGGTTTATATACATAAAAAATTTGATTTCATTCTTTTTTTTTAGCATTTGATAGTATTATCTACTATTTATCTATATAAAATATGCAATATCAATATAGTATTATATTGAGCAAATGGCATCAAAAAATATTTAGCAAAATAGTTATCTCTCTAATTAGGGTATTATATATAATTTTTTAGTATTTTTAATACTTTATTATTTAATTTATTCTTTAAAATTATTAAATAATTTCAAATTGAAAGTTTATTAAATTTTGAAACATTCTCCTTTAATTTGCTCGATTTAATTAATACAATTTTTCTAAAATGTAATGTACACTTTAAAAGATAAAATGAATGATCATGATTATTGATGAGAAAATAAAAATAAAATAATTATAATTAGAAAATCACTTTTTTGACAATTTATTATTTATGAAATTTTCAATCTTTGATTTTTTATCAATAATTGTATATTTATTTATTTATTTTTTAAACTATCACACCCTTGTGAGCGAAATTTCAACTTGGTACATGCTGCTGTTATCTCAATTACGCAAGAGTCTAAGATTCCAGTTAACGGGGCCCCCTGGGGAGTATGTACCACCATGTGCCCCCTTCCCAAGAAAAAAATGTAAATAAGACATTAAAAACTGCTGTTATCTTTCATAAAATGTCATTAATGGGTGAAGAATTTGCATTCGTGCATGGCCCATGTTAGGTTATTTATGACTTATGAAGGATCATCTAAACAAACAACAGCAATTAAAAACCATTAATTAATGAGTCAATCTCCATATTAGTGAGCAATGTATTGGATGGTTCCCTTAATCATTGATTTCTTTTTTCCAACCTAGTCCTTTTTGACTGAACTGTTTGTCCTCTTGGCACAATACAGGACAAAAAGAACAAATGTTAGTGGGCCCATCACCAATTTATTTATGGATCTAGTTGAGGTATCAGCCTCCCTTATTCAACAGAATGACAGTGACAGTTTAATCACTATTTTTTTTTTTTTACAGATAACTGGATATCAACTCTTCCTTTTTAAAAATTTTTAAAGTTAAAAATATTTTATATAGATGAGAGAAGAGGGACGGATCGAAAGAATTCTACAGTCAACTAATGATTGTCTGGCACAGTAAAATTGGACGCAAATTGAATCTTAAGAAATGTTAACTTTAATCGAGAATCTTCAATTCAATTCTTAAATATATTTTTATAGGAAAAAATTTATCTTTTAATATTTTCTTCTTAAATAAGAATTAATATCATATATGATAAAAAAGGCATGGGATGTATAAATTAAAAAACAATTTTTACAATCATGAGATCTACATATTTTTTTATTTTTAGATTAAGTTTAAGTTTTTTATGTTGTTAGCAATTTTGTGAAAATTAGATTGATCATTGAATCAATCAATGATCAATGAGAGTGATTTAAGATTTAACATTTCAATTAGGATTGCATTGAAATTACAATATAAGTTAAATATTTAATATATAATAATTAAAAATAATTAAATTATTATAATTTTAAAATTATAATGTAAAAAATATAAAATTATTTTAAATATTATTAAATAATTCATAATTTTATAACTTTATAATTTAAATTATCACAAAAAATTAATATTGAACCTAATTTTCTTGTTATATGATTTTAATTTATAGAGACAAGTTAATTTTTTATTATTTGAAACTTTCAACTTTAAATATATATATAATATTAAGAAAAAGTAATGTTATTTTTGTAAATAATAGTAATTTTTTTAAAAAGGTTAACTAGTCAAGCCCTAAAAATTATGATCGGTTGGCATGATTTATCTAATTCATCATTGATTCATTGATTTCAAATTAATTTTTTGAAAGTTGGTTTTAAAGATTAAGCAAACCGATTACATGATCAATTCATAATTTTTTCTGATTGAGCCGAATGATCCAATCTAATTTTTAAAACATTAAATATTAGTGTAAAATTTTTACTTGTGGTAAAAATATTTTAATAATTTTTATTAATATGATAATATATAAATAGATAATAGTATAAAATTAATTTTTATTGTTAATAGATTGAATTTAAATCCTTTTAAATTTATATCTATCTATTTTATAAAATGTTTTAAATTATAATTTTAAAATTAATTGTATAAATTATCAGTTTAATTAAATGCGGACTTATAATTTAGAAGAAACTATCATAAAGAAATGAAAAATGTGTTATATTTTCATAATATACTTATTTATTTTTGCCATAATTTATATACATACACAGATAAAAGAATAAAAAATTTTCTAAAACAAGTCCTCAACCAATGTTGTCAAGATCTAAAGACAGTCACATGCTGTTATTGAGAAAACTCAAAGGGATAAAAAGGAAGCGAACATTGGGGAGCCCATGAAAATAGGATTCCTTCTTTATCTGTCTCCTCAGCCCGTAGCATACTCATATGCATCTTTTATTTCTGCTTTTACAACCCCTTAACTGTAGCTTTCACTATCAAATTTACATTGAGACCCTTCATGTAAAGATAATCACATTGTATCTTTGGACCATAGCTTTCAGGTAAGGTTAAGAAAGAGATTATGATGTATTATAATTTTATTACATTTAATTATGTATTAATTCTTTTTAAAATTAAATTTAATATACCATATAATAATATATCAATAATTAAATATGATAATGTATCAATATATTATTATATAAATGGTAGACCGTAATCATCACAAATATTTAGTACAAATCCATGCTTTATATAGAACAAGCAATATGTAAATTTTTTTTATTCTACTCATAATTTAAAAAAGAAACACTTTGATGTAGCAATATATAAATAGAATCTAATTATTAAATTTTATTTAATTTACACAATATTGCATAAATGAATACTCATCGCCTTTAAATAAATAGTCAAAGAATTGTTATGCTCAAAGTATACGAAGTTGCAAAATTTCGCATATTTAAAATAAAAATTATACTTCGAAACATACTAAAAATTTTTACTAATTTCTATAAGAATTTAACCTG
Source organism: Sindora glabra (assembly GCA_020226215.1). Lineage (NCBI taxonomy): Eukaryota > Viridiplantae > Streptophyta > Magnoliopsida > Fabales > Fabaceae > Sindora > Sindora glabra. Next base: position 42,704,547 of record CM035236.1, on the reverse strand, counting down.
AATGTAATAAAAGCTATTACTTTATAAGTAAAATCTCATAACATGTAATAAATATATAAAAAATAATTTTATTATATAAGATCATTGATCAATGATGCTGTTGGGTATCGGATGCCGATCAATACTTTTGTAGTTATTTTTCCTTTTTTAACTTCTGCACGTTACTTGCAATTTCACCGTCTAAAGTTGCATAAAAAAATTTGAAATATTTTTATTTATATATAAAAGTTTCATTTTTAATGAAAAAAAAATGCAAAACTTACCAAAAAAAAGAACTGCCAATGCAAATTTTCTCTGGAAACATTGCCCTTGATATAAAGAAATGTACAAAGATAATCTTTTTCTAAAATAATTACAAGAATGTGTACAAAATTTAAATAAACATGACAAGAGTAAACACCAAAAATTACAAAATTTCAAGCATAGATCTGTCTTCCTGAATTTACAGGTATACTCACATGATAGTACAATCAAAATAAAAATCTGCATTTGAAGAAACTACTATTTTCTATCTTTCTATTTCTTCTTCTTAATCTTTCCATTACAGAAAAATGAGCCAAATCCAGAAAAATTCACAGTCACTTTGGGAATATATGCTTGCGGTAGATTCAAAACTGGACTAATCCGAACCCCATTTCCAGAAGGTCTGTTTTTCTTCAACGACGGTTTCTGAGGAAAACTGTAGAAATAATACGTACTCGAACTTGAAGAGGACGAAGAGGATGACCTTCTGCTAGAAACAGAAGAAACGGAAAACTGTTTCTGCAATCTCTGCTTCTGATTTTCCTTCAAAATCTCTGTTTGCTTCGGATTCAGCACAGAACCGGTGGAATTACTTCGAGATAGAAACTGCAACGAGCGAATTAAGTTCTTTCCGGGAGTGGCTTCGCAATTTAAACTGCTGCTGCGCTTGAATTGCCAGAAATGTTTCGATGTAGGCCTTTCTTCTACTTCCTCGTTGTCTGAATCGGATTCTTCAGATAAGAACTCTTTGAGCCTCTTCTTCTCCGTACATTTGATGGTCGGAGATTGAGGCTGATGAGGAGAAGATTCTACACGATGATGGGTTTTGGTCGTGGGATTGGAAGATTTCTTGATTTCCATGGGAACGATCTTGCCATTGGAGAAAAGCTCGTCGGCAGAAGAGAGTTGCTGCGAAAAGACATTGGAAATGCAGAAGACGAAATCAGAGCTGGAATCCAAGAGGCATAAATCTGATCTCTGGTGATCATTCTCTTCGCCCGGGTTTGCTGAAACTGAATCTCCTGCGTTCTTCAGATCATGCGAGAACGAGATTCGAGGGCTGATTCCTGTGCTTGATGATATTGTAATCTCTGAAGAGTACACATGAACTGCCATGGCTTTGAATGCTTTCAAACTGCTCGAAGGAAAGACAGACAGAGAAAACAAAGACCCAAAAAGGTGGGTTTCGAATCGTGGGTTGCCGCTTAAAAGTTTCGAAATTCGATTTGGTGACAGAGTGGTTGAAGAATTGGTGACAGACTCAGAGTCAAATGGAAGAAATTTGCAAGTGTGAAAGAGACTCTGTTTGTGTGGGGAATTATGGGAAATAAAAGTCAGAAATTGCAGCTTTAAGAATTAGCTTTTGGGTGAATTGGGAGCATCTTGCAAAACTAGAAGAACAGTACAGCAATGATGGAGGAGACGAAAGAAAATGAATTTGGGTTGGATTGGATGCTTTGCTTTTGCTTTACAATCTCTTCTCCTCTCATGAAAAATACAGCGTTGAGAGGATGAAAGATGTTGAAGCCAATCACCGAAAGCCTAGGATCTCTCTTGCAGGTGGTTTCCGAGGAGGCTTTGGCAAATGGATCCGAAGGAGAGAGAGAAAGGAGAATGAGAGTGAGAGAGATGCACCACAAGGTTTTATTATGCATAGTCTTAGGATTTTGGACAAATATTGGATAATAAATTAAAATTGGAGGGATGGTATCATTGCTGCTACGCATAATTAAAATGACTGGTTGACCGCAGAGTAAATAAAGTAATGATATACTTGGTTTTGTTCACATGTCTTTTATTAGGTTATAAATAGATATTTTTATGATTTTTATTAAAAAAATATAATTTTTATCTAAAATCTTTTAATTTTTCTCATTAAATATTATAACTTTTTTATAAAAATATAAACATTTTAAAAAAATTCTAGTTGCAATTTTTATATATTTATTATCTGTAAAATTCACACATACCTGCCCGTTGCAAATTTTATGATTTTTGTATTAAACTTTTATACAAACACATAATTTTGTTAAAAAGAAAACTGTGATAAGATATATATTTTATTCTCTCTAATAAATTAATTTATATGGGATTTGCTTGAATCACAAATTAATCTAGACACCATCAGACCATTAAATAAAAAATTTCACTTACTACACATTTAACTTAAGTTAAACAAATCATATATAGGAAATTAAGGAAATCCAATTTAGATTAATTTTCTTAAAAAATGAGACTAATTAAATTTTAATAATACTATATGCACAAAAAATAAGATTTGAAGTTAAATTTTAGATTTAAATTAAAAGTTATTATTAAATATAAAATAATAAAATAAAATTATAAAATTTAATTTAATAAATATGAAAAATTAAAAACTCAAATTCAACAGTACTTATAGCAATTTTGATTAAATAACTAGGCTTATCTAACTACGATGTAACAGCTAGTGAAGACAAACTACTTATCAACGTTAAACAATTAGACACTACCCCACGTAACATTTGATAACTATTCCTTAATAAAAATTAGGTGAATTTCTAGTATCCTCGCTTTTATCTTAAAGGAAAAATAGGAATAAATATCAGAAAAGAAAAAACCTGTTCTTGTGTTTAAAAATGATTGTGGGTCTATTCTCTCATTTAATGGTGGACGTAAAAATATCACGCAGTGCAGTTGACCGTACGATCCATATCTTTTTAGAATGGTGTGTGGAAACGGGAATCACAGAACTAATGGGGAAATATCCAGTGATAAAAAAATGGCTGCCGAGCAAATTTCTTTTTTCTTTTTTTAATAAATGGCTGTTGAGCAATTTTGATTTTTCACGTGTAACACTTCCTTAAAAATAAAACTTTTATAAAAAAATTGCAAGAAAATTTATACTCTCAAGTCCGTATTTTAACGTGAGTGGTACAGATCCAAAAGCAAACCAGGGAAAATTTTTTGGAAGTATGTACACATATGAAGTATTATTATCTTATGTTGCATTTTACACGTAAATTTAAAAAATAAATATTAGTATGTTTTGTAATTTTTATCTATAGCTATAAGTTAGCAAATTTTTCATAAAAAATTATAAATATTTAAAATTTTTTGCAATGCAAGATTTTATCAACCAAATTATATCTTTTCATGCTTGTTACTTGAAAAATTTGTAAGATATTGTAAATTTTATTAAAAAATTACAAAATTTACATACAATTTAAAGAAATTAAATTATAAAATATAATTAAGTAATCATAATTCAATAAAATAATAAAAATTTATAAAGTTTGTCATGAATTATACACACTTAAGTATTAAAAATTACTAGTAGTATTATCAAAAAAAAAATTTAAATCATATTCCAGGTAATTTCCAACTTAGAATTTTCATTTGAGCGGTTCACTATAATTTTTTAAGGGGAGTAAAAATGCAACGCGCGCGCGCGCGTGTATATATATATATATATATATATTTGTGGATTACATTGATCCCCGGTGGGATCGTGGCTTCCTGGACTAAAGCAGTTCTGCCTCTGTGCACATCATTTCCCACGCTGCAATGAATTCTATAATGAAATTACACATATTCATTACCCAAGCAAATGTTATAGATGTCCATATACATATAAATAGCGTATGTTTTGAATGTTGACTTGCAGGTCTTACTTTGCTTAGATGAGTCAATTTTAAAGGATATCGTATTGTTAGATTTTTAATTGTGTACTTATTAATTTAATAATAAAATAAGATATAAAAAAATTTAACTTAATATTAAAGTAATTAAATAATTTATACTTAATAATTTAACTCAATTAATATAATAATGGGTGATTTTCGATGATGAATCGACCTATCAATATTATCAATATAAATAAAGATTGCTATTTTTGAACCCCATGATTGATTATGAATACTCCTAATCGATTTTAGAAAATCTCCTTAATCAAGTTCTTATTTAAAGTTGATAGGAGTAATAAATTCTTATTGGATTTCATGATAAAGACTGATCATGAATAATTCATGATCAGTAACAAATTTTGATTTCATATTTACTGACAATGAATTCATTAGATAGTAATAAATCTTTTCATACATTTAATATTATTCCTTTTGCATGATTCAATTTGACATATTATTTTATAAAATTTGATTTTAACAATTGGTATCAGAACCTTTGAATTATGTGAATTAGATACATTATTTTGTGGATTCGAAAATAAAATTTAATTAATTGAAAATTTAATTTAATTTTCATTTACAATTACTTCTATACAATTTATTGAGGAGAAATTTTGAATCATATAATATTATTTTGGCTTTTAATATATATGTATATAAACTCATTTTATATTATATTATATTATATATATATATATATACATATATATATATATATATACATATATATATATATATACATATATATATGTTCTAATGTTGTCCATGTATATTGTAAATTGAAATTTATTTAGTATATATGTTTCCTCTAGCATTTATATACATATATATATACACATAGCATTTCATTTCGTTCTTTGTTGTTTTCTTTATATATGCTTTATATGTGCCCTGACTTTTCTCAAGGGAGAAACTGGCCCCTGACGTTTGCTATAATGATTATATATGAATGTTTGACGATTCTGCATTTGGATATGTATACAGCCGGCCTTGATGTTTGATGTTTCTGCATCTAATATATATATATATAGCTTTGATGTTTGAATGTATATGCATGTACACTTCTGCTTGAATGTTTTGACTATATATATATATATATATATATATTTGTTTGGTATTATATATATGAATGGTTGACATTTTCTATTTTTTTTTTTTTTGGCTAAGAAAGCTTGACATTTTCTGTTGATATATATGTGTTCTGGCATTTTAATTGGCATTTATATACATATATGTGCTTTGACATTTTTGTGAATATGCTATATATATTCTAACATTTTATATATATATATATATATATATACACAATATATATATATATATATAAAGCCATGGTTATTATTCCAAAAAATTTTCAATTATTGAAATGGATTTTAAATACAATTTTTTTGGAAAAATTTTGCATTAAAAGTATTAAAATACATTAAGGCATTATTATGTATATATAAAAAAATCTTAAATGTAATTTTTGGGCTCAACTCTGAGCTATTTTTTGGGACATTTTTTATTTTTTTTAAATATTTTAATTATTTTTCCTATTTAATTTTGGATAGTTAAATAATTTTATTTTAAGCTAAAAATCTCATTGTAATATTATTGCATATTGGGCTTCTACATACATATTTTATGAAATTTTTGGACACTATTTGCTCCATTAATTATTTTTCTATGTGTATATATATAGGGAAATAATTTTAGAAAATTATTTAGACTTATGTTATACTATGAAATTTTGTGTAATTGTGATCCACTTATTGTAGACCCAATTGCATAAAATTTTATTCATTTTTTTATATAATGATAGTTGGATTAAGGAGAGTATCATATTAATAATATTTTAATATCTTATTGGTGTATATTATTAATATGATTCGTTAATGATAATATAAGTTATTAGTGATAACATAAGTGTAGGAATAAGTATTGTATTTCTAAAATTTTCATACCCTATTGTCATTAAAAATTTAGGAATATGATATTTAGTCCTTGTATTACATTATAAGATCTTTAATGCCTTATCGGTATTAGGCCTTATAGTGTAATATTGAATTCAATTGCATAGTTTACTGAAAAAAATTCAGTATGATTAAGGTTAAACATGTATTAATATTTTAAAATTTATCTCTTCAGCTCTTTTATCTATGCAATTAAAAATAATTAAGATGCTTAATAGGACCAATCACAAGAATTGGACTTAATCACTAAAGCTATATTTGGTAGTCTTTAACCTTGACCTGGCGATTAGGGAAAGAGAACCTTAGATAAATGCTGAGTCTATAATAGATTAAAAGAATCATCATGAAAAGTGGACCTATTTTAACAGAGTGTATTTAATGGTAATAAAATACATGATAGATAAAATAATAAGAGAGAGCATTCCTAAAACAATAAATGCAAAAGAGTTCCTAGATTCTATAGTCAAAAAGTATATGAAGTTGAGAAGAAATGATATACTTTATTGCTTGAAAAATCAATGTATGATGGTATTAGCAAAGGTTACTATAACCATGAAAGGAAAAGAGTGAGAAATGTGAATCTAGTGGACAATAATGCTATAAATCTAATAAGGCCTAAATCAAGGGTAACTGCAGGATCTACAAAAAGTATGAGCATAAGAAAGTAGACTACTTTAAATACAAAAAATAGGTTGAGAAGAAAAAAGAAAGGTACCTATCTAGCTCTAGTATGTTTAAGTTAAACATTGTTGATGTACCATCAAACTCTTAGTGGTTAGATATTGGTATGACTATTCATATAACTAATTATTTTTAAGCATTGACAAATCTAAGGAAACTAAATGAAGGAGAGTTAATTGTAAGACTTAAAAATAGAGATAGAGTTGAAATGGAGCATATAGGATCAATGAAATTGAAATTGAATACTAGACATGAGTTTTTACTTAATAATGTAGTTTATGTACCTTTCATGAGAAGGAATTTAATTTTAGTTGTTGCTTTGGATTCTATTAAATACTCTTGTTATTTTGAAAATGAAAAAGTTAAATTATTTTATAAATCTTCTATTATTAGTACTTGTTCTGTGTGTGATGGTTTATATAGAGTTAATTTAGATTCCAATTTCATGAATTCAATAAGCTTTGTTGTGAGCAAGAAAAGATGTCAAATTAATGAAAAATCCTTAATGTTGTGGCACAAATGATTAGGACACATCTCTAAAGAAAGAATTCTTAGACTTGTGAAGGGAGAAGTATTTCATGATCTGGACTTATCAAATTTTGGAACATGTGTAAATTACATTAAAAGAAAACTTATAGCTAAAGCTAGAAATGGTTAGAGAAGTAGAAAGGAGAATGTGTAGAATTGATCCACACTGACATTAGTGGGCCTATTACACCTAATGTTATGGGTGGCTATAAATACTTTATCACATTCATTAATGATTATTCCAAATTTGGTTAGGTGGAGTTGCTCAATGATAAGCTAGAATCGTTAGAGACTTTCAAGTTATTCAAGGTGGCAATTGAATTGAAAGTAGGAAAATAGATAAAGTACATTAATTCTAATAAAAGTGGTGAATATTATAGTAGGTATGATGAAATAAGAAGAAAACTTAGTCCTTTTGCAAGATACTTACAAGATTATGGAATTCAAGCAACTTATATCATGCCTAGTACACCAAAGCAAAATGAAAATATAGAAAGAAGGAATAGAACTCTTATGAATATGGTGAGATGCATATTAACCCACATTTCGTTGCTAAAATTCCTATGGGGTGATACATTGATACATTAAGAACAGTAGCATATATTCTAAATCAGGTTCTTTGAAAGTCAATACCTAAGACCTTTTACAAACTATTATATGTTAAAAAGTCTAGTCTATGACATTTTTGAATTTGGGATTGCAAAGCTAAAGTAAAGTCGTACATTCCATCCATAAGGAAAACTTGATTCAAAAACTATTACTAGATACTTCATTGAGTACTGCAGTAGCTTAAGGGAAAGCAAATTTTACTATCCAACTTATTCAACTAGAATAATTAAGTCTGATTGAACTATCTTATTTAAGGATAAGTTAGATAGTAGGAGTCAGACACCACACATCATGGACTTTTCTAAAGATAAAACAATTGTTCCGTTGGCATCAACATTAGGAGAGTCGTCTTTTGTTATTCCACTAATCAATCCAATACAGCTAATGATAAAAAATATTGAGCTAGATGAAATGAATGAAGAAATTCCACTAAGGAGATCTTATAGAGTTTGCAAATTAGTAATTTCTAATTATTATCTTATATATCTATAGGAGCATAAATATAATATTAATGATAATACTAATCCTATAACCTTTTCTCAAGCTATGTCTAGTTTAAACTATTTTAATTGGATAAATGCTATGAAGGATGAGTTAACTTCAATGCATAAGAATCAAGTGTGAGATCTAGTGGAGCTTCCTACAAGTTGTAAGCAAGTCAGATGCAAGTAGGTATTCAAGACCAAGAGAAGTGCTCGAGGTGAAGTTGAAAGGTACAAGACTATATTAATAGTAAAAGATTACATACAAAGGAAAGGTATAGATCATAAAGAAACTTTTTCACCAGTTTCAACCAAAGACTCATTCTATGTTGTCATAGCTATGGTAGCCCATTTTGATTTAGAGTTATATCAGATAGATGTAAAAACAGCTTTCTTGAATGACGATCTAACAAAGACTGGTTATATTAACTAGTTAAATGGTTTCCAAAAAAAAAAGGAAAGAAGTACCTTGTGTGTTAGATTAAAAAATTTATTTATAGCTTAAAATAAGCTTCTAGATAGTGGTACCTTAAGTTTGATGAGGTAATGACTTCTCTTAGGTTCAAAAAGAATGTAGTTGACTAGTGTATTTTTATGTTAATGAGTACAGGTAATTTTATTATTCTGGTATTATAATTGGATGACATTCTCCTTGTAAGCAGTGACATGAATCTGCTGATTGGGATAAAACAAATGTTATCTAAACATTTTGATATATAATATATTAGAAATGTCTTTTACATTTTAAGGATAGAGATTCGTTGTGATAGATCCCAAGGTTTGCTTGGTTTGTTTCAGCAGACTTACATTAAGAAAATACTGAAAAGGTTTAACATGTTAACCTACTCTTAAGTCTCTACACCCACTTTAAAAGAAGAAATTTTCTTTAAGTCTCAATGTCCTCAAAATGATGTTAAAATAGAAAGAATGAAAAATGTCCTATATCCATCTATTATTAGTAACCTATTGTATGCTTACATATGTACACTTCCTTATATAGTTTATATTTTTAGTGTATTGAGGAGATACTTTAGTAATCTTGGTCAGAGAGATTGGACTACTGCGAAGAGAGTTATAAGGTATCTTCAAGGTATAAAAGATTATATGCTAACCTATAAGAGATTGGGAGATCTCACAGTTACATGCTACTTAAATTCAGATTTTGCTAGTTGTTTAGATAATCACAAATCTACATTTGGATGTATTTTTATGATGGTAGAAAAAGCTATGTCATGGAAAAGTATTAAGCAGTCTTTAATAATAACCTCCACTATAGAAGTAGAATATGTCGCATGTTACAAAACTACTTGTATAGCTATATGGTTAAGAAATTTTATGGCTAGTTTCAAAATTACTGAGAGTATTTTAAGACCTTTGACCATCTATTGCAACAATATTATTGTAGTAAAGTTCTCTTATAACAATAAAAGTTTTACCTATACAAAGCATTTTGATATAAAGTACCAATTTATATAAGAGAAAGTACATAAGCATATGACATATATTGAACATATTTTCAAAGATTGTATATTCACGAATCCATTAATCAAAAACTTAGTAATAGGAGTATATCATGATCATCTAATCAATATGAAATTAACTAAGTAATGTTTTAGGTTAGTGGGAGTACTATAATGTAAACTATTTTCTCGAGATGTACATAAATGAAATATTCATGTTTGCCATATATTATGCACATTTTAATTATGACATATTTATAAAGACATTTAGACTCTGTCCTAATATTGTGACGAGAATAATGATTCTTATTTAGTATCTTAAACGGATGCTTCGACCCAATGTGTAAAGATTTATATATGATTGTCACAATTTTGTTACATAAATCTTATTGAGCACAAACTTATTATATATATCTTTATCAAATATTGTATACGGTCAATGAAGTGTAAGTATACAATATATATATATTTCATATCCCTATTGGATATTGTATTTTAGATTACTGGATATTTATGATCTTAATTTAGACCAGTGGTGTAAAGATACCATAATTTTCCTTTACATCTTATTAAAGCAACCACTATTATCGAATTATATGATTCAAGTAGGAGGTTGTTGGATTTTCTATTGTAAATAAAATGTAAAAGGATTTAGCCCAATATGAAAGTGACTGAATAGTTTAGGCCTAATGGTAATTTAACCTAACTAATGTGGTAATGGATGGTTCTCAGTGATGGGTCAATTTATTAATGTTATTAATATAAATATCATTACTCTTAAACCTTATAATTGATTCTGAATACTCCCCATCAATATTAGAAAGTCTCCCTAATCAAGTTCTTATCTAAGGTTAATAGGAGCAGCAAATTCTTACTGGATTTCATAATCAAGACAAATCGTAAATAGTTCATAGCTTGCAGCAAATCCTAATTTTATATTTGCTCATAATGGATTCATTAGATTATAATAAATCTATTCCTATGTTTAATATTATTCTTTTCACATGATTCAATTTGAGATATTATTTTATAAAGTTTAATTTTAACAATAGTGGGTTTATTAATGAGCTTTTTATAATAATCTTATATACATAAAAGGTTAAGATGATTCATGGGCTTTAATTGTGAGCAAATAATTTATTTTTATTTCAAATTTTAAAACTTTGAAAGGAGATAATTATTTATAACAGTTATCTAGTCAGAAGTTAATCTAAAAAGACACAATTATTTGCAATAACTATTTAATAAAAAGTTACATTTATTCAATAGTTATAAATAGGACTTTCTATTAAATTATTTTTACTATTTCAAACGGGTGAGTTTTGAATTTTATTGTATTCTATAGGCATAGAAGCCTTCAAGAAAATATAATACACTTCTCATAATTATTTCCTTCTTGTTTCATTTATCTTTTGTCACACCTTTTTAGAATTTTAGAATTTTAATATTTTGTTATATGTTGAAAGAGGAAAATAACTAATTAATTTTAATAAAATAGATACAATGAAAAAATTGTGAGGAATTAATAAATTAGGGGAAAAAGATGTACATGAGATATTAGGTAAAAAAGTTTGTTATTTGAATGGGATTAAGACAAAACTCGAAGTGGAATAGATAAAGAAATGTATATTTATTTAATTACTAAGGAAAAAATTTAAAATAAAAATTTTATAGAAAATGAATAAATTCCTTTAGAGAAAATTGTGAATGACATATTGAGTAAAGATAATTAATTAATAAAATGAGATTTAAATAGAATTTTGCGGGAAAACTTAAAATGGATAAGTTGAGAGAAAGTATATTAAGTAAAAATGTTAAAAGTGGTTAGAAATGAGTACGTAAGTAGAAAAGGGTTTTAGGATAAATAACAAAAATGCCCTTGCCCTTGTAAACATAACTTTAACTAAGAAAAGAGGCATTATTCCTCATTTTTCACCAAGTTTCCTATTTCTCTCAACTTTCTTTAACTTCTCCTTCTCTTCTTGCAAAATCATCTTCAATCAAGTTATTTGGGAGCAAATTCTCATAAATTTTTTTACATAAGACAAGATCATCATAGCCATTTGAATCTTCTTAGTTTTCTTTAAATTTAGGAAAGATCTAAGTATATAACTCAAAAGAGGAAAAACTAAACTTTCATTTAACTTTCCAAAATATAAGCGAGTGAATATCCTAACTTAAATTTAAGCATTTGATTAGATATTGTTTGATTTAGGTTTAAGTTCTAGTTTTACTGGTTTTATGAGATATGCCATGTTTTATGATGATTTTTTAGGTTGGGATTGTATTTTATGATGGAAATAGCTTTAATGATGATTTAATAAGGTGTATTAATGATTTGGTGTGGATTAGATGGATAATAAATGAGTTTGGATGAATTTTATGGTAGATAAATAGTGGTTTCATAGAAAAATTTATAGATTTCAAGGTTATAATTGACTATAGTCGATTATATAGCCTTTAGAACTTCATAATCAATTATATAATTGATTATAGAAGTTTTGAATAGCTTCTAGAGCTTTATAGTTGACTATGGCAAGACAAATTTGTTAAGTTGACTTTGAAAGATCATAACTTTTTCATCTTATATTCGTTTTTAGCGAATCACCTATCATTGAAAAGTTAATCAAGTTTAGTTTCTTAAGAAACTGATTTCATGCTAATATTATTATATATATATATATATTGATATATCACCAAAATAGTGGATAAAGGTTAGACATTTTGCATTATAAAAAATTAAATTTTTAGACTAATTTGTAAAGATTATAACTCTTTCATATCTTAATCATTTTAAATAAATGACTAGTCCATGAAAAGCCAATTGAATATATTTTCATATAAAATAAGTTTTATGAATAATAAATATGTAATTTTTAAGTTATTCATAAAATATCATTTAAAAGTTAAAACTAAAATATTCACAAGAGTATGTCTATTACCCTGAACTAAATGGTTAATAAACTAACTAAGCAGCTTTAAAAATAACATTGTGGTGCTACAAATTTTTTTATAGTTAACTATTTATGTTAAAGTTTTTCTCTAAATGCTCATAGTCGATTATAACCCTGTTTCATCATAATATCATATATTTTAAGGAATCAAATAGTATTTTACCTTCTTATTCATATGGGTTTAGAGTGGATAACTTCAAATGTGGATAATGGAGAGTAAAGTGAGCAAGTAGCTTATGTTTAGCCTTATAAAAAAATGAAGTCACATAATCAAGTTCTAAGTTATGAAATTTTGAATGTTGGGTTTTAGGTTTTATCTAAAAGGGCAAACCACTTGTAACCTTGCTCATGTACTTAAGTGTATATATATATATATATTCATGAATGCTTGTGTTTATGCAAGAAAGGAAACTTGATATACTTTGATTTTACAATACTAAATAGAACTTAAAACATTGGATTTTAATTTTATATTTGATTAAATAATCTGTTTGTAGCTTTCATGTGTGTTTATGAGTGTATTGTATGAATGTTTATACTTTGGGGTTAGGATTGAAGTATTTAATAAGATACTATAATTGTGATTTATTTGCTCATAATTAAATATATCAGGTAAGGCTACACAAAAAAGCATGTAGCTTCTGAGAACATGACATTATGTTATGTATATTTAAGTATTTAAATTATAATGAATAAGTAATGTGATTATGTTTTAAAATGTGATATAATTGGTGTATACTTTACAAAAGAGGTTGTATTGATTAAGTTTGATATATGACATGAAAAAGGAATTGGTTTGAGATATCATTACATATAAGAAATCAAGTTATAACCTAGTACATTTTAATGTTAAGTTAATATATGAAAAGTAAGGCTATAATATAAGGTGAATGGTAATAAAATAAGGCATCAAAGTGTCTTGATGTGCAAGTTAAGTTATAAATTTTAGAAGAATATTGTTAACGACTTATGTGGTTATACCAATGGCATGGTGATATTGTAATACTTGGGCTATGCTGTATGGTTACCTTATATATATATATATGTATATGTATTGTTGATAGTATGGATAGATAATGTAACCATGCTTTAAGGCATGTTGTTGATATGAAAAAGATAAAGACTATGACTTGAGTTATGAAATGAGAAAAAAATGAAATGTGAAATGAGAAATGTGAAATATTGTATTCAGTCAATAGGTAACCATCTGTAAAGGAATAAGATAGACTATGGAAGGATAAGTTGGAGTTTACAAAAAGATAAGGTTAATTTGGAAGTTATAACGGAATTTATTGCTTTCTTATCTTTATTTTCTATATAAATCGTGTGTTGTGATGATAATTTGAATATACTTATATGAAAATATAATTGTGCTTGCATAATTATGTGGTTGCAATATCAAAGTTATTAAAACTTATGATATTTATCAAAAAGTATGAACTTGCCCATGAATTTTATTATTTTATGTTTCCTATGTGTATTATTGTGGGATTTTACTAAATCCAAAGCATTTTACCCATTTTTCTTATGTGTGAAATAGGATTTTATTTATCAAACTATTGGAATCTTTTTAGCATTATAACCCCTTCCACTTATAAAACTTTTATGGTATATGTATGGTATGATTACATATATGTTATTGTGCCTAAGAGGAGTGATATGTGAGATGTGTGAAAGTGCAAACTTGAGTGATAGCATTAATAGGTGTAGGTGATTAAGAATGAATATATGTATAATAAGGTAAGTATATTGTGATAAATGTTTATAATTACTTGCTTCCTAAATTAATTATTCTTGAAATGCTATTGAATTATCCCTGTTGAATTGAGAGGATTTAGAATTAATAAGATTATTGTATGCTAAATTGTTCCCCTAAAATCAAAGGATCTAACAAGCCTTTTGTTCATGCTATAAAGTTATGTCTACACTTGAATTCAATGTAGTATTATCTAAGTCACATCTAGTCGATAAAAGTTAGATGCTTCTCTTGAAATTTTATTATTAATATCATTTGAATGTTCACTTATGAAACCCAGACTCACTTTCTTATATGTTTCCTTTATAGATTCTCAACATGAGTCATCTCTATCACCACCTTAGTGAAGAGTCCTTGGAGGATTTTTTAGGTACAGCTCGAGCAGTATTAATTATTTCATTATAGATGTCAAGGCCAAAATATTTTGAGAATAAAATGTAAATTTTAGCTAAAGTTCATTACTTGTTTGTTTACGATCGAAATGTTAATCTTAATTTACCATACATGCCTTGTTACAATAATGTTAAAAGTAAGATAGGCTAATGGAAACTAGGAAATGGATTCTATTACGATCATAATCTTAGTTAAGTTATAACATCTTGAATGTTGTTTTCTCATCCTATCTCTCTTATTTATGTTTTTTATCACTCCATCTCCACCTATTTTTTCTTACGATGTACATAAAGAAAAGGATGTAAGTATATCTTCACTAATGATAAAAAAAAGATAAATTAATTCTTTGAGAGAGAATTGGATGAAGAAAAATAAAGTATTATATTTAAAGAATGCTTAATGCATATTAGGTCTCACAATTAGTGTGTTTAAATCTTATATGTTATTGTGTAGTTGTTATCATTTTAAACCTTTACTAATGTGGTTACCTAGTTAATGTCTTTTCTTTGAATAATCTCTAATGTGTTCAATGTGATTTTTCTTAAATGGTAGAAATGATTAAATCATTAGATACATATATAAAATTCCTAAATCAAATCGTGGAAGGATGATAAAACTTCTAAGGTGATATTTAGTTTGCAGAATCATACATTTATATAAATCTTAATATTCTTGATAATGTAATTCTTAAGAATTTAATTCTCGGGAATAAACATTACTATATTTGGTTCAATAGAAATATTCCTAAAAATATTATAATATAATATTTTAATTAATTTATATATTTTTAAAATATTATATTACTAAGAATATTCTCATAAAAAATTTAGTGATCAATAGTGGTGAAAGTCATTGTGTTAGGTGATGGTTATTGGTGATAGGTAGCAATGACAACAAGTGATAACTGGTAATAGGTAGTGGCAGCTAAAAGTAACAACAATGGGTGATGGCTAACAATAAGTGGCAGTGAGTAATAGTCAATAATGATAAGTAGTAGCTAATGGTAATCAACTATGGTAGGTAGTAGTAAAATAAAATATTAATTATAATAAAGATTAAATTGAAAGGTAATTAAAATAATCTATTTGTACTACTAAGACATTCTTATGTCATAGTAACGTTGGATAACTGCCTCTTCGCATAGGATATTTCAAAGGAATATTAGACTAAAAAGATTTTTAGAAATATTCACATTTTCAAAAATATTTTTCTAAATATTCCCAAAAATATTTTTCTAAATTTTAGCCAAATATAGGAATCTTATATTTCCTTAAAATATTATTAAAAATGTAGGAAAGATTCCATGAATCAAATGCTACTTAAAGAACATCATATGCCATTTAAGTTAAAAAAATTTATGGGTTAGATTTTCTTCTTTTCCTTTTGATTTTCTTTTCTATAATATTAAAGAAAAACAAATCACTATTAAAAATCACCATTTAATGACAAAAAAATCAATTGCTAATTTTATTTAATTTTTCACAAATTTAATTAAGAATAGACTGGGCAATAGATTAAAAGCCATTAATAAACTATAAATCAATAATCAATTTAGCGATGAATATAAAAATCCATCACTAAATTCCATCATTGATTCCGTTAGCAAAGTTGCAACCTATAATGACTTACAATTGATGACCATATAACAAATTAACAATGAATATGCTGACTAAAATTATCATAGGATTTCCATCTCTACTTCCATTAGTATTCTGAGAAAAACATATGTATATTGCTTTCATTTAGCTATAGAATATTCTATCACTGAATGTGATCCATCAATAAATCTATTGCTATTTTAAAGATTTATAAAAAATTATTGGCATTGTTATTCATAATTCCATTACTAATTTTGAAAATAATGCTAATATGCTAACTATTTTTATAGCAACCCAAGCAACAAAAACCTTGTATCAATATAATTCAACCAAAATAAATATCCATTTAACAATCACATTTCTCTAATCAAATTCCATAAAATTAAATGTTAATAATTTATCCATAAAATGTAAAAAAAATGAAATCAATGAAATCCAATATATGAAAAATAATAAAATCTAGTATATGTACTTGTAAAAATGAACCCTAAACCTTATGAGGCTAGCTCTTATCATCCCACAGCTAATGCTCTTCATGTGGTTCTCCTTCTTAGTTAGTTGGTGATTTATCCTTTAGTGGTAGGTCAATAAGTATCTTTAACCTTTGAAATAAATAGTTGAAGCAGTGGTTATAATATTTAATGAAATCTAATATATGTACATAAAATTGAATGTCAATAATTCAACCAATCTAACATAATTCAATCAAAATAAATATCCATTCAATAATCAAATTTCTCTAAATGAATTCCATAAAATTGAATGTCAATAATTTTTCCATATGACATAAAAAATAAAATTAACAAAATCCAATATATGAAAATAATGAAATATAATATAAATAAATATAAAAATAAACCCTAAATCCTATGAGGCAATCATCCCGCTACTATTGCTCTTTATAAAGCTCTTTTCTTTAGTCAATTAGTGGTTTATCCTTTAGTAGTAGGTTAGCAAGTATCTTTAACCTTCAAAATAAATGGTTAATGTAATAGTTATGATGCTTAATTTAGTTCAGCTAGATAGTAAGCTATTGCTATTAGACTATAATCACTTGATTATTCTATGCAAGCTCCTGTCATGCCTCAACAAGCTTTTCATTTTGCCATTTGATAATGCTTTGTAACTTAGCCTCCAAAGACAACCCATCCACATGCAAATGAATACCTAATAACCTTATATGCCTTTAATCTTATACCATAAGTACATCTTTCTTGTTCTAACCACTAGCTATTTCCATCTGTATAGAGGTCTCATCAACCTATTTTGAGCTACCCTCACTATCATTAACTAAAGCTTGAAAAAAGTGCTCCTTTACAATCCTAGAATACTCACTTTATAAATTATAATTGAGTTAAACATTTTTTACAAACTACACATAATGGAATGTGTAGTAGAAGAAGTAATTAAATCTTACCTAGGTCTTCTTTAATCAAAAGTCCACAAAGTTCTTAATGCCTTGTTCATATAAATGTGAATGTACAGGAACAACTCCAGATCAGTAGGCATTTGACCCAAACTAGCCATTTAAAAATTTATATATAGTATAAAATAATAATAAGATAGTATGGTTTGCATTTGCAATTACATATAAAAAATAACTATTATTAATGTTTTACCATCTTTCTCTTGTACTCAACCATAAAAATAGAACTGCCAGTATATAAGTTCTCTCTAGTAGTAAATGTCTTATTTTTCTTATGGATCCTTTACTTTTTCTTGAAGTTATCTTCCTCCCACTTCTTCTTAAGGTCAACAAATAAGTTGTTAGGCATCAATTAAGCCTTTTTGGTTAGTCTTTCCTTGTTTGATCTATCATGCTTCTAAAATCATCGTGGTCTTATAAGTAAAACTTTTCTTTGTGATGTATGTGAGCTTGAGCTTCTACTTGTACATAGCCTATAAACATTCACAATGAAAGTTAAATAAGTGTAAATTAACAAATTAAAGTATAAAAACAAAATTGATAATTGAGAACTAATTTTTACTTACCAATTACTAAGTTATTGATCTTTAAAGTTTTAAAGGTAATAACTATAGGTAAGGTTTAACTTCATAAAATAAGCTTGGATCACTTTTTGTTATATCTCTAAGGATACCACGAGTAGACCTAACAATCAACCTGTAATTAAATACATTAATACAACATAATGATTATAAATTATCAATAAGTTAACAACAATCATATCATTGAATGTTAATTAAACAATACTTATCACTTATATTCCAAATACACTCAAACCTTACCATTAGCTAAGTCTCTACCCTAAGGCAAGGTAGATAGCAATCTAGATGAATTGCTAATATCGAAGCACCACTCTATTAGGAAAGGTGCTTCTAGTTAGACTCTTGAATATGCTTTAGAGCTTAAGGCTATGAAGCATGGGGCTCTTGTCCGGATGACTAATCTAGTAGTTGCTAACTAACTTATAATTTTGATGCAATAGGGGTGGATGGTGTGGCATTCCAAGTGATAGAAGATAATGCTATTGTCTTACTACCATGATGGATGGGCACACAACCACATTTGATAGGAGTATCTCTACTTCTATGAGATGAAGACATAGTGAGCTAAAATAAATGAAAAACAAAAATTAAACTAAACCCTTATAGGCATTAAATTTTAAATAATTGCAAGAAAAAGGAAAAACCTATCCTTAAGAAGAATTGTAAGGAGAAATTATAAAGTTAATTAAACTAGAATATTTTCCTCTTTTTTAATACACTTACATATATAATGTATTACAATAAATTATTTAAATTGTTTCTTTACATATGAAATTAATTAACTTTGTATTTTGAATGGAAACTTCTTAGAAAATTTTTAATTAATTATACTTAGGATAATTTTAGGCTTAGCCTGTAATATATAAAATCAAAATACATACTTAATCAGCTTAAGCTCATAGCCCAATATAGTGATTTATGCCAATGACCTATTGGGTTAAGCCCTAGAAGCCCAACATAGTGATTTAGTTCATCTCTTTCATGAATACCAATTTCAAATCCTATTTCTTTCCTAACTCAAAATTAATACAAAAAACTACTAGGTATATACATATATTCATTAAAAAAATAATATCATCATTTTTAACTACAAATATATACAAAGTCATGACATACAACTTAAGTCAATATTATACCACATGAAACACAATTATATATATGTATGTATGTATGTGTGTGTGTGTGTGTGTGTGTGTGTATTTTCATCAGAAAACAACAAATTCATCATTTTTATCTATAAACACACATTGATCACTTATAACCTAAGTTAGCATTATCTAAAAAGTAATATTACAATTACTACAAATACACATATATTCATTAAAAAATCATAAAAACTTAACAATTTCACTTTAAAATTATTAAAAAATTAATCAACAAAATGACCTAAAAATCATTAGAAACTAGCAATTTCACTCATAAACCTGTAGAAAATTAATCAAATTAATGAATAAAACAATCCAAAAATCATTATAACCTAACAATTTCACTTTCAATTCATCAGAAATTAAATGTAATTAAATTAATCAACAAAACAACCTAAAAAATAAAAAAAGAAAAATCCTAACTTTTGATGAGAAAAATCACTTATTAAACATTTTAAAAGGTTACAAATGATGATGGCAAAGGCTAAGGAGATCATTGAAAGGAGTTTAAGATGCAATAGGGTTAAAAGGGAAAAGGAAAGAAGAGGGAAAAGGAAAAAAGAAAAAGAAGAAATGGGAGCTTTCTTTGCAACTTATATATAATTTCAAGTTAATAATAAATAGAATTGTTGAAACAAACTAAAGCTTATAGGTTGGCTTGTTAGCTTGCAGACTCGAGTTCTCTTTTAGGTAGCCTATTTAAATGTAAGCCAAATTAAGCTGCCTCGTAAAGCCGTAACCTGTGTGAGCTAACTTAAGGTCATATATATATATATATATATATATATATATAATTTTTACATAGCTATAAATTTCCAACTAATATAATATCACACTCCCCTCTTTCACTTTTAATTATGTCAAGTTATGTTATTAATTATTTATAGATAATATTTTTATTTTGTAAATATTTTATAATTTATATTTTGTATGTATAGTATTTTTTAAGATTATATATAAATTTTAAATGTATTATAACTTATTTATATATGTATATGTGATACTTTGGAATGATTTTAAATTTTTTTAATTGTTTGAAAATTAAAGAAATAAAAAAATTAAGTTCCTAAAAAAAAGCTTGGCTAGCCCATAAGTATTAAATTAGGACTTTCATATTGGAAATTCATGAAGGAAGCAAGTTAGCCTAGGATGGCTTGTTTAACAATCGGTTTAAGCATGTCAGCTAGCAAACCAGCTTGTCTTGTTTGTTCAACATGTAAAGTTAGGGTAAATTCATTGATAAATTCTTTTTGTAAAATGATGCATTTGGCTTAGCAATGGATGTCAAAAGTTTCATCGCTAATTCTATATCTAAATTTTGAAAATATTTTATTATTGCACTTAAAAGAATTTAAATTTGGGACATGCAATTATTCACTAAATTTTGTCAATAATTTAAAAAAATTATATTATGTTATTAAACCTATTAGTAAATTTTTCTATGAATATTAGCGATGGACCAAAGACAATCAATCTCTAAAGTTACAAGCCATTACCATTTTTTTTGGCAATTTAAGATGCATTTACCAGCAAAATTTTCATCACTATTTCTATTGTTAAATATAAAAATTCTTGTATTGCATGAAATTGTAGGATTTATGAATTTTTATTTTTAAATTTGTATTTATCTTTTTCTTGAATGGTAAGTAGTAGTAAATAATAGTTAATGATGATAAGTGATAGCAAGTGATACTCAATGATAATAGGTGATAGCAAGCAATGGCTAATGATAGTGGATGGCGGTAGATGACAATCAATCATGATGGATAATGACGTAGTAAGTAGTAAAAAATAGACAAAATAATCATTTTATATTATTAAAATATTCTCATGACATAAAAGTGTAAGATACCACCTGCATAATAAGAATTTTAGCAGATTATTGATCTAAAAATACTTTCAAAAATATGAACATTCCTAATATATTTTATTTAATTTAAAAAAATATAGAAATATATAATATTTTTTAAATATTTCTAAAAATATGCGAAAGATTATGCGAATCAATTTAAGAGTGACTAAAAGTAAGGGTGTGTTTGAAAATATTAATTCAATGCTTAACTTAACAAATTTAAACTTGAAGTTATATTTTACTTATTTGATTTATCCAAATTGAATATTAAATTAAGCAAAAATTCATTTTTGGAGTGTTTGAAAATACTAATTCAATGCTTAATTGAATAACTTCATATTTAAGATTAGATTTCATTTGTTGTTTAATCTATTCAATAGTAATTATTTTGCTGAATTTGGCAACTACTTCTATTTTGATAAAATTTTATTGGATTAAATTATCAAACATTATCTTTGTTTTGTATAATAATTAGATACATATATACATATAGTACACCATTTAAGGATTTGGTATATAAAATTTTTAAAATTATAATTGATATAACTAATATAATTTGAAATTATACAAAATTTGAATATTTTATAATAAAATTTTCAAAGCATTATCTACATTTAGTGCTTAAAATTCAAACATTATAATTTTAGCACTTAAATTTGGTACTAAATTTCAATACTTAATAATTATATACATACCCCACATATTTATACAAAACTTCAGTAGCATTAAAAAATGTGATGCATAAAATTCTTAAAATTATAATTAAGGATAAATTTAAAATCATACAAAATTTCAATATTTTAGAACTAAAATTTTAAATCATTAATTAAATTTAGAACTTAAAATGTGAAATTATTTAAATGTTATAAACCTAAACTTAATAAATTTAGCATTTAGAATTCAGCGCTAAACATTTTAGTGAAATTAAATGCATAGTAAAGTTGAATTTATCCTCTCGTTATACTGTCGGACAGAGTTAAGAGGTAAAATTCACCTGCCTTACAAAAATTCCATCAATAACGTGTTTTTCTTTTATAAATAACACGTATTTTTTGGTAATTATAAATAACACGTATTTTGCTTCTGTACAAATGTAGTTAATTTAATATTAATTTAATCCTTGAATTATTTTTTAAATTAAAAATTTGTAATGTCAATTTAATCCTTCAATTGTTATATCCGGTTAAATCTGTGTATTGATAGATTATTGATATAATAATTGGTTTCTGACATTAGGAGTGATAAATATGAACAACCTTTAAAATTGAGTTTCAAATAAAAATTAAAGATTGTTATTAAATATAAAATAATAGTACAAATTTGTAAAATTTAATTCAATAAATATAAAAAATTTAAAATTCAATTTCAAAATTCATTTTTAATACCTATAATATTTTTTGATAAATATATGGTCATACAAACAATTTATATAACATTGCCACGGAAGCAAATTAGTTATAATTCTATCAATTATTATAAAGTTAATAAACTAATAAAATGATTCAAAACAGGTGTAATTTGAATAATTTGAGAAATAAACACCTTTCCCGGCTTAAATTGGTATACTAAACTACATAGTGAGGACTAAGATATATGTTTATTCAAAAGTATAAAGCATGAAAAATATTTTATTATAATTTTTTAAAAATTCATTAAAGTTTGATCTTTTTTGTAATCTTAATGATGAAAATTAAATAAAATTTCTCAACATAAAAATTTGTCACATTAGATATAATTCCCCCCCCCCCTAACTCACTAAACTAAGCATAGTAAGAATTAAGTAAAAATGATTAGCAATTAAATCTTTTTGACTTTATAAGTACCTACCATTCATTTCACCAAAATTACAAAACGATAGTTGCACTTTACCTGCACTTACAGAAAGCAGAAGTTCACGGGATGCAAATGTTAAAGGCAGATTTGACTAATTACTACTAAGCTCAAACTTAGACCGTAAGATAATCATTTTTCAGGGCATTTTTTCGCTAGTTTTTTTATTTTTTCTTTCCTCTTTTTATCTTTTTTTTTTGTCACGTAAAAAAATGAATATAACTTTTTTTTAATTCCATTGTGCATAAAATAAATCTAAATCTCATTAAAATGAAGAGGAAAGGAATTGGAGGTGAAAGAACTTTCATTTGATTTGTTTGGAATGAATGAAAATGGGAGAGAAAGCAAATAGAAGTTAAATTAATTTTTTTGGTTTGAAATGAATGAAAATTAGGAAAAAAGAAATGATCTGTTTGTTGTAAGCCATTGGAGATAATGACACGTCACAATCACAAAAGGTGGAAAGCCATCCCTTGAAATTGCAACCGTTGGATCATGGAAGATAGCTACCTGTTCATAGCTGAGGATGCCAATGGATCGAATTTAGTTAAATTTGACTTTGATTCAATTAGATTTAAATTCATTAATGATCTACCATTTTAAATATATTACAGATCTAAATCTCTTAAATATTTAATAATATCTCCTTTAAAAATAAAAAATAGATTCAAATTTATTAATAAAAAATAATTTTAAAATTTTTAAATAAAAATAAAAATATTATTTTTACTAATACTAATTTTATCTAATAATTATAAATGATATCTATTTTTTTCATTCAAATTTATTTTTTAACTCATTCTTATTATTTATATTAATTTTAAGATAAATATGAATTGTGTTATTATTGATTTCAGTATATAAATATTATATTGGATTAGTTTATGGATAATTATTTATTTATTTATATTTCTATGAAATAGACTTCTACATATTATAAATTTATA
Organism: Sindora glabra; assembly: GCA_020226215.1. Classification (NCBI taxonomy): domain Eukaryota; kingdom Viridiplantae; phylum Streptophyta; class Magnoliopsida; order Fabales; family Fabaceae; genus Sindora; species Sindora glabra. The sequence goes on along the minus strand of CM035236.1, from coordinate 42,680,442 downwards.
TTATAAAATAAATAAAATATTGTATTAAAATATTTTTATAATTTGATGTAAATTTAAACTTTTTTGAAATTATTTATATTAAATAAACTATCATCACATCCTTATATATATGTGATAATATTAATTTTATATAATAAAAAATTAATTAAAAAATGTTTTCCAAACATATTTAATATGATACCTAAAATAGATTAAAGATCCATTAAATATTTATACAAAATAAATCTATATATTGTACAAACTAACATTATAAATAAAGAAAATATTATATTAAAATATTTTCATAATTCAATACAAATTTTGATGAGTCTAATGTGATATTTAAAAATGACTCAAGATTTATTGAATATTCAACAATTAGACCCAATAGATCTAATTTTAGTAAGATTAGAGGTTGATCTAAGTGTTGGGATGAGGGGCCATTCCCCCTCCAAACCGCTATATAATCTTATATATTATATTATAAATATAAATTTTATAAATTTTATTTAATTTTTAAATAATTAAATATTAACCCTAAAAAATTTAATATTATCCCTTTTAATATTGTGTATTTTCTTATTGTTATAATTTTATATGTATATAAAATTTTAGTAGTAAACAAATTATTTTTTTATTCTATTTGTATAAAATATTATTATAATTTACATTATTTTAAAGTAAAAATAAAAAAATTAAGTACAAAATTTTTTCATAAAACTCACATGTGTGTATAAATTTAGCCCCTTTGAAACAAAAAAAAGGACTTATTTTCAATAAGATTCATTAAATAAGTTAGATTATATCAGTTAATCCCTATTCACAATCCAAGCAATAAACTTAGTGGGAAAATGGATTAAATTTTCCAGTTTGATTACTACAATCAAATTGAAAACATATTGTTAACAAGTATTCTCGGTAGAAAAATACTATTTACATATAATAATAAAAGAATGATATATTATTTATATTCTTTTAAAAAAATTCAAAGAAGAATTTGTTTTCTTTAACTTCTTTATATTTAATTTTAAACAAAAAAATTTATTTTAATATTTTATAATTAAATTTTGTAGAAAGATTTTTTTTTTTCAAAGCAATTGGATCCTACGTTTTTCAGTTTGATTACTACAATTTTTCATTGACTATGTTTAGATAAGAATTTAAAATATACTAAGGATCTGTTTGTTTCATTGGAAGACATTTTCCACAAAACATGATTATAAAATGTTAAAATATAAGAAAGTGTTTTATTTCTTTAATGTTAAATATAAAGAGCTTGAAAAAAGTAATTTCCTTTTTTTCAAAAAGTTATTTTCTTTTGCTTTCTTCCATTTCTAAGTTTTTAAGTATCAATTTATTTTAGTCATTAATATAAGTGATATATCACTTTCTTTATTGCATATATGCAAATGATATTTTTTTTACAACAAAATATTTTCCAACGAAACAATCGGAACCTAACTATATTCTTAAAATTTTTATGATACCCCCCACACACACATATAATTTGTAACTTTTTATCAACAATTATAATCTTTCAAAAAATAAAAAATATAAAGAAAATTTTTGAGCAATTTTAAATAATAAAAATATAATTTTACAATTTTTACAAAAATTGTAAGTGCGTATATATTTTAATTTATGTGTAACAAGTACACAGAAGTTACAACTCTATTGTTCAAACCTGCACAAAAGATTCTTAAAAGATTTTGTCATTTTTTTATTACAAAGGTTACAATTCAATGAAAATGTTGTAAAAAATTCCAATTTTTTTCAATAAAAAGGTTACAAGAATAAATACTAATATATACACTTGCAAGTTTTATAAGTATAACTTTTTTTTATTTAAAAATTGCAATTTTTATGTACCAATGAAAAAGTGAAGTATTCTTTTGTAAAGTTTTAAACGATGAAATTGTGAAGTTTTATGAGCAAATTGCATGTAAATTTTTTATCTATTGACAATCTTATAAAAATATTATAAGATACCGTGTGAGGGAATTATCTAAGAATTAAAATATTAATTAATTTCTCCTTGTTTAATAAAAATTATTTTTAAGATTCAAATTTTTATTTATTAATAAATAAGATCTGCCTAGAGTCCATATAGTTTTAATTAAATTAGCATTTTATTAATAGTAGGTCAACTTCTACTTTGTAATATAGAAACCTTTGTAAACCCACCTAGTTATAAATATTTTATATCTATGTCCTACTAATATCATAGGAACATAACCAAAAAAAGGAAGAAGTTTTAAATTCTTTTACTTTCATATTCTTTGGCAACTGTGTGATTTTATAGAAAAGTTGTAATTTTTTATATAAATGTTATAATTTTTTATTAAAAAACCGTAAGTTTTAAAGTATGATATTGTAATTTTTTTTCATAAAATTTTATAAATTTATCAAAAATTTTAGCAATTTTTAAATCAAAAGTTGCAATGTAGAAATATTTAGAAGTTCTATAGAAAAGTTTAAGTTTTATAAATTTTTTTAATATTTTACTAATGGAATTTGCAAGAAATGAGGATAGGAAGCGGAAGGGAACCTAATTTTAATGAAATCATTTTCAAATGGTTTTGGATAATTCCAGCACTTTGATGTGGAACATAACATAGGGCCGGGATGCTGTCCTGAGTGGTGGAAACCAAAAATTGATTATTGACAAGCTATGCGTTATGTGGCGTATGATGTGGGGTCTATGTGAGAGACGCTAAAGAAATAAAGCCAAACTATTGTTGCAGTGAGAGGCACCATCACTGAGTACTACCTTAATACATTATTTGAATAGAAGAGAAATAAAAGAGGAAAGAATATAGAAAGAAAGAAATTAAAAAAAACAGAAAAACATATTTTTTTATTGTATTTAATTGAAAAAAAATGAAGAAAAAAGAAAATAGAAGAGAAATAGTTCGTTTATATTTGATTAAGTTGAAAGGTTGGGAAAAAAGTTAGTATATTGAAATGATAATACTAACTTTTATTTCTGTCAATTAAAAATTCTTATATTAATATTAATCTGTTTTCTATATTTTAAATATTGTAACGTTTTCATTTACAAAAGTAAAAATAACTATTTTTACATATAAATAATAATATTTTAAAAATTAATAAATATATATGAATTAAATTAATAAAGTAGGTGATATTAATTATTAAAAATAAGAGTAAACACATTCTCTGCCTTTGATTTATAAGGGGCGATTATTATTTTCTCTAGATATATTAACTATTAGCACTCCTTCGTTTAACATTTCAAATGAAAAGATGAACAAATGATTATAATTAAAAAAAGCAAGAATTACTAATATTAGTTTTGTAATTTCAAAGATATAATAGTTAATACTTCTATAAATAAAAGATTAAATATTTTGCTAACTTTAAAAGTAAAATATAGTAAATATTAATGGAATCAATAAAAATTATAACTTTTTAAATAAAAATTGTCCAAAATATAAAAAAAAATTATACGAGATTACAAGAATACATAATAATAAGAATTTTTTTAAAATATCTTATAGTATAAACCCTTTATATGTTTTGTTAATTATTAAATTTAATAAAATAAATTGGATAAAAATTATGATATAATAAATAATCATTGTTAACAATAGATAATGTTTATTACTGAAATTAATAACATAAATTAGCTAAAATTATATAATTTTTTAACTCAAAACCTATGTAATTTTATGAGAGAAATGAAAATGAAAAATAAAGAAAAATTACTTCAAATAAATCCTGAGACAATGAAAGCATAAAAATAGTACTAGAGCAAACCATACAAAGCAATGGGGTGGGAAGGCATAAGTAGTCTTTTATTGGGTTTGCCGTTACTTGCTTGCTTTATTCAAGAATTTTTATTCCAATTTCACTCTCTAGTTAAAGATAATGAATTTCAAGTAGACCAAATATATAATTTCTCCTTTGATTTCTTTCTCTTCTAATTTCTCTCTTTCATTCAGAGAATGAATTTTAAGTGGATCTAATATTTAATTTCTCCTTGGATTTCTTTCTTTTTTAATTTCTCCCCTTCATCCAAACTACAAAAGTTTCAATTTCTCTTTTTAAACTTCTTTCTTACTTAATTTCTCACCATTCGAACGAGTTGTAAGCAATCTTGATGTGAGTGAGATTACTAACAAGATAAGGAAAATGCTATTCATACTCTCTTTTAAGGGGTAGCAAGCTTTATAGAATTGTAAATTTCATGATCTGTAAGGAAAAAGTAAGTAAAAAGTGAATACAAAAAAGTGAGAGTAATATTTCAAAATAGAATAACAATTTTTGCACAATGAGCAAAAGGCCAAGAAGACATGAAATTTGTTTGAATTTTTTTTTATAATTATACAAGTGACAATTCACTTAACTTACATATATATAAGGTCAAGGGTTCAAACCCACTACTTCAAGAAAATAAAGCCCCTAAGATAACATTAGGTGTCACTGCATTACTAAGGGTGTGGGCAAAATTTGCTTGAATTTCGAACCTTGCATTATCGTTGCCCTAAATGCATGAAGATATCCTTTACACTATTGTTACATTATAGAAGTTTTCTATTAGGCTCATGTTTCTAGGCAAATATTGTGATTATACGAGAAATGGTAAAGTTAGAATTCAAGAAGGTCAATAGAGACATTAAAATATATAACAAAAATAAGAAATTGTATTATTTTATTTAATTATGTAAATTTTAGACTAAATATCTGTTTTAATTTTTATAAATTTTTTTATTAATTTCAACTTTTACTAAAAATTCATATTAATTTAATTTATAAAAACTAATTCTACCTTAAAATTTAGTTTTCGTGTTATTAAGGTATACAAAAACTTAATAGCTAGGTTGAATTAGCATTGTTAGTTGTTATATAACCATTAACTGCTAACCTAAGCTCAATGATGAAGGGATTAAATTTTGGGACAAAATCAATATTTAGAGACTAAATTGATACTATGTTTTAGTAAAGAATGAAATTAATAGAAACTTCATTTTACAAGAAGTAAAATATAATTGTTTAATCATTTATCTATTTGTAATATATGGTTTGGTTGATTATTTCAACTTTTTTTCCTGCTTACAACAATCTTTCAAATTTATTAAAACTTTAGTCCATAATGGGTGTTATATCTTAAAGAACAAATAACTCAATAGAAGGAGGAATTTAAAACATATGACCAAAACCACTCTTTATAACTTAAGACACCTACTTAGCAACCTCATGGGTGCTAAATTACATTCTTTAAGACAATATAATAACTCAATATTATTAGTTATAGCTAACAAACTTTGCACCTACTCATAAATCGTTACAACTCACCCATGACATTTTGTAATACCTAACAAAGTTTCAATGACTACTTTACTATCATTTTTAATATGAACATATTTATCAAGAAAATTATAAGTAACTGTAATAACCTTATGAATTCCTAAGAGCTCAACAACCAAAGTTGACAAACACTTACAATTATCATACCATGAACTAGTCACTTTACTAGTACTATTGGCAGTTAAAATAGCTAACATTTAGTTTGATAACCTTATTTAAAGGAGGCGCCCATTTATTTTAACCTATAAAGAAGCAAGTCATAAACCTACTAGACCTATTACAAATCTAAGCCATTGACCCACTATTTATCTCATAAAATGTTTATTTTCCTTACAAACATCTAGATCATTTTCTTCAAATAGAACCTTGATGTCAACCATGGCCCTTTTATGAACTAGAATGCTTTGAGATTCCCACATATGCCTTATAGTAGTAGTAGTAAATAACAAGGTTCTATGGCAGAAATTTTCATTGTCCATTCTACTAAGTTAAACAAAGTTGATAAGAAGTGCCTCCATAAACTTCATCATTAAATTGTATCGAAGCTTTTCAATTCACATATCCTATAGCTAGAATTAAATAAACATTGTCACAAAGTAGTCTTGATGGATATGAATCTCAATTTTCAATTCTACATTATATAATGGGCAAAAAATATTACCCAATCTAGTGAACAAGCTAATTTAGGCATGAATTGGAAAAACCCCCATCATCATACCTCCCAATAACAACCTTGAATCATAGATGAATTTTTGCATTCCATAAGTAATTCCACATTTTTTTATTCTTTTAATTTCCTAAATTTGTAATGATGCTATGTTAAGTTGACTTAAAAGTGAAATTTCTATATACATTTACACTGTGTACTATTTAATTTTCTTGTTTTTCCCCAATTTGTAACCTTAAAATCTTTAATGCATCATCATTTAAAATAATTTGATGATTAAAGGTCAATTCCAACCCCTCTAATTATCCATCATTAAATTAGAAACCATTAACCTATAATTAGGTGTAATGTGTGGCTTTAATTATGGGATAAATCCTTTACAATCAAGTACCTAAAGCTTTGGTAACACCTAAATGTAGTACCACTCCTAATTATAAAACAATGGCCTTTAGCTATTATTACTTTCCCATCCTGTATTCTTACCTACGCTTAAGAACCTTTGTAGCTTGGCTACTTAACAAATGATAATGAGTTAATGTACTTAGCTTTAAAGCATCACACCCTTTATCTCTATTTCTAATTTCTATGTTAGTTTCTATTACACCTTTTAAAAGGAATTAAAATTTTTTACAATATTTCTATAAAAGGATAATTAATTAACATGATAAGTATGGAATAAAAAAATTTGGGTAGATAATGATTAATTATTTGTGTGGATTTTTGTTATGCTCTTATGAATTTAAACTTCTATTTACCTAGGTAATAAATGCTTGTCATGACTCACTTGATTGTGACTAGTATGGAACTTGTAATCTAATTTCCTCTAACCTATATTATTCCAAACTAAGTATCATTACATGATTTTTTGAAAACAAAGATTCTTTTATAGGCATTTTCAAAATAGCTACAAGTTGAGTTTATATATAAAAACATATACAAACTATTTATAAAGCCCCAAAACTACTTCTAATAACATCTTAACTTTAATTATAGATGCTTATAACAAGATTTTAAAGAAACTTCTACTTTTAAGCTACCGGTGGTAATTAAGGAGTTTCAATAAGCATATTTGAAAATATTAAATACTAAGAACAATGAATCATGGACTCAATAAGTAAATAATTTACTTAATAAAATATTTACATTTTAATATAATTTCTTAATCAAATTGTTTCATGTTTTAAATAATGTTTATATCCATAACATTGATGAAAAAGAATAATGCATGATCATATAAATAAAAAATAAAAATTAAACTGCTTTATGTCTCTTGAGCTAATTTTATCCCTTCATAGACCCATCTTTATTCCTCTAAGATCAACATTATCCCTTTATAAATATCTACTAAATTTGATATTAATTTCATTCTTATCATATCTTTTTCCTCTAATCACAATCTCACATAATAGCACATCCCAATATTAGAATTATCATTTCAATAACAAATATACTCATTTACATCTATAATTTTTATTAACACATCACTTTTGAACCTAATAATATCATACAATATGAACATAATAATCATATAGGATTCAAAGTAAGGATACTCGACTATAATATTCAAATATAAGACTCTTTAGAGCTTATATTTGACTATAATAGTTGAATATCTTTAGGTAAAGAGTACTATTTATTAAAATACTCATATATGGTACTTGGTTATGGACTTTTAAATTGCTTATAATTGAGTATCGCACTAAAAAATCCTTATCCAGAAGTGAAGTCCCAATTAAAATATTTGATTATATAGTCGAATATAGCTTATTACAAAGTTATATTCGACTACCATACTTGAATATTTTTTTAAAAATTTTAAATTACCTACGAACTTACTGAACTAAATGCTAATTTTCAAACCTATAACCTTTATAAACTATTTTTTAGCTCAAAACCATTACACATTAACATTTACCTTCATTTTTCTAGCTTATAATAATAAATAATCTACTCCAATCAATAATGCTGGAAGTGCAAACTATCTATTCTTCATAATGAATAGCATATAGCTTATCCTACAAATAAATGCCAAATTTAACATCATAAGTAAATTATCTACTTATCCAAGCATGGAGGAGATAAGGAGAAGTCAAACAATGGTCAAATCTTCCTAAACAACATCAAATTAGAGAAATATTACAATTGAATCTCTAGAGTTCTCTTTACAATTTAATTCCTAGCAAAATTTTCACTTATAACTTGAATCTTAAGGAAATTGCCTCAAATTAGTGGATGATTATGGATAGTTTCTTAAATTTCTAAGCCAATCTTGCTAGATTTAAGAAAAAAGAAATTAAGATGAAGAAAGGAGAGGAAAGTGATAGGTTGGCTAAAGAAAATAAGGAAAAATGGTTTCTTTTTGGCTTTTTAAGCCTAAAAGGGTGGTTTTATAATTTAGAAGGGATCCAAGGGTAAAATAGAAAAATTAACTCCTAAATCTCCTCTAAACATAATTACTTAATCCTAATTTCATACTAACTCATATTTAATTTCATTATGTCTATTCACATTGTAAAATTCTATATTCTTTAGCTTGAACCTTATTTTGAACATATCCACAAACTAACACACGCACACACACACACACACACACACATATATATATGAATATTAAAAAAGTAAATAAAATAAAATTCTAATTTATTAGGAGCATAACAATGCTTGTTAGTTGGATTTGTTTACCTTGCCTTAATAATTTATCATGAGTTTCATGAATGAATTGAATTTGATAAGTGTATTGGAAAGATGTGGACAACAAAAGTCAAATAAAATATGAGAAATTAAGAATGGTTAAAATTAAGGAAAACTTATAATGTACTTTGTGCTAGTGAATATAGCAATAGTTGACTATATAGTCGATTATAGCCAATTAAGCCACATTCTGAACTGGCATAATTGACTATAGACTAAGAAAGGCAACTGATAAGTAAAGTTATAACTTATCTTGTTTTCCTAAAAGATCCTCTTTAGCCCTTTTTCCCTAAAATGTCAAATTCTTTTCATTTCTCTCATTTTGCAACTCAACATCTTTATCATCCTCTTAAGAAACCTTAAAAGCTCCAAGGAGATTCTTCCAATTCTCCTTTAATTTCATCTCTTCAAGGTAAGCAACATATTAATTATTGATTCTTCATTAATTAACCTTTTCTATACTTATTTATTTTCCCTGTTATACATAAATTTTAAGTTAGAATGGTTAATAGAAGTTGAACCATTAAAAACATTAATCCAAAAATTCTTCTTTATTTGATGAATATAGGATTCAATCACTATCTTTTACATTTCAAGCTTGTCATAAACCTAGTAAGTAACAATCTATTTAAATTCTTCCTTTTAAAAGTTTTGCTTGGTTAAGGCTTTTATCAAATTTTAAGGGATATGAATAAAATGAATGGTTTGTGCTTTAAATATAAGTTTAATTTAAAGGGTTTTGTTGTTTTGAAGTTATAGTTATATGTTTTAAAGGTGTGGTAAGGATATTATATGAAAAAAGTCAAGATTTAGGGTGGAAAAAATTAGATGAATAGTATTTTGTAGAAAAATTTGTAATTTGTGAGGTAATAGTCAAATATACACATTAGAACACTTTTTAAATAGGCATAGTTGATTATGCAACTTAGGATTGCTCATTAGACAATTATAATTGGTTATAAATGCCAAAATTCACTTCTAGACACATATAATCAATTACATAATTGACTATTGCTCTGTTCCATTATAGTATCACATGTTTTATAGCAGTATATGGAATTGGATCCTTTTGACCATTTAAGATAAGGATAAGTAAGCTTCAGTATGAATAATGAAATAGATTATGAGTAATTAACCAAGTATTGTACTTCCCATAATAAAAGTAATAGTGTAGATTTGATAACCATGATTTTCTATGACTAGGAAAAGTTATGTTTTATGATTTTACTTAAAGAGGGCTAGACATGTAAGGCCTTGCCTATATACACTTGGAGATGCACATATATGATTTTATTTTGAATAAGATGCTATCCATAAAATTTAGATAATTATTAAAATGATGTATTACTTGTAATTTATATTATTACTAATTATTATTAATAACATTGCTCATATATGGACATTTGCATTATGGAAACTAAATGGTAGTGTTATTGAAGCACATATTATTGATGGAATAAATATGTAACTGTAAAATTGATGATGATGGAGTGAATGCATATATGATATGATTTAATGCATTGAATCTTCTTGCCTATTTATAAAGGGATAAGGTTAGGTTTATGATGGGATGAGGAAGACCGGGTCACACAAAAAGATTTATATGCTTTTCTTATATATATGTTATGATTTCCTTTGGATAATATTAGATTGAAGGATTACTTTCTTTTTTTATTATTAAATGTGGGAATGATAAAATCATATTTGAAACTTAACATTGTACTTGTTTATAACTTTTCCTTGATAAGTCAAGTTCATATTCTAAAACTTTTACTTATTCAAAGAGAAGGTCAGAATGTGAAGTTATTTTCTTTAAAGGAACAATTGTGGACTCCTTTTAAGAACTTAAATTATGTATCTTAGTAATCCTTTATAAATTTATTTATTCACTAAGTTTTTTTAGAAACTCATTCTCTTTATTTGTTTCTTCTTTTTTTTTTCTTATTCTTTTTTAGACATTTCCCCTTAAGCTCTTGACTATTATTTGATAGATTAAAAGTAGGGCCATTCAAGGACTTTAGTGATAAGGTTGGGCTTAGGACAATTAAATAAAATATGCATGATAAGTCATTTAAACACTTTAAAAATAGATTTTGTTGAATATAACATATTCATTTTCATGAAAAATATGGTTGCCTAAGAAACCTGGGTTTAAATCCATTTAGGAAAGGTTAGTAAGCAATTGTAGGCAATAACTTTCTATGTTGGTCACGTGTCTTGGGAAAGAGTTATGAAAATTTCAAAAATTAATGCCAAATTATGATTATAGATGTTACAACCTAAGAATTTAAAATTTCATATTTATATAATCAATTGATTTAGTGTAAAATTAAATGTGATTAGTTTGCTTGAATGATGTGTTTTGAACCATGAGTGGGATATTTGAATTTTATTGATGAATTATTAAGAACAACAACATTTAATGTTTTAGTAAGTACTAGAAAGTAAATTTTATGAGAAATAGATGTGAAAAAAAATAAGTAGAATAAAAAGAATTAAGGTATAAATTTATTATAAGTTGATATGGAGAAGATTCAAAGAATATTTCTAATAATGCCTCTAACACTATTCCTTATTTTTATAGTCATTCCTCATCTTTTTCTTTCATTTTTCCTAAATCCTTTCTTCTTCCTTCTCCTTCCTTTATTATCTAATCAAAGTAAGAAAGCATTAAATTCTTCATCTAATTAGGATAAAAACACTATTATCATTGGAATTTCTCTTCATTGTCTTCTAATTTGATGAGGATTATGGCTATTTACTTTTAAAGGGGAATTTAGAACTTTAACTAAAGAACTCTTAATTTTGATATGACTAGAATTATAGAACATCAAATTCAACCTCCTAGTATCTTTTTCCATACTAAATGAGTAAATATTCTAACTTAAATCTATTGATTTTGTTAAGAATTTATGGTTTGTCTATGTTTTAAGTTTTGTTTGATATAGATGAAACATGATGGCTTATAAGGTTGAGGGTGAATTTAATATTAAATAATGTTTGTATGAAATGTTAGTTATAGGTATTAATGATTAGAAGATGATTTGGTATGTAATAAATAAGTTAATAGTGTATTAAATGCTAAATGAATAATGATTTTCAATGAAAAATGCAGGACAATCATACATGAATCAATTTAGCATGTCCAAAAGTGAAACTTTATGCATGAATCTATTTCAAAATCAATTCTTCTTTCCTAAAAATTTGATTCATACATGAATCGATTTTAAAATGGATTCATGCCTTCCAAAATTGAAAAATTTACCTTGAATCGATTCCAAAATTGATTTGTTATTTCCAAAATCAAAAAATTCATCTTGAATCACTTCTAAAAGTGATTCATCCTGCCATGTTTCATGTTTTTACTACCTAACTAACTACATTTGACCTTTTAATGCATATTTAATTATGCAATTGATGTATGAACATATAATTAAGGATTTTAACAACTTTCAAGCATGTGTATAACTAATATATTATAATATGCATTAAGAATGTAATTGTTGTGTTGCCTATGGAATGAAATTGAATATACTTATGAAATTATGAATTGAGATGAACTATGTATTGCCATACAAAATGGCATGATAGTGTTACTATTAGAGGTGTAAGGTCGCCCGACCCGGAAAAATAGAGTATTTGGGTTCTTTTTTTTTACCCGATAGACCCGATGGGACTTTTTTTTATAGTTCGATTAATAATTGGGCTGGGCTCGGGCCAAGGCAAAAAAGCCTGATAGGCCCGGCCCGGCTCGATTATGATAATTTATTTTTAATAATATAATTATATATTAGAAAATATAATTATATCTAATTATTTTTAATATAAAAAATATTAATTTAACATATTAAATATTTTATATATTTAAATATCATATTATCTCTTTAAATATATATATTTTCTATTTTAAAATTTTATTTTTTATTAAAAAATAAAAAAATTATATTTCGGGCTTTCGGACCTTTTAATTAAAAAATCGGGTCGGGTCGGATCAAAATTTTTTGAAACATAAACGGGCCGGGTTTAGGCCATCAATTTTTTTAATTTAGCCCCGATGGCCCGGCCCGAAACCCGCCTAGCCCGGCCTATGTACACCTTTAGTTACTACTCATAAATTGAATTGTAATGATACAATAAGATGAATGGTGTTATGATATGAATTATGCCAGTATAAGCAATCATATGATGTGATAAAGGCAAATCATATTATAATATAATCATATGCATTGAGATATATGTGTAAAGTATGTAAGGGGATAAGATTAACTCAAAAGGCACAAGGTAGAAATTTATTTCACATATATGTTATTGAAATTATTATTTAACGATTTGATATATAATAAATGTCATGACAATTTAAAGTTATGAGTAGTGTGGAACTTGCTAATTGATTTTGACTTTCCTAACCCTATACTAAAATCTAATATCATTATATTCCTCGTAAATGATATAAAAATTATTCATAGAATATATGAAAAATATTCATAATAAATCTAGTTAATCTATTTAACTTACTTTAACTTTTACTCATGCTATCCTACTTACTAAACCAATTGCTCATTACAAAGCTTAGGATAATATTACTATTTATAAATAAAAATATTTATTATAACTGCCTTACGCAAAAGAAAGCCAGGAAAAGTTCACTCTTATGATATTAATAGTGGAGGAACATCAACAATAGTATCTATAAAAAAATTAAACAAAGAGAAGAATGAGTTTAAGACTTAATAATTAAATAATTTACTTTATGATATAATGAAAAGGTATTCACACTAACCTTCTTGTTTAGATCATTCTTCATTAAAGAGTTTGCTTGCATATAACATTATAAACAATGACAATAATTCTGGCTAAATAAGTATAAATGAGTAATTAAAACTAGAAAGCATTTATATTTTTTATGCCTCCCAATTATCCTTATACCTTCACAAATCCATTTTTATTCCTCTATGATCTGCCTAATCCCCTTACAAATAGTTTTAAAGATTGGCACTAATCATAATTCACATATTTTAATCTCCTCTTTTCATATTGCACATCATAATCATATCTTATTCCAAGATTTAGCATCAGAAATTGATTACAATAATATCCATATGTTTAATATGTAAATGCAACATCCATATACTGTTACCATAACATCTATATGCTTAATATGTAGATATGACATCCATATGTTATGCTTAACATCCATATATTATTACCATATGTTATGCTCAACATCTATACATTATTACTATAACATCCACATGCTCAATATGTAAATACAACATTCATATATGATTACAATTTCTCAAAATTTTCATAAAATATGTAGAATTGGGTGAAATATAAGGATACTTGACTATATAGTTAACTATAGGGATTTAGGGATGAAACCTCACCCTTATAGTTAACTATATAATAAACTAAGTTCATCTACAGAGCAATTATAGAGGTAATAGTCAATTATATAATTAATTATGAGCATCCATAAAGTAACATTTTTAGGGAAGTCAATTATATAGTTAACTATATTTTATTTGAGTGCAACCTCCAATTATGTAATCAATTATAGGCTGAAAAAACTATAGAATTCTTGCATTTTCGCTATTTATATAGTCAAACTTTATTAATTCATCCATATATACAATCATAAAACTAAAATTCATCATAAGCAATAAAAAACCTATTTTATATCACAAATTTTAATCATTCAATCATCAAATTCCAAATAATAACTATTTTATAATTAATAACACAAAATTACTCAAAACAAATGGTTTTAAGTAAATTTTCTACTTACCTAAATATAAAGAAGATGATAAAAATTTGTAGTTACTTCTAACTTACATTTTGAATGGAATAACATTAAATCCTTTAAATTCTCAATCCCTTCCATCTAAAAGTGGTAAACCATGCAAAAACTTTAATTTAAATTGAAAACTTTTGATGACTAGTTGAAGTGGAAAACTTGAATCTTAGTTAAGTTTTGAACAAGAGAAGAGGAATGGCTTGAGAAAGAAAAAATCCTCATAAGGTTTCTCTGGGTTTTAAGGTTTTATGGGGGCTTAAGGGTAGTTTAGAAAATTTTCAAATGTTGAAGGGCAAAAATAAAAAAAAAAAGATTTTATAAGTCTCCTACATATACCCTCATTTAATTCTAATAGCAAAATAGTGTTTGTGTAATTTAATTTAATTTCTTCTATCCATACCATTTTCCTTTATATTCCACCACAAAATTCTATTATTTTCTATTAAATTTTCATTCTAAAAATAATTATAATAACCGAATAATTAATTTCACACATAACAATATCCTAATGATTTCTAATTTTCTAAAAAGATGTAACAAGAAGTGAAACCTTAAAAAGGTAATTGGATATCACAATGATCATAATGATAGTAAATAGCTAACAATACGTATGGTTGGATAGAATGAGAATGGGAAAGGAAATAGAATGGAATAATTATTCTATAAGTATGTTTAGTAAAGTAAGAAATGAAATAAGCATTCCATTGCATTTTTATGTTTGATATAACAAAATTTTAATGGAATATAATAGAAAAAAATTTGTCAATAATAATGATACCCTTAAATTAAAAATAAAAAAGTGTAAAAATTAGTGCATTTTCATATGAAAAATGATAATGTTACTTTTATTTATTTATAATTTTTTATTTTTAAACATATAGATAATTTACATTAAATTGATTAATATATATATTAGATTATTAAAATAAATTTAATTTAAGATTATATTATATTCAATTAAAAATATTAACAACTATGCTATATTCATTTATACTATAATTATAATGTTATTAAAAAATTATATATTGTTAAAAGAAAATATAGATGACTTGATGTTTATTTTATATTAATTAATATTGCACGTTATTAAAAAATTTAAATATAATATATTTGATAAAAATTTTGAAATATTCTTTTAATTTGAAATATTTTCACATTTATAATAAAAGCAATAAATTTTTTTGAAAAATTTGTAAGGCTTTAACTATATTATCATATAAAAAAGGATAATTTTTAAATTTTGAAAATGTAACAAAGACAATATTGTCAAAAGTTGAATCCAAAAATGAAGAAATAAATTATTCCATCACTTTTACTATAGAAAGAATATTTCATCATTTAATAAAATAGTCATTCCTTAGGAAATGAAGATTCTCATTCCATAATGTATACTAAACACACTTTTCAGCTATTCTCATTTCCTCCCATTCCATTCCGTCTAACTAAATGTACTCCAAATATCTCATGTTCAAGGTTTTGTGTAACATGGAAGATTAAGAATATGTATAACTATTTTTTAACTTTCTCATTAAATCATTCTAGATTATAATATATGGATTATTAGATATAATATTCCTCACTAAGTCTTATACTTATTATTTTATGGGTTCAACATTTCAGGTACACAACAAGACCTTCCTCCTTTACTACTATAGTAAGTGGGACACCTTCGTTTACTAGCATAAACATCCATCTTTTAGTGGATTAGTAGTAAGTGCAGAATTAATACACTTACACATGTAAAATAGTGGATTTAAGTAGCATAATAGGGTAAATTATTTTTTAAAATTAATACATGGATAGTATGTTATAGCTTCTATAGTTAGGATAAGTTCTGCCCTACACTTAAAGTACATAATTTGACCAATTATTCTTTTAATAAACTTCCTACAATGTAATAAATTCTTGAAAATGAATGCATGATGAATATATCTTAATGAATAAGCATAAGATATCATCAAATACTTTGTAATGTTTACCAATGTATGTGTTAAGTTAGGTTATGATAATGGAAAAGCTTAAAGTCCTTCCTCTGATTTAGCTAGAAATAATGAACACCATGTTAGATTTTCTATTGTGAATTTATTAATTTAATAATAAAATAAGATGTAAAAATATTTAACCCAATATTAAAGTGATTGGATAGTTTTAGCTTAATGGTAATCTAACCCAACTAATGTGGTAACAGGTGGATTTCGGCGATGGGTCGACCTATTAATATTATTAATATAAATAATGATCGCTACTTCTAAATCCTATGATTGATTCTGCACACTTTCTATCAGTATTAGAAAGTCTTCCTGATCAAGTTTTCATCAATGGTTGATAGAAGTAGCAAATCTTTATTGGAGCTTATGATTAAGACCAATTACATAAAATTTGTGACTTGCAACAAATCTTGATTTCATACTCGCTTACAATGGATTCATCAGGTAATAATAAATCTTTTTTCACATTTAATATTATTCTTTTCACATGATTCAACTTAGGATATTATTTTTATAAAATATAATTTTAACACACTATGCTTTAAAACTAAAGTAATGTTATTTCTCCTACCTCACACCCCACTGAAAATGCCTATAGATAGCATCCAACTTATCATACACATTCCATAGAACTTTAAGTGTAGACATTGTATAAATTAGTAGTTATTGTAAGATTAAATGAACTATGGCCATTCTCCCTTCCTATGATAATGACATATTGCACCTTTAACTAGCTAGCAAAGTTTAAGCTTTATCAAACAAATATTTAAAATCAAAATTCTTAGGTTTAAATAGGAACATAGGAATCCCAATATACTTAGCATTCTATTGGACTTGAGACATTGTCATAAACTAGAACAATCCATCATAAGCCACCCTTAATATATTTTTTAAGAAGAAAATATTAGATTTATGGTAGTTGGTTCCTTGCTTAAACTATTTTTGATAAGCCTTCGGAACAGCACATAAAGTTTGAGGTTCATTAATATTAGCCATTATAAAGATAATAATCTCATTTGCAAAAATTAGATGTGTTGTAGATGAACCTTTATAGGATATGTTACTCTATGGATTTGATTCACTTTTTTAGCCTAGAAAATAAGCCTAGATAGCATTTTAAACACTAAAATAAATAAATGTGGAGATAAGAGCATGTTGCCTTAAATCCTTTTGAAGGAGAAAACTACTTCGTAAGACTACCATTAAGCAAAACTTGAAAAGAGACTAATCCACTAAATGAATGTAGGATGAAAACTAAATAGTTTTTAAACTTTAAAGAAAAAACTCCATTTAAATCAGTTATAAGCCTTTTGCATATCCAACTTAAGTCTCATAAGCCCTCCCTTACCTTTTTTTTTTTTGTAAAATGAATACACAATATCTTAAGCTAACAAACCATTCTTTACTATCCATTTACTAGGTACAAATGCATAATGCAGCAATGATATGAATTTTCCTTTTACCATCATTATCTGATTCACAATGATCTTAGATATTAATTTATAAGCAAAATCACATAAACTTATTAGATGAAAATTAGTAAATTTTTTAACTCCTCTAAGCTTTGGGATAAACACTATGAATATGGCTTTAACATGTGCCCTAATTTGAAAAATTATTCCCTACAATATTCGACCATTTTTTATAAAAATATCCCCATTAGATCATTCTACCCTAAAGCCTTAAGCTTTGACATCTCTTTTAGGGTATTAACAATTTTATCATGTAATGAGATTTAACATAACATCTTATTCCCCTCAACACTAATATTGAGTTGAATTAGTCCATTTAGACCCTCTAAAAAAGTTGTACTATCACTAGCAAATAAATTAACAAATCCATCCACAAAATGTTTAGCAATGCGACCTTGATCCTGAATCTTATGATTATCTTAATCATAAATAGTAGAAATATTATTTCTATACCTCTAAGAGTCAATTATTTCCACTTATAATTAATTATGTTCATCTATAATTTATATCATTAAAACTATGCACCAAGTGTAATTTTTTTGTAATAAAGATAGAGTTTACAAGATTATTTAATTTTTATTTTGGCATTAAAGCCATAACATTAAAAAGTAAGGAACATTATGGTGAGCAAGATTTCTTTATTCAATCTATTAAATGATAGTTTAATTCAAGTTAAAATTTTAAAAATATGTTGCTAAATTAACCAATGGTTTGATGTTTATTTTTTATTTTATGGCTTTAATAAGAAATAATTAAGATTATATGACAAAAACATACAAATTCCATTTGCTTTTAGAAAAGGCAAGATGTTGACAAGATAGTTACAAACAATTAATATTGACATAATAGTTACAAGCAATCAATATTGACATTTTAACTCAAAAAAAAAATAACATTTTAGACTATAGTTGGCTTAGTAGACAAAGTAAACTCAAACTTCATCTCCTATAAATAAATTGTATTTTTCTTTAATAATAATAATAATAATAATAATAATAATAATAATAATAATAATAATAATAATAATAATAATAATAATCAGCATCACCATCATGATCACCATCATCATATAATGGGATTTAGGGTTAGTTTTATTTTTGTTCTTAAAGATGAAGTTTTCATTAATCTCATCCCTCATCAAAAGTTGATATTAATTAAGTTTCTAAAAATTGACTGTAACTCAAAATTTAGTATCATGACCATGTTAGCATTTAATGGTCATATAAGAGCCAATGGTGCCAACTTAGCTCAATCTTTAAGTTCTTCCATCACTTGATGAAGGGGACTAAATTTTGAGGTAGAATTAATTTTCAAAAACTAAATTGACACCAATTTTTAGTAAGAAATGAAATAGATAAAAAATTTATCATGTGATAACAAAAAATATAGGGTATTTAGTTTAAAGTAAATTATACTATATATATATATATATCAAATTGTAAGTATTATAATTTCAATAGAAATAGAATTATATTATACACCATATAGTCTAGTATAAATTATTAAATAATATAGTATAATATCATATAAGAAAAGATAATATGTTATACCATGTTTGGTCTGTTACTCTATAAGATGCATATTTATATAAACTTATTCTATCTTTTCGTTTGTTTTTATGTTATAGAAGAATGTATAAATTTAAGAATTAATTAATTAAATTAAAATACTTTTATATATAAAAAATTAATAAAATCTTTTAAATAAATTTGAAGTATATAATTAAATACAAATGTCCTTTAACAACATCTTTTTAAAAAATATGATAATATGTAAAAATTAAATATTTGCACTATAATAATAAAATAATATAACATACTTCACCAACACACATATACAAACACAGTTATACATGTGTCATGTGTGTATATATTGACATGTATCTATAGATGTTTTTACAAAAAAAAAATTACTAAATTTTTTTAATAAATTAATTTAAGAATATATAATTCAATAAGTACCTTATATAAAATCCTAAAAAATATTTAAAAAAAAGCAATTTCACTATCCATAAGTATTACAGACATAATCTAATATTGTCAAATAAAAAGTTAAAAAATATGAAACTAAAATATATGTGTCAATACAATAGAATTTTTTAATTTTAATTTTATACGAAAGATATGTAAAAAAGACATAAAAGAGAGAAATTACTTAAAAAGAATATTTTATTTTAATAATTTATAATTCATCTTAATACTTTCATATTGGCTTTTATCTTGTCCCTAATAAAATTGATAGTCTTATATGGAATTAGATGTATTGGATAGCCTGTACAATCCATTTGAAATCTTTTAATATAATATAAGCTTGATTGTATAGTTTATCCAATATTATTGGATTTCGTATAGTATGTAAAATAAGGACTTAGTATATGTAACTAAGCAGTCATTAATGTTCTTTCCATAGTTTTTGCAATATTTAAAATTATAGGTACTCAATTATCAGATTTAACTCCTCTAAAATGCAAAATATATCTTAGAGAATAAAGTGAATCATTGTAGGTGTCAGTGAGAAAGTCAAAGAAAAGGATAATTATAAATTTAAAAAAGCTTGCTTTTTTAACTTGTTATTTATCAAATTTTCAACCTTTAATTTTTTTATTAATGATTATAATTATTCACTTTACTCCTTAAAATATACGTTACATTTTATAGGAATTAAATTCTCAATTATTAAGACTTTTTTCCAATTTGAAAAGAGTAAAAGCCTACTCAATTAATCTATCAAGTCCCAGTATTTTCAATTGTATTTATTATTATTAGCCTTTTCACATGCGTTCTTATGTGTTTGCAGAAACTTTTATTTTTATTTAAGAAATTAAAAATAAAGGTGAGCTTGGCAATACTTGAATAGTTTTAAGTGTGAGACAAAGGGCAAAGGGCAAAGGGCAAAGGGCCAAGGGCAAAATGTGCTTGGTAATATTGAAATAGTTTTAAATTTTAATTTTTATCGATTGATATATGTAAATATTAATTGATGCAAAACTTATGCTTACTTAAGTAATTTTAAATTTAAGGAATGACTGCACTATTTTTTTATAAATAGATGAAACCTAATACAAAAAAAATTGAATTATTTTTTAATTGTCAATTAAAATGATTAAAACTTTATGTAAATTATCTTTTTTTAAGCTTGGGATCTATGGATTAAAGTTTTGTGAAAAAAATGAAAATTGAGATGAGATAATACTTGAAAGAGAAATGGAGAGTGTTGCATGAGAAAGAAAAAGAAGTTATTACAAATGATAGATAAAGAAGTTATATTTGAAAATTGAAAACATGGGAGAAAAAGAGAAAAAGAAATGAGTTAGTGGGTGGTTTTTAAAAAGGTAAATTCTTCCATGTATCAAATTCATGCATGTGTAAAGTACCTAATGGCTCATAATGAGTTTTACAATTTTTTAGGACAAAAAATATTTAATCTAATTACTCATAATTCATCAATAAGGTCAATTCATCCATCCATTAAGTTTGACTTAACATACGATAGAATTGACCTTCTAAAAATTATATTAAAAAATTGAAATCTAATAATTGAATTAAAATAACAAAATTATCTTTCATTTTCTTAAAATTTGAAATATGTAAATATAGGTTATTAATTAATATAGATAAATTTATATATGGCTGAAGACTTCTATACTTAGCTAGTTTACTTGATCATAGGTACCTATGAATATTAATGGACAAGATTTTGATATGTGGATAAGGTAATTGGGTTGTCATTGCTTTAATTAAATGAATGCAAAAGGTTTTGTAAACTCGTCTCCTTGTAAATCCTAATTATAAATCTGCCACTAGTTTAAATAAAATAAAGAATTTATTGTTTATTACATTAAAATTAATTTTCTCGTAAGATTTTTTCACAAATAAACATTAATAAAGTGTATAAATCATTTTATTATTTATTGCTAGAAAGTTTATAAATTATGGTGATTTATTAGTTGACCTGAGGCTATCTTTTTTACTAATAAAATCCACAAAATGCAATTATTTATTAGAGCAATTATTTTAATAGGAAATAATTTGTTATACTATTAATTTTTTTTATTAATTATTTTTTTATTTCTTTTTATCAATTAGTGTACAGGATGATTGATATTTTCAAAGGTAATAGAGGAAAATTAAAATAGTAATAAATAATTTTTTAATAGTGTAAGCAGAAAAATTCTTTAAAACCACAATTAAAAAATAGAGGAAACTTATATTATTTTTTATTTTAAATTTATTGTATATAATACTTTATTATTAAAACATTTATTTAATAATATAAGATATATTGTCAACTAATATTATTTATTAATATGATTTTTACATATTTCATATTATTTTTTTAATTTTTAATATTTTTGTTAATCGCCTAAGCTCAAAATTGGTGACTATAGTTATATATCACTTTATTTTTAATTTCATCTAGACTCCCATTTGTTAAAAAAAAAAAAACATCATTTTCATTTTATTTGATCCAATAGCACGTTTGTAATTAAAACTTATGGAAATATTAGTTTACAAATTTTTTGTATTCATTTAAGCAAAAGTAATTATATTCCAACTACCTTGTCAAACCTAATCGAAAAAAAGTGAAGTGCCGTAACTTTAGTCAATTTCGTGCTTCAATCAACGTAGTTGTTGAACAAATAGTTAATTTATATTTCAATATTTCATCAGTGGATATATAGTCAAACCCAATTACAAAAGGTGGAGCGCTCCGGATCTGATTGATTCTGTTCTTTAATATAATAGTTAAAAAAATAATTTGACGTCAATTAAATGATTATTTTATATTTTAATAGAGATAAATTACAAAGCTCAATAATTTTTTTTTAAATGATATAAAACTTTAAGAATGGCATTGGAACTCGTGTTAAAATATACAAAATTCCGCTGCTGAATACAAACATTGTGGCTACATTATACCACGGATCACGTGTCAATATCTGATTATGCTAGACAATAGCTCAACGGTTTTCGATATAGACGGCTACAATTATTTTACAATTTAGGTTGATAATCAAAATGTTTGCATTGTTGCAACTTGTAATCTTGAATCTTTGCTCTTCACTACAGTATATATATACACGCGCGCGCACAATTCGAATCAGACAGGATCATATTGAATAATAAAAGTTTTTTAACTAAATTTTAATATAATTACATTCTCAAAAATTTAAATTCAAAACTTTTGATTAAATTAGAATAATTTATAAATCCAGTGATATAGAAGATATGGTTACAATGATAGAAATACCCACTTATCATAATTGCTGCTTTGAGTAATACTATCTAACATCTTTACAACTTTCCAATCCAAAATCAGAGGCAGACTCGACTCATAGACTACCTTTGTCTGGGCAAAGTTCGAAACCATTCTCCTGAAATCCTTAACCAGATTTGCAGTTTGATAGTTGCCTTTGATCTTCATTTAGGGAAGGAAAAAATCTGCTCAAACTGCCGATTATTAGTGAAGATAATCAAATTTCCGGCCTTATGGATCCATGATAAACCCAGCAAATTCCTCAGAGACAGAACCTCTGCTTGCATCCTACCTCCAGGTTCTCTTGCTTGAAATCTGCCTACAGGTTTCTCCTTGTTATTTATTATTAAAATACTTTGGATCACAAATTCCAGCCCTAGCCGATTCTTCTTCCTTTCGACTTTCAAGTGGTAGATTTTTTTTTTTTAATTTTGTACCTATTAATTGATCTTATTTCATATAGATTCACCAAATATTTCTTTTAATTAATCTACATATTAATATTATTTTTTTTTTACATTAATTGGTAACATTATCATTAAACTTTTTATAATTGATATATGAGTAAATGAATCATGTGAATTACATGTATTATTATTTGAATTTAGAAATATAATTTTTTAATAATTTTAATTTTATTATATAATGAATTTTTTGAATCAATTTTTGCTATGAACATCAAATTATTTCATAGCCTTCCAATTATTTATTTATTGTTATAAATAATGTTTTATAATTGTTGTGAATGATTTACAAATTTTCTTTTGCGAATTTGGTTTCATCACTTGGTTTTATCAATTACCGTCTGTTTTCCCGCGCTCTTGTACTGTCCTTAGATTGCAAATATGAAATTTGTTCGGTATATATATATCATGAATCTGGAGTTCAGTTTTTTTTTTATATTATTATTATTATTACTTTATCTATATTAATATCTATGGTTTCAGGATAAATAAGTTTCAGAACAAATATTGGAGTTCAGTTCATATAGCATTTCCTTTATGGTTTTTTCAGAATATTGAAGAAACAAATTTGCAATGAGCCAAAAAAAATATTGTGAAAATTTTCTATTTTAAAATGGAAAGATTTTATGTCATTTTTTTAGTTGAGAATTTATTTCTCATTAGACCTGATTGGAATTTAAAATGGCCACTTTTTAGAATGTTTTCTGGTTATAAAATGTTGAAGCCATTAAGAGAGTTTATAGAGTTTTCTAAAAAATTCTCCAAAAATAAAAATATATTAAAAGAGCAGTTTTTTTTCCCCGGAAATTTCTCCCTCTTTCAAACTAAAATTAAATGCACTTGTTTCTAGAAATTTTCATTCAAATACATTAAAGAACATTTATGTATGAAAATCGGGTTGAAGAGTATTTTTCTAGATTTTGTAGAATTAAAAATATTTTAATTATTTTTATCTATTTAATTTAAGTGGCCAATTAATCTTAATTGAGTGAAAATTTAATATATTGAACACATCTTGTATAAACTAAAGTCAATCTATTATTTTATTTTATATTGGTTTATATACATATATATACATATATAATATTGGGTTAAAATTTTTCTTAAAAGAGTCACTATATCTTTCTATATTCATAAATTTTTGTGAAAGTGTTAGAAGATACACATTTTATTGAAGTAGGTACACAAATTTTTTAATATTGTGATGACATTATATTATAAATCAATTGGTGAATTTGGCTTCCGAATAGAACACTTAACTTTATTAAAAGAAATGTATAATCTTTTGCATAGGATTCTAATTTTTTTAAAAGAGTTTTTTTAGGCTAACAAGAGATCAACTTCTATTAATATGGAAAGTGTGCAATACCATAGAGTACAACATTCCTAACTTCAAACAAAACTTGAGTTAACTATTTGATCCACCCTTAATAACATAAGCAACCCACTTCTTTGCCTTATGAACCATATTATTTTATGCTCTTGGACACCAAACTAAAGACATAAAGGAAACATTATCCAATAAATCATAAACTAATTTAAAAACAATTCTACCCTTCTAAAGATATACCATTCCCCCCAAAAAAGCATCCACAACAATCTTTAAATCACTTTTAATCTAGACTTGATGATGTTGAGAATTATGAGCCTCCAAGATTCCTTTATGAATACCTAGAAGTTTAGCAATTAGTATTGATGAGCTTTTGAAATTTTCATTCTACATTCCCATAATCACACCTTTATAGTTTCTTGCCACTATTGCCATAGATGATTTATCTTGAACCCAAGTTGTCTCAACATTAATTTTAATAGTATCATAACTAGGGGATTTCTAAAAATCCTTCAGGTAAGCATTATCTAATCTAATATTATTATGGGTACCTACCTATCTAGCTCGAAACTCTTCTTTTCTAACCTTATTTTTCTTAGCTCAAGCATCTTCCAAAACCAATCCCAAAACCTTTTCCAAATCTACTAGTTCTTAGCTATAAATCACTTTGTTATGCTTTTCCACACACACAAAAGAGCAATCATTGCAAAAGCTACCACTTGACACCTCTTATCATAACTAGAATTGGAAAAAATATGGTTATTGCTAATAATAAGTGAGGTCAACACATCCATGATGGATTGGGATGGCAACAAAGCTATATTAAACCCTTAGAACCTTAGCCAAATCATTCAGGTGATTTTACACCTCTTAATTAAATGAATTTTCATCTTTAGTTTAAGCAAGCATAGAAGATAGAGAGGCCATCCCATGTTCAATAGATGGCTATGGTAGACTAAAGTAGGTAAAACCCCATTGTTATGCCTCCAAAATGTTGATTATAGCCTATGATGAATATTAAGGTTCCATAGATAGTTCCACATTATTTTCTAATATTAATGAGAAAGGTAGGATATTATGGATTTTTAAACCAATTTGAGGGTAAGAATCCATAAATTATTCATCATCCAAATTAATGTATCTCTTAAATCTTGCTTGACAGTTATTCTCAAAATGATATTAACATATCTTGTAGAAATAACTACCTAATAGTTACCTCATCGTACTAATTTAAACCTTGAATTAATATCCTTAAGATTTTTGCATGCTTCCCTAATTTAGCTCCCTCTTATAAAGAAGGAATAAAATCATGTAATTCAAATATCCATAGATCTTTTAGTATCATGATTAATTGATCATTCCCCATTAAAAAACAATGCTTGCTTAAAATTAAATCTCTTTGACCAATTATTCATTTCTAATCCTAAGAACCTTCCCTTTTCACTTTATCCATTAGAAGTCTCCTTCTTTAATATTTCTCCCTAATACTTTAAAATCATAAATTCTTAAGACATGTTATGATCCTCCAAAATAATTTTGCTAATAATGCATTGTTAATATTCTTGAAAAGCTTGAAACCTAATCCCTCTTAATCTTTTGGTTTGCAAATTGAAATCCAAGCTTTTAGATAAAAGAAATGCTTCTTATCCAGTTGAACTTACCAATAGAATCTTATACACATCCCATCCAACCTCTTATATATACTAAAAGGAACTTTTAATGTGGACATAAAATAAACAAGAAGTTGTTAGAGAACTCATGAAACCACCATCATCCTTCTTGTCCATGAATCTTGATTAAGCCTTCCCAGTTTCAAAATCCTAACAATTAGAATGAGAAAGAAATAATGGAATCCCTAAGTACTTTGCATTTCTTTGAAGCTGTGGCATCTTCAAAAATTGAAGTAACACTTATTTGCTTAAGTTAGATAGATTTCTAGAGAAGAAAGTGCTTAATTTTCGAATATTTACTTCCTATTTGAACTAGCCTTCATATTTCCTAATAATTTCTCAAATATAAGACACATCCTCCACACGAGCTTTTGAAAAAATAATCAAGTCATCTGCAAACATTAAATGGCTTCTACTATAACCTCTCGTGGACATTTTGACACATGAAATCTTCTTCTAATTTTAACCTTGGACCAATAGTCTTGACAATATTTTTAAACATAAGATGAATAAATACAGAGATAGGGGATCTCTTTGTCTTAGACCATATTTAAGCTCAAATCTCCTAAAAGGGCTCTTATTAACAAGAATTTAGAAAGATATACTAGTAATATATTGCTTTATCCATTGAATAAATATGCCACTAAATCCAAATAGCTTCAATATTTTAAGTATGAAATTCCATTTTAGTATATTATAAGCTTTCTTTATATCTAATTTCAAGCCGTCAGAACTTTTCTTCCCTTTTATGAAAAAAATAATAGACCACTTATTGAACTAACAAACCATTCTCAACAATCCATCTTCTTGGGATAAAAGCTAACTGAATTAAACAAATTAATTTATTCAATAACGACCTCATTTTGTTTACCAAAATCTTCAAAATCCTTGAAAGAATTTGCCCCGTTCATCTTAGGAATTGGTATTATAAATGTTTTATTTAATTTCCTTAACATGTGACTTGATCTGAAAAAATTTTGGATTATATTAACCACTTGGTCACCCATTATATTCCAAGCTTTCTTATAAAATAATGCATTCATACCATCCAGGTCAAGTGCTTTCATGTTAGACACCACTTTTAGTGTTTCCTAGATATTTAATGTTGTAGAAATGCAATATAAACTCCTATTTTCCTCTTTAAAAATAATTTGTTAGATTAATCCTTGCAAATCATTCATAAATTGCATGTTACTAGATCTAAAAAGCTCCTCAAATCCTCTCATAAAAAAATGTTTTAAATCTTATCTTTTATTTATCCAATGACCTGATTGTAGCTTTACCCCTACAATATTATTTTTTCTTCTATGAATCACTATTGTTAAATGATAATATTTTGCATTCCTCTCTCTATCACAAATCCAACTAGATTTTTTGAAACCAAAGTTCAAATTGTCTTTCTAAATGCTCATTTAGTATCCTTTCATATTTTTTATTTTCTTTAGAGGGTTCACTCTCCTTTATTTTTTCTTGTACCTCTTGAATTCTTTGTAATTGCTTATTCAATTGCTCCTTTAGCATCCTTTCATATTTTCTATTTTCTTCAAAAGGTTCACTTTCTTTTATTTTTTTTGGTTTATTTTGAATTTGAAATATCAACTTGTGACAATACCTAAAACACTCCTTATTCCTAGCCAAAAATGCCTTTTTAGTAGCACTGATCTTATGAACAGCAGAACCATTTACCTCATCTTGCCAAGCATCCTTAATTATCTCTAGGCATATTCTCTCTGAACCAAGTTAAGATAAATCTGAATGGTCTAAGTCTTTTATCTTTATCATAGAGAGTGGTCTAAAGTTACGGTGATTAGGTGCACCATTGCGGCCTTCGGGAAGAGAATTTTCCATTACAAACTTTTCTTAAAAGAGTTGCAATACTTTATTAACAAGTTACAAAAATTTTTATATAAAATTGCAACTATTCTTGAAAGACATAATTTCTCATTCCATATAAATTTTGTTATACTTATGGAAATGTTTGCAAGTAATATTGAAATAGTTGCATCTTTTTATAGTATTATGATGTGATATTATTTGACATAAAGTTGTCACATTTGAATTTTGAAGATTGATAGTTTGAAAATAACTTTATCCTCAAAATATAATTTTTTAGGATTTTTTATTGGATAACTTTATTATCAAAATAATTTTATTAAAATAGTTGCATCTTGTTATGTATGATATTTTAAATATACATTTAAAATTTTGATTGAATCTCGATTGGATCTAGGACCCACGGTGGAATCAAAATTCAATCATCAACGAGAGTAAATATGTTTCAATTTTTTAATAAAATAAAATTTAAAATTAATAAAAATATTTCAAATAAAAGACATAATTTTACTTTAAATTTTGAAAAAGTTCATAAAACATGTACCTGACGCTAGAATACATCTACACTGAAACACAAAATTGTCTTATTGTTTGAGACAACGCATTAAATTTTAGGAGTGAGAATTTGTTATATATTAATACATCTAATTACATATTAAATTTATATTTTTAGGATTAGATATATTATATAATAATATATTAATAATTAAATTTGATATTATATTAATATATTATTATCGGTGTAAAATTGAATTTTCCAAATTTTAAACTACTCTCTTTGATACTTTGATGATCAATCCTATCTTTAGAACAGCCAAAAAAATTCATAATTCCTTTTTTATATGTTGTAATCAAAGCTTAAATTTAAAACTTATAAAAGTCGCAAGTGAGAATAAATATTAGAAAGGGAATTCTTTATCACCAAATAAAATGAATTATCACCGTAAGAATTGAAGCATTAACAATTTTTTTAATAAGTATTATCTTTAAATTTTAAATTTCTATTTATTAATAAATAAAATTTACTTAAAATTAATATATTAAATATAATTATGATATATTATTCACACAATAATATATTAATATATTATTAAATTTAATTAAAAATAAATTTAATATATAATTAAATTTGGTAAGATGCACCGTATGCTCTCCCTGTGTACTTTCTACTGAACATTTTATTGATTGATTGGGAAGGGAATCTAATCAGTGAAAACATGCTGGTTCTGATTTGGGAGCAAGCCATGAGAATACGAGATAGTAGGGAACCCATGTCAGCGTGTCAGAGTATTACATGCATTGCCATTTGTTGCATCATTCCTTGTGCGTGGCACGTGTTCTTTCCCATCGGATCATGATTCCTTGTTTCTTGGTCTTTTGGATTCTGATCCGATCATGACGCATTTGCCATCTCCCATGAGGTTCCTTGCGGTCAGACTTTCCGTAATGATTCCTTGGTTGCATGGAAAGGAATTTTGTTACAAACGATTTTTTTTTTATAATTATCGTATATCACTCGTAAAGATTACGTTAATATATTATTAAATTTAATTATTAATATATTATTATATAATATATTAAATTTAATTTTAAAATAAAAAATTTAATAGTGTGTTGATATATAATAACTTTTCTTATGAATTGTACTGAATTTGATGGTGGAAAATACCAGAAGAAAAGAAAAAAATTATTAAATTTAGTTAGAATCAAGGTTAAAAAACTATAAAATATAAATATGTGTAGATAATAATAACTAGAAATTATATCCTTTTCTTTTTGTTTTCCTTCTCTTCTCTCATTATCAAGCAAATGGAAGTTTTCGAGTCAAAATTTTCTCTACCTTCTCTCTGTTTTCCATTTTATCAAGCAATAAGGGAGAGTTTATAAAACTTATACTTTGTTATATTGTTTGTTTACCAAAAAAATTGGGAATTTTGTAGTACCTCGAGTATTTCAAAACTCTATATGAAGTAACAAATTTAAAAATTATTAGATTAAAATTGTTTAATTATATTTATTAAAAATAAATAATTATTATTAAATAATTGTAATTTAATACTTTCAGAATTTATTATATTATCTCAAATTTTGAAATCTTAAGAATATCATAACTATCAATAAAAAAATTAAAAAAAAGAAGTAAGAAATAAAATTTTCTTTTGCTTGATTGCAATAGAAAATAGAATACAAAAGAAAAATAAAACCTACCAAAATATTTCCTTGATAAATATGATCAAAATAAAAAATTGATTTGTTACATAATTTTCATTTATTATTCAATTTATAATTTAAATTGAAGAGTAAAATTATCATTTAACTAAATTTAATTTTTTTTGTTTTAATTTTCTATTTAAACAAGTGAATAAAAATTATTTTCTTTTCCTTTTCCTTTTTCTCGTTTCCTCCTCATTCAAAAAAGGAAAAAATTCCTTTTATTTTCTTTCTTTTATCTTTTTTTTCTTGTATCCAAGCAAAGGGTATAATTTATTAGACGTAGGATATGATAAACTCCCGTATTGAGAATGTGTCAAATAGTGTAGTCAGAAATTCTAGCTTGGGGACCAAGTTATAATGAGAAGAAATTTTATTTTGATGTATAGTAAAAATAAATAATTATTTAAAAAATATTATTTTTTAATAATTTTTTCTAAGATTTTATAATTATTTTTAAAAAATTAAATATAAAAGATTATGAAACAAATAAAATTATAGAAATTTATTTATAAAGGTTGCAATACAAAAGTTATTTAGACTTTTATAAAAAAATATAATAAAAATATGTAAAATTTATAAAATTATAATTAATTAAATAAAGTCCATATCAAACCATATTTTTTAGATATATATATGTGTTTTACTTTGAAATTTTTGAATGATAAAATTAAAATAGATAGTAAGTGACAATTCTAACACAATTATAATGTGTGAATGTAAATAAAAATATCAAGTTATAAAAGTTTTAACACATAACTTATTCAAAATTTTATTAAAAAATTACAATAAAAATTCATAAAGTTTCAAAAATATAATTAATTTAATTAAGTTTTATATGTATATATACTTTTTTAGACATGCATAAAGGACTGTTAAGATTAATTAGGATTATAAAATCAAAATTAATAGTAAGCAAGTAGCAATTTCAATGCAATCATATTATATGTTTAATATAAATAAGTGTATATAAATTTTAGTGCACATAATATCTTTTCTAAGAAAACAAAACTAGAGCTAGGAAAAGTTAAAAAAATATTTTATAAATCATGTAAACCTTTTGTTCCAACCAAACATATATTTCTATAAAGTATTTTTAAGTTGTAATAAAATAAAAAAAGTTCATATTTAGTGAGAAAAGAAAAAGATAGAGAATTAAAGCATAAAATATTTATAATTAATTAATTATCAAATAATTATGATATTACACCTTGTATTTATATTTCTATCCTTTTCATTAAAATTATTTTTAATACATACTTACATATTTTTATGATTATATGTATTTTAAAATTGTAAAAAGGGCAATATATATATATATATATATATATATATATATATATATATATATATATATATATATATATATATATATATATATATATATATATATGTATATGAAGAAAGTATGGAGCCTTAGAACAGGTAATCCTTGGTGTCAAACATTTCTCAATGCCATACAGCTACTCCTATTCATAGAAAAATTCTTATGTATATGTAATAATTAGACATTGATATGTAAATTAATTAATTAATTGGTAGAGGGATATTTGGAAGGGGTTAGTTTAAAATATAATATATTATAAATTTTTATGAGCATATATGACAACAATACTAATATCTCATTATAAGTATTTCATTTAAACATATCTTAAGATATTAACGAGCTTATATCATCAAAATTCCCATTGATCCAAAACACCAAGAAAGGCTTAGTTAAATTCATATTATTCACTTGATCATGCTATACATTTATCCCTAAGCCTTTGGTTAGTGGATCCACAAATAAACAATTCCGTGGAAAGTAAGTAAAATGCTAGTGCATTTTTTCTCTCACTAATTGGTACTTCAAACAAAGCCCTTTACATGGCCAAATTTATTATTACTAAGAAAGAAAATTATAACAATTGTATTTTTGTGACATAAATTTAGCTAAGGCAAAAACTTTTAATTTATTAGCTTGATAAGGAAATTCAAAACATGTGACATACTCTACCTTTTAATAGAGATTATTATAATTGACTATATAATAATTTTCATAACATAACTCCTTATAACACATGTCCAGATACAAATTTATAATCACTTAGACAATTAATAAAATAAGTTTGAGTAACTAATACATATAAGATTTCTTTATCTTTTGTAAGTCAATATATAATCATTTGTATCACTCAGATACAATACCATTTGTAGTCCAAAATCACTAACCTAAATTAATAATATGCTACTAACAACTGACATATATAAGACAATCCTTATCACTTAGGAAATATTTAAGGCCTAATAAATTTAATCCTTTTGGATTAACAAGTATGAGAGCACCCTAAAGTGTTAAACCTTTTCAATACCAAAATAAGATAAGTCAAATACTCCTAGGACCTATGTATTATAGGCCTACCACACTTTTACTCCCAGATCTTTTTATCTAAGTTTGGTTTAATTGCTTTAGTCTTTACTAGCACATTTATACCATAACCAACTTAGGAAAACATCATGGTCATGCAAATCCAAAACTACCAAGATACCTATATTCATTAACATACAATGGTTTGCATTGCTCTCTAGACATCTAAGAGAAATGAGATATAACTATATAAATAGACATTTCTAATTTTTCCCTATCAGAAAACTATCTGTCTTTTAGGTCACTAATCAAGAAAGTTACTCTATTTTTTGATCGATATAGCTCCTACTAAAATAAGTTATTTTAAACCATAAGTGAGTTTTAAATATTAGGAGAAAAGAATCTTCAACAAACTACATTTTCTTTTCGAAAGTAGTTAGTGACTACAAATTAACCTAATCTTTAACCCACAGATTCATTTAAGTATCCCTTAAACATAAAGTTGTATTTGTTTTTTATTCTTACCTTTTGTGGCATTTAATAGTCTCCTATTATCCTGAAACTTCCTTAAATGGATAATTCATACTAAACATTAAAGATGGTTTTAAGGTTAAATTTTAAAACTAAATTTTATAAAATCCCTATACAACCTTTTTAAAACATAAGCTCTAATAAACACATTAAAATAAGTTCTATTTGTAAAAAACATGACAACAAGGGAAAAATAAATTTTCTCAGCAAAATATAAAAAATGTGGTGTTTTCTATTACAAAATAAAATATAAAAGAAAAATCATCATCTTTAACTCTAATGCACTTTTACAACATTAATAAAAGGGAAAACTGCATTCTACCCCCTCTAACTTTAGAGGCGTGGGATTTTACCTCCTTTAACTATAAAAACTTATATTTTACCACCTTTAACTTTATAAAACTTAGATTTTACCCTCACCATTACCAAATTAATGATTGTAACACTTAACAATGGTTAGAAACTGACGCTATGATTCTTAGCGGCGGTCATAACTATCAATAAGTAAAAAAAATTTAAAAATTATTGAATATAGCGAATCATTTTTAATCGTTATTAAGTGAAATATAATAGTGGTAATTTTCCTAATAGATTCTGTTAATTTGGTAATGGTGGGGGTAAAATTCAAGTTTTATAAAGTTGAAGGGGGTAAAATTCAAATTTTCATAGTTCAAGAAGGTAAAATCTAATAACATCATAATTGAATGGGGTAAAATGCAATTTTTCATTAATAAAATTTTAAAAAAATAGTTTTAGTGCACGTCTAGGTTAAAAACTATTCCATATATCAATCACCTAAGCTTTTAATCTTATCCCTACACTCTAATGATGTCATCATAGGTCATTTTTCCAAATAATAAGAGACAAATTTGTTTCCATTTTATTAACTTTCATGGATTTATTAGTCCAAGGATGCCTTGTCTGATGGTTTAATCCAAAATGGCCATCAAATCGATTCAATTCGAGTGTGACCAATTTTATATTCCAATCTTATCTTTACACTGGAATATGTACTAATAATAGGTTTTGCATTTAGAATTCTCAAATACAATATCTAAAACTAGGCTTTATTAATTGCAACTTATCTTATCTAATGTCTTAAAAAATTGTAATGGATAGATATAGCATTAAAGGGAAAAAATTGCAATTACTTGATGTTAAAACCTTAATCATACTAAAAAAATTTCTTACAAAATTACATTATGCAATCATAATTAGTGTTATATTATAAGGACCAACATAGAAGGGCATTTAAGTGCTTTTAATATAATACAAAAGTCAAATATTATACTCTTACAACCCAACACTGAAAGATGTTTAAAATTTTATGAATACAACATTCAACCTTATACTCAAATTATAGCTAACTTACTATATTAATAATATAATACCAAAAGATATCTAATATTACTGATATAGCCTCTTCGTTCCATATTTTAAAATAAAATTTTTCTTTCCAAAATTTTTGAACAAAATTCTATATAACTAGTCTTACAAAAACGGGTACATAATTGTATAAAATTTTACAACATAATATAATTATATAGTAATTTCTATTTAAAGTAATAATACTTCAAAATTATTACATTATTCAAATAGTTTCAAAAATAGCTACAAAAATTCTAATAGGTAGCCAAAAACACATGAATTATTAAGCTAAAAAATTTATTTCAACAAATTTTGAAAAATACTTAAAAAATATGCTTGAAAAATAGAGTATGGTGGTATAACCACCTCCATCATATGCTGTTAAATGACAAAATGTGGCCATACATGCTGAGTGCACATATAGGCAAGTTCTAACATGCACAATACCTTTTCTAACCTTTTGTAGGTCTACAACTTAAGTTAACCTAACTAGTGTAGAATCGTAATTTAACCCAGTACATTATCATGCAATTCTTGCACCATTTTCATTAGATTTTCTTTTAGAATCTCCCCAAAATTGTTTTCCCATTAATTCTTTCAAAATTTTTTGGAAAAACTACATTGAATTTTGGTGCCAAAATTCCTAATTTTTTTTAAAAACTAACTTAATAACTCCAACTATTTTCTATTTTCTAGGATTATTCAATGTTTTCCAACTTCCAATGATTCCAAAATAAGTTCTTTTATCTACAAATCATGCTTTAAAACTCATACAATCCCATTTCCCTCAAGAACATGAAATCGTTAAATTTTAATAATTTTAAAATGCTAATATCACATGCATACATGTTTCGAGAATGTCTTTAAGAGACTTTCCAAAAATTCTATCACTCTTTACTATGTTTCCTCCATAAAACCATCCAAACAAATGGATTTAAGCAATTACCAATCTTAGAAAACAAAAAAGATATTCCATAAAATGCTAACTTTTGTGATAAAAACTATATTTATTCTCATCAATAGAAGCTTCATATACACCTTTTAATATGTTCATGCTTTTCATAATTTTATATCAAATTCACAAAGCCAAAACAATACCTAAATACATAGCAAGCATAAGGAAAGAAAATTCTTAGAAATAAAATTATGCCTTCTGATGGATTTCAACTATCATATGCTTGTTTATTTCTCATGAACTCATTTTAAGCATGTAATTTGAATATATTATGTATCCGTCTTAATGTATAGCCAAAAACTAAAATAGTTTTGAATGAGCAATATGGCTAGAGCATATTTTTGAAATCCATAAGTCCTTTAAACCATACACACAAGTTTTCTGGAGAATAGTAGTGTAAAAGCTTATCGTACCAAAATTGCAACATAGCAATGAAATAAAAAATATAGCGAATTATATAAAAATTTAACTGTTTCAATGCATTTAAAAGCACACACATAACTAGTGTGATCATCAAACATTTGTTTAAAATATGGAGAAATATGATTGTATGCATAACTTCAAGAAGCTCACACATTAGTGCAATAAATATATACTTACTGGTAATTCAAGCCATACAAGGCATGATTAAAACAAAAAATTAAAACAGCATACATACCATAGCAAAACAACATGCTAAATCATTAAGTAATATTTTTCAAAAGGATTGCATTATGCATCCATTTGGAGATGTTAATTATAATCTCTATATTTCTGTACTATCCTTTCAATTCACATAGCCTATTAAAGTCATATCATAGACTATGTTCAGAATACACAAACAAAATGCTAAAAAAACGGCAAAGAAAGAGCTAAATAAAAATTTCACATAAAAGATTTAACCATAATCAAAAGTCATAACCTATCTTGGATACTAATTGTAAGAATAAAATTTTATTTTATTCATAACCCAGATTTTGGCTTTCAATTATGACATAAATAGCGATGAACAAAATACTCAACCATATAAAATTGATGCAATAAATACTTGGATCATATGGTATTTAATCCTAAATTTTACACTTTTGAAATTAATTGAACATATTTACAAAATAAATGCAAAGAAACTATTATAGAGGTCACACTTCCTCTATTGTAACCATCCTTTTCTTTCTTTGATGAGAAGAGCAAAGTTTATACACTAATTAGGACAATCTAAATTAAGATTGGGAGGTAGGGGACATCATTAAAATAATTAAGTTAGGTTATGTATTTTATCCATCACAAGATTTATACTTAACTAATGAATACTTTAGGTTTAAATACTATACAGGATACATTACAAATAGTCACGTTATTTTTGAGCCCATAAAATTAATATTAATATTAATTATAATTTATAAATTAATGTGAGGTTTACATAAAATTTCTAACAATAGATACATATGCCAATTTAATCAATAAGAGATAGGAAACTAAAATGAATCTTAATGTAAACATAAGTCCAAAAGATTAGCATAAAAGTGTATATGGTTTGATTTAGGGAAACAAATTGCTTTATCACTAAAATGTTTCAATTACTAAAGCATTCCATAATGTGACTCAATGATTATAAATGGCATATAATAACAAGTATAAGGATAGAAACATAATACTAGTGGAGACAAAGGAGTTAGGTGAACATATTCACGAGCCACAAATAGATGGAATGACATCTAAAAGGAAATTATAAGCAAATACTAAAGATGCATGTGCATTTAAAATAGGAAAAAATATGGATAATTTTATTTTAGGAATAGAACAAACTCTACTTTTCATGTAAGCTAGTGAAAAGGGCAACAGACAAGAGTAAGGTGAAGGTATCTTAGTGGATGAATCACACATGTAAATCATAGATAAAAGAAGAACAAAGGACATAGTTATCAAATTCTAATAAAGTTAAGAAGGTGGGCTAAAACATGCTCCCATCAACGTGATGAAAACCTTAACTCAGAACTATCAAGGCCTCAGTAATGCCTTGGTAATAAGAGCCTTTAAGGCTCTAGTTTGTAAGGATAGGCTAGATGTCATTTACTTCTGTGAAACAAAAGTTAAGGAGGAAAGAATTTGCGAGGTTGATTGACCCAACCTATTTAATAATTTTGCTAAAAGCTTAACTTTGCCTTTGGTAGCATGTTTCATAAATTAATATTACTAGTTATTTAGTCTATATGGAGCATTGATTTTATTGAAAACTTACTAGGTATTAAAAATTATTCCATAAATACTAAATAGGATGTTAAAAAGAGGAATATTTAGATATGAAATTGAAGTATATAAATTCATAATATTGACATTTGTTCTATGCATTATCACAAATATTTATTATTCTCATGCTATTAACATAAGAATAATTTATGTAATAAAACAAAAAAATATGTTGCAAAAATGTTAAAATCTATTTTGTTATATTTATTTTGCAATTATACTTTCAAGTTTACAAATAACAAATTTTCAATAAATACATTGCTCTCTATTAAGTAAAAATACGTAAAAATTAATTGATTTCTTTTCATAGATTTTTCATAATTGGAAGTCATAACTAACTTAAAATCAACCTTTAACAAAAAAAAAGAGCATACTTAAGAGTGAATAGAAACCCTAACAACTTGTCTTAATTCATGTTTATTTTTTATGAATCATATTTAAATATTAAACTTAATTTAAAGAGGCTTTTCTTAAGTAATACATGAAGGGCAAAATATAATGTTAATTTACTTTTAATGAATTCCCTTTTTATAAAAAATGATTATATATGATAAAATATGATTATAATTTTAAGGATTTATATTTGATCTACTATCAGTATAAATAAATTTTACACTATCGTTTAATCTTGTACTCTCACATTAATAAAAATGATTAAAACATAATGTGTAATTTTGTTATTTACTAATAGTATAAAAATTTTATGCTGATAATGGATTAAATTTAAACTCTAATTTTAAATCATTTAAGTCATATTTAAGAGAAGAAATATATGCACTTATAAAAATAGAAAATTTTATTCTTGTAACGATCATTACAAAAAAAATGCTAATTAAAGATGGAAAAGTTTGTCACTAATACCCGCCCTAAAAAAATAATAACAAATAAGAAGGCATAAACAAACAGTGTATTAGTAATTAAATTAGCAATGGATTTATATTATTCATCACTAATTTTTGTTTCTACTTCCATAGCAAATTTAGCGAGCTAATGACAAATGAAATGAAGTATGAATGGAATTAGTAACATATTTGTCTATTGCTAACTTTATATTCAATGATGGAATTTGCAACCCTAAACTACAATTTAATGATGAATATTTTTCTTATTAATTTGATTTATTAGTAATTTCATTGCTAAATTGGATAATTCATACAAAATTAGCAATGACATCTTTAAGAGTTCGTTACTCATGTAGGATATATTTGTTAATATATTATTTGCTTTTGTAGCAATCTAAACAACAAACATTCTATAATAAAAATTTTGTATTGTTTAAACCTTATTAACAATCAAATATTCAACTTAAATTTTATAAAATAAAACTAAATGTGAATATTTTATTTATATAATATAAAAAATAATAAAATTAATAAAATTTAATATATAGAAAATAATGTCCAATGTATATACATATAAAAACAAAAACCCTAAAAACAAAACCTCTTGGTGGCTAGCTTTGGATATTTTGCTATTGGTCATCCTCATGATGCTCGCCAACACAGTTAGCTGTTAATAATATTTATCTCTAACCTTTTAAACATACTAAAATGTTTTTGGGTTATTATCCTTTTTCAACTATAATTTATATCAAATTACCATTTTAAAATAGATATGACCTTATTTCTTTTTTTTTTGTATTGCTAATTTAGTGGAGTGAATCTAAGAGTACATATAACAAGAAAAAGGTGATTTAAAAATATCTATATGAAAGTCATAGCATGAAAATTTGATCTCTACCTTATTAAACTTGAGATATCAACACTAGCAAAGGATAAAAAATAGATCAAACTTTAAAAATCAAAGAGATATTTTGAAGATACCATCAAAATAATTTTGATCATTGTTCATTTCCTCCATTATATGAGAAAAAAATTCTAAAACATTAGTCATATCTTTATGAAATCACTTATCTAGAGTTTTAAGGAATCTTTTTTTGAGAAATGCTAGTGTAGGTGAAGGCCAACTCCAAAATCCATCATTTGTATTGCCTTTATTATGTTTTTAGTAGACCATAGGTAAACTTAGCAACCAACTTGCAACCAAATATAGCAGTGTAAATTTAATATAAATGTTAAACAATATAAATTAATTAATTAATGAAAACAATTAGTTGAATATTAGTCAGTACTTATAAGTCATTTTCTAAATGCAACCTAAATCCTCCTATCAGTTAAGTTTACATCCCAGGGATGTGTTGGTGGGTGTCTTGGACAAATGACTGGGTGCTTTATAGTTTGGTAGGTAAGGTCTTAAGAAGTAGACTAGAAATAGCCTTCAAGCATAGGTTATTATTACAGTACAAATTAAGTTATAATCATACAAATAACTAATTTACTGACTTAATTGAAAACTAACTCAATTTCCTAATTTAACAGATAGTAAGTTAAATAAGAAGTAAACTAAGTTTCCTAACTTAAGTAAAAACTAATTTAATTTTCTAAATTAATAAATACTAAATTACCTAAAATCTAACACTAACACTAAAACTAATACTAATTTTAATTTTATATCCTAAATAAAAATTAATTCAATAAATTAACTTAACAAATTAAGCTAAAAATTAACAAATCAACAAATTAAACTAGAGATCAACAAATTAAAATTAAAATTAAAAAATTAAAGAACATAAGAAACATGTTAAACATTTGCATACAATCCTCATTCAAGTTGTTGTAAAATCCCATCTTAGATTTGGAATAAATGCTCCAATATTTGTAATAGTTCAAGATACTAAAGCAACATCTTTTTAGGATTCATTACTAGACATGCGGATGTAATTTGTAGAATTCATTATAAATTTATGAAAACTAATATTTATATAAAAGCTTTAAAAAGATATCTAAAAGGCAAAACTTTATTAATTGAAGTAAAGACCTAAAATTCTTTTCTATTCACCTTAAAACCTATAAGGCATGATCAAATATCCTTTATAGAAAAATAGAAATTGCTAGAAATAATCCCTCTAAAACATGAAGGGAATCCAAAGCTACATCAAATAATAGAAGAACCTTTAAGAGATGTAACACTAAAAGCTTTAATTTTTCTTCAAGATTAAAATTTTCCTATAAAAAATTAATAAATTCATGTTCCACTACTTCAACATTAGACTTTGATCCTTAAAAACATGTAGATTTATAATCAAGATAGCCTCAATTAAAAAATCAAGGAATAGACTATAATGAAGATA
Organism: Sindora glabra; assembly: GCA_020226215.1. Classification (NCBI taxonomy): domain Eukaryota; kingdom Viridiplantae; phylum Streptophyta; class Magnoliopsida; order Fabales; family Fabaceae; genus Sindora; species Sindora glabra. The sequence continues at coordinate 42,639,136 of CM035236.1, read as the reverse complement.
TCCTAAAAATAAAATACAAAGTAGAATAAGCTTCAACTAAAGGTTCTACATCAAAACCATCATGTCCAATGTTATTTGATATGCAAAATCAAGTTTGTTCACTTAAAAAAAATCTATTTTAAACAAAACCTTTCTAAGTAAAGAATTTTGTATTGATGAAAATAAAAAAAAAGAAAATAATATTTTTACAATTTTTCTCAAGAATTAGTAGAAATCTACAAAAGGATTTATTATAAAACATTAGAAATTAATGGATAGCATATTTATATCTTTAATTGGTTTGAAGAATATTGTATTCAAAATAAATAGAAAATTCTTTTATAAAAACTTCCAAAGGTAACCAACAAAAAATAACTATTCAAGGGAAAGAAAAGGAATTTTCTAATAGTAACTACCAATAACAAGTTTGTAGCTTTATCAAAATTATAAAGTCAATGCCTACTTCAAATCATTAAAAATAAATAAATAAATATGCCACAAAAATCTATTCAATGGTAAATATCAATAATTAAAATTGTTAAGAGAAATCATCCTTTATTAGAAGAAATAAAGATTACACATGTGGATATCACAATAATAGCATCTCTCTTTAAGAAAAGACCTATGTAAAATGAATGTCAAAATGATTTAAATCTTAAACAAATAAAAAATATTTAATATCAAAATAACTATTCAAATCAAATACTTCATTTAATAAGACTTAAGATTAAGCTCAAGCTAAAAAAAACATGAATCAAGTATATAATGAACCTAAAACTAATTTGCATATATATCCCAACATCTTAAAATAGTTTTATAACAATGTGTAGACAAAAAAACATGAATTAAGCTCAAAAACAATAAATTAACTAGAATATAATTAAGCTCAAAATTAAGCCAATTAATTAACTAGTATACAAAAGATAAAAATAAATAGGATATGTAACAAATCAACAAACTAAAAATCTAGAAACTAACAAAAAATAGAAAATCGCCAAAATAGAATAAATTTGATAAAACTCAATGATTAAAATGTGTAATAGCTATTGGCGAAGACAATAATAGTGGCGATGACATTAAAAGAGCTAGAGAGATTTAAGAATCACATAATAACTTTGGAAGGGTGAGAGAAGAAGAGGAAGAAAGAGAAAGGGAAAAAAATAGGGGTCTAGTATTTGGCTCTTATATAAGCAACAAAATAGTCTATTGGAAATTCATTTTAATGAAACAATACGTTTAGGTTAGCAATAGGCATTGAAACATCTGTCTCTAATTTTTTTAAAAAATTGATTCCATTATCAAACAAAATTTAGAATTTTCATGCATGTATCTGTTGCTAAATTCATTGGCAATTCAAAAACAAAATTTTTTATTGCATTATTAATTTTGTTAGCAAATTTCATTAACGGATTTAGTTTTTAATTGATAAATTCAAGAAATTAAAAAAAATAGCAATGAGCATTGAAACACTCACCTTTAATTCTATTATTAAAATCATAATATATAGCAAACTCATTTACCAATAGTAATTCCATTGCTAACATAGATTCTGTTATAGTGAATTTGATTGGAAAATCAAATTCAAACTCATTCAAATGTTTAAATTTTTAGGCTATTATAATATATTAATTGAAATTTTTAAATATAATATTTCTTTATAAGCTTCTTAGATAATTATATGTTATAACTAAATATGACTTATATTTATATTTAAATATAAAAATATTAGACGTGTAACAAATTGCTTTATAAAAATTTAAAAAGTAAGTTCTGACTATATTTGAAATGGTTAAAAATTTGTTTTTAATCTCAAAGAATAGATTTGTTATAATGCCTTTAAGAATATAATGTTACTGCCTATAGGGTAGCAAAATGAATAGCAAAAACTATTAGGTGTAACACAAGACCCCCTATCCTAACCTTTTTTACCTTGGATAACCTTATTATTTAGGATATGATTTCACTTATAAGATGATGTAATATTTTTAAATAATAAATAAAATAAATTCCTAGGATAATGTTATAAGGAGTCCAATGTACTAAGAGATTGAGTGCTTCCATTATTTAGGATATCATTTTACTTATGGGATGATGCAATGTTTTTAAATGATGAATAAAATAAATTCCTAGGATAATGTTAAGGGGAGTTCAACTTACTAAAAGATTGAGTAGTTCCATTATTGGATTATATTTAATACATTAAGATTTATGTTTTTAAGTTTAATTCATTTGGTCAGAGATTTGAAAAAAAGTAATCTAATAGTGAAAATGCTAAATCTCTTAAAAGGTAGAGTCTAAGATCCCCATAACATTATCCAAACTCTTATTAGCCAAAAAAAGGACATGTTTATAATAATTACTTATATTTATTTGCAAGAATAAAAAATAAATTTGAATTAATTTTACATCATATTAATTAAAAATAAATTAATAATTTCTATACTGAAACTTTAACAAAATCTTATTTAATCACAATATGTTTAATTTAAAATATAATATTTATAAATTGATATCAATAAGATATTGACAAAAATTTAAATATAAATATGATTTTGAATTTAAAATATTTTTATTAAAAATAGAATTTGTAATTAATTAATTTAATTAATATTTTTTATATATCTATAGAATAAAAAATGAAATGTGATTTCAATTTTAAAATATTCTTGTTAAATGAGTAGATTATGTAATTAATTTATGTTACTATAGATTAAATGTTCAACTTATCTTTATATATTAAATGTAACTATCCATATTTTTATATTGAAGGTTTGCCTTTTTTTCAAAATATATTAGTTAAGAATTAATACTTTCTATTTTAAAATTTTGGTAATTTACAAAATCCTAATTGATGCATGTAAAGTTTGACTTTTTTTTAAGACATATTAATTTAAAAGAAATTAATACTTTATCTGTTAAAGTCTTGATAAAGTTTTAACAAGTTAGAATGTATTTAAATTTCTATATAATATTGAAAATTTAATATTAAAAATATTGATGAAGTTTAAATAAATAAATAAATTTACTTTTAATTTTTATATATTTTTATTTAAAATATAACATAAAATCATATGTTAATTAATTAAAAATGTACAATAAAAAATTTTGACCAAAAGGTAATAAAAATTAATGTAAAAAGAAGTTATAACAAACATATGGTGGGAAAGAATAACAATAATTTTAGAAGAAAATTTTTTCACAATAACTTAATATTTTGCAAAAAAAAAAAAAATGTAGTAGGTTACCAAGATGCTAATTTTATCAATTGGATAGGGATAGGATTGCAATATGGAATCTCACATATCCTCAAGTTCGAAGGTTGCAAAGAGTGGGAAAAGTGGGTTAAGGGCAACCTAAGCTAAATATTAGATAAAGTAAGTAATTTTGGAAGGAATTCAAGGATAGTATTGGAGAACAAAAGATAAGTAATTTTGAAAGGTAGGTTTTTGTTGAGAGCTTGACATATGTCATAGGAAAAAAATCTAATAGATGCCAAAAATACCCTTTATAATAGTTAGACTATATAATGTCTTTAAGTTTGAAGGTTGTAATGTAAAAATGGGAAAAATGGACTCTGAAACAGGAATTAAAGTAGTAGATATTTTACCTTGTGCTTGGTAGTAGTGAAAATCGAGGAGAAAGAACATGCCTAAGAGAAAAGGTAGGGAAAATATATATTTTCTACTATTTGGCTACAGGGGAGAAAAGAGGGAAGGAAGAAATTCCTAGGGAAACCCCATGAAAAATTTTCCCCTATACATGAAAAGAAAATTGGGGAGAGAATTTTAGAATTTCATACTTTCCATTAATTGCCCCTTGATTTCTAGAGCTTACCATTTCCTCATTCGTGTAGCCAAGTGCACTACAGTAGCTACTAGAGGACTCCCACCAGATAGAACTACGTTGCTTATCATTGAAATTAGACTGATCAAGCATTGCTCATGCTTTGTTATGGTTTTTAGTGAATGGCATGTTTGGTTGTTTAAAACAAGTGGAGGATAATGCCAATAAAGCTTCTAACCTAAAAATGTCACATCACCATCAAATCGGAGGTAAGAAAAGAAAAGCTCGACATTGGAGGAAGCAGGATTGAGAAATGGTTTTGTTGATCTGCTGTCAGGCAACTAGAATTGTAGCCGACAATGATCAACATAAGGGATAGGTTTATGTTAGCCATCTAGTCAAGTTAGCAAAATTAACTTAAATTTTGATTGAAACCGAATTCAAATGGTTATCCAATATGACATTTAAGTTTTTTAATTTATTATTATTATTTTAACATTTGAATGTTTATATAATTTTTTAATTGCAAATTTTTTACTCTTCTTCCCCTTTATAGAACTAAACTTGAAGATTGTGAACATAAATTTTTTTCCTCCTCTTTCCTTATTACATATGTATTTAGTGTATAATGAATTTGAAGATTATGAATAGAAAATTATACAAGTGAAATAATAATCACAAGAAGCTGACATTTTTATTTATGCATTATAAATACATTAAAATATATATTACATATATATTGAATATGAAAAATGTGACTAAAAATTATATAAAAATAATAATAATAATGCCAAAAAATTTGCATTAAATATACATATATTTTTTATATAATAATTATAGTTGTCTACAAATTAAAAAATAAAAAATGTATAATATAATTATAATAATTATAGTTGCCTATAAATAAAAACATGAGTAAAAAATATAAAATAAAATATGTTTACTTATTTTTTTTAGAGATAAATTAAGTTTATCAAATCAAAAGTTAAAAAGCAATTTTAGATAGGCTTGTAACACATATTTTTGAAAGAAATAAAATAAAATATATTAATTATTAGTATTAACTTTTGTTTTATTTAAATAATAATCTTAGGAAACTTAATTTTTTCATTTTTATACATTAAATATGTATTACATATATGTATTTATTACAATTACATTGTTATTTATACATTAATATAAATATATGCATCTACTATACCTTGTATGACATAAATAATAATCTTAGGAAACTTACATATATAATATGTGTGTGTGTGTGTGTGTGTGTGCACGCGTGCGCGTGCGCGCGTGTATAACCATGAAATAATAATTTCTTACTTCACACAATATCAAAAGCTAACTAATCTTCACATCCTAAAATTATGCAAAAGAAAAACTAATTTCATTCACATGTCCAAATTATTCATCATGCCACATTATGAGTTTGTGATATTGTGTTTTATGATACATATTATTCATTTCAAAAGGTATTGTAGGGAATCATCATCAGGCATATCTATTTAAATTTGAGATAATATTTGAACTTTCCTTTTTTGAGATAAAAGGTATAGTCCTATTTACTTTGTTCCTACTTCTAACATTCATGTGGGTGGGTTATTAAGAACTTCATTTTATTCATTTATTTTAAATCTTACCATATTTCACATATTATCTCAAGATGTATCAATGTTTTTTTATTGTTATTATTCGCTTTGATCAAAGATAAGTATTAATTGGCATAATGACCTTGACATTTACTTATTTAATAATTATACATCAAAAGTAATTTACAAGTGATCATGAAAGGTAACATGTATGATATATATGAAGAAAAGTTGGAGTTAGACATATTGACTAATATTAATCTTATGGAAGAATGGGTTTGACTATATCAGATGTGTGTTGGGTAACTTATTTACTATATTGTTCACATGATGTATTTATTCCAATTGCAAGCAGTATTGTGCATAAACCTACTGATGGTGGAATTGCTAGAAGATATTTAATGTGAAACCATCTGAGGCAAGATTTATTAGATATTAATAAATGCTGAAATATGATGCATATGAGTTCTTATTTTTTCTTTTGATTGTGTGAAAAGTTAGAAGCATCAGCTAGACTGAGAGATTCCATAATTAAGAAACAAGTTGCTAAATTTCTGCACATTTTGCCTCATAACATAAAAAGCACAACTATGTCTTTCTTCTTTCACCAATCGAAAAAGATAATTAGTTATCATTTTTATAATATTTTATGAGTTATTATGGGTCTGTTTGTTTGTGTTTTTAATTTTTTGTTCTTAAAAATATTTTTATAATTAGGCTTCAAAATAGTTTTTCAAAATAATTAAAATTAAAAAATATTTTGTCAGTTATTTTGAAAATAATATTGAATTACAAGAATGCCATTAATGAAGTGTATTTTGAAAACAGTCTTTAAACTTAAAAAGGAAAACACCTAAATAAATAAATTCTTATGTTTTTTTATTTTTAAAAACTAAAATAAACCAAATAGTTTTTGTATTTCTTAAGGATGAGTATCTAATGCAACCATTTAGATTAGAGATTTATTCCCAAATATTGAACAATAGTAGATTTTATTCTTATCTCAAGGTAACTTAATAAGATATGTAAGTTTAAATACTTAATTTATATGAATAAGTTTAATTGTAATAATACATAATGAAGTTTTGAAAAAATTACAATATAAGATTGCGTTGAAGCTGTAGATCAGGCACATATATAAGTTAAAGTACCTAAGAAAGATGCCTCTTGCTTTCTAAGAAGAAAAGATTATCTAATACAAAATGTGTTGGTAGTATATTCTTCTGATATGAAGTTTACCTATGTATTATCTGGTTGGGAAGGAATTGCATTTGATTCTAGAGTTCTTAAGTATGCCTTAAATAAGAGAAGGATAGACTAAAAATTCCAAGAGGTAAGCTTAATGTGATTTGCCATTTATAATGAAAAGTTATTAGTTATTCCTATAAGGTTTTTTCATGGTGGTTATATTCTTTGACATATATTTGTATCATTGTTATATATCCTAGGCAAATTCTATCTAGGAGATGCAAGTTTTTCTCTGAAGGGTGGACTACTTATACCATATAGAGATATGCGTTACCACCTGAAGGAGTACACAACACGTAATCCATAAAATGTAAAAGAAATATTTAACTATCAACATGTTTTATTGAGAAATATCCTTGAAAAAAGCATTCGAGGTCTTTAAAAAGATATTTTTAACAATAATTAGTGGTATCGAACCACATTATTCTTTTAGAACCATGATAGATATTACTATCGCCTGTTGTATATTGTATAACTTTTTAATAAATTTTTTTAATCTTGATCCAAAGTTAATTAATGAGGTAAATTGTAAATTACTAAATAGCAACATAAAAGATATAAGAGATTGTGAAGCAAAAAACATTGAGGAAAGCTATAGGCAATGATTCATTTTAAGAGAAAGTATAGCAACCTATATGAGGAATGATTATGAACATAGCTTGTCATAGATTTCTTTTCTTATTCAATAAGATTGTGTACCTTATTATGTGATGCTTATGATCCTTATGCTATAGGTAGGATTGTGAAATATATTTTATGTTTGCCATGTATGAGTTGTATCATTTATGGACATTGCAATTCATTGCACATTATGTAATACTTAAAGCTAATAAAATGTCTCAATTACGCTTAAAGTGATTATCATATTTATGTGTGTAAGTTATTTGTGAATGGAAATTTACTATCATACATGTATTGTATATTGATGTATAGTTTGCATTATTTTATATTACTTGGTTGTATAATACTTTCTAGATTAAAGTATGTTGAAGAATAAAAAGTCTGACAGTAGGGGAGAAATATCTTCCAAAGACTCATTATAGTAGATGCCTAAAATGGATGATTGAAATGGATGCCATGTTGTTGGATGCATTCACTGGAGAACTGATTTAATGGCACTTTTACTTCCTGACATATGCTACCATAGTGTCAGAGCTTAGGCAAGTAGTAGGTCCTTTCTTCTAGAAGCGACATATTAAAAATAAAATGAAAACCTTGAAGGATCACTTCAATGAATGTTATGATTTATTCTACATGTAGAATGGAGTTGCGTGGAATCCAACAACACAATTGTTCAAAGCTAAACCAGAAATATGGAACAAGATTTGCATTATGATGAATTTATTATTTTCAGCATATATATGATACCCTTTCACATTTATGTGTTTGAATTTTGGAATGAGATTCATTATTGATTTAGATTACATACGTAAATGATAATGTACTCCTTTTTCATATATGTGATTCCATGCATAAAATTTTGGTAAAATTTTTATAGTATGAATAGAAATATTTAATAGTTCTTAATTACTTATGGTATTGCATAGAATATCATATAGTATGATATACCATCTAAATATGCATACAAGTGTATGCCTTTATGCACATTTACACATAAACATAGGAATTGGTGTTAACAAATCATTAATGGTACTATTTCCTTTAGTAGTTCTTCTGTAAGGACGTTGCATGCTACAATTATTATTTTATAATAATTTAATGGAGGATGCATTTATAAGAAAAGCCCAAAACCCAGAAATGAAAAAGAACTCCAATATACAATTAGGACAAGTTTTTAAAGCTTTTTAGTAAAGATAGGGTTATTGGTGCATATGTCGAAAGTTTAAGAGACAAAGTCAGAAGATGGGAGAAAGAAAGCCCTAACTTGAATGACTTCTTTGATGTGATGTCCAACTCTAATGTTTATTGAGGAAATGATGCCCTTAATTTTATAGGGAATATTGATGTATTCAATCCTAAATGTGCTCTTTCCAATTAGTCTCATGAGTATGCTCATTCAAATCAATCTTAAGGTACTTCATCATAAGAGGGTTCTAAGCATAAGGTGCTAATAATTGATTTGATTGAAAAAGGGTATTAAAGATTAAACATGGAAATTAATAATTTAACTGATATAATGAGAGAGGTGGCCTAAAAGCATGTTCAAATAGTTGAAAGAAGTTTTTCAATCCTTAAAAATGGTAAACCTCATCATTATAGCAAGGCAAATATGTGGACAAAGTTGGAGAATATAAGAGTATCACAAGAATTTCAACTAAAGTGCTATAACTTTTTATATGAAAATGAAAAGGTGAAGAAATAATTTTTTAGTGTTCCGCTACAATTATAATTACAAATGTTATATTAACTTATGGCTAATGTAGGAGTTGGTTGAGCTATTAATGACGAAATGAATTAACGCCTTCCTTTTTATATGTTATATTATTGTGATAAAAGATTATTGTACTATAAGCTTATCAATTGTTGAACAGTTTATATGGATCCTATCTTCATACTTGCTTTAGCATTCCATATATTAGTTTTTATTTGTTGTTCGTATACTCCTTTATTTCGCATTTTTAATATTATGATCGATTTTTGATTTCTTTTTCTGTGAATTTCTTCTACTTTTACTCAACATAAAAATCAAGAAATTTAGAAGTGAATATTTAGATGATAAGGATGGATATAAAAGAGAAACTTTTAGCAAATGTAGGAGTGGAATGACTTTGTCAAAACTTGGGTTATTATTTATATAAATGTATATATGTTTACTTAATTAATTGTAAAAGAAAATTTAATTATATGCCTATATCTATGATTAAAGTTCATGCATAGAGTTTTGAAAAAATATAGCTTAGTTATAGCAATTTGAATAAATAATAATTGCATTATTAGAAATATATAAATTTTTAATAGAAGCTTACTACTAATTAGTTATATATAATTTTTTTGTTAATAAAATAATTTATCATTGAATTTGATAGATTTATAGTATGAATATTTAATTATTTAATAAAAATTTATTATTGATTAATTGTATACAATTTTCTCATTTATGAAATAATTTCTCATTTATTTTGATAACTTTATATTATAACTATCTCCATATTTTATACACTAAGGGCATTATGGTCATTTAATCTCATTATATTTTCTTTCTCTTCAATTTTTTCTTCATCCACACAAAAGAAAATTTCTTCTCTTTTATTTTCTTTCTCTCCCATTTTTTGTCCTACTAAACAATTTAAAAGAAAACTCCTTCTCCTCCATTTTCCTTCTCTTATAATTTCTTCCCAACCCAAACAAAGTATTAATTCCTTATCACCGTGGAGGAAAAATAGGTCTTTCCGATATCAATTATATTAAGCCCTTTACCATAAGAGCAACCTAAGTTGATTGAAAGGTAGAATTGAAAATTAAAATATAAGTAATTTTAAAGGAAAAATTTTAATTAAGAGCTTAACATGTGTTATAAAGTAATGCGCGTAAACAGAAAAAAAAAAAAAGGACTTTCTTAGTTGTTAGATTATCTTGTAAATTCAAACGATGCATGAATTGCAAATTTGATTTTTATATATAAATGAGATTCATATTATTAAAAAAATGTTATAAAAATGTTAGGATCTAATTTATCATTCTTTTTTGCCACAAAAAGAAAATTTTATTAATAAAAAACAAGATCAGCATCATCTATAAAAGTTTCATTCATAATCGGAAGACACTTGCTAATAAAACCAGCCCTAATTCCAATTATCTTGTAAATCTATTTAGCTCCTCCATAAACTCTCTTACTCGCAGTCCTGGAAATTCAAACAACAAAAAAACATGTTGATGCCTCAAAATACACACTAATATCTTGTACCAATCCTAATATTCTCCTAGGATAATTGGTAAAACCTAACATTACATTTACCACCCTCTTCCAATCCTAATATTCTCCTAGGATAATTGGTAAAACCTCCGTGCCACGCTGCGTCATCATTGATTTTCAAACAGTCAGTTGGCGGCAGCACCATCAATCCTTGCGGCACTGCATCTGTTGCCAGCACTGTTGCTTGTTCCAAGCGCAGATCATTCTTAAAATTAAATCATTTCTTGGTTGCTATGTCTGACGCATAGTGAAAACCACACTTGTCAGCACCTTGGACTAGTATTCCGCCAGAACTTCTGGTGGGATCAACATATCATTGAGGTTGAGAACTGCCTCCATAAACACCATGACAGAGGCAAAGGGGACCTACGATATATACACACCCAAAATACGAAACCATAGCAATCTAACAACTTGGCACTTGGCCAACACATGAAGATCATTTTCTTCCTCCTGTTTACACAAAGGGCAGGGCACATCCTACAAATTAGCATAGGTCTAAATCCTCACTCGGGCAGGTACCAATCCCCTGCCAAATCGCCATAGGTACACTCCCAATCGGTAATGTACAACAACATTCAAAAGAGCGTTCCATATTTTGGTAGAGCGCTCATCCGGTAAGAAACGATTGCGTGCATGATAAATAGATTTCATAGTGAACTCTCCCAATGCTTCTAGAATCCATTTCAAAACATTTAGACTTGTAAATAAAAAATTTTCAAAACATATTCATCACTTTCTACAAAATAAAAGAACGCAAAATCAACTAATTTGTCATCTATAACTCTCTTTATCGGTTATTCACAAGTTGAATCTATAACTAAATGAAAATTTTCAGACTAAAAAATGGATATAAAAGTGAAGGAAAAGAAATCAAACAATCTGGAAACGTTCACAACATGTTTCATTCCTCGTCAATTATGTGTGAATTGTACTTGATAGATAATTTGATTTAAATAGGTTTTCTCCGGAAATTGTAAAAAGGTGACACATAATATTCCTATATATGCGTTTTTTTTTGTAAACAGTTTAAATTTGATTTATTATATACTATGAATGAATGCAAAGAAAATATATCATTAAAAAGGAATAATAATTAAGAATTTTTAACTGCAATAAAAAAATTTAAAAGTTTTTAACTGATATAACAATACATAAATATTTGATAGCATAAAGTTATTTAAACTTACAAAAAAGTTGTTTTTATAAGGATATGATCAACAAATCAAATTCAAACTCATTAAAAATTTCGAATGTTTTATATGTCCTTAAAATTGATTAATTAAAAATATTAAGTACAATATTTTTTTTATGAACTTCATAAATAACTATATAATATAACTGAGTATGACATCCAATACTATTAAGATGTAATAGTTGTAACTAAAACTTGCGTGAACCGTAAAGCTTGAACAATATTCCAATTGATATATTTTTAGTTTAGCACTTAAAACTTATTATTAAGAAAATATAAAAAAATTTAAATGAATAAATAAATTTACTTTTAATTTTAAAATATTTTTATTAAAAAGTATGTAATTAATTAATGCATTCCATACTAAAATTTTGACTTATTTAAAATATTTTTAATAAAAAATAAAATATATCATCTAATAAAAATAAAATATATTATGTAATATTACTATTGAGTAATATTAATGTTTAAATTATAAATAACAAGAGTAAACATGAAAATTAAAATAATTAGTGATTCAGTAAATAAAAAGAAAAGAAACAGTAATAAAAATTAAAAATAAAATATACAGTAAATTAATCCAATTAAATAAAATTATTAACTGATTTAAAATATTTTTATAATAAATAAAAATACATTTTGTTCTATTTATACTATTCAATGGTGTTTAAATTGTAAAAAAAAAAAAGGAATGGATGTATAATAGAAACAAGAAAAACATGCAATGAAGCTAATAAAAGTAAGAGAATGTATGTTTAATTTGAAATATAGTTCTTGAAGCTTGGTATCTAGAAAATGTTGACAAAATTTAAATGAATAAATTAATTTGATTTTAATTTTAAAATATTTTTTTTAAAAATGGGATATATAATTAATTTAATTAATGCTTTTCATATCAAAGTTTCAACTTATTCAAAGCATTTTATAGTAAAAATAAAATAGATTGTATAATATCTATACTACTTAATCATATTAGCCTTTAAGATATAAATTATTGCAAGTACCTAATTTTTATTTCAGAATGTTTTTCTTACAATTAGAATACGTAATCAATTTATTCAATTAATACTTTTTGCATTAACATTTTAACTAATTTACAATATTTTTAATAAAAATAAAATATATCAGTTATAATACTTTGTGATATTAACATTTAAGATGGAAACAAAAGAAATGGACTATGAAAAAAAAATGAGCAAATAATGAGAAGAAGAATAATGCATTATCAAATATACTAGTGTTTGAATTGAAAATGACAAAAGTGAATATGAAAAAGGAAAAAAATGAAAAATATGCAACTGAGGAAGTAACAAAAAGAGAGAAATAATAGGTAAATTGCAAAATAATAAGAGTAAAGATTACAATATTTAGTTAATTTTTTAATAAATTTAGTCTGTAACTTTAAAATAAAAAAATTATATTATATCTATACTGCTAAGTTATATTTGTATAAAAAATAATTTAAATTAAAAGTTACATGAAGTTCTAGTTATTAAAATAGACTCAAATCCACACAGACTACACATTTGCCCACAAATTTTTGTGAGATTGAGCCTTTAAAATAGATGCTTATTTAAATGTGTAATTAAGTCGGCTCAGTGCACATGGGAAATTTTTCTTATTTTTAATTTTTAATTTTTTTTACTTTTTATGTGAGGCTTTATTTCCAATCCGAAAAAAGAAATTACCCTCTTTTTTCTCACTTAGCTCACAAATTTTTCTTATTTTTAATTTTTAATTTTTTTTACTTTTTATGTGAGGCATTATTTCCAATCCGAAAAAGGAAATTACTCTCTTTTTTCTCACTTTTGATTATGTAAGATTACATTATGAATTATTGATAGATAATATTTTTATTTTATACATATTTTATGACTTATTTATATATACATAGTATTTTTTTATCGTTATGTATGGATATTAAATGAATTATGACACCTTTATGAATGGATATATGGTATTTTCGGAAAAAAATTTATCATCTAAAAATTTAAGAATTTAAAGTATTTTAAAATAAAAAAAAGAAAAGTCCATGACCCAACTCGTTTGTCAATGGACTATATAGGATTAGATTAGGGCTTCAATTTCTATGACTCAAACGAACCGATTTAATATCTATAAAGAAGTGGCCTAAGGTTAAAACTAAAATATAGAAGTTAAAAAATCGGAGGGGAAAATTAAAGAGGAAAATTTAAGTTGAAAGTTAACTGAAATGACTCAAGGGTAAAACCATAAAGTAAAAGTAAAAAAAAATTGAGGGAAAATACTGAATGAGGAGTTAACATGTGTTACAAAAAAAGCTTGGCTACCAAAGAGGGGAAAAAATTCTTGATTGGAATTCAATCCTTTGTCTCTCACAAGGATTAAGAAATTTATGATGTATTTAGATATATTTTTATTTTTATTTTTTTTTAAAATTATTTTTAAAACTTAATTTTTTAAAATTATTTTCAAATTGAAATAAAATAAATATTAGAGGAGGTTTACTCTTGTAAATAAGAAAATTTTATATAATTAAAAAATTAATATAAAAATAAGAGAACAAGTTGAAAAAATTTAAAGTTATTTCTATTTTGTATTTTTAAGTTACATATTTAAATAATAATTTTTAAAAATAGATTCTTATATTTTTAAAAATTAAAAAAATAAAAATTTATTTTTAAAAATAATAAACAAATAGGTCTTTAATTTTTTGTATTTAGTTTTAAGGTTATGCTAATCCTAGCCTTACGGGCTATGCATAAGAGTCAATAAATATATATCATTTATTATTTTTAATTTTAAAAAAATTTATATAATAATATTAATTAAGAATAATTATAATAAATTTATAATGTATTTAAAAGTTAAATTATTAGTTAATATCCAAATGATATCTATAAATTTTTTTAAAAAAATTAGAAATAATAATAAATGAATAATATTTTTTAATTTTTAAGTATGTTTTTAGGATTACGGTTAACATTTATCTTAATTTTATTATACTTTTTAAAACTACTTATTACTCTTGTAATCAATTTTTACTGCATCATTTTAATCACAAAGTCTAAAGTGGTTAAAAATTGAGAGAAAAATATGCTTAAATAAATTTATTGAAATTTTTTATGATGAATGTGTAAAATAATTAAATTTTTATTAAAGATAAATAATGAAAAAATTGAAAAAATTAATTAATATTTTATTAAAATTTTAAAATAACAAATAAAAAGAGATAAAATTGCTCTTAAAAGCAATAGATAAAAAGTGACAGAAGAAATAATTAGGAGATAGAGACTATATTACTGAACATCAAGTAAAATTTTATTCATTAGGCAATATCGAATAATCATTCACAATTTAGTAAGTTTAGAAGTGAAGCAACCCGGAATGCACGCCCAAGTACATCTCGGCAGCGCTCCTTCCTTTCTTTTTTTTTTCCAAAAAAAACTGGGCTCGAAAATTTGTTATTCAGCCCGTCATGACAATCACACAGCCAAGCCCATACTCAGTACACACACAAAAATGAATAGGGAAGTGATTAATTATAATTATCCAAAATAAAGCGGAAAACTTAATTGCTAATAGGCTGACATGTGATAACAAAAGAAGTGGTAATGAACAATAAATAATATTTTATTAAAAAATTAATATTAATTAAAAAATTTACTAGCAATTAAAATTTTTAATAATTTTTTTAATAATATAATAATATGTAAATAGGTGATAGTATAAAATTATTTTTATGCAGTAAAGTAATTTACGTCTGTAATATATTATCCTTACTTTGATGCGATGATTTGTATATATATTATCCTCCATGGAAATGATACTAATTTTGAACTTTGGAGAGATACTCGTCACTATCCGCTTATATTTCCTCATTATCAATTGAATTGTTACACCATTCTTATATGACTTAGAAGTTAAAAGTGGTGGACTAATCATATCTACAGAGCAACATGTTATTATTATTTTTTCTTTAATGGTCGTTTAATGTGTTTGTCAATTACTCCTCATAATTTCAACTAATTTTTAAGATTTTTATATTTAAAAATTTTGAATTAAATTATTTTATTCAAAAGTTATTAGATTCATATAATTAAGCTCCTGCTGAAAAGGAATTAACATTTTTCAAAAATCAATTTTTTGTATCTTATTTAACTTAATATTGAATTTCTCAAAAAGTATTATCAAATTAAAATAATTAATATGCTCTTTAGAACTATAATCCAATAAAAGTCTAAAAATATTAAAAAATTTCAGTTGTATTAAGCTCTCTTTCTTTAAACTCATGTCTCTAGTCTTTATCATATTTTTTTTCTAAGCATGTGATTTCTTATTTTTTTTAATTTACTGAAAAATTAAAATTGATTTAATAAATTATATATAATTTAAGACCTAGATCATATGTTATATATTTCTTTCCAAATTTTCTATGATTATCTAAAACACAAAAACATCATACATGTGGAAACCTTAGTGATAGTAATAAGAGGGTGAGGTGGTCATTAACTAAATTGAAAATTAATAATTTTTTATTTCTCCAAGTGAAAAAACTCATGAAGTTTTTTTTTGGTGAGAAGGATGAACAAGTAACTTTTAATATTCTAGCATAATTCCTCAAAAACCATACTTTCTCTATTTTGTCAATCGGTGATTAATTAAACAATTTATATATTCTCCACTTTTACAAAAAGTTGCGTTTCCCACAAAATTTTATGTCAACTTAATGACCTATTTTTATTAATTAGATACTTTCTATCATTCTTTTTTTTTTTTAAATTTTTTTCTCGCAATCAGCATGCATGCATGCATAGTTGGTGCAGGATTTCAATAGCATCTTTCTTCGTATTTGAATGGCAAATAAATTTAAAAAAAATTAGAACATACTTTGAAATAATTTTTTTGGGGAAATAATATGCTATTTATTTTTCAATCCATAAATTGCTAGCCTAATAAATTATTGTCTACAACCGATTAACAACAAAATTTAAAGGTTATTTGATCCACTTTAATAATAGAGAAAGTTTTATTTCTTAAGAATAAAAAAGCGATAGATTGTTTAATTAACTATTATCTAATAAATCGGGGGAGGGAATAAGATTTTTGAGAGATTTTATTTTCCACAATATATAAGAAGTTGTTTACTCACATTTTATAAGTAAGTTTTACTTCCTATACTATTTATAAATATAATAATAAAATTATTCTCATTAAATTTAATTAATAATAATTAAATTTTATTAATTTATATTATAATAATATTGATAATATAGTAAATATTTATTAATAATTTTTGGGATTTTTAAAATTGAACTAAATGCTAAACAAAATATAAAAAATTACTTCATAGAAAGTATTACTTTATATGTATCAATCAAATAATTTTAAATACTTTTTAAATAATCTATATAATAAATTATTTCTTACAAAATTTAATCTTTTACAAAAAGTTATCTCTTGTGTTAATCAAGTGATTCTTTAATAGTAAATGACAGGAAGTATCCAATTAAAAGAAATAAGTGTAACGATACAATTCATAAGAATTTCGTTAGAAATTGAAAATATAGAAATACAATGAGAAATTGATTGATTGAAACTATGAAAAGTAACCAGAGTAATTTTTTTTGTGGCAAAAAATGTAGGAACCGAATCTGTGTTTTGGCCCAAAAAAGAAAGGGCTGTGGCCGTTCATCTATAAGAACAACGACGCTCGTTGTTGGGCTCACACCTATGCAATCATAAGGAGCATTTAAAGCCCAAGTTGGCAATGAGAGAAATCAACTTGACTCTCACAAGCCCATAGGAGGGATGCAGTCTAAATCCTATTGCTCACGGCAGTGAAGAACACGCCATTGCCATCCCGAAAACGTTAATAACGCTTACTGATTCAGTCATTCTTACAAACACATAGCGGCAGAAGCTGCTATACGATTGTCACTATCCATTGAAATTAACAGTTGGTAATCTTCTACTATCAGCACAGCAGTAGACATTTCTTGTTCCTGGTCGCTGGTTCCTCATTGCAGGTTTTTTTCTCCTGATACTCAGAAAAATGCCGGCAAAAGGAGATGGTGGTGATAAGGAGAAGTGCTTGGAGCTGTTTTTGAAGATCGGTTTGGATGAGCGGACGGCTAAAAACACCATTGCTAACAACAAAGTCACTAGCAATCTCACTGCTGTCATCACTGAGGTATTTTGTGGAATTTCTTTCTTTGGCCCACAGCCTTTTCACTATATTATGCCTCTTTTACTGGGAAAGTGATAACTGTGGAATTTATTTATTTATTGTTACTCAACATTCTTCTGGTTATACTAGGCTGGTGTTACTGATGGATGCAGTCGGGCTGTAGGAAATTTACTTTACACGGTAAGAGTTCTTCCATGCTCGCAGTTATGCGCCCTTTTAGAATTTCCACGAAAAATAGCTTTTTTCCCCCTTCCTGCATGCATTAAAACTCAGTTGAGTTAGATTTCACACAAAGTATACAATACCAAAAAAATTCCTTCATATTTGATTTTGTTTTTATTTATTTATTTTTAATTCTGGGCTGTATTCATCAAAAGTCATTTATACATTTTTTTATGCAGGTTGCTACAAAATATCCGGCAAATGCCTTGGTACATCGCCCAATATTGCTCCAATACATTGTTTCATCAAGGGTGAGGAGCATTAATTCCCGCTGATGTTCTATGAAAGCAACACATATCTGCATTGCTGCTTATCTTCATGTGCTTATAGGGTTTCTTGTTGTCTTTCTTTAGATAACTGGGGAATGCTTTATCCTCAAGTTTATTTCCATTTAATAATTTTTTTTTTCTCTGGATTCTAACTGAATATCTTGTTGCAGATAAAAACAACAGCCCAGTTAGATGCAGCGCTGTCATTTCTTTCTGCTACAGCTTCAGATAATTTGGATTTGGGAAAGTTTGAAGAATCTTGTGGTGTTGGTACGGTGAAAGAAAATCAAACTTGATGTTGAAACCTTTATTCTATATGGCAGTAGATAATTGTTTTCTAGTTCTCTACTGGTACTGTTTTGTTGTCTTTCACTTCAACAGGTTTCAGTTTTCAGTGCCAGAATTCTTTAAAACTTTCCTCTCTGCTGTTGATTGATGTTTCCAAATTCTGTACATGGTTAAGCAGGTGTCGAGGTTTCAGTTGAAGAAATTAAAAGGACTGTTGATGAAGTTTTTGAAGAGAATAAGACTGCAATTGTAGAACTCCGCTATCGCACAAATGGTGGGTATACAGTTATGCTTATTCAAACATGCACATGAATTTCTTGCTTTAAAGAATTTCAATTCATTTAATGTGATTTGAAATTTTAAATTACAAATTAGACACTGAATTGAAATTATTAGGCCTTTGAAGTTTGGCCTGTTAAATCCAACTTTTAGACACCTAATACCTTATAAGAATTAGAAACTTGCATGAATTCTTGAGTATATGAGATGTAAAGTAAAGACCTTGCAGAAAAAAATAAGAGAAAAGACTAGCATCATGATAGGACATGGCAAGAGAAGATGGTCATTTATGCTCTGACCACATTGTTACAAACACTGCTGGATAACAAGTATAACTTTGGGTTTCATCTTTCAGATTTTAACTAACGTGGCAGTTCAAATATATGTAGAAGAGTCCATTGAATGTGAGAAACAGAATATTTACTATCAAGTGACTACTAAATAATAATCCATCAGAAACAATTAACATCATGGCCTTTTTAATAAAAAACATCTCCATCTTGATTGTAATCCTGCATTTGGGAGAATGGATGAAAGCTTCCATTAAAATTTTTTGGTTAAAAGATAGAGTTTAATCAATTTGAAGGAGAAATCTTTGGCTAATATATTCTCCTGGTATTGCTTCTGCAATAGCAACCACTGTAAAGTTCTTCTCTTGCAACTTGCATGCTTATGTAATCTGCAAGTAGCTATGTAGCACATATACTTCAACAAGTTACTTGTGTCCATGTTCGTGCCCAGCACTTGGATACTTTGACACTTGTGCAGGCACTCAATGATATTTCATTACCTCTATGGAGCACCCCTAAGAATTAAAAGTATTCTAATTCAATGTTTAACACTTGTTACATACCTTCTTAATGTGATTTAACGCATACTAGGAAGATTTAGATATGTGATATACTTCCTAGCATTTATATGCATATACATGAATTATTATGTATTTATGTGATTTCTATACATATATCTACACCATGTTGTGTCCTTGTATTACTATTTTTAGATTTTGTGGTTTTGCATACTGTGTCTGTGTCTTGTGTTCGTGTCTGTCCTTCTTAGGCAAGTGGAGATGTCCTAGAATTGGAGCATGAAATATGCTGAAGCCCATGTGTATCAATCATTCCTCTAAAAGTAGTCTAGAAGGCCAAGAAATGATAAAGCACTATACTCAGAAGTGGCTGCCTTGATCTCAATATGCTTAAGATACTGCACATTTTAAAATATAATCCATTGTTTCCCTGCAGCTCTGTGACCAATATTTTATGTAATGTTAATACAGTGTTGAAAAAACTAGACCAGACTGGCTGGTTCAACCAGAAAACTGGTGAACCAGCCAATTGTCTGGTCGGATCATATCTTCAAAACTAGAAAGTTCATAACTGCTTAAAAAACCATTATACTGCGATGAACCAGTGGGTAACTGTGAACTGGTTAAGGTCCCCCAGTTCGATGACCTGCTTATCCGGTGTTATCTTTTTATATTGAATACAGTGCCATCCCCTTTTCAATGTGTCCGATGTTGGACTCCATTGGAAAGGGAATATTGGCCCTTCATCTTCAGCCCCTTTCCAACATTTTATTTTATATTTTTTATTTTTTGGTAGATTGTGGCAATTATCATTATCATAGAGACAATTGACAAGGAAACTCCCTTGCTTGTGTTTGTAATTTTTTTTTTTGTTTTATTTTTAATTCATTTTTTTTGGGCAATTGAGATTTAATTCAACTTTAAATGCAAAAGGAAAATAGCAATAGAAATGAATGGAGAACTTTCTTTTCTCAAAGCATAATAAAAGAGTGATTGATTAAAAACTATATAATTATATAATTAATGTACAATTATATATATATATATATATATATATATATATATATGTATATAATGATAAAGAGTGAAAAATTACACTTGATATATTATATTTGAGATATATATTACATGTAAATAGTGATATATATTGAAACAGTAACTTGATATATTACATTAGAGTTATTATATTGTAATTGTAATGTATATTATTGAAAGTTCCAGTTTGACCATGGTTTGACCATAGTTAAATCATTAAACCTTAAACCCTTTATTCCGGTTTGTTGACTGGTTGAGTTTTTAAAACATTGTTTGAGTATTAAGAAACCAAAATTTCTTATGTTCAGGCTACTATGTGAAAGTTGTATATGTTTTCCGATTTATTTGGGAGAACAATGGTTGCAAACATCAAATAACTAAATCAAGGACAATATGTAACCATGAAACATCAAATGACATGTGCGAAAAGGAACTTGTGCAATAAAAAATCAGTTTTATCTAAGATCAACCAAGTCTTTTTTCCCCCCGATTTTATTTGATTTTTTTTTTATACCAACACATAGTGGTTGTTGGATTCTTAACGTACTTTTGAGAACAACTGAATGTTTGACAGTTTCCTTTGAAATCAAGGTCGCCCCTCTAATGGGAGAAAAAAATGAAAAAAATAAAAGGGGGTCATCCTTCTAGAGGGACTTAGTTATCTGAAGTTTGGATGTCCTTTGCATGTGGTCCCCCCCCCCCAAAAGAATTCTTCAGTTTGTTCAATGCAACACCAATCATATCCTAGGTTATCGAATCTTATTATCCTGATCTTCTAAAACATCTGTAATTTTATGCAGTTTGGTTGATTTTTTTATATTCTGATGTGGTTCCTGGTTAATATTCTGTTCTTTTAACTTCAACAATGTAGAAGTTTATTTATTCATCAATTTTTTTTTTCTTTTTTTGTGTCTTGCTAGTTGGTGAACTATTGGGACATGTGCGGAGGAAGCACCCATGGGCTGATGCAAAAGTTGCTAAGGTGATGATAGCTGTGAAATATGCATTATATGATGGATGATTGGTAACTTAGATCAAGCTTTTTTAATACTTTGTCTTTCTGCACCTTATTCATGTGACAGCAACTTGTTGATGCAAAATTATTTGAGTTACTTGGTGAAAGAACAGCAGCAGATGATGAAAAACCTGCAAGAAAGAAGAAAGAGAAGCCTGCTAAAGTAGAGGTGAGTTCATATCCAATATTTTGTTTTCCCATTTATTTATTTATTTTGAATTTGGGAGATTTTCTGCATCCTGCTTGTATGCTAATGTAGGATAAGCCAGCAGCTGTTCCTAGGCCAGAAAAACCATCTGAAGAAGATCTGAATCCATATCTGATATTTCCTAATCCAGAGGAAAATCTGAAGGTATATAATTGCCTTATGCTGGTTATGGTATAGTTGTGTTTTCATTCTATTCTTTTCATGATATGATCTCATTGCTTTAGTATGCTTGTGTAAGTTGTGTTGTATGGTGTTGCTTTTATTCTGTTGCTTATTTATGATGTTTATATGACATGATAGTATGTTCATGGTGCTTTAGAAAGATATAAAATCTGTATGATCTGGGATAGCATCCAAAATTATAAATTTTCCATGATGCCATTACTAGATATTATACTGAATTTGAATTTCTGTTATCTTTAAATCTGCAACATCTCAATCTCATGAGTATTTTGTCTATTATCAGGTGCATACTGAAGTGCCTTTTAGTGATGGTAGCATTTTGAGGTGTTGCAATACCAAGGAGCTTCTTGACAAACACTTGAAAGCAACAGGTGGGAAAGTCTTGACCCGCTTTCCACCTGAACCAAATGGATACTTGCATATTGGTCATGCCAAGGTATGTAATGTTTTATGTCACAATGACAGTTACATTATAATGTTGTTTGAGTGTATATATATATATATATACATTTTGTCTATCAGTAACTTAGTTATTTCTCAGGCTATGTTTATTGATTTTGGCTTGGCAAAAGACAAAGGTGGAGGCTGCTACTTGAGGTGAGTATTTTTAAAACCTTGATTAACGTTGATGCCAAACTCCACTGGTATTCCTTTTGCTTGAAGTAGAAGTTGCTTCTTTGGATATTAAATATTATTTTTGGGGGAAAAAAAAAACCCTCTTTTATGCCTTTGAAGCTTTAGGTAGTAACAAGGTTTATATGCAAACTTGCAAAACTAACACTATAGTCAAACCCCCAAGAAAATTTGACATTACATTGAAACTGTTGTCTTTTGTTGGTTCTTATGCCAGTAGGCATTCTCTTCATTTTCCGATTGTCATTCTCTTCTTTCTTCCACTACCATCATGCTTCAAAGTCACGTGCAACTCTTGTTCACAATGCCAGCCACCTCTATCTAATATATTGTATTTTCCATGTTTTTAGTACATTTAAAGCCATTTGATTCAATTAGAGAAGGGGAAACAGGGAGAAAGGGAATAAAAACCTCATGATCACCCATTTTATTTGGTTCAAACAAAAAAGAGAATCAAGTATTTCTAATTTACTTTACTAACAATTATTATATTGAAAAATAATTAATTATCAATTATCTTATTAATTTTATTTTATTTACTAATATTATAAATTTTTAATTAGTTAATATTAATTATTAATATCTTATTAATATTATTTTAATTATTACTTTTATTATTTTAATTATTATTAATATCTTAATAATAATTAATATTATTTCAATAAATAATATTAATTATTATTATTTTTAATAGTTATTATTATTATTATTTTATTATTATGATTAAATTATTAATATTATTAATTTTTATATTATAAAATAGTTTATTATATTTATTATAATAATTATTATGTGATTATTTATTTTTATTTAATTAATACTATTATTTAGTAATTATTTTTATTTTTACTTATATTATTATTTAATAATAATAAATTATTATTATTATTATATTGAAGATAATAAATTTAAGACCCAGAATGAGGGAATCGGATTCCCTGATGAATTAAGGAAAATTACCATTCCCTCATTTGAAGTAATTCTATTAAGGGAAACTAGGGAAAGGGAATGAGTATTTTTTAAACCAAACAAAAACAAGAGGAATGAAATCCCACCATTCCCTTTTCTTTTCCTGATTATTCCCAACCAAACGGCCCCTTACCAAACGGCCCCTTAATATAATGGAAGATGGCATTCTCTTCATTTATGTTGTTCCCAATTGCACTACCAGGCCCTCACATAGCCCAGTGCCAGCAACCCATAGCTCACCACCCAGTGCAAGTTACTACTTATATAATATCTTGTATTTTCCATGTTTTAGTATAAATAGTTCTTGTTATTCCCATTGTAATCCGTTCAGATTTTGAGACTTGTACATTGAGTTTTGAGAGAATTCCCCTGATTCTGTGTCTTGGATCCAGCTAAACTAAGCAGTGTTTAGGCTAGAATTTCACGTTCATGATAGTGGGGTTATAACCCTTGCCAAAATTGGTGAATTCTTTTACCCATTTGGTTCCTAAGTCATATATAAACTGCCTTAAAATTTTCCCTACCCTCTGTAAATGAACATTTACTATATCATCATTCCTGAGTTCGATGGTTTATGGCACTTCTAGGTATGATGACACAAACCCTGAAGCAGAAAAGAAAGAATATATTGATCACATCCTTGAAATTGTCCAGTGGATGGGTTGGAAACCATTTAAGGTATGCTAGTTGATTTGAATTGGTAGCATGTCTTATGTGTTACACGCTTGATTTTCTATTGTTTAACAGCTTTGCACTTTATTTAGATCACTTACACCAGTGATTACTTCCAAGAACTGTATGAATTAGCAGTGGAGCTCATAAGAAGAGGCCATGCATATGTGGATCATCAGGTTAGTACTTCAATATCTGTGGTGTTTATAATGGTTTATTGTGCTGTCTAGTGGTTTGTTGACTTTACTCTTGTGGTCAATATCATCTACCAATTGAATGATTCTGAGCACCATTTCTCAGTCTTTACATAATTTTATGTGGAATTGTAACATTAAAAATATAAAAAATTGATTATCAATGTGTACCATCCTATAAAGGCTAAAATAATTACATCAAGTTCTTATTTTGAATTTGGGTTGATTGTGAGAAAGACCAAAATTACTTACTTCATATGATTTGCTTTTAGACACCTGATGAGATAAAGGAGTATAGGGAGAAGAAAATGAACAGTCCTTGGAGAGATAGACCTATTGCAGAGTCGTTGAAACTATTTGAGGATATGAGACGAGGTCTAATTGAAGAGGGAAAAGCAACACTTAGGATGAAGCAAGACATGCAGAGTGATAACTACAACATGTATGACTTAATAGCATACCGTATCAAGGTAACTGAAGAACTGGATTTTTTTAAGGAAAACTTGAGATTTTAAAGAGACCATTAATATCTTACAGCTTAAATGCTTTGTACTTTCAGTTTGCTCCTCACCCTCATGCTGGAGACAAGTGGTGTATCTATCCGAGTTATGATTATGCACACTGCATTGTGGATTCTCTTGAGAATGTCACACATTCAGTAAGTTTCTGTCCATTAAATTTTCTCTGTTATTTTTGAAATATTGTCTGAGAACCCTTCCTGTATTTTGATAAATTTACATTAATATAGTGGGTTTAGTATTTTTGATAGAGTGCAATGCCATTCAATGATAGTTTTAGCCAATCCATCTAGTGAGATAGGGCTTGGTTGTTATAGATATGTTTTAACTTTTAAAAGGTCTAGTTCATCAATGCTAATGCAAAATCTTACATCTTTTAGTACTTTTGGAAAAAGGGCATGAACTTGTTGACTATACCCCTGGAAGTTGCTTAAGTAGTGGTAAAGGCGACATCACACTTAGTCCTAAATATCTAGAATTGGCTGGATAGAATTTTAATCAAAACCGGAACCTCACAAGTTGATGTTTTTGCAATGAATTTCACATATTTAGTAGAGCCTTAATGAGGAAAAACTATATGTCGAATTAGTCTTAGATCTTTGGTTGGGTTACTTTTTTACTAAATCAAATCAGACCAAGTTACTACTATCCTGATTCCAATCCCAATCCCAATCCCAAATTGACTTTTATAGTCAAGTTTTGCAATCTGTTATTGTTATTATTATTGCATCATTTCTTTATTTATTATTAATTTCATATTATTAATTAATTAAAATTAATTATTATTATCATTTAAAAATTTATTGTTATTATTTATGAATATAACTAAAATAGTAAAAGTAAATAAATTAATATTTTTTAATATGAATAATTTCCAATTAGAAAAGTAATTAAAAATTACAGGATTTAGAATCAAAAAATTCAGTATTAATTAAAATGGATACAAATATATTTTTTAATTAAATTCATAACATATATATGAATATATCACTATTTTACTATATTAATAATTATTTACTACACTAATTAATATATTTATTTAGTTGTAGTAATTATTTTATATATATTTAGTTATAATAATTATTTTGTGTAATTATTTTTATTAATTTTTAAGTTTTATGATAATAATTTGAATTTTTCACATAATTTTTATTAATTTTTTAATTTTAATGTAATTATTTATTTTGATAAACTTATATAATATATGTTAATAATATTATATATATATATAAATTTATTAATTTTAATATTAAAAAAATTCAATATTATATATATAATTTTGATATTATATATATTAAAATATAATTTTAATATAACAAAATTATTATTTTAATATATGTAAATATATAATAATAAATTAATTATTTATTATTTACTACTATTACTAGGTTAATAAGTTAATTCGATAACTTGACAGGTTGACACTTATTAATCCTAATCCTTTACTAATTTTAATCCTTTATCAGATTGAGCCACTTTTATCATTTTTTGTGCCAATTTCAATCTCAATCCCATACAAGGCAAAATTATACTAGTCCCAGGCTAATTTGTTAAATTCAAACTATTTTAACACTTCTAATATTTAGGGAGAGACAGACAAAGCCGTTGGAATTCATCTTGTTTTTAGACAAAGCTTGATGCATAGTCTTTCTCCACAATGCTCTTATTGTTCACCTGTCACCATTGAATTTATCTGTGGGACCCTGCACTTCTTTTTTTTGCAGGAAATCCAATGATGTTGGATGGACATGTGAGATTATTGTGGAGAAAAAGGGTGTGTAGATAGCATTTCTGATGAATTTCTGATTTTGGCATGTTTTGACAAAAGAGTAAACGCAATCTAAGTGAGGTCACATTGATTTTTGGATTAACTCTTATATCCAATTCATGGGGCCATCTTGGTTTTCTTGACATGAAAGTAATTCTAATGGTGAAATCCAATTTTTGTACCATCAGATATTTTGATATTACAGTTTTTTTTTATGCCATAAGAAATTGTAAATGGTGTTTACACATTAATTTTATGTATTGCAATGAGCTCCACTTTTTCTCTGGGTGTTTTTGTCTTGGGTTATGGTACATAATTTTTGTTTGGTGTTGTACATGTTCAATATGTAATTTACCCATATAAGTATCTATCATCTTTCAAATTGTTTCATGTTCTTTGACTCTGAATATTTTATGCAGCTGTGTACACTTGAATTTGAAACAAGGCGTGCTTCCTACTACTGGCTATTGCATGCACTGGGCCTTTATCAACCTTATGTATGGGAATATTCAAGGCTGAATGTCTCTAATATGGTTATGTCAAAGCGAAAGGTGAGGCAATGGTTTTGAACAATGCCCATGCTGGATGTTTGCAGTGTAAATGGTCATAATGTTTATAAATTAGTTGTGCCCCTAATTGTATGGCTTGCTGTCAAAGTTAAATTGTCTAGTTACGGAGAAGTGGGTTGATGGCTGGGATGATCCTCGTCTGATGACACTAGCTGGATTGCGTCGTAGAGGAGTAACTCCGGATGCAATCAATGCTTTTGTTCGAGGCATTGGAATAACTAGAAGGTAGGATATGAATGAAGATGCAAATCCATTTAATTTGAAATTATGAACATGGTTGATTATTGGTTGTATGAGTTGGAACATCCAAAGATGTTAACATTGGTTTGTAGTTTTAGATGCATATCTGAACTTTGAATTCCATGTCTACATAACCATAATATTTGAATGTTTGCTACCACTTTCTTGGTGATACCCTCGCTTCTATTAAATTGATCGCTAATTATACTGTATTTTTCTGTTTGGAAAATTTATTTTTGGAAAAACTATGAATATAGCTCTTGATGAACTGAGTTATTAGTATTGAAACTAATATAGTGTTGGAAATTTTAAAATGGTGATCAAATAGCAGTAATATCTTTGTACTCTTTTTTGTGGTGTTTAGTGTGTTATGTCAAGAAACTGTACATGTCATCAAAAGGCATGCATACTGTTGGGGAAGTTCTTTACAAAAATATTCTTCTGTAGTAATGGCACTTTGCATGCATACTATTGGGGAAGTGCATAGTATCATTGACAAAACTTTCTTCTGTAGCGATGGCACTTTGATATCTTTGGAGCGCCTTGAGTATTATGTCAGGGAAGACCTGAACAAAAGGGCTCCCCGTACGCTAGTTGTCCTACATCCACTGAAGGTACTATTCTTGTTTGCATTGTTTCTCAAGGGTACTTTTCAAATTTTGGATTAACCAATTTAAGACTGGTCAATTGTATTTTAAGGTTGTCATAACTAACCTGGAAGCCAACTCAACAATGGAGGTTGATGCAAAGAAATGGCCTGATGCTCAAGCTGATGATGCTTCTGCTATTTACAAGGTAACTAATATTTGCAAAGATTAGTTATATTATAAGATACAATATAATCCTTTTTTAATTTTTACTCCTTTTTTCAACTGGTGATCCACTGTTGCATCTGTCATAAGTTGTGGCTGCATGTGATATGCTTCTTTTCCAAGTTTCAATCTTGATGAAAGTCAACCACTGAGTAGCATTTTCTTCTTCTGTAATGTGCTTGTTATATTGTTAATCTTTGTCCCTGTATTACTGTTTGATATGATGATTGTCCTTTACATAATTGTCACTGTTTTTTTTTTTTTTTTAGATTCCATTTTCCAAAGTTGTATATATTGACCGTTCGGATTTCCGAATGGAAGATTCAAAAGATTACTATGGCCTTGCTCCCGGTAAATCTGTGATACTCAGGTTAGTAGCAGGTGCAAGTGAGTGTTGCTATGCCAATGAGGAAGCTATAATACTGATATTCAAGATCTATGTTATTTGTGCAGATATGCATTTCCTATAAAGTGCACTAACGTAATTCGAGCTGATGATAATCAGAGTATACTTGAAATCTGGGCTGAGTGTGATCCCTCAAAAAAAACAAAGCCTAAGGTTTACTGATTTTGTTGATTCTGGTGGTTAAAGTTAATGTCTGCATAAGTTTCTTTAACCAGGTTGGTGACTTGGGTCATTTTTACTCTGTAGGGTGTTCTTCATTGGGTTGCTCAACCTTCGCCAGGAGTTGAGCCATTAAAGATTGAAGTCAGGCTGTTTGACAAGCTATTCGTATCGGAGGTTGGCCTGCCATCTTTTTTCTCCAATTCTCCTTCCATTTTTTGTCTGTTTCCTAATAATAATGGCCCCCTTTTTTCCTGATCATTGTAATAGAACCCGTCTGAACTTGACAACTGGCTTGGTGATCTAAACCCCCAGTCCAAAGTGGTAATTCCAGATGCATATGGTGTTCCTTCACTCCGGAATGCTGCCGTTGGGGATAGGTTCCAATTTGAAAGATTGGGTATGTTTAACCTTGTATATTGGCATGCTGTTTTGTAAGCAGCTCTGGATTGTTATCATGAATATGGAAATACTAACTCAGAATACATGCAGGACGTGTTATTAGTCTGCTGTTTTTATTTGATTTATAAGTATAATTTTTGTATGTGCAATTGCAGGTTATTTCGTGGTTGATCAGGACTCCACATCTGAAAAACTTGTTTTTAACCGGACAGTCACCTTAAAGGAGAGTTATGGTAAGGGTGGGAAATAGAATGTATATGTGGTGATTGGAAGACAAATGGATGTCGGTTGCAGTCGGCAGGTAACACTTGTTCAAATCATCATTTATAAATTATAGAATGAGGTTTTTTTATTTTTTTTATTTGTTTGTACTAGCACGCATTGCAATTCTAATGTCTTTACAAACCTTTAGTCAGAGGGAGGCCAGATATAACGTGATTAATGATACTTTATTTCTTTTACCATGCAGTGACAAGTTCTCATCCTGAAAAGCACTTGCGTGCTTGCCCATCTTTTCTATTTTTATATATGATTTGAAATGAGATTCAAAATTTTGACCAGTAAATTGTAATTCTGTTTGGAGTGTGCTATGGATGGAGGGTGTTAAAAATGGTCTTTATTTTTTAGGTTATCATTAGAAAAAAAAAATGCTCGATACACTCCTCTTTTGGAAGTGTATACGTTCTCCTTTAATAGAGTCCAAGAATTGTGGATCTATGATCAGTGAGGGGGGAGTGAGAGTAGTATTCCTCTTTAAAAATGTTATGTTTTAGGTAAAGCAGAAAATGGGTGGCAAGATGTCCTTCGGTTTTAGAAAATTTTGAATGTGCTGCACAATGTGTTTGGGTTAATCACATCTCTATTGTGTGCAACCCCGTTGCCTCGACACCGTTTCCTTCAAAAGAATGCTTAGGGACACCAGAAATACTTAATTACTCCTGCCATAGTATGTTTTTATTCTCACTCAACAGGAAGAAGGTAATTACAATTTTCAATGTGTTAAAAATTAAAAAATAAAATTTTCAGTGTGTAGGTTTCACACAAAACTGACATTTGGACATGTTTGAAAAAAGAAATTAGGGTTTAGAGAGATGGGAAATGTAGGGAGAGATAATGGGGAGGAGAAAACTTCAAATATATTATTGAATAAAATATTGGTTGAATACAATAAAAGACACCAGAAATACTTATTTTCACCTGCCATAGTATGTTTTTATTCTCATTCAACAGGAAGAAGGTAATTACAATTTTCAATGTGTTAAAAATTAAAAAATAAAATTTTCAACATTTGGACGTGTTTGAAAAAAGTAATTAGGGTTTAGAGAAATGGGAAAAGTAGGGAGAGACGGGAGAGGAGAAAAGTTCAAATATATTATCGAATGATATATTGGTTGAATACAATAAAGACTTAACCTTTATTTGCATAGAGATTCCAAGAAACATGTAGACTCTCAAATTTTAGGTGCAAAACAAGCTACAAGCTCATAATATAACCTAATATTAATAATAATTAATCTAAGATAATTTTGTAATATAATGTAATTCTCAAGATGATTCCTAATAGGACAAAAAATTGACTGGTAGCTTTTTTACATTGGGTGGAACCCTGTAAAGATGGGATATAGCATAAGTATAATAGTATTTCTCAAGGGATACTAGTATTTTTATATTCTATTTAGTTTAATTTTAAAATTTTTAAAAAGTATTATCAAAATGACCTCACATCACTTCACCGGTTAAAACAAGTCTTATGATTTTATATTTTAACCTTAATTCTTTGATATAAAATTTAATGATCACAATTCACTTTTTCACTCATGTCAAAATACACATCTTACTTGATATACTTTTATATATAAATTTTTAAAAAATATTAGTTAAATAATTAATTCTATCAAATTTATATAAAATAGATAATAAATTATTTTTATTTAATATTACAATAGTAAATAATTATATTTAAATAAGTATGTTTATATTTTATAAAATAAATTATATTTATCATTAATAAATTATATATATTATAGTTTTAAATGATGATAATGAAAGGTTCAAGTGGTCAATAGTTAAATTAATGAGGAGTAATTTTGTATTTCTATCCATAGAAGACATGAGATTTTTTTTATTGAGAGGGAATGTGGATAAATAAATTCTCATGGTTTGGAGGAAGTAGATTTTCTTAAGAAATTCTAATTTTTTTTTGGCAATTAGTAATTAATCAAACAACTTAAATAAATTCTATTTCTCATTAAGTTGTACTTCTCGTGCTACTTTTATGAATCAAACGATTTCTAATTATGCATGATTAAGAGTTATGAATTTGTCAAATTATATTGACTGTAAAAATCAATGGTTTGAATTACATGATTGTGCTGTGTTGCCCCAGAGCATGATTTTAAATTGCAATTAGCTGTCACAATTCTGCTTGTTATAATGCCATTGCTTTAACCTTGCAGCTTTAGTTGCAATTTCACCTGTCTACATATTTTTTTTTCTTATTTCTCGCAATTGTCGTGGTTGTAACGCAATCTGCGCTCTGCAATTTGAAGTATGCATTGTGCAAGTATTTTTCTTCCTATCTCCGATAAAATTTGACAGATTTCTTCTTACCCTTGCATTTTAATGCATGTGGGAATTGAGACATTCTGACTTATTCTAGCTTACATATATAATAAGAAAAATTCTTAGGAAAAGACTTACACATAAGCAAGCAAAGGGCTTCACATTTGTTGAATTTACATTTCTTTTTATTTGTATCCATCCACATTTGTGGGCCTTACACATCTTATTTTAATTTTTTTTGTTCATCTTTCTCCCAAAAAACTTTCTCGTAGAGTAATATATAACTTCTCATGGGAATTGGCTTAGAAAATATAGAACTTGTCATTGGAATTAGCTTCCTTAGTCAGATCCTTTTTCTCCTTTGTCATCTTTTTATGTTGGTGGTTGAAATTTCAATGCCTCCCATTTCCAATTTAACGCTCAACTCAGCGATTCTTTAGATGTTGTGGAAGCAGACAGACTGGTTGAATGGTTATCAAGGATGCTTTTATTAATTTTAAATCAATTGTAGACCGTACTAGCAGTATAGTTCATGTACGCAAACAAACGACAGTTGAGTACGTTATGCATGCAATGTGCAAAATATAATAAAAAAACTCACCTTAGCATGGTAATATAAATTTAACTTAGGTTCCGTTTGTTTCATTGAAAAATATTTTTTACAAAATATAGTTATAAAAATAATAATATGAAGGAAAGTGTTTTATTTATTTAATATTGAATATAAAGAATTTGGGAAAAGTAATTTTTCCTATTTCAAAAAAGAAATTACTTTTCTCTATTTTTAAATTTTAAAGTATCAATTTTTTTAATCATTAATGTAAATGACATATCATCGTTCTATTAATTTATATATAAATAATATTTTTTTTATAAAAAATACTTTTTGACGAAACAGAGTATTAGGCTTTGATTGTTTTAATGAAAAATATTTTTTATAAAAATATAGTTTTAAAATATTAAGAAAATTATTTATATGTTCAATGTTAAATATAAAAAGTTTGATGGAATATAACTTCCATTTTTTTTAAGGGGAAGTTGTTATATTATCCTATCCCACCTCCCAAACAAAAAAAAAAGAGGAAGTTTTCCCTTACATAATTTTAGGTATTATTTTGGTAATCAAAAGGTATAAAAATATATAATACTTTTTCATTTATATACAAAAAAAATGAGATTTTTTTTGTACAAAAAATGTCTTTCGAAAAACAAGTGGATCTTCAATGTTTAATGTAACATATGTGAAACAATTGCATCGTGATACATATCTTCATCTCAGAAAAACACTAAACCACCCACTCTTAATTATTTATATGTTCTAGTAATTAGTCTAAGGATGAGTGCTGTTGGAGTAGAAGGTCAAGTCTTAAACCTATGTCCTTTATGACATAATCTCATAGTTTTTGGAGGACTGCTTTTGGAGTAGTAGGTCTGGACTTACAGTCATGTGCTCTATGACTTCATTTCTCAGGAAGTAATGTAGATGAAGATCCTAAACTTGAGATTTTTTATTTTTTTTTCTACACTGGATGCAAGGCAATTGACCCGAAAGAAATGTAAAATACACATACCTATTTTTCACTCAAGATTACAGTTTTATGTGATAAGTGCTAAGATGCGTAATCAGAGGTAGAACCAAATGAAGACACCTCAGATTGCGAGGGCCGTATCCCTTCATAATGTGGGAGCTATGTGATGTGTAAAGGTAGAGATTGTGCATCTTTGTTTTATTTAACTACTTTGGTTTCAAAATCAACTTGTGAAATTGGAATGTGCAAAAATTTCCTGTAGCCTCGTGCGCGGCAATTATGGGTGTCTATATAAATAAAATTTTCCCTTTTTTAAATTAAATATTTCATAAGATTATATATAATTAATGGGTTGAGAAAATGAAAATGTCTCTTACACGTGTTATTTTCACACGTGAAAGGTTTGAGCCCACGTACATACAAGTCATACATCTTTATCGCACTTGTAATTGCAACATATGCAAGGGGCACAATTATAAATAAAAAACAGGTAAAAGTGCAAATTTTGTCCTTTAACGCATTAATTTTATTTTTGTCTCAAGTTTTTTTATTAACAATTTTATCCCTGCAAACATAATCTTAAACTCTGTTTTGGCAACAAAAATTCCTCGCTGTCACACAATAGCATCCTTGGTAATGCAAAATTTGGAGCCATGTACATGCTGAAAAGAAGTCTTTTCCTTAGTATTTTTAACTATGGCATAGTTTTGGTTTTGAGGATTGTTTTGAAATTAGATTTGATCATTGACTCGGCATAATGATTTGTTAATAATTTGGATCGGATGATTGAACTGATTAATTTTTTTTTCTATAAGTATAAAATTATATATTGTGTATATGTATAAAAATTAAATCCATATAATTTGTATAAATGTATTTTTGAAACAAAATAAATAAAATTTATCTTTTCATAATTACAACCATCCAATACAAGTTTATTATATTTTATAATTATAATACTAAAATTATACTTATTAAAATTTGTTACTATAAATACTAATAACATTTATCGAATAAAAATAACTTAATGATGTATCACATAAAATATAAATATTTAATTCAAATTATTTGCAAAAAAACTTTAATGGAATTTATATTGGGAAAACTGGAGATAAGCCTTATATACAATGAAGGGCATACATATAACAAAGCATACGTTTGCTATTTTATTGAAATCGTAGAGTATGCCAATAGCTAACCCGTCCAAATCAAGTCACACTAGGTATCTGGTAAATAGCGGTTTGAAGTGGTTTAAAATACTTCAACCTATTAAATAGGTTCCAAACATGACTTCAATTGGTTCAATTCAGATTTAAAAACATTTATGTTAAGGAATAAATGAAGATGATAACGTAGGAATTTTCTCGAAGTAGAATGATTTTGCTACTATTATCTGATGAGAGATCATCTTTTAACATCTCAAATGAGGCCTATCCGGACATGCCATTTTAGAGTTGCAGAGTTGTAGGAACTGGGTATGAAATAATTTTGATTTATTTTATGTTAATTATTGTTGACAAAACAAATTGAAATAGGCTTTTGAGTGAATTTGTGTTTTCTCGGAGAACAAGAACCGACATTACATTAATCATTGAAATGTTTTACTATGCAATGAATGGTAAAAATTCGAATCAACTTCGGTATCTTTCTATCAAATCACACATTTTTAGTCGCATCCGAAATGAGATTATTGGTGACATCAGTGAAATCATGATCCATGAGAATACTTATCAGCAATACTTATTCTCCATTTTTCCTTTTTTGCACTGTTTGAAAGAATCAAAACCAAGCCACCGAGAACTCAAGTAATTCAAGTGCAATTCTCTCTGCTACTCTATACATTAAGGCATCTTGTGTTTGAATCTATTCCATTGCCTATAGAACATAATATTTTGAGGGTATAACTCCTTTTGAACTGTCTACTTTGAACTTGTTAGGATTGAGGAGGCATCTAATTAAGGCTCTTGCTAAGGTAAGTTTTTGAAATAAGTGACAAATTTTTATGAAAGTTTAACGTAAAGTTATGAAATCCATAACTTTCTGTTTAAAATTTTACAATTTTCTTAAATAAAAAGTAGCAATTGTATATGAATTTTCTATGCAATAAATATATAAAAAATTGTAACTCTATCATTTAGAATTAAAACCAAACAAATTTTTTAAGACTTACAAGTTTGGTGTCTGCTATGATACTTATAGGGTTTCAAAATTCAAGTGATACGGTAAATTTTGAAATCATTGAATTAAATTTATTCAATCACAATTTTTTTATTTTTTAATAGATGTAATTAAATAATTTTAATTTAAAAATTTTTAAAATTATCACATTACACAAGTTTCAAAATTTTAAGATTACCATAAAATTTCGCTTTAAGTTTTTGTGAAAAAGTAGCCATAGTTAATAAAAAAATGGTAAGATTATATATAAAAGGCCGTACTCTTTTATAAATAGTTACAATAATACGTGTCGATAAGAATTTTCTTTTATTAAGACGTGTAAAAGTATAATCTTTAAATGACGTATGATAGTACTTTCACTTCATGATTCCAACGCCATTGTCCTTAAACTTGTCGCATTTGTTTGTCATTATCTATTTATTTTGTGGCCATATTTAAGAACTTATCTTAATCAAACGTATGATCAACTTCATGCATATTCTTAAAGTAAGCTAATGAGAGAGCAACCTTAAGCTAATTCACCAAAAGTGGAGGCATGATTTCGATTGCATTGCAATTTTCATTCGCA
This sequence comes from Sindora glabra, assembly GCA_020226215.1. NCBI lineage: Eukaryota > Viridiplantae > Streptophyta > Magnoliopsida > Fabales > Fabaceae > Sindora > Sindora glabra. The sequence goes on along the minus strand of CM035236.1, from coordinate 42,602,816 downwards.
AAGTAAAAGATTATTCGCACTTTGTGAAGCAAAAGATTATTCATTTCTTTTTCCTAATTTTTTTTTATTTTGATGGTTATTTAGGTTAATTTGAATATATCTCAATTAATTTATCTCTTCATATGAGATAAAGACAGACTATTCATGATCGGTTCAAAGAATTTATCAAAAAAAAATTCATAATCTAATTTTAAAAGGTAGCTTTTGCAATTGAGGAAATTGAGCTTATAATGATGAGCAAATTACTTAAAGTATTTTTTTTATTAAATTCTCAAGTTCTTTTTTAAAATAATATAAGAAAGACAATTTTTTTTGGGTAAATGTAAGAAAGATAAATTTTGTAAAATAAAATAAATGAAATTTATGGAGGTAGAATACTTCAATGAAGCCTCTAAGTAAATAATTATTCTCTTTATTCCTTTTTATTTTTCATATTTTGAAGAAAATTTTAGCTCCTTCTTTTATCATTTTAGAATTTTAATAAAGTATTTAATATTTTTTAAATTCTATCTTTCTTTTTTATTAATAAATATTTTATTATTCTATATTCTAAACTTACTTGCATTTATTTTATTATATTTATCTTTCTTTTTTTAACTATTTCCAACTTTGTGCATAAAAGGTAGTCTTAAAAAATTTACTAAATAAATAAATTAAAATATTTTTAAAATCTATTAAATCAATTAATTGCATTAAAAAAGAATGGGGGAAGTATTTTTTTTAGAAATGAGGTCTCTTTGTAGGTGGGGGGATTTTAGCCTTCAAAATTTTTTAATTATTTTAAGAGATATACTTCTGAAAATAAATTTTACAATTGAGTTTTAAATTTTTTTATATTCATTAAATTGAATTTTAAAAATTTGCTTCACAATTCTATATTTAACAATAATCCTTGATTTTCATTTAAAATTTAATTTTAAATTTAATTTTTAATGTATATAGTATTATTCTAACGTAGAACCTTTGATGTGTGTCTGACATAGTCTTTATGCATTAGCAAGGGGAGAAAAGGAGAAGTAAGGAAAAAAAAATGAAAGTTTAGAGTAAGAGTTATACATGGATGATGATTAAGAAAACACTTTTCCTTTCCTTTGTTTAGCTCAAGTGATATCTGAAGTTACTTGAAGGCTTTTTGTCTTCATGTTTGATTCTTGATTTTTTTTTTATATATATAATGATTTAATCATTTCTTCTTTTTAAAAAAACTTCAAACTAGAGGAATGTAAAATATTAAATAATAAATAATGTTAAAATATTTTAAATAAGTACTCATAAACTTCTAATATTTAACTCTTTTTAATCAAAATTTTAAGATAAGAAAAAATTTATAACATAATATTTTGGTCCCTCTATTTTCCTAATTTCATTCTTTTCCAGCCACATATAATATTGTAGCAAAAGGGTATAATTAATCCCCTACTTTTTAATTAAAGTTTTATTATATCTCTAAGTTTTATTTGAAACAAGTTTATTCTCTAACTTTTTTAAATAAAATAAAATAAAATGCAATATTATTTAGCAACTTAATATTTAAGATTTTTAACGAAAATACTTATATGATATCTAACTTAACATTTTATATAACCCACATAAATCATATTGTTATGGCAAAAAGACATTTTTGGTTTCCTAACCATTGCTAAAGTTTCAATATTGTCTCCTAAATTTTATTAGAATCAAATTTACTTTTTAACTTTCTAAAGACAACGAGGAAATACACTTTAATGACACTTAAAAAAAATGTTAGACTATAATAGTTTTGAAGAATTTGAATTAAAACATTTTCAATAAATTGAAACTAATCACTATAAGAGTGAGGAACTAAATAGCTATGTAATTATGGAGAAGTAAAGTTAAAAGATAATTTTACTGCATATAAAACTTTAAGAACAAAATTGAAATTTTAATAAAAGTTAGAAGATTAAATATGTCTTTTTTTTATAAGAATAATGAAAATATTATTTATATAGGTTATATAAGATGCCAAATTAAATATTATGTAAGCAATTTATTAAAAAAGCTCATTGTATTAAGTTGCTAAGTAATAGTATATATTTTTGAAAAGTTATAGTGTAAATTTATTTCAAATAAAATTTAGAACATAAAATTTAAATTTTAATAAAAATTTGGTATAAAAAATATATTTTCCCTAATATTACATAAATGTTAAACGGAAGTAGTGCTTGAATGAATTACTTGTGTTAATGATGAATCAATGTTTCCTTTTACTAATGCAATTATTGTGTTTTAGGAGGTGGGGTTCCATTTGTGCCTTTTATCCGTATGCCCAGCACAATCAAAAATCAAAGAAACCAATATCACTCCCCCTAAGCAAGTAAGAGAAATAATTGTATACTCTAAATATAACATATGTTCTGATTTTTATTATTTATATGTCAATTTTATGACATTTATTTATATTGAAAATTTATTTTTTTTAAAAAAATTATTGCATATTGTAACTATTTTTTCTTGTTAAGTAAAAATAAAAATATGTGTTATTATTTTTTTTTAAATAAAAGGTTATTCTCACCTTTCACTCTCAATACATAGGAGTTTGGTCTCTTCACGCCTATGTCTTGATAGTGAGAGCTCTAATTGATTTGATGTCTAAGTTGAAGAGAATGAGTATTGATCTATCTCTCCACCCCAATCCATCTGCCAATCTAATCCCTTTGGCTTTTCAAAGGAACCAACCCACATGGATACTTGGAACAAATCCACCACATGCTTAGGTTCTACTTTTTCAAAATTTTTTTAATTTTTTTACTTTTTTTTCTAAAAGATTATTATATGGTGGCAAATCCCTTTCTCATATAATATGCTACTATTCTTTAGAAAGAAACAACAAAAAAGGGAGGAGGGAAAAACTATTGATGCTTTGGACTTATTAAGTGGCTCAAGAATGAGCACGTTGCGGAAGGAATCATTCATGCACAATTAAGCAAGAAGTTGGGCATATCCCTTTAGAAATCGCGCACCAAGAAAACAAACAAACCCAAATTTAACGGCGGCTTCCTTGTATGGAAGGGCGAAGTATGGCTACTTCACGGGATAAATTTTATCGGACTCCGAGGTTTCATTTATCATTTTAAGGATATTATTTTTGAAAAAATTTTATTTCTTTATACATGGATTAAAAAATATTATATTGATTTGTAACATAAGATTAAATATAATATTTATAATTATAATAGAAGATAAAAAATTATTTTTTAAAAAAATTATTTTTTTATTAAACTTTTTATATTTAATATTGAACATATAAATCATTTCTCACCATTATAATATTTCATGATTATATTTCTACCATAGATATTTTCTAACAAAATAAACGAATAAAACTTTAGGATAAGAGCTATTTCTTATTAAAAAAATGGACAAATACAATTTAAAAAATGGAAATATATAAGCTTTTTAAATATTAAATCTCCAGAATTTATATTACTTTTATTGAAATAGACAATTTTTTTCTTCAGAAATAAGATGGAATGCCTAATAAAGAGATCACCAAGCAAAGTGGGACTTGTTTGGTGTAACGATCCGATCATTGTTATTAATCAATTATAAATTTAATAACAGGTTATGAGCTTTTCTTTTAACTTGTTTAATTGTAATTTTGAAATTTATTTTGCAATCAAGTGTATGTTAATAATCCGATGAAAATAAATAAAAATTAGGAAGTCTAGCTTTCTCTGGAGGATTATTGACGAATCAATGTTAAGTATTCTTTTTAAATTAATATTGAAAGTTTCTTTTACCTATTAGTTATCATCCTAATAAAAATAAATTATTGTAATCAATTATTAAATAATGTCGTAAAAAGATAAATTTATATATAATTAATTAAGTACTATTACTCCTACTCTTTTGTATTCATTTCTTATTTTACTTATCCCCTTCTCACAAATTATAGAATTCATAATTTTATAGGTTTCACTGTTTATTAGAATAAAGTAATCATCCGTTTCCTATTAAAAAAGTGCACCAAGCATTTCCCAAATCAGTTTTATCAAAATCAAAATCAATGTACTAATCATCAATGAGAGCATTGTTATCAAAACGTGGCATAACATGTATCACTTTTCTAAAACATTTCTATCAAAATAAGCATAAGTGGAGAGAGAGGAGGGTAAGGTGGAATTAATCCATCTAAAAGAAATTATTCCTTTATTTATTTTCAATAATTTTGTATTGATTTACTTAAAATAAAAAGAACCCTCCTCCAAAATGATGTCTTCATATTTTTAAATGATAATTATCATGTATTAATCTATTAAAAAAATGATATTTGTATTTTTTTTTAGTTTATAACATCTGGCTTAATATATTAGCCCAATAACACTGAATATTATATTAAAGTTTTTACTCTCTCTCATCTATAAAGTTCAAATATAAAATTTTGTATATATGTGTTAAATGATAATTTAAGCGAATTATCATCCTTATCAGGAGAAAACATTTAGGGTCTTATTAGAATTTAAACTTTTTATCCAAATCAAAACATTAAACTCACAGTGGAATTGAATAGGATGTATAAACCAGTCAACAAAAACGTTTTTAGGATGACTTAGAAAAAACACATGCAGCTAGCTGTACATAATAAAATATCTGGTTCAATGATTTGTGCATCTTCAAGTTCACAGTCTGCATGATAACTTGGTGGACGGGAACTTCTGAGCAGTCTTTTCCTAGGCTTTCAACATAGAAATATACATGCTGTCAAAAGACATTGGCCCCCTTGGCAAATCACCGAAGAAACTTAATTATTTAGGGTCAGTTTTACCACCCTGAAGAAACTTTTGAGTTTTTATCGCAGTATGATGTGGAAGCCATAAAATTTATAATTTTTATGTATAATTTTATGCATAATAATTACTTAAAAAGTTATAATTTCATTATTTAAACTAGTACAACTTTTTTGAATTTTTTATGAAAAAATTGTATTTTAATAAAAAATTATAAAATATTACATATAAAGTTGGTGTTGCTATAAATGGTCTAAGGACCGACCTAGTTGGCATAAAGTCATTTGGATCTTTTAAGGCCCAATTCCGATCAATATAACTTCAAACCATTCAATTCATTATTAGGTGATTGCTATGGTGCTCCTAGGGGTTTGGTATCCGGAGTGGTGTGACAAAATACAAGTCATTGGATGAGATTACAAAAATCTTAGTATTGACTTAGTAATCTCATCCAGTAACTTGTATTTTATCACATTACCCCGGGCACCAAACTCCTAGGAACACCTTAGAATTCACCCCATTATTATGCACTCATCCATACCCGTTTATTATTTTTAAAGCACTTTTAAACGGTGAGCTTATTAGTAAACTTCCCTCAAATTATTTGTTCATGTATGCACTTTTCATTGGCTTTTAACATCACATTAAATATCATCGTAAAATCTTACATAAATTTATAAAAAAATTATGTACTTTATTATTCCAAGTAGTTGTCACTTACTATTGTTTTGTTTTGCTTAAATACTTGTCAACATAAAGTATATTTAATAGACACACCCTCTACCATGTATGAGAGGGACGTTGGTGCACCACTTTTTGTGATGCACCAATTCATTAAAAAATTTAAAATTCTTGAAATGCATAATATTGTACAAGTTAAATAGAATTTAATAGTTTTTAAATAATAATATACCATATACTTAGTGCGTCTTAGTTTCTACCATCATGTATATCTAACATTTGTTGTCTGTACAAATAACTCCTTTGACTAGTCCCCTGCTGAAGGGGTAGATCAAAAAACATCAAAAGTTGTAACTTTCAATCGAAAAATTACAAAAATATAAATCAATAGAAATTTTTTGGAAGATAGCTCAATTATTTAGCTGAAATTAATGTTGCTGTCAAATCAGGGCAATGTTGTTTTCAGTTATGGTCCAGCATGCGCATGAAGTTGGTTTCAATTTTGTTTTCTCAGGACTTTCGCTAATGGATGTGCTATCTGTATTCATATTATCATTTGTACTTTGTAGATAGATAAGAGGGAACACATTTTCTTGCTCAAATTCTATACTTTGTGACTTATTGCCGATGATTAAGCAGAAGAACAAGTCAAGTTACTGTTTCAAGGTCTCAATCTACATAGGTGCCTCTCAGTCAAACTGGGAATTCCAGAATTGAATGAATGCAACAATAAAAATGGACTACCTAACAACGTGTATTCATGTACTAAAATCTAATAGCTAAATCAACCTTTTCACTTTGGGATGATAGTGGAATCCTATTATTCGAGTCTCTCTCTCCTTTTTTTTTCCATTATTTTTCTAAAAGTGTGGGAAAATTATAATAAAAAATTAAATTTAATTCATTGACAATATAAATCAATTTTATATGATTACTCATCCATATATTAATATGTGAATAAAAAATTCTTAATTTTTTTAATAAATAAAAGGAGCCTAAACCCAAAAAGAAATTTACAACTTTATTTATCGAAGGATAGAGACCCTAATAACATTATCAAAGATAATATTACTTAATACTATAGGAGGATTATCCAGAATCTGCAATCCAATATTATGTTGAAGACTATAAAACACTAACCAAACTGCACATTTATTATCTTTTTTATAAGAATAAGGAATATTGATTATCTATTATTGTTAAAAAAAAATTAATTATCATTATATATTTTCTTTTCATTACTGAAAATATAATTATGTAGATAATGAATTAAATTAAAACTCAAAATGTAATCCCTAACCTTGTTACAACGATTTACTTATATTTTAGATTTTAATTTAATTCTTAATAATGTGAAGGATTAAACAATATATGAGTACAAGGAATAATCGAGAAAATACAACAATAATGCTTTGTGCCAATGACTACCAATTCAACGTGGTAAAGTAAAGCATTGGTTTTTTTACCTTTTTTTTTATACGCAACATATTAACCCCTAATATTTTTAATAAATACAAACTAATCATAAATTTAGAATATCCCAGCGATGACAAATTAAGCACAAATCAATTTTAAATTTAAAGAGTTTATCATTGTTTAATGAATATCTTTATCAAGATATCACTATTGGTAATAGAAAAACGTCTGAAAAAAATGGAAAAGAAAAACGATACATAAGAAGTTTGATCCCCCTGTATTTATCAAATAATCAATATACCAATGGAACAAGAACTAGTAAAGCGTTGTTTTAGTCATAAAATTTGAAGGAAGTTATTGGAACAAAAACATCTAACGAAAAAAAGGATAAGAAAAATGATAGCGTAAGAAATTTGAACTCTCATGTTTATTAATTAATAAATATACCAATATAACATAAATCAGTAAAGCATTTTTTAAGACAATAAAATTGAAGGGAGATATTATATCAAAAAATATGAACCGAAAAAAAAAAAAAAGATAAGAAAATTGATGCGTAAGAAATTTGAACGCACGTGTTTATCAATTAATAAATATACCCGTAGAACATGAACAAGTAAAGCATTGTTTTAGTCAGTAAAAATATTGAAGGGAGATATTATATACTTTTGATTTTTCTAATTTTTCATCCTTGAATTATTATTAGTTTAGTTCAACAAAGTTATATCAGAAATGCATTAAATTCAACACTTCAGCTCGAGGAGCAGGAACAAGTTGGAAGAATCAAAACATTGAAGAAAACAGAGATAAATTCGGACCAACAAAAATCAAATTGACAAATTTTTACCCTATTTCAATATATTTATTCCGTTTACCAAGATGCTTTGAGAGAAAGTGGACGGAATCAAAATATTAAAAGAAAGTTCGGAGATTCTGTATTTTTAATTATGCAATCACATCCGATATTATTTATGAGGATTTTTTTTAACAATATTTTGACTTTAAATTTGAGGGAAAACTTGAATAGCTTCGGTTCTATTTGTTGTTTACAAAATAGTTTTCATACGAAAGTCTCTTTTTTTTATATATATATATGAATAAAGGAATACTATATGTTTCCATATCTTATGATTAAAAAAATGGTATCTTCACATTTAATAATGAATATATTAACTATTTTTTATTATTTTAATAATTTATAATTATATTTCTTCTGAAAATATTTTTCATCACAATAAAAAAATATTGAGAATAAGAAGTAGAACATCCATACTGAAGAATGTTGTGTCATTCAATGACTAGAACAACCCACACCCCAATTAGACAGTGTAATTATAGAACAGTTTACTCATAATGATTAGAGTGAAATTTATAAAATTAAATTCAACCATATATGTAAATCATTTATCAACTCTGTTTTCTTCATTACGTGTTATTTTTTTTTATAACCTATACAAATTAAAAATCATCAGCATCTTTAGGGATAAATGACACGTGTTACAAATTTATATTTAGAATATTAGGTATGTGTTAATTAATTTATCACTTCTTATATATTACAAAAATATATTAAAATTTTTCTTCTTTTAAATTTTGCTACAGTAAAATTTTTTATTTTAAACAAATGGCTTACATTTAGTAAATGAAGAAAAACAACTCATTTATGATTGAGTCTAGAAGAATTTATCTTTCACGGTTGGTTATCTTTGTTTTATACCTCCAATTCGCACTTACCAGATATGTTTGAATGTTTTCTTTCTTTTTTTTTTTTTTTTGTGTGCAGATTTTGGTTCCAAACCCTCGATAGGACTTGCTTAGGTGCTCCCATCCTTAAGGACAATTCATTTATTTTTTTAAAAAAAAATTTATAAAGGTATATAATAATTATATAAAATTTTACAATTTTACCATAAAAATCTACAGCTGTTTTTTGTTTTTTATTTTTTATTTTTTGTAAGACATTATGAGGGAGAACTACGTTGAAGATTAGAATACTAATATATTTCTTCCCTCTTACGAAGGATCTTAACTTCTATCTATTAATAAATAAAATTTGTCAAAATTAATATGTTTTTCTTTGAATTAATGTCTTGTTGGTTATCTTTAAATATTTTTTTATTGTATCATGCCACAATAATTTATAAAAAAATTCGCTTAAAACGTGACGAAAAAAGTTACAAATTTTATTTCATAAAATTACACCATGAAAGTAAAACCCTTTCCAATACATATAGCTGGAGGGAAGGATCCCTTACAACAAAAGGAATAAAATGGAGCTGAAAATGGAGGATTCATTCACTGTTTCGTCCACATGCTTGAAGACTTTATTTTTTATTCACTTGAAAAGCAGAATGGTGAATCCTTTACAGAAGTCCTTAGCAAGCTAAGATTTATTGATGAGCTAAGCCTACTGTTCACTAAATCCCACCCTTTTAACGTAAGGAATTTTTTGGATTTTATACAAAGGAGTTGGGACTGGAAAGTTCAAAATTTCCCAATAATTTTAAGCACGTGCTAAAATTATTGTTTGACCAAGAATTTTGCAAGCTGCCACGGAAAGCAACGGTCGCTTGTTATGCTATCAATTTCAAGAGTCCCGTGAACTCAAGTTTCAGTCTTTTTGACTATATCTTTTTCCTTATGACTTCAAAAGAGAAAAAAATGGATTGATATTTTTTTCCTAAGGAATTTGTATGATAAATTGGAAATTTAACAAACATAAAATATTTTTTAAAGTGCAAGCGTTGACAAGAAAAATTATTTATTTTAAATAAAATTTTATAGTATATAGAATACTCACAATAATTTTAGTTGTACAAGAAAAAATTACCTTTTTCCCATTAAAGATTAGGATATATCACTACAATTTTCCCCAAGGTTTAACCTAATCACACATGAATCTCCTCTTGTTTGAAAATTTGAACCTAACTCCCCCAATACTAATGTACACAAGTAATGTTAGTGTTTTTTTTTTTATTTAATTTCCTTCATTGGCTTCTATTAATGAGAGGTTATGGTGAAAGGTGAAAAGTGTAAAATCAAACACTTAAGTCAAAAATCAACCGAACATCTACCCTTCCCTTTGTAGAAATTTCACCCTTACCAATTGAAGATCTTGGGTGGCCATTAGCGCAAGATTCGAGCTTGCTTAGGCTTGAAATTATATTATATAAGTTCATGAGGCTTCTACTTTCTCTAATTTTTTAGGTTTGATTTTGGTGACTGTATAATACTTTTATTCTTCACTCTTTGCAATTTTGTGAAATAGTTTATGTGGTGTTTGAAACTGTTTGTGTTGTAGAAGTTTAGTTGCATTGTTTGTGCTAGAGTTGAGTTATAAGTTCCATTTAAGGTATTGCATTTCAAGGATTGTAGACCATGGTTTGAGGTTTAAGTGATGATGCAATTTGTACTAAATATTGGGGGTTTGATGATTTGGTATGACTTCCTTTTTTGATAGTTCATGGATGTCTGTCACTTGAATTGTTGTCTACATTTTGGCTATATGTTGCATAAACACACAAAATTACCAATTAGTATATTGCTATTTAGCCACTAACAAATGAAAACAAATAGAAATAAATTAAAAACTATAAATTGCTAGTGATTTTTAGCCTCTTTGACTATAATTAAAATTAAAAAACTATAAATTGGACCATTTTCTAGCAAACCAAGTCTCTAGATATCAAAAGTGATATCTCTCTATTATTTCTATCTTGGCAATCATTTAATAATGTGTCAACACCATTATTATTGATTTTAGACTATGCATTCATTTGCATTTTATAATTTTATTAATTTTAATTGCAACCATTTACACTTGATATTGAGGATTTTTTTTAGGGAAAAATGCACTTGATTAGCATATTTTATTTTGTTGAGGGTTTAAAGTTGTAACTAAGGTATTTGTATTAGGTTTGTGGTTGTATACAAAATGTTATTCCTTGGGTATTTTGATTTGCTATTGCGTCGTGCTAAGAAGATCATGAAGATCTTGAATGTGGACCTCGAGTGGTACTATTACATTAATATGATTGATAATGTGCTGAATAGGTTAACTAGCTATAAGTTAGGCATAGGTGTTACAATTGAGTTGTAGCACAAGATTCTTGACAAACCTTTGAGGAGAAATTTATAGTCAAACTTAGATATTCTTCAAATGTTTCAGGGCTGCAACCTAGTAACACAAATTCAAATTTATGCATATGTAATTCCAGCTGAGCCATTAACTATTGATATTCCTAGTAAATCAGTGGAAGGAAATAATGATAACATAGGAGGAGATAATGAAAATGTCACTAATGATAAATTAAACATTCATTTTGATGATGAAATTGCTAATGAAATAACAATTATTGATTTTAATGGTATGAGTGATTTTAATAAAGAATGGTATGCTGGAAAAGAAGATAATAAGAGTAATGATGAGAATGTAGATAAGTTAGGTAGCAACAATGATAGTTTAGAAGTAGGAGTGATAATAAGAAGTTAAATGACTTTGAAAAGGAACATGAAGCTATAAGCAATAAACATGAACATCATTATAATAAATAGAAGGTGTATATTGATAAAGAATGATTGGTAGGCCTTTATATGTGAACCAAATGGGAAGGTAGTTTTGTCCTAAGGGTTGTTATTTGCTAATGTCAAGGATTCTAGAGATGCATTTAGGGATTTTTTAATATAAGAAGGCTTTGAGATATTAAGACTCAAGAATAAGAAATCTCGGGTAACAACTATCAATGTTGTTAAAGGCTATAGTAGTGCATTCATGCCTCCTAAACTCCTAATAGGAAGGCATATAAAATCAAAATTTACAATCCTGTGCATTGTTGCATAAGGAACACTAAGAATACAAATGCTACATTAGCATGGATGCAAAGAAGTTGGAAAACAAGTTGCATTAAAACCTTAATATAACCTATACTTCCATGAAGATAGAATTATAAGAAAAATATGTGTTGGAAGTACATTACATGTAACTTTATAAGGCAAAGAAGAAGGTGAGTGAAGCTAACAAATAATTATATGTAAAGTTATGTACCAAGTCATCTATTGGTGTAACCTTCTAAAGGACACTAACTTGAAAATGCTACAAAAATAATGTTTAATTTTCCTAAAATTTATATCATTTTGGTATTTATGAAATTTTTTCTATGCTTTGATGTAATGAAAAAAAAGGGTTTATGAAAGAATATAGGCCATATGTTAGTATTGACAAGTGTTACTTGAAGGATCTCTTTGGGAGAATCCTAGTCTTAGTTATTACTTTGGATAGAAATAAAGGGATGTATCCATTTGTTGTAGCTATGGTTAAGTCTAAATCAAAGGACATGTAGATGTTCTTTCTCTATCACCTACATGAAGTACTATGCTTTATTTTTTAGTTTTAACAATAAGAAAGCTTAAGCATCATGTTTAACCAATAGAAAGAATGTTATTTGTAAGCTTATATTATTTGTTATGTTTAGTTTAATTTAATAATTTTGTTAGTCCTATGCATTGTCCTATTATAGTTTTACTTGATGTAATTTTTTTATAATTACTTCACTGTTTAATTTACTAATTAATTTTTTATATGTAAAATCTTGATCTAGTAATGGCTACTTATGCCTTATGCAAGGCATAGAATATGTTGCAACAACTTGCTTAGTAATTTAAAATTGAAGTTTCCAACTATGGTGTTGAAGTCATTATTCTAGTATACTGCTAAAGCATCTAATTATTTCATATTTTAAAGGGTTATGGATAGAATGAAGGCTATTAACCCGAAAGTAACTGAATGGCTACTTGTTAAATTGTTATCATCTTGGACAAGACATGTAGTGGACTTGACAATTAAGTTCAACCATATAACAAAAATGTAAGTGAATGCTTTAATAACTAGTTAATAGAGGATAAAGAAAATAATTCTGCCAAGTACTGAGTCTATTAAGTGTAGAATTATAGGAAAGTTATTTTAAAGGCATGAGAAAGCTTGTGTATTAGCTCACAATATAACACCTACAATTAAGAAGGATGTCAATATAATTGTGTAGGATAGAAAACTATAAATTGCCACTATTGTTAGGAATAATGAATACCAAGTTAAGGATGGCTTCACTACATTTGTCGTTAATCTTAAAGCTTGTAGGTGCAATTACTTAGACCTCTCAAGGTTTTCTTATAAGATAGCACATAAAAGGGCAAATATTGAGAGCGATTATAATGCTTAATATACAAAGGAAAAATACTTACTTGCTTACTCTAAAATTATTCAACCCATGGTAGATTTGGAGGATGTTATAGTTAAACAAGACGGAGGAGAAAATGCTTTTTGTTAAATTGATCCTCCTCTCCTTCAAAAAGTTAGAGGTAGGTTAAAGAAAGTTAGGAAGAAAAGTTCTAATGAACCCTAAAGTAAAATGGTTAAAGGAAAAAAACCTTCTACCATTAAGTGTGATAATTACAAGCAATTTAGCTACAACAAACATATTTGTAAGCGTGGTCTAGTGAAGTAAAAAGGAAAAAAAGTACTATAATTTACTATCTCTAAACAATTTTAATATGCCTTTGTTATATTTTAGTATTTTTGTTAACATTTTTAATGTTAATTTATAGAACAAAAGGTAATGTAAGGCAGGGGTAACTAAAAAGATAATTATAATTATAACATATTAACCTTAATTTTCCTTGCCATGGTTTTGACATAATTCATTAATGTAAAGAAAGAAAGGTGATGAAACAACGACTGCTACTACTAGTAGAAGTCAGAATTTCATCTCTCATATACAAGTTGGTGCTATAACAATAATAAATTATGATAGAACTCAAACTTACATAAGTCAAATCACAATTGCATTTGAAAGCTTACAAAATAATGCTTTTGTTTCGATGAAAGGCAAGGTAATAACTTTAGTTAGTGAAAAGTAGGTTTACGTGAATGTAAGTGGAACTATACATGTGAATTTAGGTTTAGAGAATGAATGGGAGGGTAATGAATGGGATAACTTCCCGGAGCCCACCTGTTGGACATTTTTTTTTGCTGTAAACATTAGGATAAGCCTTTTGGTTACTTACATGGCATTTATATAATTATATGTAGGTACTATTTATTTTAGGATTCAGTAGCAAATATTATGCATAAGGCAAACTTATTGAAGTATAGTTGCTACTTCATTTGTACAATGGTAGCAAATGATAATGCACATAACATATTGAAAACTATATAAATGCTATCTCTGTTGGTAATTAGTAGCATATATGATTCATAAAGCAATCTAACTATTATATAAAGGAAATTCTTTTTTGGAAATACTTAATTAGCTAGTATAGAATTTTTTTTTTTTTTAGAGATTATTGCCATGTGTGGTCTACATAAGGGCCATGTTTGGGAAAAGTGGTTCATATAGGAACCACATTGACTAATGTAAATGATATCATTATTATGTAATGCTCCTTAATAGTGATAAATTTTTATGAATGAAACGTGTTTTCCCTCATCAATTATCCACTTTCCAATTTGTTTATGCATCTTTTTCCTTATCCAAGATGGTTTGCAAGTATGATTATATTATGTAAATGGACAATAATTAAATTGGTTATATACAGGCATTTATTGCATCAATGAAATGCATTTATGCATATAGCAACAAGGTTAGCTGTATATATGCAATAACAACATGTTGCTCAAATATGTCCCAAAGTAATGCTACCAAAAAGTAGCATAACTCAATTGCAGCAACAAGTAAGTAGTTATTGCATTTTTTTAGTTTTTTGAATAAATATTAATAATATTTCAATTCACTTATCTTATATCTATGTTATATTTACTATTCAATGAAACCATAAAATGTAAATTGTCCAACGCTATGAGGTAATCAAACATGTAGGGTGCCAATTTAATTAACATGAACTTGTGATGAACTTGTGCTACATTTTATTATATTTAACTCTCAAATTAATTTGAGAAAACTTATCCAGTACAATTTATCATAAAATACAATGTTACACTACAATGGACCTCCATGAAAATATACAAAATCCTATATTAACACTATTACAATAAAAAGTATTATAATAAATAAAGTACAAATAGCAATCAAGGCAATCATAAGTAATTTTAAAGTTCCAATGGTATTCTCTAACCTTAATAATTTTTCATTCAGTCCACTATACCAAGACTTTTTGTCTTTAATTTTCTTCCTTTATTCTTGCACCTAAAAATTTTAGGAATTAATTTTAGAAATTTTCTAACCACCTCCACCTTTCAATGACTAACACCATTAAAAAAATTTGCAACTTCCTTTCAAACAATTAAGAAATAATTTGTCATGGTTATTCGTAACTTTAGATATTTTTACTATTGCCTTCTTCCCATAATAACATCCTTTATTTTGGGATCGTATCAGAAAGCCACTGCTAGCCCCATCATTTTCACTTATGCTTGAAGTAGCTCTACTTTAATAAGAAAATAAAAAAATAAAGAAAAGGATCATTTAAATAGATTATAATAAATTATCAATAGGTAAGAAATGAAGAAAATAGGATAAAATTGCACAAATCCTTCCATATCACCTTCTTTTTCCTTTCCTCGAAGCTCTTCCTTTTACCTTGCCATAACACAATTGTGTTTCTATCTTTGGTTGCTAATGCAAGTCTCTAATTTCATCAATGTTAAAAAAGGCAAAGTTAGTTTTAAATTTTAAGGTCAACTAAACTTACTTTTGGGGCCTACTTATATTTACACTTTCTATCTCATTACTAATAAACATCAGCTAAAAAAAGGTAGAATATAATGCCATATGATAAATAAGACAATTAGGTTCAAAATTTTCAAATAAAAGGGAATCTATTTGTAATCAAATCAAATTTTAGGGGAGGTTATAGCAATTTACCCTAAAAATTATCTTTTACTTTAATTATATATTCTTTTTCTTTAGATAAACCACACAATGTAAAAAAAAAATTAAAAAAATAACTTGCAAACCCTAATTTTACAATAAAACATAATTTAAGAAATATACACTTAATAATGTGCGTACATAACATGATTAATTTCTATTAGACCTTTTTATAACAATATTTTTACTAACTTTCAAGTGCTAAGATTATAACTGAACCATGTTTTTTTGATAAATTTTTACTAATTTTTAAGTGCTAAGATTAGAACTAGACCATTGTTATTGAAAGAAAGAAATGCAAGATTATAATGTCAAAACATGGCAATAGAGCAAGTCATTTTATCAAACTTTAATCAAAGAGAAGATTCTATTGTGAAATGTAACTTCAAACAAAGTAGGTTAATGGTTAGTTCTAGAATTGATTTTATTCCATTTCAATAAAACTAATTTCAATTCATTTATAAATAAAGTCTATTATTTGATAACTTCGTTAAAAATAATGATTTTAATTCATTTTTAAATGAATTATTTTGTTTGAGATATATTAAAAAAATGCATTGAATTCAATTAAAAAATATATTTTGATAGTATCATAATAAATATAATATAAAAAAGGGTAAATCTTTTATACAATATGTTTTTTAGACCAAATAAGATGCATTCTAGTGAAATCTTTATTAAATTTAGGGATGGTAAAAATATTTATACCTAATGAATTTTATCTAAATTGATAAATATTTATTTAACGGGTTTTACACAAATTAGATTCACTCTTTAATAATTTAGGTTTGGATTTATCTATTAAATATCCAATGAGTTCTAAATCCTTTTTGGATATCATGTTGAATCTATTATAATATTAATTTGTGTAACACATGAATTTATTTCTTGTAAATATTTAACAGGTCTTAGAAATTTTTTGAATATCATATAAGACCTATTTGAATGATATATTTTATAATTAATCTATTATTATATTAAAATTAATATTATCTTATATATAGTTTATTTAAGATAAATAATATTAAAATATTTATTTATCATAAAATAATATTAAAATACATTAATTTATGTTAAATAATAAATATATTTCAAAATAATATTTTTTATTTTATAACATTAATTTGTATAATGTAGTAATATCTCATAAAAATATAAATTGATAAATAATTATATATAAGTTGATCCGATGTGATCTTTATTTGATAAAGTCAATAATGACATGACTCATATTTATCTTAAAATTAATATGGATAGTAAAAATAGGTCAAAATAAAAATGGATATAAATAAAAAATGAATATAATTATTCATAATTATTAGGTATAATTATTATCAATAAGAAAAAATAACTTTTCATTAATTTGTATAATTGTTATGTATTATAATTATTATATTAAATTTATATAAATATTTGTAACTCTTTTAAATAGTGACCAAACCTCTACAATTAATAAGTTCTATGATGTTCAAGGTTATTGGCAATATTTAAATTATATATTAGATCCCTTGCATTTAGAGGGCAAAGAAGGGTAATGGATCCAAGCAAGTCTTGTTGGGTTTTACCTAGTCAAGTCTTTTCAAACCTAAGTCCAAAATAAATTTAATATTTTAACTCTTTGACGGGTTTGATTCCTATCAAGTTCGGGTTAGATCTACTCAAATTTAACTTATTGCTATCTCTAACTAAATTGAATAAATTTCATAATGGTACAAATGTAATAAAAATGAAAATTGTAAATGAAATAAAATAAAATCTTATTTTTAATTATATCAAATGGAAGGTGATTGAATTAGGCTATTTTTACTTTCTAATTCTCTCTCTTACATCCATATTTTCTTATAAAAAGTTGTAATCCCCATTAAGTAGTTATAATCCACATGTAGTCCAATTGCTTTTGTGAGACGAAGTAGATGGAAAATGAGAACAAGAAAGTTAAATAAGATTAACTAAATTAAAGTTTTATTTATTTTGTTAAAAATATTTTTCATTAAAAAATCTCATTTAGTTATACAAAGTAAAGAAATGAAATATCATTTATATATAATAATTAAAAATTTATGATATCTAAGATAAAGAAATGATTAAAAAAATAATTTTTCTAAAATAAAGGATTTTTTTACTTCACTCTCCATTCTTAAAATTAAATAAATAGCACATTTTATATTATTTTAATATTTTACAATTGTATTCATTAAAAAAAAAGTGGAGCCTAGATACGCGTAGGATCAAATTTAAACGTGCTACTAATCCTAACAAAAAAAAAAAATTGAGTGGGAGACATGTAATTTGGCGGTCACGTTTTCACATTTAATATATTAATTTAATAGTCAAGTTGCACATATACAATTGGACTTGGAACTAGAATTTCTGTTAATAGTTTGATTGAATGAAAAATAATGAGGGAAAACGGGATGAGAAATTAAAAATATATATTAAAAAATTGTATTATAAATTAAAATATAATTTGTCGTTATCTTTTATTTCACTTCATTTCCCTATCATCCAAACGAGCATTAGGACTTACTTTGTGATAACAATAGCTTGGACACCTATGTAGTCCTCGTCAATTTTCTTCTGTGACTTAATCACCACGTATTGATAGTGCTTGTCCTTTAACATTTCCAGGCAGATTAGCATTTTCACCCCTTTTTTTTATTCGATTCCTCCTTTTTTTTCCTATTTTGGTTATGTTTCGAGAAAAAAAAATATAAGATCTTTGTAAAAATTTCATTGCATTTAAAAAAATTAATGAATTTCATTGCATATTAAAATTCAAAATTTATTTCTTTTTACCATAAATATAAAAAAGAGAAAATATAAATTTCATTCTCTCTGTGAAAATAATAAACAACATAATATAAGTAATATCCTGAATTTAAATTCATCACCAAAAAAAGTATTTAAAATAATATTAAATAGTATTACATTATTGAATTAGTAGAGTAATTTTATTTTATTTTATTTTTTGGTTTTATAGTATTTCCCACCTTCTACATTTATAACAGGTTTGCTCCCCTCGTATAACGGCCCCATCTCGACTCCTCCACTCAGTTTACAAGTGTCATAGTACAATTAGATGGGACTCCACCTTGGTTTCTTGTCACTTCTTGCATCATTTCTCAAAATAGGCAACCGTCCTTTTGATTTCATTTCCTTTGCAGATGTGGGGGTCTAGCAGCGTAAAGTCTCCTTTCCATGAACAAATTAAGATAAAAAAACAGGAAGTTTATTAAGTAATGCAACGGTTTATTACCCGATATGATTATATACTAAATATTTTTTTAATATATTAATAATCAAATGATCGTAATACATCATAAATTTTTTTTCTTAATAAAAAGTCCACATAAAAAAGTGGGAGAGAGAGAGAGAGAGAGAGAGATGCATTCATAACAAGAAAGATACATTGTCTTGGTCAAAATACAGTAATTTCCAACTCTAACAAACCTTGAGCATCATTCAACTTTTCTCTATTGTATTTCATGTTAAATCCACTATCTTGAAAAGGACACAACTAATAGACTTAGACTAAGGTAGTAATCTAACATGAAGGCAGTTTAGCCTTGAAGACCAAGTACAATATAGGGATTTTCTACTTCTATTCTTGCTAGATCATCTCACAATAAAAAGTATTTGAGATGCATGTCCTATTAATCTTCAAACTGATTTTTATTCCTCTAAAGTAAAAATTATCTTCTCATTTCAATATCGGTGGACAGAGATTGGATCCCACACATCTTCATTTGCGTCTGCATATTTTCATTCCAATTCTTGAAACAAATAGAATTTTGGATGGCATTCAATTCATGTTCCACAGAGAATCCCCCATGTTGCCAAACACCCAGTCACCCTCTGCAGTGTGAAGATCAAACTGTGAGAAATCCCAAGTTTCCATCATTGACTGAGGCTCCTCAAGGTTTAGGCCCTCCGTCCCAAAGCCATTTCCATTCACATACCAACCATCCTGAATTGGATAGCTGCTGCAAACATAGTTGTTCTCATACGCATGAGGATGATAAGGGCCTGCTTGGTGTCCTGAAATTTCAAGCATCTGTGAGAATTGCAAGGAATCTGGTGAAGGATTGCTGATATTAGACAGAGAGCTTGAATAATTTGAAGCATCAACGAATTCCCTCTGCGGAGGAAGAGTTGGAGACAGAGAAGGAACTGTGGAGACAGCGTCTGGCATTGAGATTTCTGCAGTGTTCTCAAAGTTAATGTTTTTTATTGCAGAATTAGGGCTTGAGGAAGAGTTCTGCTCCATTTTTTGCAGCAATCTTGGCATCCAGAAGTAGCGGACCGCCTCGATGAATCTCTTGCTACCAGATTCAATGTTGAGTTGCTTGGCCTGTTTCTGGACTCTTGTTCTCCAGTAGTTCTTGATCTCATTATCTGTTCTTCCAGGCATGTGCTGAGCAATTTTTGACCATCTAGCCCCAGAGCAGGAAACAGAGAAAATGTTAACAAGATTGCAATTCAAAGGGTAAAATTGGGATTGGCTATGAATATTCAGATCGTTTCATTACCTATTGCCCCACTTGGAATGGAGTTCAAGGATCAAGAGTTGCTCTTGTGGAGTAAGGTTCCCTCTCTTGATATCAGGTTTCAGGTAATTCAGCCACCGAAGCCTGCAGCTCTTTCCAGTCCTCTTCAATCCTGAAATGTTGGTTTCAGAACTTCAAATTATCAAAATGGAGGAGGGAAAGAGTGGTGCTGATTTCACAACTCACATCACTCACAACGAGATCACACCAAGATGCATCTGTGGAGTATTTGGATGT
Organism: Sindora glabra; assembly: GCA_020226215.1. Classification (NCBI taxonomy): domain Eukaryota; kingdom Viridiplantae; phylum Streptophyta; class Magnoliopsida; order Fabales; family Fabaceae; genus Sindora; species Sindora glabra. The sequence continues at coordinate 42,582,305 of CM035236.1, read as the reverse complement.
GAATCAACTTAAGTAAACTAGTTGTACAATTAGTTGTTCTAAAAGTGAAATAGCCAACATGAACTTGTTCTCTAATGTTCAAGTTCTAAGAACAGCTCTTTTATCGTTTCAAAGAGGGATTTGCAGTTAAAAAGTTGATTTTATTTTGAGAGATTCAGATATTATCATTAATCTGTTATATAATTAATATTATTCATAATTATCTCACACTCATTGACAATTGTAAATATAAATAATTTTTAAAAAAAGTAAAGAATAAAGAACTAATTCTTTAATTTTCAATTTTTAAAATAAAATTTAACGCTTTTATCTTTAAATATTCTATTAACAAATCACATGATTGGTCATATGATTGATCACATGATTGCTTTCCGTTCCAAAAATCATCTTACCTGCACTTTTGGCTAACATATTCCAGCGACCTTCACCATGGCGAGCAATATAGTGTATGAGCAAGCTATCTTCTTCAAGAGTCCAAGGGCCTCTTCTCAGCTCATTCTCTTCTTCATTGATTCCACACACTCTCTTTGTGACAGCAGACATAGCTACAGTTCTTGTGGAGTTTTGCAAGAAAATGGTATAGAAAAGCTGCTCTTTATATGCTCAAATCAAGAGCAATGAAAGTGAGGATAGACTCTAAAACTCTAAGGAAAGATTTCAACAATGGCTAGGAACAATTTGTAGATGAGCTCCAATGAGAGGCTGTCTGCATGCCAATGCCTTTATATATATATATATATGGCCCTTGGAATTTTTCTAAGATGGGTTTGGTAATCTAGGCCACATCAGGCTATATGCTACTATGCTAGTGACAAGTTTGATTATGCCCTTTTCTTGTGGGTCCCCCTTAACCTATGTTATCCCTAACACTCTTGGAATTTTAGGCTGTTTGTACATAGGCCAATTATTTTTCAATTAGCAGGCATAACACAAGGCGTGTTTTAAATTAGTCCAAGAAAGCAATGATCAAAGGAATTTTAGAGCAGTCGGGAGGTTTGTTTATGTTTAATATTTCTTGAAAATTTTTCTTTATATAAAAGGCTTCAACATTAATTTTTATATGTATCCATTTAATAATTTAATTACTTTTATAATTAAAAATAAATATACTTTAAAAGATAAAACTAAGATATTATAACTCTCAATGAGTTAATTAAGAGTGTATTTCATTGAATCAAGTAGAATGAAAATAAGAATGATTAAAAAGTTTATTTGATATGCATTATGCAAAAATGATGGAATGGGTTTTTCTCTTATTCATGAATTAATCTTTTTATCTACATGTCCCTTATATTTTTTATATATTCTAACATTATTTTTCATTCATATATTAAAAAAAATTGGTTTTTGAATATTTCTTTATTAAAATATTTTAATAATTATAGTTTAATAATAAAATTTTGAAATATGACATTTTTGTACTCTTTACCAAAAAAATAATATGAAAATTTAGTAAATAAGAAATTTTATGCTTTTATTGTAGAATTTTTTTTGCTAATTATAATTTTGATAATAAGATTTAAATTGTGATGATTTTTATTATTAATTATATCATATATTTTAATAATATTAAATTAATTAATAAGATATTTATTATTTTTAATAAGAATATTATTATCTTTAACTATACTTTTTTATTCTGTACCAAATACAAAAATAGAATAAAATTCATTTCTTATTGTACCACATATAATTATAAAATGATAATTTTATTCCATTCCATTTCATTCTTATTCTCTTTTCCATTAACATTCTTATTTTTATTATATTCTATTTCATCCAACTAAACATACTATAAGAGTTATCAATTTAATAAATAATAATTAATTAAATAATTTTTTTTATTTGTAATTATCCAGTCATTAATTGGCTCTATGGTAGCAAGTTGAGTATCAAGGCATTCTAGACCCAAAAAGTCTTTGGAAGAACTATTGTAAAGAGGAATTTACTTTTTATTACTTTTACTTTTTATTACTTCCACTTCAGACAAATCTCTTACTTAAAAAATGTGAAAATACCCTCTCTCTAAATATACATATCCTACACTTTGGGTGACCCTAATATGTTAGTTTGCTAATTAGAAGGTTTAGGCCAAGTAAATAGATTCATGTCTAAGGATATGATTATTTGAAAGAAAATGCATTTAGAAAATTTGCTTTTGTAACTTTTTAATGTTTTGAGATAAAGAAAAGTTGGAGAAAATTAAAATTTTTTAATATAATGGTAGTTAAGCGGCATAATCATTTCAGATATTACAATATTAACTAATATATCTATAATTCTCTTTTTTTTATAATAGTAGCAATAATACTTTATCTAATACACACATATAAAATCTTAGTTTTTGAACTCCAAACGTAATAGAAAATAAAACTTTTAAAATAATATCAAATATTACTACACTACTAAAATATTTATAATTCACTTTTTTCTTTGCCTTTCTTCCTACAATGCACATTGAAAACTTCCCTAACTAATATACAATTTTCTTTTTTTTATTCTAAAAAAATCCATTTAACTAAAACATGCTGATTACATAAAAGTGATTAAATCTAATCAAAAGCTGAAAATTTTGGACGGAGAAACGTAGCTGTTTGGGTTTTCAGCGCGTTAGCCCCGAAGTTTAAAAAATTATAAGAACTTTTATTTTTTTTAAATAAATTCATACTTAATCCCGACCAAAATTGAAAGATCTTCATTAAAGTTTGTTGCCTTCAACAATTTTTTTCTATTCTCCTTCTTGCTTGAATAGTATATTAGCTAGGAGAAGAAAACTTCAGATAAAATTCAATAAATGTTTGCCATAAAATTTCATTATAATTTTATATATATAATTTTTTTAATATTGATAATAAATAACTTATGTAAATTTAAAGAAAATTAATACAAAATTATTGAGAGTGAATGAAGCATTCTGGCTTTATTTTTTCAAATTTGCTCTTATTCCTTTAGGCACCAAATTCATACTCATATTGATATTGTATAATATTCTGTGTGATGTGTACAAGGATGTCAACTGGTACAAGATATTTCTATGTATTAATTCGAACTACTATTGCATAGAATGATGAGTTTATTATCATTACTTTAAAAATAATTATTTTTTATAATTATTATTTGTTATCAATATTATTGAATAATTAATTAATAATTATATTTAAATTTTTAATTTATAATTATTAATATTAAGCTAAAAAATGACATACATATAAAATTATAATTAAAAATTTCATTAAAGACACCTCTCACTCTTTCTATATATATTTGTCCCGTATTAGAAATTTTGGATTTTAGATTTCAAGCTTCTCCTCGTTGAATATTTTAAAATAACTTGCAGATTAAGACTTGTTCTTTTGTGACCAAGTAACAAAGGATAAAAAAGGACTATGCATAAGTGTGTTAAAAGTGAATTACAATTTCTAAAGTCAATTAAAAAAAATATAAGTAGGAAAGCCCAAAAGAACTCTAGGACATAGGCCTTGTGCATGGGAAATGCATCCTCCGCCCAGTTTTTCTACTTTTTGCATCATACAATGTTGAATGGAAGAAACGTCTTTGACTGAACAAAATATTTGAGTGAGAGCTACACTTCTTAATGTGGGCCAAAAACCTAATAACTATAAAATAGGGATATAGATACAAAAATGGAGTACGCTAATTTTTTGTACAATTTCTTTAAACCTTGATATGTAAATATGAAAAATAAGTACCCAATACTTTATTTTTAGGTTGAGTCTATGGACTGTGATGTAAAGACCATAAACTTATAACTTTAGTTCACTTGATTAGAAACAAGTGATTAAATTATTACTCCAAGTAATAATTATGTATTATTAAACGTGATTTATAAAAAATTATGTTTAATATAATTACTATTTAATATGGTAATTCAACTATTTATTATTAGTTAAATAGACTAAAATTATAACCTGAGGTATGGTGCATAAATTTTTCAATCTATGCATCGAAAAACCCACTTAATTTTTAAGACGTGATACAGTAGTAAAACAATAACTATGAGTTAAATGATGGCGTGGTAAATGACTTCAGTTTGCATATCATTTTGACATTAAAGAGAAAAAAAGTTTATCAAAAACTTTTAATTCAAATGATATTTAATAATTTTTTCAAAGTTTTGTATTTTTCTTACATTTAAAATTTTATTTTTTTATTCTTACAAATATACATCTAGTAATTTAACTAATCCTATCATTAAAAAAAAGATAGTTTGAATAAATAATTTTTTATGTTTCATTTGTTATTAAAAAAGGTTGTATAATATATATGTATGTATGTATATATGTGTATCGCATGAAAAGACATATTTCTAAGATGATAACGAAAGTGTGTCTTTTAATTAGAAGTGTAAACGAGTCAAGTTACTTACAAGCAAGTTAAGATCAATTCACGATAAATTCAATTTGATTTTGATTTTAAACAAATTGAGCTAAAATGAGTCTAGCTCAATTAATACATAAGTCAAGCTTGAATTTGATATTATTTGACTCAAATTATTTATGAATTTAATAATAAATATATGTTTTATTTTTATATTATATATAAATAATATAATACATAAAAAGTAATCTCATTATTAATTGTTGAGTTTGCATGAAAAAGTATAATACTTTAATTAAAATAATTAGCTTTTTAGTATATATTACTTTTTATTAAATATAATTATTAATATTATGTGATGATTGTATAGATATTTTTAATAGATTTGATTGATAGAGAAAATTTTATATAAATTTAAATTTAATCCATTATTAATGTAAACTATTTTCATACTATTACCCATCCATGTGTTGCTATATCAACAAAAAATTATTAAAATTTTTTTACTACAATAAAATTTCTTATATATTTTAACTTTTTTGATGATGAATCTTCCTCTCATTTATTGATAGCATAAAATATTTTATATTGTGAATGAATCAAATTTAAAATCAATTTATATTGATAAGTAAAATGAGATAAAAAAATTCACTATTTGATTTATTTGTAAAAGATAAAATTTTGAATGTTAAAATTTATAAATAAAATAACAAACCATTCAAATAAGGTTGAAAAAATTCATTTAGATTCATTTTTTTCATTATAAGCTTGTACTAGACTCAAATTCAAATATTTCAAATACTACAAAAAATTGAGACATAATAACATGTATATTATTTGAATAAGTTCATGTAAAATCATTTAAATTCGTATTCAAATTAAATTTGACTTTGAATTTGAATTCAAATTATTTGTGGTTAATAATGTTAGACTCAAGTTTGAACTCATTTATTTTTTACGATTACAAATTTACATATATAAATATTCATATTTCATTTGCATTCACAACGGAATTGCACATAAAAAATTGACACAATTCAAATGTGTTCATTATTTAAGAGATGAACGTACCATATGGATAAGGAACGGATCATTCCAATATACAAAAGTTAACAAGTATTATATAATGCCAAGTTGTCGTCATCTCTATCACACAATTGATATAAATTGAATTAAATATATAAAATTTTAAATTAATAGAGAAAAATGTTTAAAATTATATAAAAAATTAGTGTGATAAATTAATATTTAATAATATTGTGATACCTATTTAAGATATTATAAGAAATTATATAAAATTGTAAATTTACTAAGTTCTACGAGTTATTGTTAAGATTTTATATAATTCAATCTTTGGCATCAATTCAAAGTTTCTAAAATTGATAGGATTAAAATCCAACTACTAAAGTTGAGGGTTTTTTTTTTTTTTCTGGTGATGATTCAAATACTCCGACCTTCAATATACTGTCAAGGGTTATTCATGCACAAGTGTGTATGGAATTTGTAATTTTTGGGTAAATATATTTTATATTTGTATAACTCTTTTAGAAAATTAAAATACACAAATAAATTTTTAAAAATTGTCATTTTTATGGAACAATCTCAACTTGTAATGAAAATTTCATATATATATATATATATATATATGAAATTTGTAGGTTGCATGGGCATACAAATTGGCTAAGGGCATGTTTAGTAATTAACTAATTATATTAATAATTAACATATTTAATTAACTATTAACTCATTACTTATATTAACTAATTTGATCAATTAATATTATTAACTACTTAAATAAAAATATTTAATAAAATCAATTATTTATATATAAGATAACATATATAGATATGAGTATATATATTTTATAATTTATTTGAACATATTTTTTATTTTAATAATATTTTAAATTTGATATATTATTTATTAAATTAAAATTTCTTCAAAAATATATATTTTTGTAATTTATTATTTATTAAATTATTCCAAAAAATAATTTATTATACTTGTTAAAGTCTTCTTTAAAAAATAAATAATTAAAATTATTTAATCTTATTTTGAGAAATAAATATATTTACATGACCATCTTCACTTTTGTGTTATTATATATCAAGTTTTCAAATTTTCTTTTACTATATATATATATATATATATATATATATATATATATATATATATATATTTTTATATCTTCTTTTTTATCACATTTTTTTAAGAAGAACATAACTTGATTAAAAATAATTTATTTTATAATATTATGTACCTCAAATGATACTTTTTTATGCAAATCATGTTCTAAAAATTGGATTGAATGGCAAATAAAAAAATTACTATGTGTATATACATAAGTTAATTTTATTAATTTTTACTTTTAATGTGAAAAGAATTTAAATTCATTAAATAATCTTATAAAATAATCTTTAACGTATTACTTTGTAGATTTATATTAATTTTATTATCTAAATTTAATTAATAAAAAGTAAAATAATTATTTGTTATTTATGAAGAAATGTTACATTCTAATATATATTAAATCCATATACATATAATTAAAAATATTTAGTCATTTGATAGTTAAGCTCATCTTGTATATTATTATTATTATTATTATTATTATTATTATTATTATTATTATTATTATTATAAGATTTGGAGTTCAAATCCTATCTCTAACATTTTCAGCAAATAATAAATATATATAAATATGCAAATTTTAAGTGTAATTTTATTTTTATATACGTTTTATGGATTAGCTTATTTAAAACATCAAGTTACACAATTTTTCCAAATTGACTAATTAAGGGTCAATCAATTGATCAAATCAAGTATTAATCAAACACCTAAAACTATTGTTTAACATAGTCGATCAACTAAAAGTTTGTGGATAAATTATTTATTAAACATTCTATAAATCTACGTGTATTTTAGCAAAACTATTTTATTGGTATTTGTTATGATTAAGAAATTATTTGATTTATATGAAAAGTAAGTTCTCAAAGATTTTTAAGAAGTAAATTTATTTATTAATTTTTTAAAAAGTTCTCAAAATTATTTGGTTGATATTAAGAAATTAATGCTTTTTAAAAATTAACTTCTTATATTTTGTTTAGTTCAATATTAAATTTTTTGAAAGTATTGTCAAACTAATTAATATATCATTTAAAATTGTAATATAAAAATAAAAAATATTAATAAATTTAAATTATCTTTAATTATATTTTTTAAATAATATTTATAATGTCTCTTTCCATCATAATTTTCTAAATTGATAATTTCTCTTTTTAACTTATTATAAAAGAAAGCAATATAGGCTTTTATAAAAATATTAATATGTCTATATATACGCACTAAATTATCTTAATATAACTAAAATGAAATATAATTTGAATAGTAGTTAAAACATTGAAATAATTAATTTTATCAAATTTATATAAAATGAAATAAATATTTATTATAATTTAAATATAAAAGGTTAGAATAGCTATTATATAAATTAAGTTGGATAGTTTTATATTTATATCTATAAAATTCTTCTTACCAACGAGGAAATGTTGAAAAGCAATTTTTTATGATTTATAAAAAGTGAAACTCCTTGAGTAGTTTTATTTTCTCTATTTTAATATTTAATGGTCAGTCAAATGATTTAAAAAAATTTTATTTTTTGAAAAAAATTATATTTTCTATGTTACTTCTACAAAACAGGCATAGTGTAAGTTGTTTACTATAAGATTGGCTAACCCAATGTACAGAAAAAAGACATCACATAATCTTGGAAGCTTTAGTTGATCCAACGAGGAGATCAAGACACCCAATGATTTAATAACTTCGTAAAGTTTAGTCTCAACCAATACTGATTAATCCGCCTACCTTTATGTTCTTATCAAGAAATATTAGAAAATAAACTTAAAAATGAAAATGGATACACATACATAGTATGGGAGCTAAAGTAAGAGTAGTACTGCTATAACATATGATTGGCATAATAAAATAGAATGAAATGGAAAGAAATAAAAAATATTTGTTTTATAAATATTATAGAGTGTGAATATCTATGAAATAATTATTCTATCAAATAATAAAATTTCTATTTCATAGTAAAAGTAATTGAATGACCATTTTATAATTCAATGATTTTTTGACATTTTTATTTTTTATATTTTTTCATATATTCAAATATTACCATTTGTTAATAAATAATAAAATAATACATTTAATATTTTTCTATTCAAATATTTTTTAATTATATTTTTTATAATAAAATTTAAAATAAAATATTTTTCCTTATAAAAAATTGGGTAATTTAATATTTTTATGCATTTAGCATATAAAATTTTGCATTAATTATAATTTTTATAGTTAAATTTAAAATATAGTATTTTCTTAATTATTAACCATATCATATATTTTTATTTAACACATGCACATACATATATAATTGAATATAAATGTTCGATTGCAAATTATATATATATATATATATATATATATATATATATATATATATATATATATATATATATATATATATATTTAGTTATAAAAAAATGATAATATCATTTTTCATATAAATATGATTTTTAATTTTATACTCTCTTTTTATTTTTAAGAGTACTATTGTCATTCAATCTTCTTTTTTTATTTCATTCCTACAATATTTATCATATCAAACATAGGTACTATTTAATAATTAACTGATTATATTAATAATTAATTAATCTAATTAACTATTAATGAATAACTAATTATATTAACTAATTTAATTAATTGATAATATTAAATATTTAATAAAATTAATTTTTTATTATTAACTATTTATACATAAAATAACATATAAGAACACAAATATATTATTTTATTTTAATAATATTCTACATTTTATATAATGTTTATTAAATTAGAATTTCTTATAAAAGATATATTGTTGTAATTTATTATTTATTAAATTATTATAAAAACGTAAATTATTAAAATTCATTATACTTGTTAAAATTTTTTAGGAAATAAATAATTAAAAATATTATAATTATTAAAATTTTTATTAATTTTTATTTAAGAAATAAATATATTAAGGTTTCTATCTTCACTTTTCTATTGTTTTATATATTAAGGTTTCTGTGTGTGTGTGTGTGTTTATCTTTATCTTCACATTCTTTTAAGATTGAAGATTGTGACTTGATCAAAAATAAAAATAATTTTTTATAATATTTTGTACATTAAATGATCCCCTTTTTGTTTAAACAAAATTTCAAAAATTGAACCTAATAAGAAACCGTAAAAACTATTTTTATGTATATATTATAAATGTGTATAAATTAGTCTTACAAATTTCTTTCTTTTAATGTGAAAAGAATTTAAATTTATTAAATAATCATTTAACACAATCTTCAACATATTGTGATATTTATTTTTAATTTATATTATAGTTTTATTACATAAAATTAATAAATAAAAAATTAAATGACTATTTATTATTTATGAAAAAATTATTGCATTGTAGTATACATTAAATTGTTACATATGTAATAGAAATTGTTTAATAACTTAATGATTAAGCAATTTTTTTAATTTTCTAAGATTTGGGTTCAACTGCTCTTTTTTATCATTTTAAGTAAAATAATAAATATATATACCTATGGACTTTAAGAGTAGTCTTGTCTTTTTAGATAACTTCTATGAATTAGTTGATCTAAAATATTAGATTTCCTAACATTTTTCTAATTGGCTGATTAGAAGCTAATTAATAATTAGTTAAAGGTTTTGCCAAATATCCTCATGAAATAAAATATCTATTCCAGTCTTAACATAATAAATATAATTATAAAAAAATCATTTTATTTCCTTTCTTTCAATTTCATTCCATCGTAATAAATATAACATTATATAAAATTGAGGGAGATAAATTATAACTATTAAATCTTATATTTATAATTAGATTTAAAACATCAATTGATATGATTTTTTAACCGAGATATGTTTTAATCCTAATTATAAATAGAATAACTAGAGTTCAACTATTTTTATATATGATCGCTATTCTTGATATGCCTGCCATTTATATATACACGTATATTTATCACACAAATTTTATTATTTCCACATCTCAAATTTTACTCTCACTTGCCATCTTAAAATTACTATGAAACTCATGCACTCTATTTGGAGATTTCAAAATATATATACCACATTCGAAACTTGGATGTAATATAATATATTTTAAATTTAATCTCATCCATCTTGAATATATAAGATAAGATAATTAAACTAAGATCATGTCAGCAATATAAATCAAAAAGGGATAAGAACAAGCGAGTAAAAAATTGGAGCAATGGCAATGTGCATCGTACTCGTGAAGAGAATGTCACTTCCGATAGGGGTGGAATTTTGCTAAAAATGGTTGAAAGTCCAATCAAAGTGGAGAGAGTTGCTATTGTCCCTTACCTTATTTGATTGTCAAGGCTAAGAGTGATCATGTGACTTGTTATGGATAAAACCCAAATAATTTAGGATTTACTTGCATGATAGTTGCGGAGGAAAAAAACGTAATCTTACGAAAAAAGGGCAGATTTTTATATAAAATTTAAAATGATAACCCTTTCGTTGAAAATTTTAATGTAAATAGTTATGTACCGGACTAGAATTGGGTTGAAACAAGCTGAGTCTGGAATCCGAACGATATAATTGTTTAAAATAAAATGAGGTCACTTGATTTAAATTCAACTTGAAAAACATATAATATTTAATGTGATTATAAATATTATTAAATAATATAAATTTAAAAATATAAAAATAAAATAAAATATTAATTATATTATATATATATAAATATATAATAAAAATTACAATCAAACTACCTACAAATTAAATGGAACAAGTAAGAATACAATTGAACAAGTTTAATGAGCAATTGAGTAATTCGACTCAAGTGCCACCTCTAATTATACATACAACACAAAATATCTCTTTATGAAAAAATTGTGGACTTTTTATGAAAAATTCCATGATTTTATATAAAACCTTGCAAAAAAAAATGCATCCATACATCTATTTTCAACGGGACAAAGGAAATTCCTTAATGCTATGATTAGATAGAAAATAATGGAAGAGTAGGTTATATCATTAATCTTCTTTCAACTTAAAGTTTTTTTATCAAAGAAGATGATGAGGAATCAAACAGAAATTAAAATTGAATTAAATAATATTTTGGGCTTTTATTTGATTAAAGATGGAATTTGATTTTAATAGATTTTACATTAATCAAATCATTTGGGCATGAATTTATTAGTTTATTAAATATAAGCCTATCAAATATTTTAAATGGACTTTGAACAATCATGCTTTCAAATTATCAAGTCCAATTTGTTTCATAAAAGCATATTTTCTCATGTGACGCAATGCTGTTGAACTTTCCCATTTGTTTTTATTTGGAAAATGTCAAACTTGCTTTTCAAGAAAAGATCTTATTAGTTAGAATTTTAAATTATATATTTTAAAAGTTAAATGACACAATCCAATGGCTAATATTCAAAAGTCATTTTGAGCCTTTGATTCTCAAAGAGTGGGAGATTCAAAAAATTAAGGGAATTTCAAATTCAAATTAATGTTACATGTACTAAAATAAAAAAAATTAAAATATGAAATTGTTGTACCGTTTTACGACTGTAAAACAATGGAATACAATATACGTACAATATAGGATAACTAAATTGAAATTCATGGCCAAACCTAACTCACAACAATATAGCAACTAGGTTGCTATCTCATATGAAATTCAAAGGTTAGATGAAAAGTGATTGAATCCTATCCCTTATGTTACATATAAGCATATGGATCAAAAAAATTTTACATGGAGCCAAAATTTAAAATTCAAGGTTTTGAGCCAAAAGTGACTTAGAGCCAAATTTTCAAATTTCAAAGTTAAAACCATTTTATGAGTTGAAACCTACGAATACTTGGAGTGAAAGAAAAAGTGACTTGAAGTCAAAGTTATCTTCATCAAATTTTTTCTATAAATAGAATGCATTTATTTGAAAACCACACACTTCAATAATTGCACTACAACTTATAAATTCTCTTTTACTCTGATCTTGCAAAAATCGAAGTTCTCTTTCCTTCTTACTCAAAATTCAAAACTTATAAATCCACTCTCAAAATGTTATTGAGTAAAATCTTATAAAATCTCTTAGTGAGATTTTGAGAAACATCTTTCTTGAATCTTGTTAAAATCCTAATATAGATTGGCGTGGTCTTAGTTAGATAAAAATTGAAATCCTAGTGAAGATTGAGAAGATCTTGTAAAATAAGGTGGTGTTTGAAATACTAGTATAGATTAGTGAAATCTTGTGAAGTTAGGTAAAGATTAAAATCCTAATAGTGATTGAGAAGATCTTATATAATCAAATGGTGATGAAAATCTTAATGAAGATTGGGTAAATCCTATAACGTTAGATATTATAACTTAATAAAAAACTAATAAATACTTTAAGTGATATTTAGTAGTTTGATAAAAAAAATAGTCTCAAAAGGAAATTCCTTTTAAACCATCAAACTTCTATAAAAATTCCTTATATTCATTATTCTTTTCTACTTACTTAACTTGTGTTGTTTCATATAGTTCACTTTTTCATATTTTCAAGAAAAACAATTATATGGTTTTATTTTTATTTTCTTGAAGAATTTTTTTATTTAAAAGAAATACACTTCATAAAATCTTTTTAAAATATTTTATATTTTGAAGCAACTTAGTCATCAAACTTCCAAAATTTCTCACTTGATCTTCACAATTTAACACAAAATATTATCACAAATTTTAATTGCTAATTTTTAAGATAAGCCAATTCATTCCTTCCTTAACCTATAAGTTCTATTAGATGAGAGATTAGAAAATTATGATCAATCCTTCTAAACCCTTCAATATTAATAATTTTATGTTCACCTAATTTAGAAATTTTAAATTTTTTTAAATATTAAACAAGTTGAAGAAAAGTCATAATTTAACTATTTATTTTTATTTTTTCTTTTCTTTCTATTTTTTCCATTATCTTCTCTATCCTTTTTATTCCCACTTCTAATATCATATTCATATTGTAATAGTCATATGTGCAAATTTAACATTTATTGTGGTAGCATGATTAATTGTACTCGGCAAAAAACATGATATGGTGACGGCATCCGTGTTTGTTTCGATGGGACATTATGTGAAGTGAGGCCATGAATTTCAATACGAGGACAGAGAGAAGAGGGTGGTACCCGGTAAGAAGTGACGGTAATAATAGGGTTTGAAATGAGGTGCATTGCACTTTCCTATCCAAACTACGCAGCATATGTGAAGTGAACGTTCTTCAAAAAAGTCATACATCCATCGTGGCCTTGGGTCACGATATCCGTTGAAAAATATTTTTATAAAATATAATTATAAAATATTAAAATAAAAATATTTTATTTATTTAATATTAAATATAAAAATTTTAAAAAAATTATTTTTATTTTAAAAAAATTATTTTTTTATTATCATATTTTAAAGTATTATTTTTTTTAACTATCAATATATATAAGTAATATATTACTCTTTATTAATATATATATAAATAATATTTCCTTACGAAAAATAATTTTCAATAAAATAAACTATTAATACAAATAATATATTATTTCTTCCTTATTAATTTATTATTAGAATATATTTAGTTGGATGAAATGAAATGAAAGTAAGAAATAGAATGGTCAAAAAGTTTGTTTAGTATGAACAATGAAATGGAAATATTCATTCTTTAGAGAATGACTGATTTATTAAATGATAAAATCTTCATTTTGTAGAAAAAAATGATGAAATATGTTATTCCATTATTTATGAAATGACTTTTTTACACATATAACTCTTATATTTTTCATATATTCTAATATTATCCATTGTTAATATATAATAAAAAATATTAATTTTTAAATATTTCTCTAGTATAATATTTTAATAATAAAATTTAAAATAGTTGATAAAAATATTTAATTTAAAATTTAGTAAATTAGAATTTTTATGATTTTTTTGTTAATAATTTAGATGATAAAATTTAAATAAAAACAGTTTTTTATTGATCATATTTAATATTATAATAATATTAAATTATTTAACAAGATATTTATTATTTTTATAATAAGAATATTATTATCATTAATCACACTTTTTCCATTCTATTTCTATATTATTTTGTTATATTAAACATAATAACAAAATAGGATATTCATACTCATTTCATATCATACCAAGCATAATCACAAAAAGATAATTCTATTCTATTCCCATTCCTATTTTATCATATCAAAAACAACATTAGTACATTAATACTTTATCATTCCATTCTATTTTTATTCCTATTTTATCATATCAAAAGTAACACTAGTACATTAATACTTAATATCATGAAATTTTTTCCTTTTTGTAACATTTCAAGTTCTACTCTAACAATATGATTGAATGCAAGAGGATGAACAGTAAAGTGAATATTATGCTATAATATTTTCCTTATTTAAAAATTTTAATTAAAAAGGGCAAGAGATTGAAGTATTATAGCTAATCATTTAAAGTTTTCTAAAAATTTTTACTACTCCCTGGCCTCTCTTTTATCTTCCATTTTGTGAAAAAAATTTCTCATTTTAGCTATCATTTTAAAAATCCAATAAAATATTAATTTTTTTCAAATTTTATCATTCTCTATTTTTAATAAATATTTAATTACTCTATACATTCATTTCATCATGTTTCTCTCTCTACAGTTTCAAATATTTTGGACTTTGTGATTAAAATTTTATCCTCCAATAATATAATTATCTCTCTATTTCTATACAGACTTAAATGTATGATGGGCTAGTAAATTTTAATAATTAGACTAAAGGGTAATTATAAGTATATTAAAAATAAATACAATAAAGTGATAATAGAGTAACTTTCCTAATATCCTTAAAATAATTTTAAGTGTCAAATAAAAATGGATGGATAGGATTCTAACAATCATGTGTTTTTCCAACTCAAATGACTTTGAAAAGTTTTCTAATATTCAAATAAAATGAGGAAAAATTATAACTTAATCATTAATTTTCTTTATTTTTCTTTTTTCTATTTTTTTCAATGATTTTTTATTATCTTTCCCTCATAACTCCTAAATATATCATAGGACTTCACATATGTGTATTATATTACAGAATGTTCACTCCAAAGAGTTGCTTATTAGAAATGGATTCTCTTAGATGATTATAACATATTGAACTATTTTTTCAACAAAAAATCTTATAAATTCTTTGAAATAAATATAGGCATTATGCTTTTTATTTTGGTAACGTGCTAGAAAAGAAAGATTAGTTAATATATGTGCACTAATCTAGAATCTATCTAGTAAACAAAACCCTCTCACACTCGGCATTTTGGTGAGATATTCCTTTTTATATACATAAAAGGTTTACGAGTATGATTGTGTGTTTCTTAATCTGAAGATTAAGACACATGCCAATTGCCATATACTCTTTTTTGAGGATTAATAAGAGTATCTAATCTATTAATTTTATAATCAAATTTAAACTTTATATATAAATAATTATAATGAATCAATTGAGCTAAACCAACTTAAAAGGCTTTGGTGAGAGATTCCGCTTAAGCCAACTTTAATATGACAATAAATCCTTCGTGGTATATTTAAAAAGATTAAAAATAATCTTAAGTTCGAATCTATTCTTGATTCTGAGTTTCATGCCAAAGAGTCCTGCAACAGAATCCAATTGCTAACGGAAAGTACAAACCTCAAATAATTTATTTTTGTACACTTTAAACCATTTATAATTGTTAATGTGAAAAGAAGGTTGATAATAGTATTTGATATTATTTTAAAAAATTTATTTTTATTATATTTAATATTGAAATTTAAAAATTATATATATATATATATATATATATATATATATATATATATATATATATATATATATATATATATATATATATATATAAGGTGAAATGCTACTGTAATCAGAATAGAAGAAAAAGTCAACGAGAAATGTAAAGAATTGATTTAATAAGCATCATTCGAAAATATTTTATTTTAATTTATTTTATATACGAAAGGTTTAATAGGCACGTGTTTAGCTGTGAGGCACTTGCGATACGAAATTTTAATCGGCAAGCGTTACATTTATTAATGTCACAACTAGCAAGCATGAACAGTGATACCCCGCAAGCAATATGGCTATTGTTTCGAATTCCAACGGGCAGATAAGTTAATATAAATTAATGGGGAAAGTATTTTATTTGAGAGATTGAATTTTATCCACCGTTGGTATATTATTTTCACACTACCAACAGATAAAAAAAATGATATATTATTAAAAAATAATAATTTTTATTAATGATAAAAATGCTTTAATAGTTTTAATTAATGTGACAATACAAGGACGGTTGATAGTAAAAATTGATTTATACCAACTTTAGATCAAATCTAAAACTTCTATTCAATTGTATTATAATTTTATTTATAAGCTATTTATATATGGTTTAAAGTATG
The DNA here is from genome assembly GCA_020226215.1 of Sindora glabra. NCBI lineage: Eukaryota > Viridiplantae > Streptophyta > Magnoliopsida > Fabales > Fabaceae > Sindora > Sindora glabra. The sequence goes on along the minus strand of CM035236.1, from coordinate 42,565,431 downwards.
AAAAATAAAATTATTTGTTCTTGGATTAATACTTTGCATACTTGTGTTAAATTTTTATTTGAATATAATAGAAATTATCATGTACGTGCTCTTGTATTAATTTTAATTTCATATGATTTTATCTTAATTTATCATTAATTTCATCTTATCATTTTCAATTTCCTCTTCTACACAAATAGAAGAGTAAAATGATTGGGAATTTTGGACATGTGAAAAAAATTAAATTAACAATTTCATTTTTGAAATTATAAGATATTGGCAAAATTATCTTTAGATTAGATAAAGTTGTAATTTTGTTCCTAAATAATGATTTATATATATATATAATTTTATCAAGGATGAAATTATTTGTATGGATCTTTATTTAAAATTGAAATTACAATTTAATATAATTTAAGAACCATTTTGTCAATACTTTATAATTTTAAGAAAGAAATTGTTAATTCTATTAAAAAATTACCACCACACCTTGTGGATTGCCATGACATTTTACAAATAGTTGAAGGGTCACAATTAGAAAGATCCCTATGTCTTGTCTTTAACTTGAGAAACCAAGCAAATGCTTGATTCCATTGGAATCAATGTTCAATAAAAACTCATAAATGTGAGATTGAGGTGCTAGAGTTTGTGATTGAAAAAAATGATGGAAGAGATGACATAAATCGAACTTTTAGAATCCCCTTTTTCAATTTAATGAAGGAGGAAGATGAGTATGTAAGAGGCATGTGCTTCACTCATTCAAATTTGAATTGCAAAAAAGAATATATAAAGGAAGTGTTAATGATGCAAATTATGAAAATAGGGGCATAGTTGAATATAAGAGTTTAGAAGGCAAGTGAATAACCTTATAATTGATTATGTAATCAAGTAAACTTCTTAAAAACATAAGAATAGTTAACTTCAAAGGTACAAAGAGTAATCTTACTAGCTTGTAGTCAATTACAAGCTCTTTCAAAATAACTATACAAAGTTATAGTCAACTATGTAATTAACTACTAGAGGTAAAAGAGCAATTCTTCAACCTTGTAGTTGATTATGCTTGATAAATAGTAAGACTTAGGGTGCGTAGTTAACTACCCCTTGGATTTCTATAGATTTTTATGAAATGTACTGTTCATTCATGAATTAAACACTCAAATCATATCCTACAAGTTAACATTTGAAATCATATCATCACATCATGCATTTTCATCATAACATTCAGCAATTTCATCAAGATAATCAGAGCAAAACACGTATATCATGCAAAAATCTCAAGATTTGGTTTCAACCATTAGAATTTAACTTTTCACAATCGAATCATCCAATATCAATCTTTCTTTAGAGCAAAACCTTAATCCTTCTTAATCTAAAAGAAAATGAAGACAACCACCTAAAATTTTAATATTTAAGAAAGCTTACCTTTAGTAAATTGAGAAATAAATACAATTTATAAAGGTTGATACCTTGAATTGATGAAGACAGAAGGAGAAAAAGATGATGATGGAGAGAATGTTAAGTGAGAGTAGGAGTTTTTCTTGGAAAAATGAGGAATAGTGAATTAGGTTAGGACAAAGTAAAAGGATAAGGGGGCTAAAGTTGAAATTAGATTATATCCTCAATCTTCTCTATACAACTTGTTTAACTTTAACCACACTTTAACCTTTAAATATTTGATCATATACTAAACTTTTATCTCATTTTTTATCATATTAGGTTTTTCATCATTCCTTAAGCAAAATTCTACTCTTATTTCTTTTACCATAAAAATTAGGTAATTATTTTCTATACAAAATAGTTTAATTATTTTTAAATATTCCTAAGATGTATTGTAGTACTTCCCTTCTTAAAAAAAGTCATCCTTAAATTTTTAAAACTCAATTACCTTAATGACTTTATCAATATATACTAACAATAAGAATTGATACTTACCATACAAATGTAGATATTTTTGTTGCATTTCCAACTCCGATTCCCATATGGCTTCTTTTACTTTGTGTCTTCCTAACAAACCTTCACAGAAGGCACTTCCTTGGATCTTAGTTTATGGATTTTTCAATCTAAAATTTTAACAAAATTTTAAAATTCCAAGGGTGCATAACATATGATTTTCATCAAGGTTTCACCTATAAAAAAGATTATGCAGTTTGAAAAGAAAGGTAAGTTAGTACCCTATTACATTATACCCTTTCTTATCATTAAGCAAATAAGAGTAGTTATTTATCAATTAGAGTTACTAGACAATTTCCAAGCAATGCATCCATTGTTCTATATTTCTATGCTTTGAAAGTATATACTAAATGTTTCTAATGTGATATAAGATAAATCATTGTAATTGGATCCTAAATAATCATTTAGGGAATTTTAAAATTTTATTAAATAAAAGAAAAGAAATTAAATAGATTAAATAATTTTCTTACAACATAAAAATAACTAAAGTATTTTAGTTTCTATTTTAGAATAAATATATCATAAGGGTGAGAATAGTTTCCAATGGAAAAAAAGTGGATAAGATATTGAGGAAAGAGAACTAATTAAATTAAAATGGTTTCAAATAGAAATTTATATGGTTTATATAGGAAAAAAGCATGTGGAATTAAAAAATAAAAAGTTATAAGTGATTAGAAGTGAGTGACTATAGAAGAGACTTTGGAATAAATGATGAAAATATCCTTGCATACTTTAAAACCTATTTTAGCTCTTTCTCACCTCATTTCTCCATTTCAAACCCTACATTCATCCTCCTTCATTTCTTTTCTTCCTTTTCCATGTTCTCTCAGCTAATCAAGAAGAAAGGAAGTAAGATTTTGTCAAAATTTTCATGCAATTAAGGTTGAAACTCTCATCAATCTTAAGTTTTCCATCTATTTTCTTCTTTGAGATTTAGATTAAGCTTAACCTTGAGCTTGAAAGGGGAAAATCTAAACCTTAATAAAAAGCCTTTGAAATTTTGAATGATTAGGTTTAAGGATTAATAAATTTAATCTTCCTAACCATTCTTTACATAAGGTGAGTGAACAATCTAACTAAAATTTTAACATTTGAATGTTTTGATTGTTTAAGAAAATTTGGCATTTTATGGACTTTATGGTAAATAAAGTGACTTGTGTTGAATAAATTGAGTATAAATAATGGAAATGGTTTAAATAAGGTTTCTTTAGGAAATATTGATGGTTTGGTAAGGATTAATTAAGTAATAAATGGATTGAAAGGTATTTAGATTGTGATGAATAATAACTTCACAATGAGAAAATCTACTAAAACTTAGTATAATAGTTAACTATTGGGCCTAAATAGTCAATTGCTAGGTTGGGCACTTATTAGAATTTCGATCCAAAAGCCAACAATTGACTATTGCTTTCCTAATGTCTAGTAATAATATCCCAAATTGATGTTTTGGTATTATAAGTCTAACATAATAGTAATGCTGGTGTATACACAAAATGAATTGGTGATTTGAACAATGATTTCTTTCCTAGGATTGCAGGAATGATTAAGGTTATAGTTAATAATATTGAATCATATACCTAAACAATTCAATATTTGTATTAAGTTTGTAAGTACAAATAAACATAGTTCAAATGTAATTATAATATCTTAGACCGAAGAAGACATGAATATTATGTTAACTAGTTGTATTATATCAAACATCCTATTATGAAGTACTATAATTATTTGTGGTAATGCAAGAGAGGATTGTCGCCTTGTTATTTGATATTATTTTGTTTAAAAATGGATTGTGGAATTTGATGCACATATAAAATTTTGTATTAAAAGGACGTGCATTGCTAATGAATTGCGGGATGAGATGCACTTATGAGATTCGATATCAAAAGGATGTTATGGATAATGAAATGGGAGATATGATGCATGTATGAGATCATCTATATCAAAAAAGCATGCATCTTGATATGTGCATTACAATAAGGGTGACGCAATATATGAATATCAAACCTAGTAATAATTTATAAAAGATATAAGGTTAATCTTAGAGAGACGAGGATAAATTTGTAAAGGGTAAAAAGCTATTTGGGAATGACAAAGAGGTTTAATTATTTTCTATATGTTGAGTTGATTTAGTATATTAAAAATATGATTGTGATATATATATATATATATATATATATATATATATATATATATATATATATATATATGTATGATATGTATATATATGTATGTATAAAAAATACTTTATAAACCAGATAAATGAGTGTTATTGCTACTTAATTGAAATCTTTGTAATGTGATGACATTGTGTCATAATGGATGTGCATTTAATTGATAATGACAATGAATATGGATGATTGCTTATGTAAAACATAATACTAATACAAATCAAAATATAAAATTTTATATCTTGAGCTTAAATGGTTAAATCTAAATTCATTTATGTGATGAAAATACTATCATAACAATTTGATTAAGTGCATAGGTTATAGAATGATAAACCCAATCAGTAAATCAGTTATTAATCATTATGATTTATTTGTGCTAGCATGTTCATTTATTAAGAGATGAACTTAACCCCCATGTGTTATGTCTTTATAGATTTCGCAATGATATTTTGCCATCATTGTAGACCTTTTAGGAATTTATCTAATATGACTTAGGCAACATTAGATAACATATGATAAGTATGTATAAGCCATCATCTGTATAGATAAAAAAGATAGTGGATGAATATTTTGCATCTTGTAAGACTAATCTGACTAGCTAAACTTCAAATATGCCAAATATAGTTATGTCTAATTTATATGGATTTGGTATTACATTACTTTGTAAATAATAATACCATTTTTCTTTTTATTCATATGAAAGATATCTTAAAGCTCCTTTGCATATTAAGTGAGTAGAGTTTAGATCTAGTTCAAGTTGGTAAAAATCAAGAAGTAGGTTTCACATTAGTTATGAATAGGGTTGGATTATGAAACCATATCTTTTTCTTGGAATTTCAATTTTATCCTTCTTTTATCTATATAAGACTTCAGTTGATCTTGTGTCGTCTTTGATCAATTTCTAATTAATTTGAACCTTCTCTAATGTATTAGTCACAAAGTTTAATCCAATAGTTTTGCTTCACCTAGCTTATAACATTTTACTAAAAATTAACATTTCTAACTATAAAGTGCTTCTTATAGAGCCATTTTCATGCTCAATTGGTAATTATTGTTCCAAGTAAACTTGATCAATAGTAAATATTTCTCCTAGTTGCCTTCAAATTTTAAAGTGTAAGCTATTGATGTATCTTCTAGAATATATATTGTCTTTTCAAATGATTCATTTGTTTATTAATGAAAAGTCATGTTGAATCATAGTTAAGTTCCTAAGGTTTCTTAAAATAAGTTATGAATTGTGTACCTCAATTTGGGATGATAACATTAGGAACCCTATGTAACAGTACTATTTTATCAAGGTATAATTAAGCATATTGAGCCATAAAAAAGATAATCTTAACCTACAAGAAATGAGCCATTTTGGTTAATCGATCAACCATAACCTAAATAAAGACATACCCTTTCTTGGTTTATGTTAGTTTTGTTAAATAATTCCTTATTATGCTCTTCAACTTCTATTTGGGATTGGGTGGGGTTAGTGCATCCTGGTTGGTTGTTAATGCTCCACTTTAACTTGTTGTCATGTGAGGCACTTTACCATATTGTTAAGTACATTCCTCTTAATTCCCTTTAACCAGAAGGTTTCTTGCAAGTCTTGGTACATTTTATTTACTAATGGATGCATGGTATAGAATGAATTGTTTAACTAGTATAACAATTCATTCCTTTCATCAGAGGGTACCTAAAACTGCCCTTGGTACCTAATTATCCTTTTATCATTAACATTTAGGTTACCACTTTGATGTATCAATTCCATTTTTGTCAAAATAAAGTATTAAGGATTACTCATTTAGGATTCTTTCATTCTTTCCCTTAACACTAACTGAACAACTACTTGCACAAGGATCACTCCATAATCACTCACCTAGAGATTAGCCATACTACTCGAAGATTTTTTACTCAATGCATCTACCACTACATTTATCATTTTTAGATAAAATGGATTGTTTGATTATAGTCCCTGATAAAATCTATCCACTTTTGCTACCTTAAAGTCAAATCTTTCTTTTCTCATTAAAGATATACTTCAAAACTTTTATGGTTAGTATAAATCTCACATCAAGTAATGTCTTTTTATTTTCTATGCAAACACCACTAAAGTCATTCTAGATCATGGATTTAATGATTGAGCGCATTTTTTTTTGTTATCACAATGCATAAATGATGACTTTTTTGTTCTATATTAACACAAATTTGAAGCCCACTCCAAGCTCATCACAATGTATTATGTATCTTTTAACACCCAATAGAAGATCTAAAATAGGAGCTTAAGTCAAACTTGCCTTCAAATGCTGGAAACTATATTTGCAGCTATCTAACATACAAACTTAGCCCCATTATAAGTTAACTTAGTCAATAATGTTGTTATTTTTTAGAAATATTTCACAAATCTCCTGTAATATCATGTTAAGCCTAATAAACTTTAAATCTTTGTTATTAAAGTAAGCTTTATCCAGTTTTTCATAGCTTTAATCTTTTAAAGGTTTACTCACACCTTATCGTCAAATACTATGTGCCTTAAGAATTTCATGCTAGTTATCCAAAATTGGCCTTGATACCTAATTATCCCTTACTTATTAATATTTAGGTCACTATTCTAATGTACTACTGTCATTTTTACTAAAATAAAGTGTTGAGGATCACTTATTTGAGATTCTTTCATTCTCTCCACTAGTACTAATTGAATGGCTACTTGTGCAAGTATCACCCTCTATGGTTACCATCTAAGGGGTATTTGAAGTTGCCTTTGATGCCTATTTACTCGTTTTTCATCAACATTTAGGTCACTATTCTAATGACCGTTGCCATTTCTACTAAAATAAAGTTTTGAGGATCACTCATTGGAGATTTTTTCACTCTTTCCATTAATATTGATTGAATGATTACTTGTGCAAGTATCACCTTATGGTCACTCACCTAAATATTAGCCATACTACTCAAAGATTTCTTTCTTAGTGCATCAATCACCATATTTACCTTGCTTGGATGGTAATGGATTATGTAGCCATAATCCTTAACAAGCTCCACCCACTTCAACTACCTCAAATTTCGATCCTTTTGATCAAATATATACTTTAAACTTTTATAGTTAATATAGATCTCATATGTTTCCTTATATAAGAAATGCCTTAATATTTTTAATACCAACACCATTACAACCATTTTTATATCATGGGCTGGGTAATTGAGCTTATGTTTCTTTAATTGTTGTGATGTATATGCAATAACTTTTATGTTCAACATTAATGCAAAATTAAGGCTTATTTTAAGTGCATCACAATACACTACATATCCTGCAGCATTTAATTAAAGATCTATTATAGGAGTTGAAATTAAACATGCCTTCAAATGTTGAAAATTATCTTCATAACTATTTAACCACACGAACATAACTTTTTTTTAGTTAACTTAGTTAAATGAGTTGCTATTTTTGAGAAGTTTTTGATAAATCTTTCATGATATCCTACTAAGCCTAAGAAACTTAGAATTTCAATTACTAAAGTAAGCTTTGTTCAGTTTCCTATAACGTTAACTTTCTAAAGGTCTACTTGCACCCCATCTTTAAATACTACATGCTTTAAGAATTTCATGCTAGTTATCTAAAATTCACATTTGGAGAACTTGACACATAATTGATGCTCTCATAAGGTTTATTGTAGAATTTTAAGGTGTTAAGCATGTTTTTTCTTTACTTCTAGTGTACACCAATATGTCATTTATAAACACAATTACAAACTCACTTAATAATAGTTTAAACACTATGTTCACGAGGTCTATAAGTGTAGCTAGAGCATTAGTTGGCTTAAAAGACATCACTAAGAATTCATAATGGATGCACCACATTTTGGAAGCTATTTCTGGTATATCCTTGTTGTGAATCTTTAATTGATGGTACTTAGATTGCAAATCTATCTTGGAAAGTACTTGGCTCTTTAAAACTAGTCAAACATATTAACAATATAAGGTAAGGAATGTTTATTTTTAATCATCACTTTGGTTAGCTATTGATAATATATGCATAGCTACAAGGATTTATCCTTTTTCTTAACAAATAGCACAAAAGTTCCTTAAAGTGCTGAATTAGGACACATAAACTTTTTATTTGCTAATTATTGCAATTACATCTTGAGTTCTTTCAATTTAGCTAGAGTTATTTAATGGAAAGTATGGAAATTGGTTTAATGCTTGGCGTGAAATCAATAGTAAACTAAATTTTCCTATCAGGTGGCAATCCTAATTATTTTTTTAGGAACATACTAAAAATTATTGTACAAATAGAACACTATCTCTACTTAAGGTAAGTTAATTTAAATTTCTAATCATAACTAGATAAGCAATACATCCTTTTTTTATTAATTTTTACGCCTTGATGTTAAAAATTAACCTAATAACTTTAACAAACCTTTCTCCTAAAAACACAACAGAAGGATGCCTTTCTACAAAAAAGGTCGTCACTTTGTTAAGACAATCCATTTAGGCATGGTACACAGGCAACCAATCCCTCCCTAAAATTACAATGTAATCTTCCATTTTGTCATGACTCATTTTCTAGTCAATTGTGATCGATGTAAAGATATCATATAAACATATTTACAAGCTTTCCTTAACTTTCTTTTGTTATTTTCATAAAAAATAGAAGACTTATGGAGATTTTAATAGGTAAATTTTTTATAATAATAATAATTATAATAATAATACATTTTAGATTCAAATTTTCATCTTTGAAAATTTTCACAACTTGTAAGTGATTTAACAATCATATAGAGAAAAAATTATTGAATCCTTAAGTTGATTTGAAAACAATATAGGCAACTATATTTTTGAAAACTTTGTTATAAAATATTATGCAGTATAAAAGCTTTGTAAATATGATTGTACTGTGGAAAATCCATGAACTTCTATTTCTTTTAAAAGCATTGATTTAACTATAATTAATTTCTAAAAATAGAAACAAGGTATAATAGCAATCCTAGAAAAATCATTTTTATAAAACTCAAGACAAAACTTACTAATATTGAATGAAAACTAGTATTATGGAGTTTTTGCTTTTTCCTTATTAAAACTATACACTTAACTTACTTAATGGAAGATGCTTTGGAATTTTTGAAAACTTTGGAAATAAATAGATTTTTAAAATAGATGAAGGATGATTTTTATTTTTCATTAACTTTTCTTAGGAAAAACCATGATACATAAAGAATAAAAGATGATCAATTTTTTTGATTTCATGATAGTAAATCAAAACATAAAACATGGCCAGGATAGTAAGCCTTAGATATTTAAATGATGACTATTTTAAAATCAAGCAAATTTTCATTTAATGAATGCAATATAGTTTATAAAAAATTACTCTGCTAAGATTTTTCTTGTGTAAGTTACTTCAATGAAAATAGAGTTTTTATAGTGATATTTCATAATAACAAATCGAGGAAGTTTATAAAAGCAATATTACTAAAATCAAAAACCCTTTTCATGAAACAATTTCTTTATTAAGTATATGGTATCCTAGTTATGTACAAGGTTCTTTCAAAACTACATTTATTAAGAGAAAAAATATGTCATTTTTTAATTTAATGTAATTTTTTATTTAAAATAATTTAAAGTCAAAACTCTTCATTTATTTTTTATATTTTAATTAGTCAATGATTAACTAGTATTGACTTAATAGAAGAAAAATATTTGGCTTCAATCACCTATTTTGTTACTCACTACTAAAATGTGTATACTCATATAATTACATTATCAAAATAATAAAAGTTTTGTAGAAATCGTTTATAACTATTATCAATAGTAATTAATTAACCTTAATTATCGTATTTACTTTTCTTATAGCTTATGCAAAGGAACTTAATTAGTTTAGTGGCTTTTTACAAACCCTATGCATAGCATAGGCTCAAAGTTAGTTCTTTTACTAAAGGCTAAAATATATATATAACCCTTCTCTATTATATTTGATGAGCAAAAAATCATTTACTATTTAAAAAGTTGCAATTAAAGGTTCAAAGTATATATATTATGGAGAAATGTCACAACCTAAACTCAATCGTGATCAACATAGATCCCATTATTTGGTTTCTACGAGTCTTAACATTATTTACCATAATTCTACTTAACAGAAATCTTTTTATTTTTGTATAACTCACATCCATTTCAAATTCTTTTGGGAAAATGCACAGAGTTTCCTTTAATTTTAGACATTTTCTATAGGTTACACGCCTTAAATCATAAAACTTATATTCTTTACAGATACGACTACATTATCAACATACAAAAAGCTACATAACTTCAATATGTATATGCAGATAAATAATTCAACATATCAAGTGTTGATTAACATAATCTTTATATGAATATCCTAATCATATTCTAACTATTAGAATCCTTCAACTAAGTTGTCTTTGATTTTCCATGAATACAACAAAGTTCAAAATTTTTTATCTTAACTTGAAAACATTAAAAATAAAATGAAATGAGTTATGAGAACTCAATAAGCATATATCTACCCTTTCTAAATCTAAATGCAATTATATTAAATGGTCACATGTTAATTAGATATTTGAATAAAAAAGTAATTGTAATCCAAACTCCCTAAGTTTCTAAGATATATAGGATCAAGCCTTAGGTTAAGTATTCACTAACATACAACTTAAATTTCATATTTTATATTACAAATTACAATAATCTCAACTATTCACTAACACATAATATTATCATCATATTATACATACCCATTTCGGGTGGTTATCACATTCAGAAATAGTCATGAAGGCTTAATTACAATTAAATCATTACAATCATGTTAAGTCTTTGTAGTCATATCAAGTTACAATATCTAATCACGAATATATTTTCAATACCATATCACATTATATAATCATTCATAATTAACATACATACATCTAACTTTTGTCTCTCAGATCAACCTTATACCCTTAACAAACCATTATTCTTCCAAGATCTACCTTATACCCTCCACAAGTTATTACCGAGAATTTTCCATTCGGCTTTTACATCATCACCCCATCATATGTCTCATTTCAAATGTCACCCATGGCATGTTTCACATTATAATATACATAATAAAGCTTGACTCTATCAATCACAATTTCAATACAATCTCTATACAAATTAGCTATTTGTCATCATTGGGTAAGTCAAACACATAACACAATATATAAATAGCAGCACCACTATGCCCTATCTTATGGCCACAGCGCTTATTCACATTCTCATATAGATCACACTATAGTTTTTATCATAGAAATAGCAATATAGTTCGAAGCAAAATATAAATATCATTTACCATTGCAGTTTAATTATAATCAATCAATACTTGATTATATCATTACCATACCTTACAAGCCTATTCAAATAACATTCTCTCAAGTAGATAATTGCTGACTCATCCTAAGTATCATTTCTAAGTTATTCATACATGACCACAAGATTAATTTCATAATATATTATAATTTACAATTATACTGTTAAGAGTTCACAAATGATTAGGGGCATGATTAGTACCATTTATAAGAAAGATTACTAATTATAACATTTAAATAAATTATTATTAAGACTTTAATTTAGAGTGGGATATATACTTATCTAATAATGTCTAATCACTTTTAGACATTTTAGGACATCTATGATTACTTTCACTTCTTTCCTTTTTCATCATTTATAATGATAAATTATAAATGTAAGAGCGTTACTTATTTTATCTCCTAATATTCTAATTCTAAGTTCAAATCATAACATAATAAATTATTCTAAGTCATTAACTTCTTATATTTCTCCAATGTTAACTTTAAAACCAAATTTTATCTTTACATAATAATTTATTTCGAATTAAGCTTATACCAATAAAATATTAAAATGCGAGGCTCTTAATTAAACTTTATTTATATCACTCTACCATCTTATAATATCACTCTTTTATATCTTTAAAGAAATTATCATGAACAAATTAAAGATTTTTATAAGTGAGGACTTTTTAAATCAAGTGTAAAATAACCTAAATATTAAAGCTTCATAATCTAAGAAGACTTAAATCATATTATATTATAAAAGTGAACACTTGGTTCTAAATAATTTAAACACCATTTCAAAGAAATCAAATAACATAATTTAAGTATTTACTTAAATCTAACTTTGAGTACTAAAAACATTAGCTTTTTTTAGATACTAATTTACTCAAAGGATATTAGTATATTATTCTAGAGCATCCATTTCTTATCTTATCGGTTCTATATTAGGTAAAAAGAAAATAATAATAATAAAATATATTTTTCTCTTTCTAAATCAACATAAAATAAATGAATTATTAGAACTTCATGCTAATAAAACATTCCATTCACATTATTTTACAAAGTTATATATTTGGTTTATAATATTTTTATGTATACCTTAATAAGGTCACCTGATTGCAATTCTCATATCTGACTTTAAGTCATTTTTATCACATTAGTACCATTTGTATATTAGTAGCATGAACTAAATCACATTACCATATTTATATATACATATCACATAAGTGTCATTTCTCATAGTATCTCAATCTCAATTTAGCCACAATACAAGGTAATCAATTCATTATCACAATAATTTTCATTCATAATACCATAACTTCAAATACATTCAAATTTGAATACAAGCACACCTAATTGTTAAATAGTAGTTCTACACTTCTCATGTGTGGTCACAAGTCAAGCACAATCATAATCATAATCATAATTTCAATTAAAGCATACATTTTTTACAATGAAGGAATAACCTATACAATGTTGTCATCGCATTATTTGCAAAAGGTTAATTAATAATAATTAACAAGAAATAAATGATGTTTTGAAAGCACCATTATACACCATAATCTTTATTATAATAGGAAGCAACTAAGTTCATAAGTCTTTCATACTTATTCATATTGAGGTATACATTTACCCATATTCGATCCCTTAATCTTACCATGTATTACCCTAGTATACAAAACGAGTAGAGTATAGAGAAATTAAGTAGAAAGATTCCTAAGATAGATATACACTTAACGAGGAATGTCCATTTTCCCTAAAGATCCTAAAGTATTCCATTTTCATCTCTTTTCCATTTTTCTTACTTCACAATTCATAAGAACAATTTATAAACATTAATATTACTCATTTCGTAATCATCCCATTATATACTTATCATATAAATATCATAAACTATTTATCTTTGATGTTTAAAGATTAAACACTAAATGTTAGACCCTTATAAATTATGAAAACACAAAATAGGATGGGTATGGTTGACTATAAGGTCATCATAATTATGACTTTTTAAATAATGTCTTATGAATGATTTAAAATCATGAATAGATTGTTTGTAAAACTTATTTCATGTGAAAATAGATTCAATTAGCTTTCAATAGACTACTCACTCACCCAAATTGATCAAGATTTGAAAGTGTTATGCCTTTTTGAAAATAAACATAAAAAGTTCATTTTTGAAATCCTAAGTTTTTAACCTCTATCTATTATTTTGATGATATCTTTTGATATGAAACTAATTTTATTTGAAAATAGACTCAATTACTTTTAAAATGATAGGTGGTTTATTTAAAACAGATATAAGATAAAGGAATTATACCCTTTCAAAGTCGACATAACATTCTAGGCTTGGTGAATCAATTCACCAATTGATTCACCTATGCTAGTTTTGCCTTTGAACCCTTGAAATTAATTAGTTACTCGATTCTAAAGCCCATCTTTATCTCTAGACCCTTGGAATCAATTCACCAATCAATTCACATATGAAAATCCTAATTTTCTATGAAAATTTCACTGTACATTCGACTATAAACACCCTCTAAACACATATATTAAACACAAATCTCAGTATAATTATCAATATACTTATCTAACATATTATATTACCTTTCTTTAATATTTATTACTTTCATCATATCAAAATAAATCATATCTAAGCAAAATTACAAAATAACCCATATTTCATCAATATCATCATATAACTATAAAATTCATAGATTTAGTTAGATTATCCATTCACATTGTATAAAAGAGGATGTTAAAAGGCTAGTTTGAAGATCTCTCAAATTTAATCATGATAAAATGCATGGGTTCTATAGTTGGGGCTTAAAATACCTAATGAAATCAAATAAATCCCAAATTCTTAGTCAACCAAAAAGAAATAGGAGAGATTTTTTATGAAAGTAATGTTCTTACCTCATCAGATGAATAAATTAAGAAGATTTGAAGTCCCCTTACTTGATTAGAAAGACTGTGTAGAGAGAAAGTTAAGAAAGATGAAAGAATTAGAAAGATGAAGAGAAATAAGGGAAATAAGGCTTGAGGCTGAAATAAGGGATAATAAGGCCTCAAGGGCATTTTTAGAAAAGTGCTCCTAAACCTCCTCCATATTCTCATATTCTAAAATTTTATTAACTCTATTTTATCCCATATTTTACATATAAGATTCTTAACTCTATTGAATTTACCGATTACCTCAAGTATTCTTTTTTATAAAATAATTTCAAATTTGCCATAATTTAAGGAGAGTGTAACAAGAAAACCTTTTTTTGCTATTTTTTCATTCAAATCCCTAATAGCTTTCAAATTTTTCTTACTCAAACTTTTTGCAATTTCTTACTTTCATAATTTTCTTATATTTTAAACATAATATCATTATAAATTGATAGATCAATTTTTATCGAGAGTTGGTATCACTTTCTAATTACTTCTATCAATGTTAAAAAGTTAAAGAATAATATAATTAAATAATTACATTCATAATGAAATTTTTAATTTATTTTTGTTAATGAATATTATAAAAAAGGAGAAGTGATTCTTTAATACTTATTGTAGAATACCTCTTGAATTTTAGCAAATGTGAAAAAATATTTATTGTCATCTTCGTTTCATGAATTCTAAGATTAGGATTTATAAAGTTGAATCACCTATTACAAACCCTTCAATTCCATATTCTCTTTCGCTTTATCCTCTATTTTCTTTCAATGTGGTTTGAACATATTAAAGTTGTAATTTTACTTATGCATTCTTTGCATATTTTTTTTGTTCTCGGTCGAGTTCATTAAAATAGTATAATGTGATGATTGTTTACAGGATTTTAAGATGCAATAAGATAATTGATGGAGAAAATAATGGAAAATGCTTAAGAAAAATGAAGAGGGTATGTTAAAGTAATGATGACTTTTCAATTCTTTAGTATAAATTCCTAGGACATTAATGAGAAAAAAATAAGGTTTTAATCAAGATCGCTTGAGCTCAAATATAATTACATTGATAATTAGTTGAAAAAGAATCTTAATACCAATAGTATTATTCAATATTGAATTAATCAATAGTAATATAGAGATTTTTGGTGCAAGTAACCAAATCAAAAGCTTACATACAAATCATTTTCTTTAACTCCATGGTTAACAAAATACATTTTATGCTCATGAATTAGTTTAGAATAGAAGTAACCATTTTTGCTTCTAAACCATTTGAGGGGACATATCTATCTTTAACTAGCAAAACCATTTCAATATTTATACAAGGAAAGATAATAAAAAGAAAGGCTTAAATTAGTGAGTGAACTTTCAAATACTTTTTTATTTGAAATTATAGATTTGGAAAAAAATTTAGGTGTTGTTATGATTTGAATGAAAAGTAACAAAAAGGGGCTTTCTACATAATGTGTATAGTTTGAGCTTTTAATTACATATTTTTAAATGTTTAGGTGGTTTTTTTTGCACATAAGATATAGTATAGCATTTTGTATATTTTAACCTTTACTAAAATTAGATTGCTAACCTCACGATTTTCTTTTCCTTGTAATTAAATGAGTAAAAAGTTAGTAATGGGGTTAGGAGATGTGGTTTAACTTTATTAATTCTTTTATATATAATTTTAAGGTTAAATATAATGCTTTTTTCTATTTGGCTTTTGATAATAATATTTAATAATTTTTTTAACTTTTAAAAATTATAGAGCATATGCAACAATTAATAAAATTAAATATTTTTTAGTTTTTTTACTTGTAAAGAGAAATTATCATGTTTATAGTGAAAATTGAAAAATAGAGAAGAAAGGTGCAAATACAGATAGAAGAAAAAATAAGGGCTTAGTAATCTTAAATTACAAAAACTGTGGTTGAAAAAATTGGCATTATATATGCAACTCTAGTGGTACTTTAATCCTAGGTTACATACATTATTACAGGGTGGATTTGATTCATTTTGGAAGGATACAAAATTATAATACAAGACTAACCTTAGTAACTAGGTTTTCAAATTTCTATATTTCTATTAAAATATTTCATATTGTATTTTGTAGAATCAATGGCTTTTTAACCAAAATAATCTTGATTCTTACTTTACCTACATTTTGAAATTCATTCTTAAAATATATCTTTTTTCATTATACAACACTAAAAAATGCTTATATTGCACATATAGTGACCAAGAAAAGCCTATGTGACAATTCTATAACCAATAGTGGTGACATCAATCTAGCAAAATCCTACCACTTGTTGTATTGTTATAAAAACAATAAATATATATATTTGTAATATGAATAATAATAAAGAATGTAATATTTAAATATAATATATGCTTATAGTTTCAATAAAATAATATATGCATGATAATTATAAAATATCTTACAATTTTGGTAAAGTTTTCTTATAATAAATGTAATTTTTACAACTAAGCTTAAAAAAGTTGTTTGTGTAGTGGATAAGCTAATAATAGGAGTTAGCATAATATAAATATGCAGTGATAGACACTTAAATTTATATAAGACCTAATTTAAATTGTTATTTCCATAAAACATAAAACCTAATAAATTATGTTAATCCATAATATTATTATAATATTCTCCTACTTGAACAGCATAATTTACGTTTTTATAGAAAAATAAACACAATAAATGGGTGTAATATCTAAATTTAATGCAAACATTACTCACTTGTTATATAGCCATATTTGGAATTTGTCTATTTATAGTATAAAGTGTTAAGAAAAGGCCCACTTATGATTTTCACGCATAACACATTGCCCACTTGTACTTGCTTCCTATCCAAATGTAATAAAATCTAGCATATATCTTTCATTTACTCTTCCTTATTATCTATTATACTGAATTGAAGCTTAAAAAATCTAATTTATGCTATCTTTTCCTCCATCTTCCCTTTAATCTCAAACATTAAAAACCCTAATCTCATAAGAGTAAATTAGGAATAAAAAGTGAAATTAAGGCTCTATTTTTTCAAGATAATTTTCATAGAAAAATCTAACCTCCTTGTATATAAATAATGAAGTATCATACACATTTATATTTTGTGATTAAAAAAATAATACCTAAAAATATGATAATGAAAGAAAATAATTTCCTCTTTGAAAAAAAAAGTTGTCTTCCACTAAATTTCTTAAATTTAACATTGGGCATATAAACTATTTCCCATTATCTTAATATTTTATAATTATTCATATAAAATATTTTTTTTACAAAAATAAATGGAGCCTAAAGACAAATTATGGTAAAATTATGTCAAATTAAGCATAATAAATGAGTATATGAGTTGCATATATACAATAAATTTTTATTGTCAAAAAGGCATATTTGGTCCCCTTTTGAATCTTGTCCCCTTAAGTTTTATTTAGAGCAAATTTATCATCTAACTTTTCAAAGAAAGTGCAATATTACTTAGTTAACTAACATTATAAGTTTTATTCTTTTTTTATAATACATGGTAATCAACTTAGCATCCTATGTGTTATATGTAAATTATTTTTTAATATTCTTTTGACAAAAAGCCATTTTTGGCTTATTAACTTTTCCTGAAATTTTAAATTTATTCCTTAAGTTTTATTTAAATCAAATTTTATTTTTTAACTTTCCAAAAATATGATCACTACTATGTAAGAAAAAATGATTGTTGACTTCCATTATAATTAACCAATATAAATAATAATAAAAATTAAGTAATAATTTAAAGAATTCTAAAAATAGATTATTTTTATATTTACTAATTATTGTATTCATTAAAATAGTTGATAAGGACTTAGAACAAGTATGTGATAAGCACAACATAGAAGCAATGAATATTAATAAATAGAGCTTTGGAATTTGAAAATGTATTTTTGCAACAACACACACTTGTTTTGAATCTTTAGCAACTATTTTAATAAGTATGATAATTTGTAAATATAAAAGTAATTCATATTTATAGGTTTTCAAATTATTATTTAGATTTGTGTGGTATTTGAATTGGTTAATTGCAATGCAAGTCATTCTATTATAATCTCATTTTGTCTTTACATAAAAGTGATTTTATTTTTGGAAAGCTAAGGATAAATTTGGATTAAATAAGATTTTAAAGACAAAATTGAAGCTTTAGTGAAAGTTAGGGAATTAAAAGTGGTTTTTATCAAAAGAATATTAAAATATAATTTATACATACCAAGTAAGATGCGAAGTTGGATACCATGTAAGTGTCTCCATTAAAAGACCTAATAACACTAGCCAATTGTGTGACATTGCACATTTTTTAAAAGTTAAAGGGTTAATTTGTTTTAAATAAAATTTGGGAGATAGAATTGAAATTTTAATGAAAGTAAGAGAATTAAATATGTCTTTTTTTTAATTTTTTATTAGATTTGGATCCAATCAAAACACAAGTGGGTCAAGTGTTAATTGTGCAAAGGATATAAAAGGTTTTTTTTTTTTGACATTTTATACCATACATTGAAAGATTATAATAGGAATATGCAATAAATGAGTAAAGTGTATTTTTCTTAAAATATTAAACTCCAAATATTTTTTCACAACAAAAGGTCACATTCCATTAAAAATATATAATTTTATTTTAATTTTTTTTCATTTTTCTTTTATTAAGAATTTCATAATTATTTCAAATAATGTCAATATTAATAGAATATGTCCATTAATTATATAATTTGTAAAATATTGATCGAATATGTTGTTAATTTTATTTCCATGTATCCATCGTTTCTATTCTTTTCTACTCATATTCTTTTTAATAATTTTGTTAACAATTTACAATTCCTTTTTTTTAAATTTCTTATATTTAATATATTTTTATTTTAATCTTCTCATGCTTAGCATGACACTATACTAATTAACTAAACATTATCAAAGTTTTAATATATTACATAATTATCATGCACATAATAAATTATTACATCTTTATTATGTTTAAATATTTCAATTTTTATTATTATCTATCATTATTACAGAATTATAATTATATGATAATTGATAGACGCCGGTTATAAGAAAAATTGACATGAATATTAATGTAGTAGATTTTTTTATAATTATTAGGATAAATAAGATGATGTTTAAACTAAAAATCAATGTCTATAGTTAGGTAGTAACACTATTAAAATTTTTATGTGAACTTAAGGTGACAGTTAAATAAAAAGCTAACATCATTGTCATAGTCAAAATGTTTGAAAATGAAAGAGATATTACACCATTGGCCATATTTACATTCGATGTCATAAGTGAATGAGAATTGTTATATTTAAAAGGTTAAAAGAATTTAAGATATTAGATTTTAAAGCAATCTATTTTGAAATTGATTACTTTATGGTATTTTTTGTAAATATCATCTTAACTTTATATATTTATTTTCTATCAATTCAATGTTATTTATTAAAGATGTTTGTTTTCCTACTAAAAAATCAATTTTATTATTTTTTCTACATAAGTTACATGTTTTCTCTTCTATCTCCAATCACTTTTACTTTGTGAAATTCACTTCTTTAACATCATCTCCACCATTAAAATTTCTTTTGCAAGTCCCAAACCATCATCATGTTTGTTTTGCACTTGGAATTTGTTTTATGATTGTTTTAGTCATCAATAAATTTTGTTAGGTACATTTTTCTCTCTTATTTTTATTATATTTTTGCACATTAAGTGATTAAACCTAACTCTATCTAGTTAGGATGTTCATGTGTTTGTATAGTGACATTATGAAAGCCTCATTCATTGCTAAGTTTAGAATTATACTATATGTTATGTTTAATGAAACTTTTAAGGTTTAATTGCACTGAGGTTATATAGTTGTGGTATGCTCTATTTTATTGTAATGTTCTTACCATTTTTATTTATTACTTTTACCATTATATGCTATCGTGTCTTTTTTAGTCATCATATTTATCATATATTTCAATGATTTAAATTTATTTTATAGCTATGTAAATTAATCGAGAAATCTATCATGACTAATATAATCTTAATTTAGTTACTTGTCATGTAAGTTATATATATTTTCATGAAAGTTAATGTTATATTTATTTTGAGGACTAATCTTATATTTACTACTTTGTTCATTATTTAATAATTTTAATTATAACTTTAATTCATATACATGATTGACATTATTTTTTTGACAAATCCAAAAAATTAATACTTTTTAAAAGGTAACTTCCCCTATTAAAAGAAATAGAAAGGGTCCTATTACCTTGAAAGGCATTATTATAGCATGGACTAGGGGTAAGAAATTACCTATTAAGTTCAATGAGAAATGATAGTCGAATAAAGAAAATGTTGACAAATTTGTCAATTTTGTTGAAGTGATTGTACGATTTAAAGTATCAATAACTATTCTTTATTGGAAGAAAATAACCAAAGGATTGAAAAACAACATTGAGGCGAAGATCTTGATATGTACATTTGATTTGGAAAGAATTGTGCTATACATATGAAAACTATGTTTGTAGCATACTTATATATAATTTGATCTTTCATTTTTTTTTAAAATTCCTTTAATATTCCAAGTGACATGTTGATATGTGTAAAGTGCTATATAAAGTGGCAATCGTGTAAAGAGACTTCAAGTTAACTTTAAGGTGGGAATATATTAATCTTAAAATTGCAACAAAAATTGACCTGACGTATCAATGGAATTACCTCAACTAAGAATTATGGGAGAAGTTTTAAAAGCAATGTGAAGACAATTAGTTCAAGGTAAAATTTTTACCTTTTACTATTTAGTTCATTTCAATGTCTTATTTGTATACCATTTATACTAGTGAATTAATATGTCTTTTGGTTAATGGATGTTACATGTGTCTAATTAGGAGAAATAAAGGAAAAATACATATCTATACTAGCTCTCTTAGGGAGGTTACAAGAAACTAGAAAAGTAATGAATAACTGTAGCTGTACTCTAGAAAAAATGGAGGATTTAAAGGAAATAATTTGTTTAGTTTTTATTTCTATTCTTGCAATTTAGTTTTTAATTTTATTATCTACCATATCTTGTTGCCTTTCATTATGATAAAGCTTTTATATGTTTGTACAAGTAAAAAATTTAATTTCATTCATCTTTTTCATTTTTCAATCATATTACCTACTATTTATTTATATAAAATGTATACCATCATTTTTGCAAAATTTAATAAATGCTCATTAAATTTGTAGGGATTGGATTCAATCATACTTTTCTAGGGGGTGCTAACTCACATGTTGAGTAATAAATATTAAGACAATATTTAGCATATCACCTATTTATAATTAGAGTATTTGCTATAACTTCCTTTAATTTTCAACTTTTTCTTATAAGATTTATTGTTTAAAATAGATAACATTAGGATTTTGTTGTTATTTGTAGTTTCATATTTAGAAGGTTGAATATAAAGGACATAATGATGACAATTCGAGAAGAGGTATTGGTGGAAAGGGTTAAGGTTGAGAGTCAGGAATTAGGACAAAGGGAGTAGGGTAGGAATAAATGGGATAAATTAAGTGAAGTTATGATATACCTTGTTAGTTATTAATATAAATGGAAATGGTATATTAAAATTAGATGAAGTTATTTACAAATAATTGACATTGAAAGTTCTTTCCCATGCCTCTAGTGTAAGATAAGATGTTGGGTTTCTTATATCATAATCAACGATGTTGTAATGTTTTATGATTGTTTTGAAACCAATGTGAAATATTATTTACAATGATACTCAATTATATATTGGTCATTTTTTGATGTATAATCCTTAAACACCTAACATCTATCAACTATTTTATAATATTACATATTACATATATGTATATTTATTATTTTTATCAATACTATTGTAAAAGTGATTATGGACTCTTAAACTCCACTTTTCAATTTCCTAAAAACTTTTGCTTAAATTTTTATAAAATTTAAAAAATATAGGATAAAAATGTAATTTTTTATTCATTTTAAATGATGGTTACAAAACTCCTCTTCTCTCATATTTTTTACTCTAAAAACTTCTCTTTATCTCTTTTTTGGTAAATTGAAAACTTCTCCTTTTTTTCCCATCTATTAAATCCACTTCAAACTAATCCTATGTTTTCTTTATTTTTATTGTCTAAAAGAAAAGGATAAATATGTAAGGTTTTTTATATCCAATTAAATATTAGTTAAAATAAAGATAAGTAACTCTAAAGATAGCTAAAAAGTTTATTAAAAATATTATAATTGTATAAATCATTATATTAATTATTTTACATTTATTCTAATAATTTTTTTGATAAATGATGCATAAAATAGAATGACAAAGGATTTTTATTTTTTTAACACTGTGTGCAAAATAATACATAAGATGTACTTAAAAGATACTTTTTTATCTATACTATTATAAAAGCAATTTTGAACCTGTAGATTCCACTTTTTGATTTCTTAAAAATCCCCACTTAAATTTTAAAAATATAGAATAAAAATATAATTTTCTCATTCATTTTAATTAGTGGTTACAAAACTTACCATCTTTAAGTTTTTTACTCTAAAAACTTCTCTCTCTTTTTGTAAATTGAAAACTTATCTTTATTTCTATCTTTTAAAACCACTTCAAACTAATCCTATGCTTTCTTTATTTTTATTGGCCAAAAGAAAGGGATAAATATGTAAGGTTTTACATATTCAATTAAATATTAGTTCAAATAAAAATAAGTAACTCTAAAGATAGCTAAAAAGTTTATTAAAAATATTATAATTGTATAAATCATTATAATAATAATTTTACATTTTTTGATAATTTTTAATAAATGATAAATAAAATAGAAAGGTGAAGGATTTTTATTTTTTTTCAATATTGTATGCAAAATAATACATAACAACATGTATTCAAGGATTTTTTTTTCATTTAAAGAAACTATATACTTTAATTAAAATATTTTATTTTCCTAAGAATGAATGAGTTCCACAACACAAGACTATCATCCAATGTTTTGAATGCTTTTGCTAAGAACTACATTATTTCTGCAGTAAAGTCTATAATTATGAATTAAATTTTGATTAACATATTTCTACTAAATAAATTGTACATATGCTCACGTGATTTGTAATAAAATTTAATCTTAATAATTTAATTTATTGCAACTCAATCATGATTTTTCCTTCATTACTTGATGAAAATGAAAACCAATAATTGAGATTTAATGTTCTTTTATTTTTTTCATACAAATAATCTAAACTACTAAATAATACATTTATTTTTGGCATAAGACATGAATTTTTAGTGTGTTTCATTTCATGCTTATTAAACGCTACTTTTTTTATATATTTCACGTTTAATATTAATGGTGATACATCATTGGCCTCTTTTTTATACAGTGCTATCTCAATTAGTACTTGCAATAAACCCAAACCTCATCATAGTTGTTTCTTTAATTCTTTTAACACTTTCAATTATTTGAGTGAGACTTTTATGTAGTGAAAGATGATTTAGACATTGAAGTGATAGATCATTATGACCTAAATGAAATACTGATAAAAAATGTGAATCATTATATAGTAATTACATAACATTATGTTTTATTTTTAGTTTGTATTTTTACTTATCACATACTAATGTATGTCTACAGGTTATATTAGTATAGATATGTATGCATCAATTGCTTTAATTTTATATAAGATTCATGTATCTAATTTACATTGACACTATTATCATATCTAGGTAATAAAGGTATACGTAAGAGGCTTGGTACATTAGTAAGTAATATGCAACTCAATTACTAGTTTATTATTCATAAAATGCAATTTGCATAGTTAAAGATACTGCATGTGGAAAAATATGATAAAATTACTATATTAATTGGTTTGTATTCATAAATGTATTTTTTAACATCATAATATGATAAGATGTGATAAGCATGGCCATATAACACGATAAACTAATAATATACATAAGTTTTCATCTTATATTATCCAAAACCATAACAAATGAAAAAGGGATATTTTATATTCAAATAAAAACTTAGTTTGGGTATCAAAATTCTATTTTTAATTTAATTATGAAATATGTTTCTTTGTTTAACTTAAAAATAAGGTTATGATATACAATAATTTACAATCTATATTATTTAACTAGATAGTTATCTGTGCATTGCACGGATAAATATTTATTTTAATAATGTAATAATATTATTATATATTAATCATTAATAAAGAGTATTAGATTAAAAATTTGATTAATATATACCTAACAACTTTAAAAAAAAGTCATCTCTCCATTAATTTTTCTCAATATTTAAGTAGATAATTGATTTTAAATTCAAATATCATATTAATTAGATATTATTTTTCAATATAATCGTTATTATTAGTATTAATATTTAATAACATAATTTACGATAAGATTAATTTTTTTGTAATGCAATATATTTTTATTTACCATATTACAACATAAAATAAATTTTTAAAAATAATAATTTTATACTATGGACAAATATTTGTTTTAATAGTATAATATTATAATTACATATTAATTATTTATAAACATGATTAGATGAAAATTTGAGAACTAAAAAAAAGTCATTTCTTTGCTCATTTTGCTCAATATTTAAGTAAATAATTAATTTTAAATTTATTTTATAAAAAATTAATTTTAAATTCAAAAATTATATTAAATGGATACTATTTTTCAAGATAATTATTATCATTAATATTAATATTTAATAACATAATTTATAGTAAAAATAGATTTTTTTTGAAATGGCAACGTAATTTTTTTATCATATTACAGCATAAAACAAACTTTTAAAAGTAATAATTTTATATTACAAAAAAATTCATTAAAATTCATAAATTTTATTTATGATATTTAATATTTAATATTTTTTTAATTCACATAGAAAAGAGGAATAACTCTTAACTAAAAAATACCAATGACTAACTTATATTTAGTATTTTTTAAAAGTTGCATTATAATAAAAAAAATTTCTTGAAATATAGTCGCAAATACAAAATAGTAAACAAATGAAAAGTGTACAGTGGGTAATGAATCCTTAGAAGAAGAATTAATTTACTCCTAGTCGAAGTTTAAGAAAAATGTGTTAAGGACACAGAGGAAAAAAATAAAGATAAAGATATTAAATTCAAGCTTTTTTTAATGAGTGCAAATAAGATTATTCATTTGTTTATGGAAGCAAAATGTGATTTTATCAAATAAAGATGAAGGTAAAGTATATTATAAATGAAAATTTATAAATTTTAAATTAAATGTAAAATGAGATGAAAAAAAGGATAAAAAAATTTCTAATCAAATGAAAATAAAAAATAGAAAATTTTCAAATAAAATTAGATGAAGTTAGAAATAAAATGACTTTCAAATTTTAAAATAGAAAATGCTATAATTATTAATCTTAATATTTTTATAAAAATTTAACTTAATAAAAAATGACCTATTCATATATATTGTTAACTACAAATTTGTAATTTTATAACTAATAGATTATATATTTATGTGGTAGCATTTCCCTTCCCCTCCTTCAATAGTTTCCTTTAAAATTATGCAAAATTATAATATTCCTATTAAACTGTGTAAAATAGTTAAATTATATAAAACATATATAATTTTTCATTTTTACATATCAAGAATTCATTAGGCAAATGAACTAATTAAGCTATAAATTTTTCTATTGAAATGTGAAAATTCAATGAAATGGAGCACTCATAATAAAAAAAAGATAATCAAATTTTAATAATAATATAAAAAAGAAATAAAAGAAATCATTGAAAGAAATTTATATGATAGGAATTGTGGATTGAATAAGTGCAAAAGGTCTAAAGTAATGAAAGAGAATGCTTATAATATTAAAGATGAAGATAAAAACTCTTATATTAAAGAAGATGATGATTTTGAAGTGATTGAAGTTGGAGATAGAGAAAGAAATAAATATAATTTAGAGAGTTTTTTGTGAGAATAAAATAATTTTTATAAGAATGAAATAATTAGATAGTTTTGAACTTATATATATTGAAAATAATGATGAAAACTCCCATCTTAAATAAAATAATAGTTTTAAAGTGATTGAAAGTAGAGAAAAAAATGTAAAATATAAACGTAATCTGCAAAGATTTTTTATGAAAATGAAATAAATAAATAGTGATAAATTTCAGTAATAAATAGATATTCAAATTTAAATTTTTATTAAAAATTGATTTAATACTATAAGGATAAATAAAAAGAGCAATTAGTAACTTTATATTTATTGCCTATTGTTTGTGACTGATAAATGCAAGAAAATTATTTTTTATTCATATTTACCTTTTAGATAGAGAAGAAATAATAAATTAACTTTTCATTAAAAAATAATAAATTGACATTGAAGAATTATAAGAATAACACTTGTTATAATAAGAGATAAGAAATATTATGACTAATATATAATATAAAAATACTAGAGCAAATAAAATATGAATGATATCAATTCAGTAAAACTTATGCATACTAGCTTTAGTAATTCATTGTTAGTGCAATTTTCTTTTAAAAACTACTATGCACAAATTTTGTGCGTAAAATATTAATTTTTGTAAATTTTTTATAGATTTAAAGATTGTAAAGGCTTAGTTAAATGAATCAAAATACCACTTTGCTCACCATAAAACATACAAATCAATTGAAAATTGAATTTTAAGGGCCCAATAAATATATTTCAATCTCACAATATCAAATGTTACATTTTAAATTCTATAATTTCTAATTTGTGAATTCTGCAATCTAAATTTTAGGTAGGATAAATATAAGTAGAGGCTTATATAGATACAAAAATATAAATACTATATTGTAAATATTAAAAATATTTAATTTTCAATTTTATTATTTTTAACCATTGCAATACCAAACTCCCAAAACACACAGATCTCTAAACTGACCTAAATTTAAATTGCATTTCTTAAAATCTTAAGGTTATAATATCCATTATTAAAAAAAGAAAGTTATTTCTTAAAGGTAAATTAATAACCTCATTATGTAACCCTCTATAATTGTCTCTATTAATTCTCAAGCCATAAAGTTTTCTTTGATCTATATTTCTTAGAAACTTAATGACATATATAATGTACATTAAAAAAAAAAAAAGAAACAAACAACATGTTTTTCTTAAGCAGAATTAACACACACGTCTTATAACTATTCTCTTGATTTTTCTCAACCTATAAAGGAGAAGGATAATGTCAAGTTATATTCTTTTTCATCCAATTTTTAGCGTTAGTACCGTATCTAAGATTATCCTGAGCAAATGACTAATATTTTTTTTATGGTATACATTTATTTGAATATAAAAAATGTTTTTGAGCACGTGCGGAGCACATGTGATAAGGCTAGTAACCATGACTTCTTTTGGGGTATAAATACAATGTTAATGATTATTTGTTATCAATATTTAAAAAATTAGACCAATTGTTGAGCTAGTTATTAAGTCGAGAATGAAAGTAGTTTAGAGTTTAATGATTTGATTAGAGTGGAATTAGAGTTGAATTTGACTTATAATATAAATTAAAAATTATAATATATTACAATTAAAAATAAATAAATTATCACATAAGTTAAAATTTATGTATATAAAGTATCAAAATAACTTAAACATTATCAAGTAATTTCATATTTTTATAAACACATAATTCAAATTATCACAAAAAAATTAATATTAAATTTAATTTTCTTGTCACATGACTTTCATTTATAAAGATGAGATAATGTTTTAATATTTATGACATTAACTTTTAAACATACACATATGTATATTATATTATATAAAAATAATGTTATTTTTTGTAAATATTAGTAATTTTTAAAACTCATTGAATTATGTGAATCATAATTAATTTGCATGATTTAACCGGTTTATCATCAATTTATCAATTTTCCAATTAATTTTTTAAAGATTGATTTCAAATGTTAATTGGATTAAATACATGGTAGATTTACAATTTTTTTAAAATAGAATTGATTAATGTAGTCTAATTTTTTTCTTGCTTCAAATGTAGTGTAATTTTTCAATCATTATTTGTTGTACATTTGCTCTAATTAAGTAAATTTATTTTTTATATTTATATATAATATAAATTTATACATAAAAAATATATTAATCAATTCGAGAATTCAATTTCACCAATTGAATTAATTGGGTAAACTATACATAACCCGTTTATGTTTGTCATGATGTGTGATCTACTCTTATAGTATTAAAATATGCTACTTACTCTTCTATACTTATTTTGTGGTGCACATAGTTAATTTTCTATTTAATATTCCAACGAAATCAATATGATATTCTTATGTAATTAAGTAGGAGTGGAATTTTTAACTCATTTGACCCAACTTGGTTGATAATACTCAAAATTGGTTGGCTAAAGACAGATTTTCACAAACATGCAGTTAAGAATAGGTAGAAAATCTTGTGAAAAAAATGGTTTAGTTAATGTTAGGCTTGACTGCACTATCCAACCTAAACCAACATTCAATTGAAAAGCACTTTGATAGGCTACAAAATGATGTCATTTTGCTCACCCTAAAAGAATACTTTTTAGCTTCTGATGTTAACTAAATTGTAAAATCAATCATTCTCTTTTTTCCTCCCATTTTTAAATGATTAACCTTATCATTGGAGATTTATGCTAACAATTCCACCATCCATGTTACCTTTCCAACTTCATAGTTTTCCAATATAAGCACTTCAACACTTAAACATATGAATAATGCTACCCACTAGTAACCATTGCGACTGTGAAGATGTGTTTCCTTGCACTACTAGCAACGGTTATAGCTTTGAAGAGTAGGTGTTAGAGGCTTTGACATCTTAGTAGGCACTCGCTTTTTTCTTAAACTTGTTGATTGGGAAAAATTTTGATGAATATCTCTTTAATTCTGGTTGTGTGTTGAATTAGAGATTTTTGAGGGTTTCTTGGTTTCGATGATGGATGATTTTGTATTTCTACTTTAAGGTTTATTTGGTTTTGATTTTATTTACTAAGATAAGAGGAGATTTTAGTTATTCTACTTTGTTTATTTAGCAAATTGCATGATCTTGTGTTATTGTATTATGGAAATTTGTTGTGTTATACATAGCTGCATTTGTGACCCAATTTTATAGCATTCTAAAGCATAGAAGCAAGTTCTAATGACACGTATTTGGTTTTAGTCAAAATGGTCATTTTTCAATGGCTTAACATGATTGAATCCATTATGACTTAAAGGTAACAATGCTTTCAATTTGTATTAGTTTGGGCTACTTAATCTGTTGGGATGGGGCTAAATTTTTTAGCAATTAGTTAAGTTTGGTCAATTGAGCTAGTAGCTACTAATTAACCTAAATTGATTGAATGCTAACCCTATAACTCAGTTTCCTTCCAATATAAAAAGAGATTTATGCTAATTATGGAAAAGTTTCGTAACTTTCTTTGCCCCATTTATGACATTGAAAAATGAAAATTATGATTTATAGGCTATCTAAATAACCATAGGTTCTAATTTCACTTAGGCATTTATCTTTAAATAAAATAAATGTTACTTTATTTACCTCATTTGAAGCATTTTTAATCCAAAGAGAAACTTTTCTTGGCCTATATTTGATATTGGCAACTACTTCATAAATTATATTTCCATTGTTAAATTGTTATCTAATCATCATTAGCAATTGGTAGCAATAAAATAAAAAGAATTACTATATCACATAACATTTTTGTGAAAGCAATCACTTGATATTTATACATAAAAATTTTTCAATCATATCATGTATGACCAAATGTATCTAATTTCTCCCTAACACAAGGGATATAGTCCATTTTCTTTTATTAACACAAATAGGGTCCTCCAATTTTAGCTTAATTTTAGGTTTGAAACAATAAAAATATGTTCAATAATCAACTTGTATTTGCTGTGAGCTAAAACAAATTCAGGGTAAAAAAGTTAAATTGTTACATTAAAAAAAAGAAAAGTTAAATCATACCATTTAAGAATAAAAAACTCATAATGAAATTCCTTTTTTTTTTAATTTCAAATGAAATAATCAGGATTAAAAATTTTTATTTCAATGAAGGGGAAGTTTTGTAATGACAATAAAAATGATGAATAAATTAGAGGAGAATGTTGAGAGGTTTTTCTAAAATTAGCATTAATTTCATTTAATATTGAAGAGAAACTAAATTATGTGTATATTGATTCTATTGGAATATGAAATAAACAAATTAATGGATGATAATTATGCACACTATTAAATAGGTGTACAAGGGTAAGTAGTAAATTTTAATTTATAAGTAAATCATATATTATAAATAATACAAGAAGATTATGTATAATTTACTCGAATTAATTCAACTATCTTGCCGGATTGACGATGATCAGATTGAGTTTTAAATCATTGCTGTAATCCAAGTGGAAAGTCCAATGTCTTGCCCCAAAAGAGTTGTTTGTTTCTCCACCAATGTTGAATCAACATACAAACTGCCCCTCGTTACCCAGCCCAAAATACAAGTAGCTTGGACTGGAAGGGGAGAGATTGGTTTGGACTTTGGATGGTTGGAGTTGGAGCCAGACTAGAACCCAAACTGATTATAATGAAAATACTGAAACGATGCGTTTAAGAGAATTTTGGAGCGTGATCATGCATTTCCGTTCATGCTTCTGGCTTCCCTCTCCTACGCCAGTAAAGAGACGAGCACAATCCGAGGAGTCCCGCGCCATCACCGGCGGCTCCTGCCAGATTTCATCTTCTCTTGTTTCTCAGGTTGGACCATTCATTTTGTTCAATGTGTTACCTCAACTCAAATTTTCGCAACAGCTTTCATTTTATGCCAATATATTTGTGGAATTCTTGCTGCTTTCAACTTTATAGGATCTATTTTTGGGTTATATCATCAAGCTCTTGCTGTTGCTCTGAT
The DNA here is from genome assembly GCA_020226215.1 of Sindora glabra. Taxonomy (NCBI): domain Eukaryota; kingdom Viridiplantae; phylum Streptophyta; class Magnoliopsida; order Fabales; family Fabaceae; genus Sindora; species Sindora glabra. The sequence continues at coordinate 42,534,175 of CM035236.1, read as the reverse complement.
CATCCAGTTACTTGCCATCGGTTTATTTTGTTATCAACGTTGTTCGATTAATATAAATTGGGTTCGTCTGCTATGCTATTAGCTTCTGCAAGTTTTAATTTTGAAATTGTTGGATGTGGGATGATATTTTTGCAATCTTGCCTAATTTCCATTTTCGGTGAGTCCAGCCCTTCCTTTTGAATGTTTTAGTTTAGTGGATATGCTGTTAGTCGCATTTCCTTATTCCCGAAGTAAATTTATGTTGTTGAAGAGATGATTATTTCTCTTTACATTAGATATTAAATTTAATATTATATCATATAAATAATGCTGTGAGTGTATTTGACCACTTCTAATTTATGTGGCATTGAACCAGGCTGCTGTTTAGTGAGAAGGGAAAATTCAGAAAGGATTTGGACTGAAACCAAGTTGGTGGTGGGGGGAGTGTTGATTGGAAGACACTTACTTAGTGGTTGAAGACAAACAGCAAATGGGTACGACAGTCGTGAACAAGGAGAGTTTTCAAGGTACTAAAGGCAACAATAGTGGTGTTAGAATTGGTGTTAGCAGACGGTGGAAGCAAAGAGAGTTGTGGTTTCTAATAACTTATGCAATTATTTTCTACGTTGTCATCATACGTCGCTCGCTGCAACTCTCTCATGGTATACACTTATATCAGTATAAATTCCTTATTTTTTTTTCCCTAGTTTTTGCTGAGTTGTCTTATCACATGTATGCTTAATTGTTGAGCATATTCCTTTGCTTTGATTTTCGTAGATTACCACAACAGACTCTATAAATTGCATCCTGGATGGCTCATACCTCATCATCTCAATGTATGATCTCTCTCTCTCTAACTTTCTTATTATCAATAAACCACAGCAATGATTCCTTAAATTTGAGGAGCACTTACATATAAATTAAAATAGAAAGTAATAAATGGAAAAGCACATTGTCTATTGATCAACTTGCTCAATCAATATCCATGTGAGAGTGAGAAGGCAAATAAAGAATCCTCTTTGGGAGCATTTCTCATTGCTTCTACGTCTCTCTGTGCTACCTTTCTCTTTCTTTTAGCTTTTATTGTCAGAAGAGGTCCCCTTCCCTTCTCTTCCTTGTCTTGACCCAGTGGAAATTATTGGTTGACTACAGCTGAGGTGGTAGGCGTTGATCTGCTTCTTAACACCTTATTCCCCAGTCTATTCCCAGAAAAAGAAAAAGTCAGCTAATTTTGGTTAACACAAGTCTGGACAAAAAGCTTATCAACAGTGAGGTTGATTTTCCTGAAAGTTTGAACTGTTGCCGTCTTCTGTTTTCTAAATAGATCAATATACTATGTTACTGTTTCTCCAGAGTACATTGTGTCTGCCCCATGTTTTTCTATTGTATCTGGCTTGTATCATACTGTTTTTCTTTCAAATGTTCTTGCTTTCACATAGGTAGTTATTATGTGATACCAAATTACCTATGCTGGGTGAGAGTTTATTTCCATGCCTATATGCATAAACCAGGTTTAGTATGTATTGCATGAATCATTGGCTATATTAAACTTAATTTCTGATGTTTGTTTTATTTTTTATTGCTAATCAAGTGCACTCCCTTTTCTATTTTGGATAAAGGATGTTACAGATGCCCAGTGGAGGAACTTTCGAGGAAATATACCTGTTCTTACTCTTGTCTTTGGAATTTTTACTCTGCTAGCCCAAATGGCGAGGGTATTTTTTAATTTAAAAGCGAGGGGGATGTCCTTTGTTTGGCTTTTATTTTCTTTGACGTATCTATCATATCTGCATGGAGCATGGTATGGTTTATATTTATTGTTTTGCTTTTACTATTTTCCATGTGACTATTGAGAAGCAACATTCTTTACCATTTTAACTTTTTGTATTTCTCTGTTTGCAGCATCATATTTGTGCTATCGATTGCTACAGTCAATTTTCTACTAGTAAGGGTGAGTGCAATTGCAATATTTGTAGCAGATGCATGTAATATCATTATTGTTGCTTGAATTAGCATTGCTGTGGGTCCATTACATGTAATATTGTGTTTCTTGCACTTTGAGACTTGTGCGAACTTTAACAGAATGCTTGATGAGGAAACTCTGGATATTGACTATTCATTTTCTTAACATAAGAATCTAAATTACTATAGAAAATTGCTGTGGGTCCTTTACATGTAATATTGTGTTTCTTGCACTTTGAAACTTGTGCAAACTTAAACAGAATGCTTGATGAGGAAACTTTGGACATTGACTATTCATTTTCTTAGCATAAGAATCTATATTACTATAGAAAGGGAATTCACTCCCTTTGGTGTAACTTACTACTTGATGTTTTCCTCAATAGCCCAATATCCATCCTGTATTTACAATTATTAAGAAAGGAGTATAAACATGGCATTCCAAACACGACTCACACTTGTATTCCTAAAAAGAAAAGGATACATTTACAATTTTGCTCTCAATTTTAAAATTGTAGTAAAAGTTATAAGTGAGGACTGAAATACACAGATGTCCTGTGTGAAGAAACCCTTTATATGTAGTAAAACTTAACTATATTTGGAGCTTGTTGCTATTTGGACAAGGTTAGGAAAATATGGAGCAAAACCAAAAGAAATAGCTTATCTGTTATCAGATAGTTTGTAGCACATGATCTCAAATGAGAGCTTCAAGTTCCTCAACTATCAAATTCTCATAAAATTGTTCCAGTTGGTTTAAAGCTTTCAAGAATATGTATAGACTGTTGATAGAGCCATCCAATATGAAGACAGAAATCACATTAAATGAAAATACTACTAAAGATCATAATTAAAGCCCAAAACAAAACAAAACTAACTCGAAAGCCTATCTAATATCTGTTTCTGACAAACGTAGAATTATCAAAAACAACTGTGTCAAAATATGTCAAAAGTGGAACAAGATCTATCCGCTGGGTGCTAAAGCTTCCAAGATAAGTTGCTGCGATCTGATTTAATTTAGGAATGACTTACTCAAATCTTGAAAAAGAAGGAAAAAAAAAAAAAAAACCTACACTACAAGTAATGCTTGATTTTTTGTTGCTGTCTTTTGCTGCCTACATTGAGGATTAAGACCAACTTTTGTGTAAAATAAATTTTAAGGTCATATAGTACTTCCTGAACCTTTTTTAGTTTTGAAGGCTAAGATTGAATGATGCAGACGCCAGATTTTTGTGGAGCAGGAAAATGCTTCTGGAAATATGGGTTTTTTTATCTCTAAATTTACAGCTCCAAAAGGGGTACAAAACAGGGGATCTCATTCAGTTTTCTAAGGTTCAGGGACTCTACTAGAGTTTGAGCTGGGTGTGGTTTTTGTTGGAAGCCTAATTATGAATCTTTGATGCTTTGACGAAACATTTTTGCATGTTCTAGGGCCTTGACATTTGTTGTCATCTTTCTAAATGAATTATTTGAACCCGTGTGTTGCATCATTTACATACCACCATATTTGTTATTAATGCTTCTCACATTGATTATATATGACTAAATTGATTTATGCAGATATTTGCACAAAAGAAGTACTTTTCACTTGTTGTTTGGGGTTACAACTTATTTTTTCTTCTCTGTAATCGTGTTTATGAAGGATATTCATTCTCTATATTTGGGTAAGATGTGTAAGGTTGTTTATAAGTATTTTGTGGTCAAATTGATAGGTTGTATAGAAGTCATTATCCAAATTCCTAATGATGTTGTATTTGCATTACAGGAAACAGCTGACATTTTTGGATTATTATCGGGGTACCTTTAGGTGGCAAATTTGTTTCAACTTTGGTATATTCTTGTTATTTGTTTAAGTTTGAGTGAAATGTTTTTAGAGATCCTTGCATGTCTGTTCTAATATAGCTTCATAATCTTTTTGCTACTCTGGGTACTATCTGTGGTGCATACATCTCAACTTCTGCTACATCATCAAACTACTACATTTAAACTGGATTCAACTTTTACAATGTATTTGTTAAATAGTATTAAATATATGTTGAATAATGTTAAATAGTGTTAAATATATTGTAAATATATGCTAGTATTTAGGAATTAATTATAGGCTCAATTGTTGATGGCTTGTAAATAGTGATTAGCAGATTCTTAGGGATGTTGATTAGCATTGTATTTAAGGATATTGATTGTATTTACTACTATATAAAGAACCTAAGGGATGTAAATAGTGATTAGCAGATTCTTAGGGATGTTGATTAGCATTGTATTTAAGGATATTGATTGTATTTACTACTATATAAAGAACCTAAGGGATGTAAATAGTGATTAGCAGATTCTTAGGGATGTTGATTAGCATTGTATTTAAGGATATTAATTGTATTTACTACTATATAAAGAACCTAAGGGTGGAATGACTTGCCCAAACCATTCACAAATTTCAACTTGGTATTAGAGCTCTCTTCTTGAAGGGCTTTTGCTTCACCTTTAGCAAGTGTTCTCTAATCTGTCGTGTGTCAATTCTGGCATTGCCGTTCTTTGCAGTCTCTTCCTGTCTTATCTTGGCACCTTTATCTTTCTAGAAATATTCTTGTTCCTCCTTAGTCAGCATACTTTGTTTCCCTTTTCCTCACAAACAGCACCTTAACCAAACAGATTTTGTTAGAAATATTCTATATCCAATTTAACCAATTCCATCCACTACAAAACCTATTTTTTGTTATTTTCCCCTTCTTTTCGGCCTTATAGAACCTATTTCTGTTAAAAAAAAATGTCTACACCTAGCTCAAAAACCACAACCAATACAAACAGAACTCCTAAACCAATCTTCGGGCACATTAACAATTTGTGATGAAAAGTTGATTTGCAAAATTTATCCTTCTTGGTATGATTCCATTGAATTATGGTTCATGGTCAATGGAGTTATGGATTATTTAACTACATCTGCTGATCAGATTTCTGGACTAGAAAAAGAGAATTGGAAGAAAATTGATTCTCAGTTATGTGTATTATTGTGGCAATTTGTCATCCCAGAGTTGTTTATTTCCATCCTTGCAAAACATGTTATCTGTTTTGGGAACAAGCCTAACAGCTCTACACTAATGATATTCAAAGGTTACATAGCACAGCAAACAGCTTGGTGAATCTCAAGCAACCTGATCATGACATGTCTGCTTATTTGACAAAGGCCCAGGTAGTTGTATCTAAACGTAGCTGTTTTTCACAAGTGACATCAAAGATTTTGAAAGTAAGTTTGATCAACTTTGCATGGTATTTATCCTTTTGGAAATTCATTCAGATTATGACTTGATGCGTAATTGGATTTTAACCCATTCAAAAGTCCCTACGGTTAGGAATTTGATTTCATGATTACTTTACACACCTTCAAGTTCATGTAGTCTTGTGGACACCTTTGCTTTAATTTTGCAATCAAGTTCTTGTGGTCGAGGGGGAGGTTGTGGCAATAGAGGTGGATGTAGTATTAATGGCCATGATAGTGATTGCCCTTACTATGCCTATTGCAAGAAACTTGGAGACATGCATGATTGTTACTACACTCTGCATGGGTTTCCTGAAAAAGGTAACAAATTGGTCCATGTTGCACAATCTAAGGATGAAGAGAGAGACAAGTTCTCAATTTGATATGTTTTTGGATTCTGAGTGCATAGAGTTTCTCCAATTTAAGGCCTTTAAACAAACTCAACCATTAGCAACAATTGTAGCCCCAATTGGTAACTCTCTGGCTTGTATATCTCACACTTATTCACTTGATTCATGAATTTTAGATTGAAGAGCATCTGATCACAGAGTTGGTAATCAATCTCTTTTATATCATATTATGATTCTTGTCTCTTCTCATGTAATTACTTTAGCTTATGGTTCTTAGGCAACAGTAAAGACACTAGTCGAGCCAATTCCTTCAAAGCCTTTAAATTTTTTCTTTTTGGTACCTTTTTGTCCTCTTAATCTAATTTCCATAAGCCAGCTTACATACACACAAACACTTAATTGTTTAGTTTCCTTTAATGTTGACTCTTTCATAATATAGGATTGGGATACGGGGAAGATGATTGGTGTAGGATGTGAGTCACAAGGACTATACTATCTTCAACCAACTTCTTCAATAGCATGGTTTGCATCTGATGGTGCAAGATGTGAGTCACGAGGATTATACTATCTTCAACTAATTTATTTATTGGCATGCTCTACATTCAAGTCTCTTGAATTTCTTCATCAATGCTTTGGTCATCTGAGTTTTTCGAAGTTTCAGAAAATTGAGTCCTAGATTTTCTATTTTAGAGTCCTTAAATTGTGAGTCATGTTAACTTGGTAAGCATGTCTATTCATCTTTTTAAGAATGAGTCAATAAAAGAGTTGACTCCCCATTTTCTATCATCCATTTTGATATATGTGGCCCAAGTCAAGTCACTTTAGGATTTTCATACCTTGTTACTTTTATTGATGATTATTTAAGATACACTTGGTTATATTTGATGAAATATTGTTCAAAATTATTCTCTATTTTCATATTATTTTGTATTGAAATTAAAGATCAATTTGGCAAAACTATTCATATATTGTATAGTGACAATGCACGAGAATACTTAACTTTCTTTTCTTCCTATTTGTCCAAACATGGCATTTTACATCAATTTACTTGTCCTTATACTTAATAAAATGGAGTTGTTGAGCACAAAAATTGGCATTTAATAGAAACAAGTTACACTTTCCTTTTATATTATAATGTTCCTCTTTGATTTTTTTTCTTAAATAATCAAGTGCTGCACTATATTTTTTTCCTAATAAAACTCTTTACCCCATTCCTTTTTGTGTCTTTAGTTGTGTTTGCTTTCTTCATGATTTTTGTCTAAGTCTTGACAATATGTCTACTAGATCCATCAAGTGGATTTTTTTAGGGTATTCTTATCTTCAAAAGGGATACATGTGTTATTCTCCAAATTTAAATTGTTATTATGTCTCCACTAATGTCACTTTTTTTAAAACATCTCCATACTTTCCCACATTAGTTGAGTCCAATTCAGTGTTAGAGGTGCTTCTTATTCCTACCTTTTCATTTCTTGAGTCAACAAGTACCATACCATAGGAAGAACAGTGTACTTTCCTCACTTATCATCATTGTCCTCATAGTGCAAGCACTGAAGATGTCACTATTGGAGTTCTAAGTGATCCATTTCCTATTCAATTGACTTTACCTACCTCGGAACCCCTGCCTCTCCTAAAAGCCTTCCTATTGCCATTTGTAAAGGTAATTGTTTCACGCATAATCCACATCCCATTTATAATTTCTAGTTATCATCGCTTATTCTCACCCTATTTTAGTTGTGTCCACCTTATCTTTTGTGAGCATACAATACTTAGACACTTCATTGCTATGATTGATGAAATGATTGCTCTTGATTCTAGCAAGACATGGGACTTTGTTTAGCTCCTCCTTGACAAATCTATTGTTGGATATTTTTAGGCAGTCCTGAGGGTGAGGTTGATTGGTTAAAGGCTTGTCTTGCAACTAAAGACTACAACTAAATTTTTGGACTTGATTGTATAGACATTGTTTTTCCAGTTGCTAAAATTGCCTTAGTGCACCTCTCTTTCTCTCTATGGTCACCATTTGACAATGGCCCCTTCATCAAATGGATATTAAGTATACATTTCTTCATGGAGTATATATCGAGCAATCTTGTAGGTTTGTTGTTTAGGGGGAGTCAAGTCTAGTTTTTTGACTATGCAAATCTTTGTATGGATTAAAATAATCTCCTTATGCATGGTTTGGAAGATTTAGTCATGTCATTCATAAATTTAGGATGACATAGTAAGGTTGATCACTTGGTATTCTATCAACATTCCTCACCTAATTTTTGTATATTCTTGGTGATGTATGTGGATGATATAGTTATCATAGGAAATGATTAGTACGACATTGATTGGTTGAAGAAACATCTATTCCAACACTTCCAAACTAGGGATTTGGGTAATTTGTGGTATTTTCTTGGGATTGAAGTAGCTTGATCAAGAGATGGAATTGCTATTTCTTAAAGGAAGTACACCTTGGACATCTTAGAAGAAATAGGTTTGATGGATTGTAAACCTGTGGATCCTCCAATGGATCTGGAAGCTAAGGTTCTGCCAGATTAGGGGGAGTTGTATTACAACCCAAGATAGTATCAAAGACTTATTGGACAATTGAATTACTTTACAATTACCAGACCTAAAATTTCTTTTGTAGTTGGTGTTAGTCAATTTTTAAGTGCTCCTTGTAATGATCTATTGAGATTATGTGCATTTTAGGAAATTATCTTAGAATGATTCTAGTTTGATTTTTCAGTTTATTAAGTTGATTATCCTTTCCTTTCTAGTTTGATTAGAATCAGATTATATTAGAGCTCTCACATTAAGTGGCTCTGCTTCTGCAACTATTTTCTTTTATTGAGCTTTTGGCTTTTCATTTTTCTGCCCAAAAATTTTCTGAAATTATTCTTCAACACAACCCTGAAGTTCCTAGAATTATTCTTCTGCATCATCTCTCTCTAACTTTGAATCAAACCCAAGCACTCCCAGGCTACCAAATCAAACCCCACCACAGACCTAGACACTCTTCCATCTTAGAAACAATTCTACATCAGAGATATCTCTAGAGAGTCTCTCCTTTCTCCTTTTTGTTTGCTGCTACAAATTGCAGCCCTTTGTTACTGTAGAACCAAATCACCTTTTCTCCTCTTTTTTGCTGAACATCGCTGCTTCCCTTTGATTCTAAAACCAACAGAACCAAAATTGCCCTTATTTAAAATAGAACCAAAACTCTGTTTCTAACCTCCATAATTCCTTTTCCTTCTAAACCTTCAAAACCCACCATCTAAATTAGACCCAATTACAGATCCAAATACCTTCTATCTCAGAAACATCTTTTTTAACATTCTGCATTAGCAAGCAGAATAGTGTTTTCACGAGCAAGTGTTTTCATGAAGTGTTTTGGATCATTTGTTTGCTCTGATTCATGGAGCGTTTTCATGACTTTTCAAGAGCCACCACCAGAATCAGCATCTTTGATGATTTTTTAGCTTCCTCCACCAGCTTGTGTTGTCAATACACCACTGCTAGGTGCACGTGAAGCCCACGTGCCATTGCTCCTTGGTTGTTGCTTCTCGCTGACTCCATCCATGGCTTTAGTTTGTTAATCTGAGCAATGAACCTCTACTTGTTGATCCAAACAGCTAGATCAATTGCTATTTCTCAAACAATGTGTGACGCATCAATAATGAGTTCCTTATATGGTATTATTTCATTTTTGTTTAGTAATCCTATCGCATGTTAATCTCATTTAGCATTGGCATCTTTTGGCCTTTAAGTACTGGATTCGGAATCTTCTGATCACATAACTAGTGACCAGTTTTTGTTTATCCAATTTAATTGCACCAATAATTCTTTCATACAATTATCTTAGCTAATGGATATAAAACTCTTGCTCGAGATATTGGTTAGGCGAAACCTTTTCCTTCTTTACTATTACAATCAATTCTTTATATATTTGGTTCCCCTCTCAATTTGATTTTGATTAATTAACTTACATGTACTCTTAATTATTTTGTGGCCCTTGTAGCTAATCCTTTTGTTATACAGGATTGAAGTATGAGAATGACGATTGACATTGAGCATGAGTCATATGAATTTTATTACATTAGACTAGCTTTTCTAGTAATTTGTGCTATTGCTGAATCTTCTAACTTGCTTCGTTATCATTTAGGACATCCTAGTATTAGAAAATTTCATAAATAGATTCTAATCTTTCATTTCTAGAGTCTTTAGAGTGTGAGTTTTGTCAATTTAGTAAGCATATATGCAATTCATTTTTTGTCGTTCATTCTGGTATCTGGGGTCCTAGTCATATTACTTCAACTTTAGGTATTAGGTATTTTGTTACATTTATCAATGATTACTTTTGATGTAGTCAGTTATATTTAATGAAAGATCATTTTGAGATATTTTAAATTGTTAAGTCTTTCTATTTTGAAATACATAATTTAGTTTAAAAATTCATGTAAATTCGCGTACTTCAGAGTCTACTAAGCTAGATGGAATCAAAGGATTTTTGTTTGAGTAGGAGTAAGACGGAGTATATGTATTGCAATTTTAATTAGAAGCAAAATAGAAATGATTTGGAGATAAGAATTGGAGAGCATATCATACCGCAAATATCTAAATTTAAGTATTTGAGATCTATTTTATAAAACGATGGGAAAATTAATGGAGATATCACATACAGGATACAAGTTAGATGGTTAAAATGAAGAAAGGTATTTGGAGTTATTTGTGACCGTAAAGTACCTACTAAGCTTAATGTGAAGTTTTATCGGACCGTTATATGACCAGTTATGCTTTATGGTAGTAAATGTTAAGCTCTAAAGGGACAATAAGAGCAAAAAATGAGGGTAGTAGAAATGAGAATGTTAAGATGGATGTGTGGTTATACAAAAAAGGATAAGATGCGAAATGAATGTATACGAGGGCATATTCGTATGACACTTATAGAGGAGAAGATAGCAGAAAATTAGTTAAGGTAGTTTAGTTATGTGCAAAGAAGGCCTTTAGAGGTACTAGTAAGAAGAGTTGATCACATGGTCTTTAACCCTGTGAAAAAGTGTAAAAGGAGGCCAAAAAGGATATTAAAGAAAGCTATAAAAAAGGATCTTTTGGTGAATAATATCACTAAAAATCTGGTTTCTAATAAAGCCCAATGGCGTTGTACAATACATGTAGTCGACCCTCACTTAGTGGGATAAGCCTTTGTTGTTGTTGTTGTTGTCGCGTACTTCAGAGTGACAATGCTCGAGAATATTTTTTTGCATCTTTTTCTTTTTTCATGTTCTTTGAAGCTATTATTCATTAATTCATATGTTCACACACCTCAACAAAATGGCAGTACTCAAAGAAAGAATTGATATTTAATTGAAATTACACGAATTCTTTTCTTTTATACAAATGTTCCCTTTTGTTTTTGGGTAGATGCGGTTCGTACTGCATGTTATCCATCTTATGCCTTTTGTTTTGAATAATCAAATTCCTCACTCCTTAGTTTTTCCAAAAGAACTTGTGTATAAATTTCCTATTTATGTGTTTGGATATGCTTGTTTTGTTCATGATCTATCTCTAGGAAGAGATAAATGGTCTCTTAAATCTATAAAATGTGTCTACTATATTCAAGATTGCAAAAAGGATACAACTATTCACTAATCTTAAATAAATTTTTTACTTTTGTTGATGTTACATTCTTTGAGTTTTTTTCCTTTTTCTCTTCTTCCACATGATCCATCCTAGTAATTAAGGTTTTATCCATTTCTTTTTATGATTCTACACTTGTGTATTCTTTGTCTCTATAGGACAAGACTCTTATTACTTATCAACAATGACCTCATCCAACTTACGTTGCTAAAGATTTAGCATCGGCCCAAATTACTAAAGAAGATCTTGTAAACACATCTCTTGTTCTAACCTTATCTCCAAAATTCAATGCATTAGAAAGTCTTGATAGTCTTCCCATTACACTTTGAAAGGGTAATTGTTTTGCTCGAAATTCATATTTTGTTTATAATTTTTTAAGTTATCATTGCGTGTCTACATCCCAACATGTTTATGTTTTTGCCTTGTCTTTTGTTTTCATTCCCAAAATTATGCAGAAAGCCTTCTCTCACACAAGTGGGGATGTAAAATAGGCCTAAGGCTTGCGATCTTGTCTGGGCTCCCGTGGGTATGGGGTGGTCTAGGCTTAAAAAATGAAGCTCATTTTCATTGTGGGTGCAGGCTGCAATAATCTTAATTATTTTTTTATTTTTAATTTTATTTTTTAAGTAGTTTTTTAAGCATTTGAAATTTTTTTTAATTCAACTCAATTTCCAATTCAATGTATAATGACTTAATGTAATCTTTTTAGACTTACTTGATTAACTCATTGCACAAAATAAAAAAAATTTAATTAGTCAATTATAATCTATGAAAAAATAGATATTTTTTTAATCTAATACAATTTAATATCCCTTAAAGTTACTTTTCTCAACTTCTAGAATTCTAATGGGCCGCTTACAATAGGGGTAGGCTTGTGTGGGCCTAAGCTAGCGTGGGCTCAGCCCACCTTGCCTAGTTTCGCTCACGTTATTTTACATGTGCACACGTAAGGTGGCATTAAGTAATATTTGATGAGATGACTACATTACAGACTAGTGGTACATGTGATTTGATGTCTCTACCTTATGGCAAAACTTTTGTTGGATGTCATTGGTTATTTATTGTGCAAAGAAGGCCATTGGAGGCACCAGTGAGAAGAGTTGATTACATGATTTTTTAACCTTGTGAAAAAGTGCAGAGGGAGGCCAAAAAGGACTTTAGAGGAAGTTATAAAAAGGGATCTCTTGGTGAATAATATTAACGAAAACTTGATTTTTGATAAAGCTCAATGGTATCGTGCAGTCCATGTAGCCGACCTTATTTAGTGGGATAAGACTTTGTTGTTGTTGTCATTGTCGTTGTCGTTGTCGTTGGTTATTTATTGTTGAAGTTGGTTTGAATGGGAAGATTGATCAATTGAAAGCTTGGTTTATAGTAAAAGGTTATACTTAGGTTTTTGGTTTGGATTATAGGGATACTTTCTCACATATTGCAATAATTGTTTTAGTTTGTCTCTTTCTCTCTTTAGTTGCCATTTGTCACTAGTTTTTGCATTAGTTAGACATTAAAAATACTTTTTTGCATGATAATCTTGAGGAAGAAGTTTACATGGAGTAACTATCAGGGTTTGTTACTTAAGGGGACACTAGTATATAAATTGTAGAAATCTCTCTATAGCCTTAAACTATCTTCACGAGCTTGGTTTGAGAGGTTTAGTAAAATTGTCCAGGATTTTGGCATGCAACAAAGTGAAGCTAGTCATTCTATTTCTTATTACTCTTCTATTTTTGGTTGAATATACCTAATTGTTTATGTTGATGACATAGTGGTCAAAGGAGATGATCATAAGGTTATTGACCAATTTAAATATCATTTATCTCATCACTTACAAATTAAGGATCTTGGAAAGTTTTGATACTTTCTTAGCATTGAGGTAGAACAATTTCGCTATCTCTATTTGTCACTCTTGATATACTAAGTGAGATAGGTATGATGGAGTATAAGTTAATTGTCACACCTATGGATACAAATGTAACACTTTTACTAAATTAAGAGGAGCCTTTTGTAAATTCAGGAAGATATCAAAGGCTTGTAGGAAAGTTGAATTATCTTACAGTCATTTCACTTGATATCTCATTTGTTGTAAGTGTAGTGAATTAATTCTTCAACTTTTATTATGAAGTTCATTGGGATGTTGTATTACAAATTCTTAAATGCATTAAAGGGAGTCCAAGATAAGGGTTGTTACATGAAAATCGAAGCCACACTCAAATTGTTAAATATTTTGATGTAGATTGGGTTAGATCCTGAAGTGAACAACGATCCACTTTCAAGTATTGTGTTCTCATTGAAGGAAATCTCATTTTATGGAAGAGTAGAATGCAAATTGTGGTAGCAAGATCAAGTGCAGAAGTAGAGTGTTAGGCTATGGCATTAGCCATTTGTGAAATCATGGTTGAAATAGTTACTATAAGAACTTGAATTATATGAATTGGGTTCTACGTAGGTCACATTGCACATTGCTTCAAATCTCGTCTTCCATGAGCAAATTAAGTACATCAAATTTGATTGCCACTTCATTTAGGAAAATATAACTTCGAAAGAGAACGACATTGTTTTGTGAATTCTAATAATCAATTAGTTGATGTTTTTACTAAGTTTTTTTGAAGACCAAGAATTAATTATATATGTAACAAGTTAAGTGCATTTGATATATATGCTCCATCTTGCGAGGGAGTGATGAGATTATGTGCATTTTAGAAAATTTTCCTAGAATGATTCTAGATTGATTTCTTTGTTTATTAGGTTGATTATCCTTTCCTTTCTAGTTTGATTAGAATTAGATTGTATATATTTATATTAGGAAAGTAGATTGTAGGATGATTATAGTTGATATCTTTAAGCTGATTGATTAAAGATTCTCTTATAATCTTTTGTATATAAATAGCACAAGTGCTTAGCAAATTGCTCAAGTCATTCCAACAAATTCAAGTTGATCATTGGGATGCAGTAATCTGAATATACTCAAATACATCAAGAAAGCTCTTGAGAAAGGATTATTGTGCGAAAATAAAAGAAATACATATATTGTTGGATACACAGATTCTGATTGGGTTGGATCTCCAGTTGATAGCTGTTCCATCTTAAGATATTGTGTTTTTATTGGAAGGAATCTGATTTCTTGGAAAAGTAAAGAGCAAACTATAGTTACATGGTTAAGTGCAGAAGCTGAATATCATGTTATGGCTTTAGCTACTTGTGAATTGATATGGCTAAGATAACTAGTCTTGGAGCTACAAATTTGTGAAGTAGGGCCCACGAAACTCATTTGTGATAAGCAGGCAGCTTTGCATATAGCATCTAATCCAGTCTTCCGTGAAAGGACCAAGCATATAATGATTGATTGTCATTTTGTTAAAGAAAAGATTCTATTAGGAGATATTTTGATGATATGCGCCAACTTTGATGATTAATTGGCAAATATCTTTACTAAGTCTCTTTGAGGTCCAAGGATAAATTACATTTATGACAAGCTTGGTGCATATGATATGTATGCTCCAACTTGAGGGCAAGTGTTAAATAGTATTAAATATATGTTGAATAGTGTTAAATATATGTTAAATAGTGTTAAATATAATATAAATATATGCCAGTATTTAGGAATTAATTATAGGCCTAATTTTTGACAACTTATAATTAGTGATTAGCAGAGTCCTAGGGATGTTGATTAGCATTGTATTTAAGGATATTGATTGTATTTACTACTATATAAAGAACCTAAGACTCAAATGATTTGCTCAAGCCATTCACAAATGTCAATTGTATTAATAAGGAAACTTATGCCCCCAGAAGAATATTTTCAAAATTTCTAATTTCTATCCTTGTGTGATTTACCAATTAATGTATTTGTCTTTACATTATTATTTTGCATATTTGTTATGTTTAGTGACAATAACAATAATGCCATATGATTCAAAGTTAAGTTGTTTTTGATAGTTGTTTGTGCATGTTATGTTTAGTGACAATAACAATAATGCCATACGATTCAAAGTTAAGTTGTTTTTGACAGTTGTTTTGCGCATGATAAGCTTTGGGTTTGATTATCATTGGGCAAATCAAGATCCTCATTTTGATAAGGAGGTACTATGTTATTGAATTAGATACATTTTTCCCCCTCCCCCTCACCCCCCCTCCCAAGTTTAAAAATAATATGTTTTGATTTGTTCTCTACTTCACATTGTGGAGAGTTTCTTTTCATATTACCTTAATGGTGTCATTTGTTCATTTCTCCTGCCTTTTGCTAGTGTCGGATGAGGTTTATTTACTTTTTGGGATAGAAATATAGGATCTGAAATTATTGGCATTCATTTTCTGAGTCACAACCTATAATTTGTCAGTCCTCATTCCTCAGGTTTCTCTAAACAGTTAAATCTGATGTTTGCCACGGCATTACATTGCTTGCAACATACTGGGTGCTGGTCTTAATATCAAGTCTTGTTATATTGGTTACCTGTGGACTCAATGACTAGTCTTTTGCACTACAAATCTTAACTGAAGTTAATGATATTGTGTTTTCTAGAATTGATCTGATTCTTATGAATAATTTTGCTTATTTTTTCTTTTTCCATAAAAACAAATTGCTTAATTGTTGGTTATTTGTAGAAGCACCATCAACGTTGCTATACTTGTAAATCTGGAAAATCATGCTACCAACTTTTACAGGTAGGAAAGCCACCATGATCGAATATGATTTTAGTTTCTAGTAAGTGCCTTTTTCTTATTGTTCTCAGTTTTAAATTTAATTACATTACCAGGGGAGAAGAGTACATGGTGACAAATTTGCTTATACCATTTACTTATGTTATTTGGTATATGCTCCGCTTTACATTGCTGGTCCAATACTGAGCTTCAATGCTTTTGCCTCACAGGTCTGATTGTAAATTGCTTTTCTATTATAATCTGGATTCATAGCCTTCGTTCCATCTTTACAGTTCTGGTTGTTGTGATACATCGATTAATTAATCAAATCCTAATTCGATGAATTTTTTTGTTACCAGGCAAAGTGTGTGGAAGATATTATATATTTGAATTGCAAAAGAAAATTTAGCTATTGTGATTTGGTCTATTTATTCAACCCCATTTTTGCCCCTCTCCCTCACTTCTTTTTTACTGAGCTTGCTAATTTTATCAATATATTCTTCTATCAGAAAGAAAAAGAAATATTAACTATGTATTAAGTAACATGTCTGTAATGCCCACTGAAAGTGTGCAGAAAAGTTCTAGTCCATGATACAGTAATTTTCGTAGTCAGTTGGCTAGCTTTGATATGATTTGAAGAATATGTAATTGGAATTTGACATGTAAAATTGTAAATAAAAGATTATTATCACCTAGTTTTATTGATGATCTAAGCAGCATGTGTAGTAGAATATATTAATTGAAACTTTTTCCCTGGTTTTCTATTGTGAAGTCAAAACTGTCTAGGAATAGCCAATACTTGTTTTTCTGGTGATGGTAGATATGTCCTTCTGTAATGTTTCTAGTGCTTTAAATTGCCGTCTAGTGTTTTAAAGTGTCACTTCGAATTTTTGTTTTTGTGATTATATGGATTCTTTTGCAGTTAGATGCTCCACATAGTAGCAATTCATTGAAAAATGTGACATGGTATGGTCTCCGTTGGGTGTTTAGTCTTCTCCTAATGGAACTAATGACGCATCTGTTCTATTATAATGCCTTTGCTATTAGGTGAGTTCCTTAGAACTGAGGAAAAACATCATATATTGGATTTTGTTTTTGAATATTGTTTATTTGTTTTAGTGTTTGATAGCTGAAATGATTTCTTGATCAATTAGTGGTTTGTGGAAGCACTTGTCTCCTATGGAAGTGTTCATCATTGGATATGGGGTAAGAGATGATTCTTTTTAGTTGAAGTAAGAAAAAGCCTTTACACACATACTTTGGTATTCCATCTTAGTTCTAATCTATTCTTTTATTAAAAAATAAATGATAATCTATATTTTCAAATCAAACATGATTATTATTATCTTCAATATCATCATCATCATTATTATTATTTCATTTTTTTATATTATTAATATAATTATTATTACTAGTTGCATAAAAATTTTTAGTTTTTCATATTAGGAAAAAATACACTTGTGAAGTTTCATTCAGTGACAACTTCAAGGTGGTACTTTATAATATTTACTGGTCTAGAGTTAAAATTAGTAGTCAATTAATGTTTTTATGGTTTCTTCAAACTTCAGGGTGGTAATTGTAACTTTTGAAAATACCCTCTCGTTTCTCACAGATTCATTTTTATCTATAAATGATAAAGATTAACTTGACTATGACAAAAAACAACAAAAATGATTAACTTGGTATTTTGATTTAAGAAAGAATTATCTAATTCTTTTTATTTATCATATAGTACATTCAAATCTTACATATAAATACATGTATTCATGTCCCCGTATTCATATCCTAATTTTGGACACTTATTAACTATGTTTCTGTGTTTCAAGTTATAAATTTCCCATGTTGGACTCTTAGATCCATACCTGAGTCTGACAGCTCTATCCGTTAAGTTACAAATTATTGCCCTGAACTTCTACACCGTCAGTTCTCACATATTTGTTTCTCCTTCTACACTACTCCACTCCTCCTCCAACTCTGAAACCATCGATGCCTTCCCCATCACCTTAGGTTCTTCTTTGGCTGAACTATTGGAGAATCGGCGATTTGGAGATGGAATCGATTGTCAATTGGTACTCATGATTCAGCACCAATATGCGTGATTCAGACTGCAATTTTGGAGAAGAAATGATTAAGATTCAATTCTATTTCAGACAGATCAACTTTTTCTTCTTCAACTATTCTTCTTCTCTAATGGGCATCTTCATCTCCATAGGCCATGTCCAAAATTTTTTTGATGAGTTGGACTCATATCCCATGTCCCTACTAGTGTAGTGTTGTGTCGCCACGGGTATGGCGGGGGAATTGATGAGTCTAAGCATCATAGACATGCATTGTATGAGTTTGATTAATTCTCTTATAAGGCACAAAGCAACCCCTGAATGTACTTTGAACATAAAACTTATATTTTGATGATGAAATAAGACATTTAATGCAATGCATCTACTAGTTTAGAGCTAACATTAATAGTCAATTAACGATTTCATAGTTTCTTCCAATGTTAAGGAGATAATTTGTAACTTTTTTGAACTTCAAGCGTGTAGTTTATAGGTTTTAAAGCTTAAGAGGATAATTTGTTACTCAATAAAACTTCAAGGGTGTAAAGTGTATTTTCCCCTTTATATAATTAGGAACTTCAGTACTATCTAGGTTATTATTATATTTTTTTTAAAATTTTAAATTTATCATTTTTACCCTTATATTAGTTGTCCTTCGCATTTAAGAAGGCATACTGTACTGTATATTCATGCAATACAGCCCTCTACTCTTCCCATGAACTTATGATTTGTATGACCAGGGAAAAGGACTTGGTAGAATGAAGATTGGTTTTGTTTAGGGTTCGATTTATTTCAATCAGGGTTTCAAATTGGGTGAATTTCTTTATTAGGGATACCATCATTTCTGGGATAGGATATTACTATTGTAGAGAAATATGGCTGAGATTTAGAGGGAGAATGAGTAGAGTTTTTGCTAGAGAATTTGGGGAGAACACTAAAATATTGTTGACTAAATTGTTGTATAAGACTCAACCTTAATACTTTATTTATATAGAACTACTAATAAATATAAAGACTCTAATCTCCTTAAGTTTGGGTGCAAGGGAAATAAGTTCATAATATTATAAACTTAATTACTGATATTACTCTCTAACACTTTCCCTCAAGCTGAAGCTTACTAAGCTTAAGCTTGTTACATAAATTTGAATTCCTAAAAGTAAAATAAAGCATGACTATATAAAAAACATGATAAATTTCAAATTCTTTCATGAACAGCATGATAAATTTCAAACTCTTTCACAAATAGCTTGTGAACACTTCCTTTGAATGGAAACATTAAAAAACCTTAAATTCTTGGTAGAATTATTAACAACTTCTAGAAGTCTTTTGCTAGCTTCCCTTGAGCTACTCCATCAACTTCCAGGTCAAAATCCCTGGCACGATGGTTGAACACAGCTTCTAGAAGTTTAAGAAACACTAACATCTTGTACGAACTAGGCACAAACCAGTCCAAAACTAGGTTGGCAAAATTAGTGGTGAAAACCACTTTAAACTGAGGATAATCTTGTAAAATCAAACTTGTGCAAATATAATTCTCCAATTAGTTTTCCAAATCACATGAGGATGCCAAAACCAATGGTGTAAACCATCCTAAACTGTGGATAACCTTGCCAAACCAGGCATATGCAGACACAAGACTCCAAACAGCGTTCCAAATCACATGAAGTCACTAAAACCGGTGATCTAAGCCAGAAAAACCAAAGGTGCACAGCATCAAACAACATAATTTCGCCATAGGCATAATTGCAAGAATTGAAGCTAAACTCGACATCTTCTTGTCATTGTAATAATTTCCACTGGAACGTAGCCAAGAAAACTACTTTCATAACATCTCACCAATTTGCATCTCCACCAGCCTAACAATGGACTCGACTTGAAAACACAAAAGGGCATAGCTCTTCTCCATGCCAAACAGCCTTGGCATACGCAAAACATAACAGTCAAACACCATGAAAACATAAAAAAACAGATGATAACAGTATCAAACTAGCCAAAATGAGCAGAAAAACACCAAAACTATCTTGAACAATGTTGAAATTCACCAAAACAGTTCCAGCAACACCAAATTTGCCACATTGGATCAAATCTGTGATATTAGATAAAACAAATGGAGGAAAATATTTCTTTGTTGTATATAACTGATCAGAGATACATGTACATATACAAGTAGTAATGGGACTACTTACTAGATACAGCTGATGTGGGGCTACTTAACAATACCAGAACCTAACAAATACATATATTTACAATATTGTCTAACACTTCCCTTTAGGCTAGAGCATTTAAATTCTATGCACCAAGCTTGTTGCAAATGAACTCAATGCAAGAACCTGTAAGGAATTTAGTAAGAACATCCACAAGTTGGTCATTTGAATTGATATAGCTAGTGACAGTGCAACTGGCTAGGACCTTTTCTCAAACAAAAGGACTATTCCTATGTGTTTGGTCCTCTTATGAAAGATTGGACTGGGGCAATATGAAGAGTAGTTTGATTGTCACATAACTGCATTTGAGATATTTTTGCAAATTTTAGCTCTTGAATCAGCTGCTTAATCCACAAAAGCTCACATGTCACTAGAGCCATGACACGATATTTTGTCTCAACACTTGGTCTGGCTACAACTTTTTGCTTTTTGCTCTTCTGGGATATAAGGTTATCTCCAACAAGAACACAATTCCCTAAAGTAGAATGCTTATTAGATGGGGACTTGGCCCAGTTAGCATCTGAATAGCCAACTATCTGTGTGTGACCTTTATTCTTGTATAATAGTTCTTGTCTAGGTGACCCCTTAATAAACTTTAGAATTTGAATGGCTGCATCCTAGTGACTGTTACACGGGGATTGAAAAAATTGGCTTACAGAAGTAGCAAAAGAAATGTTTGGTCGTGTACTAGTCAGATAATTCAATTTACCCACTAGTCTTTGGTATCCTCTAGGATCGGCAAGATGCACCCCTTGTCTTGGAAGAAGCTTGGTATTAGGATTCGTAGGAGTTTTACTCTGCAATCCAATATAACAACTTCTAGGATATCTAAAGCATACTTCCTCTCAGAAACAACAATGCTAGAATTGGACTGAGCAACTTTTATACCAAGAAAGTACTTAAGCGATCCCAAGTTTTTGATTTGAAAATGATAAATAAAAGTTTCTTCAGGTGGTCAATCCCATTCTAATCATTCCCAGTTATGGCAATATCATCAATATAAACCATCAGATAAATACGTTGTCCTTTTGAATTATACCTCTAGAAAACAAAATGATTAGACTCTCACCTAACCATACCATATTCCTGAATAACAGCACCAAAACATCCAAACCAAGCACAAGGGGATTGTTACAAACCATACAGAGAATAATAAAGTTTACAAACTAAACCAGGCTTCCCTTGAGTAATAAAATCAGGTGGTTGATCCATATAGATTTCCTTTTGAAGTTCACTATGAAGGAAGACATTTTTAATGTCTGCTGATATAAAGGCTAAAATGCATAGCAACCATTGCGAGAAATGAGTAACCAGAAGACATTTTTGCCACGAGAGAAAAAATATCTCAATAATCTAGTCCATAAACTTGTGTATATCCCTTAGCAACTAGATGAGCTTTAAACCGATTAACTGGACCATGAGGACCTATTTTGGCTGTGGAAACCCACTGACAGCCAACAAGAGATTTAGCTGGAGGCAATGGAACCAATTCCTAAGTACCATTCGCAGGCAGAGAAATCATCTCATCCAGCATAGTTGATCATGGCCCTGGATCAGAAAGTGTAAGAACAGAAACAAAAGACATGGATGAGATAAAAACACAATAGGTAATGACAAACGATGATAATTAAGAAAGTTATAAATGGGGTGGGGATTGTGGGTAGGAGTACATTTTCAAATGGCAATGAGAAACTGGTCTTCTAGAGGTAGGTCCATAGCAGGTGGAGCTGGTGGAAGCAGGAGGTGAATCAAGAACCGTTGGAGTTTTTGAAGGAACTAGAGGAATATTTGTAATAGTATTTGTATTAGCGTGAGAATGTCTATGATATACTAGCAGTGGCATAGAGGATGAAGCAGATTCAGATACACTAGGATCAGAAGGAAAAATAGGTGAAATGTATTGCATAGGTAGAACTTCTCATAGAGAATGATGTGGTGTAGAAGAAGATAAGGAGTAGAAAGAAGATGACTCAAAAAAGGTAACATGAGTTGATAGATAGTACCATCAGTTGTCTAGGGAGTAATACTTGCAACCTTTTTGGATGTGAGAGTGGCTAAGAAAGATGCACTTGGTAGACCGAGATGACAATTTATCTTGGCCAGGAGTCATATTATGAACAAAAACAGATGTAACCAAAAACACGAGGTGGAAGAGCATACAATGGCTGGTTGGGAAATAGTATTTGATGAAGAACTTTGTATTGAAGAACAGAAGAAGGCATTTGGTTAATAAGATAACAAGCAGTAATTACAGCATCACCCCAAAAACAAGAGGGAACATTATAATGTAACAAGAGGGTGTGAGCAGTTTCAATTAGATATTTATTTTTATGTTCACTAACCCCATTTTGTTGAAGGGTACAAGTACAAGAAGATTGATGTAAAATTCCTTAAGAAGACATAAATTGAGTAAACGTTGTGGAAAAATAGTCAGGGGCATTATTGTTGCCTAATATTTGAACATTGGTATGAAATTGTATTGACTTAAGCACAAGAAGATTCGAAGATTGAAAATAACTCAAAATGACGTTTTATTAAAGATAACCTAGTGCAATGAGAATAATCATTAATAAAGGTCATAGTATTAAAAACTAGAATTTGACACGATTCGACAAGGATTCCAAATATCAAAATGAACTAAAGCAAATGGGAATGCAGTCCGATTATTAACATTCTTAGGAAACAAAGTTCGAGAATGTTTACCAAGTGGACGAGACTCAATTAAAATTTGACAAAGTAGAAAGACATAGAACCATCTTTTAAAATTTGGACAAACTGGATGACCCAAATGATTGTGAAGAATAGCTGGGGACTCTATAGCAATGCAAGCAATAGAAGGAGAGGAGAGATGATATAGTCTCCTCGACTCATGTCTTGTGCCAATCACCTCTCATGTACTGCAGTCCTGGATAAGAACAGAATTACAGTAAAAAATAATAGAACAATTCAAAGCATTGGTAAGTTTAATAATGGAAACAAGATTAAAGGGACAACTGGGAAGGTACGGAACAGAATTCAAAGGCATAGAAGGTAAAGGTTGTGCATTGCCTATAGCTGTAGCAACTTGTTTAGAGCCATTAGCCAAAGTGATAGAAGGTTAAGATGCCGAATGAGTAAAATGTAAAAACAAGAAAGGATTACCAAAAATATGATTAGAGGTACTAGAATTAAGGACCCAGAGTCCAAGAGGAGAAGACTAAGACAAGTTGTGGAATTACTTGTGTGAACTATAAATGCAACAGATGAAGATGATTACTATGATGCTTGATACTTGAGATAATCATCACAATCATCTCCTGTGAGAGTGATATATTTTTGTGGTTGCTCCTTGAACATGATTGAAGCAGAAGAGATGAACTAGGAGAAAGATCAAGTATGCATGTTGATTAGAGGGAAATTTTTAATGTCATATCTTCAATCGAGTTAAGTAGTTACTATATATAATATAATACAATGTACATATCATAAGACATAGGTGATGTGAGACATGATATTATTTATCTACTAACACTTCCCCTTAAGTTGGGTTATAGATATCAATCATGCCTAATTTGTTACAAATCTCATCAACCGTTTTTCTGGAACAGTTTTAATAAGTAAATTAGCTAATTGTTCCTAAGTTCTAATATGTTTAAGACTGATAACTCCTTCTTGTTACTAATAACTCCTTCTTGTAGCTTCCGTCTAACAAAGTGACAGTCAACCTCTACATGCTTAGTTTGTTTATAAAAAATCAGATTTGAAGCAATATGAGTAGCAACTCGATTGTCACACCACAATTGTATAATTCCATGAGTCTTGATACCGAGTTGTTGAAGAAGGTAAGCAATCCATACAAGTTCAGACGTAGCATGAGTCATAACTTGGTATTTAGATTCTGCACTAGAACGAAATACAACTGCTTATTTTTTACTTTTCCACAACACAGTTTTCTCCAATAAATACACAATACCTAGAAGTGGATCTTCGATCTATGAGACACTCTGCCGAGTCTGCATCAGAAAAAGTCTCTACTCTGCAATGATCATGATTTTTATATAAAACTCTTCGACTAGATGCTTTCTTCAAATACTTCAAAATATGTGTGAGAGCATCCCAGTGAGAGGTCCTTGAAGAGTTCATAAATTGACTAACTACACTTAGTGGATAGGCAATGTCAGGCTTAATTATAGTAAGGTAGTTCAATTTTTTTACCAATCTCCCGTACCGCTTTGGATCTTCAAGTAACTTCCCATCTTCTAGACTAAGCTTAACATTTGTAATCATAGGAGTTTCACATGGTTCAGTACCAATCATCTCTGTTTCATTTGAGAGGTCAAACACATATTTTCTTTGAAAAAAGAAAATCCCTTTCCTTCTTCGAGCAATCTCAATGCCTACGAAATACTGAAATACTCCAAAGTCTTTAGTCTGAAATTTAGCTTAAAGAAAAACTTTCAATTGTGAAATGTCTAGTTTGTCACTCCCTGTAGTCACAATATCATCAACATATATAGCTAAAAAAATACATCCTGAATCAGATTGCCTGTAAAATATAGAGTGATCATAATCACTTTTCTTCATTTCGAATTCTATCATCACTGAATCTTCTAAACTAAGTCTGAGGAGATTGTTTCAACCCATATAATGATTTCTTTAAATGTAGTACTTTCTTATACTCCCTTTGAGTAACAAACCCAAGTGGTTGCTTCATATACACTTCTTCATACAAATCTCTATGTAAAAAGGCATTTTTAACATCCAACTGGTGAAAAGATCAGTTATTAGTAGCAGCAAGAGAGAGAAGCAATTGAATGGAAGTAATTTTGGCCGCTGGAGAAAAGGTTTCTGAGTAATCAATACCATAGTTCTGAGTCTATTTCTTGGCTACTAAACGTGTTTTCAAATGAGTAAGCAAACCATCCGAATTCACTTTCATAGTAAATACCCATTTACAACTAATGAATTGTTTACCATTAGGTAAAGGCACAAGATCCCATATCTGATTTGCCTCAAGAGTTATCATTTCTTCCTCCATAGCAGCATGTCATCCATCATGAGAAAGAACTTCAGAATATGACTTAGGAATAATAATAGTGTCTAAGGAGGCAACAAAGGATCGAGAAGAAGCAGGTAAAGAAGAATATGACACAGTTGGAAATGGAATAAGGGTGGTTAAAGTTACCTTTCTGAGTATAAGAACGGATAACTTTCCGATGAACAACAGACAGATCTAAATTAGAGGACGTAGTAGGAGGATTTGATGAAGAAGGAGCCGGTAGGGGAGATGAAGCTAACAGATCATTTGAAATGAAGTTTGAACTGGATGTTTGTGGATTGTCTGGTGGAGGAGCTGCTGATAGTACCTACACTCTGCGAAAAAAACATTTAATGAGAGGTTGAATCCAATTTTGTTGTGGAGAAACTTGCAGATCCTGGAAAGGGGGAGATACAAGGAAATATTCATCAACAGGTTCTGAATCTGGCAAAGTGGAGGAAGATGGAGAAGGCCCAAAGAATGGGGTAAATTCAAAAAATGTAATATCAGAAGATAAAATATTATGATTTAAGTCAGGAGAAAAATACCTATACCCTTTTTAAGTATGAGAATATCCAAGAAAAATACACTTTAAAGACCGAGGATCCAATTTAAATACCTGAGGATGATTATCATGAACGAAACATATACACTAAAAAATATGTAGAGGAATAGGAAATAAGGACTTAGAGGGAAATAAAGTTGAAAAAGGTACCTGATCATTAATAATTGAAGAAGGCATGCGATTTATCAAAAAACAAGCTGTAGAAACTGCATCTGCCCTAAAAAAACTTTAGGAACCTTCATTTGAAATAAAAGGGCATGAGAAACTTTCATTAAATGTTTATTTTTTCGCTCAGTTATTCCATTTTGTTGCGGAGTAACAACACAAGATGACTGATTAATTATATCATATTGTGATAAATAGGCTGAAAACTGTGCAAAGAAATACTTCTTAGCATTATTACTTCGAAAATTACGAATAGTTGTGTGAAATTGATTTGTAACTTCAGCATGAAAGTATGAAAAATATAAATAACTCCGAACAATTTTTTATTAAATAAAGCCAAATTATTTTTGAATAATCATCTACAAAAGACACAAAATAATGAAAATCAGATTTTGAAACAACTGGGCAAGGTTCCCAAATATCCGAATGTACTAACTTAAATGGAGATGAAACTCGCTTATTAATTTTAGGAACATATGATTGACGATGCTGTTTAGCAAATTGATAAAACTTACAATTTAAACGAAAAATAGATTCTAAGTTAGGGCATAACTTTGGTAAAGATACTAATGATGGGTGATCAAAACGACAATACAATTAATGTGGAGTGGGGGTAGCAGTAGCAGTAGCAATTGATTGAGTAACTTTATCATCAAGTATGTACAATCCCTCAGATTCATATCTTGTACCAAAAATTTTCTTTGTCAACAGATCCTGAAACACAAAAAATAAATAGGAAAGAAGAAAACACCACAATTATAAGTATGTATAATTTGACTGACTGAAAGTAAATTAAATGAAAAATTTAGGAGACACAAAATATTGGATAGAGAAATATCAGAAGTGACATTAACCATATTACTTCCAATAACAGAAGCAATAGATTCATTGGATAAAGTAATGTGAGAAGGATGAGAGGTATTGAAAGAAGACACGATACCTATTTGAGCCGTCATATGATCAGTGGCTTCAGAATCAATAACCTATCTAGAATTAGAGTTGGAGGGACATGCAATGGAATTGCCTGTTTGAACTATTGAGGCAGTAGATTGAATAGGTGGCGATTATAAAGAGGCCTTCAATTGTAAATACTCAGCATATTTATTATTGGACAATAATTTACCTTTATTTCTTAATTTTTTTGGGTTATTAGGACTCCCAAACTTGTTTGTCAAATTAGAACGAGCATCCATGATGAAATTTATTTGGCCAGCAAATTAAAGAAATAGAAAATTACTCGGAAAATAGAAAACACTGCTTGGAGGCATAGAATTGCGAAACCAACTTTACAAAATGATTCATTGACCTCCAAAACAGTACTTGAGTGAAGGTTGCTTCCGAATGCACCCTCACGTGCCATCTAAATCCTCTGTGTGTAGGCTTCACGCACCTCTGTATAACACCCGCGTGTGTGTGTCATGCGCCATCCCACTTGGATTGCCTTGCTGCGATTTGTCTGCTATTGTGCTCAGATCTTCCTTTCGGTGGCTGGAGCCCCTCTAATGGCGCTAAATAGTTCTTCGCCACTCTTCTCTAGCAGTCTACATTGCCACCAAACAGCACCTCTATGATCCGGGCTTCCACTAATATGCAGTTTAGGTTGCTGCTGATCCCAACGTGGCTTTTAGTCACGCATAAAAAATAAAAAAAGAAGGGGGGAAGAAGAGAGAGAGAGGATTGGGTTTTCTCTTTTTTTTTAATTAGGGTTAGAGAAGAATATCTAGAGGGCTCTGATACCATGTTGATTAAAGGGAAATTTGTAATACCATATCCTCAATTGAATTAAGCAGTCACTATATATAATATAATACAAAGTACATATCATAAGACATAGGTGATGTGCGACATGATGCTACTTATCTACTAACAGTGCAGAATAAATGAGACCAGCAAGAACAATAGGAAATATCATAACATAGAATTGGCAGGGAAGAAATCAGAGACTAAAGCACCGGTTGAGCAGAATTTGCCAGCAGTGTACACTTGTGTGGCTAGAAGAGCAGATCAGAACTGGAAACAAAAAAATCACTGGCGGATTTGACTGCCGGAGGAGAAAAACAATGTATAGTTGTGGTGGTGCATGGTGGCCAAGGCAGCGGTAGGACACGTGGGTCTTGAAGAGCAGATCATTCTGAGCAAGGTGGTATTGATGGTGAGACCAGATGCTCACCGGAAAAGTAGATCGGGGCTGGAAAGGGTGAGAGATCCTGCTAATAAAGGAGGCATGTGTGGGTGCATCCAGCACTGGTTGTCGCTGAAACTTTGGTGCTTGACTGGTAGAGGGGTGATGAGCTCAATGATGCTAGCGGTGATGACAAACGTGTGCGGAGGAGCAGATTGGAGACAGAATAGCAGTGGGCCACCTAGAGGATAAGCTTAGCATGATGGCGTGTGAGATGGTTGTTAGTGGCAAAACTCTGCTGAGAGGTAGGAGAGAGAGTGCCAAGGTGAACTGTGTGGCAGTTGGAGGAGACAGTGATTCCCCCCCCTCCCCCCGCCCCACCCCCCAAAAAAAAAAACACAAAAAAGAAAAAGAAAAACTAAGTGTCCAAGGTTTTTTTAACCTAACTCTTGATACCATATGAAATTAGATAGTACATATGGAGGAAAATATTTCATTGTTGTATATGATTGATATATATATATATATGTATATATATATATAGTAGTGGGACTACCAATAGAATCAACTAATGTGGGACTACTTAGCAATTCTAGTACAAATACATATATTTACAATATTGTCTAACAATCCATTTAAGAGAATCAACACAGCAGCAAAACAGTAGGCAATTTCTGCTGTCCCACGCTAGAACTGTCACAAATCTCTAAAAAGGCAAATCAGGTTGCACAGACTGCAAAACCAACATTATTTAGACCAAAAAACACATGAAACCAGAATTAATCAGCCAGATTGGAGCTAATTAAACTTGGATTTTGCACTAATTCGTTCAATTCAGTAACAACCATAGTAAATCCACAAAACATGAGAGTTACTTCTCCCCATCACTGTAAATCCTTGGGTCTCTGTCCTACTACTCCTATTCCACCAAATTGCATCAGACATCCAATGGATCCATTCAAAGTCACAACATTAGCTAAATTAAGTAGAGAAGCCATCAAGTTACCTTTGGTTCCTCTCATAAGAGTTCGGACAGAACCACCACCATGAAAAATGAATGGCAAACTTAACCAGAAAACTCGGAAATATAAAGGAAACTGACCTCTGAAAATTAGACTTCCACAACCATTATAATTTCTGGAAAACCCACCATCGTTGACAAACTTCACAGGAAAAGGTGGGACCAGCACCATCACTAACTTAAACCAGGAACTGATGTACCACTGCACTGCTAGTCATTGCAGGTATAGGTACTGTTGCCACCAGCCTCATTCTCTCTCTACAATTCTCCTTGCCGCACCATCCCAAGAACCCACAATCCTTCTGTACTCTTCCCACTGGCAAAGCACTGTTGTGTACTATGCATTCTTCTGCCATCACAGAAGAAGTCTTGTCCTGCAAAAGCCCCAAACTTCAGCCTCCACCCAACGCTGGACTAGCCTTGCAAGAAATCTGATGAATCAGAGGGCAAAGTTCAGGACTTCAGCCATTGTGGTGGAGGACAAAACAAAATAAGCACCTATCCTTTCTTCTTTTCTTTTTCTCACTCCACAAATCTGAGACCTTTTCTTTTTCTTGTAATAATATTTTACTCTTAGAAACTTTTTCCCTCTTTCCATCAAAACTCTCCTTTTTTCTTTCACTTTTTTTTTTCTCTTCCTTTTTCTTTCACTCGAAAATAAAAGATAATAACTAAGAAATAAATAAACCTTATGACAGCAACCCTAAACAATATATATATATATATATATTGTTAATAGATAAGTAGCATTATGCCCCGCATCACTTATGTTTTATACTATGTATTCTGTATTATATTATATATAGTGACTGTTTAACTCAATTGAGGATATGACATTACAAATTTTCCTCTAATTAACATGGCATCTAGAGCTTTCTAGATATTTTTTTTCTTCCACCTCTATTCAAGAAAAAAAAAAAAAAAGAAAACCCAGCTCTCTCTCTCTTCCTCTCTTTTTTTTTTCATTTTTTTATGTGTGATTAAAGTCACGGTGGGGCCAGCGCTAATTTGAGTGGCATATTAGTGGGAGCCCAGATTTTAGAGGTACTATTTGGTGGCGGAGGAGAGTAGCAGCGTGCTGTTTGACGAAGTTGACGCAGTTCCGGCCACCGGAAGAAGAATCTGGGCACACGAGATGACAGATCGTGGCAAGGCAATCCACGATAGGTGGCGCGTAACTCACATGCGCGTGGTGTACGGCGGCACGTGAGGCCCACGAGTAGAGGAGATAGGCGGTGCGTGGAGGATCTGCAAGTGGCGATCTTCGTTGAGGTACTATTTCGGAGGTTTCTGAGTAACCCTGTGAGGTTGTTTTTATGATTCTGTGACTTCAAGCAGTGTTTTCTATCTTTCCGGTAATTTTCTGGTTTTTAATTTGCTGATTGGATAAGTTTATTCATCATGGATGTTGGTTCTAATTTAACAAGCAAGTTTGGGGGTCCTAATAGCTCAGAAAAGAAATAATGGTAAATTATTGTCTGATAGTGAATATGCTGAGTATTTGCAATTGAAGGCCTCTTTACAGTCGCCACCTACTCAATCCACTACCTCAATAGTTCAAATAGGTAATTCCATTACATGTCTCTCCAATTCCAATTTTAGATAGGTCATTGATTCTAGGACCATTGATCATATGACTGGTCAAATAGGTATCGTGTCTTCCTTTAATACCTCACATCTTTCTCATATTACTTTAGCTAATGGGTTTACTGCTTCTGTTATTGAAAGTGGTATGGTTAATGTTATTTCTGATATTTCTCTCTCCAATGTTTTGTCTCCCAAAATTTTCATTTAATTTACTTTCAGTTAGCCAAATTATACGTACTTATAATTGTGATGTTTTTTTCTTTCCTGGTTATTGTGTGTTTCAGGATCTGTTGACGAAGAAGATTTTTAGTAAGGGATATGAATCTGGGGGATTATACATACTGGATGACAAAATTATTTAATCAATTGCTGCTGCTGCTGCTATTGCCACTCCATATTAGTTACATTGTCGTTTTGGTTATCCCTCATTGGTATCTTTACAAAAATTATGCCCTAACTTAGAATCTGTTTCTCATTTAGATTGTGAGTCTTGTTAGTTTGCTAAACCACATCGTTAATCCTATGTTTCTAGAATTAATAAGCGAGTTTCATCTCCATTTGAGTTAGTACATTCAAATATTTGGGGGCCTTGCCCAGTTACTTCAAAATCTGATTTTCGTTATTTTATGCCTTTTGTGGATGATTATTCAAGAATGACTTGGCTCTATTTAATGAAAAATTATTCAGAGTTATTTCATATCTTTCGTACTTTTCATGCTAAAGTTACAAATCAGTTTTACACAACTATTTGTAATTTTCGAAGTGATAATGCTAAAGAGTATTTCTTTGCATAGTTTTCAGCCTATTTATCATAGTATGGTATAATTCATTAGTCATCTTATGCTGTTACTCCACAACAAAATGGAGTAGCTGAACGAAAAAATCGACATTTAATGGAAGTTTCTCGTGCCCTTTTATTTCAAATGAAGGTTCCTAAAGTTTTTTGGGCAGATGCAGTTTCTACAGCTTGTTTTTTGATAAATCGCATGCCTTCTTCAGTTCTTGATGATCAAGTACCTTTTTCTACTTTGTTCTTTTCTAAGTTTTTATTTCCTATTCTTCCATATTTTTTTGGGTGTACATATTTTGTTCATGATAATCGTCCACAGGTATCCAAATTGGATCCTCGATCTGTGAAATGTATTTTTCTTGGATATTCTTGTATTAAAAAAGGGTATCAGTGTTTTTTTCCTGACTTAAATCATTACAATGTATCTTCTGATGTCACATTTTTTGAATTTACTTCATTCTTTGAGTCTTTTCCATCTTCCTTCACTTTGTCAAATTAAGAACTTATTGATGAATACTTCCTTGTATCTTCTCCTTCACAAAATCTACAGGTTTCTCCACAACATAATTGGATTCGACCTCCCATTAAATATGTTTATTCTTGTAGAGTGCAAATACCTTTAGTAGCTCCTCCACCAGATAAGCCACAAACATCCAGTCCAGACTTCATTCCAAACGATCCGTCAGCTTCATTTCCCCTGCCGGCTCCTTTTTCATTAGATCCTCCTCTTGTGTCTTCTGATTTGGATCTACCTATTGCTCTTCGGAAAGGTATTCATACTTGTACTTAGAAAGGTAACTCTAACCACCCGTATTCCATTTCCAACTATGTGTCATATTCTTCTTTACTTGCTTTTTCTAGATCCTTTATTGCCTCCTTAGACAGTATTACTGTTCTTAAGTCATATTTTGAAGCTCTTTCTCATGATGGGTGACGTGTTGCTATGGAGGAAGAAATGACAGTTCTTGAGGCAAATTAGACATGGGATCTTGTATCTTTACTTGATGGTAAACAATCCATTGGTTGTAAATGGGTATTTACTGTGAAAGTACATTCGGATGGTTCTGTTGCTCGTTTGAAAGCTCGTTTAGTAGCTAAGGGATATGTTCAGACCTATGGTATTGATTATTCAGAGACCTTTTCCCCCGTGGCCA
This sequence comes from Sindora glabra, assembly GCA_020226215.1. Classification (NCBI taxonomy): domain Eukaryota; kingdom Viridiplantae; phylum Streptophyta; class Magnoliopsida; order Fabales; family Fabaceae; genus Sindora; species Sindora glabra. The sequence goes on along the minus strand of CM035236.1, from coordinate 42,501,698 downwards.
AAATTACTTTAGTTCAATTGCTTATCTCTCTTGATGTTACTAATAACTGGTCTCTTCACCGGTTGGATGTTAAAAATGCCTTTTTACATGGAGATTTGCATGAAGAAGTGTATATGGAGCAACCACCTGGGTTTGTTGCTCAGGGGGAGCGTAAGAAGGTACTACATTTGAAGAAATCATTATATGGGTTGAAGCAATCTCCTCAAGTTTGGTTTGGAAGATTCAGTAAAGTAGTGACAGAATTCGGAATGAAAAAAGTGATCATGATCACTTTGTGTTTTACAGGTAATGTGATTCAGGATATATTCTTTTAACTGTATATGTTGATGATATTGTGATTACTGGGAGTGACAAACTGGGCATTTTACAATTAAAAGTTTTTCTTTAAGATGAATTCCAGACTAAAGAGCTAGGAGCACTTCGATATTTTTTAGGCATTGAGATTGCTGGAGAAAGGAAAGGAATTTTCTTATCTCAAAGAAAATTTGTGCTTGACTTCTTGAATGAAACAGGGATGATTGGTGCTAAATCATGTGAAATTTCTATGATTACAAATGTTGAGCTTAGTCTGGAAGATGGAGAGTTACTTGAAAATCCTGAGCGATACAGGAGATTGGTAGGAAAATTGAATTACCTTACTATAATTAGGCCTGATATTGCTTTTCCGGTAAGTGTGGTTAGTCAGTTTATGAACTCTCCAAGAACTTCTCACTGGGATGCTCTTACGCACATTTTGAAGTATTTGAAGAAGGCACCAGGTCGAGGAATTTTATATAAAAATCATGATCATTGCAGAGTAAAAGCTTTTTCTGATGCAGATTGGGCAGGATGTCCCATAGATTGGAGATTTACTTCTGGGTATTGTGTATTTGTTGGAGGAAACCTTGTGTCATAGAAAAGTAAGAAGCAAGCAGTTATATCTCGCTCCAGTACAGAGTTTAAATACCGAGTTATGACTCATGCTACATCTGAACTTATATGGGTTGCTTACCTTCTTCAGTAACTTGGCATCAAGACTCATGAAATTATGCAATTATGGTGTGACAATCGAGCTGCTACTCATATTGTTTCAAATCCAGTTTTTCATGAATGAACTAAGCATGTAGAGGTTGACTGTCACTTTGTTAGGCAGAAGTTACAAGAAGGAATTATCAGTCTTAGATATATTAGAACTGGGGAACAATTGGCTGATTTATTTACTAAGGCTCTTACAGGGAAACGGGTTGATGGAATTTGTAACAAGTTGGGCATGATTGATATCTATAACCCAACTTGAGGGGGAGTGTTAATAGATAAGTAGCATTATGTCCCACATCACTTATATTTTATGCTATGTATTCTGTATTATATTATATATAGTGACTACCTAACTTAATTGAGGATATGACATTACAAATTTTCCTCTAATCAACATATATCACCAAAACAAACTAAAAATAAATAAGCCTAAAAAGAACAGCACCTCTGAAAGTACAAAACTAAATAAACTTAAATTCTACATCATAGGCCATCTAACTTCTTTTAGGGTTGGTAGTAGCAATATAACCCATAGGCTTATAACGGATGATATTGCTTTGATACCATGTAGAGAAACATGGCTAGGTTTTAGAGGGAGAATGAGTAGAGTTTCAGCTAGAAAATTAGGGCAGAACACCAAAATATTATTGATTGAATAGGAGATTGAATTGTTCCATAAAATTGAACCCTCAATAATTTCAAAGAAACAAGGGAATAAGCTAATAACAATATCTTAAAATAATTATTAGAGAGTAATATTTGTAATTAAGTTTATAATATTATGGGTTCATGTTATGTTATGGGCTCGTTTATCATGTGCCTAAAGTTAGGTGTATTAAAGTCTTTATATTTATTAGTAGCTTTATATAAATAAAACATTATTTATTTAGATACTTTAAACCTTAAACCCTAAGTCTAAAACCCCTCTTGTTGCTTTTTTGACATTTTGGATGACTATTGAAATGAATTTAGATACTCCTGTGTTAGGGAGAGGAATTAGGAGACGGAATCAAATAGGAAGTGGGTCCCCACCTTTAAATTTTCTAGGTGATGCCTACCCACTCTTCCTCTGTTGCCTAACATCTCTACCTAGCATGAGACAGTCTTGACCAGTTTGCAAGCTAGAAGTGAATAATCTATAAATAATAATAGTAAACAGTATATGTTATGTTTTGTTTTCAAAATTGTTTCAGGTCTTAAACTTCATGTGGCTAAAATTCTTGCTGATCTGGCGCTATTTTCGTTTCTGGTCTCTGGTAAGTTTTGCTTTATACTTCATACTGGCATCTGTGTCCATGTATATTTTTGAAGAAATTCATTTTGTTGGAACTATCTATGGTAGATAAATGGCATTGAGGTTCCAGAGAATATGCCTAAGTGCATCAATAGTTGCCACAGTGTGGAAGACTTTTGGAAAAATTGGCATGCTTCCTATAATAAGTGGCTTGTGAGGTGCTGTCAACCCCTTCACCATGATTCTATATGCTTTTTTTCTTTCTCTTAATAATGACTCACAATTTTGATTGACTAAAAATTCAGATATATGTACATTCCTCTTGGAGGATATCAGAAAAAGCTTCTCAATGTATGGGTCATATTCACATTCGTTGCCATTTGGCATGATTTAGAGTGGTATTCCCTCCTTTCATTGGTCAAATTATTCATTCTTATGATAAAAGTGGTGCATTGTTTGGCCTGATTTTTTGCCTGCTTATTCTCGATGGCTTAGGAAGCTCCTATCATGGGCATGGTTGACGTGTTTATTCTTTATCCCTGAGTTGGCTATGAAATCAGTAGCTAAGGCATTTAAGGTATTGCATATCTTTTTGTGACTCCTTATCTACTTCAATTGATTTCATTGTTATGGTGTCTATAACATTATATTTGTGTGTAGTTGACTATTAATGTTGTTGCTAAATTGATGAATTCCTGTATACATTTTGAGATTTAATGTGGCTCTAGTTGCTTAAGGAAGTAGGGAGATTAAGAAGGGACAAATTTCAATTCTGCTTTTACTTTAGTCATTTCAGTGCCATTTTATGAGAGATATGCACAAGATTTAGGTGCAGTGGTCCTGGAATCCCATGCATGGACCTAAATTGTGTTTGTGTCTACATCTCTCCTAAAATGACCGAATTAGGAGGGGATTCAGATCTGAAAGGGACCGAGAAAAGTAACGGAAACGACAAATCTATATGAGAAGGAAAATGAGGGAGGATGGAAAGAAATCAAGGGTTATTTTCTAAATATTAGCTAAAAATAAGAACACTAGCATAATATCCTTTGCTTCTCCATTTTCTATACTCAAAACCATAAATGACTCAAACTTGGTACAAGAAACACACTCAACCTTTATGTATTGAGTTACTGTGATACATTGACACATACTTTACCTCGTGTGGATTACAAGTAAAGTCATAGCATCACTAAATACATATTTCAATACTCCTCCTCAACTTGAAGCTTGTGTAAGTTGTGATATCTTACTTGAACTGGTTTTTAGTAAGTTTTGATACTTCTGTTAAACTGGTTTTAAATTTTGTGATTGAAAAGGAAAATATGATTAAGAGAAGAAAGAGAAGTACGGAAAAGAGGATAACAATCCTCAAAAGACTGGAAAACAACCGATGGAGAAAAAAAAAAAACCAGAAAACATCTCAATCAAAGTCTTAAAACACATTCCCAATCCCTTTGCAAATCAATCAGAGTTATTCTTCAAAAGAAATCATTAGTTTTAAGGCAAAGCAAAATAACATTCTTATCCCACACCAAGGACAGGGGTTGATATTGCTGTTTAAAAATTCTTACATTTCATTCGCAAAAATATGCACCATAATATAACTAGGGGTGGCACTGTATGATGCCATTTGAAACCTGGAGTGATAATTGACAATTTTCCCATTATGTGGGTCATACTAAGACTACCCCTGGGTGGGGAGAATTATAGCTTTGATAAACTGATCTAGTTACCACGGAGGTGGCTAGGCTATTAGCACGGGGTTATTAATTCATGCTGATGGTCAAAGATTTAATGTAAGGGGCCATTCATGGTCAATGAAGGTGTAGGATCTTTGGTATTGCTAGCACTCTTTTTTTTTTTGGGGGGGGGGGGGGAGCTGTAAGAATGGACTTCTTTTTATGGGTAGTAGTTGTAGCTAAGATGAATATTCCGCAGCTAGGGAATATATCCTATGGTAATGCCCAAGGAGGGTGGAAATGCTAGTAGCCCCTGTCCCTGTTTCTGTTTTAACAAAAGTGTTGTCATATATCATGGTTGGATGATGAACACAGGTTTTTGTCAAATAGCAAAATATGATGCAGCCTATCCTTGAGGCAAAAAAGAAAACAATCTGTGATACAAGAATGTATGTTATTACTGCACAAATTAAAATTGTGCAATTTGGACATTTGGCTGTTCATTGTTTCACCTTCTGCTTTATCATTGAAGTTCCACCTCTCCCTCCTTTTTCAGATTAATGAGTATATGCACTTTTCCTCTTATAAAATTTTTAACTAGTCCAAGTTCATTATTCTTGCTGCTAAGACACTGGTACATTTGATTTTCAGGCTGAAAGTGCTTTGGGGGAATTTATAGTTCGTGAACTCAGTGCTCTTGCTGGTGCCGTGACAATTACTTGTCTCATGGTTTGTCCTTCATTGCACCCAGAAGTTATACCATATATGATTTTAATAGTTCTAAAATTTTTGACATTACGTCCGTTAAGTTGAATTGCATCTATTTTTCTGCATCTAATAGGACACTGTAAACAGAATACCTAAAAATTCCATCAGAAGTAACTGAACCAAACCGGACTCATAATCATGCTAAACAGAACAAGACCTACTAGTTTTGTTCATTTTAACCAGTGTGATGACTGGTCCATGATCACCCATTTTCCAGACAAAAGGACTTCTGGGTAGACGTTTGGGGTATAATTCTCTGATTTTTTTGTTCTTGATTAGGTGGCTAATCTCGTTGGTTTTGTTATTGGACCAAAAGGCATTAGCTGGCTGCTTTCTTCTTTCAGTCATAGAGAAGGTACATCAAAATTTCTACCCTCTAACTCTACTACTAAAAAATACAATGTAAAAATATTAATTGTGGAATTCCATCCCAGGTCTGCCTGTTCTAGGTGGCATGCTTGTGACATTTTACATAGGAACGAAGGTATGAAATATGCCTGACTTGAAAGAACTGTATGCTGTCTCATGCATGTATTTCTCTGCTTATCTTGTTCCTTAATAATTTTCAAATATGAATATGTGCAGCTCATGTTCCACATAGATGAAGCAAGACAAAGGTTGCCATGATCACATATACGATTTGAATATGCAAATTTCATATTTCATATCCAGTTCCCAAGAACCAAATCTGAGACGGTGTGGTATGGTTTGCTGTGATCACATTTGCACTTCAGCATGTTGCTCTTTGACATTTTACGACACATTTTCTTGTGGAATGTTGATCATGTTGGGATCATATGCCGTTGGATTTCGTAATCAATCAATGGGAAAATCAAAGTGAATGGAGAAGAGAGGAAAAGAAGTAAAGTTTATTTGTTCAAAATAGGGTAGGCATGCATGACTGAATTCTCAGGTTTATCACTTTGGTAGATTAGATGCCCCAGTTCGCGGCCAGAAAAATGCGAGTACATTGAAGCAAATTTTGAGCATATTTGATGCCTCTGTTTACTGCATCTCTGTAAGCACAATATTATCACGCACCCATATTGTGTCGAAGAGAAATTGACCAGTTTGCCCATATCAATGTTGACTAACTCAGAAAGATGACATCTCAGAATGGAAGCGAAAGAGGATTAAAGATAGAGTTAGAACTTGGGCTTTGCTATGGTTAAAGAGTGAAATCAGTAAGAACAATCATAATACCGTCCATTTTCTTTTGGGGTTTGTATGATTTTACCTTTATTAACGATCAATAATGGTGTATGAGTAAGTTTAAAAGTCTCATACGCTTAAGAATTGAAGACTGCCATATTTAACAGTAATCTTCAACAACTGAATCCCATTTCAATAACTAGAAAATCTGAGGGGTCGATTGATCACTTGGAAACTGCGATAAACCAACTGTTTGCGGGCAACTTTATGACTTCAGAACTTGCGCGGGAAAGTCATCCCTTTTTTTAACCAAGATATTCATACCATTCCGCATGAAAGTTGGTAGCTTTATACTTGTTATTATTTATCGCAGTTAATTAATTTCACAAATATTAAATATTAAAAAAAGTAGTTTAATTTATTTATTTTTTGTATATTTTTCAAAATCACCTTTTAATATTTTATTATGCACAAAGTTTAAAACAGTTAAAAATAAAAAAAGAAATATGATAAAATAAATATGTTAAGATATTTTAAAAATAATAATTAAATATTTATTAGTAAAATAGAATGATAGAATTAGAAAAAGTGTATTTAATGCTTTATTAAAATTTTAAAGTGATAGATAAAAAAGAACAATTTTTTTTTTTAAATGTGATAGATAATAAGGAATAGATAGAATGGTATAAACTAAAAATACTTTAGGATTTCGCTATGGTATTACTAGTTGTTAGCTATAGTAAGTTTTTCTCAATATATATAGAAACTGTAATTATATAAAAATTACAATAATTTTATTTAAATTTTAAACTTCTAATAAGTTAAACATTTTTACTATTAGGTTATATATTTTCAATCACTAGCCAAATAAATCAAATCAAATGATAAAAATATTTCAAAGGAAAATTAGTAAATTAATAATAATAACACTCGATTTCAAAGGCTTTATTAGAATGTCTCTGTGTGGAAATTTCTCATAAGGAATTTAGTGGGAGATTTAGATGAATTGAAAATGCATGTTTAGTTTGGGGGCAGATCATGGAAGTTTTAAATTGAATGGAAAGGCAACCTACATTTATTAAGAAGTGATTTAGATAATCAAAAAATAAAAAATTTTGAAGATTATTTGGAGTTTAGAAGAACTATAAGAAGGAGTCATTGAACAGTTGGAAAAAATCTGAGCACATTTGCAAGAAGTGGCAATGGAACCAACTTGGTTTTGAGTGAATGACTACTTTGAGATAAAATTGGGAAATTTGTATATGATCATTTCAATTTCTATAACTTCTATATCTATATTCAACGGTCTCTGTTAATTCTTTATTGCAATCTTATTCATTCAAGACAACGTATGCCATGTTAAATTTCTATTTTCCATTCAATCAAGTGAAAATCCTCAAAACTTATGGATGATAATTTCCTAAAAATTTCTTATAGATATGAGGTAAGAAGATATTGGATAAGATGAGAGTATTTGTTTAATAATTTATGCAATGGGGTTTACTTAAGTTGATATTTGCTATTGTAATTGAAATGAATTTTTTTTTCTTTTGTTGAAAAAAAATAAATACTATGTTATGTATCAATTTGGATTTTCTTATTTCATTAGGAAAAACCAATTTCTAAGAGGCATTGCTCCATCAAGCTTTTGTTTATTGCGGAAAATATCCTAGTGCTATATGTTGTAGGAGTTTGAATCATGTCTTATTCCTAATGTGGTTGATCGTGCTCTCAAACTAGCTACTAATCATTACTTTCATAAGCTACTACTTCACTAACTAATTGACCAATTAAAAGCTCTTTCTTGATTAGGATCCTCATTTTGCTCCTTAATGATTTAAGTAAAATTTAAAATGTTTGAGACAAGTAAATACTATTTTTAAATATCTTAAGAACCTTATTTGAATAAAGAATAAAACTATAGATTATATTCTAAAGAAGGTAAACAAAAAGAAAAGGCATGGGGACCACTTAATATATGAAATACTTAAAGATTTTGAATTATTTGATAGTTATGCAACTTGAATTATAAGTTTACGAGTGATTTTTCCTTTTGCAAAGAAAAATAATAAGAAAAATAGTTAATAAATCATAATAATTTTTTTATTTTATGAATCTATTTTACATCTAAATTTATAATTATATTATATTATTAGGCATCATTTATCTCAAAAATTTCTTATACATTTCTAGGGGGTGTGTTGTTCATCTTCATGCATCTATTTCAATGAGTTATTCATCAAATTGTTGCAATTGATATTTGATCTTGAAAGGTGTGGTCAATGAGAATTAATTATTGGTGACAAATAAATCGATAAAACAACTCTTGTTGCATATACAAACCTAAATCAATAAGGACATAATATAATATGCATTTATGTAGCTATTGGTTAAAATTTATGCTTCACGATCCTCTTAAAGTTCATCTTAGACATCAAAGAGATTTGTATTAGAAGAATTTTGATTCTGCTAGTGGCATTATAGCTTTTTGGTCTTTTATTTTTGTTTTCTCGCAAGTCCATTTGTATTATTTGATGGTGTGATCAACAATATAGAGTGACATCGTATCAATTTCCATGTTGATTATTAAAAAATATTGATGTGTAAAGTAAGGTTAGGTGAACCACATTAACTATTAGATGTCTACTTTATCATAAAATACTATCATCTATAATAAAATAATTTTGTTCTACTAAATAATATTTAATGTTTGTTATTGAATAAAAACTAATGTCATAATACTTTAATGTTTATCAATTGAAAAAAAAAACACAATGTTTTTTGTTTGGGAAACTTTTTTTATACTCCTAAAAGTAATAATTTTACAAATTAAGTATAATTTTATAAAAATATTAATATCATTTTATGAACTAATTAATTTTTTTATTCAACTTACTTTGTGTGAAATTAAGAACATTATTTTTTTTGCATTATGATATTTTTCTTATATAATTAAATAGATATAAACAACAGATTGATTATAAATTTTAGAAACATATGAGAAAGAAGACAATCTGTTATGAAAATATATCTTACAATTTTATTTATTTTCATGTCATTATATTGACATATACATAGAAAACACTATAATTTACAATGAATAATCGACTTATCATTTACAATAAACAATATATACACTAGTTAAGATTATAATAATTAGATGAGTTATGTTGTCAATTCCATCATATTAGTGCATGCATGTTTAGTCCATTAGATACTATTTTATTTTAAAAAATAAGTCTTTTTGCATATTTGTAAATCTAGATAATATATTTGTCTCAATTACTAATATTATAGTTTAGGTTAAGTATCAAAACAATTCTCCTTCTGTTTCATTTGACATATTTAGAGATAATAAAGTATCTTATAGAAGGATTTACCTCATTTGATATCTTTACTTTCACATATTGGTAAGTTTCATATTTAGAGGATTTTTGTCAAAAGACTTTCCAAGATGTGAAACCTAAGGTATTAAGGTAGGCAAGCCCTTTAGTAAGATTTGAAAAATGAAATGGAAGGGGAATAGTCTTGATATTTAAACTAAGCTTTAAAGTTAGATAACAGAGGTTAAAATATCACCTAGATGTTTCAATTGGGTAGTGAAAGATGTTAATAAACTAAGCCTATTAGTTTCTTGCACGCTAGGATACATAGGCTTGGACTTATCTCTTGTAACCTTATATTTTTTTTATAAATAGACATTGCCTTCCTTAGTTGAGGATATAGTCTCATAAACTTTTATTCTCTTTTAACATGGTATTAGAGTCTAAATAAAACTCTAGAACCTAAACACATTTTTAAACCTATCAACCACCTTTTTCCTTCTACCTTCTTTCCTTCTTTCTTTTTCTCTTTTTTTGTTATGTGTGACTAGGTCACAAAAAAATTGATAGTAACTTAGAGTTACATACTTGGAAGAAAAATAAGAGAATATAGACTACTGTAGTTGCTATTGATCTATGTATGACTGCTAATTGCATGTGGACAATATCAACGAATTTGTTTGAATCGATTGATGGATAGTAAGTGGTTCATTTTGAGGACTAGTTGGCTCAAAATGAAAATTAGTAGTCGGTGACCTTTTTGGATAGTGCATGAGTAACACATGCTCATGTTAGATCGTGCATGAGCCTTATGTGTATAACATCTTACCAGTGCATGAAGAACTTTTTGGTAATGCGCCTCCACTTGTAGCCTTGTCTTTGTGCATCACACCTCCCTGTGTGATTGAATCAATAATATGAGTAATTTAATTGTGGTTTTTTGAACTTATTTAATTTTTCTAGTGTCATTGTCTTGTTAAACTGTTGCTATAATGACAGAAATAAATAAATCTGGCTCTGGTTTAGGTGAAAAAAATACCTAGAATAATGATTTCAAATCTCTCTTCTTTGATTTTATTCCTATTTTTGTAAAAATTATGGATGATATACACCACCACTTCAGTTTGCATATACTATTTCTAACACTTTCCCACCAAAATCTAAGTACATAACTTTGACCAAGGATGAATCTAATTGTTTGATTTAACCTAGCTTTCATAATAGCCACCAATCCTATAATAGCTACCTTTTACTCGATCTACTACTATTATGATTCAGATAGATAATCCTACTATATGTTTTTCACATTCTAAGTCTAGGTTGTTAATTAATTTTAGGGCCACTAATCATATGTTAGGAGACATATGTATCTTTTTTTTATCTTTATCTTCTTTTGTCACTTTAGCTAATGGGTCAACTGTTTCTATAGTTAGGAATGGTACAGCTAATGTTACCTCTAATATTTCTTTAACTAACATTTTATTTTTTCCTAAATTTTTATTTAACTTACTTTTGGTTAGCTAAGTTACACATACTTATAACTGTGGTGTTTTCTTCTTTCTTAGTCATTGTATTTTTTAGGATCTTTTGATGAAGATTTTTGATAAAGGGCATGAATCTAATGGACTATATGTGCTTGATGGTGACTTCCCTTAACTTGTTCCTTTGCCCATTACTATAGTTGCCACTATAGTTATACTACTAGTTAGGACATCCCTCATTATCATCCTTAAATAAATTGTATCCTCATTTAAGTTTTATTTTAAATTTTAATTATGAGTCTTGTCAGTTTGTCAAACAACATTGTCAATATTATGTTCCTAGAGTTAATAAATAGGTTGCATCTTTTTTTGAGTTAATGCATTTGAATGTTTGGAGTCCTTGTCCAATTATGTCTAAACTTGGTTATTGTTATTCTGTTACATTTATTAATGATTATTTAAGAACCATTTGACTTTACTTCATGAAAAATTAATCTTACACATATAAGAACTAGAGAACAACTTATTAATTTATTTATTAAGGATCTTCCAAGAAAATAAGTTAATGATATTTGTAACAAGTTAAGCATATTTGATATTTATGCTCCAACTTGAGAAAGAGTGTTAGTGAACTAAGCCTATTATTTTCTTGTATGATAAGATACATAGGCTTAGGCCTATCCTTTACAGTCCTATATTTTGATTATAAATAGATATTATCTTCCTCAGTTAAGGATATGGCATTATAAACTTTTCTTCTTTTCTAACAAAAGAGAAATTTATAAGCATTATATAAAATATTACATGTTAATTATTAACAAAAATAATGTCTTAAGGTTAATCTATTTCATATGAAATTGGTAATTACTATACCTTAAGGCATTGTTAAGGACTTAATTGATATATAAAATTTTGACATTTCCTAAAAAGACAATTGAAATGCCTTTAGATAACGGTTATATGTAAAATCAATGTTTTAATTTTTTTATGGTTTCCTTATAACCTTGTAAATACTATATATATATATATATATATATATATATATATATATATATATATATATATATATATATATATATATATATATATATATATATAAACATTGGTTAAGTCTAAAATCAATATGTTAAAGTTTGTTATTTTTTCATTAAAGACATTTAGAATATGTTGAGATGTTTTTCTGCAAACAACTAATGTTATAATTCATTTAAATGCCAATTGTTGGAATAAAGTCAACCTCTTATCATTAGGAAGTTTTTTTTATATCAATTTTGCTATATATATGTAATCAAGTTGTGTATATAAAGAGAATATTATTTTTTAACTATTTTAAATAGAAAGTTATTTGTGTTTTGATATCTTTTATTTGATATATTTTGTAATCCAAATACTAATTATACAAATTTAGCATAAAATATAATTATTATTAAATAATTTATTATGAAAGTATAAATAGATGAGTAAAGAGACAAGTAATTCTATAAATTTATATTAAGATTTTATTTCTTTTCAAATCATTGTATATGTATGTATTCCACAAAAAAATATACTAAATAATCAATACATATCTTAACAAAGCATTATGTATCTAAACTACGCAATACAAATGTATCAAAATCATTATCCTTAATCTCATGTGTTAGTCTTATTATGAATTTCGTTAAAATATTCCATCCATTTTGTGATATTGTAGGAGATTTCAGAGGATGGATAGGATGTTTTAATAAGATTCCTAATAAGAGATATTACTAAAAATTTCAAATTTATAATCTTTATAAAGAAAGCTTTGTTACTTGCCAATTTTTATTGTACATTTAGAAATGGTATAGATTATATGGTAGTAGATTTGCTTATTCTCTAATATTGTTAAGAATGAATGGAAGTAATTCACAAGAATTGTAATATTTCTAAAACAATCAAAATAATATATAGTGAGAGGAAAATTTATAACTATTTTGCAAACACTTAGAGTTAAGGTGGAAATCTATAAATGTACTATGATGTTTTTAGAGTTAGGGTGGAAATCTATAAATGTATTGTGACATTTTTTAAAGCAACATATCTATTCCCTAAAATCAAAATTAGAGAATGGATGGGTTATTTCAACAAGATTTGCAACAAACATATCTCTAAAATGTGTCATATGCAAAATGAGAGCAAAATTTATAGTTAGAATGAAAAACAATAAATGTTGGTTAATAATTAAAAATCAACATCTTATATATCATTATTTTCTAATAGAGCTAGTGGTTGCCATATCATTAGACATTGATTAAGCCCCAAACTGAGGTCTAATCATTTTATATTTCCTAACAAGACATTTGAAATGCTTTAAACAATGATTATGTACAAAATAGATATTTTAAGCTTTTATGATTTCTCATAATTTTGTAAATGTTATACATTTAAATGTTAGTGAAGTTAAAAACTAACATGTTAAAGTTTGATATTTTCTTAATAGACATTTTGTAATATTTTTAGATGTCAATCATATATAAAACCAATACGTTAAAATTTTCTAAAAAATTTAAAAAATATCACCATATCTAGATAACTACAGGTTATATTTATAACCCATCATTTTAAATTTTTATATAATTTCAAAAATATTACCATGTTAAAATAAACATTAAAGTTAGCTTTGATTGATGTCTATTTACAATTTTGTAATAAACATCAACAAATTCAAAATTATAAGTTTGGTTACCTAAGACTTCAATTAATCAAGCCTCAATCTTCCATAACTAAAAAAGGACTAGAAAAAAAATGTTATGAGGACTAGAAAATGAAGATTCTTACCTTGTTTAAATTGGTAAGGAAAAGAGATCAACGAGAGGAGATAGGTGTGTGCTTAAGGTTAAGAGGAAGATGTAAAGTTATGTGGTGTCTAAGGAAAAATAAGAGGTTGACTGAGTTTTTAGAAATAAGAAGGGGGTATGCCTAAGGGCAAAATGAGATAGTTTCTTAAAATCTCTTTCAAACTCACATACTTAACCTTAACCGTGTTTAACTTCAAATCACTCCTACTTATTAAATCATAAGCTAATTCATATAAAAAGAAAATTTATTTACAAGCTAACTATATTTATTTATCTTCATATAATTATTTTAAATTTTTAACAAATGTAACATTAATTAACCTTGGGTACAATGAGAAAAAAAAAGGCAAAATCATTGGTTAAATAGGAACCTAGAATATTAAGTTAAGAGGATCAAGGGAAACAAACCCAATCATTGAAAGTGAGTAAGTTATGTGTAAGCTTTGGGACTTTAAAGTTTACATGTGAGCCTTATGCATGAGCTTCTTAAGTTAATGGAACATCTTGATTAGGTAATATGTAACATACCATTAAAAGGATGAATTCTTCTAAAGGGGGAGTACTATTACACTTATTATAATTAAAATATCTTATATAAAATAATTAATTAATTTCAAAAGTAATGTGGATAAAATTTTAGTAGAAGGTTATAAAATAAATTTAGTTAGAAATATTTTTTAAGTTAAATGTGATTAAAAGTGAGCGTGTGAATGCAAAGGAAACATGGAAAGTTCTTTTGCATTTTATCCTTAAGGCTATTTCCTTTTTATCTCTTACTTTCCTCATCCCTTCCTCATTTCTCTTCCACAAAAAAAAAAAAAATTCCTTCTCTTCTTCTCATTTGCAAGGAGAGAATTAATTCTTATCCTTATTCTCATCTTTCAATGTAAACAAGGTAGATGCATAATTATTTATAGTGCACGGTGCACAATGGTGCATTGCACATGGCGTTGCATGTGAAAATTTTATTTATGGCACATATAAAATTATAATATTTCATATATTTTAAATAGAATAATAAATTAAGGGCATAACATTAAAATATTAAGTTGAAACGTAAAACCAAATGTAACATCAAAATTAAATTCATAAAAATAGAGCAAAAATAAATTTTAAATTATAAAAATAGAAAGGAGAAAGTATAAAGAGCTTAGTGCATATAAAGGATGTAATGCAAGAGGAAAAAAAGTACCAATAAGAGTAAGCATATAAAAAAATCAAATAGGAAAGAAAGAGATAGAGAGAAGATAAGTATGGGAAGTTATAATAGTCACTAGGAAGCCATTCCAGCTTCTGGAGAAGAGACATTAGATCAAGCTTTCATAGTTGCTTAACATGATTGTAGAAAGGAATCACAAAAAATAAATGAAATAAGATTTTTTTAAAGGATTAAATGAACATAATTATTTTATATCTATTACTTTAGAATGACGCACTTGCATTGTGTTTCATAATTGCATAAATAGTGCATATTGCATACGCCATAGTTAGGCAATTTTATTTTGGTAAGGCAACATGTATGGCATGACACACCTATCCTTGGTGCATGTTAAAGTGCACCTTTAATAACTATGGGTAAATGATTTTTATATATCAATCATTACAAGATTTCTCTTCAACTTTTCCTTTATAGTATATGATTGCTTGAAAAATTCTATTTAATGAAAATTTAATATTTTAAGGTTTAGAGGGATTTTGTGCCCTAATTTGGAATTTTCTTCCTTTTTTATGATTAACGAATCAATTAAGCACTAATTCCACTTTAGATAGTCTCTTTAATAAATAAATAGTGACCTTATTTTTATCTTTATTTTAGTATTGTTATAATTAGGGTTTACTTATAAATGTTAAAGATGAATCTATAGTTAGAATAACTTAAGTGATGGAATTTATAGGGGATTTAAAGGGTTAGATATTAGTAGTTTAGTGATATATGGTTGCAAAAGCAATGGATCTTGTGATGAATTGGTAGTAGATGTAGAGTAAAAATTGTAGAAATTTTGTGAACGTTTATGCATAAAATGATTCATATAGGGAAAATTTTCAAGTACTAAACTGAGTTGTGAATTGATTCACATTATATAAAACCAAAATTTAGCTTATTGAATCTATTCTCAAATTGTTTCATTAAGATCAAAAAGCAAAATCTCCTGTAATGAATCGATTCACCTTGTATAGAACAAAAATAACACCTTACTAAATTGATTTAACTAGGATAAAATCCATTAACTTATGATGAATCAATTCCTAAATTGGTTCCAAGGGTTAATTTTCTCAAATATCAATCATGAAAGGGTTTAAATCGAAATTTAACTTTTCCTAGCTTCTATATGGGTCTGTGTAATTATATATTAAATGTTAGAACTATAGTAATTTGATTTAATGTATGAATTTTAGAATGCTATAAAAATTATATTGGATTAGTAAATATGAGAACATCTCAAGTCATTATTATGATTTGTAACTAAGAACATGGCTAGGAGCCGATGCGTATTATCCTAGTACAAGTATTCATAAATGACATGTCAATTAAGGCATTGGTTTATATATATTTTCAAATGGTAATGTTGTTATGGTTTCAAATTGAAGTGCTAGTTAAGACACTTATTTATATTTTGATAAATTATACAATGAATGAGATTTGATGATGGTGGAGGCAATGACATTCATGTTGTGGCTTTATGCATTGAATATATGTTTTTACTTGTGAGGGATAAGGATGAAAAGAGTAAAAAAATATTTAAATTTTGTTGTTTGTTTGTTTTCTTATATCAACTTATTGAATGAATTTCCTTGTGATTGAATATGAGCTAATGAGAAATGAAACCCTAATAGGTGTTGAATTATATAATGCTAATTAGTATTATTTAAGAAGGTAAAGTGAATTCTTCCATATGCTTCAATTTTTTTCCATCTCTAAGGTATGGAGATATGCTTATTTCCTTTAGTAGGATGTAGTTAATTGGTTTTTGAGTTAACTAAAAAGTTTAAATACATATCTATTAAATTCAGTATGTTTCTTTAATTTATTACTCATTGAATTTATTAACATTCACTCTCTATTTTGTTTCATTTTTTATTGGGGGGCTTCCTTTTAGGTACTTAGTTATTATTGAATGGACTGGAAGTGGGTCTACTTAAAGGTATTAGTGTTGAGATAAGTTTTGGAATAGTTAGGTTAGATAATTACAAATGCTTATTTGATGCATAATAAATTAAAACTCATTATATTCAATTTTGACATTGACACCTCTTCGAAAAAGGTATAACATTGTAATAGAGGGCTTTCCTTTAAGTATTTAACTATTATGGAATGGATTAGAAATAGGCTCGCTAAGGGGTGTTGATGTTGAAGTAAGTTTTAAGATAGTTAGGTTAGATAATTGTAAATGCTTATTTGTTTCATGATAGATTAAAATTCATTATATTCAATTTTGACATTGATACCTCTTTGAAAGAGGTGTATCATTGCATGTTATTGTATTGATTATATTTGGGTAAGGTTAATAGACAATTGTTCAATGCAACTCATTACACTTCTCACATGTGGAATGGATTATGACATTTAGTCAATAGGATAATTAATTATAAGGTGATGAAATATCTAAAGGGTAATTCTAACAAAAATAGATCAAGAGTTAGAACTCGATTTTCATACCTTCATAGATACTTTAAAGGATGTTGGTTTATTGCTTTGAGATGAAATGTCTCCTAGAAAGAAAGAATGTGCAAAAACTAGTTTTTATCTCTTTGTAATGAAAAAAATTATGTTGAATGAGTAAAACAATGATATAACCTTTTATAAATGATCTTAATATTATATGCACATGTAATGTATACATAAGTGGCAAAGTTAGGATTATAGATTTGTGAGAGTTGGTGAGGGTAAATTTGAAACAAATGGGAGTATCTTAAACGACATTAATAATTATGCATGAGATTTTAAGAAGATCAATGGAAACACATGCTTATATTAAAATATATGTAGCTTTACCTATTGAACCACATCATTTAAAAAGTTTTAAAAAGCTTTGTATGGACCACATCGTTTTTGAATTTCTAAATAAAATGGAGGAAAAGGTCTCAGTTAATTTATACAAATAACTAAAGTAAAATATAATTCCATTCAATAATAATCATAACAATGATGATGATAATAGTAATAATAATAATTTTTTTAAATTTATTATTGATGTCAAATCAATATTTAAAATGTATTGGGTTGTTTAATCCATGTGATACTACCTACTAAATTTATTCCATGTATAATTTGAATTATATATTGGAAGTTAGTTAGTTAGTTGAAAAGGATAAGTAAACTAGTTATTATGAAGAAGTTTATTATGGTTGGCAATATGTTATAAATACTCTATGTTGCATTATGTTAGTGCAAATAGGAGATTGAATAAAATTTTATTTTTTTGTTATTTTCTCTATATTTTCCTTTCTTTGTTCTAGCTGCATATATAGCAGCAAGAAATAAACCCCTCTAACATATACTACTTGTGGTAGAGTTTTCAACTTACTGATTTAGGTCATTTGGGAATGAATTAACTTTCTTAAGTTGCACTGCCCTAGGGTTTTATTTCTTTAGTGTGGCTTAAAATTCAAATTAAAAGGTTATTATTGTTAGGAAACCTAATAGCTTGAAGAAAATTTTCAACCTATTTCAATCTTAAATAGTGTTATTCTAGTCTTAGGATGACAAACATCTTTCAACTGACTCAGTACTAATTTGGAGCTTACTGCTTTATGTTAACTAGTTTTGTTAGTGACGAAAGGTGAACCCTTTCAATTTAATGGTAGAAAAAAAATTAAGAATGTATTATGTTAGCCTTTCAAATTAGGGTGTGAACGTTAAATTACTAGTTTAATAATTGAATTTTCTTTTATTTAAAAAAAAGTCTATATCTCTTTATCTCAAATTGTAAATTTAATTAAATTTAAACTAATTAAATAAAAATAAAGAATGAAAGTTAAATTTTAGGATAATTACACTTATCTCTTTTGAGATTTAACTTAATTCCACTCACATTCTTTTAATTTTGAGAAATATACACTCACCTTCTGTATTTTTTCAATGTAGGAGAGGTGAGTGTATGTTCAAAATAGAGTTAAGGAGAGGTCAGTTAATGTGAGAAGGAATGTTAGTGTGTATTTTTAAAAATAGAAGAAGTTTAATGTAATTACTCTAAACCCTAGAAGAAGTGAGTGTAATTGGCCATAAATTGTAAAATATTTTTTTTAAAAAAATTATTCCAAATATTAGGCTTTGTTTGTTTGTTTGGAAAATATTTTTTATAAGAAAATATTATTTGTATATATATTAGTAAAGAAATGACATCACTTGTATATCCACAACTTTCTTAGCTTTCGGTGTGTGCTGAATAATTTATAGTATGTACAATTGCTCTTATATATTCTATCGAATTGATTTCTCAAGCAATTTACTCTCCCTTAAAAGGGTCTCAGACTTAATATTTTAAAGAACACTATGGAGTTATTCTAGCTTAGTGTTATAGAAACCAAAATGATTTCTGTTTCATTGTCTTAAATCCTTTTGTACACTCTTAATTTTCATTACAAAATAAAATGCAAATGATCATGATAATTTTGGTTCCGTGCTTTTATAATCATTCCTTTATATGATACATCCTATAAACAGACATGTCACATCCTTTTGAAAATTTAAAATATTTTGTGCTAAATTTTTAATACATATATATAACTATTATAATAAAATTAAGAATAATTAATAAAATAAAATTTTGAAATATTTTGGGGTTAAATATGATTGAATATGAGAATATGAGTGTAGATGAGATTTTTGAGCTTTTCTTAAATTGGCATTGGATTCTTACCTATAATATATTTCCCTAAACTAGTTAACACTCCCTATTCCTTTCTTTAAATCATAATCTCTCTTCTTTTTCATCTATGGTAAGAACCATTTGCCAATCTTTTTGACTTTTTCATCTCTCATTTAAGAGAATAAAGTAATGAATTCTATTTCCTTCATCTCTATGAGAATCTTCTTTTACTTTTCTTTTTATATTTAGAATGATTAAGAGATTTTAGTTTAAAGGGAATTTTAGAACTCTAGCTCTAAATTATTAATCTTTGAGTGATTAGGAGTAAGTAAGATATAATTTCCTATATAGTATCTCCTCTATATAAAGTGAGTAGCATTCTACTTAAATCCTAATTTAAGTTCATGAATTTTACTCAAGTTTGGTTTTTCTTTTTCCTTAAAAGTTTGAAGAAGATGGTATAAAATTATGATTAAGGATTTGGATTTGATGTTTTAATAGTGTGTTTTGTTATTTTGGAGTATTATTTTTGTATATTGAAATTTTAATGGTAATATAGTATGTTAAAAATGAGATTTGAGGTTGAAATTGGCTAATAAACAATGAAATTGAAAAAATTTACAAATTGCGAGCTCGTAATTAACTATAATTAAGGAGAATTATTCTCAGGCTAACCATAGTTGACTACATAGTCAACTATGGATAGGTAGGAATTACTTTTGGACCCTATTAGTTAACTACGTAGTTGATTATAAGTACTAGGATTCATCTTTGAACATCTATATTAGCATTTGTCTTCTTCATAATAATGCTTATTTAATGGAATTACATAGTATTGTATCTTTTAAATCATGTGAGATGAAGATAAATAGTATCATTATGAGTAATAAAGAGTAACATGAGAAAGTAAAATGTGTTTGAACTTATAAAGTGAAAGAAACTATGCAAATTAGCTTTATTATGGTATGGTACCATGTGATATGGATTATATTTTGTTTAAATTAATGAGTTATCCA
Organism: Sindora glabra; assembly: GCA_020226215.1. Lineage (NCBI taxonomy): Eukaryota > Viridiplantae > Streptophyta > Magnoliopsida > Fabales > Fabaceae > Sindora > Sindora glabra. Next base: position 42,481,396 of record CM035236.1, on the reverse strand, counting down.
TGTGTTTACCTATAATGTTTAATTTTAGTTTCATATTTGAGTTAATGAGTTGCCTATGATTTTTATATAATTATACATAAGTATGTTATGAGCATAAAGTATTATAGAATTATAAATGAAATGTTAAATGAGATACTGATATCATTGTGATTTATTTATTCATTTCATAATTATTATATGACATTGGATGTAGAAATCTAAACAATTTATTTTTTATTAATATGCTAATTGAGGTCTTGTTTATATTTGAATATATGGATATTATTATTGTTGAGAGGGGGATCAAAGTTTTATTTAAGGTAGTTGTAATTATTGTGAATAAGTATGGATTTTATGAGCTTTAATAATATGTATGTAGGGTGATGATATACATATTATGGCTTATTGTACTAGATTTGTGTGCTCATTTATGAAGGGACAAGGCAAACTTTGAAGGGACAATGATAGAATTTATGTGAGGATAAGGATGATAAGGAGTTACAAGAAGGATTACTTGGTTGTTATATTTGATATTACTTTGATTGCTTGAGTAATTTTTGTATGACCAACATATGAAACAATGGATATAATTAATTGCACATGAAATGAAGTTGTAATTGAATGTTGTTATTATGGTACTAATTATGGAAATTACTACTGTAACATATAAACATATACTCTTGATGTGCCCTAAAAGGATGACAAATAAGGTTAAATATACTCCATGAAATGTAAGGTCATTCTTCTTAGTAAGGTATGAAATTTTTTTTCTTTTTCACTTATACATGGAAGAGAGGTTAGTTTAGTACATTCTAAAATATAAGTGATCAAATTTTATTAGATTTCAATCTAATTTATCTTTTTTCTTTATATTAAAATGATTACTTATTGAGTTTCCGATAAATTAGGATAATTGGAATAGTTTGCATGAAATTTTAACAACACATTTCATACTTAATTTTAAAAACCATATTTAGAAGTTAAGCATAGATGCATATGGTACTCTACATTAGATATGTTTTAGGATAAGGTGGTAGGCTATCGCCTTTAGTGACTCTTTATGTTAGTCATATGCCTTGAGGATTGGTCATGATAATACAACTATAAAATGGCAAGGATGCAATAGGAATTTGCTTGCCATTAAGTATTTGAATTAAGGATTGTAAGTAAATGGGAAATTTTGTTAATGGTTTTTCTAATCTTTTTACAAGTTCAAATGCTTTAATCCTAGAGAACTTATAGAATTTGATTTAAACAATCATTAGTAATGGTGAGAATGAGTTAATGTGTGAAATTTCATCAGAATAAGAAATTTAGGATATGTTTAAAGGAATCTTTGATTTAAAAGCACCAAGGCTAGATAGGTTGAAGGCATTGTTTTGCAAGAGATATTAAGAAATAGTAGGTCCTCAAGTGGTGAGTACAATTTAGAACTTTAGATATGGATATATGCTAAGAGATTTAAATTTTACTTTCATTGCATTAATCCTAAAAGTGAAAAGGCTTAAACCATTTAGTGAAATTTGTCCTATTAATTTATGTATCTAGATTTACTAATTAATTTCCAAAATTATTATGAATAGAATGTCAAAGGTGTGCATAAATTAATTTCACATATTTAGCCAGCATTTGTTCTTGGGTTGTGGATTGTAGAAAATATTCTATTATCTCAAGATATTATTCATACTTTTCTTTACAAAAAGTCAATGTTATGGCCTTAGCTTGATTATGATCAGCATGGAACTTGTTATCCAGTTTCCACAAGTCTAATTCAATACACTTATGACAATATTAGATAATCCATTAATGATGAACTCAATTAAAAGGAATAAAGGGTTGGTGACATGCTTATTATAATCCAGCAAAGGATTATAAATTCTCAAAGAAGTTAAGGTTACTTATAATTCTCTTGTTAGAAAGATATGCCACCCTAACTCACTTAAAAGAATAAGGATTTCATGTTTGTATCCTTTACCTATGCCTATACATAGAATAAGGCTTAAAAGATTTCCTATCTACAATTATCTAATGCTACATTTAACCAAACAAAAAGGCTTTTAGGTGGTCTAACTTAGAGGAGGTGGAGGTGAAAGCTTAGCCTGAGAATTTATAAAATAAATCATAAAAAGGTGAGTTTAAGGTTTAGTAAATAAATACTCTAAACAAATGAACATATATATAACACATTACTTTACCAATTGGATTATTTTGTGAATAAACATCACCTAGAAGCCATCATAAGATTTGTTAGCCCTATGGGCTCGACCATATCCAAAGCATTAAGGTCATATCTTACATTAGAAAAATCAATAGCAATAACATTCATTTTATCACATAAGTAACAATAATTGCAAAAGTAAATACATGCATCCACCATGTGATTCATATGTCAACCTTATACCTTTTATAAACTTTTCATCCTTATGCTTTCAAGTCAATTTTATACCTTTCACAGACTAGCTATTGGGAATTTTCAATCCAATGGTCACATCACCCTTTTCACGTTTCTCATTTCATAGTTAACTAGAAAGTTTTCAATATTCACAAGTAGCCATATGCCATGCTTATCATATTTATCACACAATAGCATGCTTTCATGCATGACCACATACCATATTACATTCTTATTTGCATAAGCAAGATTGATTGTATTATTTACCACATGTCACATCAAGTCCAAGCCATTATCTTAATTTATAAGCTATAAAACAATTCCATTTCCACATAAATCATGCTATAATAGCCATATATGTGCATTAAAAAGATGAAACCCTTATCAAAGGTTCTTATACTAATTCTATAATCAAATATGTGTTAGACCACTAAATCTTATCGACTACGATGTTGAAATGTAAAATAAGATTGAGAGACTCGCTTGTCGAAGCAATTTAAGATTTATTTTTTCATTCTAGAAAGGAAGAATTGATTGTAAAATTAGTTCCTCTATCCCAATATTGCTTCTAAACTAGGAAATTTGATTTTACACTTGATTTATTTATGAATTGTATTTTTTGGCATGGAAAAATTAATTGTACAAATTGGTCCTCTTGCCTAGATTTGCTTTTGGATATGGAAAATTGACTGTACAGTTAATTCACCTATGAATGTTTACCTTTTTACAAAAAATTTCATTGTTCATCATCATAAAAACCTTCCAACCTCATTTATTATCCACTAGCTCATCATTCAATTATAAATACATATAACTTATAAACTATACAAGCTTTCTATGATATTGAATTCATTCCAAACTTCAAGAATAATTATATTTCAATAAATTAAACAAAACTTAATAGATAAACAAACCACACAAATTTAACTAAAATCAAATAAATTTAGTTAGAATATTCACTCACCTAATATGGAATAGATTGCTAGAGACTTGGATTGAAGATCTTTTAACCTTAATTACACCAAAAATTAATAGTTCTTAAGTTAGGGTTTGGAAACCCTTATGAAATCAAATAAACCTAAAAGTTCCTTATCAATCAATAGAAATCAAGAAGGGATCTCAATGATGATGATGATGTTCTTACCTAGATTAGATAAAGAAATTGGAAGAAGATTGAAATTCTTTGGTTTGATTTGATGAAATGAAGAAGTGGAGTGGAGAGTGTTAGGAGAAATAGGAAAAGATGATGGAAATGAAGGAGAAATTGAGGTTATTATCATAAAATGGGGAATAGTGTCCCCTAAAGGCATTCTAGAAACTTTTTCCATAAATTTCACCTATACTTATTTACTCATTTATAATAGTTCAAAAAGTTACACTTTATGAGTCTAATTAATTTTCCTTTTCCAATTCTCATAAAATTTATATTCTTATACTCTTTAAATTATCACTCATATTTAATTTCACATTCCACACACAAAATTTTCCATACACCTAAATTTGTCAGTTACTTTAATTATTTTTTTTCACAAAATAATTTATGAAGGGTGTAATAATCAAGGTAGATTCATAGGAGTTAAAACTTGACATGTAAACAACGTGCAATAGGGTAGGGTTGAATTTTGTTCTATATATGATGGGTAAAATGTAAGGCTTTAAAGTTTATGTATCATTTTGTTACTTACTAAAAGTTCTTGAAGGTAAATTGAATTTTCTCCTAAATATTAATTCTTGGTTTAGGAGAAAATTACAATTTACTCACATGTGATTTTATATTTTTTGCTGTTTAACCTATTTGTAGTTTTAAGTGTTTATCACCCACATGTACTTTTAAGAATTAATACTTTACTCCCTTAAATTATTTTCTATTCAAAATTTAATAAAAGGGTCACTTGCATCACATATGATTTCTATTTCTTCAAATTTTGGTATAATCTTACATTCGCTCAAAATAATTTATACCCCAAAAAAGCCTTATCCAACCTTAGAGCAAATGCAAAAGAAAAATCTTTAATAGAGTTAGAATTTTATTAGAATAATTTAGTTCAAAATAAGTGTTAAATTGAGTCAAAATTAGAAGAAGTAAAGGCCATGTGTGATGCATGTGAGTTCTCTATTAAATTTTGATAAAAAATTATTTAGGTAGGCAAAATCTTAATAATGGAAAGTATAAGTCAATAAATTTCATCACTTATATGGAAAAAGATTAAATCTTAAGTAAGTAAAATGTATTTTTTTAATTTAAATAACTATATAATATAAAAAATAAAATTATAGCTTAAACACCGCAAACATTGTGTCTTATGTAATTTGGGATATTGTAATTATGATTAATTATATGTTGCTATCTCCAAAGTTAGAAGAAAAAATGATTAAAAGTGTTAATTTATGATAAAATGAATAGTAATTCAAACAACATAAATAATGCAGTATGAAAAACACTCCAAAATTCACAATTTAATGTAAGGATAATCTTAACACCTTTTCATGAATAATTAAATTTGATATTGATACATTTACAATAAGAATATTAATGCCTTTTTTCATTAATTGACATATCATATCCCTTAGTTAATTGATATTGATAATTACATAGGTTTTCTCCCTCTCTCTCTCTTTTTCCCTTTCTCTTTCTCTCTCTTTATATATATATATATATAGTTTAACATCTTAGTTACTAAAAAATTACCTTATTTCTATAAATGACAATCACAAAACAACAAAATTGAATTCAATATTAATATTTTTGTGGTAATTTAAATTATAAACTTATGAAAATATGAAATTATTTAATAATATTTGAAATATTTTCATATTAGATATTAGTATAAGATTGTGATAATTTAATTATTTTTATTTGTATATATTTAAATTCTTAACTTATATTATAATTTCAGTTCAACCCCAATTTAACTTCAATCTAATTATTAAATCTTGAACTGCTTTTATTTTTAGTTTAACAACCAATCTAGTTTTTAAAACATTGATAATTACTGTTACAACTATTTTATTCCTAACTAATCTATTATTATTCATCTCATTATTTAATAATATTCTTCTTCATCTTCATTTTCTTATTATTAGATTCATTGTTAGTGTAAATATTTTATATTATTAGTGAATAAGAAGAAAACACATGATTAAAAAAGTAAAGGTAATTAAGAGTTTCTAATTATGGTAAAGGAGTTTTAATATTTTTTTATTAACATATAAGATGAGTGTAGAATTGTTGAAATAGACTTAGGTATGTAAACAAGTTCATGAGTGTCATGACCCAATCTGATCGTGATTGGTGTGCATCATATTATCAATTTCCACAAGTTTAAACAAATTTTCACTATTTCTAATTAACAAGAGTTTTTAAATTCTCAAGGGACATAAAATTTTATTTTAATTTTTTCAAAAAAAAGATAAAGTCATTAATTTTTTAGATATTTCTTGAGAGTCACACGTCATATAATTCAAAACCTGTGTTATTTTTAGATTTGATAGCATCAATCATTCATACAGAACAATACAATTTCAAACTTACACACAAATAAATGATTCAACATATCAAATATTGAATCAATATCATACTTATTTTTATTTTTAATTCTAATTCAAAGAGGATCCCAACTGTCAATCTCTAGTCCAAGCGGTCTTTACTTTTTCATGAATACAATAAGTTCAAACATGCTTATTTTAATATGAAAATATTTAAAATATAATAGAGTGAATTATAATAGAGTGAATTATAACTCAGTGAGAATATATTTATCACTATTTTGCACATGACCAATTATTTATAATGACGATAAATTAATTATATTAGCAAACTCATTTTCCTTGGATCTTTGTAACATACACAATCAATCTCATATTGAAATTTCACCTACAAACAACTTAAATCTCACATCTCGCATCACAAGCTATTATAAACTCAACCAATCACTCACCACATATTTTGGGTGATTATCATATTCACAATTAGCCATTAAGACTCAAACACAAATAAATTATCACAATTATATAAAGTCTTTGCAATCATGTCAAATAATGATATCCAATCACAAGCAAGATTTTATTTTCACATCAAATCACACATTCAATTATACCAAATATATGCGTAGTCATCTTTTTATTTTAGGATCAAGTCAATACTTTTCTCAACTATTTGCTAGAAATTTATCATTTGGCTCTTAGATCAATTTGTGTCCTTTGCAACTACTAGCTGGAAATTTTCCGTTTGACTTTCATCTCATCCCTTCATCATAATTCATAATATCCGATATCTTTGTTTTAGCATAGTTCACAATGTTCCAATGCTTCGTATGGCTCAATTCATAATGTAGTAAATTTGCTAGAGCTTTACTCATATCACTAGATTCAATCTAAACCCGCATAAACAACTATTCAACAATTATGAGCAATCAAAGCGTGTAACATAATCACAATATAATTCATTATAACTTTAGCACAATTAATCATTAAATAATAATGACACTACCCTGCTTCCACTGTAGACTCTGATCCATTAATGTTTACTTAAACAGCTAATTGCATTTATGTCACAAAACTAGATTTACATACAAATATATATATGAATATAAAATATATACCATCCATATGAACAATATGATTTACAACAATTAAACTTTCATTATAATATAAAATCGTGGTGAGATATACACTCATCTGATAAGATCCATTTGGAAGTTTCAAAGGAGCCATAACCAACTTTTCACATTTTCTTCCTAATGCCACCTCTACAAGGATCAATTATAATTATATAAATATTACTTATTTTCTTTCCATATCTTATAAATCCTTATTCAAATCATAATCTAATAACATTTCTTAATACTTACTTTTTATATTTTTCAGTATTAATTGGTAATCTAACTAGGCCCCTTATTCATTTTAGATTTTAGCTTTCTTCATGTTTCCGAGATTAACTCACAAAATCAATATAGGCTTATATAATTAAATACCACATTTAAAAGAATTTGCCTAGATTAACTTCAAATACCAAAATATTAACTTTTATGATACAAATATATTTTATATATATGGAAAGTATTCTAGAGTTTCAAATCATTATTTTATCAAATACTATATCAATTATTCCATTGAGATAATAAAAATAAACTTTACTCACACTATTTTAGCACCTCATATCATAAAAATTATATTTTTTTAAAGTAGTACTCGAAAGCTAAAATATATATAAAATGAGTTTTACTTAGACGAAGTTAAGATATTACAAAATCTTAAAACTTATTGTTTCTTATTCACTCTAGTCACTTAATCCTCTTTCATTTCCTATATCTTCATAATTATCATCACAAAGTTATAAATTTGTGTAAAAGGGAATTTCTGAATCATAATGCATTATAATTCATCACCTCCTTGTATATGATTACTTTTCCAACTCAAATGATAAAATAATTAAAATATTTAATTCCGAAGATATGAATATATTTTAAGTGTATTAATTTAATAATTTGAAGCATGATATCATTACCTATCTTAAAAATACTTTCAAGATTGGGTGTGCTAAAATATATAATTACCACTGACAATCTTATCACGTAACCATTTAGAATAGCTTCAATCATACAATTCTACTAACCTGTATCAATTTTCTTGAACATTTACCATACATTTAAATTACCCATAAATGAGTTTCCTTCTTAAATCATACTTAGATCCATAAACTGTTGAAGTATAAGCTACTAGGGATACTCTACATTTATTATTATGACACTCTGCATCAAAAACGTTTATTTTTCTAAATTATTATTATACATTTCAATCCCACAAAATATGGGTTTTTCCTTCAGATTACTCACAACAGTAAAAACCATGGAGGTTTCTAGAACATATGGGACTGTACCACACTTCAAGACGTCATCTCCAGCTTGCCGGCAGCAAACTGTTGCAGCAATTCCGGTTATTGATGAACAGTAACTCGCGTAGCACCCAGAGCTACAGCTGGTCGAACGGGGCTGGAGAAATGACAACAACACAGCAACATTCATAGCACTCCCGACCTAACACTAAGCTAACAAGGAGGAGAGGATGAACGGTGGCGGGAGATCACGTGAAGGGGCAGCTTCGTGTAGCCTTCCCCTGCCATCCAGCTGCTCGCGGCTTCCTCTCATGGTACGTGTCACGTTCGCTGGAGGCTAGCGGTTGCAGCTTTGGCGCCAGCAGTGGGGAGGAATGGTGGCGCGACATCGAAAGCCTGGAGCGACGGCCGGCCCGCAGAGAAGCAGAAGACGCACAGTGAGGAAGAGAGGAGATAAGGCGGTGGAGGTGTTTTTCAGAGAGAGAGAAGCTGGTGCTACGGTACCGAAAAAGAAACAAAAGAAACAAGAAGAAGGATCCGAAAATAATAAGGGAACAACAATCAGAAAAAAATAAATAAAATAAAGGGAGCTATGGAATAGAATCCCACACTCCTCACCCAAGATAAGCTCACTCTCTCGTTAAATCTTGCCCCACTCATTTTCATTTTAAAAAATCCTAGCCAATGATATAAATTATCATAAAATATCATTATTAATATCATTTTAATATTATCGAAACTTTTTTTTGAAAAGGAGGAAAAATTTAAAATCAATAGCAATTAAATAATTAAAAATAATTTTCTCAAACAATGAAATTTAACATTTGTAAATATTCAATTGAGGCATGACCACGAGTTTGTAAAAAATGTAGACTAAGCTTGTAAAATATGGATTCATTTAAATGCGGACCTAAAGTAATCTAGTTTACTAGTTTCATGATATGCACAGACTAAACTAAACGGTTTATGAATGGATTTGCATTTTTTATCTTTTTATATTTTCACTTTTAAACTAAATTAACACATTATACTCATTCTCAAACTCAATTATTTATCTTTTAACTTAACTTAAACTAACTAAATTATTTCTAAATTAATAATTTTATTTTTAAATTAATAATTTCAAAGTTAAAATTTTTTTATTATATTTTATTTAATCTCAAATATTGGTGTGGATTAAGAATATATCAAATCTGTAATGTTTGAATTTACAATTGTTATTTAAACTTAAAATTATTTTAGAAGCTTTAATTTATTTTTAAAAAGAACTCTACAAATGTTGGAATTTGAATTCCTATTTAAAGAGTTCATAATCTTTGCAGAATGGACTTGCATTGCTTTGCAAATGAACTGGATGGGTTTATTTAATAGCTATAGGTAAGTGATAATATAAAGTTAATTTATATTGACAATGAATTAAATTTAATTTTTTTTATTTCTTATTTCACTATTAATTATTATTATTATTATTATTATTATTATTATTATCTTCAATTTCAAAATTTATCAAATTATTCATTATTGTGGATTATTATAAAGTTCACGACTTTTCATTAATATTAATTTATTCTATTTTAATATCTAAATCTAAATGATTATAAAACAAAAATTTGTACACAACCTTTGATTTCAATTTTTTTTGTTAAATGGAAGGGTATTTAAACCACTAGATATATATATGTAAGAAGTAAAGATCAAATCTTGAATGTAATGAAAGATACAAGATTTTCAAAAAAAATATTAATTGCCACTTAAATTAAAGGCTCTTGGCAGTGTACTACTTAAATAAGCAAATGAATAATTAAATTGAGAGAAATGCATTGATTTCCCTTTGATTTTAGTGAAATTATATATATTTTTCCTCTAATTTCAAAATCTATATAGACCTTTTTTTAAATATAAAATAATATTACACTTAAACCCAAATTTAAAATATTCTTCAATAAAATTAATAACGTAAAAGATGATTAATAGGTAGATCAAATAATATATGATAATTTAAGTATTTTATTATCAAAGAAATGCTTTGGTATATATTATTTGCTTTGAATCCATGATCATTATTTTTTTATCATTTTATTGTAGAAAAAAAATCAAATTTGAGTTTAAATGTAGGGTTATTTTATATTTAAAGGAAGGTTTGTGTATTTTGTCATCAAAGAAATACTTTGACATATATTGACCTTATTTGATAATTAATTGATAGTTATAATAATTAATTGATTCAATTAGTTATTAATTGATAGCTGATTATGTTAATTGATTTGACCAACTGATTGCATTAACTATTTGAATAAGAGTATTTAGTAAAATAGTTATTTATAATTAATCATGTATATGTAAAATGACATATAGGGGTATAAGTATATTTCATGAATTATTTGAGTATTTTTTATTTTAATATTTTAAATCCTATATATTATTTAGTAGATTAAATTTTTTATAAATAACATATTATTATAATTTATTATATATTAAATATTTTTTTGAAATTAAATTAATATAATTTTTATAATAAAAAATTTACTAATGAAAAATCAATAATTATATAATATAACATTTATATAGTTGGTTGGCGAGGGTTGTCTGCTCTAATAATAAATATATTTTTATATAATATAATATTTGTAAAATAAAATTAATATAATCAATATAATTTTATAAAATATAAAATTAGATTAATATAATATGACATTTATGAAATTAAATTAATGTAGTTTTTATAATAAATAAAATTGACTCGGTAACATGAACGGCTTGGCTGGCGAGGGTTGTCTGCTCCAATATGCGTAAAAATGGCGTTGGCCGAGTCTACGCTACTTTACTTTATTGACTGTACTTGTCTGCTTTGTTTGGTAATTGATGCATTTTTTTTTGCGTCAGGTAAATGGAAACGCCAATTGTTTTTTCAAGAAGGATAAGTTGGTAATTATAAAATTTTATTAGGAACAATTCGATTATTTTGTAAATACACCAATCATCAATTAAAGTAAAACACCGCATATTGTAGCATTTTGAAAGATAACTGATTTACACGCAAAAAGTATTTCAAATAATTACTTACCGAATGATTATTTTAACTGAAAATCAAGTCAACCAATTAAAATTTAGTTAATCAACCAAAAATTCTTTGAAATGCCGTTTATTAAACAAGGTTATTATTTGCTTTGAATCTATAATCACTTTTTTTTATCATTTTATTACAGAAAAAATTAAATTTAAATTTAAGTGTAGGATTATTTTATATTTACAGAAAGATTTGTGTAAATTTTGAAATGAAGGGAGAGATATATATATAATTTCATTAAATTTAAAAGAAGTCAATGTATTTTTTTTGATAAATTTTTTCAACAATGATAACAATCATTATATCATTAATCAATAGTTATTGCATTTCATATGATTAATTAGTAATTGGTGATAATAATATTTCAGTGCACAACGATATTAATGATAATGAATATTAACAAGCCAGTTATCAAAAAGTTCGCAAGCAAACTGGTTCAGTCTCATTTATGTAGCCAGGAGAAAAATTATCTTTTCACTTTATATATTAATTCTTACATTAGTTTATGCAAAAAGGCCCGTATGCGTATATAAACACCCCACAAGATCAATTTAGATAACAGACAAAAGTGGGGCCCATGTTTTGCCACGTGAACGCCCTATCACCAGACTCCATGCACGACGGCGCCGGAAAGAGAAAAAGATAGAACGGTGCCATCACTTTATTTATTTATTTATTTTTTCTTTTCAGAATTGTTCCTTCTTTTCTTGATATCGTTATTTCAATCCAATGATTCAGGCTTGGCCAACTCATCTTGAATTCCAAAATTCAAGATATACCATAGAAATGACCTTGATACAAATTTAATTAGTAAGGGATTAAACGTGTTTAATCTATTCTATTTAAAAACCCTAGTGGTATCCTTTTTATGTCACTGGTATCCAACCTTAGAATCTAATATCAATCCTATTGATATATTCTGATGTTTTAAAAATTGAATAGAGCACTGAATAAAAAATAAGAGCAATTTAGAATTTATTGATTCAATAAAGTCAAGTTGAATTGAATGGAAATTATAATATAAATTAAAAATTTTAATATATAATAATTAAAAAATAATTAAAATATTATAAAATTATACTTATTAATATGAAATATAAAATTTTCAAATATTATTAAATAATTAACTTCATATTCTTACAGGTTTATAATTCAAATTATTAAAAAATTGAATCTTATTTATTTATTTTTATTTTTTAACTTTCATTGATAGAAATAAAATAATTTTCTACTTTTTAAACTCTAAATATACATCTGATAGCAATCAAAATTAATGTTATTTTATAAATAGTAGTAGTAATTTAAAAAATCAATCGATTATATTGTGCAAACTGTGAATGGTTTGCGCCATTTAACTGACTTGCCACCTATACGTCGATTTCTTCTAATTGGTTTTTAAATATCAATTTTAAGGGTAAATTGTCGATCACAAGGCTAATTCATAATTTTAATTTTTTTGATTGTACGCACCCATCTGATCTTTCAAACATTGATAAATACGTACACTCTTACCAAAGTTTCCAAGGTTTTCTACATACTTATCTTCTTTCTGATGCCATTGTCACCAAATTTCTCGTAGTTTCCTTGTCCTCTCCCTCTTTCCATTAAAACCATTACACAGAGAATGAAGCAAGCTCCAATGGCTTCCCAAGATCTGCGTCGTCCTTCAACATTCCCGCAAGATTTGATCACTGAAATCCTCACAAGGCTGCCAGTGAAATCGCTGACTCGTTTCGAGTCCGTTTCGAGTCCGTTTCGAAAGGCTGGTCCAACCTCTTCAAAACCCAACACTTCATATTACAACGCCCCTCTTCTCCTTGAACTCTCCCACTGGCGTGTCGCCAAAGGCCGATTAGTCCATTTGGATCAATATGTCCTCACAACCAAAACCACAGATCTCGAGTTAAATGGCCCAAGCGAATTTTTCACAGTCATGGGTGTCTGCAATGGCTTAGTAAATTTTAGTTTGCTGTGTCAGTATATAGGATAAATCTCTTCTTTTTCTATGCAACCCAGCTACCAGAAAGATCAGGAAACTCCCAGAACCAGCAAAAGATGGGGTTGGTGAGAGCCATTTGGGTTTTTGCTTTAATTCCAGTGACAATGATCTTAAGATTGTAAGTGTGTCAAATTTAGAGGGCCCAAGCCGCACCTCTGGCCAACGTGTTTAGCGTACTAGCCTGCCCATTGTTCTAGTTGAAATGTCCTCACTACGCAACGGAGTCTGGAAAGAAGTAGGCGAGTATTATTGTAAAGGTTTTGACGATGAGAATGATCAGAGCGTAATCCTAAATGGAGTTGTGTTTTGGATGGAAATGCAAGAGAGTTATCACAATCACAAATGGGTAATTTCTTTTGACACTAGCTCTCAAGTCTTCCGAAGGATTCAGATACCAAGTTCTGCTAACGATTCTGCAGTTTGTAAGAAACTTGCACCTTACAAGAATTCAGTTGCAATGCTCGTTTGTAGACAGACTGGCAGTGCTGCACGTTATGTTGATTTGTGGGTTTTAGATGAAGAACTGAAGGGGTGTTGGAATATGGTGAATTCTGTGGGGCCGTTTTTAGAAATAGAGCATCCAGTGGGCATTTGGAAAGATGAAATTTTAATCGCCAAAATAGAAATAATATATGGTCTTGGTGGTTTCAAAGTTGAGCTTCCTTATCTTGATCATGAGATTACTTATCATACCTATGACCTCTACTATTATGCAGAAAGCTTGGTTTGCATTTATGGTGGAAATAGGGTCGAGGAAGAGGAACTACAAAACATCGACAGGGATGGAAGCTCAAGTTGTTTAAATCTCTACCCAAGATTCAGATTGAGTACTAGCCGGTATTCATGGGTGTTTTAAAACATTTTTATGCTTTAGTTTTTTTATTTCCCTTACTAAATGAGGTTGGAACTATTGTCATTTTTAACATGTCAAGAATTAAAAAATCAAAATTTTAATTTAAGATAGACACAATTTTTTTTTCTCTGAGGGAAGGAGAAAATAGAGACCTAGCACCCAATTATCTTTTAAAATATTATTGTAAAAGTATTTTTTATTTATTATTATAGAATATTTGATTTGAATTATAATTGTTGCTTAAAGAATAAATCTATCATTACAACAAAATATATTAACACTGACAATATTTTAGCAAGAATAAAAATTCGATTGTCGGTGTAGAGTCTAATGACTTTTACCAATAACATAATTGTTGGTAATAAAATGGCGTCACTAAGAATTGCACGGGTGAAAAACGAAATGCTTCAACAACAACATTTATCATCGCAAAAGCTTAAAAACTTTCAGCGATGACACATGTTGTTGCTGAAGGTTAAAGTTTATAGTAACGATTTGTGTTGTTGCCAAAGAGCTCACACAAAAAATTGTATTAACTTTTAGCAACGACATAAGTTGTTGCTAAAAGGTTAGTATTAAAAATTGTGCTAGTCTTTCATTAATGACAATAGTCATCACTGTAGGTTGTGGTCTATAGTAACAACCTTTAACGACGATTGAGAAATTTATCATTGTTGAAGGGTAGGTCTATAAATGCCAGACCGTGCCTTTTCAGCCTTATTTTCATGTGGTGAAGAGGAAAGTTGAAGACAAAGAGATTTAGATATTTTTCTATGTTTTAGTATATTTTTTATTTATATTTTTTAATAATATATGTTAATTATTTATATATATTGTATATTATTTTATTTTATTAGGTATTGTTGTTGTTTATCATTATTTGTATTCGGTCAGAAAATATTTAATAAGTAGATTTACTTTAGTGAGATAAGTGTATTAAATTTTATAATTTTTTTCATTATATTATTTTTGAGACGAATAATTTGATATAAATTTATCTGTTATAATAATATGTAATGAATTAATTTAATTTGATGGTATGACATCTTTAGCATAATTTTACTTTAATGTATAATTTATAAATATAAATTTTATTATTCTTATGTTACTGAATACAATTATAATTTTGAAAAACTTGATGTATGTGTCTATTATTCAATTAGGTAGATTGTTTTGTAGATGGAATTTAGGATGTAGTTTTGAAACATAAAATTTTCTAATTTTGTTGAAACATAATAATGTACGGAATTAGAATAATTATATAAATATTTTTAAAAAATATATCCACACAAAAATAAACTTTTAAGTATGTTGATAAATTTTTTGAATATAACTTTGTAAACATACTTAAGAGAAAATGCATAATAAAGCAAGTAAATGCTAATACAATATTTGATGGAATATTGTATTTAATGAAAACTTTTTTATATTTAACAATAATACTAAAAATTACAAGACATATCTTTAGAATTTCTCACAATGTAATATAATTTCATATGATTACACAATTTAGTACGTGGTGTTTCTTCATAAAAATTTCATAACAATGTATACTAACTAAACTAAAAATAAATCATCATTTAACAATGATTGTTATATAATTTTTAATAAATAGTTCATAAAATAATTTATGTAAAAAATTTTATATTAAAAATAGAATGAAGATAAATTGTTACATGATGTATTTTTAATATAAAATTAAATAAAAATAAATTGTTATATGAAATTTATCATATGATAGATTATGAATGGAAATATTTATTCTTTTTTAATTCTTTAATATAAAAAATTCATGTGGAATCATATGATTATTTTTGTTGTCGTAAATACTTCATAACATTGTATAATGATTAATATAAAAAAATTATCAATATAAAAAGAAATTTCATATTACAATTTATGTACTAATATAAGAATTTCACATGAATATATATTTTAATAGAGATTACAAGTCACACAAATTTCATAACAATATATAATGTTTATTCAATAATGATTAATATGTATTCAAATTCTCATATATTCAAAGTTTTCATTGGAAATGTATTAAAAATAATAACCAATCAATAGTAATTCAAATAGGTTTTATTGTAATTTTTAGATAATTTTTCATTTTATAAACGAATTTATACAATATGTAACATTTTTATTTTGTATAAAAATATCTACTTAATTTTGATCATTTGTATTTATTCAATGCAAATATTTTCAAATACGATATGAAGATAATTTGAAAATGTGAAATAAAAATATTAAATATTTGAACATTAAATACATAAAATGTTTAATTTGAATATATTAGTATTGAATACTAAACATTTGAAATTAGATTTTTTATATATTTAATAATAATATTGGATATTTTATACATGATAAAAATAAGAAATTTATATGATAATTACGCACAAAGTGGTAATAATAAGATTACACATAATTATATATTTTAAGAAAATTATACAGTATTAATAATAGGATTACATATAAGTACGAATTTTAAAAGAATTACAAAGATTTAAATTTTCACGTTAACAAGAATTCTTGTACAAAAAATAATCAAAATGAATTTGACGATTGTATACTAATAGACACTTAAAAACTTTGAACTTTTGAAAATATATCTATACTCATAAGATATACCTTTGGTCAAAAGAGTTGAGTACTTATAAAATATATGTCAAGGCAAAGGAGTTGAACTATACATCTTATGAATGTGATAGAATAGGTAACAAAATTGAATCCCTAGTTTCAAATTAATAAACAATGAAAATTATGTGGATATTTAAAATAACTAATAACATACAGATAATAACATACTAGAATAATGACACTCATAAAATGTTGCAATGTAAGTTTAAAATTATTGTAAACAAATTTTTATAATAATTTTAAATAGAATTGTATTTGGATTGTAAACTTAGACCCGTTCAACAGTTGATTGATCTCTATATGTCAAATAACCCTTGAATTATCTTATAAAATTAGACAGTTTGGGATATGTCCTGTAGTTATTGTTGAGAATTTGTTCGGCTCTCATTTCATACTATAAAAATTTTTTTGGCATGTTAACTGTTCTCCAAGTTTGAGCTATATTGATGTATAGTTTATATACTTGAAAAATTATAGGAAGATGCTGCAGAAATTTCTGTATGGAAGAAATGATGAGCATGGATGAATTGATAACTGCAGAAATATCTCAAATGGGATAAGATTCTACCTTTTAGAATTGAAGTGATACGGTAGATTTAGTATACATAATAAACATTGATCCCAACTCTTAATTCTATATAAAGTTATTTTTTCCTATTTAGTGGTACGATGTTGATAGATAAAAGCTGGATCCATCTACGAAATCGCTTGTTAGAAGAGTATTGAAATGGTGTGATGGCATTTATTAATAAAGCTAGAAACTTTGTTGACGATAGGAGCCTGATGAGATGTCCATATAAGAAGTGTGTGAATCTACTGTTTCAAAATTTAGGAACATTGGAGGCACATATCATAGATAATGAATTTAACTCATTATACATAAATTGGGTACACCATGATAAAATAGGTGTTTCCACTTCTAAGGGAATGAGGGGGTATCTCCTGATGATAAGGATGAGATAGTGGATATTATATACGATTTCATTAGCCCTTGTGGAATTGAAAACATAGTTTGCAATGAACAAGAAAGGGATGAAGATGTATTTGAGGGGGACATAGGATTGAATTATAGCGATTATGATGATTTATTTGCACAAATGGAAACAAAACTATATATAGGCTGCACATCATTCTTAACTTTAAATTTTTTAGTGAAGCTCATGCACTTGAAGGTGCTACATAAGTAGACTAACAAATCATTTGATACTTTCTTAAAGTTGTTGAAAGAGACATTTTTTATGAATAATAAATTACTTGAGTCACATTATGATGCAAAAAAATGGCTCAATAAGTTAGGTCTAGGGTATGACTCAATCCATGTGTAAAAGTATGAATGCGTACTTTTTTGGAAAGAAGATGCTTTGAAGGATAATTATCTAATCTATAGGGAAAGTCGATGGGTTGCTAAAAATATGATAGGGAAAAAGATGCCTTAAAAAGTGCTTAGGTATTTTTCACTGACTCCTCGGCTGAAACGATTGTATGATTCGAGGCATACTGTAAAGGATATGACATGACATCATGCTAGCAAGTTAACAGAGGATAGGGTAATACAACATCTTATTGATGGGGAAGCCTGACAGGAATTCAATAGGAAGCATCCCAATTTTTTGTCAACTTGTGAAATGTTAGGTTAGTTTAAGTGCAGATGGATTTAATCCTTTCGGTGATAGGAACTTGTCATACAGCATGTGGCAAGTGGTCTTGACTACTTATAACTTGCCACTATGGATTTACATGAATCAGTCCTTTTTTATATTGACTGTATTAATACTGGGGCCTTAGTCACTAGGTAAGGATATAGACGTCTTCTTAAGACTGGTTGTAGAGGAGTTAAGGCATCTTTGGGAGATAGGGGTTGAGACTCAAAATGCTAATACAAATACTATGTTTAACATGTCGGCTGCTTTATTATGGATTATAAATGATTTTTCCACTCGAAGTAATCTCTTTGGGTGGAGCGGATAGGGTTATAAAGCATGTCCTATGTGTAATGACGATATTCTATTAATTCGAGTTAGGGGAAAAATTTCTTATATTGGTCATTGTCGTTGGCTTCTAAGGAGTCACAAATGGAGAAATTGGAAGGAATTTAATAGGAAGCTAAAAAGGAGAGGCCTTCCTTATCTTTTTACTAATGAAATTATCAAGGACTAGTTAGGTAAGGTAGCATAAAGACTTCCTGGTAAACATATTTAGTTTGGCGGTCTAAAATAGAAGAGAGGTGCAGATGAACTTAATTGGAGTAAAAAAAGCATATTTTTTGACCTCCTATATTGGTCGATAATGATTTTGAGGCATAATATTGATGTGATGCACGTTGAGAAGAATGTTTGTGATAGCATTCTGGGTGCATTATTGGATATTGAGTACAAGGTGAAGGATACAAATGATGTGAGGCAGGATCTAGCAAACATGAAGATGAGGCTAGATTTGCATTTGTATAAAGAAAGGGACCAACTCTTTAAATCACATACTGCATACACCCTTAATCAGGAAGAATGACGACGATTTGGCTAGTTTATAAAAAATACAAAATTTTCTAATGGGTTTGTTAGGAGTCTTAAAAAGAATGTTACTAATCATGATATAAGGTTAAAAAGGTTGAAATCACATGACTGTCATGTTATTATATAGAGGTTGTTAGGAAAAGTTCGATCATTTTTGCCAAAAGAATTATCATATCCGATTATAGAATTGTGCAATTTTTTCAACGAAATATGCACTAGAACTCTCAATAAGAAGGATGTCTTGTAAGCCAAGTAAGATATTGTCATCATTTTATGCAAGCTTGGAAGGATATACCCTTTAGCATTCTTTAATATAATGGTCCACTTGTTAATGCATTTACTCGACGAAGCATTGTAGGGTGGTCCTATTCATTTTTGATGGAAGTACCCATATGAGAGATATATAAAAAAATTAAAGGATTATGTCAAAAATCATACTCATTTTGAGGGTTCGATTGTAAAAGGATATATTGTTGATGAGGTATTAACATTTTATTTCATGTATCTAGATAGGGTGGAAACTAGATTCAATCAACCTGACCAAAACTAGGACGTGGCATCCAAACATACAGAAAAGGCATTATCAGTGTTTTGATCTCAATATCGACCCTTAGGAAAAAAGATCATATCTTACTTTGATAGGAAGGATCGAGATATTGTCATATAGTACATCTTGAATAACTACGTGGAGGTTGAAAAGTATCTTTGGTGAGTTTCTATATTTATTCTTACATTTCTCCCAAATAATTACAATAGGCTAAAATACATTTTTCTATAATAAGTATTGACAAGAGCTTGAATGAAACGATGCCGATAATATAGATGAGTTATAAAGAACAAAATTTTCCACATGGTTTTACAGTAAAGTAAAAGTTTATTCTTCCTAAATATGGTATATCAATTATGTAAATGTTATTCTCTACTTGTAATTTTTTCCAATTTAAATCTTCATAGAAATACTATTTTCATAGATGTACCATTCACATAGAAATGATTTTACCAAAGCTATTGAAGAGCTACTATTATTAGCTTCCGGCCCTAATTTTACTATTATGATATATTCAGCATGTATTGTTAATGGAGTATGCTTTGTAATTGAAACTCAAAATGTGAAGTATAAAATACAAAATAGAGGCATTTCCATTCTGGGAGCTAATGGTAACATGTTTAATGGTGTACTGGAGGATATTATAAAGCTGACTTATCTAAACAACTATACTGTGAGTTTATTCAAATGCAAATGGTATGATACTGATCATAGGAAGAAGAAGCTTTGCATTGATAAGAACATTACAAGCATCTTTATTAACAGGCAATGGTACAGAGACTGTTGGTGTATGCCTTAAGAGCCAATCATAGGATAATTGTATAAGCATACATTGTATTATATTTTCATTATTTATATGAGGCGCTTTCAAATTATTATTTCTTTACGTTAAATAAATAGATATAGTAATTTGTCCTTAGAGTAATCATTTCTTAAACAATACTCTTAAATGTCCCTAGTCAAGTATCATTGTGAAAGGGATAACAATGATGCATAGAGACTAGTATGTTGGTTGATTGATATGAGATATAAAGTCAATACATAGGTACATGTTAGAGAACAATTGTACTGGACTAACCCGCCATGAGATTGCTATATGAATCATCTTATGAGTGCCATAAGTAACTCTCATAGTGACAGTGACACATATGGTCTTTTAACTTGAAGTCACCATGGTTTCCAATATAGTTAGTTATATGCTTTAACACTATCAACGTTAACTTTAATAGCTTGACTTTGAAGACAGTGATTGGGTATACTACTAATTATGTAGAGGAATATCAGTGATATAGATGAGATTTTATACCTTCTTCTAAAGGAGCGATATCTATGGGCCTCTTGATTGAGTTTAACTATGAAATGCATGGCCATGCTCAAATGAGTTAACATATGATGTTGATCTCATTTGCTTTTTTTTTGGTCAACTCATGAATCAAAAAACATAGAGATCGAATTATAAAGGGGATGACACTTTTCATATCTTGAGTTCGATTTAGATATCTAGGATAAAAGGAGACTTGATTGCGTAGTCACTGAAAAGTTATGTTAGATCATTGACATTCTCATTACTTGGGTAATAATGATGCATTGCTAGATGCCGCTTATTATTTATGATTCTAAAATATGATTTTAGGATCATTGCTAACATGATGGGAACCTATTAGGTCACACACAAAGAACAAATCAAAATTGAAATTAGAGCAACATAATTAGAAATTCTAGTTGGATTATAATTTCTAATTAATGAAAGGACTAATTAGATTGGGCCCTTTTGTTAATATTATATAGCTTAAGGGCCAATTATTAATTAAGTCATAATATTGGACCTAATTAATAATCAGCCCGTAATGCTCACCTCTCATTAGGGTTTTAGTGGGTGTCTATATATATAAGATGCTATTCACGCTCAAAAATATCAACATATAATCTGGGAGGCGTTTTTGAGAGAGAGAATAAATAGGAGACCCTAAACACCTTAGTTTGCTAGCACAAACTTGAGAGGAGAGAGATTCCATCCAACTTATCTTTTGGTTAGAGTTTTGAGATTGTTCTGTGTGGATACCATAGAGGTGCAGCCACATCAAACGTTGCACTTGTAATCTGATTCTTCTGGTTTCAATTCTGGTTCGTGATCTAGAGTGTGGATTGGATTGGAGAACTGGACAGAAGCAGATCGGATTTGCTGTGTAGCTGACAGTAGATTATTTGCCGAAAGGTATAAACCCTAATCCCTAATTTATGGCATCCTAAATTCGCATGGATCCTTGGTGGGTATCGTGCAAAATTTTTAATTCCGCTGTGCATGTGTGATGCATGATTTCCAGCAAAGACAACCCTTTACATTCTTGCAACTTAAGCACAACAAGTCTTTTATATTAATGATCTTCTTAATGGGTTAAATTGGAGGGTTGTTCATTCTATTGTGCATTGCAATATATAGGATCTATTTGATGATGATGATGTTAATGTACAAAACTCATCATTCACGTAGCAAAGTAACTTTCCCAATTTCAACCTCACAGTTGACCTTGGAGATTTTCATTTAGTTAACTTGATGGATCAAAGAAATGATCCTTTAATCATTTCACCTTCTACGCATACTGGGTTTGCGACAGAAGGAGTGGACATCTTCATCGACGATGACAACAACTTTAAAGACAAAACAATTGAAGATTATATAGAGGATATACTTCTACAATTTAATAATGGTGAAGAAATAGACGACTATGGGAATGAGTTAATTAGATCTACCAATGCTGAATTAGATTAGGAAACAGAGCTATTTTTTTGCATGATAACTTATAATTGTGTAAGAGTCATTGTGTAATTTCATTATATGAATATAATAATTTGTATCCTCGCATTTGATTCAATTGTGGGCTTTTCTCTTAAATGCTTATATAATGTGTATTATTTTAGTTATGACAGATGTTGAGGCACGACACCATGAAGGTGATGTTGGCGGGGACCCTCCATATCGGCCTACTTACATTCTCTCATAGTGTGAGGGATCAAGTATCTTTTATAATTGTCCATATTTATATTAATTATCTATTAAATATGATTTTATAGTATTGATATTATTTATTATCCATTAAAGCTACAGCTTCGAGAAAAAGGGATCCGAATAGGTCCCTCACTCTGCATGAAAAGATGGAAAGGAATAAGGGGAGACTGGTGTCTATACAGTTTGATATGACTAGTACATAGTATCTGGTTGGGGAGAATGCTAGCCATCTTTCCCACAATATGGCAGCATCATTTGAGTGCATGTGGCATTTTATTATAAATTATAGCGGTCAGTGCCCTAAGAGCTACGAGACAGGGTTATGTAGGAGGTTTATGTAAGTATCCATCTCCTCCTTATCTTAACTTAATTATATTCCCTACTTGAAATTTTTGGACATAGTTCTTACTAATTTGTTAAATGTCTTTTGCTCCAGTCCCATTTTGAGTCCTAGGGCATCACTGAGGCTAAATGGGATAGAGTGCTTAGTGGCTTGATGTAGAATTCTGCCAACCTATACAGAGATTGGAAGTATAAGTTGAACAAGTACTTTTTAGAGCATGGAGGTAATCAGGGCTAGGATTTCAACTTGGAGTATGCTAGGTGCTTTGTGCTATGATCTGTCTTGCCCCAAACATGGCATAGGTGTGTAAATTTCTTTGACAATAATGATTATAGTGTAAGCATGATAGTTAATAAAAATATATTAGTATTTCATTTATTTAAACTGTAAAAGTAACTATCTTATTATCATTTCTTAATTTGTAGGAGCTGTCTATGAGAAATGCAGATAACTGAGTAAAGAAGGTGGTGAACGAATGGCATGGATTGAAATCCATTACTACACATCATTATGATAAGGTAATTCAACTTATTATTCATTATTTAAATGTATAATCTGTTATTAATTCAATAATTATATTTATCCTTTCTTTTTCTTGTAAAATATGAGTAAAGAAATAGGGAGATCAGTGAGTTGCAATCGGTACTTGAGAATTTTAGAGACCGGTACACATATAGGATGAGAGAGTGGGTATATCCAACCCCTGCTGAGCAATGTGTGAATATCCTAAACTTTACATTTTAAGAATAAAAATTTTCTTATAGTTTGTATAATTAATTCTTGTTTTAAAATTTTAAGACGAGGATGATTGAGCTGACGACCTAGCATACACAGTCTAGTGTATCATCCACTAACTTGCCTAGCACTCTTCTATGCATCGATAAAGTTGCCATTACCGATGAGGTGCTTGGCATTCATCGAGAATATAGGAGGGTGGCCGGTCGTGTGCTGGCTAGCCAAATATACCATTTGCTGGGCACCTCCAGCTCCAAGGTGAGCTCCCACTACGTGTCCTAGGTGGGTGAGTTACAAGAGTAGTTATAGCAGAGTTGACAGTAGTTAGAGTAGAGTCGAGAGCAGTTTCAGCAGAGTTAATTATTAATTCAAGAGCAGTAGTAGTAGATGTAGCAATAGTTTGCTCAGTAGCAACAGTAGATGTAATAGCAATTTGGGACATACCTGACGGAGCTGACTTCCTTACTCAAACAATAGGGTTTCATGTTACTTATCCTATCATTCATTGTTGCCCTGCCTAGACCAAATAGATTTGTGGCTGCATCCCCTGCTTAGCTAGCCGGTCCTTTCCAGCCTGCCAGTCCGTCCCAGCCACCCTCTATGTATTGTTCATGTTATCAGGATGATGATGATCATAATGATAGTCCTGTCATAAATGATGATACATCGGGTTATATATGTGTATAAATAATTTTACAATTATTTTATAAGTATTCATTTTTTATATGGATTATGTGATTTTTATATTGATACCATTAGCATGTTTGAAATAAAAAGTATTATTATATAAAATTATAGAATTTAAATTGTATAAAATTAAATTAAAAATTATCAAATTAACTTAATTTATTTAAAATAAAAAATATTATTTATATTATTAAATTTAATTTATTAATTTAATTACATTTTAAAAAATTATTATACACTAGAAAAATAAAAAATATAGCATTACTTTTAGCGATGATTTAAGTAATTCTATATTTTTTTATTTTTCTGATTTTATGGCTTTTAGCGATGACACAATTGTTTGTAAAAATTTGATTTTCAACGATGACATAACCTTAAAATTTCAAATTTGAAATAACCTTCTACGACGACTTTATCATCGCTGAAGGGCTAATTTTTACCAATGACAAAATGTCGTTGGTGTAGGTAGTTTTAACGACAAAACTATACCGATGATATTTTCAATGATGACTTTTTCTTTCTATGGTAATTGAGTTATTTTCAGTGACGACAAATATCATCGTTGATGGTTTATTTTCTTATAGTATATTACTATAATTCCATAAAAGTATTAACAATTTTTAAGAGTTCTCGACTCCTTCACCACTATTATATTAGCTATTTTTTTCCTTTGAGACAAAGAGAAGATGGAGATGTAGTATCAATTATTTCTTTTAAGTATTATCGTAAAAGTAATTCTCATTTATTATTATAAAATATTTAATTTAACCTATAATTATTGTTCAAAGAATAAATCTATTACTATAATCCATAAAAGTATTAGCAATTTTAACAACTCTTAACTTTTTCACCACTACTATATTAGTTATATCAAGAATCTTTTATCCTTTCATTGATTAGAAATTAATATTACTTTGTATTGAACTCATAACTCTAAAAAGAACTAATAATTTAATATTATTAGATTAATCGATAAAAATTATAAATAAATAATAAAATTAATAATTATTTATAAATAAAAAAATCAGACCGGTACTGTTCGTTGTAATTTATTACAACGAGGTACCCTAAGTTTACTTTCTTTTATTTAAATATATTTGTGTACAAAAATTTACTATAATGCTCAAAAGATAAAATGACACTTACAATATGTCTTATAAAGATTAAAAATATCAAAACAAAAATTTATTTTGTCACATATTAAAATTAAAAAAATTTTAATTTTATAAAAATAAAAAAATAAAAGATAAAAAACTTATAAGAATTAAAATTAAAGAATTTTTAACTTTATAAAAATTAAATTAATATAAAATTTTAGTTATAAATAAAATTAATAAAAAATTAAATTTAAAAAATAAAAATAAAATTTTAATCAAGATAAAAATAAAAATAAATAAAAATTCAAAGGGTAATGCATACCCCTAACCTCCCAATAACATGTATGATTGAATAAGGTGTGGGCAACTACCCTTAATCATTATAACATTAAAGACTTCCGTATTAGAGCATATAAATACCCTTAACTTAATAAGCTAAAAGCTTATTTTTCCATATTTGCTACTCAAGCTTGTTTATGCACTTTACATCCCTCTTGCACTTTACTAGTAATCACAATACTTTATTGCACCTTTTTATTTTCACGCGATTAATTCACTTTTCCATTATAATCAAATTGTTTTTAGGAGTTGATAGGTGCTATCATTGTGCAATCTTGTATCTTCCAAGCTAATTTATAATGAAGTATTTGTATTACTTATGTTTTTCCTAATATCATTAATTTGTATTTGTTGTAGTGCAAATTGCTTGCATCCTTGTATGCTTTACTTAAATATTGCTTTTGTATTTGTGTTTCAACCATGATAAAGGCTCTAGAACGAGAAATTCTACTATGCTTTAGGAGTAAGGCAACAGTGCCTTACTCCGGAGAGAGAATGCAGAGACAAATGCAGTGGGATGGGCTCCACACGTAGGCCCTACCCCCACTGCTTCTCTTTGCTTCTCTCTCCGGAGTAAGGCACTGTTGCCTTACTCCTAGAGCATAGTAGAAATTCTCCTCCAGAACATCACTAATAAATCATATACAACCTATCTTTGGAAAAAAAAAAAAGAGTTGACTTCTGCCAACATTTCTAACTAGCAAACACCTACAATAATGTTTGTGGCAACAAATGACTATTATTATAATTCATTGAGCTTATATTGTCAATAAACACCACTACTAAAATATATTACTTATTAATAGAAAATGTTATCCACAAACTTTAAATTATTAACATAAGGAAATAGTAATTAATTCTCTTTTTCACTCTTTTTCATAATAATAGGAGCGGTTAAAAGTGAAAAAAAGTTAAACCACCTATTAGAGATCTATAACTTAATCTATTTTTAACCTAACCTATCTTATTCTTTTTATCCAAATAGGTCAAACTAAGATTGATAAATAAATCTATTTAGATAAACAAATCAAGCTTATTTTTTATAAACTTAACTTGTATGCCTTTGAAGCTAGTCTATTTAATAATTAATATATTTATTATATACATTTATAAAATAGACATACATATTATATTGATATAATTTTAATACATACAATTATATATAAATCTAATTTAATTATTCATTTATTTTTTACTTTAAGGATCTTTGCTGATTAGCTTATTTGAATTTTTATTTATGTAAATTGACTAACAAGTTAAGCTAAATTGAGTTTGAATTTTAATCTTATATAATCTAACAAGTCAAGTTTAAACTAATAATTTACAAAACATACTTGATTTATATAAAGTAAAATCTAACCTAACATATTTTCATCTATAAGTATAGTTAAACCATGTACGTAAAAATTAAGGATTGAATCCTATATATAAAAAAAGTATAAAATCTTCAAAAAAATATTAAATACTATTTAAATTAAAAGATCTCAATTCTTTTTTACTTTAATATATATACAAAATACACTTCATTATTTTACTACAAATGAATCTAGATTTAAAAATGTATGATTTTTTTAATTAGAATTCTAAATTCTAAATGATATTATTATGCATAATGTACATGAAGAGCATTAATCATAAATCTGAATTAATGCCTAACTTATTTTTTTGTATGTGATCCTATTGCTTCAGTAAAATGTTTGGAAAGTTTAATTCCTCGAACCGAAGTTAATTGCTTTAATTTCAGTTTAATAAATTTATTGATTGATTGTGTGGATTTTTTTTTTTAATTTACTATTTAAAGAATGAGTGGGAAGGAAGTTGGAAGAGTAATGTTGAGAAAGTAAGAATGGAGGGTAATGCAGAAAAACTCGAGTTTTTTTTGCTTGTTTTGTTCCCAGCTTTGGCATGAAAACAAAAACCGTGGGCCCCGTACTTCATAACCTCTTTATTCCCCATCTTTCTATCCTCTACCAGGTACTTTCTATGTTACCCCTGTGGGTTTGGAACCCATGGGTATGTCACTAAATTGAAGCCATTAAATAAGTGAAGCCATTGACTTGATCAATTCATCCAATAGCTTCAATTTAATCACATCCTCGTGAGTTCCAAAACCCACAGGGTAAATAGAATTCCCCTCTCTACCATCTTCAACCTAGCAACTGAAACTGAGTTTGGACTCGTTTTCTGTCTTTGGATATCTCTCCACTCATTCTTTTTTGAAAGAAACAAAGGGAAAAAGTTTGCCATGGGAGCTATTCTAGGAAAGCATCTTAAATTGTTCGGTCACACTTCTTCCAGGCTTAATAACGGTACTGTAAGCTCATTCAACAACACCAGCAGCGGCCAGCAGAACTTTTCCGGCGCAACAATCAACAGCGGTGCAAAACTTTGGCGAATGCCCGATTCAAATCTCTGACAAGATCAAACGGCACTCCGATCGGATCCGAAGGCTGCTACTATAACAGTGGTGAGCAACATATTAGAGGACTGACCAATCAGACCGGCTGTATTGGGGACAACGCTAATGGCGCTATCAATCCATGACCGTTGCTGCTTCTCCTAGGAATAACAATGGAGCGAAGCAATGATAGATCACTGGTATCTCGCAACTACAATGATCTGCCCGTCCTTGATGGAAGGATGAATTGGTGCTCCATTACGGTACCGGTGATTTATAAATAAATTTTAGAAAATTTAAAAAAATTTAAAATTTATAAATTTTAAATGTATATATAATTAATATTTAATATTTAATATAATATAATAATATTGATTTAAAAATTATATATAATTTATCTAATTAATTTTAAATTAAAAAAATAATTAAAATAAATATTAATTAAAAAATAATTAATATAAATATTTTTAATTAAAAAATTAGTAAAATAAATTTATAATAATATATATTTTTAAATAGAATATAAAAATAAAAATTTTATTATTTTGTGATAAATTAGAACACCGCAGAACATTATTACCTTATTCAATATAATTGCTTCGCATTAAAAATTTATTTTGTGAGGCAAACATTTACATCAAATTTGTATCTCAAGGAAAAATTCAAAATCCGTTTTCTTGCCATCTTAGCTTCTACCCAGGCCCATGCAGCATGAACATTTTGTAATTTCAAAAGCAAATTTTGGTTAAGATTGAAGGTACTTAATCAGCTATCTGTTAAATGTTAAATGTCCTTGTGTTAAGGTTCTATGCACGTTAGTGCG
This sequence comes from Sindora glabra, assembly GCA_020226215.1. Taxonomy (NCBI): domain Eukaryota; kingdom Viridiplantae; phylum Streptophyta; class Magnoliopsida; order Fabales; family Fabaceae; genus Sindora; species Sindora glabra. The sequence continues at coordinate 42,452,141 of CM035236.1, read as the reverse complement.
TTCCGTACTGCATTATCAGAGAAAGCAGGGCGACCAACTTGGTTATCCTTCGTGTGAATTTCCATAAAAGGAATCCCTCGCTGCAGGTAAATTTGTTCATGCAGAAGTGAAAGTTGTAATTTTTTGCTTGTATTTTGATCCCAAGTAGGATTGCCCAAATATAACTGCAATGATACGTGAAATTGTAATTTAAAATCATGACCCATATAAATCAGATTTTTTTAGCTTAAATTTAATCTATTATTAATATAAAGATATTTTACAGAATTAGCCGATAGAAGATGTTATGTTATTAGAAAAAGAGAAAAATAGTTTATTTGTTAATAACATAATCCTATTTACAATCCATTCATTTTAAAATGTGATTAAAAAATTTATAGTTTTTATTGTTAATACTTTATTAATATGTGTTAATTTTTCATTAAAATCGATGAAATTAATCACACAAATCACATTAAATTATTAGTCCTAATATCTAATTTCATTATTTTTTTTTAGTTTCCATCCCAGGCCTCAACCTAGAATGAGCTTTACATTGATAAGTTTCCCAATCGGTTTTTTTCATTTTTCATTTTCTTTTGGTGATCTGATTAAGACTGTACTTTTGCCAGGGATTACAACACTTAAAGATTGCATCACATTCTGTTATCAAAATAAATACACGTTGTCACTGGACAACAATTCAGTTCTATTCTATAGTCATATATACTCTATGATCCACCAAAGTTGCTATATCTTAAAATATTACGTTAACGAACCAGACAATAAATTCAATTCTATTTCGTTTTTCTTTTCTTTTCTTCTTCTTCCTTTCTTTTTTCCATTTTTCTGTCTTTTTTTTCCCCACAATCAAAGTTGGGAATGGGAAGGACGAAGACAAATGTTGGGGTCAGAGGTAAAAAATTAGAAAAAAAAAGGGTGGTAAAATTAAGTTAAATAGCAAGAGCCCATGCCATGTACGAATCAATAAATATCTTATATTAGTATTATATAATTGATTATTATAAAATTATTTTATAAATATTAAATTATTGAATAATTAGTTTAGTATTATAAATGTGAAATCATAATTTACATTATCTTTTTATTGCATACTATCCACCACTATAAAAATATGTAAATATTATTTTTATTTTTTATGATAATAGAAGTGATTAAATTATAGAATATATACACGTAATGATCAAGGTTCTAAATGCAGAAGAAGATATGAAGTCTTTAAGCGATATTATATGTTACTTGAATTGTAATATCCAATATATTATTTAAAATTATTATTTTAAACATCCTAAAGTATTTATTTTGATTGGTAAAGATAATTTAATTATATTTATTTGAACCATCTTTTGTTTTAAATTGCATTTAAATAATTATTATGGTAATCTTTTTTTGAAATTGAGACTATTCAATTGTGGTGAGTGTGAAAATTTATAAAAACATGTGCATGGTTTAACAAAACAATCTCCCCAAAAATTATAGAATTCTTTTATGTATTTATTTTTGAGTTTCTAATTTGTGTGTGTGTGTGAGAGAGAGATAGAGAGAGAGAGAGAGAGAGTTATTACAAAAATATTGGGAAAGGAGTTTTATGAAAATGCATTCTTTTTAAAATAGATGAATGGTTACGATCAAATCCAACTTGAGACAAAAGGTTGAAATCTAGTAAGACTTAAGCTTATAGTACATTACGAAGTGCAAAATAACAACCTATAACTCTCTCTCTCTTTTATTTTCCCCTAGGCACCCTCTCTCCCTTCCTTCTTCCTTTCTCGACGTCTGTCCCTCCACCTCTAGCGTTCGACTTGTGCACGCCATCTCACCACCTCTGTAATGTGAAGGTGGTTGTTAACAATGGCCACTTGTCGATAAGGGAAACGACAGGACGAGCTAAGGGTAAGCTAGTTAAAATAGATCTCATAAACAGAAGCTGCTATGAGTATCTTGATGCCACCTTGCCAAAGCTACTCTCCATCATACTATTGTCCATTTGCCATAAGATGAGTTACATGGTGCAGCTCATGATGGCAGCAATCGACCAGAGGTGTGGAGCCACATTTTTCGGAGAACCTAGCACTTTTCCAATGGCAATGAATCGCTGACAAGCTTCCTAGGTGGTGGTAAGTACATTCATATAAAAATCTTCTAATATTTTGACGATTGAAGATTTGTAAAACTCATTTCATGTGTATTTGAATTATATGATGATATGTATGAAAAATAATATGATGTTATGTATAAAAAATATGAGTTTTATATTTTAAAATGTTAGGATAATATGATTAGAGTATATATGGAGCATTACATTCTAATATTTTGAATGGCTTATGCATGATTTAAGAAATTCTTGAATGCAATTTGGTGATTTTATTAAAAAAGGGTTAAAATATTAGAAATGAAATGTATGGTTTCATGAAATTATGTAATTAGTATATTCTTGGAGCATAAAATTGTGATATTTTGATGGTTTTATACTTAATTTAGAAAAATATCTATTTATGAAAATCTCTAATTTGTTTACGATAATTTTAAAATACAAGTTAGTGATCATCTAAGATGATAAAATGATATAAAAATGAGCCTTTAACCGAAACATTTTTACATATATAAGTTTGATCCAAAAATCATTATATAATGATATATTATTGCTTGCAGGAGTTAATATTAGAGAATATAAAAAATTGATGATCTAAAGTGTTAGTATATTATGATTTGAATTTGAAATTGTAAAATTTGGAAAGAAAATAAGTAACACACATATATTTATGATATATCTAAATTATGAAGTAGAAAGAAAGAAAAAAGATGAAAAATGAAATGCTTAAGGATTCTTAGAGTGAATGTCACTTCTAATTGAGTGTATGCCTATTAACACTATTTTACTTAATTCTCATGCTCTATTTATTTTATATACTAAGATTATATGTTTGTGAAATTATGAAATTGTGTTTACATAGTTGTACATCTTAATATGAATAAGCATAAGAACTAATAATTATGGTTGTTTCTTGTTATGCTAAGTATTATGGTGTGTAATGGTGCTTTTGGTGCACCATTTACTTATTTTTAATTACTATTAATTGCCTTTTTGTGAATGATGTTGTGAAGACATCATATTGACTATTATTTAGTTGTGATGAATGCATACTTTAATGGTGATTTGTGTTTGTGTTTGGGTTATGAACACATATGAGATTTGTGGGGTTTCTATTTAACATTATGGGTGTGCCCCTCTTGAAACGTGAATGTACTTAGGATTGTGATCCTGTAAATGGGAATAACTTGTGGTGATGAACTAACTTTTTTGTATTGTAATTGAATTGAGACATGATATTATGTGATATGAAATTCATGTGATATACATGCATATATATATATGTATATATATATATATATATGTATGTATATATATATATATATATATGGTTTAGTTTGTCCTATTATTACATGAATGATACAAATGTGATGAATTTGGCTTATGGCCTGATATGAAATTTGTGAAAAAGGGTGGTGTATATTGGATTGAAAATTCCTAGTGATATGCTTTTGAAGGATATAAGGAAGACCCTAGAAGGACAAAAATGAAAAGCTTGTAGAAGGTATAAGGTTAATTTGAGAGTTAAAAAATGGAAGCATGCAATTTATAATAAATTATTATGCAATATATTATGGTTATGCTTTTCGGGTTGATTGAGTTTAGAAAATATGGATTATAGAGGAATGTGTGTGAAATAATGTATTTAATAGCCCTACTCCCTTTGTATAGTTAAATTAATTACTCTTTGGTATTATGATTGAATTAGGTGGTTGTGATATTATGAAGAGCACTTTTTAGGTTCTATTATCATTGTATATGTAACTATTGCTATAGTTATGATTATGAAAGTATGAATGCTAGATTATTGGAGAAGAAAGAGTAGTCAAGTATAGGTACGGGTAAACCACTTGGTGGTTACCTTATGAATTTGCTCAATTTAATCATATTCCATTATTGATAAAATTTTTCCTTAGTAAATATTCATTCATTGAAATTATAAAAACTAATTCCTTTCTTTTTGACATTTTAGGATTGAACCTGAGAATATCTAGTTATATGGCTCATGTAGGAGTCCAAAATAATCCAAAAAGAACTTGAAAATTAAGATGATGTTGGAATTGAATTTAGGAATGTGAAATAAGGGATATGATGTCCATGAAATGATGTGTTAAATTTGTTATTTGTATGTATATTTTGTGGTCTTACTGACTTACATGAAATATAGATTTGAGAATATAAAATGTTTGACCCTTAGGAAGTGCTCAAAAATAGGAGAAACTCTTCTTGTTTTCCCATAAAATTTATAATGAATTTGGGTCGTTATAGAAATAAAAAGATTTTTATTAGAGTAAAATTAGTATAATTAGTCTTGAGGTTGATAAAAACTAGATAATGAGATTCTTACTAGTCACGATCGAGTTTGAATCATAACATAAACCAAAGGCTTTCAATTGTTATTTTCAATATAAATACAAATTTTATAAATTTATATTGCTATATTTATTAATAACTATAAGATTTAAATTTAATTCATTATTAATGTCAAAACCTTTTTATTGATATATTATCTTTTTACTTATTAATATTGTAAAAAGTAATACACATCTAGTGAGTCAAATATAAACTATGATCTTTATAATTAACAATTTCTTTTCAATTATGTTTATTAAAATTTATATTATATATTTTAATACACAACCTTCATCTTGAGGCAAAAATTATCAAATAATGCTAAGAACTTTTTCTTCAAGTGGTACCTAATATCTTTTGAAGATCTTGTATTTTTTGTTACATCTAGGATTTGATTCATGGTTCTTATATGTATACATCTAGTAATTTAATTAGTCCTTCATTCATTAAAATAAATTTTCAAATATTATTTTCTCATTAAAAAGTTACTAAAGAAAGATTAAAATTTAAATTGTTTTTTATTGATATTAATTGATAATTATAGCATTTATCTTTAAAAATAATTTACTATTTAAATTTATTTATAATTATTTATTTTAATAGAAAGTTGTAAAAATGTAATTCAAGTAACAGGGCAAATTAATCATTTAAAGTTAGAAAGTAAAATGAATATCAAGATAGTTGATATAATCGTTGCAAGCCATGATCTCATCTTAAAAGTGAGATAGACTTAAAAAAAAAAATTGTAGATTTGCCTCTTTTGATTAGAGTTTTATGAAGACAATTATCGTCTTATCCTAAGTAAAGTAATGGAGTAACTATTTCACTAGCATCAGCTTAAAATTGGCAAATTATTTGAATATTGAGCTCTCCACTAAACGTGGTATGCGATGAGATAGGTACAACTCTATTTTTTTATTTATATATTAAAGCTAATAATTTGACACGTAACTTCCATATGTTTGATTTTATTAGTTTGGATGGAAAATTGATATGAGTGGACAAAGTACTAATTGTGCAAATCATAAATGAATTCTTTTTCACACTTTCAACCATAAGTGAACATATTGGAAATGAAATTATATCATTGGTCAATAAAGTGTATTTTTCTTATTTAAAAACCATAGACGCAAGTAGAAAAAATGCAAAACATTCTTTTCAACTTTGGAGTAATTATAATTGTCCCTCTAGTTTTGAAAACTTTAAAATCAAACATTTAAATTATACAAAACTTAGAAGCAACACTTATAATTAATTATTTCATTAAAATTTGTAATTATTTAATTAAAATTATTTTTTAATTTATAATTTTTATGAAAAAATTTAGTATGAATTATAATAGTATTATATATTAGATTTTCATGACATTTTTCACACATAATTTTACAATTTATTTTCAATATTAATTAAAATTATATATCTAAATTTATTTTTATTAATTATAAAACATAAAATAATTAATGTTATTTATTTATTTTGCATATGTGCTGTTTAAAGGTTTCATGCATTGGTGGTGAGATGTCAATGTATCATAAGAAGAAAACTGATATATTCATTTATATTAATGTTAATTTCATGGAAGTTAGATGTGGGCGTAGTCTATCCTACTAGTAGAGTGAGAATTGAGAAAGGGTCAACTATCTTTTTCTATTTTGTAAATAATTTATATTTATCTATTTTAAATTTTAAGAAAATAAAGAATAATTATGAAATTTTAAATTCAATTATTAAATATAAAAAATTTAATATAACTTCTTTAAACTATCCACTAACTTATTCATGTGTACTTCTTTCTCTCTCACTCTCTTATATATTTTTTTTATTAATTTTCAAATATAATTTCTCCATGCAACAGTTATAATTATCTCTTTTTCTTTCTCTTTCACACAATTCTCTCCATCTCTCCCTCCCTCTCTCCCTCCCTCCCTCTCTCTCTCTCTCTCTACCACAAGCACATACATGCGTACGTGTATATGCAAATTATCCTATCTCAATTTTTATTTTTTCACAAAACTTTAATTCATATATCACAAACTTTAAAAAAATAATTACAAAAATTAAAATTTTAATAGATAATTAAAATTTTTATGTATAAAATTATCTTACCAAGCACAAATTTTATATTAATTAAGACTTAAATACACCAATTGGTAGAATTTAAAATCTAAAACTCCCTAAGCACTACCCAACATATTATTATATCTTTTTTTTTTTTTTACTTATGTGATCAAACTTTATCAAATATATCTCATTTTTAATTTTTTAAATAAAAAGAAAAGTTTTTAAACACGTACAATAGCACGCGCGTGGTAACTAGTACAAAGAATAATTCTTTCCCTAGTTTCATGACATGAATTAAGACTACTCTAACTTCTTGATTTTGGTAGACCAACCTATTAATCAATCGTATTAATTTATTGACAAATAATTGCTTATTGAACACTAAATTTATATAACTTTTTTTTACTAATTAGAATGAGGTAAGCATAAAAAAATAAGAAAAATATTATAAATATTGAAAATGGATTTCAAAATTGAATATTGAATTTTTTTGTACTGAATTTATAAATTTATCAAATCATAGATCATAAGACAGACTAAAAATAGCCATACATCTTTAAACATTCCACATATTTATAAGCATGGTCGATAGGACCTTCCAATCTCGAGTGACAAAAGAACATCAACGAGCAGTTTCCAATATTATAATATGATTTGTTGTAAACACAAGTTGTATGAAGCCAACCCAAAGGAATTTCTCTTCACAAGACTGAAAAATATGTAAAATAAATTCTTTTTAATTTTAGAGTGCATGGATATTATCAAAGTTGAAACTTTAGAAAGTAGAGATTTGAACCTTAAATTAGAATTTTAGGACTAACATTATTTAATTACATAATTTTTTCATTACTATTTCAAATAAGAATCATAATATCATTGTATTACAATTTTTTATATTATTTTTTTGCGCAAAATTTCAAACTCATTTTACTTATTTAACTAAAATTTTGTAAAGTTAATTTATTTTTATCAATTTTATGATATAAAAATTATGTACAAAAGAAATAGTTTAGTATACAAACACAAAATGATAATGTTATTTGTATTTAAAAAAATATAAAAAAATTATATTTTAAACTTTGGAAACTAAATTTTTAAATTAAAAATATCCGATTTTGCTTTATATTAGCTGGAATAGCTCAGTTGGCTAGAGCGTGTGGCTGTTAACCACAAGGTCGGAGGTTCAAGCCCTCCTTCTAGCGAGTTATAAGTTTTTATAACTGTAATTTTGTGCTTCATGGGCCGCTGGACTGTTAACAAGGTCGGAGGTTCAAGCCCTCCTTCTAGCGAGTTATAAGTTTTTATAACTGTAATTTTGTGCTTCATGGGCCGCTGGACTGTTGGACCTAGGCCTTTGATGATTTAAATTCATATTGGGTTCCACCAACTCCAGATAATTACAATCTGAGTTTTGTGCTTCATAAGTCACTGGACCTTTGGACCTATGCCCCGTTTGATGAATTAAATTTTATTGGATTCCGCCTGCTTTAGTTCTATTAGTTAGTGGGCAATACAAATTTTGCCACCAGAATTATGGTTTTGGGCTTCATGGGTTACTGGACCAGTGGGCCTAGAGCTAGGCCTTTGATGATTTAAATTTGTATTGAGTTCGGTGCGTTTTGTGCTTCATAAGTTACTGGACCTTTGGACCTATGCCCCGTTTGATGATTTAAATTTATTGGATTCGGCCTGTTTACAAATTTTGCCACCAAGATTATGGGTTTGGGCTTCATGGGTTACTGGACAGTGGGCCCAGGCCTCATTTGATTACTTATTTTTATTGGGTTGGGCCTGCTCCGGCCATAGGTTCTTGTAGATCAGTTTAGCTGTGGGGGATTATGGCCATTTGATTCCTAGTTGTATTTGCTTATTTGGAGGGTCTTGCGTTGTCCCTTTCTTCTTGCTTTGTTTGTCCCTGTTATTTAAGACAAATATATATATATATATATATATATATATATATATATAATTTACTGTAAAGTTATATGTATATTTAAGACCTAATTCCACGTCTAATTGACTAATCCGTAATCACGTATCTTAAGTGCAGTCCTCAAGGCTTGTCAGATTGGTGTACTACTTTAACATTACTTTTAAAGTAGTATTAAGTTATTTTTTAACGTAATAATACTTTAAAAGTAATTTTAAAATAACTTAATACTACTTCAAAAGTAATTTTAAAGTAGTATTAAGTTATATGTATATTTAAGACCTAATTCCACGTCTAATTCCATACGTATCTTCTTTCTAATTTCTTTCTGTTAATCTCTCTTCCTCCAAGAAAGAATTTGATTTGTGTACTCATTTAATGTAATATTAATTGATGTAGTTTTTGTGGAGAAGATTTTTAGGATTCAACTACATGTCAAAAAATTATATCTTCTCATAAGAGCTTTAAAAACTTCTTTAACCACAGAACGCTTGCAAAATGAGGTAGGGAATTTTCTTTAATATTACAAAAGCATAATTCTAAATTATAATCGTGATTGTATTTATATTGCAATTAGGGAAATTATAAAAAAATGCACAAATTACAGTATAAAATTATAAAAAATTGTAATTGTGGGAGGGCTCGCAACCATCATATTGCTTGCAATGTCATGGGATCCTTACCAATAAATTATCATTGATTATGAATTCCACGATAATAAATAATAAAATAATTGATACACTTTATTAGTTTTTATAAAATCAAGGAGATGCAACGAGGTAATAGTATATTCCCTCCATTCCTTTTTATCTGTAGTATTTTAAGAAAATTTTTATTTTTTTTTATCTGTCGCTTTAGAATTCCAATGAAGCAATAAATATTCTTTTTTCAAATCTATTCTTCTCTTTCATTAATAAATCCTTTATTATTCTATACTATTAGTTAATTTGTATTTATTTCTTTATATTTTTCTCTTTATTTTTAACTATCTTAAATTTTATGCATTGAGGATAACCTTGTAAAGTTCATTAAAAATAAATAAATTTAACTATTTTTTTAATATATTTGAAATTGGTTAATGACGATAAATAAATAAGAACAGATGAAATATTATTTAATAAATTTCTATAAAAATAAAAAATTCAAGTAAAAATTTCATATATTAACTTGACGAAAAAAATTATTGACATGGTCTCGTGAAAACTTCAATCCTTCAATGTAACCTGGAAATGGCTCGGAATGAGTGCCGATTACCATTGTGGGGATCATGATGATCAAACTAGGTACATTATCTTTCATGCTTACTAAAAGCATCTCTCCCATTGCTTTTGTAAATATATAGGTATTGGCCCACCTTGTGCGAGTTTGCTCTAGGTTCATTGGCAAAAATGTCAAGAAAAGTAATATAGAAAATTATCTTTCTTTTATTTTTAGTTTAATTTATTATGAGATAATCTTATATTATTTTAAATTTCTATCATTCTCTTCATCCAAATAAGACCACTGAAGTTATTAGATTCAATTCACAAAACTTTCAATTCCAAGTTTCTTCATTGCAAAATTGACTGTTTTTTCATGGGCGTTTTGTGCATGGAGTTCGTTTAGTTTTTGGGTAATCAAGTTCTTTTCGAACTCAACATCCAATATTAAAAATTCATTCAATGTCCGATTCATCTGAAGTGCCTTCTCCAGTATAATTCCCTTGGTCTCTTTGCACACATAAGCTGAAACCGCATACCAACTCACTGATTGTGAAATGTGAAGTAACAACATTGCAAGGAAATATATATATATATATGATTGTTACAGTGTAAAATTATTGAAAATCATGACTGTGAGGCAGTTTATTACCATAATAGTACAATATTATTGTTCAAATCATAATTTAGAACGGTGTCAAATATCATTGGTTGTGGAATGTGGAGTAACATAATCGAGTTTGTTGCCTCAAATTAATGATATCGGTGCACTCCAGTTGTATTGATACCCATTGCAATGTCAAATCTACATGAGAAAATGTGGGAATTAATTAATTATCTAAGTTTATTAGTTATATCATTTAGATTAGTGGCACGTATGCATGCCTCTCATCAAATCAGTGAGTTGGTATGGGAATTAATTATCCAACTATATTAGGTTGGAAAAAGTTATTAATGGTGTGACTGCGTACCTCTCATCAAACCTAGTAGTTGCAGCACAGTTTACAATTATACCTAACTCATTTAGAAGCTCGCTCTTTTCTTATATTTGCATCAATAATTCCCAAGTTGTCAAGAGAAATATCGCCAGCAACCGCAACAACCTTTTCTGACATGAAAGAGTCAAAATCATGTGCTCCCCATTTTTCTCGAAGAACCTAAACAATTCCATTTTTAAGACCTATATATCCCATTTATGAAATCAAAATTGATATTAACCAAAAAGATATTTGGTATATAATCGATACTCCATAAAGCTTATATTGATAAGGATTTAAGTTGCAGTCCATAACCACAATATTACAAGCAATATAGTGATTGTGAATCACCCCCATAATTGCGATTTTTTATAATTTTATATTATAATATTTGTACTTTTTATAATTTTATTAATTATAATATAAATGCAATCACTATTATAATTTAGAATCATGCTTTTGTAATATTAGAGAAAATTCCCTATATCACTTTTGCAAGCATTCTGCAATTAAAAAAATGTTTGAAACTCTTGTATATAACCTTTTGACATGTGGTTGAACCCTAAAAGTTATGTCCCCAAAAACTACATTAATTAATATTACACTAAACAAGTACACAAATCAAATTCTTTCCTGCAGAAAGAAAGATTGAGAGAAAGAAATTAGAAAGAAGATATGTTTGGAATTAGACGTGGAATTAGGTCTTAAATATACATATAACTTAATACTACTTTAAAATTACTTTTAAAAAATTTAAATCAAATGTAACGTTATGTTGTCTAATATATATATATATATAACGAGACAAATTACATTCACTTTTTTTAATATATATTTAATTCATAGTAATCTCATCAAATGATTTAAGAGGTGTCATGTCAACTCGGATTTTGGAACTTCTGAGGTACCGTAGCAATCCCCTTTTATTTAATACAATAATGGCTACATCTTTTTATTTGTAAAAGTATATACTAACTCTCAATTTTATATACACTCTTCTTTTTTGTTCCTCTAATTTAAACATATACACTAACTTTTCCTATTTGCAGAAAATAAGAAAGATAAATACATGATTTTAAAAATAGAAAGAATATAAATATAACAAGATTAAATTTGAAGAAAAATAAGTATAGTTTGCCTTATTTTTTAAAGTTCTACAAAAATTGTGCTTATCTTTTTTTTTAACTTGAAAATTTATATTAATACTTGTTTAGAGTTCCTGTTAAGCACAAGAGTTAAAAAAATAGATTTAAAACAGAATATATTATCTATTATATATTACATAAAAAATTATATGTGGAAAACAAATGGAAAAATAGTAAATTAGAAAAAATGATGGTTGTATAGTACGAGGAGTAAGGGTCCAAACCTGCAGAATGACCCGTATTTGTACTTATTTTTACTTGATTAGACTTCAGCAAAAAGAAACCCGTTTAAATAGAAATCTAAATAGACTAATTCATTTTAGTTTGTAGCTCATAGATCGTGTAGGCTAACACCCGCAGTTCAACCCTTTGGTTTCCAAGAATTTTTTTTTATGGAAAATAGAAATTTTTTAGTCCTTGCATAATTTCATTAAAATTGTAATTTCATCTCAAAATTTTAATTTACGTAATTAAATTTCAAAGTTTCAATTAATCTGCAATTATCTTCTCCTTGGTAATTATGAACTTTTCCCTCTTAGTGAGTGTCAAATTTAATTAATGGAATCTCATGTATTATCTTATGTTTGAATAAAATTTTACATACTAGCACTTTTCTATTTATTTAATCATGTAAATTCATTTATTTCCATCAAATTTAATAATAATATAAATTTAAATTTGAGTGGGTGCATTAAATTAATCTATTATATAAATTTAATTATACATTACCAAATTACGGAATCATCAATAAAAAAAGGTAGAAATTTGAGGTTGAGCATCAAACATACACAGGTCCGCCTATGTTCGTCCCTGAATGCTACTTACTTAATTTTGTTTAAACAAAGCTTCGTTTTTTTATTTTATTTTATTTTTTATTTTTAAGTTACCTCACTTTTCACGCATTATCTTTCAAATTGTTTTTTTTTCCAATTATATTGACGATCTAAACCAAACTATAGCCTTTTAATATTCGTTTAGTTAACAATGACATATTTTCACCTAATGCGTAATCAATATCAAGGCAGCTGCAATTGGAAGCAGGTGACCCATCTTCTAAATTATTTGCATTTTAAATTTTTCTTGGAAGAATCCACCAGCTGCACGCATATGCCATATATTAATGTTGTGATATAAGTTCCAAATCACATAAGAGAATAAAAAAATCTTTACAATAAAATACACAATGATACATAATCATCGGAATCATCACAAATATAATTCAATTTTCTTAGTAAAAACACCTCGTGTTTTCTAATTCAATCGGATAGCAAGGTTTGTTCAATCTGATTACTAATTGTTATATGATTTGGGTTAATTTTAAAAATTATTTTAATAATTAAATTAGTTTAAATTTATTCAGATCGATATGAACCAATAAGAATAAGAAAAAATTAAAAAAACCAATCATAAATTTTTATTCACATCTAGACTTCTTTTATTATAATTTTTCTAGTTGGATTGGCACAAGTTATAATGAAAAATAAATTAAATAAATTTAAAACCTAATAAGTACTTGAGAATCCTTAATTTATTTTTTATTTTTATGTTATAAAATCATATTTATAGTGTAAATAATTATTATTTAATTTTTAATAAATTTATATAAATTTTTATTTATAACATCACATAATTACTACTTTAATCAAACGTGCCAGTTAAATTACAACTTGATGACTTTATTTGTTCCCCTTTTGGTGGATCCGATTTTGGAAACACTTTAAGCAGCTGCTAAGAGAGCTGTTGATTATGGCATCTTGTGATAATACTTGATTTTGCGCCAAAAGAGGTCATTTGCGGGAAGTGTCATCAAATATTGTGTTCATCTCTTATGGGTTTACATTTAGGTAAATTTTAACGTATATAATTTTCTAATTGCTTGAAATTGACTAAATTTGACAATTTTTAACCTCAATTTTATTTTATTTTTCTATAGACACCTTGAAGTTTCGCACCCTCTGCAATTTTTTAATTTAAGTGTGATGGTACACATTTATTATACATTCTCCCATGTGTTATTAGTATATTTGATACAATGAAATGAAAAAAGTTTGTTTGGTAGGTACCATATATTGAGAATTTTTTTCCCTAATAGATAATTATTTTATTAGATAAGGGACTCTTCATTTCATGTTAAAAGTAATGGAATGGTCATTCCATCATTTATGAAATAACTTTTTGAAATTCTTATTTCTCACATTTTTCATATATTTCAACATTATTATTAGTTAATAAATAATAAAATAATATCTATAATAGTTTTTAAATTCAAATACTTTGGCAATTATATTTTTAATAATAAAATTTAAAATAAAATATTTTGTATTTTTTATTAGAATTATTTAATATAAAAATATGATAAATTAAATTTTTAAGCTTTTACTATATAAAATTTTATGTTAATTATAATTTTGATAATTAAATTTAAGTATACTATTTTTCAATTAGTGATCATATCATATATTTTTTTATACCTAACAAACACTATTATTTTACTATTTAGTATGTGTGTTTGGCTATAAATTATATATGCATTTAATTATAAATAAACAAAAAATGGTAATATCATTTTTACACTTCCTTTTTATTTTTAAAGGCATTATCATTAACACATTTTTTTCTCCATTTCATTACCAAAATATTTGTTGCACCAGACATAATTATAGAATAAAATGTCTATTCTATTCTTAACCATACCAAGTATAATTATGAAATGATCATTTCATTCTATTCGATTCTATTACACCAAATACACCATAAATCTCTCATCCAATCCATTACTCTCTCATAACAAAATTAGGATTTAGGATGAGTTTCAATTTCTTTAGGAAAGGACACTAATGAAATCTTCTTTTGTACACTTTAATGCTCACATCTAGTCTAACATGCTATCTTCAAGAGCTCTTGATCCCATTATGTGTCATACATTTTCAATAACTTTAAAAAAGCAAGGCTTTGATGGTTTAACAATCTCCTATTATGCTCAATTTCCAAATTTAGGCAATAAGCCAATACCTTTGAAACTCACTTTGCAATCAACCAAGTCCCAAAGAAAACTATAGTTGCTTTGCCAAATTTCCAACAAGGGAGAAATAAATCTTTGAAGTAATACCTCATATGATTCAATAATTCAGCACTAGAGGTAAAATATTTAAATGAAGGGGGTAACAATGCATTAAATAATTGTAAGGTTGCATTTTAATTTGTTCTCTTTATTACTCACCAAGAAACCTATTGCAAATTTGGATAAGCTTTTAGAACAAGCAAAGAAATACAATAATGCAGAGGAATATGAACTATCTAGATGGGTTTGCACCAAAAGAATTATACAAAGAGATTAGTAACACTAATGATTCGAGAAATAAAAAAGGTGCTTAGATAAGCCATTTCCAAAGAATGCTTTAATTTTTATAAGCCTATAAGAGAAACCCTTAACATGTTAATAGATAATGCACAAGTGTTCGATCTGATCAAATTTCTACCTTAAAAGCAAACCTTCCTTTGATAATCAAAATATTATTAGTTCCTTTGTGAATATAGACATGATACAAATGAATGTGATGTTAAAAGATAAGATTGACTGTTTAATTAGACTAGGTGATTTGAGACAGTAAAAAAAAAAAAAAAACCAAGTTAGGCCTTGCTTGGAAGAAAAAGAATCAAAACAGTCCCCAAAGAAGAAAGGTCATGAACTAGTAATGGCAGAGCACCTTATTGTTGGCACTATAGACATGATTGCTAAAGGATTCATAAGAGGAGAAGAATCTAAGAATACTAAGAAAAGACACATGCGACAAATCATAAATGTAGAATGAAAATGGTTAAAACTTCCATATGAGACTATCTTTTCACATAAGTTAATTTCAAAGGAACTAAAAAGGATCATGACAATCCCATGGTAATATTTGCCTTGGTGCACAATTTCCTTGTTAAGAGGATTCTTATAGACCAAATGAGTCTTGCTAACATTTTGTATTCCTATCTTATTTCAAAAATGAATATATGTAAAAACATAATGAAATCCTATAATGGCATATTGGTCAAATTATTAGGAAAACAAATGCATATATAGAGAATAGTAGCTTTAATGGTGAGATTAGGTGCACCCTAAAGAATATAAAATGTAGAAGTTAACTTCATGTTAGTTATCATCCCAAATTAAGCATACAATGTAATCTTGGGTCATTCATCCTTAAGTAAGCAGGGATAATAGTTTCTACCCCACATTTGCTTATGAAGTTCCCTGCTCTAAAAGGAATAAGATAAGTAAGGGAAAATCATATAACAGTTAGGAAATGCTATATGGCCATTTTAGAAAATAAGCAAGTGAGCTTTAATGGAACAAAATCTATTAGCATCAATCTTTTTATAAAAAAGGAATATCAGTTGATAAATATTGATATTGGGGATTCCAACCATAGGCAAGTTGAGCCATTATTCAAACTGGTTAAGATATATTTATTTAGGAAAAATAATAAGTGTACCATGAATATTATAATGGACTTGACCCAAGAAGAAAAGAACATGTTGGTAAACCTCTTAAAGAAGCACATGGAGATATTTGCATGGAAGCCATCAAACATGCCTAAGGTCAATATTGAAATAACATATCACAAACTTGGTGTTAACCCTTGTACAAAACTAATGCAACAAAAGAAAAGAAATTTCAGGATCGAACAAAAGGAAGTGATAAAATAGGAAGTAAAGAAACTCTTAGACATGAGATCCATCAAAGAAGTAGAACACATCACCTAGTTACCTAATGTAGTGCTTGTTAAAGAGGTAAATGGGCAGTGGTGAATGTGTATTGACTTCACTAACCTAAACAAGGCATGTTTAAAAGAAATATCCCTTTACCAAACATTGATTAATTGGTAGATAATGTTGTAGGGTTTAAAAGACTAAGCTTTAAGCACTTACTCTTTAATTATAACTAGTTAAAAATGCATCTTGATAGTGAAAAGAAAACAACATTTGTGACTAACCAAGGCATATATTGCTACTGAGTAATACTATTTAGATTGAAGAATGCTTAAGCCACTTACTAGTGTTCAATGAACAAAATGTTCATCAAACAAATTAGATGAAACCTTAAGGTCTACGTTGATGGCATACTAGTGAAATCTTAAGATTCTAAGAAATACTAGAAAGATATTGAAAAGCTTTTAGTGTATTAAAGTGGCACAAGATAATGTTGAACCTAACCAAGTTGCCTTCAATGTTTAAGCAATCAAGTTCTTAAGATTCATGTTATTCGAGTGTGGTATAGAAGTAAATCTTGCAAAATGTCAAGCTATTATCAACATGACCAGTACAAAGAATGTTCAGGAAGTGTAGATAGTGAATGGAAAGCTTGTGGCTTTACCACGATTTATGTCTAGGTTAAATAATAAATACTTACCCTCATATATTTTACTTGGAAATACTAAAAACATAACATGGGATGTTTAATGTGAAAAAAACATTTAGCAGTTTAAAGCAATATCTATCTAAACCTTTAATATTGTCTAAGCCATATGAAGGTAACCCTTTGTATGTATATCTAGCGACATTAGAAGAAGTAGTCAGTTTAACAATAATCATAGAAGAAAAAGAGGAATAAAAATTAGTACACTTTATCAACAAAGTATTGCATGGATTGGATTGAAGATACTAAAACATAGAGAAACTAACCTTTGCTTTGTAAACTACCTTAAAAGAACTCAAACCCTACTTTTAGGCTTATCATATTATCGTAAGGATCAATCAACCTATTTGCCAAGTGTTGTAAAAACCTAATCTTATTAGAAGATTGGTTTCCTAGTAAGTTAAACTCTTAAAATATGGAATCATCTTCAAAATTTTGAAAGTAACTAAATCACAAGCCTTAGCAAACTTTGTAGCCAAATTAATAAAATGAGATGATAAAGATGCAAAAGGCATGTAGACATTATACATGGATAGAGGAATGGAAAAGGAATAATACTTGAAAGTGCAAATGGTCTTACTTAGGAGTATTCCTTAAAATTCAACTTCCATGCTATAAATAACCAAGTAGAATATGAGGCATTAATAGTAAAATTATACCTTGCTAAAAAATTTAGAGTAATGCAATATTAGTCCTTAGTTATTCTCAATTAATAGTAAGTTAAATAAAAAGTGAGTGTAAGGTTAAAGAACCAACACTAAAATAATATGAAAAAAGCCAAAGACTTACTCCAAAATTTCACTCACAAAGTATGATACATCATTAGGGAATAAAACAATTAAGCAAACACGGTAGCAAAGTTAGCCAGTACAAAGGTAGTAATCAACAATAAGATAATAATACAAAAGACAATCTATAACCCTAATATATATAAAAAAGAAATGGTATGTATAGAATAAAAAACACTTGGATGGCACCTATCATAAAATATTTAACAAACAAAACCTAATAGATACCAAAGAAGAAGGAAAAAACTTTCCAAAAAAATAACATGTTTCTTTCTTACATAACAAAAAACTTTACAAGAAAAGTTTTTCCCTGCCTATGCTAAAGTGCTTGGGACCAGCTGAATCAAATTATACGTTAAAGTGACTTCATAAAGTTTTATGTGAAAGCCATATTGGAGAATTAACCTTAGCATAAAATGTTATCCATTCAAGCTATTTTTGGCTAAAAATAATGGGTGATGTGCTCTAATTACTTTGAAGATGTAATAACTGGTAGAAAAGTGAAAAAGTGCTAAGAAAATCAATATTTGTTATACTCTCAACCACTATTTCCTTAATTTCTCAAGCCTATTCTTGAAAGCATTGAGGCACATAAAATTCCTCGTAGTAATAATTAATTACTTCACAAAATGGGTGGAAGCAAAACTCCTAATAATCATCAATGCCAAAAAGATTAAACTTTTTTTTTATGGAAATCAATCATTTGCAAGTAGAAAGGTTGCACTAACTTAGGAATAATTTCTTATAACTTAAAAATAATCCGTTTATCTAATTTGTAGATTTGGTTTGCCTTAAGCGTTAATAATTGATAATAATTTAAAAGTAGAGAATTCACACTCTTTTATGAAAGGTATAGGATTTCTTAGCATAAATCAATTCATTTTAATATCATAAAAATTAACAAATTTTTGACAAAATAGTTAGATATATGGCAAAAATCCTATTTAGTAGAACATCTATAGGTGAATGGACAAGTCAAAGTAGCAAATAAGATTATAGTGGAAGCATTAAGGAAAGGACTAGATAAAGTAAAAGGAAATTGGATGGAAGAACTACCTAGTGTTTTATGGTCCTACAAACTTCCACAAGAGAAACACTATTTTGACTAACTTACAATTTGTAAGCCATATTACCCATTAAAGTTAATGATCCATTGGAATGATGCAACTTAAATAATTTTGAACAAAATAGCTATAGGCAAAGGGATAAACTTAACTTGCTTGAAAAATTAAAAGAAAGGGCTTATATACAAATAGCACAATACAAGAACAAACTAGCTTGTTTCTTCAATAACAAAGTAAAAGCAAGTATCTTTAAAGAAAATGACATAGCATTGAGAAAAAAATAAAGAGAATGAGACAAGTAGCTATATGGGAAGGACTATTTCAAGTTTAAAAAGTATTGCAAAATTGGTCTTACTAGCTAGAAACACTAGAAAGGAAACTATCTCTTTGGACATGGAATGTAACACATTTAAAACAATATTAAGCTCAAGTATAAATATGAAGTCATTTTTGGCATATTTTAGCCTTAGACTCTGAAATATATATTAATGTAAACTTCTTTTGAAATATTATTAATTTTATCATTAATGTGTATGGTCTTTTGAACATGATTGATTACCTTGGAAAGAAAAGTTAATATGAGACAAAAAAATATAGCCAAATAGTAATCTATTTTAAACAAGTGAACTATAAGCCATTTTATAAAAAGCTTGAGTAGATCCTTGGCAATTATTCATTAACCTTAAAAGAAATCCCTAGTAAAAGCCCAAGCAAATGCTTAGGAATTTTTTTATCAAACTTAAATGAGATATTTGATAAGAGCTCGAGTAGATCCTTGACAAATATTCATCAAACATAAACAAGATTCCTTAATAAAAGCCTAAGTAGATCTTTAATAATTTTTTGTTAAACCTGGATGAGATCTTTAGTAAAATCTCAAAAAAATCCTCACTAAGTATTCATTAAACTTGAGCTTGATCCCCAATATGAAATTTGAATGAGAAATAAAAAATTCTTAAATGAACAAATTAATAGTTGACATATAATGCAAAATATATGTTTGAACGACTAACATCTATAAAATATCCAAGCAAGCATGTAAGCATCAAAAATTAAGATTGAAGCTTAGTAACTTCTTTCTCGTTACATGCTTGAGAAAAATTAATGGCTAGATCTGGATTGAAGTGCTTCACTTGCACTTTAGCCTCCTCAAATCTATTAAGGAACATACTGTAAGAGAAGTCATTAACATTATCTATCTCTTATTGCAACTTAGCTTGGATATAAGTAAGTTATTCATTAAGGTTTTTAAGTTCTTCATCTTTCAAAAGTAGATCTTCCTCTAACTTCTCTTTTTCTTCTATAAGATGAACTTATGTGTCTTCTCTGAAATAATTTTCTCCACGTCTTGTTTCAAGGAAAGGCAAAGACATTCAAACTTCTTCAAATCTTCTCAACAAGTATATAGATTATCCAATTAGTTATGGCTATATTCTCTTCATGATCTTTAGAAAAAGGTATTTGATCATATACATAAAGCGCTAGATTTGCTTTTTCATACCAAAATCTCTTAAGAGTATCACAGTCAAATTTTATGCTAAGCAAATACTTTGAAAATTGCCTAGCCCTATTTATAAATTTAGCAATGTAGCTAAGAAGCATAAAGTCATAAGCACCACTTACTTATATCTCTTTAAATATAAATTCAAAAACCTTACCATTTAACCTTTTTCTATTCTTAGTCAGTCTTCTTTGTTTTTACTTCTTTAGAGGAGCAACATCTTTTATCTTCTTTATATTGACCATCCTAACATAAGCCTTTTAGTTGGTTTATTGAGGAATAGGAAAAAAGATAGAATTCCACCTTCCAGAGTCAATGGCTATTTAGAAGCAAAAAGGCTACTCTATTATGGCTTTAAACATTCTAAAGAAAGAGCCTTTTTTCTTCAAATGCTTTTGTTTAGCTTTTTGAAATGTATCTTAACTAGCATGCAACATTTTTTAAGTAAGTTTCTTTTTCCTTAACTAGATATTTGTCAACAAAAGAATATAAAAAGCTCATTGATTAGTAAAAAAAAAAAGGGAAAAATGTAATCAAATATACCCAACATTATTGGAATATCAAGAAGATTTAAACTTAACATATGTAGAATTAAGTCTTAATCATTTGCATAATAAGTATCCAAAGATCAAATTTTAGGATTTTCTTCAACTTCTACTAAAGGATCGAAAATAAAAGATTGCCTTCATTCATCAATAAGCACGGTAAAACATCATCCACCATATAAATCTTAATAAAAGTGTCATTCCAGTATGTAATACAAGATTCCAAGTTCTTAAAAAGTGATTGCTCAAGTGTTTGATGAAAATAGGTCCCATTTTCCTTTTATTAGCTTGAAAAGGTAAAGAACAACAAAAAAATATCTAAAGAAAGCACACCTTTCAAACAACAAATGATTTTCTCAAAATAAATCATGAACATCCATGAATTTTATGTTGACTAGGCTAGACACAAATTTAAGCTCTCAAAAGTAGAATAATGAAATAAAGTGAAAGGAAGTACCAAACCTATCTTGACTATAAATGCACGATAAAACATAATGAATGGCATAAGGTCACAAGTGCAAACTTATTTGCCATCTAGGCTGTAACATATGGGATTACTTATCAATCTAACTCCTCAAGAAAATAATTATCATAAATGTCATCCAATAACTTTTAATCTTTCTACTTTGTAAAGGCTACTCGAATATGCACCTCTACATTTATCTAGTTAAACTTTAAATAATTAGCATGCATTAGACCAACCTAACTAATACATTCTTCTTTTAAGAACAATCCACCATAATGGCAATAAGAGGCTTCAAATATAATGTGATAAAGTATAATTTAATGTAAGGATAAATAATAGAATTAGATAGGTCAATACTTGAGCCACCATTATTAAAACTTGAAGATAAATCAAGGAAATGAGGGCTACTGAACATTAAAAGGAAGGCTAAAAAGAAGTAACCTACACCTTTAAAAAGGGAAAAATAAGAAAAAGTAGTTAGGAGGACCACAACATTATGAAGAGAAAAATATCAATTGATAGAAAAAGCTAGTACCCATAGAAGGAAGCAAAATAGCAATAACATCATATTACTTTAGCAAAAGAGGATAGAAATAAGAAATCATAAAATAGATAAAAATAGCAAAAATCTCAAACATAAAATAATAGAAAAATAGGTAGATGTTGTCAAAGATAGATTATAATAAAGAGTAAAACTAGGAACTTTCATTTAAGAAATGAAATTTACCTATTATGGAAGTAAGAATTGCAATAAAACTAAAAGATCTTCAGTAGATGCCAACAAGCATAATAGTTCTCAAAAGAAAGCCAACAAAACTGAAGGATCTTAGTAAATGCCAGTAAGCATAATAGTTCTTAAGAGAAATATTTAAAACTATGAAAAGTCAAATTCAAGACAAGTTTATAGGAATACCAAAGTAAAAATCCATGTTAGACCTATAATTAATAACCACAAATAAGTAAAATAAGAACAATGGAGATGGTCCTTAGAAATTAAAGCCATCATCTTTTATTGAAAGGTTTAAAAAAACATATGATAGTAGGACACCTTGAATCATGAAATGACATGCCATTTTAAAAAGGCAAATGACATAGCCCTTTCATGTAGAACCAAGCACATTAGGCCAAATAGATAGGTTATAAGGCCAGAGGCCTTAATTATTCACTCAGATAAATACTCCATCTACATAAACAAGGCTATGAGCTACTCTAGCCAAGCTTTAATCTACATGGATAAAGGTATGGCTACTTGGACTTAAAAAACATCTACATAAACATAATCACAAATATCATGCCAATTTAACTATCAAGACATGTGTTTAGTACTTATTGGGCTTTACTCACTTTAATGGCATTGCAGATCTATATTTTTTCAGCATAGAAACCACTTATCATACTTTTCTTCACCTTAGACCAAGCTATAAATAGGAAAGACTTTCCCTTTAGGAATCAGACTTCTTATCTTTTAAATAACCTAAGCTCCTTATTAGGAGCAGGCTCTTTGCATAAACATCACAATTTACTATTCTCTTGTAACAAAATTATGATTTACAACGAACTTTAATTTCTTTATGAAAGGATGTGGGAGTAAGAATGAAAACTATAGAGTAAAAATAAAAAAAAATTATACATATTTGATTGCTAAACTTGATTATTATTAAGTTTAACTTAAATGTAATTATTATTAATTAGTGATTAATTTCTATTGAATGGGAAGGAATAAAGATAATACTCTAACATAAGAATGATGTGAGAAATTTTAATAGAAATTTGAAAGAGATATACAAATAGTAACTAAAAAATTGTAGAATTATGATTAAAAATCTTCTTATATAATTTTTGATAAATTTTATGATATGGTTGATCCCTTCTTAGATATGACTTTTACTTCTAGAATTTGAAAATTTCTCATTTTAAATGATTAACATATTTTGTTGTACTAATATGCACTCTAATCACTTGATCTTGTTTGTTTGGTTAGGGATACTATTTTTGGATTTATGACATGGGCTTTATTTGATAAAAGTAATTGATAAGTTAGGTAAAAACTTATAATTGGTAATTGATAAGTTAATTAAATATATTAGAAGTGATTGTTAAAAACTAATAGAAAAATATAAAAGAACGTGTTAATATAAATAAATATCTAAATTAAAATGACAAAAAAGGATTTGTTATTTTGAGACTATATTATATTAATGCAATTAAAATATTTAAAATAAGGATATAATTATATAAAGTTCAATTAATTATATTTATGATATTACATATTTATTTATTATTTAAATAATAATATAATAATCTAAATTTAATTAATTATATTTTATGACATCACATATTTATTTATATTAAATTAATGATGATATGTCAAATATTTATTTACACAATTAGATATAAATTGTCATTTAATAAAAAGAAAAGGAATAAATGTGGAAAATTTTTGAAAAATTTGTAACTTATAAGTTATAAATTTATTTTTGAAACTTATCATATAAGAGTTCACTTTTTCAAAAAAAGTTAGTGTACTAAATACCTTTAGAGACTAATTTACATCTTAGTGATTGAATCAATAATTATAAATCAACTTATTTATTATACCAAACATACACATAGGCTCTATTTGCTTTTGTACAAAAAAATGTTCTATATGAATATAATTATAAATTATCAAGATAATAGAATATAAGGTGGTGTTAAATTTGTAGAATTTTCCTTACATTTATTATAACCTAAACTCGATCATGATTGATGTAAATTTTGCTATTTGGTTTCCATTAATCTCAACACAAACTATGCTAATTTCATCCAATATATATCTTTTTATTTTCATGGCGAGTTAAAATTTATGAAAGATTTTACAAAAAAAAAATAGATAGAGTTTCCTTTATATTTAGATACTTCTCAAGGGCCACATGCCTTAAATCATGCAACATGTAAGTTTTTTAGTTTGATAATAAGACAAATTAGACATAAAATATACATTCCATTATATTTATTTACATAAACAAACCAATTTCCTAATCTAATTGTTAATTCCCTAACAAAGTAGTCTTTCATTCTCTGTAAATGCAACAAAGTTTAAATGCACTCATTTCAACCTAAAAATATTGAAAATTAAAAAAGAATAAGTTACAAGAACTTAATAAACATATATTTACCATAATCATGCTTAAGATCAATTAAATAAGATAAGCATATGCTAATTAAGTATTAAAGTAGAAAACAACTACAAATCCAAATTCTTGGATTTTTGAAACACGTGATACCAATTCTCATGTTGATGTATTTACCTACATAACTCAAATTTCCTATTTCATACCATAATTCATAATAGTCTTAACCATTCAATTTACATAATACAATTACAATTTTGCCTACACCCATTCTAGGAAATCATCAAATTTCCAAGTAGCTAACAAGGCTTAATCATAACCAAGTTATTGCAATCACATCCAATAATGGTATTAAAAAATGAGCAGATTTTAATGTCATATCACAATACATAGTTATTTATAGTAAATATACATGCATTTATTTTTGTACTCCTAATTCAATCTTATACCCTTTATAAGCTTTCCATCCTTACTCCTCCCTAGCTAACCGTATATCCTACCTACCTTATTACTAATAATTTTATTGGTGTGTGTCCTAGGAACCAATCATATAGATGATTGAAGTAATACACAATTTATTATATTTTATTTTAGGTAATTAATTATTATATTTTATTTTTATAATTTTATTATTATTATGTGCAATTTATAACTTAATATAATAATTATCCTTGGAATAACTTCGCTATTCCTAAAATGCCGCTAGTCAAGTATTATTACGAAAATGATAGTAATAATACATTGAGACTAGCATGTATATGACTAGCATGTATAATGACTGATGATTACGAATCATGGATATATGATATCAAGTCAATACATGAGTATATTATTAGTGAATAATGTACTTGTACTGATCCACTATAAGAATATTACATGGATAGACGTGTCATAAGTTATTCTCATATGATCATAAATACACATAAACCTTTAACCTGAAGTCATTACGGTTTCCTACATGAGGAATTACTCACTTTAATATTGTCCTATGTCACCTTTAATCATGATGATGAATAGGGCATTGATTGAGTGTGTTCATAAATCGTGCAGGAGGGAAGTGAGTGATGTAGATGAGATTTTGTTACTTTTGTATAAAAGAGAAATATCCTTAGACCCCTTGATTGAGTGAGACTTAGAAATGCATGGTCATACTCAATTGGATTAATATGTGATATTAATCATTTATTTTAAGTCTACTCAGTATCAAGAAATATAAATTGAACATTAACGAAGATGACATATTCTATGCCTCTAGTTCAATTTGAATATTATTATAAAAGGGTTATGATGTAAAACATTGGTCATGTATTAGGTGGATGTCGAAATACAGACATTCTTACTTCTTGAGTGGCAGTGATGTATTGCTAGATATTGCTCACTGTTTATAGCTCAATAATAAGTCATTGTCAACGTAGTAAGAACCTACAGGGTCACACAAAAGGAGTAGGAATAAGACAATAATTAATTAAACTTTAATTATATTAATATCCAATTAATTGGATTTATTTTCGTGCATATATATTATTATTAAGAATAATAATGTGTTATTCATGTAATATATATATATATATATATATATATATATATATATATATATATATATATAATATTATGTGATATTATTTGATATTAAAATAATATCAAATAATTACATTATTAGATATTAGATAAATATATTATGAGATAATATTATTTTGATATTTGATAACTATATGCAATTATCTAATATTAAAATATTTATATTATGAGATAATATTAACTAATATTAGATAATTAATAGATAAGTCCTATCTCTCCTCATTATCTCTAGGATAAGGATAAGATGAGTTGTTAAGTGTAATTAGAATTTTAGAAGCATTATCCTAGTAGGATTAGGATTGTGGCTTGCTTAAGTTTTATAAAAAAGGGCTTGAGGGCAGCCCATGTGAGACACGCTCATAGGCTTCCATAGGCTTCCTAAAATCCTAAATCACTCAGAAAATATCGAATCCTAATTCCTAGAGAGAGAAACGCATCCTAACAGATTCGTGGAAGGCGAGAGATCATTGTTCACTCTGTGTGGATACCGTAGAGATGCTGTACTTTCCGATCGGCATTTGATTCATCTGCTCTCAAGTTTTAATTAGTAGAAACACGAGTGCCTAATAGGTAAAATCCTAATAATTGATTTATGCTTTTTGCATGGATCCTAAGTAGAATTCAGATTAAAATTTTAAATTCCGTTGCATGTACTAATCTGAATTCCCTAACAAATTTTCCATCTGATGTTTACATCATTACCCCTATTATATTTCACAATTCTAATGCTATTTCTAGCATAATTCATAATATAATTTTGTACACTAGAGCATTAACTCTACATAGTATAATTACACTTCATTCATAACATAAAATCAATAATTTATCGCCATAGGCCAATATTAGAATTCATAATGATATTTAATAGTACCACCATGCCTTTTGCAAGCCATAAAGATTCATCCATATCATAAAATTATTCGCACTACATTTTCTAACACATTTCTAACATGCATATAAACAATGCAATCACAACATAATTGTTTCATTTATCATTGCAATCTAATCACGTTCAATCAACGATTAATGATAACACCATCATGCCTTCAAAGTATGGTTGGTCAACACTCACTCAACCCAATAATCACTACCTTATCATAGACATCATTTCCATGTCACTCATGTATAACCACAAGGGTGATTTAATATAATCCATAATACATAATTATACTTTCAAGGATTCATAATTGGATGTATATATAATCCATATCATTTATAAGAAAGATTATAAATATGCTATTTAAATAAAATAATATTAAAACATTTATTTAAGGAAGATAATATTCACCTAATTGTTCAATTTCACATGTATCATATATCGCAGTGGAAAAATAGATTTTCAAAATTATGTGAAACCTTCTCAAAATCATTGCATAGAGACATAGATTAAGAACTACGTTTATAAGATTACCTCTTGAAGTGCAAATTGTGAATCACACACATAATCAAACGATGATGCCACTCCAACAAATTAACATTTGTGCCGCAGTTAAAATCATAGTACAAGATCAAAATTTTCATGACTATGCTATTTAGCTATGGAAATACTAGTTGAATGGTTCTGTGGCACAAGTAAGCGTAATAAGAAAATTGCCACAGGAAAAAAGGTCATGTGGACATAAATGATTTTTTTTTTGCCACGAGTTCAATCGTGGCTAATAGATTCATTTAGCCATGAGTACAAACGTGGCAAGAAAAAGCATATCTATGGCTAGTAACTCATATTGCCATGAATAAAATTGTGATAAAAAATAAAATAAAATAATTATAAAAATTAATATAATTAGCTAAAATAATTTTTATATATCTAAATTAAATTTATTATGTAGCCAATTTAATTAAGTATTATCCTATCATTTTATTCGTATAATTAATTACTTTTGACCCATATCTAGTTAGAATAAATCATTGAAACTCTATCTGTCTAAAATTTACAAATTGCATTTATCAGGAATCAAACTTGAATCTCCAAGCTGATGAATGTCATGCCTTACCACTGCACTAGTTTGCTTCTTCACTAGTACAATACAATATATTTTATATAAAGTTTTAATTAACCAATTGACTTCAAAAATAAAACTACACTTATATGATACTAATTATATAATAATAAAATATTACATAAATACATGTAATAAAAATACACTAATACTAAAATATTTTATAATTTTATTTTAAAAATTAATTTTTTATAAATTAAATTTTCATTTGTTTCATTACTAATTTTGCTTATATCAAATTTATCCTTTACAAATACCTTATATCAAATTTATCTTCAGAAATAATTAATTAGTTAATTTTATTCTTTTATTAATATTTTTTATTAAATATTATTAATTGAGTTATTACAAAATAAAAGTAAAATTTTTACATCTTTGAAGTAATTTTTTTTATTTTCTTAAACTCCTTCAATAAAGGTATAATTATATGAAATAAATATCCATATAAATAATAACTTTGAACTATTATGTATATTTTAATTTTAATTATAAATTTAAATTAAAATTATTATAAATTATTGAATTTTAATTTTTATTAATAATACATATTTTTATTATTCACAAAGGATATGTTAAATCATTCAAACCTTTATAAATTTTTTATATTAATTTCTTCTCTCATATGTTATTTATATTTGATTTTATTTCTTCCATTTATAAAGTCATTAACTTATCAATAAAATTATAAATAAATAGATTAAATTATTAAATTATTATTTAAAAAGAAATAAATTATTACAAAATATATGTTAGAAATAAAATTAATACATTGGAATTAATAAAGGAAGAAAATGAAAATTTAGACTATTTTATATATATCACTCCCTTAAATATAATTTGCTTAAAATTTTTTAATATAATAATTTTATTATTATTAAATTATACATAATTTTACATAACTATTATTTTTAATTTTTTAATGAAAATTTTGTTAATATTACGGAGATGAATGTAAAATTTATTATTACATATTTCTATAATAAAACTTATTATAACTTATTTCATAAATTATACTATTTATATATAATATAATAATTTTAGTATTTTCATAATATATATATATATATATATATATATATATATATATATATATATATATTTTTGTTAACACAATTTTTAAGAATAATATGATGCGATAAAAAATAAATTTTTAAAATATTATATACCTTAAATGATTTTTTTGTTTAATTGATATTTTAAAAGTTGGACTGAATAATAATTGAAAAATTATTATATATGTATGTATTATATATATGTAAATGTAAATCCTATTAATTTTTAATTTTAGTATGTATAGAATTTAAATTCATTGAATAATTGTTTAATACAATTTGTAATATATTATAATATTTATTTTATTGATGTATATTAATTTTATTATATAAGTTTAATTGATGGAAAAGTTAAATAATTATTTATTATTTAAGAAAAATAGTTACATTCTAAATAAATATTAAATTTAGTACATATGTAAATAAAAATGCTTAGGAGCTTAACAATTGAATTCTTTCTTACACATCTTAAGGTTTGAGATTCAACTCCTATTTCAATTATTTAAAAAAATAATAATAAAAGTACACAAATATATATTTTATGGGTAGTTCTATCTTTTTACATATATTTTATGAATCAACTAATTGAAAATGTTAAGTTCTATAACTTTTTTATTTTGATTAATGGAGCTAATCAGTTGATCAATTGATAAATTAGTTATTTACTAAACATCCATAATATATAAATATTTATATTTTTTATTATCCACCATATTATAGCATATTACACTTATTATAAATAATATTTTTATATGTATAACTATAAAAAATGATATATTTGACTATGATTTTATTCATAAAATTAATTCATGGCATAATTAATACTTTGTTATAGATAAATTTTTCTAACTTATATGATAGAATAAGCAATACTTTGTCATATAGAATATGTTCTCATAACTTAATTTATGGTATAAGTAATATTTTGCTACGAGTAAAATCTTTTTGTAGCACAAGTAATACTTTGCCATGAAGAATGTGTTCCCGTAGCTTAGTTTTATGGCACAAGTGATATTTTGCTACGGATAAAGTTTTTTCGTGACACAAGTAATACTTTGCCATGGAGATTGTGTTCTCATAACTTTGTTCGTGGTATAAGTGATATCTTGTCATAGGTAAAATTTTCTTGTGGCATAGATTTTTTAATATTTTGGACATTTATTTGAATTTTTTGGTTCTCGTGGCAAATGGTAAAATTGCCACGATTTTTAAATTTTCGTAATATAATTCATGGCACAAATGTTAATTTGTTGTAGTGGGCTTTTTTTGTATCAATTGGAGTGAATGATAACTTTTTTACCTCCTAAATTTGCTATGAGACATTTTTCTCACATAGGATTAGAGTTTTTAGTGCGATTTTTTTAGTGGTAATTTTATATCATCCTCTTTATAGAACTAAGGTATGCCATTTTCCTAATCTCACTAGAAAATCGCTTATAGTTTTTTTAATTTTATTTAATCATAAAAACCTTATCCTTACTATAATGAAGTTAGGAGACATAAGTCTTATTTGTTAGTTATCCTAATATTAATAACTAAATATTATTGGATTAAAATATTATCTCATAATATAATTATCTAATATTAAATAGTATAATTATCTAATATTACTTTAATATCAAATAATATCATGTAATATACTATATATTATGTGAATAATATATATTATTACTCTGATAATATATATGCACTAAATAATAAGCCTAATTTATAGGATTTTAGTTTAACTAAAGCCCAATTAACTATTGTCTCATTCTTACTCTTTTTATGTAATCCTATAGGTTCCCACAATATTAGTAATGACCTATTAGTAGACCATAAATAATAAGTGATATATAGCAATACATCACTGTCACCCAAGTAGTAAAAATATCTATGATTTGACATCCACTTAATGTGTGAACATCACTTTACAATACAATTCCTTTTGTAATGATAACTAAATCAAACTAGAAGTATAGAATGTGTCATCCTCGTTAATATTTAATTCATGTTTCTTTATACTGAGTAGACTAACTTACATAAATTATTAATATTACATATTAATCTATTTGAGCATGACCATTCATTTCTTAGTCTTATTCAATTAAGGAGTCTAAAGATATCACTTCTTCTATATAAGAGGAATAAAATCCTATTTACATCACTTATATTCCTCTGCATGATTCGTGATACATCTAATCAACACCCTACATGTCATGCTAGTTAAAATATGACACAAGATGACATCAAAATGTGTAACTCCTCATGTAGGGAACCATAGTGATACATCCCTTTGCATGATTCGTGATACATCTAATCAACAGTCCTATATGTCATCCTAGTTAAAGGTGACACAAGATGACATCAAAATGTGTAACTTCTCATGTAGGGAACCGTAGTGACTTTAAGTCAAACAACTAATTGTATTGTGGTGACATAGAATAGCTAATGACACTTATCAATTTATTTAGTATTCTCATAACAGATTAGTCTAGTATATCTGTTCACTAACAATGTACCTATATATTTACTTGATATCATATATTCATGATTCATAATCATCAGTCACCATATATGCTAATCTTGATGTACTATTATTATCCTTTCATAATAATACTCAACCAGGGATATTTTAAAAATAGTAAAAGTATTTCAAGGATAATTATTATATTAAGTTATAAATTGCATAAAAATGAAATAAAATATAATAATTGCATTGCCTAAAATAAAACATAATACATAATGCATTATTACAATCATCTTATGATTAGCTTCTAGGACACGCACACTAACCCTAATGACACCTACCCATTCTTAGAAGCTCCAAAACATTCATGATTACTTTTTACTTTCTTCCTATTTCACTATTTATAATAATAAATTATAAATATAAAGGCATTACTTATTTTATTTCTAAACATTATAATTTTAAGTTCAAATCATAATATAATACTTTAGATCATAAGATTTTTTTACATTTTTCAATATTAGTTTTTAAAATCAAAATATACCCTTACATAAAGATTTTTGGAATCAAGCTTATACAAATAAAATATTAAAATGTGATGCTCTTAACAAACTTTATTTATACCACTTTACCATCCTATATTATCACTTTCTTATATTTTAAAAATTATCAAAAGAAATTGGAGATTTTCATAAATAAGGGCTTTCCTAAATCAAGCTTCAGACACTAAAAGTATTAAACTTGGTAATCTAGATATGTTTTAAGTACACTATTATAACCATTTGTAGTATAAGATTCTTATTTTATTAGTTTTGTATCAAATAATAAAAATGCGATGATAAATTAGTATTTCTCTAAATCAAACATAAAATAATTAAAATATTAAAACTTTATGCTACAAAAATGCTTTATTCACATCATTTTATGAAACCATACTTTTAGTTTTTTGTTAAATATTTTTAATTCTATTTCAATAAAATCACCAAATCATGTTTTACCTATTTAAGGGTTTTCTATATTAAGTTTGAATCTTTCAACATATTAGAATGTAATACTACAAGTGTACTCTAATCATATTATTCTATCATTTAACAACCTAAAAATCATATTTTTTCCTATGCATCATCATATATGTCAAACATACATAAAAGTAGAGTTTCCAAATTAACTTTAAAAAACCAAATATATTAGAATTAATGATATAAGGAAGTACTTAATTATCTTATTCAATCATCCTATAACATAAATTTTATATTTTTGTTAAATATTTTTAATTCTATTTCAATAAAATCACCAAATCATGTTTTACCTATTTAAGGGTTTTCTATATTAAGTTTGAATCTTTCAACATATTAGAATGTAATACTACAAGTGTACTCTAATCATATTATTCTATCATTCAACAACCTAAAAATCATATTTTTTCCTATGCATCATCATATATGTCAAACATACATAAAAGTAGAGTTTCCAAATTAACTTTAAAAAACCAAATATATTAGAATTAATGATATAAGGAAGTACTTAATTATCTTATTCAATCATCCTATAACATAAATTTTATATTTTTTAAATCTATTATCAAGTATTTCAAAAGTGCATAAAAGTAGATTTTTTTAAATCATACTTATACACTTAAAATATCAGGAAACTTTTACATCATGGAACTCGCCACCATAGGGAAATGTAGTTAGCAACTTACTAGCACTAGAATAAGGCTAGCTCATCGACAAGAGAAAGGTTCTTGATCAATTTTGCTATGTAAGAAAAAACATATCTCCTATTGCATTTCTCATGACTTCATCATGTCACCAACAATAATGGCCAATCGAAGGTTATAAACTCCTTAAATGGTAAATTAGAAATTATTTTATGAGAGGGAATACTTAAGGTAATGGGTAAATTTGGTTGAATTGGGAATGTTTTGTGTGAAATATGGAATAAAATAGAGTTAATAACAGTTTAGAATATAGGAGTATGAATTGGGTGAAATTTTAATATGAAAAATTTATTTGAATCATAAAGTATAAAATTATATACTGATATGAGTGAATGTATGAGTATGGAAGAGATTTAGGAGTAATTTTTCAAAAATTCCCCTGAGGCCTTATTATCTTTCATTTCAACCCTAAGCCCTATTTCCCTCATTTTTTTTTCATCTCTTTAGTTTTCTCACCTTTCTTAACTCTCTCTCTTTACACAATTTCTCGAATCAAGCAAATTTTCTTATTTTTTTTATCTAATCATGGTAAGAACATTACTTTCACCAAGAATTTCTCTTATTTCTTCTTAGTTGATGAAGAATTTGGGATTTTGTTAGTTTTGTTAGGTATTCTAAGTCTTAACTCTAGAACCCATGTATTTTGATATGATTAGGGTTAAAAGATCTTAAAACTAACCTTCTAGCATCCTCTTCCATGCAAAGTCAGTGGCTAATCTAGCTTAATGTATAGATTTTGTGGTTATATAATGATATTGATGAAATATGGGTTATTTTATGATTTTGCTTCAATCATGTTTGATTTGATATGGTGAGAGTAATAAATATTGAAGAGAGGTGATATGAGACATTAAATAAGTGTATTGATGATTGTATCAAGGTTTAGTGTATAAATATATGTTTAAAGGGAATTTAGGATCTGGTGAACAGTAAATTTTTTGCAGAAAACTAAAATTTTCATGAGTGAATTAAGTGGTCAATCAATTCTGAGAGTTTAGAGGAAAAATTAGACTTCAAAATCAAGTGA
Organism: Sindora glabra; assembly: GCA_020226215.1. Taxonomy (NCBI): domain Eukaryota; kingdom Viridiplantae; phylum Streptophyta; class Magnoliopsida; order Fabales; family Fabaceae; genus Sindora; species Sindora glabra. The sequence continues at coordinate 42,417,678 of CM035236.1, read as the reverse complement.
CTAATTAATTATAAGGATCTAGAGGTAAAACTAGGTAGGTGAATCGATTGGTTAATCGATTCATAGACTAGAATTTTTATATCAACTTTGAAAAGGCATAACTTCTTCATCTTACATCTATTTTAAACAAATTAAATTAAGCTTACTTTAAAATGGAATTCATTTCAAATTAAAATTTTATGTATATTTTAAAATATCATCAAAATAGTGGACAAAAGTAAAAAACTTAATATTTCAAAAAATAGACTTTTTATGTTTATCTTCTAGAGGATATAACACTTTTAAATTTTAACCTATTTGGGTGAATGAGTAGTTTATGAAAAGCTAATTGAATATACTTTCACATGAAATAAGTTCTACAAATAATCTATTCATAATTTTTAAATCATCCATAAAATATCATTCAAAAGTCATAACTATGGTGATCCTATAATCAACCATATCCAACCTATTTTGTGTTTTCATCATTTATAAAGGTCCAACATAGGGTGTTTGATCTCTAAACATGAAGGATAAGTAATTTATGACAGTTCGTATGATATGTACATAACGGGATGATCATAAAATGAGTAATATTAATGTTTATAAATTATCTTCATGAATTGTGAAGTAGAAAAAAGGAAAAAGAGATGAAAGTGGAATATTTACGGATCTTTCGAGCAAATGGACATTTCCAAGTGAGTATATATCTATTTTAGCAACTTGTTTACTTAATTTCCCTATACTCTAGTTATTCTATATACTAGAATAATTTGTTATAAAATCCAAAGATTGAATGTGTGTAAATATATACCCTAATATGAATGAGTATGAAAAACTTATGATCTTGGTTACTTCCTATTATGATAAAGATTTTGGTGTGTAATGGTGCTTCTAAAGCAACCTTTATTTCTTGGTAATTACTATTGATTAACCTGTTGTAAATGATGTGATGAAGGCTTTATATTGATTATTACTTAGTTATGATGAATGTATGCCTTAATTGAGATTGTGATTATGATTGTGCTTAACTTGTGATCACATATGAGAAGTGTGGAATTACCATTTAACAATTGGGTATGCTTGTATTCAAATGTGAATGACTTTGAAGTTATGGTATTGTAGATGAGGATGATTGTAATGATGAAGTAATTACCTCATACTATGGCTAAATTGAGATCGAAATTCTATGAGATATGAAATTTATGTGATATGTATATATACATGGTAATGTGATCCAGTTTATGCTATTAGTATACAAATGATACTAATGTGATAAAAAATGGTTTGCAGTCAGATATAAAAAAGTTAAAAATATTATAAAGTAAATGCATAACTCTGTAAAATGATATGAATAGAATGTTTTTATAGTATGAAGTTCTAATAATTCAATTGTCTTATGTTAGATTTAGAAAAGAAGAGAATTATATTTTATTATCATATTCTTTTTGCTTGATATAGAACTAATAAGACAAGAATTGAATGCTCTAGAATAATATATTAGTATCCTTAAAGTGAATCAATAATTTAAAAATCTAATATTTTTAGTGCTCAAAGTTTGATTCAAGTAAATACTTAAAATGTGTTATTTGATTTCTTTAAAATAGAATTGAAATTATTAAGAATCAAGTATCTAGTTTAATAATATAATATGATATAGGCCTTCTAAGATTATAAAGCTTTAATATTTTAATAATTTCACAATTGATTCAAAAAGTTATCATTTATGAAAATCTCTAATTTTTTATGATAATTTCTTTGAAGATATAACAAAGTGATATTATAATATGATAGAGTGATATAAATAAAATTTGTTAAGTACTTTACATTTTAATAATTTATTTGTATAAGCTCGATTTCAAACAAATTACTATGTAAAGATAAATTTTGATTTTAAAGTTAACATTGGAAAAATATAAGAAGTTGATAACCTAGAATAATTTATCATGTTATGATTTGAAATTAAAATTAGAATATTTAGAGATAAGATAAGTGACCTTCTTATATTTATAATTTATCATTATAAATAATAAAAAAGAAAGGAAGTGAAAGATAATCATGGATGTCCTAGAACTTCTAAAATGGCTAGACATCATTAGGTGAGTATATATTCCACTCTAAATTAAAGTTTTAATAATAATTTATTTAAATATTATAATTTATAATCTTTCTTATAAATGGTATTAATCATGCCCCTAGTCATTTGTAAATTCTTAATAAAATAACTATAAATCATAATATACTACAAAATCAATCTTGTGGCTATGTATGAATAACTTGGAAATGATACCTAGGATGAGTCAGCAATTATCTGCTTAAGAGAATGTTATTTGAATAGACTTATGAGGCATGGTAATGATATTACCAAGTGTTGATTGATTATAATTGAACTACGATGGTAAATGATTTATATTATGCTTAGAATCACATTGTTACTTCTATGTTGAAACTATAGTGTGATCTACATCGAAATGTGAATAAGCGTTATGACCATGTGAGAAGGCATGGTGCTGCTACTACTTATATATTGTTCTATGTGTTTTAATTTGTCTCGTGATGACGAATAACTAATTTGTATTGAGGTCATATTGTAATTATGATTAATAAAGCCAAGCTCTATTATGCATATTATATTGTGAATTATGGAATTAGTGGTATTTGAAATAAGATATGTGACAAGGTGGTGATGTGAAAGCCGAATGGGAAATTTTTAGCAATAGCTTGTGGAGGGTGTAAGATAGACCCTAGAAGGATAAGGATGGATAACTGGTAGAGAGTATAAGAATGACCTGGGAGATAAAAGATGATGGTGTATGTTAATTATAAATGGTTATGCAATGTGATATGATATTAAAAATTTGTTTGTGATTGGATATTACAACTTGATATGATTGTAAAGACTTGATGTAATTATGATGATTCAATTATAATTAAACTTTCATAGCTATTTGTGAATGTGATAACCACTTGGAATGAGTGCATGTGATATGATAAAGATATTATATACCAGTGAATAATTGAGATTATTATGACTTGTAATATAAAATAAGAAATCTAATCTATGTGTTAGTGAATACTCAACTTGAGGCTTGATTTCGTATGTTTAAAAAACTCAAGGAGTTTGGATTATAATTACCTTTTTAATTAAATATCTAATTAGCATGTGATCATTTAATATAATTGAATTGAGATTTAGAAGTGGTAAATATATGCTCACTAGTTCTCGTAACTCACTCAGTTTATTTTCAATATTTTCAAGTTAAAATAAGTATCTTCAAACCATATAACATTTGTGGAGAATCAAAGACTGCCTAATTTGAAAGATTTGACAGTTAAGGTTCTTTTAGGATTAGGATCAATATAGTAATTGAGATTAGGTTAATTCAACACTTGATGTATTAAATTATTTATCTATGTATACATATCAAGGTTGTGTAGTGTTGTGCATGTTGATAATGCTATCAAATTTGTAAAGAATACAAGTTTTATGATTTAGTGTGAGTGGCCCTCAGAAAGTATTTGAAAATAAAAGAAACTCTATCTATTTTTCTATAAAGATTTATAGTATGATTTAAGTTTCCTCAGAAATTGAAGAATTTCCATTAGGTCAAATTAGAGAAATTAGTAGTAAGGTTAATGGATACTAAGTGTTAGGATCCACATCGATCACAATTGAATTTAGGTCGTGATAGTGAATAGGACAAACAACAATATTGTAGTGGGGAGGGACAAAGGTAAAGCTTGGCCATAATCTGCTACCTTGTTACATTCATTATTGAGCTAACAAGAACAAGAAAGGAGGAATAGCGGTACAACGACACTCTAGCTATGGCATATGGTGACTAGAACATCTATGGCCTTAAGAGAGAGGGGAGAGGTGGTGAAAGAGAGAGAAAGGGGGAGGAGAAAGAACCAAGTATGAGGAAAGAGAGAGAGTGAGAGGTTGGAAAAAGATAAAGGATTTATGGACTTTAATTTGACACTTCTTGTGCACCATAGGCTCAACTTTTACTAAATCTCGCCTTTTCACATTAAGTTAGATTCAATCTTAGTTGTGTATCTATTTTAAAAATTAATTTTCATAAAACTTCTATTTTTAAAATCCTAGCTCACATATTTTCCATCTTTTCCATTATTTTTATAATGGCTTGATACATTTGAAAGCCTCAAAAATAAATATTTCAAACTTTCATAAGTTTTAAAAATAATTAATCAATTACAAGTATTTATTCTCATAAATATTTACACTCATAATTATTAAAATTATTTTCAACTTGGGAAAAAAATCCTTGTAAAAATTATTTAAATAAATTTTGAATTAACACTATAGCTAGATAAATATAATTTGAATATTATCATTAATATCATTTTAATACCTGAGAACTTTGAAAAGAAAAGAAATCTAAAACTAAATATGAACCAAATATATAAAATTCATTTATCCTTTTCATTTAAAATATATATTTCAAGACATTGAAATTAATAAAATTTTAAATATCACTTTAGAATATAACAACATTCTTAGAAATATTTTAAGGGAATGTAAAATTCTCATATTTTGTTTAAATTTTAAAAAAATATTTTTAAAAATATATTTAACTTGATATTTACTCAAAATATTCTCATATAAGAGGTAGATATCCTACATTTTCATGACATGAAAATATTTAGTTGATATAAAAAAATTATTTTACCCACCTATCACTTACTATGTTCAACCACTGCCCACAACCATATATTGGAATAACCACCGTCCATCATTGGTGACAACTGTTGGTCACTACCTAATGATCATTATTAGTTACCACCTATTACCAATGATAATTGTTTACCACTACCTACTGTTAGTTACTATTATTTATTATTACTCATTGCTAGTACCACTATTTATTGTTGGTGGCCACGATTGACCACTATTTATCATTGATGACTAATATTAATCACCATCTACTATCAGTAATTATCATTCACCATTATTCACTATTGATTAATACCATCTACCACTGCTTATTATTAGTGATCACAGCTAACTATCACTAATTATTGATAACTACCATCAGCCATCACCTATTACCAATTATCATCGTAACCACAGTCAACCATTACCCATTATTGATGACTATCATTACCCACTACTCATTATTAATGACCACCAACTGGCTACCATTCATTCGTAGTAATCACTAGTAACTATCACTAGCAACCACTAATCATTAGTGATCATTATTAGCCACTATTGCTACTATCACCTACTACCAACGATCACTATTGGCCATCACATGCTACTAATAACCATTTAATTTTTAATGAAGACATTTATAGTAATCAAAAAATATTTTTAAAAAATATTTAAAATATAATATTTTAATATTTCTAAGAATAGTTTTAATTGAACCAAATATGGAATGTCATATTTTCACAAATTAAATTCCTAGAAGTCACATTCTTAGGAATATTAGAATTTTTGAAAATGTTTAAGTTTACCAATCAAACTCTATATGATTAATATGTTTAAAATAATTAAAATATAATATTGTAACACCTTTAAGAATATTTCTAATTAAACCAAATATAAAAATGTTATATTTGCATAAATTAAATTCCTAAAAATCATATTATCAAAAATATTAGGATTTTCAAATATGTAATTTCGCGAACTAATATGATTAATATGTTCGATGTTAAATATGAAAGATTTGATGAAAGTTTTGTAACAGTTTTTTTTTTCGTTGGCTTCCCATTGGTAACAAAACTAACGTTTAAATGGCTGAACGTAGTCTATGAAACCAGGAAGCAGTTTTCTACTTCAATAAACTACCGAAATCTTAACTTCTTTGATGGGAGAAGTTGAGTTTATGCTAATATAAAAATCATACAGGGGTCCCCGAGTTCAGTTAAAATGCTCATTGTTTTCTAAAACAAAATTACACCATCAAAGAAGCACGAACTAGAACCTGGAAGTACCCTAGTGTGGAATTGTAAGTGACTATTCCGTGTGACTGTTCGGTGCAATCCAAGAGGAGATTACAGAACTTTCGGTGCGTAATTTAGACATGGCAATGGCTGGAGGTAGACTTCCACATATCTGACTTAATTTTATGCTTTAACTAGGATATATTAAGTATCTGAGTATCTTAGATATAGTTTACATTTGGTATCAGAGCATAAAATTACCTCTGCCTTACTATGGTTTACATGAAAAATAGAGGATAGATTTGAATTTGAATCTTGTTTAGATGCTTTTTTCCATGTTTTTATGACTAGGAATTGATAACCCATGAGATTCTGATAGTTTTAGGCTCGAAAAATGATGAAAAACATACTGAAAACTGCATAAAAATGTCGGGTTTGGTGTTCTATTTTTTGGGTTTTGAATTGGGTTGAAATCGGGTCAGATTGACCCGGCTGAAGGTTGAAGATGATGCATACTGCATGTCATTTTCATTGTGCTTTCTGTGTCTTCAACGTCGTTCACTGTGCTATAATAAAACGCACAGTTTCATTAGCATAATTGGGCTATCTTTTTCTTGGGCCTTTGCTATTTTCTGGCCTTTCAAATAAAAAAGAAAAGAAACACCACATACTGCTGCATAAAAGTTTCGAACCCTTGCCCTTAGCCAGAAACATAAACGCATTGACCACTGCTCCTATGCACTTTCGTTGTTATGAACTTGCACCGATTAATACTTAAAGCCTCAGTAGCATTTTATTTTTTTTGCCTTTTGGATTATACTAGTATTATACATTTAATGCCTAATATTTAGATATTATTTTAGGCATTAATTTGACATATTTAGATTAAAATTAATTGGGAGAATTTAAATTAAATAATTAATCACATTTGGCTTAGTTAATTAATTAATTATTTTCTTCTCATTATGAAAATATTGTATGATTGTTTTATCAATCTTAGGCTATATATTTTTCTACGGAGAGAAAATTAATTTGTCACATTTGTATAAGTGATTAATTAATATTTGAAATATCATAAAGAAATGCCTATTTATGTTTTAAAATGCCTATTTATGCATTTTGTTTAAGTATGTTTTAAAATGTCAAGTGATCCGTATAATTTTAGTTTAATTAAAACTTAGCCACAACACCTTTGATTATTCTAAAATTATACATAAAGCATTAGATTTAAATCTAGGATCACATAAAGAAAAATTGACAGTAATTGTAATTAATCATATTCAATATAATAATTATTATCCCACAGGAATTTTATTATATTTAATATGATTAATTAGGGTAGAATAGTAAATTTTCCTTTAGTTTTAATCTACCCACAGGATTTAAGATAGGGGATATAATTTGCTAATTTCACTAACTTTATACATAAGCCTAATTAAATAAAACTAAGCCCATAGACAGTTTTATTTGCTACAAGGATTATGTTTGATAGATATGCTTTGCATTGGTAAGACATGTCATATGAAATATTTTTTAATTGCCTCAAATTATTAACATAACGTGTAATTTTATACAGTTTTTCAACTTTTAAATATCTCTGATTTTCAAGTTCCTGAATTGAATGGTGATAATTATAAGATATGGAAGGAGAAAATTCTTTTTCAATTGGGGTGGATGGACATTGATGATGCGATTAGAAAGGATGAACCTCCTAAACCCAGTGATAGTAGCAATGCAGCTGATATAGCACTTTATGGGAGCGATCAAATCGCCTTAGTATGATGTATATCAAAACTAAGATATTTGCTAGTGTTCGTAGATCTATCGGAGAGCATCACAATGTTCAAAGTTTGCTCAAGGCCATTGATGAACAATTTGAAACTTCAGACAAGGCTTTGGCAAGCACCCTGATGACGAGGTTATCATCAATGAAGCTTACTGGCATAACGGGTGTGCGAGAGCATATCATGCAGATGAGGGACATTGCATCTCAATTAAAAATGCTTGAGGTCGAGATGTCTTAGTCTTTTCTTGTGCACTATATCCTAAACTCTTTACTGCCTCAGTATGGACCTTTCAAGATTTCCTACAACACACATAAGGAGAAATGGACGATTAATGAACTTCTAACCATGTGTGTACAGGAAGAAGGGAGGCTTATTGCAGAAATGGGAGAAAGCGCACATATGGCAACACAAGGGAAGAACAACAAGCAAGCCAACTCAAAAGGAAAGGGAAATGCACCCATTCAAGGCAGTATAAAGAAAGAGTCTAAGTGTTTCTTCTGCAAGAAGAAAAGACACATAAAGAAGAACTGCAACAAATTTAAGAGCTGACTTGAAAAGAAAGGTATCTCAATCTCACACTTTTGTTATGAATCTAATATGGTAGATGTTAGTAGTAACACATGGTGGATTGATTCTGGTTCTACAATCCATATCTCTAATACCTTGTAGGGCTTTCTAAACCAAAGAAAGCCAGTGGGCAGTGAGCAGTACATTTATTTAGGCAACAAGATGGGCTCATTAGTTAAAGCTATAGGAACTTGCATACTAGTTTTAGATACTGGCTTTAGTTTGATATTGGAAAGGACTTTTTATGTACCAAGTTTCTCTAGAAACTTAATTTCTATTTCGAAACTTTTACCTTTTGGATATTCTTTTAAATTTTCAAATAATATGTTTAAGTTATTTTATAAATCCAATCTTGTTGGCAATGGTACAATTTTTGATGGTCTTTTCTAAATTCAATTACAAGACAGTATACTTAATGATTCAATGCATGTTTCTAGTAGCATAGGTGTTAAGAGATGTGTTATTAATGAAGATTCCTCTATGTTGTGGCACCATAGACTAGGTCATATCTCAATAAAGAGGGTTAAAAGGTTAGTAAAAGATGGAATACTTAGTACGCTAGATTTTACTGACTTTGAAACTTGTATAGACTACATAAAGGGAAAGCAGACTAATAAGACTAAGAAAGGTGCCAAGAAGAGTACTACCATTTTAGAAATCATACATACAGACATTTGTAGTCCAGATTTGGACTCTAGTAGTTCAAAATACTTTATCACCTTTATTGATGATTACTCACGATATATGTATCTATATCTGTTGAATAATAAGAATGAGGCACTTGATGCCTTTAAGGTGTTTAAAGCAGAAATAAAGAAACAATGTGATAAACAAATTAAGATAGTGAGATCAGATAGAGGTGGTGAGTATTATGGTAGATACACTGAAGATGGACAAGTATTAGGTTCATTTGCTAGATTTCTTCAAGAACCTGGGATTGTTGCCCAATACACCATGCTTGGGCCTCCGGGCCAAAATGGTGTAGCTGAAAGAAGAAATCGAACACTATTGGACATGGTAAGGAGCATGTTTAGCAGCTCTAAGCTTCCTAAGTTCTTATGGATTGAAGGCCTTAAGACACCAGTGTATATCCTTAACCGGGTTCCAACTAAGGCTGTTGAAAAGACACCATTTGAGTTGTTTAAAGGTTGAAAATCAAGTTTAAGGCATATGCACGTTTGGGGATGTCCTTCTGAGGTTAGGGTCTACAATCCACAAGAAAAGAAGCTGAATCCTAAAACTATAAGTGGCTACTTCATTGGGTATGCTGAAAAGTCTAAAGGATATAGGTTCTATTGTCCATCTCATAGCACTAGGATTGTGGAATCAAGAAATGTAAAATTTCTTGAAAATGACTTGATTAGTGGGAGTGATCAAATTCAACATCCAAACACTGAGCTTAATCATTTTAGTTCTCAAGCTTCCACATCAAGTGATAGATTGGTTGTAATCCATGCCCCTCAAGTACCATTGGGTATTGAACAGCCAATCATTGAGGATCCACAACCACTTGGCCATAACCAAGTTGATCCAGTTGTTGAACAATTACCAGAAACTGTTGAACAACCAATTAAGGAGCATGCTTCCCAAGAGGATGCTAACCTAACATTAAGAAGATCAACTAGGGAAAGGAGGTCAGTAATTCCTAGTGACTATGCTGTGCATCTACAAGAGTCTGACTACAATATAGGAGCTAAAAATGACCTTGAGACATTTTCACAAGCTATTAACTGTAGAGAATCCGGATTATGGTACAATGCTATGAAGGAAGAGATGGATTCCATGGCGTTTAATGGAGTTTGGGATCTTGTCGAGTTGCCTAGTGGTTCAAAAGCCATAGCGTGTAAATAGGTCTATAAGATGAAAAAGGACTCATTAGGCAACATCGAAAGATATAAGGCAAGACTCGTGGGTAAGGGATTCACTTAGAAGGAAGGAATCGATTACACATAGACATTTTCTCCTGTGTCTAAGAAAGATTCCCTCTGTGTAATAATGGCATTGGTTGCCTAATTTGACCTGGAACTGCATCAGATGGATGTGAAGACAGCATTCCTCAATGGGGATCTAGAGGAAGAGGTATATATGAAACAACCTGAAGGATTCTCCTCTAGTGTTGGTGAGCATTTAGTATGCAAGCTTAAGAAATCCATACATGGATTGAAACAGGCCTCTCGCCAATGGTATCTTAAGTTTCATGATGTTATTTCCTCATTCGGATTTATGGAAAACATCATGGATCAGTGTATATACCACAAGGTCAGTGGGAGTAAAATCTGTTTCCTTGTGTTGTATGTGGATGATATACTGCTTGCAACCAATGATAAGGGGTTGCTGTATGAGGTGAAATAGTTTCTCTCTAAGAATTTTGATATGAAGGATATGGGTGAGGCATCTTATGTAATTGGTATTAAGATCCATAGGGATAGAACTCAAAGTATTTTAGGTCTATCAAAAGAAACTTATATCAATAAGGTCTTAAAGAGATTTCGGATGAAAGATTGTTCACCAAGTGTAGCACCTATTGTGATGGGTGACAGGTTCAATTTGAATCAGTGCCCAAAGAATAATCTAGAAAGGGAACAAATGCGAAACATTCCATATGTTTCAGTTGTTGGAAGCCTTATGTATGCTCAAGTTTGCACAAGACCTGACATTGCATTCGTAGTTGGAATGTTAGGGAGATATCAAAGTAATGCAGGAATGGATCATTCGAGAGCTGCAAAGAAAGTGATGAGGTATCTTAAAGGTACCAAATATTACATGCTGATGTACAAACGAACTGAGAATCTTGAAGTAGTTGGCTACTCAGACTCAAATTTTGCTGGATGCGTTAATTCACAGAAATCAACATCAGGATACATTTTTATGTTTGCTGGTGGAGCCGTGTCTTGGAGGAGCGCAAAGCAAACTTAGTTGCTACTTCTACCACAGAAGTTGAGTTCATATCTTGTTTTGAGGCAACTTCACATGGTGTATGGCTGAAGAGCTTTATTTCTGGGCTTAGAGTTGTGGATTCAATTTCTAGGCCATTAAGAATTTATTGTGACAACTTAGCTGCAGTTTTTCTGGCTAAGAATGACAAAAGTGGAAGTCGAAGTAAACACATCAACATCAAGTACTTAGCCATTCAGGAACGTGTCAAGGAAAATAAAGTTACCATTGTACACATTAGCATTGAATTGATAATAGCAGATCCTTTGACAAAAGGTATACCACCGTTAGTGTTTAAGGATCATGTATTAAGGATGGGACTTGGTACCGTCTTAAGTCTTTGATGTATATATACATATTTTTGTAATAAAGCTCTTATTCAATTTAACTTATTTTTTTCTCATTTTTGAGTATACATTTATGTTTAGAGAAAAATAGTATTAAGAGGACCCAAAATAAGTATAAGATTTATTCATTAAGTTATGGTGGATTGAGAAAGTAAAATATATCGTGATACATGGAAGGTAATACTTATAGATAGAGGACCTATCACTATGATCCGTTCATTGAGTTTTTCTCTACTTTTGTATATGTTAGGTTTTACGGACCAAGTGGGAGAATGTAACAGTTCTTTTTTTTTTCGTTGGCTTTCCGTTGGTAACAAAACCAACGTTCAAATGGCTGAACATGGTCCGTGAAACCAGGAAGCAATTTTCTGCTTCAATAAATTACTGAAATCTCAGCTTCTTTGATGGGAGAAGTTGAGTTTATGCTGATATAAAAACCATACAGGGGTCTCCGGGTTCGGTTAAAATGCTCATTGTTTTCTGAAACAAAATTACACTATCAAAGAAGCACAAACCAGAACCTAGAAGTACCCTAGTGTGAAATTCTAAGTGAGTGTTCCGTGTGACTGTTCGGTGCAATCCAAGAGGAGATTACAGAACTTTCGGTGTGTAATTCAGACGTGGCAATAGCTGGAGGTAGGCTTCCGTATATCTAACTTAATTTTATCCTTTAATTAGGATATATTAAGTATCTGAGTATCCTAGATATAATTTACAAGTTTAATTAACTTTCTCTCTTAAAAAGAAAAAAATTATTTTCATCTATTAGCATAATCCTAAGAATAATTTTTGAATAATAAAATATAAAGATATATGCAAATTCTCCATTTATATATATAAAAAAATGATTTTTATAAAAATTATCTTAAAAAAAACGGAGTTAAAGAGTAAGGACTCCTTCGACAGATTGAACAATGGTCGGAAAATCTGTCAAAAAAACCTAAAAAATGGGGACCAGTTAAAAGAGATTGTAGGCAACGTTATCGGAATTTTCTATGGACTTCCAAGGAAAACAAAGTCCATCCAAAAACTTAGGCGACTTTTGAAATTTCGTAAGGTGTCACTTCTTTCTTCTGACGAAAGATGTTGAAATATTCTATGTACTTTAAAGAAAAGCCAAATCCGTTGAAAAACTAACGCGACTTTTGAAATTTCAGAAGTTTTTATTTTCCAACAAGCATTGATGGGTTTTATAAAGTCTATGTACTTTAAAGAAAAGCAAAATCCGTTGAAAAACTAACGCGACTTTTGAAATTTCAGAAGTTTTTATTTTCCAACAAGCATGGGTTTTATAAAGTCTACTTTATGATAACCCTTCTACGGTGTCACGAGAGTTTCAAAATTTGAGGTAATTTGATATATTTTAGATTATTGAATAAAATTATTAAGAATTTTAATAATATTATTTAATAATTTATATTGTGACACGTCACCCTGAATTTAGAATTTTCAGAATACCGTAGCAACCACCTCTTTTTAAAACAAATACTCGTAGTGTAGCTGATTTCTCGAGTTCCTACGTTGTGGCGTCTCTGTTTCCTTTCTTGATTGTATATCATCATCATCATCCTACTTAAAATTTTCTTCTTTGGGGTCCAAAAGTTTGATTTAGAGCACAATGGCACTGTTCAAAGAGATTATGTTTTGCGAAGAGTGCATTCGTGTGGGAAGATATGAAAATAAAACTTATTGTTATAGAAAACTTGGCGTAACTTGAGAAAGTCTCCTAATCCCCACTTATATTTCTAACAAACTATTTTGTTATTTTAATATTTTATTATTATAAATGTAAGAAGAATGAGATTATTTATAAGAATTAAGTTTTACTCAGACCCATCATTATGATACATTTTTAAATAAAGTTGTGAATTTTTATGAAAGTTTAATGTGAAAATTATAAAATTTATTTATTTTAATAAAATCCGACCATTTTTATATAAATTGTTCTAAATGTATACAATTTTTTTGTACAACATATATATAAACAACTTTCATTCAAATTACAACCAAAAAATTTTTTGTATGAAAAAAAGTAATGGTGAACAAAAAATTTTAAAAATATGTGTATATATATACACAACTTCAGCCCATTTTTTTCCTGCTAAAGCATAACCCTTTGTTTAGTGATAGAACTTAGGCTTTAATGTAATTTTGATACTAAAAATGATAAATCGTGTAATTTTAATTTCTTTTTTAAATAATTTATTTTAATTTTTTTAAATATTTAATTGATGTAATTTTAATTCTATGGTTATCTTACCGTCAATAGACTAATGGAATGCTAAGGGACCATTTACTTTTTTAAGTTTTATCCTTACACTGATCTTCGAACAACTGCTTTGGCAGCATATCCAAGTGTAGCAACCCCACCCGAAACAGGTTCTGCTATTTGGCATAAACAAATGACAGAATTCGCATACCCTGGAGTCATGCGATAGACTTAGGTTCCAAGAAAAATATACAGAACTCACAAAACCACAAAATAAATATGTTGCTGACCTTAGAGTCAAGCCCTAAATCAAGTAATAAAGCAGTCAGAACTGAACCCCACAGAACCGAGAAACAAATAAGAATGAAGGAAACGCTGCAGAAACTTAATTAGAATTCGTTTGTTTTATTGAATAGTATTTTTTTTATAAAATATAATTATAAAATATTAAAATAAAAAATATTTTATTTATTTAATATTATATATAAAAAATTTTAAAAAAGTAACTTTTCCTATTTTAAAAAAAAATTACTTTCCTCCATTTCTAAGGTTTTATATATTATTTTTTAATTATCAATATATATAATATATTATATCTTTATTAATATAAATATAAAAAAAATTTATGAAAAATATTTTCTAACAAAACAAATGGAACCTTATTGTCAAACTTGAAAAGTTTGAAATTCAGTATCCAATTACCCCATTTCATAAAATAGATTGATATTTATACCATAAATTATACTATAAAAATTGAAAAACTGTAATAATTTTATCTTTTACTACAGAAATAAAAAATTAAATAAATATACCAAAAATTAAAAAAATTATATTGTAAAAAAATTTATTCATAACAAAATATCATTTATAGTATAAATTGAGTTACAACAACTCTTTCTCTCTACTAAAGTCTTACTTGTATTATAAAAACCTTTGTTTGTGGCACAATATAACTAGTGCCTCAAATTAAGGTATGAGAAAACATTTGTTGTAGCAAAGTATCACTTTTGCTATTATATAAATAGAAAAACTTTATTCATAGTGAACTGTTACTTGTGTCATGGATTAATTCTAGAGATAAAATTATAATCAAATATATCATTCTTTTCACATAATATATATATATATATATATATATATATATATATATAATATCACCAAATTGATTGAGTTATTTTTTTAAATTTGAAAGAATGAAATAAAATTTAAAGGGATAAATATATAGTACATATAAGAGTCAATTTGGTAAATCTAATAAAGTAGATGCGCCATGATGAAAATCAGAGAAGGCCCATTGAAGATAAAGACCTAAAGGTGTTGGAAGCGCTTCACGGATCAACGTCAAGGGTTTGGCAAAGAGGTTAAAGGGAGACCTAGGGAAGATGATTGCTGGCCTATTTGAGAAAAGGCAAAATTTGGGGTTAGAAGAGTCCAAGATGCTCAATTGCGTATATTTGGAAGACTTGAGCTCTAATGAATCTATTAGCATTTAGTTAGTTTAGCATTTTTGTAATAAATGGGCCTTATGGGCCAAGACTTGTTTTTAGATTTATTTTAGCTTGAAAACTTGTTATTTTATTTGGGTCACTTAGAATTGGGCTTGTTAGTGTACAAGGCCATTAGGATTTGCTTATGAGGGCTGGTATATAAGCTCTTGTAAACATATTTTTATTCAGTTTTGAATACAATTTGAGATTGATGAAAAAAAATGAATCTTGAATTGGATTTGAAACAACAAAAATGGAAAAAGATGGAGGATGGGTACCAATTGATGAAAAAAGACGGATCTTGAATTGGATTTGAAACAATAAAAATGGAAAAAGATGGAGGATGGGCGCCACAATCACGGATTGATAAGCTGGAGGAATGATCGCCACAAGAGGAGGCCTCTTGATAAGATCAAGGATAATTGGCTCACTCAAGAACCTAAGAGTCACAAGTTCTCAAATCTCAAATTGTATTCAAAACTGAATAAAAATATGTTTACAAGAGCTTATATACCAGCCCTCATAAGCAAATCCTAATGGCCTTGTACACTAACAAGCCCAATTCTAAGTGACCTAAATAAAATAACAAGTTTTCATGCCAAAATAAATCTAAAAATAAGTCTTGGCCCATAAGGCCCATTTATTACAAAAATGCTAAACTAACTAAATGCTAATGGATTCATTAGAGCTCAAGTCTTCCAAATATACGCAATTGAGCATCTTGGACTCTTCTAACCCCAAATTTTGCCTTTTCTCAAATAGGCCAGCAATCATCTTCCTTAGGTCTCCCTTTAACCTCATTGCCAAATCCTTGACGTGGATCCGTGAAGCGCTTCCAACACCTTTAGGTCTTTATCTTCAATGGGCCTTCTCTGATTTTCATCACGCCATAATTGAATAAGTTAAATTGGTAGGTAAAAACAATGATATTATTTTATATATATTTATATAAAAATGTATTATAATAATATTAATAATATTAAATTATTATGTAATAACAAATTTTACATTAATTATAGTAATATTAAGGAAAATTTTATTAAAAAATTGAAAAGAATAATTATGTAAAATTATATATAATTTAATAATAATTAAATTATTATCTTAAAAAATGTTTAAATAAATGATATTTAAAGGCGTGATATATATAAAATAGTCTAAAACTATTTTTTGATCTTTCATTGATTTCACTTATATTAGTTTTGTTCTTCACAAATATTTTGCATTAATTTCATACCTTCTAAATAATAATTTTACTAATTTAGTCCATATATTAATATTTCCATTGATATGTTAATGATTTGATAAACCATACAACAAAAATAAGATACAAATAATATAAGAATGATAGAAAGTATACTAAAATTTTGTAAAAGACTAAATGATTTAACTTATATTTGTGATATATATTTAAAAAAATTAAAAATAAATTTATAATAATTTAAATATTAATTTATAATTAAAATTTAAATATATATGATATTTTAAAGTTATGATTTATATGAATATTTTTATGTAATTCAATTTTTATTGAAGGAATATTCAAAAAATAATAAAAATTACTTGAAAGGTGCATTAATAGTACTTTTATATTGTAATAATTTAATTAACAACAACTAATGGAAAATATATCACTTTGAAATTGAATTTATTTTTTAATAATTCAATTATGTATATTATAATTTACACATTTAAAAAATATATATACAAGTATAATTTGTAAATTATGCCTATGTATGTGTGTGTATAAAATTTTAAATAACTAATTATAAATTCAAATATGTTATTTGTAGGGTGATATATACTTCAAAATGCATATTTAATGTTTATTGAAAATTAAAATATAATTTTCAATTAATTATTTCAAATTTTCTTTTGTATTAGGTCCCTCACAAATATAAATTATATCTCGTACAATTTCAATATCAATTTTATTCATTACATATTATATATCTATTATTTTAGTCATTTTATTTTTATAATTGTTAACTCATTAAGAAAAAACATTAATAGTAAGGAAAAATTAATTAATTTATTATTTGTAAGAGATAAAACTAAGGTAAAACGTACATCAAGTAGCACTACAAAATTGTTGATAGACATTAATGAATATGACAATTAACATCTATTTTATCACAATAACATTTTCAAAATTATATAAAAACTTAATTAACATTTAAAAAAACTATTGACATTTGAAACTTGCATGACAACTTTTAATGTCACTATATTCAACCGTTGTCTAAAAAACATTTAAAAAGTCTCATTGGAAATAATATAATTATAAGATGTCAATTTTGTTTAACAACCGTTGTCTGAAAATCATTTCAAAAGTTTCATTGAAAATTGTAGAAGTATAAGACATTGGTCCTATTTAATACCCATTATCTAAAAGACATTTGAAGTGTCTCGTTGTAAACTACATAAGCATAAGACATCAGTTTTGTTGAATAATTAACTTTTATTTTTTCCTTATAAGTCTTCACTCTCATTTGTTTTTCTATATAAGCTCTTCTAACATCTCTCCAATATGCTCTTAAATATAATAAGTTAGATATATAATATTATTGTTGATCTCTCCTTTCACTTTCATCAAAAGTGTGTCCAATGGAAGAACCTTAACTTTGTTTCTTCTCCATCGTAGACTCTCTCATTTCTCCTGAAGTGAAAATGGAATATAAAAGCTTATGAATGATAATTACTATTGATCTCTCACTCCACTTCAATCTACTTCTCCAATTATATACTTTTTTATTTCCCATTAAGTGTATAAAGGAGAAAAATTTTAGCAAAAATGCTAGAGTTTGTATTGAAGATGAAGATTTTGATACAAAGTGATTTTTCCATTGTTCTTGTGTAGTTATTTGTAGACATTTACTTTTTTGAATGATAATTTAGTGTGGTTGTTTTGCATAAATTTGTAGAGATATTATTTCTCTTTACTTATTAGTATGTACTTTCATTTGTATGTTATTTTAACTTAAAATTCTACAATAGTCATTTGGATTACACAAATTAACAAAAATATCAAAATAAATATAACTTTCTTTTTATATTTGGTTATTTACATAAAAAAATCTATAATAACCAAAAGGCATTCATTGAGGAAGTGATAAATATAAACATCAATTTTTGGGCTAATCAATAAATAATATAATGTTGTCTCCTTGTAATCTAAGGATGTCTAATTGAATGCCATTTATGGGGAAGTCTAAATGGATGAAATTGAACTTGTATAAATGAATGAATTTATGAGGATATTTAAATGAGAGAAACTAGAGAAGTTTAAATAATGAATTTATAAAAATAGTTAAATAAATGAAACTGAAGAAATCTGAATGAATGAAATTGAAGATAAATTCATCAATTATACTTAATGGGTAACTTAACATGTCAAGTAATAATTACATAAGTCTATTCAATTCTACAGTTTAGGAATTTACAACATTGGTTCCTTTTGGTGACCTTAGTGTAAGTTCATTTCAATCATTGTAACTATTCATTAATAGTTTTAATGTTGGTTTTGTATTTAACCAACATCTTAAGTCACAAATTTAAGATGTTAATTTTTAATTTATAACTGACATCTAATTATCTTCTCTTGACTTATAAATAAGATCTCCTAACAATAAATTTGTCATCTTTTAGGATATATTTCCTTCTATAAAAAAAGGGCTTTTGAGTTGAGGATGTAGATCTTAGTATTTAACATTATCATGATTTTTTGGAAGGGTCAAAGAACTTTCAAAGGTTTTTACAAGGACTTTTATCCACACTTTAGAAGGAACCCTAAGAGATTCTTGAATTTTCTCAACAACCTGAGTAATGTTAATATTACAATTAGATCTTATATCTCAAAAGCCTTCTCTATTGGTGGATTTTAAAAACTAGTCCTTTTAAAAGTTTCTAGAATCAATTTAAGTTCCATCCAAGAACTTGTCTCCATAATGTGACCATAGACACTAGAATTTTATAAAGCATTTGTAAGGATTTCACATAAAAAACCTTCCAAATTCTTTGTAAAATTTTTTGTTCATTGTTAAAGTATGGACATAAATCCTTCAATTGAAGGAACTTTAAGAATTTTGGTTACCTATTAATGTTAATACTATGATCTACTCCCTTCATCTTAATTTTGAAATTCTCTCTTATGGTCATCGGCATCACATCAAATCATGGTTACCCTTTTCACTTAATTATGAGCATATCCATTTTTTAATATGATTACCATGATCATAAGATTTGAAGTATTTCTAATTACATAGCATTGATCTCATGTGGTCTTCTTATTGATGTTAAGGTGCTTGATTTCTCTATTTTCTATGAGCCTCTGACATGTCCTTTGTTTCAATGTAGAAATTGACATGTTGCTTTCTTTATATGCTGTGTGAAACTTTGACACATATAAAGAAAGAAGCATATGTGTTTTCATGTTGAAACACAAGAACCTTTAAAGGTTCATAGCAAATAAAGCAATTAAGTATCTCAAGGTTAATAGCAATAAAATGGATGGAATCAAGTACCTTGGATGCCAGTAAGCAACATGAAAGAATTAGAAGCACGAGATAATCACTTTTTTTCTTAATTTTTTTAGAAATGTCATGTATATTTATTATAAATTAAGTTTCTATTATTCATTGTAAATAACAAATTTTCTATTATATATATTTATGTATGGAAATTAATAAAATGAAAGAATATATGTTCTTAATATATTGTCTCCATTCTCATTTTTATTTCATTTATATTCAATTTCTTGCTATTCTATTTAATTCTATAATAAGGAAAAAAAAAGGAAATCTTCTTGTTAAAATCATTCATCAATTATGATGTTGATCTTTTTTTTTTAAACTAACATTTAATATCTTTAATACGACAACATTGTTATATTAAAGACAACAGTAGGTGTTCAAAATTGACATGTAATATAATTTTTATATGTTGATTGTTATGCAGTAATCATTATGAAATATTATGCCACTGGTGTGAATTGAAAATAAAAAAGATAAAGCATGGCACGAGCTAAAAATAAAAAGGGTGAAGTATAATGTCATTTATAAGTTTTATTCCGAAACTATTTTAACCTTGGAATGATTCTTTCTCTAATAAGATATACTTTCTTTTCAACTTTAAGATGATTTTATTTAATTTTGCATTTTTAGGAACTAATTATTTTGTGGGACTAAAACTCAGTTAACTTGTAAATAAATATGTGAGGTTTAGTACTCAGTAGAAAAGTACAAAATATAAATATAAGAGTTTTTTTCTTTTTTATTTGTTTTTACAATTTAATTTCTAGTTTTCTAATCGATTATATTTTATTGTCTATTTTGTTGATGTAACTTTTAATGTTTTGCACTAGTAAGAAATTTGATCTTATTCATTTTTTTGTATTCCACCGTATTTTCTATTATTTATTCACATGAAAATGTGTAATATACTAATATTTCATAAATGCTCATTACATGTACAAGTATTATATTTAAAAGGCTTTTTTGGGAAGTGCAAACCTTGTATATTGAGTAATAGGTAAAAAGACAAATTTAACAAGACTTATTATTTGATTATGGTCTATATATATACTTTCACCATTTTCAATTTTTTGTTATTTAGTTTATTCTTTAAAGTTGTTTAAATTAGGACTTTTTAGAATAATAGGAGATGTTAGTTTTCTAGATTTGCTTAGGAATATAAAGGAAATAGAAAAGACGAGGGAGTAAAAAACATAAGATGGGGTTAGGGTTTGAAATGAAAGAGTGAGGAACTAGGGTTGAGACATGGGGAGGGAGTAAGGAATTGGGTACAAGATTCACTGGTGTAGGTAGATTAGACATCAATTTTTTAAATCTAAAAGACATTTAATGTTATTTCTAAAGATAATATAAACATAAAAGATGTCAATTAACAAAATAAAAATTGATGTTAATATTGTTCTATTTCATGACAATTTGCTAATCAACATTGAAACTATATATATTACAACGCTTAATTATATGTGAGTTATTTTCTAACATTTAATCCTTTAAACATTCAATGTCTATCAACAAATCTATACCAGTGAGGAATAAATTTGATATAAGCGAAATTAGTGATGTAACAAATAAGTTTAGTCTATAAAAAATCATTTTTAAAATAAAGTTATCAAGCTTTTTAGCATGAGTATATATTATGTATATTTATGTAATGCTTTATTATTATATAATTAATACTATATGAGTATATTTTTATTTGTAAAGTCAATTAATCAACTAAAATTTTGTATAAAATATATTGTATAATAATACTAAAGAAGTAACGTAGTACAATGGTAGTATTCCTTAATATAGAAATTTAGGTCTAATTCTCATAAATGCAATTTGCAATTCTTAAACAAACAAAGGTCGATAGTTTGCATGAGTTTAATATGAGGTAGAGCATTGTAAAGTATCTACAGATGTGCAAACCAAATAATATGTTAGCACCTGATCAAATTGGTTAGACAATCTATTTGGATATATAATTTTTTTAATTAATTACATTAATTTTTGTAGCAATTTTATTGCTATTGTTTTGTTGGTGACTATATGAATTATTAGTTACGAATATACTTTTCTTGTTATATAAATACTGATGATTGAAAGGATATTTGTGGCAATATATATATATATATATATATATATATATATATATATATGTTATGAAATTTCTTTTGTGATAATTTCCTTACTACACTCATTTGTACTATAAGTTCATTTAACTAATATTCTTGTGGCTAAAAAATATAGTCTTGAAAAATTTTAATCTTGTAACATAATTTTGATTATATAATAGAATTGACAAAAAAAAAATGGAATGCCCCCTAAATTGTGAGAGAGACAACTATGAAGGAGAGGCACAACGGGAGAGGCAATGTACTTGCGAAGGGCAGGGGCCATCTTGTTGGGAGAAGCGTCGACAACAATCATACAATCAGATAGGCGACGGCTAGGCCTGAATATGATATTGAAGCGATCAAGAATGCAAGAGGAGGCTCCGATGTGCCTCATTTCAATTGCGCCACAGGCAAGACCGAATGTCATAGGCTAGATGGAACTCCGATGAGCCCAATTCATAAGGTCCTCAACCTTGGAGATCCCATACTTCATTGCCTTAGAAAGGCTAGCGGAAGATGTAGCTAAAGGTGGCGGCGACCGAGTATATAGTGTCGCTGTGGGGCTGTCGGAGACTGCGACCGGAGTAGGGAAGGGAGAGTTGAAGTTTTTGCTAATGAGCTTTCAAAAATTGAGTTACTTGACAATCAATCAGCATTTTTCGTTAATAATTGGATGGAGAAGAAACAAAAGGATTAAAATTAAATTAATTAAATATTTATGAAGATTAAAATACATTATTTTTTAAAAAAAGAATTGAAATTACACAATTCATATTTTAAGGATTAAAATTAAATTTAAATTTAAAAATTATTGCTTGCACTTAATAGCTAAAGATTTTAGTTGATCCGGTTGACTTGGGGCCAGAATTTCTACCATTACCCTCCCCACCTTGGATTTTTTATTCTGATAATTTTTTACAGTTCTGCATTATACTTACAGGTGAAGTCCAAGAGGACTTATTTTGGGTAGAATAAAGGGCTTCTGTTTGAAGCAACGTGTTAATCAATAAAAAATCATTTTCAATTATTCATCTAACACGATTTTTGAGAGATTCATCAATTCTACAAGCAATGGCCATGACATTTTAAAACTTTAGTTACATTTTGGAAGTAATGCATAAAACGCCTCTTTTAACTATTTCTTATCAATTTTCAAATTTTAAAATTAAAGTATTCGACTATACAAAATATTTAAATTACTCATGACTTTATTAAGTAATTGCTTTATTTATTTATTTACTTTTATTATAAATTATTTGGTATTCAACAAGTTATATTAAAATTCCAACTAATTCAAATTTGAATCAGGGATCTAGTATAAGGGTAAAACTTTTTCAATGATAATTTTTTCATTTAAAAGACTTGAACCTAAAACCTTACTTAAGAGGATCAAGCTTTTAAACACTGAACTAATTATCATTAAGTAATTGCTTTATTTAATTCGTTGGAAGAAAGCTATTTTATTTAATTAGTTGATTTTTGTCAACCTTTTAAGCAAATATCAAAATATTATTGCATATTGATTTGCAGTATTATTTTCATCTACATGATCCTTAACAAATTTTCACATTTGTTTTAAAGTATTTCAACTATATAACTTAATTTCCCTTAATTTTAAAAAAATATTAAAAAATGACACGGCAAATCAGTATTTAATAATATTGTGATGCTTGGATAAAAAGTTTATGAGAGAAATACAAATTTAAATAAAATATTTAATTAAGGAGATCTATGAGTTTTAAGTATTTATATAATTTAAACTTTTGATTTTAAATTGTTAGAGTTTGTGAAGATAATTTCAACCACTTTAATTGAAGGAGGTTTTCTGTTTTCTTACTCTTTAATTTTAATATTATCAACCATTTTGCTATTACAGTGTGGTTTCCATAAAAAAAAAAGTAGTGTGATAATTCTATAAGGAAATACAAAAAGTAATTATGAAGGAGAATAAAATTTGGAAAAAAAATGCAGATGCGACCCTCAACCTGAACTACTAAACCGAGCTTGAAAAAGTATGTATTACATTAGAGCAAACCCAATTTAGGAGGTTTGAAAAATTGGTTACAAGTACAGTTACCAACTTCCATTGAATATGAAGGCCCTGTCCAACTAAAGATGTCCACTATTTTCACCAAAAAGAAAAAAATTCTATCTGCATTTCATGTTACTCACAATTTTATACCTAAAATAATATGAGATAAATTATTTTAATGTGATTAAAATTATACCATAATTACATTTACACATATATAAAAGCAATAAGCAGAGCACTGGAATGACATTTTATTGGCGTGTTTATGGATTAGTAAATATGAAAATAGAAATTCTTTCCTTTACTTTACTTTGCTTATTTGGATACCGTTCACTTTTTTCATTTTTTGAAAAAAAAAAAAGAAATTAGAGGTGACTTGTAATTACAATAACTTTTGAATATTATTGTAGAAGTAATCTTCTATCATAGTGATGAAAGTGGGGACAACCAAAGTGGGTGATCCACATTTATCATAATATAAATATTTACTTTAAGATAAATATTTATTTATTTATTTTTATTTTTTTTGAATTTGAATTCAAAAGAAAAAAGGAATTAATCAATTTTGGTAACTGACTGAGGAGTGGGAGATATGGAGAGAGAAATAACCCCCGACTCCCTCTTACAGAAGTTAATAGAGAGAAACCATCAGAAAAAGAAAATATGAGATATTCAGTTTTTCCCTTTTTTATAAGAGAGCCAAAAATACTTGATCAGAGAATTCTTCATTTTCTTCTTTTTTCTACAAATAAGTGTGTGGTTCTTTTCTGAGTTTGGTGCAATTGTTGTGGAAAGAAGCCGAAAATTTCAGTACCGAGGTAATTCTTGACATCCACATGGTGGAGTGCAGCATTAGGATTCTAAAAGACAAAATTCAGTATGTATATTCCGCAGTTTAGTTTTGGGTTAATTATATCATTTAATTTTTCCTACATTGGTATCAGAGCCTGGTTAGTAACTGATGTCTGTATCTCCCAAATATACTTAATGCAATTATGAGATGTATGAGATGCATTAATGAATTAGATACACAAGATGAATTGTATGAGATGTATGAGTTACATGCTTTCCCACTTACCGTGTATTTAATTGGTGATTTTCATTTTGGCCTGAAAGCATGCTTACTAATTTTAATTCTTATGATGAAATAATTTGGCCATAGATATGAATTTTTTTGTATGATTCTGTTGTTTCTAAAATGATACTGTTAGGGATGATTTTAATGTTAATGGATACATATAAAACTTCCATAAAACATCCCCGAACATCAGAGAACAACTAGAACACCTAAAATTCCATAAAATTCGTAATATTCTAGATACTGGGTCCCCTAAAAAATTAATTTTTAGGCCATAAAATTACCCTAGATTTGTAGAGCATAAAATTTTGAGAAAAACGGCTTTTGAATCATTTAAAACGGACTCCCAGATCAAAAGTTATGACCAAAATAAGTTTATGGGTCGAACAAACCCGTTTGGGTTGTGAATCGGGTCGGATCCGACCCGATTGACCTGGTCAGAGGTTGAAGACAACCCAAATGACATGTCGTTTTGACCAAGAGAAAAATGACACATTGTTTTGATGCCCGACTTGAACCTAAATGACACGTCGTTTCGGATGAGTGAAAAACGACACATCATTTTAGGTGTTTCACAAAAAATATTTGATTAAATATAAAAAAATTTTCCCACTCTCGGGGGTGGCACGTAGGGCTCACCCCTAAACCTTTTTGTCATGTGTCATACATTTATGGAAAGAGAAAAAAATTTCTCCATTTCTGGCTGTTTCCGGTGGCCAGAAAACACCGGCAAGGTGGCGCCTAGAGCTCACACATCGTCACTGCGCATGGGATGCCCATTTTTCCTTTTTTTTTTTGAATTTTTTTTGAACAGTTGCTTGCAGCAGCGTGTGGGGGCACGTGCAGTGTCCTTTGGAGGCAAAATTGGTCTCTAAAATTTTCTAAAATTGAGATCTACATATTGATATAATTTTTGTACATTTTTTAGAATTTTGTGACACTATTTTGACTTAAAATGTGGTAAAAATATCCTATTTTGATCATATTTTTGTGTCTATTTTTTGGAACAAACATGGAACAGTTGTTCAGAGAAGAATATGATCCATATGGGTTTGTGGAAAGTGTGGTAGAAGAAGAACCTATAGAATCAGATTGGGTTGACACTCTGAGAGACCTAAAAGAATTTATGCACACTTTGTACAAATGAATTGCATGTAATAAGACACCAATAACAGACTTCTTATTTAAAGTCAAACTTCTGAAAAAGAATCTCACCCGTAAAGGAAAGGTGTTCCCAAATCACCTTTGGTTCCGTACCTTGATGAATATTATTCCAGATAATGATTTCTGGACTCCAATCAAAAAGACCTTATGGAAATGCAAAGACTACTCACTTGGAATTGTCAAATACCTTGACTTGGAAAGGTGTATGGAAGAATTGAGACAACAAGAAATCCGTTACTTCAAAAACAATTGGAGAAAATCTATCCTAATGATATAATTCCAAAACATGAAGAGTGCAAGTCGTTTTGAATACAGCTCTTTGAAAAAGAGACTACACTTAATGGGTCCTTTTAAAGCTTTGAATGTACACAACTTTGGTCCAGCTCATTCCAAGAATCAACCTAATCTGTTTAATAAATTTAATAAAATGAAGACAGTAAAACCAGAATAGAAAGCTAGAATAGAATCACTAGCTTTGAATGCTTTATTTTGATGTATTCATTTCTTTTTATTTTTGATAAAGATTACTGATGAGATTACTTTGAGAACATTATTAAATGTTTATTGAACTCTTATTATTTGGTGGATGATCAAATATTATTTATTTTATGTGCATTTATTTTTACAATACCTTATATTTGAGTGGGAGCTCTTGTATTATATATATTTTTTATGATGAGAGCAACACAAAGTGTTTTATTTGCATGAGAGCGATCTCGATAAGAAATAATGATAGTATTTAGGCAAACATGCGATAGAGGTATGACAAACGTAAACTCCTGACCATGAACTAAGTAGTGTCATTATTGTTCTACACGAGAACTATGCAAATAATGACATTGTATACTTATAGGAAATGTTTATACATTTAATAGAATGGCCAGCAAAAACATAATTGCTGAATTAAATAAGGGTGACAAGCTGAATGGGGATAACTGGGACATTTGGCATAAAAAAATATCATACATCTTAAAAGAGCAAAATGTTCTATAAGTCCTAAACAATGTCATGCTAGAACCTGAAACTAGGAACACAGCTTAGCATAAAAAAGATGCTGAGGCATATGCTATTTGGAGGAAAAAGAACAACATTGCTCACATCACACTTTTAAGTGCGATGGCAGATGACCTTATGTGTGAATATGGGAATTACCCAACTACTCGAGGAATGTGGATTGCCCTGAAAGAAAATTTTGGTGGTACTTCTGCTACTAAATTAAGAAAACTTACACTCAAATTTGACACATACAAACTTCGGCATAATACACCAATGAAACAATATTTACAAGAAATATCAAATATGATTCGTGAGCTGAAAGCAGCAGGCCATGCACTTTCTGATGAGCAACAAGTGCAAGCAGTGATTAGATCACTCCCTGCAAGTTAGGAACACATGAAGGTCAACCTAACTCACAATGAAAGCATAGTAACCTTTGATGATGTGGCAAGACATCTGGAACTTGAGGATGAACGTTTAGGGGCTTATAGATCCTTTGGACAAGTGTATATGGTTGAGGGAGCAGGTCCCTTTAGTTTTAAGCCTAAATTTAAGAAAGGAAAAAAGTTTCAGAAGAGAAAAACTGGACCCAATTCTCAGGGTGAGAAAACCTTCAAAAGGAAGAAAGGAAAGTGTGGGGTAAGGAACTTTGATCTCAATAAGATCAAATGTTATGCCTGCTAAAGAATGGGCCATTTTGTTTGAGATTATATTAAGCAAAATGAACAAAACAAGGTATTAGTGGATACCTATTTCAAACATTTTTCATATGTTTCTAGTACCATTTTTCTAATAGGATCTCATCCTTTATGGATTTTGGATTCAGGTGCCACAAACCATGTGAGTAAGAATCGAGGATTATATATAGAGTATCGTCATTTGTCAAGCCAAAGTAGGTGGCTTTATATAGGAAACAATGCGAGGATTAAAGTCAAAGGCATTGGAACATGCAAATTGGATTTACGAGGAGGAAAAACTTTAATCCTACATGATGTACTTTATACACCTGACATTCAACGAAATTTAGTTTCAGTTTGTTCCCTACTTAATTTTGGTTTTTCAGTTAACTTTCATGACAATGTAGCAGACATTTTAAAAGATGATGTATTTTATGGTTCTGGTTTTATTTTCGATAGATTTGTGATTTTGGATGTTGTTAACAACACCGCTTTCGATTGCTTTATTGCTTCCACTTCAAATTTAAACAATAAAATGGACACTTAGCATGCTAAATTAGGATATATAAATCAAAATAGAATGATTAAACTAGCAAAAGAAGGATTGCTAGGTCCAATTTCAAAATTGGAAATGTCCTTATGCGAACATTGTCTAGCCGATAAAGTAACTAGAAAATTATTTAGAAAAGGAAATAGGGTAGAAACTCCATTAAAATTAGTTCACTCTGATATATGTGGTCCTTTGAGTGTGAGGGCAAGATACAGAGCTTGGTACTTCATCACTTTCATTGATGATTACTCATGATACGGTCATATCTATTTGATTTCACATAAGTCAGAGGCATTAGAGTGTTTCAGACGTTACTTAAATGAAGTCGAGAATCAAATAGATAAGAAAGTTAAAGCACTAAGAACTGACCGTGGATGTGAATATTTATCCAAACAATTCAAAGAGCTCTGTGAAGAGAAAAGGATAATAAGACAATTAACAATCCCTGGCACTCCACAACAAAATGGAGTAGCTGAAAGAAGAAATAGGACTCTTCTAGACATGGTTAGATTAATGATGGCACAAGCAAATCTACCATTTTCATATTGGGGAGATGCCATCTTGACAATCACCTTCATACTTAATCGTATGCCCTCAAAGTCTATCACATCCACTCCCTACAAATAATGGATAAAACGCAAACCTGATTTAAGTATTCTTAGACCGTGGGGGTTGGCTGCGTATGTTCATGATACTTCCCATAAATATGAAAAATTAGGTCCAAGAAGGAAGAAATGTATCTTTATTAAATATTTAGAATTGTCTAATGGATACATTTTCATTGGTGAAAATGAGGATGGAACAATAACAGAACTTGAATCAAGAGATACCACAAGTGAATTTCTTAGTAAAGGAGAAATTGATCGAACTGTATCTTTTTATGAGTTATAAGATCAAATGGATAGTAATATTGAATCTTATCCATCTTATCCAAATGGGAGTTCTCAAAGAATCCCTGTCAATCCAAGTGGGAGCTTTGAGAGAGAGAATGAAAATCCTATATTTAGAGAAGATATGATATAGGAAACCCCACTACGAAAAAGTAAGAGAGGAAACGTACCTAAAAGATGCTTTTCGATTGAAGGATCAGCTTTTATGGTCACTTTTCAAGATGAAGATGAGCCAAAAATAGTTTAAGAGGCTCTAAGTTCTCTTGCTAAGGATCAATGGAAGAAAGCGATGGAGGAAGAGATAGACTTAATGAAAACAAACCAGGTTTGGAAACTAGTTGACCTACCATCTGGCAGAAAGGCAATAGGGAACAAATAGGTTCTCAAAATTAAAAGAAAGGCAAATGGATTAATTGAGAGATATAAAGCTCGACTAGTTACAAAAGAGCATATACAAAAGGAAGGAATAGACTATGAGGAGACATCCTCACTTGTTGTTCGTTTTAATTCAATTATATTACTCCTAGCTATAGTAGCATACTTAGATTTAGAATTATATCAAATGGATGTAAAAATCATTTTTCTCAATGGAGAACTGGATGAAGAAATTTACATGGAACAACCAGTAGGTTTTATACAAAAAGGAGAAGAAAAGAAAGTTCGTAGACTCCAAAGGTCCATTTCCAAAGGTCCTTTTACAAACTTAAACAGTCATTCAGACAATGGTATTTGAGGTTCCACTGAGCGATAACCTCATATAACTTCCAAATGATTGAGGAAGACCATTGTGTTTATATTAAGTGGCATGAAAAAAATCTTGTGATACTATCCCTTTATGTGGATGATATACTATTGGCTGGGAATAACATGAATTCAATTATGACCATTAAGGAATGGCTATCCTCGAATTTTAAGATGAAAGATATGGGTAAAGCAAATTACATTCTTGAAGTTAAAATCTTTAGGGATCGCTCTAAAAAACTTGTTTTTCTTTCTCAAGAAAATTATATATGGAGAATTCTTGAAAAATTCAATATGAAAGATTGTAAACCTATGGATACCTTTGTAAATAAGAGTGAACCGTTGAGTCAAGAAATGTACCCTTAAAATGAGTTTGAAAAGAAATTAATGGACAGAGTTCCTTATTCTAGTGCAGTAGGTAGTCTAATGTATGCAATGATAGGTACAAGACCGGATATTTGTCATGTAGTCGGACTCGTAAGCAGATACTAATCAAACCCTAGACAGAAATATTGGAAAGCTGTCAAGAGAATATTGAGATATTTAAAAGGCACCATTGACTATGCGCTATGCTATCAAGGAGACAACTTATGCTTAGTTAGATATTCTGATGTGGATTGGGCACGAGACCTAGACGAGAGAAAATCCATATCAGGCTACTCATTTTTGCTAAATAATGGTGCATATCATAGTGTAACAAGAAGCAGACATGCATTACATTATTAACAATGGAAGCAGAGTTCGTGGCATGTTTTGCAATGGTACAAGAGGCAATATGGTTGAAAAGATTTGTGGAACATCTAGGGATTTGTGGTGCGAATTTAAATCCTATCCGGATATATTGTGATAGTCAGGCAGCTATCACCTACACAAAGGATCCAAAGTACCATAGCAAAACTAAGCACATAGACACAAAGTAACACTTTGTAAGAGGTACAATAGCATAAAAGAAGGTCACCATCTAACACATTTCTACACAAAAGATGATAGTAGATCCTTTTACTAAGGCTATACCTAGAGATATATATATTGAGCATGTAAAGTCTCTTGGTATGCGTAGAATGTAATCAAACATTTTTGAAATTGGAATGAATAAAATATGTTTTTCATTCAATTACAAGTATTATTAAATGTGTATGAGTATACGAATGTCGAGTATGTCGTATAGGTTGATAAGGTTAGTTCTCTCACACGAACAACTGCCTTCGATGCTTAAGAGGAGTAAGACAGAGATGAGATATGTGTTCGCTAATGTAACTATGAGAAATGTTATGTTTTTGGTAGAGAAACAACTCAAAAATCAAATATGTCACCTTAATGAAGTAAAGTTGAGATGAGATCCGAAATATAAATATGGATCGAATTGTGGAATCTCTCATCTTCCACAATACCTGTAGCTAGATAATGAGTTCTTCACATACTGATGTCAAAAAAGAGTTGAATGATGTGGAAGAGTTCAGGTTAGGTACTGTGTGTGCCTGAACTAAAGTCTGCACGGTATTAATAATAAAATCGACATATGCCTTTATGCTAAAAGGAGAGCACCGTAACATGTGATTCATACCACATGTGCAAAAAAAACTGCAAATGGGAAACACGTGAAAGATCCTTGGTTCATTATTGTGTGAGTCCTAGAAAAGAAATATTCTTTTCAAAGATACCCTTTGACTTTGACGATATCATAGAGAAATGATACAGTATTCGCTACTTTAGTATATATCCTATGATCATGATATATACGGTTTAAAGGATAAAATATTAGTAAAGCAGTTGTTTCAAATCAAAGTGATATACAGGTGAAAGGAAGATTTTCCGACATATACACAATTATGCTAGTATCTGAGACATATTTGTTATGAAGTTAATTTTGGTAACATCATAAGTATGGATGCTATGCATATGTGGATTGCAATTTGAGCTTATGATTAAGGGTGTAAAATGGACGGACCAAACTGGATATGGACTGGTCTATTTTAACTCGGTCCGTTTAGGTCTAGTCCGTTTTACTCGTTAAAAAAATGAACTAAATGTTAAGAAGTCTGTATCCAGTCTGTATCCTTAAGGATATAGACCGGTACGCAGGC
The DNA here is from genome assembly GCA_020226215.1 of Sindora glabra. Taxonomy (NCBI): domain Eukaryota; kingdom Viridiplantae; phylum Streptophyta; class Magnoliopsida; order Fabales; family Fabaceae; genus Sindora; species Sindora glabra. Next base: position 42,385,612 of record CM035236.1, on the reverse strand, counting down.
TTTCACTGTAAGTCCACAGACCGGTTCGTATCCGCCCGGTCCGTGCGAATTTTAGTCCATCAGGACCAATCAGTATTACCCGTAAAAAAATGGATCAAATTTTAGATGGTCCAAGTCCATAAAAACCCATAAAGTCCGCAGACCGGTCCGCGAACTTCAGTTCATTTTACACCCCTACTTATGGTAAAGCTTGTGGGGGATCAAATTTGCAAATGAGAAGTGTATATGGGAAATCTAGGGCATTTGAGACATAATATAAATAACGAGAAGTATGAGCTATCTTGTGCTGATTCTATATAAGAATTTCTAGTACAAGAACATCCAAAGATGACGTTATACCCACACGGTCACGACAATGTACCGAGTATGAAAATCATAAGAAGAGAAGAAGATTATATGATGTGGCTCATCCTATTATGTGTGAGTCAGAGATGATGAATGTGGGGACACCCAAAATGGGTGATTCACATTTATCATAATATAAATTATTAATTTTTATTTCTTTTGAATTTGAATTCAAAAGAAAAAGGGAATTAATCTATTTTGGTAACTGACTGAGGAGTGGGAGATATGGAGAGAGAAATAACCTCCCACTCCCTCCTACAGAAGTTAACAGAGAGAAACCATTAGGAAAAGAAAATACGAGACATTCAGTTTTTCCCGTTTTTTTAAGAGAGCAAAAAATACTCGATCAGAGAGTTCTTCTCACCTTCTTCTTTCTACAAATAAGTGTGTGATTCTTTTCTGATTTTGGTACAATTGTTGTGGAAAGAGGCCAAGAATTTCAGTATCGAAGTAATTCTTGACATCTGCATGGTGGAGTGTAGCATCAGGATCCCAAAAGACAAAATTCAGTATGTATATTCCGCAGTTTAATTTTGGGGTAATTATGTCATTTAATTTTCCCTACACATAGAATATCTAACTTAAGTCGTGAAATAGTCAGTTTGGAAAGACAAAAATAATAAGAAGTTCATAAGCTGAGAAAGTTTAATTAAGTACTACCTAATTTACATTCACAAGAAATATGTTAAATTACATATATTTTATGCACAAACTCACAAGAGAGAGATGGTTGTGAGCATAGCGTGTAAAGGCGAAGCAAGTGAAACAATATACCTTCTCTAAAGGTTAAATTTGAAGTTTAGGGATTCCACTCTTCTCTCACTCGTGCGAACACCCTGCAACAACAGGGTATAATTTAATTTAAATTTAAACTTTGTATGCTACAGAGCTTTTTGCAAAGTTTAAATTTCGAGTTACAAGCTTGACGGTTGCTATCCATTAAACTTCTTTCTCGTGTAATTTCTTTTTGTTTCCAAAATGGAGAACGGAGAAAAGGACTCTCAGAAGATGAAAAAGAAGAAGGTGATGGTGGTGATTGATGAAAGCGAACATAGCTATCATGCACTCATCTGGGCTCTTGATAATCACCAATTGCTCAACGAGTCATCACTCACAATCTTTGCAACACAGCCTCTTCACAATTTCTCTTACATATCTTTACCAGCACATCTTGGTTTGGCTCGCTTGTACTTTCATCTTGGACCCAGTTAAGCATTCTTGCCCTCCCCATATTTTCTGAAAGTTTTTCATGTTTGTTTAGATTGGGTTTTAAGTTCCAACGGAATAGAAACTAACTTCAAATGGTTTCAAAGTTATTTCATGTACATATCTTCTAGTAATGCTTCTTCTAACTTCATTTACGTTTCCCATATCCTTGCGGCTAGTTCACGTCCTTTCATAATTATTTGGAAATGAATCCGGATCTAAAAGATAAAAGACATTGAATTCACCAATAATTTCAAAATTTTCATGTTATATATTTGTTCTCATTTGTTCACTTATTGATTTACTTGATTTCATAAGTGAAATATTATCATTAGTAAGATCACATTTTATAACAAGGGGTATTTTTTTAAAAGATATATACTGCTTCATGAGTAATTTTAAAGTGTAGTGTGGGCATATGCTGCACTAACCATTGTAAATGTCCGCCATATCTTCAATTACTAGTGTTATCCTTAATTAATTATAAGGAAAACGTAAGTTGATTAGAGATAAGAATGCAAACGTGTGAATAATATTATAGCATATATTATACTTTTTGGAGCTAAAACACTCTCCTCAAATTTGCACAAAAGTAGGCGGATTGAAACTTTGGTTTGTTGAGCCATATGTTTTTACAAATCTAAAATCTTTGCGTCAGATCAAGGTTTGATGAGCTCTGCACAAGCAAGGACTAAGAAGATATCGCTAGGTCTTTGTGAGAAAGCTAAGAGCATTTGTGCCAGACGAGGGGTAAGACATTGGATTCTTAATTTCTTCTAATCACAAGTTATGATCTTTTTTTCTCCCTTTTATTTTAATAAAAAGAATTGTTAAATTACTGAATACACATAAACAAAGATAAAAAATTAAATTTTAATTACAGCAAAAAGCACTAAAGTATATATGAAGTTATGGTCGATTTGATGAGATTAAGTTGAATTCTTTGTGGAGTAGTTTATTTTTTAAGTCCCGCAGTCCCAACCAAGTTTAATTAAGTGCATTAATGCTTTACCCATTTTCTCATACATATCTTGACTGTCATTATATTTTGTTGTCCCTCTTTTACGTTTACTAATTAATTATGAATGTGATATAATTTCTGGTTGTAAAAGGGGTTGAAGAGAAAAACTACCAATTTATGCTTACATTATTTGTTTTTATGGCTGTGTTTTTAGCTTGGTTATAACTAATAATTAAAATTTAATTTTATAAAAAAATAAATTTGATATATGATGTATATCTATACACTACTACTCAATGACATTCTGAATTCCTCTAAATCATAAGTGCATTGATAAGAAAAATAATAAAATCACAAGTTAAAAAGAGTGAAAATTTGATATTCTTTTTTTTTCTGAATTATTAATTGCCTTAGTACGGCTTTGAAAGGTGTTTTTTCATGCACTTGTGTTCATAGGTGAATGCAGAGACACTTACAGAAGCAGGTGATCCCAAGGAGACCGTGTGTGGTGCTGTTCACAAATATGGAATTGATGTGCTTGTGATGGCCAACGATTCTAGTGGGCCAATCCAAAGGTACTTTCATTTTCCATGATAGACTTGAGCTGTAACATATAATTAACATCTTAATTGCTCTTTGTTTTTATTTATCTTTTTAATTAGGTTGTACTATTTGTAATTACGTAAGAGTTAGGGGACAGCTCTTTTTAACATAATTTATTCTTGCACTATTTTCCTCAAGTCAACCTTGTTAGACTTGCTATAATACCTTACTCGTTTTGCGCACTTTTTTTTACAAATGAGCTATGTGGGCTCTTTTATATTCATTCTCTTCTCACATCATCTCACAAGCGAAAAAAATTTATATAGCTAATAATTAACTATTAGATTTCATTAATTAATTGTTAGATTTTACTTATTTGCATAGTATTATATAAAATGAATAAAATTCAGCAATTAAATTTAAATTTAATGGACTAGTACACTTAAATCTCTCCTTTTTATATATTCTAATATAATGCATATCTTTAAATTAGTTATAATTTTTAATACTTTAAAAATTAAAAGTATAATTTTTAATATACAAGTGCCATAAAATTGATAATAGAATAGTAAAATTGACAACTTTTATTTTCTTACTGAATAAGAATAAAAAAAGCATATTATGATAAAAGTACATAAATATTCCTCTTGACAATTTGGTAGAGTTCAAAATTTTAATTTGTCCTTCTTATTTGTCAAGGATTGTGGATGGGTAGGGTGTACAAAAGAGAGGAGAAAAAATATTTTTTTCAGTAGAAGTTATACTCTTTCTTTAGTTCATTCTTATACCTCAATAAGATAGGCCATTTAAATAAATTCAATAGTGAATTTAGAAAAAAAAGGGTAAAATCACAACCAAAAATTAAAATAAGAGACATTTCCATTTTCGATAAGAAAGAGGTCCGTATAAAATATTATGAAACCTAAAAGACGATGATGAAGTTTCCACAATAGAATATTAACAGTTTGCAAGTGCTATTAATTTGTTCAACAACGCGTCATATGATATCTTGATGCATCTGTCTTGCTTAACCTACTTGCAATTTTCTCTTATGATAATGTTGGGGACATCCTATCAGATATCCTTTTGATACTTTAATTAGAATCTAACACATACTTAATTCATCACAGGTTTTTTATGGAGAGTTTGGGCGAATATTGCTCCAATAATGCTAAGTGTGCTGTTGTTCTTGTGGAGAAACCAAATGAAGTGAAAATGTAATATGTGAATAGGATAAGATTACAACATTTTTATGTACAAATTAATTTATTTCGGATTCTGGATTTTGATTTTGATCTTATTGTAGTTACTACTGGAAAGTAAGCCATTTGGACCTTTTTCTAATTTTCCTTTTCTAAGTTTTGATTGCTGTCAGGTCCCCAGGCAGGTCGTGTTTGGGCCCCAAGTAATCAAAGAACTGAATACTTGAGCCTTCCATATTTTCAAGATGTCATATTATTTATTTAATTTTTAACCTTATAAATTATTATCAATAAAAAACATCATTAAGATTTTGAAATTTCACATAAAAAAAGTGAATTTAAAAAAATATATCTTAAATGACAAATTAAATTATGTTATGTGAGAACAATAATATGAATGAACTAATCAAATAAACATTATATATTTATGACATCACTCGATAAATTAAAAATTATCACATGTCATGGTTCATCATTTCAATTAATAAGGAAATTACCCTTTTAATAAATTTAAATATGATAAATATTAAAAATTGAGATATTTATTTTAAGGTATTTTCTATCGGCTCTATAAATAGAGAACTCGCCATTAATAACAAGTTATCAAAAGAAAAGATATAAAGTTTTAAAACTTTTCAAAAACTTTGCTAATAAAGATTAAAGTATTTGAAACCCTTAACTTCCATCAAGAACATATATTCTCAGGCAAGGTGAGTTAATAAAACAACTATAGGTGAAACATGAAAAAAAGTAAATTCATTTTTTAATATAGAAGAAATTATTTTCTCCAAACTCTTTATATTTATTATTAAATAAATAAAAAAATTTTTTGTTTTAATATTTTATAGTTTATTTTATAGGAAACATTTTCTATTGAAATTAATGGAGCCTTTAACAATATTCAAATTTTCAAATTTTTTCAAGCACAAATCCTCTATAAAGATTTAATGTTTGATTATAGATAAGTTTCTTCAAACCCTCTATCAAAGGTAGATATTCAACTTTTCAGTTTAGATCAAACTTTTTTAAATCTTCATTCAAAGTCAAAATTCAACCATTTAATTTAAGATCAAAATTTTCAAAGCCCTCAATCAAAATCTATCAAAGAGAAGAATCAAATAATTTTATTCTTTTTGAAGAATACAAGATATTAATGATTGTATTCACATAATATTAAAAAATTAATAAAATCTATTTATTCCTGCATTTTTCTCATAATTATAAATTATTTATTGATAAATTTTGTATATACAATTAGCATTACTAATAATACTAATTTTACTCTCTTGAGTTTATTCTATCTCAAATGTGTTAATGGGTAATAAAAATGGTGAATTTCACTTCTAATTGATTTAGTGTATATAACTAGATGCAACTATAGCAAAATATACATTTAGCCTTTCGAAGAAGACTATTGTGTTTAATAAAACCTTGGCAAATCCAATCCAATTACAATGTTAAAAACTTCGTATCTCCTTGAAGGATTTGACTAACATCGCAGCCTAAAATGACAGTCTACAATGAAAACTCAATGTTAGCTATAAATTTCTCCTCCTTTAATTGATCTATTTGTTTCCACTAATTTCTAGTTTTTTTAATTTTTTATTTAAATATTAATACAAATTTTTAGAAACAAACTAGATAACGTAGTTTAGAAAAAAAAATTTCTATATAAGAAGAAATGTAATTTTTGTAATTATATTTAATTTGAATATTTTTAGAATCTCTTTTATCATTCATTTTGTTGTATAATAATTATTTCTTTTGGTTTCACATTTTTCTCTCTTTTTTTTTTTTTTTGAAATTATGATATCTCTGTGTCTGTATGATCCGTCACCGCAACTATAATTGATATATTAACCATTGATTAATGTGAACTGCATAAAAAATGCAAGGGGCCTCACTCATTTGGATGGTTGGATATAATAAATATAATTGATTAGATGTCTCCGCACACACACAAAGTTAATATGTTATTTTCATGTTTTTAATATATGAATTTTATGTATGAAATGTGCAAAAAAAAAATAGTAACAAATTTATAATTTTTATTCTTTTTTAGTTTCTCTAAAAGATATATATATATATATATATATATATATATATATATATATATATATACTTATTTTCACATATGATTTCATTATTTTTATATTCAAATTTAAAATATTTTCTTATCATTCATTTTCAAAAAATATGAAAATAAAAAAAGTTTAAGAGCTCAATGCTATCTCTATTTTCAAAAACTTGTGTTAACTTTTTAAATAAAAAAATTAGATATTAGGAGAAACAAATAAATCAATGAAAATGTTCAATCATTATTCCAATTGGAACATGATAATCCTTGAAGGCTTTTCATATTAATCTACTAATATTATCAAAACATATTATCTTAATTGTGTAATTAAGAAATTATGCTTAAAATTAAATTATTTGAGCAAGTAATCTTGCAATCGTTAGGTTATGAATTAACAGTAAATTCATATGTGAATAAGATCATAAAATACTCAAATAATCTACATATATCATTTTGTATTCATTCCAAAAATATTACAAATCCAATCCTAACTTTAGCTGGCAATGGATTTAATACGTTATAGTTAAATTGTCCTGAGAACAATTAGTATATGAAAATTTATTAGATTGAATAATTTTCTAGTTTTTCAATAAATAACCTTGTGAAATTTCAATGACTTTTTACATCATTATTAATATAGGATGGCCCATCCAATTATGCCTTATAATAAAAATATTTTAGTCAATAAACTTCTAGTTCACATTTCTTTCAATCAATTATATATATTACATATCAAAAGAAAATGATAGTAATTTTTCCAACACATTTTTTCTCACTTAAAACAACTATTATAATATAAATATATTTAATATCTTATTATCTCCATGTAATATTCATTTCATTGTATATCTCTAAAATTTAATAAATATTTTTGAGACTTAATTAATAATAATGTATCTATGAGTATTGTATATCTCCTGATAAAATTATATTAGCTTTTAAGAAACCTGCAATTAACTTTGTACTAGCAAATATCAAATTGACATAATTTTCAACAATCACAAATTAGGAAAATTATTTTTTATTCTTAAAAAATGATGTGTATTATTGCATTATTCATGAAGGATAAATATTTAATATTATTTTAATAAAATAAAATAAAATTGGCCATTATTATACCAATTAAATTATCAATTCTTTCTTTGGGATGTACAAAGAAATTTATAACATTAAAATGTGTATTATTAGCCTTAAGGTTTCATGTGATGAGTTTTGATGATAACAAATGAATATTACAATAGCATTATATGTCTTTTACTAAAATGATATATATCATACAAGCCTTAATAAACATACTATATAATGGTTGATGCATATGCTTGATTATATGCTAAAAGAGCTATACTTTATACAAGTATCATTAAGCATGTGATTAACTAAGATATATGATATGATGATTATGCATGTTCTTGTGCTAATTTGTTTTATATGAGAATCATCCATCAATATATTGATATATTATATTAGACTAACTATATGATTACCAAGTTTATGTCTATTATATAGGAAAATCCAAAATAAAAAAGAATCAGTATTGAAATAAAGTAATAAAAAATCTTGTCATGCTCAGCTCAAGAGTGAACAAGGAAGAGATGCAAGAAAAAAAATGTAATCCAAGTATTGAAGATGAGAAGATTAAAGTTTCGAAAGCTTGGAAACATCAAGAAAAATCAAGGAACTTCATTGGTATAATTTTTTCATTTTAAGATTAGACTTTCTTGTACAATAGAGTTTTTTTTCATAATATAGAGCTCAAATATATTTTCATAATCTTAGTTTGATTAAAATGTTTTAAAAAGATAGCACATAATCATGCTTTTACAAGATAGCCTATGGGCCCATTTCAAAAATAAATGAGATATGAGGTTTTAATCTCTTCAATATTGACCATTGGTCATTCTTTTAATCATATCTCGTAAAATACTTGTGATTTGATTGTCAAACCTTTTTCATATGAAAATAGACTCAAAGAGCTTTCCCTATATATATATATATATATATCACTTGCTCAAAACATCAATATATGGAAGAGATATGATTTTGCCAAGTTGAGTTTAGAAATCAGTTTTCTACAATTTGGTCTTTTCTGACCTTTGCTTATTTCTTTGACTATATCTCAAAAATTACAAATGATATGAGTATGAAATTATTTCTATGTGAAAATATATTCAAATAGCTTTTCATGCACTGGTTATTTGCTTAAAATGACTAAGAAATGAAAGAGTTATAAATTTTACAATTTGAGTCTTAAAATCATATTTTCACATATTCACTATTTTTAACCTTTGCTCATTTTTTAAACATATCTCAAAAATTACATTATATATGAGCATGAAACTACTCCAATTTGAAATTAGAATCAAATATCTTTTCAACAATAGGTTATTTGCTTAAAACATATTTAAAATGAATAGGTTATGACCTTTTAAAATTGAGTCTACAATTTTGTTTGGATGAATTGATTCACTAATCGATTCTGGATATTCAGAGAGCATCTTGAACATCCTAAATCAATTCATGAATCGATTCTAACTATCCTAATGCATTAATAATGGCTAGTTTTCATTCTTAACAACCCCAAATAGGTATATTACTCCATGAACTTCCTATATAAGCTAAGAAATATCAAATACAATATATTCTAGACGTTTTACACTTTCCTTCATCCAAATCATGATTTGAGCTTTTCTTGTGAAATTTCTTATATTCTAGACGTTTATTGGTCTTATCTACTTTACAAGAGTGTTTATTTGAGTTAATATCCATTTTGCATCATTTTAGAATTGTAAAAGGAAAGGTATCCCTTAGAGAATTATTGAAAAGGTGAGGAATCCCTTGTAAAGAGAGATTTTGCTCAAGGAAGAGTAAGGAAATTTAAGGCTTCTTCAAGTGCCCATTGAAACTTGAAGGGATAGTGGATTGATATGCAAGCTTGGAAAGCTTATAGAGTGGATGTACACCTTGGTGAGGATATCCAAAGGAGGAATCACTATAAATCCTTGTGTTTGATCTCTCTACCCTATCTCTCTATTGTTTCTGCACTTACTCTATTTCTCTTGATCACTTGCTCTATTTTGCTCCTATTATTTATTGTTATATTATGTTATATACTTTGTTTTGTTATTGTTGCTATTTCTTGTTACATGCTTTAGTTTGCTATTGCTATTTGTTGGATATATTGTGTTATAATGTTTATGTTAATGCTTGGATAATTAGATATTTAAAAGAGTTGCATATCTATGCATTGACTTCTTGATTCTTATCTAAGTATAATTATATGAGTTTTTTTGCACAAGTGTATTGAATTGTCATATATTATATGCAAACCTCTTGATTAAATAATATTGTATTTGTCTCTTGATGATTTGTTAATGCGTAGTTAAATAAGTAACTTTGCACTAACTCTTTGAATTATGATATCTCAAGTGCAAATATCCTTTTAAACCTTTCTTGAAATCTTTTAAATTGAAATTATCCTCATGGCCTTCCAAAATTAAAAGGTTTTCAAAGAAGATTTCAAAAATAAGAAAAATTTTGAAAACACTTAATTCACCCCTTTTAGGTATGGGTTACTAAGGCCTATAGTTATATCATAAGAATTATGGTTAAAAGTATTATTTTTATCAATAAATTTGCCTCATTTTATTTTTCTTTAGAATAGGGCTTAGTAAAGTTTAACAAAATGTTTAAATACACAATAGTTATGTAAACAATGCTTTTCATACCACTTTGGTAGCATATACTTTCAAAACTTTCAATGGCCTTTTCATATCATATTAATAATATTTACTTTTAGAATCTTTTGAGTTCTTATTATATAGGCATTTCTCATTATATTCTCTAATTTTTGGTGGTGAAAAGTAATTTTATGATTATTTGTATTATTCTTATAATTACCATAAGTGTATAAATTAATTTGGCCTTTTCTATATATATGATTATAACTGTGACCTTATCCATATTTAAACCTTTTAATTATCCAAGCATTCTTTGCAAGGAAAATTAAGATATTGTTCATTAATATTAGTCTCATAATGTTTAAAACCTGATATATCAATGAACAAACTTAATCACTACCTTTCTTTAATAAATATTCAAAGTAGTCATGATTTTAAACATTATGCCTCCCTAAGTATTAACGATAAAATGTTTATATTTCAAGATAAGAATGTACAACATCATATCTGGTAATTGTTCCCCTAAAAAAGTGATGGCGATTGTTTTCATGGTAGAGGACAAAAATATGGTTCCTTGCTTTCATATCCATTACACCTAATTTTATTCTTATGGCCATTATTAGCAAACTTTTATAGTAATACTTACTCTTTGTTGCTATCAGTACTCTCAAATTCACTCTATTGAGTTAGTAATATAAAAATAACCTAAAAGTAGTGACGTACATCTCAACCATTGATGGTCGAGTAACATTGATCATGTGTTATCTTTTATGCCACCTAAATAAAAAATGTAGTGAAAGAGAAAGGAAGCTATAAATGTAGTGAAAGAGAAAGGAAGCTATAGAAGAAATTTATAGCTAGAATAGAACATTCTATATCAATTATTAATGAATAATTGACATCTTAATTTCATTGATATACCTTTTAGACATCATCTACTTGAAAAATTAATATTATAAGTCTAGATCATTGAAATATAAATAATTTTTAAAGTTTCTAATAATATTGTGATATAAACATTAATTGGTTATAGATAACCTTTGGATGTTGATTTTTAAGTGTAACTAATTTCAAAAACATTAATATTCTTTATAGTTTCTAATAAAATTATAAATAAAAATATTAATTTATTGTTGAGATTCCTTTAGATGTTAATTTAGTGAAAACTCTCATTTTAAGATTCCCTATATCAAACCCTTAACATCTTATTGGAAAATAAGGTTTTATAAAGTCAATTTATTATTGTAACCAATTTAATAAGTTATAATTATTTTCAAAATTACTACAACACCATTATAGAAGTTGATTTGTACTTTAATCTATGTAAATGTGGTGATATTAAAGGATAAATCTATAGTAGTATTGATTAATGAATATTTTATTGCTAGTTTTGATCAAGAAGATATCAATACAAGTGAAGAAATGATCAGCCAACAATCATCTTAGACTCGGGGATAGATAAAGGGATGGTTACTATCATTAATCAATAAAGGGAACCAAATATCGACATGATAAATATTAAAGACTATGTTTTTCTAGAAGTGATTGATTGGTGCTACCAATATGATTAATTCCCTTATTCTAACTAACTATGCCAATTTCCCAACATTAACTAGTTTTGTTGATTATGTGGGAATTTCATCTCCTAAACTAGAGACTTATTTGGTGAAATTTACTGAGGGTCTAAGAATTAATAATTATGATGAAGCTTATTTTCTCAAGGAGGACCGACGTTAATAGAATTTATTCATAAAGATATAAAGGCTTAAAACTCTTCAGAAGAATGGTTAGAAGTTAAGAAAATACTAAAGCTCTAAAAAACTGGGCCTCCTCTTTATGATAAATTGAACATTTATTTTTATGAACCAATTAGAGAGCACAAATGGGTTAGTTATTAAGAGGATTAGTGCTAAACCTCCCTTTACACCGTTTCAACAAGCTATTCTTTTGAAGGTGAACATGGATCCCACCCTTATAGCTTTCAACAAATGACTACACTTAGTTTTCTTTGAATTCTTTGTGGTTGGCTTAGGACTAAGATTGATGGTGAATAATTTTTTTTCTACTTCTTTTGTAATATGTGCAAAGTAAGTGGGTTTTAGATGTATATTAGTGTAAAAAAAGTGAGACACATTTTTGGAGGTTTGAACTCTAGTATGCATGGTTAGAAAGATCTATATTTTAAGGTTTGTGCTTAACTTAGGAAATATGCTTACTAGTTTCATCCAAATGCTTAGGCATTGTTCCTGATCATATGGTTTAAGTTAAATATTATCAAGGATGCATCTAAGTTAGATGAATTGGATAAATTATTCGTAGACAAAGTGATGGAGACCATAGAGCCCAATCCTTTTGACATTCAAGATGTTATAAGTATGTTTAAGTCAATTTTCTATAACTTTTATATTTAATTTTGCCTTTTATTTTTAACTCGACAGAATATTATCATTTTTTAGGCATTTATTTAGCTAGGCAAGTTATCATGATGGACAAAGTTAGAAAGTTGATACGAGAAGCTAACAAAAATAATGATGGCCAAAAAGAAACAAAGGGAAAAAAAAAGGCTAAAGTTTTCTAATGATTGGTATAAAAGAAATGTTCATAAGAGAATTGAGAAACCATGTGAAAGGTAATGACAGAATAGATTGCAACTTCCTAAAGTGTAAGAAAGGCCATCTAAGTGATTAAGTACACTAGTGGATCCTCCTCTTTTGAAGTAATCAATGCGGATAGATCAGTTTATTCACTAATTATCCTATTTTTATAGTATGCAAAGGAAAAAAAGTATTTTATAAAAGAAGGATAGAAGAAGGAAAAATAAATAAATCTAGCTATAAAGACAATTATTGTCAGTGCTAAAAATATTTTTATTACTACTTAAGTTATTGGAGTTACTATTTTTATGTCTCACTTTCCTTATTTTGGTAATACTTTCTCAATTTCATGGATTTTTTCTTAAGAGTGCCACTAGAATTTTCTTAATGAACTCCATTTTGGAACCCTTAACTTCCACTTAAATATTATAAGGATAAAGGTATCTTGAAGGATATTCTACCAATTAGCCTTGAGCAACCACTTGACCTTAATCGAACCCTAAAGAACCTATGGTATCAAGGTATGAATTATATACCATTTAAGGTTAGTAAGCTCTTATTACTTAAGGATTTCATAAGGTTGAAGGAGAAAAGGCTATAAAGATTGGTTTAAGTCACTTCTTTGTTTAGAATTATAATAATAAATTATGATTTATTAGCACCAACTTCATTGTTATTAAGAAGATCAAAGAGCTTTTTTTAAGGGATGAATTCATGTAATGAAAACATTTAAATATATTAATGACATATTAAGTTTGGATTTTTAAGAATTTTACCCTTATCTATTTCTTATTATTACAATTTACCTTGATCTTTAATGCTTATGTAATAATATTATTATCTTTCTAGAAAACTTGTCTAAGTAAATAACTAAAACTATAACTAAGTATTAGAAGTTCTTCTAAGCAAGCAACTGAAAGATTTTGACTAAGTGTTAAAAACTTATCGAATCAAACAATTTGTTTACTTAAACTTTAGGCTTTTTGTGTTTTGCCTTTTATAGTAGATATTTTTTATAGTGATAAACTAGTCGATATATATTAAGGCAATTTTACATAGTGATCAATTTTTGCTAAGTTAAAGTTTTTTATGGCAACTAGTGTATTGCCATGACTCAAAACTAAGGGCTGTAATAAGTGCACAATTTTAAAGGACACTTGTATGATTTAGATTATGCAAGCCTTTACTATGCTTAGTCATATGTAACTTGGTACTTATTAATCACATTTAATTAAACATTTACATATCTATTTATACATTTAATAGCCTAACATAGAATATCACAGTTTCATTATCGTAGAGTGCATATTATTAACATATCCATTAGCCACATCATAGGCTAGCGTAATTCAATCATAATTTAAACGTAGCATCAGTTTTTATAATTATAAATATAATCTTTTACATGCTCAAAAATCAACTATGACACAATAGAATCAAAATCCTACTTGTAGGTTTAGAGCATATCTAAAAGTTCAATATATATGTTTAAAACAAGGTAGCAAACTTTAACTCTTTGCCCACACAGACAATGTGTATATCTTATCACTATATGACACTTCTTTATCTATAGTGCTGAAGACAAAGGACCTAGAACTTCACTACTGTCTAAAAAACATAGTAAACACTTAGGTGAGTCATTAACTTAATAATCAAGTAATACGTACCCTAATGGAAATGGGACAAGATAGGGTATGATATTTTCGTAGAAAACTATAACATCAATTTAAAGAAAACAAAAACCCATAATTTGTAATAAAATTATCAGGATTTTCAAATTATAACAAGATAAAAATAAATAGATGAATTTTCAAATAGATAACATAAAAGCAATCATAGGTTATCAGATATACACAATATAATTTAATAAGGTATCTTGAACATAAATGAAAAAATGAAACCATAGCAAATACAAATCATGCTAAAATAAATATTAAGTGTGAGGTTCCCAATCTATTGAGCACGTAGCTTATAGGGTAATTGACCATCTCATCATATCTAAGTGTATTATAGCCCGTCCCTAGTGTGACAATAACATTTTCTCACATTTGGGCATAGCATAGCTTATTATTTATGGTATTAATCTATCTTTAATTTTTTTTAGACATTTATCATGAACTGGTTCTACCAAACAATAGCATATTTAAAAAAATTTAATAATTGCAAGTTTTATCTTCTTCTCTTTAGACAATCAAAGACTAACTCCATATTTTTTTTCTTACTCCAAGTGGGCATCTAGATCATTTTTCCTTTGAAACAAAGGAATTTTTATCTTGATATTGTCAAGTTTATCACCTATCTTCCCTCTTTCGCTTATCTCGTCCTTTCCTTTCATCTTTCCCTTCATTTCTTCTTCTCTCACCTTTTTTATCATCTCTTCTTCTTCTTCTTCTTTTTCCCTCATTTCACCTCTTCTTCCTCATTTTTATTAGATGAGCTTGAACCTTCACTACCTCCATCATTACTATCTCTTCTACTTTATCATGTTGTCTTTCATCTTGTATTAACTTTCTTCCCTCTCTCTCCATTCCTCCAATCCTTTCATTAATCCTTTCAAATTATTCTTGCATAACTATCTCTAATTATTCTTGAATCATTCTCATTATGTCACTATTATTCACACTATTTCCTAGCATCTTCATAAAGATTTTTCCCTACAAGAAAAGATTAGATAAAGAATAAGACCTTACTAGATCACATTTTTCACTTGAGTTTGAAGACACTCCATTTGTGTTTGCACATTAAGTAAGGCTCTTTTGCTTAAATGATCTCATATACTCTTACCTTTTGCCACTCTTATCTTTCCCTCTTGATGGTTTTTTAGGAACTAGATGACACTTTTAATAAGATTTAACAAAATATAACAAATAATTAAAGGACTAATAAACATACTTGAAATTCAAAAAAAGAAAACACAAAAGAAGAAACAAAGGCATGCAATAGATAATGAAAAAATAAGATTAAAAACTAAGAGATTATAAACGGCACAATGAAAAGTTTAATTCAAAATAGGAAGTTCAAAGATGATATAGAGCGTATAAGGATGAATTAAGGCATGCAATTAAGTAACTAACTTTTTTGATAAACAACTTTCCTTTTTTAAGTTCTTTCTTTCTTTTCTTTTATTTTTATTTCACTTTGATTTTTTTCTTTACTTTTTCTGATTTTCACTTTTGATCTTTTAATCTTGCTTTTCATTTTCTTAATTTTTTTCATTAACTTTTATTTTAATTTTTATTTTATTGTTACCCCAAATGATTGTATAACACCTTTGATATTAAGTAAAAGAAGGTAAGAGGTAATTATAACTGAATATTATAATTAATAAAAAAGTACTCAAGTACAAAAGATTGATGTTGCTTCTACCTTGGAATACTCAAATACTAAACTTAAGTACTGAACAATTTGTTTAAGGTATTTGAGTGCTAAATTTAAGTACCATGAGTTTATATACCATGAGTTTATGTACTCTCTACCTTCAAGTACTTAATTATTATGCTTAGGTACTATGCAATTTTGTATAATACTCAATTATGGTACTCAAGTACTTGTAGTTAAACTTTATATTTTAAACATTTTACAAATAATTTCAATACAAGCTTTCAAACCAAATAACTTCCAATGAAATTTGGTAAATTTAAACATAAATTTGCACATATTTAATACATTAAAAAGCAATAAACAAAATTAAATTTAAGTATTTAATACAAGAATAAGCTAAAAACATAAAATCAACTTAAAATTAGCAATAGAGGAAATCAACTTGATGAATAATAAGGACTTAAACTCAAAATTTAAGCATAACTTCAATAAGGAATAACAAGATGAACATAAGGATAGCAAAACCAAAACAAAATAACAACAAAAACAATATAAAAACCAAATTAGAAAATTAGATATAAAGAAATCAAACAAAAAATTTAAGAAATGAAAAACACAACTTAAGAATTAGGAAACTAATGCTTTAAATAGCAAATTATATGAATTTCTTGAGTTAGATTGTCCTAAATCTTAAAATCAAACTAAAAAAGAAGGATAATCATGCCCATTTTAGCAAAGAGGAAGAATAGAAACAATTAGTAAAAAAAGATCATATCATAAAGAATGTTAATCCTTTCATAAATGAGATTTGGTGTTATAAAAGTTGAATCAATCTTGATAAGTTTAAATTTCTTACTAGGTTAAATCAATCTTGATAAGTTTTAATTTCTTACTACAACCATTAGAAGGAAAACCTCTTAAAGACTTTTCATATTTATAAATGCTAAAATTTATAACAATGAGGAATAACTTTTCTTAAATAAGTTCCTAAAGTCAAAAGTTAATCAAACTAATTGGGTTCTAATTAAACTAATAAGGCCTAATTTAGAAGGCAAATAAAAATAATATTAATTATTCAAAATAAGTGTCAAATACTAGGCAAAACTAATATAAAGTCCAACTATATCGTAAATAACAAGAAACAAGGCAAATAAACACTTGGGCATGCATCAAACTTAAGTACTTGAGTACACTACTCAAGTACTGAGCAAAAATCTATAGGCACTCGAGTATTGTATTCAAATATTTGAATACAAAACTAAATACATAGCCTAGTACTTGAGTATTATACTCAAGTACTTACATAGAATCAACCAAAGTTGAAATACACATAACCAAAGTTCTTTCAACCTTGCTTTTTTATGCATTCAAACTCTCCTTTTAGGGCCTTGAAGTCCCTCTTTGATCTTCTTAGCCTTAACTCCAATAAATGTAGAAACTCTTCTTTACTCTTCCAACCTTACTCCTCAATCTTCTTAACTCTAATAAATGTAGAAAGTCTTCTTTACTGTTGGAATTTATATTATCTATAAAGGTTTAAAGAGCAATTCTAGAGCTTATAATTGACTACTAGCACCTGAAAAATCTCTAAAGGCTTATTATTAACTATATAGTCAACTATAGCTTGGTTTTCATTAGTTTTCTCATGATTTTTCTTTGTTCACCTTTCATTTTCATCAATATAATGCATTTACCATGCTACTAATCCATACCAAATCACCAATACTCATCAAGCAAGCAATATTATGCCTATTCTAACATTAAAACCAAATTAAACGTACAAAACATTAATTTTTTATCATTCAATCAAATAAAACCCCAAATTTGAACTCAACTCAAATAAAACCATTTTAATCTGCTAATTAAAGCTAGAATGCTCACTCACCTAGTATGGAGGAAGATTTCAGAGGTTAGGTTTGACATTCTTTGGCCTAATCATTAAAATTTTCAAAGATTTTGAGTTAGGGTTCAAATTTTCCCTTTTTGAGTTATTTGCTCACATCCCTTCAATTTAAAGAAAATAATTGAGATTTTTGTTTTACTGCAAACTTTACCCTATTTGTGTAAAAGATTTGATGAGATTTGCTCTTTAATTACTTGATTTTATGAGGGAATCGAAAAGGAAGTAAAAAGAGGAGGAGAAAAGTTGAGAGGTTAGGGTAGAGAAAAGAAAATTGAGAAATTGGCTAGAGTTTATGTTAAATAAAGGCAAAGGCATTTTGGGAAAAAGTTAAGTTATGTCCATTTTTCATCAACTATCCTTTTTTAAGCTATAGTCACTATGTAATCAATTATGCCAATCCAGAATATAGCTTGGATGGCTATAATCAACTATATAATTAACTACTACCTCACTTTTAACATCAATCTCTTTTATTAATTTATCACATTCTTTACAATTCTTATATTCTTATGTTTCATTAGATTTGTTGTTGTCCATATTTTCCCCCTACACTTATTATATTTAGTCTATTCATGGAATTCATATTATATTATCCAAGCAAAGCCAATCAATTTAATTTAATAAGCAATCAATACCTATGCAAGTAAAAATTTAAATTCTTAAAGGTATTATATTTATAAACTTATAATGATAAGATTTGATAATAATTATGGTTAATTCCCATGATTATGATTATTATTTTATATTTGCCAATATAGATTATTAGTTACGGAGGTATTTTTGAATTAGGGATGCATAAGTGTGACATTGCTTATAAATACGGCTATCTAACTATGCTTATGTTGGCTTAGCCATTGAAGGCTCAAGCATAAAGATTCCTTTGAAACATCACTTGTCAAGATACTTAATTAACCTAAGTGCTTTATGAATGATTACTATACAAATTTGACATAAGTAACTATTTGATTGTGAGATGAGAAATGAACTTAATAGCTTTTTGTACTTAGGTAATAAATGAGATAAGATAGGATAATAGTGAGCTAAGGAAGGTTGAATAAACCTTTATACAAATTATTGGCATTTTCAATAGAATAGTCGACCATTAGGGCTAGAACAATTGACCATTAACTACTAGACTTAAGGAATTTGCTAATCCAGGCAAATTTTGTGTCTATATGCACATATTTTACCATAATGCTACCTTTTTATGCATTAAAAAATATTATGATGCAGAAGAAAATGTTAATAAGGTAAAACAAAAGGAATACCTTTTTTTGTATAATAGTAGTAAATTATGGAAGTAAGTATTTACAATTTGCATGATTTATATGAAATTATGTACCATGGTCACAATATCCTCGAAATAGTTAGGCAAAGGCTGTAAAATTAATAACACCAAGTCGACCTAGCTAGCAAAGCATGTTTGCTTAGTAATAAATTGTAAAGACTTGGATAAAGATGAGATTAAGATAGAAAAAGAAAAGTTTAATTGAAAGTGACTATATTATTTATAAAAATAACTTCTACAATATCTACAATTAACAAAGTCCTTAGAATTCAAGGATAAATTCTTTTAAAAGATGGAAGTATTATTAGGCCATTATGAAAAATATCTAGAAATAAAAGAATTTAAGCAAAGTAAGTGAAGCAACGTGTAATTATAATTAATTTAAATTAAACCTTAAATTATAGGATGAACATAGAAAAGGGAAGGAAAATACAAATGCAAAGAAATTAGAAGTTGAACGTAGGTTAGGAATAAATAAGTGAGTGTAAAGAAAATTTTGACAAAGGATCAAACTACCCTTAAGCCTTATAAGATTTATGTTCAACCTTCCTCTTCATTTTTCCTCATTTCTTAACCACAGCCTCTTTATTCTTTAGTAAACCTTTAACAAATCAAAAAGGAAAAAGCTAAGAGTAGGCTAAATTTCTCTCATATCTAAGGTAAAAACTCTCAAACCATTGTTAATCTAAAGTTATTTTCCTCCATTTTTGTAGGGGTGAAACTTATTTTTAGCTTAAAAGAGGAAATGAAACCTTAACCAATAACTCTTGAATTTTTCAATGATTAGGGTAGAAAAGCAAATGATTTAACCTTTTAAATCTTTCCTTAAGCAAGGTGAGTGAATATTCTAGCTTAATCTTTGATTATTAAAGAGTTTAGGATTTTTTAGAAAATTTGATAAATTCTTGCATCTTAATGAATCTTGAGTGAATAAAGTAAAATTTAATGACATGAATGGCTTAAACTATGTTCTTTTAGGAAGTACTAATGATTTGGTAAATGTAGAATAAGGAATAGTTGAATCACAAAAGGTAGAAACACCCTTGGAACATTAGTTTTACAATAGGAGATCTATAGAAATCCAGCAAAATGACTAACCATTAGGCATGAAAAAGTCAACCATTGGGAATGAAATAGTTAGCCATTGCACTAGGCCTTCATTAGAACACTTCTGATAGCAAATGATCAACTGTTAAGGTCTAAATGATTAACTATAGCTCTTTTGTTTCCCAAAGCAATTGAATGTAATTGCTCAAATTAGATGAGATCAAGATGAGGTTAAACCTAATATGTTAAGGTGTAATGTTAACCACATAAACTATCAAGGAATGAATTGAACAATCATCATGAACCATAATGCAAACCTTTAATGAGGGAGAAAGGAATTATCTCACATAATGTTTCTTAATTACTTAATATTATTACATAAAATGGTAGGATGATAAATTATTTAAATAATGTGGTTATGATTCATATCGTCATGCATTAAAGACATAGAAGTGTTGCTATATGCAAGGGTAAAAGTAAAATCATTATAATAAATTATCACTTGTGTCATAATTAAAATCATAGTACAAGATTAAAATTTTTATGATTGTATTGCTTAGCCATAAGAATATTTGTTAAATAGATTTATCACACTAGTATTGTAAGAAAATTGCCATGGAAAAAAGGGTTTTATGGTATAAATAATTTTTCTTTTGCCATGAGTATACTTATAGCTAATGGATCCTTCTAATCACAAGTACAAACATGGTAAGAATGATACATCTCTGACTTGTAATTTATACTACCATGAATAAAATCTTAGCAAAATATAAAATAAAATTCCTATAAAAATTAATATTACTAGTTAAAATAATTTTTATATATCCATGTTGAATGGATTGTCCAACCAATTCAATTGGATGCTAGCCTATCATTTGATCTACATATTTGTAAAAACCTATTAATGCTCTTGGCTCATATCAAACTAGTGTAAACCATTAAAATTCTATCTATCAACAAATTGCAAATTGCATTTATAAGGAATTGATCTTAAATCTCCAAGTCAAGAAATACCAAGCTTTATCATTATGCCTATTTGCTTTTTAAGAATTATAATATAATAATACAATATATTTTATACAAAATTTTAGTTAAATGGTTGACTTCACAAATAAAAATACACTCATATGGAACTAATTATATAATAATAAATATTACATAAATACACATAATCTTTATAACTTTATTTTAAAAATTATTTTTATAAACTAAATTCTACTTGTAATTTACTAATTATGCTTGCATAAAATTTATCCCTCACAAATATTTAGTATTAATTTTATCTCTTACAAATAATAAATTAGTTAACTTTGTTCCTCTATTAATATTATCATTAATGGGTTAACAACTATAAAAACATAATAACTAAAATAATAGCAAAATAATATGTAATGAATGAAATTGATATTGAAATTGTGTGAGGTACCAAATTGATATACCTTATATTTGTGAAGAACCTAATACAAAAAGAAAAATTAAAATAATCAATTGATAATAATTTATATTAATTTTCAATAAACTGTAAATATACATTTTGAAGTATATATTAGTCTACTAGTAAAATGTCTAAATTTATAATTTGTTGACACATACATAAAAACTTGTAAATCATAATTGTATGTGATATTTTTTAAATATTTATGATTACAATACACATAATTAAATTATTATAAAATAAAATAAATTCTAAAGTAATATGTTTTTTTATTAATTATTGTTAATTAAGTTGTTACAATATAAAACTAAATTTTTTACATTATTCAAATAATTTTTATTATTTTCTTTTAGTAAAGGTTGAATCGTATGGAACAAATTACAATATAAATAATAAATTCAAACTATCATGGATATCTAAATTTTATTTATAAATTAATATTTAAATTATTATAAATTTATTTAGTTTTAATTTTTTATTTATAAGACATATTTTTCTTCATAAATATAAGTTAAATTATTTAATCTTTCACAAATTTTTAGTATCATTTTCATCTCTTATATATTATTTATATTTTATTTTTATTCTTCTATTTATCAAGTCTTTAACCCATTAATAGAAATGCTAATTGATAGACTAAATTAATCAAATTATTATTTATAAGGGATGAAATTGATATAAAATATATATGAAGTATAAAATTGATACAAGTGAAATTAATAAAGAATTAAAATGGGGATTTAGACTATTTTATATATACCATGCCTTTGAGTATAATTTACTTAAATATTGTTTAATATAATGGTTTAATTATTATGAAATTATATATAATTTTGTATAATTTTTACTTTCAATTTTTTTAATAAAGGTTTCCTACTTGTTATTAAATAATAATTTAAAATTATTACTATTATTATAATACATATTATTATATAAATTTATAATAATATCATTGATATGTTTAGTTTAGCCAATTTGACTATAGTACATTAACTTCACTGGGTTCACCGAATGGGCCTTTTGTAGGTGGCACAAGTGGTATTTTACCGTGAGTATAGTTTTTACATAACACAAGTGCTAATTTACTATAGAGAATGTGTTTTCGTAACTTAATTTGTAATATAAGTCATATTTTGCCATGAGTAAAATTTTTTGGTGGTATAATTTTTTTAATTTTTATACATTTATTTAAAATTTTTAATCTTATGGCAAGAGATAAAATTTTCATGACTTTTGAATTTTTATGTCATAATTTATGGTATAATTGTTAATTTATTATAGTAAATAAAAGTTTTATAAGGGTTGAAATATAACTTAAAGACTTTAATGAAAATGTTTAAAATTTTGAGGGGATTATATATAAATTTTCCTTTATAAAATTCAAAACCGTAAGGATATTCATATAAATTTTCCTTAACTTTAGGGTGGCTGAGCTTAGTTATGCCTTATCATTAGCTATATGCTTTGAATACATTTATGATTGATTGAATTATAATTATGCCAAAAACTGAAATGTGACCATGTAATGAGGCATGTGGATAATTGTAATTGAGATTAGTGTACTTGTGGAAACATGTGATCGATTATGTTGATTATTTGAAATTCGAATCTAGTAATAGCTTGTGAAATGTATTAGGTTGATCTAAAAGAAATAAAAATGATCTTATGGAGGGTGCAAAACTAATTAAAAGTCATAAAGAGGTTCATTGCTTTCTTATAATAAAGTTAATTGTGATATTGATAGCTTGTTATGTTGAATATTTTGTTAATGAACATTTATAATGGGACATGAATGTATAAGGCGTTTGATGTGATCCTAAAAGGAGCAACCATAAAAAGCTAACTAAAAGAATTAATAAAAAGCTTCAAGAGTCAATTTAAAGAGCTTAAGCTTGAAAAGAGAGCATGGAACTTGAAAAAGACCCTATAATTAGCCCATGGCCCAATAATTTAACATCGTTTCTTATTTTAACATTTTATAATATGTTAGACCTTAGTTTATGTTATTTTATGCATTGGATCATTTTAAAACATTTTAGATTTTAATTTATAATGAATATGTTTAGGCCCATTTTATTTTAAAACATTTACTATGTTACCTTAAGTCATTTACCATGTTACTTTAAGTCATTTAGAAACCCTTTTATTGGGTGAATTAGATTATGACATTTTATGAGTGAAATAGATAATGCCATGTTAAAAGCATGTTCTCTCTTTGCATTTTTGACAAAACTTTTAGGTTCACCAAAAGATTCATCCTTTATAATGTTACCATCACTTACCAAAGGATTTTATCCTTTGTGGCATGGTTTTTTTTCATTTAACACTCCACTTTTACCTTTTTTGGAGTGTGGTGTAAACATTCTCATCATTTTTTATTTAATATTCTAAATTTTAGGATAATTTAAGATAGATTTTCATCATTTGGTATTAGAGCTTTAGGTTCCTAAATATGAGGTTAATATTCACGATTTATTTTAGTTCTACCTAAACTAAGTTAGTTCATTAATTATTGTTTTTGCACAATTAATTTACATTATTGTTTGTTCGTACAATTATTTTGGGTCAAAATTTTACAATTGATGTTCACTTAAGGTTGTTTGCTATTTTTTCCAATTCAATTTTGTTTCCTATGTCCATCCATTTAGTTTTTATATTAGTGGTAATTTCCTATTTTAAGTCAATGTTGTCTTCAATTTAGCTTGTCTAATTAAGTGTTATTTCGTATGCATTGAAGCTGTTTAAGCTGAAGTCCAAGTCAATCATGTGTCCACTTTAATTTTCATCTTAATTATCAAGTTAACTTGTCTCATCATGTCATTTGTGTCTTGTCATATTAAATTATATGTTGTGTCTTACTTTAAGTCCAAATTGCATCTCATCTTTTATGTCATTTAAATTGTTTAATTCTATTTAGTTATTGTCCATTTGGTTTTGTTTTGTGTCCAATATATTGTTGAATTTGTCTTTAGGTCTTGTCTAATTTTTTTTATCCATTTTCAAGTAGTGTCTAATAAGTCAATGCTTTAAAATTTATGTCACTCTAAATCATCTTGTTTTGCATAGCAATTGTATTAGTTCATTTATATTTATGTCTTTTCCAAATTAATCTCATTTTTGTGTCTTGTCTTGTCCAAGTTGCTTTTATCTTGTATCTCTTATAAAAATTCAATACTCTTGTTCCCTTAATATTAAAATAAACTTAGTCTTTTTATTTGAGTATATTTTATTCTAATCTTTGAGTTTTAAGTCCATTTTAGTCACAGAGTCCTTGAGTCCATTTTGGTTAAAATTCTTGAATCTTGTTTATCTTTTTTCTTTTATTGTTTATTTTTAATCTTTAAGTCCTAATTAATTCCCTTTCCTAGACATTTCTATTACAAAGTCTTAATTAGTTTTCTTTTTGAATTTCCATTTATTTTTTTAATTATCTTGTTTGATTTTTCAAATTATGTGATCCTTAATTAGTGATATTGATTATCACAATTGTTAAATCTTATTGATTAAGACTTTATAATTCTAAAAGAACTATAAGAAGGAAAATTAAGACTAGAAAATGGGAAGAGTGTGTAAAATCATTTAAGGGTAAAAGTCTTAATTAGAGTGCAAAGTAAGTGCCTTTAAATTAAATGAGAAGAGTGCTCTTGTATGATCCTTTCTATTATCTAACCCTTTCTTGTAGGTATTTCTTTAAAAATGTTAGGAGATAGTGTGAATAATGATATTAGGTCCATATTGAAGGCTATATAATAACAACTTGAGAAGTTAGATGGGAAACTTAGGAAGATAAAAGATGGGCAACCTCAAAAGAATCAATATGGAAAGAAAAGTAGAAGGGAAAAAAGTAAAAAATAAAATGAGAAATATTTTGTTAATAAAAAAAGTAAAAGAGAAAAGATGCATTATAGTAAGTCTAAAAAAATGATAAAAAAGATGATAAGATGAGTGAAAGAAATGGTGGAGTGGCTTCCAATCTTGATGATAATAAAAAGAAGTTTTCTTTATTTTAAAGAAAGAATGATTTGGAAGTTTACTTAGAGTAAGAAAAGAAGATGGAATCAATCTATGTTTATCACCTTTATTTCAAAGAGAGAAAAGTGAGATTTACTACTTATTAATTTAATGATTATGCTAACATTCGATGGGATCAACTTAACTTGGCTAGAGAAAGAAATGGTGCAAGGCTTATTAGTACTTGAGAAGAAATTAAGGCCATTATAAGGAAAAAATTCATTTATGACTACCATTATAGTTCTTTATAGAAACTTTAGGAAGGAAATGTTAGGAAGAAAGAAGATAACATATTTCAACACAAATTTGAATCCTCTTCAAGAAGTAAAAGAAAAGTTAAATCTATAAATGATTTCAATAGCCAATAATCAATGCCTTGCATAAAATAAGAAAAGAAATAGAAAAATAAAATGCAAAAAAGAGAGAAAAAGAGAATGAAAAAAAGAGAGAGCAAGAGAAGAAAAAAAAGAAAAGAGAGAAAAAGTGAATAAGAAAAAAATAGAGAAGGAAAGAAAAATAAAGTTAAGAGAAGAGCAAAAATGAGAAAATGAAAAATTAAGAGTGCTTGAAAAAATAAATAAGATAAAAAGTACTTTTTATGTTCTTTATACCTTTATGCTAATTTATGTACTCTTGTGGAAAAAATTCTATGAGAATACTAACAACTTTAAATTTATTTTACTAAATTCTTTTAAATCTTTAAAATTATTGAAATATCAAAGAAAGTTAAGTAGAAAGCATGTTAAGTTAATGGAACTCCTTAACTTTTATCCATATGTCATCCAATGCAAGAAAGGTAAAGAAAATGTGATGAATGAAACTTTATCTTGGAGGCATACTCTTACCTCTACTTTACATAACAAATTATTAAATTTTAAGCATAGAAAGAATTCTTTGCATACAGAATTATTGGGTTTTGAATGCATTAACAATTTACATGTAAATTATTATGGTTGTGCAACCTCTTCACATGATTTGATTCCTCTAATACATGATGATGCTAATTTAAATGTTGATGTTTATGAAAAAAATGATCTTTGGAGACCTTTTTAGACATGATAAACTTTTATTAGATGAAATGAATTGTTTATGTCTAAAAGTTCTCCAAGTAACTAGTTTGTAGGAAAAACCCATAAATATAATTTGATAAAATATTTTAGGAATAAGAAAACTCTAATGGATTAGTATGATAGGTTGCATGGTTTATGTGTATTTCCTAAAGGTTCTCTAGAGGATTTGATGGAAAAAGGTGAATTTATAAAATATTTTAATATTAAGGATGCTTTAGAAGATATGCTAGGTGAATTGCATAATTCTTGTGTGTTTTTCAAAATTGGTTTGAAAACAAGTGTTGCATGGAAAAACATTTTTAAGATAAGGCATGGTCTATATAAGTGATTGGCTTTGATACTTGGTTTGTCTAGTTCATCAAATGCTTCTATAAATTTAATAAATCATATTTTCAATGTTTTCTTCAATAAATTTGTTTTTGTTTACTTCCATTGTTTTTATGAGATTAAATGATGGATTTTGTTATTGCTTGGGCTTTTAAAGCATTGGAAGGAATGCTTTCCATATCTTGATATTGACCTTGTGTTTGGAAAAAGCAAGATAAGCATGTGAAGTAATTGACATGTATGTTGCAAGCTTTTAAAAATGAAAAATTATATGATAATTTTGAAGAATGCTTATTTTACTTGAAGAATGTTATAATTTTAAGATATGTTGTATATGGAAAAACAACAAAGTTGGACAAAGGAAAGGCATTTAAAGAATAGTTTCCAACTATTTCTTTGTAACACCAAGCGTTTACAAGATTTTATTAGCTTTTGTAAGAATTTTTTAAGAAATTATGTTTTAGATGCTTTTATTTACAAACTTGTTACTGATGACAAGTTTGAACACTTGAATGAAATTATTAGTTCTTATTTTATATTTGATCTAGATGGTTGTTTGTTGATAATATGAGTGCAAAAGGAAGCTTCCTAGATCCAAAGAAATCTAAGCTACATCCAAGTAAAAAATAGTTCATTCCAAGTTCCTAAAAAAACAATGGCTATTATTTTAAATTGAATTCTAAGTGTTTTTTTTAATGTTTCTAATTTTATTTTTCTTCATTTAGGTTTTAAAGATTTAAGAAAATCAAGAAAGAGCTTCAAAAGTCCATTTAAAGAGTTTGGATGCTTGAAAAAAGAGCTTGAAACTTGAAAAAGACCCTACAATTAGTCTATGGCCAATAATTTGATATCATTTCATATTTTAACATTTTATGAAGTTTTTGACCTTAATATATGTTTTTTTTATGCATTAGGTTATTTTAAAGCATTTTGAGCTTTAGTTTAGAATGAATGTCTTTAGGTTCATTTTACTTTAAAACATTTACTATTTTACCTTGAATCATGTATCATATTACTTAGAGTCATTTAAAGGCCCTTTTATTAAGTTTAAGCTAGTGTGTTAGTTTTGAGCCTACGTGCATCGTTTGAATTCATTATCAATTAAGGTTTTAGTATGCTATATAAAGAAGCTTGTTTCTTATAAGACAAATTAGATTATGACATTTTATAAGTGAAATGGCTAACACCACGTTGAAAGCATTTTTCTCTTTTTAGTTCTTGAAAGAATTTTTAGGCTTATCAATGGATTTATCCTTTGTGGTATCTACCATCATTTATCAAGGAATTTCATCCTTTGTGGCGTGACTTATTATTACTTATCACTTCCTTTCTATCTTTTTTGGAGTCTGGCATGAATATCTTTCTTTTATCAATTTGATCTATTGAATTTTAGGATGATCCAACATAAATTCTTATTAGCTTTGGTATATATATGCTAAAAACTCTTGAAGGACATGGTAGTCTCAATATTTTTGAACACCAAGGATAGTTGTGCTAGTGATCCATGATGTGATAACTTAATCCTTAGTCTGGTAAAAAGGTGAGAGTATAACTCCAGTTAGTAAAATGTATGTTAAATGTCATGTTTCAATTGTACCAGCATATTCATTCACTAAGTCTTAAACTTATTCTTTTATGTATTGTGCTTTATAGGTTTTTCCCTAAACAAATAAACTACCACCTTTTAACATCTCATTTTTTTCAAATTCAAATGGTATGGCTAAGGTGGTAATAATTAGTGTCAAGTAGTGATGCAAGGGCCACGTCTCCATACTAAAGGATAAGACCCAATAAGGATAAATCAAATGTAATAAAAAGCAATTACCTCCTTTAAACTATAATAATAACCTTCTTTTCTTTACTATGTCAGAGGTAACTTTATTGATTAAATGACTAATTATGTGAATTAGCGAATTTATGAATTAAGCTAGTGAAAATTAGGTATTAGAATCCTCACCAGTTATGATTATAAGTAGGTTGTGACAATTAAAGCTCTATTAACCTATCACTAAAAATGTGAGGTTTAGCATTCCCTATAAAAACATAAAATATAAATATAAGGATTTGCTTTAATTTTTGTATTTATTCTTGTAATTTAATTTCTAGTTTTATAATCGATTATGTTTTGTTGCATATCTTTTGATGTAGTTTTTACAAGTTTGTACATATAAAAAAAATAATTTCATTCATCTTCTTTACTAGTTATTAGTATTATTTATTATTTATTTATATAAAATTTATAATATCACACATCAAACTTATTGTATTTACAAGTATTGGATTCAAGAATTTTTTTCTTAAAAATATAAATCTCACATATTAAGTAATAGGTATTAAAATAGATTTATTGATACACTTATCTTTGATAGGAGTATTATATATAACCTTTGATCATTTTCAACATTTTATAATTCAATATATTCTTTAAAATTTTTGAAATTGGGATTCTGTAGCTTCATAAGGGATATTAATTTATATTTCTGATTAACATATTTTGTAGGAAGGCATACATGAGAAATAAAAAGGACGAGTGTGGAGTTAGGGTTGGTAGGAAGGATGAGTGAATGGGGAATAGGAGAATGGAGTTAAGACCAAGAAAAGGTAGGATATATCATATCAATTATTTAAAAAAAATTGAAATGGTATTGTGAAAATTATATATAATTTTAAAAAATGATGTATAATATTAGGAAAAAAAATTAGGCCGATACCATTTGTTGCAATTTATTGCAGTAAGGTACCACAAGCACACTTTCTATCATTTAAGTGCATTCGCAAATAGCAATTTATCACAATATCCATAAGAAAAAATGACATACTTAAAGAGCGTTTTGGGAAAAGAAAAGGTACTAAAATAGAAACATTTCTTGTCATAAATTGAAATTGGAGAATTTTTAATTTTATAAAAATAAAAAATAAAAGACTAAAAATTTATAAAAATTAAAATTAAAGAATTCTTAACTTATAGAAATTAAATTAATATAAATTTTAATTATAAATAAAATTAATAAAAAATTAATTTTATAGATTAAAATAAATTTTTAGTTAAGATAAAAATAAAACTAGATAAGAATTTATAGGAACAGAACCTTTCATAAAATCATTAAATAATCTCTTTCTTTTATTTCTTTTTTTTTGAAAAATAATTATCCTGGATGAATTATTGTATTAAAAATTCAAATAATAACAAAGTTATCTTTTTAGGAAAAAAGAAAATGCAAATAGATACAAAAAATATTAATTGAAAAAATTTTATTTATCTATTTATTTTGAATTTTTCACTAATGTCACTATTTGAAGACTAAACAATAACATGCTCTTCTTTGGTAATTTATATATTTATAATACTTAATATTTTATATTATTTAAAAATTTTAGTCGATGTTACTATCTCGAGATAGAATAATAATATATTACTGTTTGGAGATGAAATAGTAACATGCTCTTTTTTAAAACTTTAGTTATTAATGAAACCTGATATTTTCTATTATTTAAAATTTTTAGTTGATGTTACTGTTTGAAGACTAAATAGTAACATCTAGATAATAAAATACATTTCTTACATAGTTTGATCATTAATGAGACTTAATTTATCCTTTTATTTTAGATTTTTTTATCAATATTACTATCTGAAGATAAAATAGTAATATATTACTATTTAAAGACCAAACAGTAACGTGCTTTTTTTTAGTAATTTGATTATTCATTAGATTTGACATTTCACATTATTTAGGATTTTTGGTCCATGTATCTGTTTAGAGGTCAAATAGTAACATGTTACTATTTGAAAATAAAACAATAATATGCTTTTTTTGGAAGTTTGGTTGTTAATAAGACTTGATCTTTTTTATATTTAGAATTTTTTATCAATGTTATTGTTTAGAAACCAAACAATAACACCTAAACAGTAATATACACTTCTTAGGCTGTTTAAAGACTAAATAGTAACATCCATATAATAACATACACTTTTTAAGTAGTTTGGTTATTAACAAGACATAATTTATATATTTATTTGAGATTTTTAATCGATATTACTATTTTGAGACTAAATAATAACACATTACTATCGGAAGATGAAATAGTAACATGCTCTTCTTTGATATTTTGGTTTGTTAATGAGACTTGATTTATCCTTTTATTTTAAATTTTTAGTCGATGTTATTGTTTAGAGACAAAATAGTAACATGTTACTAGCTAGAGATTAAATAGTAACATGCTCTTCTTTAATAATTTGGTTGTTAATAAAACTTAATATTTCTTATTATTTAAGATTTTTTAACAATGTTATTATTTAAAGATAAAATAGTAACATGTTATTTTTTGCATATAATTTAAAACTCTTAAAAATTATTTAATGCAACTTTTTATTTTTATTTATTAATTTGATACAATTTTGAAAAATTTAAATGTAATTTTTTATACTTATTTCACAAAAATCAATATGCACTTTCTCATAAAAATTATAAAATTTTATATAAAATTTTCAATTTTATAACTTGCATGTTAGATTTTCATAAAAATATACAAAATTTTCAAACACATAGTGTAGGAAAACTCTTTTTGCGATTAAATTTATTTATATTTTATATTTATATATACGTTGCAAACATCTATTGTTTAGTATTTTACTAAGTATCCATTTTTTATAATAATTGTATTTTTAGAGGAATTAAAAGAAGTTATAATTATTATCATTATTAATTATTTATAGTATGATATATAAATAAGAAATAATTAGTCTGACAAAAAAATATAAATTTAAAGTTTATCAAGTTGAAGGCTAATTTTGTAATGTAACATATATAATAAGTTTGTTTAAAAATATTTTAATAAAGTTCAATGTTTTATATAGAAAATATTCAAATATATTAAATTGTTTGATGTTTAGTTACTTAATTTATTTAATATTTAAAATTTAAAGTTAAATTTTAATGTTATCTACCCAGATAGTTAGAAGTTGTTTAATAGAAAGTAAATTTTTATAGGAAGTTAAATTTTTTAGAAAATATATTTTTTTACAAACTTTTTGAGAAATACTTAAAATTATTTAGTTAATACTTTCTTGAAACTAATTTTGTGTGTTATATTTGGTTCAACTCCAAAATCCCTAAAAAATATCATCAAACTAACTAATATACCCTTTAAAATTGTAATATTAAAACTAAAAATAAAAAACATATATTTCAATATTCTCTAATTTTTTTAAATTATATATATTGATAATTTCTTATTTTTATCCAATATTAAAAAGTAAAATAGATTTATATGAAAAAATTAAGATGTTATATATATATGTGTGTGTGTGTGTGTGTGTGTGTGTGTGTGTGTGTGTGTGTGTAATGATTAGAGATTAAATTCTAAACACAACCAAAGGTACAAAACTTTTAAATTAAAGGAGTTTACCAAAATGAAGAAAAATATTTGTTAAATAACTAATTCTACCAAATTTATATAAACTAAATAAGAAACACATAATTTTTTATTTTTAAAATTGAATACTAAATTAATAATAATAAAGATAGTAAACATAAAATGAAATAATAGATATATACAATAAATATAATTATATTAAGACTTAATATCTATTATTATAATAATATTTATGATTATTTTAACAAATTATATTTATCATATGATATTTAATTTTTTATTTTATATAATTTTATATATTACTCATTCATTTATTAGATAATTAATAATAACATAATTATATTTAAATAAATATATTTATATTTTATGATTATTAAATTGTATTTGTTAGTAATAAATTTTTATTATAATTTTTTAAATGATGAGAATAAAATATTTAGATAGTTCTTATACAAATTAATTAGGGTTAGTTTTGTAAGTTTATTTATAGAATACATGAAAAATTGTTCTTATCAAGGGGATAAGAAAATTTTTATAATTTATGGGAAGTAAAATTTTCAAGAAAGTTCTACTTTATCCATTTTGAAAATTACTAGGCAAGCAAACTCAATGATTTTTTATTTTCCTAAAAGTTGTACTTTTATTTAAAATATCAATAAAAAAACCCAATTTAAACTTAAATAAATATAAATTAATTTATTTCGTATATTTATTTATATTAAATTATCTTTTATATATTTAAGTAATTTAATAACTAATTTTATAAAATACTTTTTATATTATTAGTTAACTTATCAACTAGGTAAAAGAATAATTTAACAAATTTCAAGTTATTAATTTACTTATGATTTAAAAAATTATGTCATTTTATAGTCAAACACAAAGTCATACATGATTATTTTGGGCTTGTTGATTTTTTTTTATTTATTTATTGTATTGTGAATAGTAGTTTTATCTATTTTAATTTGTATTTTCACAAATTAAGAAAATGTTTTATTAATTTATTTTTTTTATAAGAATCACTCTAATATCAAAGTAAATTTGTAATTTCACAACATCAACAACAATAATTTAAAAACTAAATATAATTACATTCATTTGTATAAAAAATGATAAAACTTCAAAAAAAAATTACTTTACATAGACAAAATTTTGGTAATAATATAATTTTTAACACCTTTTAGAAATTTATTATAATAATTCTCTAAATCATTTATATTTTAAACTTTACAAATAATCTTTTTGTACAATTTTTCATATAAAAAATTTTTTTAGTCAGATTTTTACAAAATTAGGCAGATTAACACGTTAAAAAACAGTATGTTGCTCCATTCAAATTTAATATATATATCATTTTATTTAAAGAAAATAATTAAAATACTGATGACTATTATAATTATTAAATTATAGTTGTTAATAATAATTAATAGAAAAATTAATATATATGCTATAAAAGAATTTTACCACAAACATTTAAGGAATTTATCTAAATTTTATTTTTAATATAACTGACCAATTGATATTAAATACTCTAATAATAATTTATTAATTTTTCAACCAAATATAAAAAATAAAAGAAATAGTAAAAGCTTGTATTAAATAGCACTTAACAAAATTTAGAGTATAACCATAATTTGGAATGGGCTCATAAAGAAAGGGCCCATAACTTTTCACACAAAAATCGGAATAAAAAATAAAAATAAAATAAATGATAAAATAATGAATGTAAGGGCGCAAGATATTGGACACGCAAGGTTGCAAGGACATACTGAGGATTGCTATATAGATAGATTTTCCATTACATTGAACAGGCAATTTCTGTCATGCACACAATTTCCTTAGAAGTGGTCAAATGACATGTCCGACATTGGGATGCAACTATTACAGCTAATGGTCCTATGATTCCCATCTGCCTGTCAACGATGTTGACATGTAACAAACTGGATTTTGTTCGATGCTTAGTCAAGAGATTAGCGTTTGTGAAGTTAATAAGATAATTAGAATTTAATTTATAATCACATTTTATGTCAACTACAAAATAGATTATTAGGGGACATTCTGTTCAATAAAAAAATATATCAAAAATCACAATAAGTAGAATCTGATTTTAAATCACTATTTATTATTTTTAATAATGTATCATTTTCTCTTTTTATGATAGTTTGTAAGATCTTTCATTGTTTAAATATAAATTTTATTAAAATTAATTAACTATTCAAAAAAAAAAATATGAACCCAATTTGAAAAAGTTTAAATTGATTTTTTGGTAGTGTAATTTTTTTTTTTTACTGTCATTAAATATGTATATGCCTTGTCGTTAAAAAGTAAGAATTTTAGTAACAATGAAATGATTTAAACAATTTTTTATAATACGAAAATATAGGTATAACTAAAATTGATCTACCACAAAATTAAATTTAAATCCATATATGAAAGGACATCGATAACTTGAGGAACTCAACCACTGCCATGCACTTCCTCAAGCAGTCGCTTTCCCCCGTCTCCTACGCTATAGTTGGCGAAAGACATCTACGCATCAGGACACCGCCCACCCCGAGACTCATGCCCCACCAGGGATCACCTCCCCACGCGTTGAATTCATGCGAGAACTCCCATCGTCAACACGGCACTAAAACAGTACTATTCATTTGCAGGAACAAAATCAGAGAAGAAATATTAGGGGCTGCATGCGTAAATAAAATATTATATTTTTAACATCGTATTTAAATATAAATTTTAAAAAATAGATATAAGTATTTTCTAAAAATTTTAATTTGACAAAAAATTAAAATAATTTATGAATTTTTAAAATTTTTATAACAATATTTTATCAATAGAATTATAACTTTTTGTTGTTATGAATAATTAATAAATGTGGATGTCCACAGGTCAAATATTATATCCCCAATTATGATAAATTCTTTAGATTTAGTTATGATTAATTATATCTCTAATTATGATTATATTATTAGATTCCAATTATTATCAATTATACTTTCGATTGTGATCAATTCTATTTATAAATTATCATTATAAGATTGCAATGCTTGTCCTATAAATATGAGTTGTATAAATTATTTTGCATATAGTTGAATGAAATATTCCCCTTCCCCTTGTATTTCTTTCTCTTCCTTATATTTCTCTTTCATCTTTTTTATCTCTTTCTTTTATCATTCTCTAAGTATTTAATATTTTCATAACAAGTTATTAGCACGAGGCTCTGATCCACTGAGATAATTTCTTCCAAGCATAAATTATTTTACTTAATCTTATTACTTTATGCTAATATAGTAATCCTTCCATCTCATCACATTCTTCTTCCTTATTTCCTTCATATTTTGATTTTAATTTCTATAATGATTTTAACCTTTTTCTAGAAGAAATAATAGTCGCAAAATATTGAATATGATATGTAGAAATACAAATAATTAATAAATTAAATTGAGAAAAAGAAAATAATTCTTATGTCATATTATACATTTGAGAATTTATTCCTGAATGCTAAATGAATTGATTTTTTGAAATGCATGTTAGTTTTTAGAAAATGTGTGAGTGTTATATATATATGGTATGTAATTATGGATATGTGGTAAATCCTTAATTATATTATTATCTCGTGATTGAAAATTTGCTATATAAAAAAATATATTATGTTGATATAGAAAGAAAAATTACTTGCATCATAAGGTTTGACTTTACGCAAAGATGAATACAAATATTCAAGAAACTAAGTTTGAAAAAAGAAAAAGAATTATCTAGAAGCAATCGGTGTATAAATATATATGTAACATGAAGCATACTTTTCATAAAATTGATAATTTTTGTAATGTTTAATCACCATATAGATTAGCAATGAAATAAAAAATTGGATTAATAATTATATGATTAATATGTTGATTAATAATTTCTTCAATATTCAATCTCTATTATATTAAAAATTTTCT
Source organism: Sindora glabra (assembly GCA_020226215.1). NCBI lineage: Eukaryota > Viridiplantae > Streptophyta > Magnoliopsida > Fabales > Fabaceae > Sindora > Sindora glabra. The sequence goes on along the minus strand of CM035236.1, from coordinate 42,349,288 downwards.
CATTCATTTTTACATGTTTGTAATAGTATTATGGTAGATTTTGCATATCTTGATTTGTGACTCTTGATATTATGAAAAAAAATTTGCCTTACGATAAAAAATTCATTTATTCTTTGTAATAGTTTAAAAGAAATATATGATCCAAAAAAAAATTCTCCACTTTCATACATCAAATTTGCTCTTGTAGTAGCAATATTAAGAAAAAGAGTTTTAAGAAATATTTTAAGTTAATTTCTTATCTCCTTGTGACTAAACAAATTAATAAACTTTTGATAAGCCCCATCTGACTAACATTGCTCCATTTCCTGAAGCGAATGTAGCAACACATGACTATTTTACTTATTAACAAACTTATGGCCTTAGATATAGTTGTGATCATGTTTCTTATATCAAGAACTCAACTTTTCACCAAAAGTAGAAAAATGAAAAAAAGAATGATAAAGAAAAATAACAAGAATGTATGTGATGGTAAAGATCATTAGTCTTGTACCTGTCGTACGCCAAAGCATTTTGTTAAGCTTTACAAAGAATTTCTTGAAGAATATATATAAGAGATAAATTTTGCATGTAAAAGAGGATTTGAATTGATTTTCTTGAAGAATACTTGTAGTTGTCTATTGTCTACTTAATTCTCTATAAGTATACTTATCTCAAAGCTATTGAGAAGTTTTTATTAAATAAAAAAAAACTACTAAATACAAATATTTGGCCTTCACCCTATTTCTTTTAAAAATTTGATTGACAAAGCATCCTTATTACATCAAGACATTTAATTTATGCCCATTATTCATATATTCATAAATTAGTTTTATTTTAATGGTATTTTTCATTAGTCAATTTTAAAAGTATTTCCATAATATCTATCATTTTATTCTATATCAAGTTACTTGAAATTCATTTATATAAGTAATCATAATATCTGGATATGTAAATATACACCTTATTATAGTTTGTTCTTATATGGTTACCATGATATCACTCTAATGCTAGCCAATTTTACTTAAATGTGTCACAACCTCTTTCTTAGGAGATATTATATGGTTACTAAAATGTTTTAAATTATAGTATAGCATAAAATTGTGCATTGTTAAATCAAGCAGAATTATAAGGAGGGACATTAAAGGTAAGTCACAACATATGTGTACCCTAACTTTTTATGACTAATTAGGTTAAAGATATTTACTATCTATTGTATGTAAAATTTTACTTTTCTTATTTAGTAATGCAAAAGGCCGATGTTAATACTATATCTAATATGATAAATTTAATTGAAGGCTCTAGAAGAGCTAATATTTTGTTATCTAGAGAAACAAAATTACATATTGATAATGCATTATATTCTACTAAGTCTCATAGAAACTTATTGAGTTTTAAAGATATCCATCAAAACGATCGAGACAACAAATGAAGGAAATATTAAATATCTTTTTATCACTAGTATGATCTCATGTAACAAATGCATACTTGAAATTTTACCTATTATTTCATCTAGTTAGTACTACACATATATTAGTACAATTGAAGTACACACTATAATAAACTAGAAGCTTATTAATTCAAAAATATTTACTATTTAGCATGAATGATTGGGACATCCTAGATCACTAATGATGAAAAAAATTATTGAGAGTTCACCTGGACATCCATTGAAAAACTTGAAGATTTTTCAATGTAAAGAATTCCCATGCACTGCATGTTCTTTGGGTAAATTGATTATTAAGCTATCACCAACTAAAGTTGGAACTGAATCTTCAACATTTTTGGAATGTATACAAGGTGACATATGTGGGTCTATACACCTACCATGTGGGCCATTTAGATATTTTATGGTATTAATAGATGCATCCAGTAGATAGTCTCATGTACGTTTACTATCAACTTGTAATTTGACTTTTGCAAGATTGCTCGTTTAAATTATTCAATTAAGAGCAAAATTTTCAGATTACCTTATCAAGTCTATTCGTCTTGATAATGCTGGTGAATTCTCTTCTTAGACTTTTAATAACTATTACATGTCAATTGAAATAAACGTTGAATATCCTATAGCTCATGTTCATACATAAAATGGTAACTAAATCATTTATTAAATGACCTCAATTAATAGCAAGACTCATGCTTATAAGAACAAAAAACTCCTTATTTTTGCTTAAGGACATGAAATTCTACATGCAGTAGCACTTGTGCATATCAAACCAACTAGTTATCATAAATACTCCCCTTTACAATTAGCTTATGGTTAGGAGTCAAATATTTCCCATCTTAGAATTTTTGGATGTGCAGTATATGTTCCAATAGCTCCACCACAACATACTAAGATGAGACCTCAAAAGAGATTGGGAATATATGTTAGGTATAATTCCTCTTCTATTATAAAATATCTTGAGCTAATGATAGGGGATTTATTTACAACATGTTTTGCTGATTGTTATTTTAATGAATTAGTTTTCCTAACATTAGAGGGAGAAAAGGATAAGCAACTAGTTAAGAAAATTACGTAGAATACTTTGCACTAATCCTCACACAAAGCAATATGAACTTGAAGTTCAAAAAATAATCAACTGCCAGATGCATTCATTGACCTAAAGAGAGTGACTAAGTCACATATACCAGCTGCTAATGCTCCAATAAAGATTGATATCCCCGAAGGACAATCCATTAATAAGAAAGATAATGAGTCTAAGGCATGCCAGAAGTATGGTAGACCAATAGGTTTAAAAGATAAAAATTCCCATAAAAGAAAATGAACAATTATTGAAGATGAGCCTATTAAAGAAATAGATACTCCTGAAGAGTCTAAAGACATAAGAAATAATATAACTCTAGAAAAAGTTTAGGTACCTGAAAATAATGAAGAAGATGAAAATAAAGAGATCTCAATAAACTATGTCTCTATGGGGGAAAGATTGAACCGCAAAGAAATAGTTATTGATAACATTTTTGTATATAATATAGCGCTTAATATTATGAATGATAATAAGGATCATGAACCTAAATCTATCAATGAATATTGACGTAGATATGATTCGCCAAAATAGAAAGACGCAATTCAAGAAAAATTGAATTCACTTGAAAAACATAAAATTTTTAGACCTGTAGTCCAAACACCTGAAGGTGTAGTACTCATTGGGTATAAAAGGATATTTATGCATAAACAAAATGAGAAAAATAAAGTTGTAAAATATGGCTTGTTGCTTAAGGTTTTACACAAACACTTAGAATTGATTATGAGTTTATTTATTCTCTTGTGGTGGATGCAATCACATTTTATTATCTCATTAGTCTAGCAATACATGAAAAACATGATATGTGTCTTATGGATATTATTATAGGCTATTTATATGGCTCACTTGATTATGAAATCTATATGAAAATCCTATAAGGATTTAAAATGCCTGAAGCATATAATTTAAAGTCCCAAGAACTTTATTCAATTAAATTACAAAATCTTTATATGGATTAAAGCAGTCTAGATAAATGTGGTATAATCTTCTTAGTGAATACCTGTTAAAGGAAAGGTATAATAATGACTAAATATGTCCATATGTTTTCATAAAGCAAACAAAATTTGAATTTGCCATCATTATTGTATATGTTGATGATTAAATATTATTAAAACTCCTGAAGAGATTCAAAAGGTAATTGATTGTTTAAAGAAAGAATTTGAAATGAAAGATCTTGGAAAAATAATGTTATGCCTTGGCCTGCAGATCAAGCATTTTAAAAATGAATTTTTTATACATCAATCAACTTATACCCAAAATGTCCTTAAAAGATTTTACACAGATAAAACATATCCATTGGGTACCCCAATGGTTGTTCGGTCACTTGATGTGAAAAAAGATATTTTTTTACCTCAAAAGGATAATGAAAAGATTCCTGATCCTGAAGTACTACATCTTAGTGTTATTGGTGCATTGATGTATCTTGCTAACAATACAAGACCTAATATAGCTTTTGTTGTAAGCTTGTTAGCAAGATTTAGTTCCTATCCAACTTAAAGACATTATAATGGGATTAAACATATCTTTTGATACCTCCAAGGTATTATTGATATGAGCTTATTATGTGCAAATGGATCTAAATCACAGCTTATATGTTATGTAGATACTAGATATTTATCTGATCCACACAAAGCTCGATCTCAAATAGGTTATTTATTTACAAGTGATAATCTAGTGAATTTATTAACTGAGGCACATTCTACTATGGTATTTGAAAAGCTAGTTCATACTATTGGAGTTCTTTGACTGAAAGATCTTAATTGATATCATCATAACGGGGAGTTAATACGCACTGTATTCTTTTTTCCTTTGCTATAGTTTTTATCCCATTGGATTTTTCCTAGCAAGGTTTTTAATGAGACAGTATTCTATTGCATATTATATGGACATCCAAGGGGGAGTGTTATGAATAATTATTGAATATGGATGCCACAAGTCAAATATTATATCCCCAATTATGATCAATTCTTTGGATTCAGTTATGATCAATTATATCCCTAACTATGATCATATTATTAGGTTCCAATTATAATCAATTATACCCTCGATTGTGATCAATTTTATTGATGAATTATCATTATAAGATTGCAATGTTTACCCTATAAATATAGATTGTACAAATTATTTTGCATACAATTGAATAAAATATTTTCCTCCCCCTTATATTTCTTTCTCTGCCTTATATTTCTCTTTCATCTTTTTCATCTCTTTCTTTTATCATTCTCTAAGTGTTTAATATTTTCATAACATATGTATATTTATTATATGTAAAAATTGTGCAGGATTGCAAATTTTATTAAAAAATTATAAGATTTTCATACATGATTCATAAAAATTAAAATTGAAAAATATAAATATATATAATTCATAATTAAAAAATTTGATAAAAACTTACAAATTTTATATTCGAATTATAAATTTTCAAGTATTATAAATTATTGATGATAATCATAAAAAGATTCTTAAATCATGTTACATGATGCTCCTTTCATTTATTTTTAATTATTGTTTTAGAGAAATATTTTCCTATTTAAATGTCATCTTTAAAAATCAAGAATATATTTATTATTATTTTTAAATGTTGCTAATATTATCTCAATAAATGTTCAATAATTATATAAATCAATTTAGCTTTCAATAAATGAAAATTTTTTCCTAAAATAAAATATATTTATTGCTCTACATTTAATTCTTGTGCATTAAAAAAATAGAATAAATTTTTTATATTAAATTTTCATTTAGGACCTTCCTATGCATTAAAAAGAATTAGAAGAAATATTTTACTCTGAATTTCTATTTAAAAGGATAATTTTAAGACTATCTAAGCATACAATGACTTTATTGAGTAAATGGTTTTTCAAGTAGCTTTTAGCTGATTTGGCTAAAATTAGTCAATTAACTTACTAAATCAGTTATATATTTTGTGTTTGATAATCGACTTATGTAAGTGGTTGATTGGCCTTCAAACAACTAAATATGAAACACTGCTCTGCCTAACGTTTGTAGTTAGCAGTTTCATAAATGGCTATTAAAGAGACTATAGTAGATTTTATTAATATTTTTATTTCTAACTTTGTCCAAATGCAATTTGTGGTTTGTATATGCATTATGTATCAGGACAAACGACCAGGGCTAGGCATGAAGCTTTATTGTTTGTCCACTTGAATTCCATTTCAATAACAAATAAAAATCAAATAATTATAATTATTGATTTTTAAAAGAAAATTTAATAATTATAAAAGTTATATTAGTGTAGTTTAAAAATATATAATATACAATATTTTGTAATGATATATTATTTATAAAAAATTAATTTACTAAATAATATGTAGAATTTAAAATATTAAAATAAAATATTCAAATCATAAAATATATTTATATCTTTATATGTCATTTTTATATAAATAGTTAATTATAAATAATTAATTTTATCAAATATTTTTATTTAAATAATTAATACAATCAATTGATCAAATTAATTAATATAATCGACTATCAGATAATAATTAATTAAATTAGCTAATTATTTATATAATTACCTAATTGTCAAATAAATCTAATATATACAAATGTGTAAAAAAAATATTAAAACTTGAGAAGTTACGGCCCACTCAGCCCCAATGCAGTTTACCCGTCATTCCTCCAATCCTCCTACCACAGCAGACCACCGGACCCAACGTTGTTCCGCCCCTAATCACTTCCCTTTTGTTTTTTTTGGTATGACCTTCCTCACGGGCATCCATCCCGACATTCCATACAAAAGCCAACAATGCAACTTTATCCATTCTATTGACCATTTCTCTCCAAACTGCATGGTTACACAAGGATGCCGGGGATGACACTAGAACCCTAGTATTGTATTTAGTACCGTGAGATAAAATGAAATAGATATTTTATTTTATAATTATGTTTAATACAATAAATATTATAAGAATAAAATTAAAAAAATTCAATGGCAATAATACTAGAACAAATAAAAAGAAAGTATAAAACAAATTATATTTATATGAAAGATGGCATTATTATTTTTTATTTATTTAAAAAATTTTATAATTGAACACATATATAATTTATAGTAACATATATTAGATAAAAAAATATATGATATGATTAATAAAAAAATAATTTTCTCAAATTTTTTACATTAAATAATTTTTTAAAAAGAATGCAAAAATATTTTATTTTAAATTGTATTATTAAGAATATATTTACCAAATAATTGAAGAAAATATTAAAAATGATATACTTTTTATTATTTATTATCAAAAAGTAATTTTGAAATATATGAAAAATGTAAGAAAATATAGATGTAAAAAATTCATCTTATAAAAATAATAGAATTATCATTTTATCATATTTACTATAGATCGAAGATTTCATCATTTGGTGAAATAATTGTTCCCTAAGCAATGAACATCATCATTTCATAGTGTTTATTAAGTAAATTTTTTTCTATTTTTTTTATTTCATTCTATCATACTAAATATAATAGAAAATACTGCTCCATTGATTACCTCTATTATGCTAACTTATGTATTAGAGTTTTTTTTTTTTTTTTTGGTGGGGTGGGGGGTAAGTCCAGATGAAAGAAGACAAAAAACCATTCAAGTGGTGACCTCCCTCGTGAAGGTCCCCTGTATTGCATCAAGAAGAAGAAAAATCAATGCCCTATCAACTGAATTAATCTCTAAAGTATCTAAAATGATCTTCACTTTTGTAAAAAGCTGTCTACGGTTTTGTTTATTTTTTGAAAGATAATTTTTATTAAAATTTTTTATTTTTTTGTATATGAGTGAAGGAATATTATGTATTTTTTTATACTTTGTGATTAGAAAAAATATTTTCTAAAACTATAATAGTAAAAAAAATAACTCCCTCTTTAAAAAAAAGATATTATTATTTACCAACCTCATTACACTTAACATTGAACATTTCAATTATTTTTCACTATCATTATATTTATAATTATATTTATATGAAAGATATTTTTCACCAAAATAAATGGAGCTTAAAATGTTATTGTATCAATTTTAAAATGAGAGAACAAGTGTAGGTTTTTTATAAAGAGATGGATTTTTAACATTGTAACCAATGGCAGAACTAGAAGTTTTAACTTATAGGGTTGAGTTGGTTGTAAGTGATTAAAATTTTATTTGAATGTATACTGAAAAACTTATAGTTATACAAAACAAATATATTTTTTATAATTTTAATTTTATATATTCTAATTTTTTTAAAAATCATGAAATATTAAATAAAATTATAAAAAATTTTATAAGAAAAATAGAAGCTTATTTATAAAGGTTGTAACACATAAATTATTCAAACTTTTAGAAAAAAGTTGCAATAAAAATAAATAAAATTTGCAGAAATATAATTAATTTAACAAATTCATATGTATGCATATATTTTTTTTGGTGTATATAAATGTTTTACAATGAAAAATTTTGAAGATAAGATTAAAACATGTAGTAAGTAAGTGGAAATTTTATTACAATCATATGTGTAATATAAATAAAAATGTAAAGTTAAGTTTTACAAAGGTTGTAACACATAAGCTATCCAAAGTTTTTTTTGGGAGAAATACAATAAAAATATTTTACAACATGATAATTAAAATCATAAAGTTCACATGTATATATACTTTTTATGCATGTATAAAAGCAAAAAAAAAACATATTTAGTAAAAAGAGAGAAAAAATCAATATACAGATTATTTATAACTTTTAATTATAGAAGAATTATGATCATACACTTTGTATTCGCACATGCATGTGTGTGTATATTATAAAATTTATTATTATTATATAGGTACATAGTTTTTTATCATAACTATATGTATTTTCAAATTTTAAGGGGTCAAAATGCATAATAACAAATATATATAAAAAAAATACTAAGTTTTAGGGGACCCACCTCTAGTCCCTTTCTCTCCACCACTTATTGTAATTGGAATGGATTTATAAATGTTTAGTAAACACATTAGTCCTCTTCAAAAGGTTGAATGTATTTTTTTTATGAGTAATGCAATATATACTAAAAGTGAAATTCAAAATTAGATTTTGAATTTAAACCAAGAATTTCCAATCAAATAAATGATGGTAGAAAAAATTTATAAAGCTTAATATAATGAATATAAAAGATTTAGAATCTAATTTTGAATCACACATTTAATGCATATGGCATTTTTTTTATTTTTAATTTTATTAAGGACATCTAAGGCATACACTAAATCAATTAGAAGAAAGATATACTATTATTATTGCTTATTAATGCTTATGAGAAATAGTGAACATAGGTGGCATTTGGTTGGTGAAATCAAATGTTTTCAAGAATCCTAATATTCTTAAAAATGTGATTCTCAGGAATTTAATTTGTAAAAATATGGCATCCTATATTTAGTTCAATTAGAAACTTTTCTAAGAATGCTACAGTATTATATTTTAATTATTTTAAATATTTTTAAAAATATTTGATTACCAAAAATGCCTTCATTAAAAATTAAGCAGTTACCAATAATATATGATAACCAATAATAATTATTGGTGGTAAATAGCAATGGTGGTATATAATAGTCATTAATAATAGATAGTGACCAATAGTAGTCATCAGTAATTAAAGATGACTAATGGTAGGTCATCAAAAATAAATGATAATCAATGGTAATTATTAGGGATGAGTGATGGCCAATGATGGTTACTATAATGGATGGTAGCCCACAATGATCACTAACAACAGGTGCTAATCAGTAATGGTCACTAACAATAAGTAGTAATTGACAATGATCATTAACGATGAATAGTAGCCAGCTATGGTAAACAATGGGTGGTAATTAATAGTGTTAACTGATGATAAATAATAGTGAGTGGTAGTCACTAATGGTAGATAGTGTTCAATAATGATTACTAATAATAGATAGTGGTTAAAGGTAATCATTAATAATGAGTGGTGGTAGATGATAATTATTAATAGTAACTAATAGTAAATGGTGGTCATCAACAAGGGGTAGTAGCTAATAATGGCCATAAAAAATAAGTGATGGTTGACAATAATCATAAATAATAAGTGATGGTAGGCGATGACCACTAGCAATATGTTATTATAAGCGATGGTTGATCGCAGTAAGTGGTAAGATGGGTAAAATAGTCTTTGATATCAATTAAACATTATTATATCATGATAATATAAGATACTCACTTCCCCTTATGGAAAGTTAAAAATATTCTTGAAAATATAAACATTCTTGAAAATATTTTTTAAAAATTTGAACCAAATCTCAATTTCCTTTAAAATATTTTTGGAAATGTGAGAAAAATTTTATTAACCAAATGCTACCTTAAAAGAATGACTAATAATGTTAACATGAGAAAAAATGAATTAAAAAAAGGAATTTTAGAAATATGTAAAGCTTGAGCATATAGTTTATTACTAACTTAGGCCCACAACACAACAAGTTTGTGGACTTGAGAGTAATCAAAACTTAGGAAAGGGTCCAAATGGTTGGCTCACATTCTAGTACAATAAGATCAAATATTACTACAAAATTATCTTTTAATATCAATATATTAATATTAATTAAAGTGAAGATTGGCATATATAATAGTGCGATGATATTTTTAAAAATAAATTCAATTTATCATATTATTTGAAATAATTAACTAATGATATAAAGCCATAACATCTAATAGAAGATGAAGAGTTACTCTATACAAACATAAGATGATAGTTATTATTTACAACTGATGTTTATTGTAATTTACACATTGATTTGCACTTAGTTAATATTTTAAGTTATGTGAATTGCATTTACTTTGAAAAGTGTGATACAGAGGACATCAAACTTTCATTAGTAACCATTATTTATTATTACTCTTATTACTTGTAAATTTTGGTTACACTTTATTTTTATATGTATGCTTTTGAGCATAACTTACTCATTCTTTATAAATGCTCCAAATTTTATTAAGGCATCTCATCTATGACTTTAATTTCTCCTGATTTCAAATAGTAAGAGGCATTATTATCATAGATAAGATGCTTTTGAAAATTCATAGAATTTCTAGGCAGTGATCATCCTTCTTTAACAAATAAGAATTTACAATGAGGATCTATTTTGGAGGGTCTAAATTTAGATAAATAGTAATTATTGTATAAAAGTATAGCTTTTATGTAGCTTATTTTATGGAATAAATACAGTTGTAAAAGTGTTTAGTATTTTCATTTGTAATTTTTCTCATATAGTGATCTATTGTAGTTAAAATCTTCATCACATCTTTACTTTCAAATACATTTGATTTTTTCTCACTATCATCTTCAATCTTTTTTATAATGATATCATTGTATAAAATTGTTCAAAGTTTTAAAGATTTCATTGTATAGAATTTTATTTATATTATACTATACTAAAAAAATATTTATTAGAAAATCAAGTTGGTTCTTTAATAAAACCTGACATGGAGATTAAACATAAACTTATTTCTATTTTACGATGTTAATCATTAAATATCCATTATATAAAGGAATTCCAAATGTTATGGTTGAATAAGATTAGATGTTGGTTGTAAATGAGATAGATGTATAAAGGAATATCAATAGCTAATTAATCTTTTATTTATAATGTTATTGGAAACTATATAAAATAGTTGTATTTAAAATATCAGTTCTAAATATAAATTGATGTTGAAAATTTATTTTTAACTAATTAATATTTATATTTATGATATTATTAAAAATTGTAAAAAAATATTTGTATTTTAAACTTTGGTTGTATATACAAATTGACGTCTAAAGGTTATTTATAACTAATTAATATTTATATTTATAATGTTATTAAAAAATGCAAAGAATATTTATATTTTATATATTAATTATATGTACAAATTGATATTTAAAGGTTATCTATAACAAATTAATAATTTGTATTTATGATGTTATTGAAAACTTCAAATGAATTACCATTTCAATTTATATTATTAACTAACTTGAAAAGTTTTGTCAATGGTTAACTTATTTAAATTGCATTATGGCATTCATAACGTTATAGGAGACTATAAACACTTACAATGTTAGTTTTTCATATAACTAACATCTAAAAGAATTTCAAGCACCATACTTTTAATTGTCAAACCTTAGGATGTCAATTGTTATATAATAATTAAGATCTAAGGTTCTATAGATTTGCCTATAAATTAGGTCATAGTTTCCATTTCAAACAATTTTGGTAATGTTTTACGTACATTATCTAATTCCAAAGTTCAGGTTGAATTCAAAAATAAATTTCTTTCTATCATAAAAGACATATTTGGAAATGCTTTGAATCATGTCAAAGAACTTGCCTCTTTCAATATCTAAGGATTCAAATGGTGGAAAACCACAATAGTCATCATGGGAAGCTTAAGATATCAAAAGAGGTAAAACCTTTGACATGAATTAGAGTATTTTTAAATATGCTTCTTGAGATAAAAGTGAAGTTATCCTTACATTCAGTCTACACTTTTAAATTGGTAATAAGGTCAATTTATTACTTAAACCTTTCCCACACCCTTATCTCAATCCACGAGGAGAGAATCAACCTTCATAATGTGATTAAGTATAGGAAATACAAGGTAGCTTTTCACTTTGTCTTGCCATTACAAATGTAAGGGGAAATTGAAGAACCAAACTCTCTTGTGCTTAATTGTATTATAAAAGCAGGTTCTTATCCTTAAGGATTGAGGCAGGGAAGTCACCTATACTCTCTAACTTACAAGTGTCCCTAAGTAATATGAAAATTATAGGTTTCTAGTTTTTGATGTACTATCTTGTAGAATATGTAATTAAATACTAGTTGTATATTCTATTTGTTAATGTAATCATGTAATGATGTACATATAAATAAATAAAATTATATCTTTTATAATTATTTATTGTATCCTATTTCATATTTCTTAATTTACTTTATCTAAAATTCACATTTAGTTTTTGCACATAGATAACTATAATCTGTTAAGAACAAAACATATACATTGTTTGCAAAAGGAAATAAACATTTAAATTTTTAAATGTTTAAAACATTCAAAGATATACATCAATGTTTGTCTAAAACATTTAAACATTTTTTAGTTATTATCTTTCCGATGAAATTCCAAACATCACTTTTTCATTTTTCATTTGAAATTTCAAATTTATCAATGTTTAAAAAAATCACATAAGTTTTTATCTTAATGGCAACATTTTTGTATTACGATGTTTGCTTATTATAATAATTGATGTATTAAATAAATTTCTCATATTCAAGCATTATTGTATTACAAAAAAATTAATAAATATCATCAATTAATTTTAGTAAATTGATGTTGCAATTATATTTTTTTAATATAACATGTCGATTATTACTTACAAATAACATAGAAAGTAATTAAGATAGCAATTGTCAAGTAACCAACATGTTATATTTAACTATTGAAAATAAATAAGATAAACTATGCTATTTTTAGTATAAACATAATATGGAATGTTTAACAATGTTGTTTTACTTTTCAAATAATTTACAAAAATGAAAGGAAAAGTTGAAATAAATGGTAAATTTTTTTAAGTGTCAAAGAATAGAATTCAAAGTTCTTCATTCTTCCTCATGAGATTCATTATGCTTTAAAGAGATATTCTTAACAAAGTTTAGCAAAACTTGCATTCAACCTTTCATTTGTCTCTTAGCTTGTTGAAGCTTTCTTTTCAACATTAAGGTTCATTTGAGCATCTTATTTTTTTTCCTAAACTTAAGGATTAGTTTTGATGTTGTGATTATGTGCCTTTATTTTTGTTTTGATTCTACATGCTTGATTTCTTTTTCTAGGATTTTAGTTGGAATAGGTGTCGATATATGTGTTTCTTTGATGCATTGTTGAAATTCCTTATATATTTGTTACATTTCTAAATTAGATTGGATAGTTATGGACCATATATGGATGTTTCCGCATTGTACAATTCTTGAATATGCTAAGAGGTTGACAATTTTATTAAATTTGCTTTAAGCAAAAAGAAAGAGAATGAAATTGGTAATGAGCTTATTAGGTGTTATTATAAAAGTTGTGTTTATGTTAATATGCTCAATCCAATAAGGATAAGAAAGCATTTATTTTTCAATGGTATTAACAAAGGGTATATATAATAGATTTGGTATAGAGAAGGTGAGTTTCTAGTTCACCTTGAACATATAAAAGCAAAAAATTCTGTGAAGATGATGATATATATGTAGCAGTAGATGATCGGTTAAAGGACAAGAGGCATGATGTTAAAGATAATTCCTTTAAACATTTATATATCCTTTATAACTTGTTGAATGATATGAATAAGCCCTTATATTTATATTATACCAAATTTAAATGGTTATCTGTTGTATTAAGATTGTTCAATTTAAAGGTAGGGACTAGTTAGAGTGACAAGAGCTTCATAACATTATTATAACTATTGAAAGAAATTTTTCTTAAAGAAAATGAGCTATTAGATTGTACTTTTGAGGTTAAGAAAGTCATATGCTTAATGAGTATGGTGCACAAGTAGATATATGCTTACTCTAATGATTATATACTTTATCAAATGGAGCATATAACTTTAGAAGAGTATTCAAAATATGAAGCACCATATTACAAACTAAGAAAGAATAATGGCATTAATAGTAAAAAAGGTCTAGGTAAGGTGGTTTGGTATTTTTCAATAATACCAAAGTTTAAATGAATATTTGCCAGCATAAGAGATGGTTAGAACTCAACATGTTATATATATTGAATACCATCCAATGGCAAGCTTTGATATTTGGTTAATTCTCCTCATTGGTAGATAATTAATATATTGTTCTTTCTATTTGGTTATTAGCTAAGAAATCTTACACTTGTACTTTACATTAATGGAATGAACCGTCATTGTAACATGACCAATAAACGCAACATATGGCTTATGATATTAGTGACTTATAATTTACCTACCTTGTTGGCTATGCATGAAGTACAAGTACATCATATTATCCTTGTTAATTTCAAACCCTAAAAAATGTTAAATAACATAGATATCTTTTTAGAACCTCTAATTGAAGACTTGAAGATGATACGGGAAAAAGGTATCTTAGTTGTTGATGTATATCATTACAAGTTTTTCATTTTGCAAGCCATACTCTTTTGTACAATCAATGACTTCCCAATGTATGGAAACTTGTTTGGCTACAACATCAAAGAATACAGAGCATACCCTATTTGTGAAAATGTACTTGTTCTTTTCAATTGAAACATAAGAAAAAGACAACGTATCTTAATCAGTAGAGATTTTTATCCCTTGGTCACCAATATTGCATGTTAAGGAAGGTTTTCAATGAATAACCGAAATAAGTACTAGCAATAACTCCTTTAACTTAAAGTCAAGTTTATGAATGAGTTTAATTGAATTTAATAAATTATTACTTATTTTATTATTGACAACTAACTAATTTTTTTTAATTTATTAACTAGGTGTTATTGAAAATTTCAAGTTTATTAATGAGTTAAAAATGTTAATGTCATTTTTAATAAACCTTACAATCCTACATATATGAAAATATCATGGAAGAAAAGGTCCATATTCTTTGATCTTTCAGGAAATATCATGGAAGAAAAGGTCCATATTCTCCGATCTTTCATACTATAAAAAGTTATCTGTAAGATACAATTTTGATGTCATGCATATGGAGGAAAATGCTTGTGATAGTCTTGTCTAAATACTATTGAATATATTGAGAAAAAGCAAAGATGGAATTAAAGCCAAATTGGACTTGGTTGAAATGTCTATTTAAAAAGAATTAGCACTAGAAAGAATGGGTCAACATATGTATCTTTTACCTGCTTATCACACTTCATTCAAAAAAGAGAATATGAGTTTTGCAAATGTCTACTTGGTGTTAGGGTACCATAGGGATATTCTTCAAACATTAAGAGCCTTGTCTTAATGAATAACTTGAAGCTAATTAGTTTAAAGTCTCACAATTGTTATGCTCTAATGTAGCAAGCAATCTTGCCAAAACATATCAAATATATAATCATTAAACTTTATTTTTTTCTTTAGTGTAATATATAGATAAGTCGCTGACATTAAGAAGTTAGATAACTTACAAAGACAAGTTGTAATTATGCTTTGTCAGCTAAAAATGTACTTCCCACTTTCATTCTTTAATATCATGATTCATCTAATTGTCTATTTAGTAAATGAGATAAAACTTTACAGGCCAATTTACTTGAAATGGATGTACCCTTTTGAATGATATAAAACTATGCAAGTCAACTTACTTGAGATGGATGTACTCCTTTGAATGATATATGAAAATCCTAAAAGGAATTGTAAAGAATTGACATTGGCTAAAAAGATGCATTATCAAAGGCTATGTTGTGAGGGGTGGCCAAGTTCTATGGTGACTATCTATTAAATGTGGATATTATTGAACTTTCAAACTCTCATCATGATGGTTGCATTGTAGGTAAGGGCACATTGGATATTCCAATAATAAGCATAAGTTGCGAAATGTGTATCCAGGACCACCTTTACATCCTACTTAATAGTGATGAAGTGTTACCTTACATGGATGAACATATGATCCTTTTAAAAGGACAAAATCACGAAAGGAATGGTCAATGGATCTAAGCTAAACATAATTGATCATTCTTCAATTGATTTTAGAATTGAATTCATTATTGGATAACATAAGGACGAATGCTATTTCCAAGACCATCAAATTGTTAGCACAAGAGCTACACATGGAGGTTATCTCTTATATTGAATATGACATTAATGTGTATTCTTTCTATATAAAGGATCAGGAAGATAGGAACATTATATAAAATAGTAGGGTTACTTTAATGATTCAAGCTACGCATATGAGTAATTCCAAAAATAGGAACTTTATCTATGCTAATATATTATATTATAGGGTTATTGAAGGTATGTAGAAGCTTTATTACATTATGCGCAGGGTACTTATATTTTAATGTAAATGGATTAAGGATAAGAATAACATCTGAGTTATAATTTAGGATTCACACTGGTAGATTTTAATAGAGAAGGTTACAAGGGGGAGCTACTAAAATAAATGTTCTATGTTATAAACTCATTTGATCATAAGTGGTGTATAGCTTTACTTAAAAAATGATAGATTATTGGTAATTGGGATAAAGAAAACTTAGGGATGATTTGGTGAACAACCAAAGTGATTGTGCTAATAGGATTTAGGTTGAAGATTTGCTTAAACATGTTAGGAAAGATTAAAGGTAATTGTGTTCATAGTTCTTATGCCTATATTATATATATATATATATATATATATATATATATATATATATATATAATAGGTAACATTTTTGAATTATTATTTAGTTTCTAATATGTATTTATATATTGTAATTTTATAATATGATATAGGTTTTACATATAATCTCAGTTGTCTCAGTATTTGATGGTAAGAATTGTGCTCTACAACTCAACAAATAACACATGATACCACCAAAATTTAACATCATAAGTCAAATAATAAATTTCTCTTCAAAAAAATTATATTATAATAATGTTGCACCTACAACATCAATTCTGGCACGCTTATGCCCTATTACAATGGATTTCATAAAAAATTTTGTTAGTGACCATGTCATTAAAAGACAATATAACTTCCTTCTTTAATATTTAAATGTATTATTTCATACTTTTGCAATATATATATATTATATGCCTTAAATTATTTATACCTAATTAAATGTATAAAATTGTTATCTTATGTGTTTATTGTATTGGGAATATTATTTTTTAACCATAAAGACATTGAGATATAACTTAAATACTATTTGCTTAATAATATGATTGCTAATATCTATAATTAAGTTCGAATACTACTCTAAATTTAGTCATATTTTGATAATTTTTACTAGATTAAAAAAATAATAAATCATATTAGTTATTATAAAAAAAATCAACATCCTATTGTAGAATATAACATCGATTATTTAACACAAACTGATGTTGTATATGAAATTTAAGTTATCAAAGAATGTTCATTTTTAATGGCAATTTTTAAACCAATTTCATAGTTTGGTCTCCATGTCAATTTATTATCATTTATAATATCAAGTTTTAAACCAATGTCTAATGTCAATAATTCAATAATATTTAAGAACTAAGTACGTTAATTTTTGGGAAAAGAAAAATCAACATTGTCACATATATTCCACTTTAGTTTAAAATCTAATGTTGAATATATTGGATATACAACAATTTCTGTGGGTGTGTATTCCACTTGAGTTTAAAATCTAATGTTGAATATATTGGACATATAACAATTTCTGTGTGCATGCGCACGTGTGTGGAGGGGATAATAATCAACATCATTAACTGACACAAAGTAAATTTATGGTAACGAAAACTACACTGTAGTCAAAAAGAGAAAAAGGAAAAAGGCTTCGATAAGGTCAAACCTTGGAATCCGAAACAAATTAATTTGTACATAAAAGTTTTGTAATCTTATCATAATCACATCTTATCCACATTACTTTTTCACTTCGTTGGTTTCTACACAAGAACAACAGCACACTCAGCATTATTGGAGCAATATTCGCTTAAACTCTCCACAAAAAACCTGTGATGAATTAAATATGTGTTAGATTCTAATTAAAGTGTCAAAATGATCTTTGATAGGATGTCACCAACATTATGGAAAGAGAAAAAGGAAAGTCGGTTAAGCAAGACAGATGCATGCATCAACATATATCATATGAGAGGTTGTCAAACAGATTAATAGCACTTGCAAGCCACTAATATTGTATGGTGGAAATTTCATCATCTAATTCTGCAAGGTTTGAATATATTTTATACGGATCTCTTTCTTATTTAAAATGGAAATATCTCTTCTATTTTTTTTAACAACCTCACCCATTTTATAAAAATTCACTATTTAATTTATTTAAATGGCCTTTCTTATTAAGGTATAAGAATAAACTAAAGAAAATGAGTATAACTCGTAAAATAAAAAATATTTTCTTGTCCACTCTTTTATACATGCTATCTATCCACATTCTTTCACAAACTAGCGGGACAAAAATTTTGAACTCTACCAATTTTGTCAAAAGAAATATTTATGTACTTTCATTATAATATACATCTTTACCCTTAGTAAAAAAATGAAAAATGTTAAGTTTGGTATTTAATTATCAATTTGAAGAGACCTGCATACCTTAGAAATTATACTTTTTAACTTTTAAGGCACCGAAAATTCTAATTACTTTAAAAGCAAGCATTATGATTGGAATATATAAAATTTTTGAATAATACTAAACCTTCCAGCATGAGTGTACCGAATTTTGGTGCGGATGATACTCATGTGTTAAGAATAATCCTCTTGAATTCAGCTGTTGTATTCTGTCCACTAGCATAATTTTAAAACTTTATCTTGCTGTCCAATAACTATTCAGGACAAATTCGGAATAACAATTTTACGTCAAATAGCGGGGCCCAGAAATTTTTTGCTTCTGAGATGGTATAAGCCTAGAAGGCAAGAATGAGTATACAAGGGTTGGAGTAGCTCCTGGCAGAAAAAAATAAAAAAGAGGACCTAACTCATATATAGCGACAGTCTAACAAAGTTGAGTTGAGAAAATAGTGCAAGAATAAATTATGTTAAAAAGGCTGTCACCGAACTCGAACGTAATTACAAATAATAAAACCTAATTAAAACGATAAATAAAAACAAAGAGCAATTAAAATGTGAATTATATGTTAATGCTCAAGTCTATCATGGAAAATGAATGTACCTTTGGATTGGCCCCCTAGAATTGTTGGCCATCACAAGCACATCGATTCCATACTTGTGAACAGCACCACACACGGTCTCCTTAGGATCACCTGCTTCTGTAAATGTCTCTGCATTCACCTATGAATACATATGCATGAAATAACTCCTTTCAAAGCCATACTAAGACAATTAATAATTCAGAAAAGAAAAAGAATATAAAAAATTTCACTTTTTTTTAACTTGTGATTTTATTATTTTTCTTATCAATATATTTATAATTGAGAGGAATTTTGATACACTATTGACCAGTGATGTATGAATACATTACAAAATTTCATCATATATTAAATTTATTTTTTTAAATTAAATTTTACGTATTATACAATAATAAATAAATAATTAAATTTAATAATATATCAATACATCATCATAAAAAAATAGTGTACTGCTGAATTTTCTTTATGATTTCACGTAATATTTGATGAAATAAAAGGCTATTTAGATGCGAGGGAGTAAAAATTTTACATAGAAAATCACATATAATTAAAATAAAGAATCGTATTAAAAACACGCCCAAATTAAAGCACGCACTCTTTGATAAACTCTAGCCATCAAGGCCTCATAATTTTGCTGGTGCCACTTTGGGTAAGATGTACCCGCCGCATGAGTTATTTGGCTCGTTCTAAGTATTTTTATAAAATAAAATCCAACTAAAGTACAAATGAATAAAATTTGAAACTTTTTGTTTTATTTTTTATTACTTGTGAAAAAAAAATTGGGTTGAAACGCAAATTTTAATTGTATAAAGTCAATTTTTGTGACAATCATAAATTATAATTTTTGATTCTCTTCAACCACTTTTACAACCATAAATTGTACCGTTGATTAATATATAATTAATTAGTAAACGTAAAAGAGGGAGGCAGTCAAGATGCATGAGAAAATGCGTACAGCGTTAATGCACTTAATTAAAGTGCGGGACCGTAGCACTTAGGAAACAAACTACTCCATAAAGAATTCAACTTATTCCCACCAAATAAAAAACGGACCATAATTTGAAGATTTTTGTACCTTTTATTGTATTTAAATTTTGATTTTTAATTTTTATATGTATATATTCTGTAATTTAATCATTCTTTCGGTTAAAAAAGGAAAAAAAAAAAAAACAGATCATAACTTGTGATTAGAAGAAATTAAGAATTCAATGTCATACCCCTCGTCTGGCACAGATGCTCTTAGCTTTCTCACACAGACCCAACGATATCTTCTTAATCCTTCCTTGAGCAGAGCTCGCCAAACCTTGATCTGACACAAAGATTTTAGATTTGAGAAACATATGACCCAATAAACCAAAATTTCAATCCACCAGCCTTTATGTGCAAATTTAAGGAGAGTGTTTTAGCTCCAAAAGGCATGATATCTGCTATGATACTATTCACATGTTTGTATTCTTGTATCTGATGTACCTACTTTTCTCTTATAATCAATTAAGGATAACGCTAGATCAAAATTGTGGTACAAACTGAAAATGAAATTTGAGATTTTTATATTTATTGAATTAAAATTTATACATGTATTTACTATCCCATATTTAATAGTAACTATTAATTTATATTTAATATTCAATTTTAAATTTTATTTTCAATACATAACATTACTAATTAAGAAAACGACAAACATACCTTGTGCGTAGTGCAGCATATGCCCACACAGAACCTCAAAATTACTCATGAGAAAGTATGTATCTTAATAAGAAAAAATCACACTCAATTAAAAAATAATCTTACTAGTTTTGATGCTTTGTATGTGAAGTTAAGTAAATCATTAAGTGATAATATATAACATGAGATTTTGAAATTATTGATGAACCCAGTATCTTTTAAATCTGAGTAAGAGGACATAATCACATATAAAAATATGTAAAAGGCAAGTGAAGTTAGAAGAAGTATTACTAAAAAACATGTAAATGAAATAATTTTGAAACCATTTGAAATTGGTTTCTATTTCCTTGGAAATTAAAACCCAATTTAAACAAACATGGGAAACTTTCAGAAAATATGGAAAAAGCAAGAATGCTTAACTGGGTCCAAGTTGAAAGTACAGGCGAGCCAAACCAAGATGCGCTGGTAAAGATAAGTAAGAACAATCGTGAAGAGGCTGTGTTGCAAAGATCGTGAGCGATGACTCATAGAGCAATTGGCGATTATCGAGAGCCCAGATGAGTGCTTGGTAGCTCTGCTCACTTTCATCAATCACCACCATCACCTTCTTCTTCGTCATCTTCTCAGACTCCTTTTCTTCTTTCTCCATTTGGAACACAAAGGGAAACTGCACTAGAAAGAACCTTAATGGATAGCAAGTGTCAATATGTCAACTTGCAACTCGAAATTTAAACTTTGGAAATGGTTCTGTCGCATACAACCTGTTGTTGCCGGGAGTTCGCACGCGTGAGGGAACTGAGAAGAATGGAATCCCCAAACTTCAATTTTAAACGCGAGAGAAAGAACGCCGTTTCACATGCTTCGCCTTTACACGCTCTGCTCACAACCGTCTCCCTCGTGGGAGTCAGTGCATAAAATATATGTAGTTTAACATATTTTTTGTGAATGTAAAATAGGTATTACTTAATTAAATTTTCTCTGCTTTTGACCTTTTTATTATTTTTGTTTTTCCAAACTGATGCTTCCTAACCGTAGTTATGGCTTAAGTTAGACATTTTGCAATAAAAATGTATTTCTGTGATAATATTTAAAAACGATTTATTGTTAATCGTTCCGGATTTCTTTCTTGACATTAAAAAAATGAAAAAAAAATTAAAGTGTCCAAATAAGTACAGGGAAAGGAAAACTTATGAATAGTGGACGTTTTAAGTTGGAAAGGATCTTCATATTCTATGGGAGTTAGTAACTGTATTTGTAACTAATTCTTCGAACCCCACTAAATTGGGTTTAGTCTAATCTGATACCTACTTTTTCAAGTTTGGTTTAATAGTTCAAGTTGAGAGTCATATTTGCATTTTTCTCAATTTTTATTCTCCTTAATTACTTTTGGTATTTCCTCGTAGAATCATCACACTACAATTTTGATGCAAACCACACTGTAATAGCAAAATGGTCGCTAATATTAAAATTAAAAAGTGAGAAAAAAAAGTCCTTCAATTTAAAATGGTTGAATTCTATCTTCACAAATTTTGACAATTTGAAATAAAAATTTAAATTATACAAATTCTTAAAATTCACACATCTCCTTAATTAAATATTTTATTTAAATGTGTATTTCTTTCATAAATTTTTATCCAAGTGTCACAGCAATATTGAATACTGGTTTTCCATGTCATTTTTTAATATGTTTTTAAAATTAATGAAAATTAAGTTATATAGTTGAAGTTTAAAACAAATTTGAAAATTAGTTTAAAATCACGTAGGTGAAAATAATACCGCAAATCAATATGCAATAATATTTTGATATTTATTTAAAAGGTTGAAAAAAATCAATTGATTAAATAAAATATGAATTAAAGAAAGCAATTATTTAATAAAATCATGAGTGTTAATTAATTTTCATATTTTGTATAGTCTAATACTGAAATTTTAAAATTTCCAAATTGATAGGAAAAGGTTAAATGAGAGGTTTTATGCATTACTTTCAAAATATAATTATTAAACTTTTTAAAAGCCATGGACATCGCTTGTAGAATCGATGAATCTCTTAAATATCGCGTTAGATGAATAATTGGATATGATTTTTTATTAATTAACACGTTGCTTCAGACAGAAGCCCTTTATTCTGCCCAAAAAAAATAATAAAAAAATCCTCTTAGGCCTCACTTGTAGGTATGATGCAGAACTGTGAAAAATTATCGGAATAAAAAATTCAAGGTGGGGAGACGGGTAATGGTAGAATTTCTCGCCCCAAGTCAAAACCGGATCAACTAGAATCCTTAGCTATTAAGTGGAAGAAATAGGTTTTATCACTAAACAATAGGTTATTCTTGGTTGGCAGCAGGAAAAAAAAGGGCAGGAGTGGTATATATGTACATATTTTTCTAATTTTTTGTTTAACATTACAATTTTTTTCATAAAAATTAAGAAATTTGGAAAAAAATTTTGGTTGTAATTTTGAATGATGAAGTTGTTTATGTATTTGTTGTATCAAAAATTTGTATACATTTACCACGTTTTATATAAAAATTTGTAGGATTTTATAGGAAAAATACTAAATTTTATAATTTTTACATTAAACTCACGTAAAAACTCACAACTTAATTTAAAAATTTACCATAATGAAGGGCTTGAATAAAACCTGAAGACTTTATCGGTCGTTTCAACAAATAATATCTTTTTTAAAAATAATTTCATTTTTATATTTATAATTATAAAATATTAAATTAATTAAATGAGTAGTTGGAGTTATCCACGAGGATCCGGAAACTTTCTCAAATTACACCGACTTCTATATAAACAGATAAGATTTGTTCTATATGTTTGCAAACGAATGCATTCCACGCAAAACAGTGTCTTTGAACATTGCCATTGTGCTTTGAACCAAACTTTTGGACCCCAAAGAGGAAAATTTCAAGGAGGATGATGATGACTTATCAGGGAAGGAAACGGAGAGTCAACAACGCGGGAACTCTAGAAATCAACTGCCCTATGAGTATTTGTTTTTAAGAGGAATTTGGGTTACCGTGTTGTAGGCTTCGGACTCTTTAAGTTGTTATTTGATTTGACCAAAATCAATTAATCTATTTAGTATTTGGTAACTAATTAATTAAATCAACTAGTTACCTTCAAAAAAGTTAAAATTAAAAATGTTGACGATCACTACAACAAAAAGCAGCAACAACGACGACAAAGTTTCGGTTGCCGCTAAAGATATTTCCGGTGACTGTTGTCGTCGCTAAAAATGAAAAATGTTTTCAGAGGGATCAAGATGGGGGCGCCGGAAGAAATAGGCTTTTAGCGATGACAAAAGTCGTTGCTAAAAGCCTAAAAAATTTGGGCGGGACAATTTAGGGTGCAAGCGGGAAATTTTGTCCTTCAGCGATGACAATGTCGTCGTTGAAAATGCAGGCTTTCAGCGACGACACTGTTGTCGTTGAAGGGTGCACAATCAGCGATGACAAAGTCGTCGCAGAAGGCCTAAAAATTTTTCAAAAAAAAATTTGTCCTTCAGCGACGACACAGTCGTCGTTGAAAGCCTCAATTTTCAGCAACGACAGTGTCGTCGCTGATGGCTGACCCTTCAGCGACGACTATGTCGTCGCTGAAGGGTGGACCATCAGTGACGATAGAGTTGTCGCTGAAAGTCCCCCATTTTCAGCGACGACGCTGTCGTCGCTAAAAGCATTGTGTGAATTCCGAGACAAGGCTTTAGCGACGACATTGTCGTCAGTGAAGGCGGAACTTTCAGCGACAAAAATGTCGTCGCTGAAAAAAAATTTGGTCGTCGTTGAAAGCTTCAGCAACGACCGAATTTTCTTGTCGTTGCTGAAAGCAGCTGGAGGCTATTTATTCCCCGCGCCTCCTCCCTCCTCATTTGCACGTTTGAAATTTCTGGACCAGAGGTAAGTTCCTGAATTCTCTCTCTCTTTTAATTTTTTTTAATTTTAGTATATTTGTTTTTTAAATATGTTGATATGTATTAATTTTGTATGTTATATCTTTTAATTTGTTAGTTATTATTAGCACTTTGCTTAGTTCGTGGAGATTATTCAGAGTTGATCAGTAGATTTTTACCATTGAGGTACGTAAATAAAAAAGTATAATTTTTTTTGTGTATTAATATATTTAATTTACTCAAATAGTTTACAATGAATTAATGGAATTGATAGTATGTTTAATTTAATATGAAATTTTGTATTATTTAATTTTGCATATTGTAAATTTTAAATTTATTTATGTAAATTTAACTTAGCATTAATTTTATAAATATAAATGTGATTATTATTATGCATCCCTCAATTTACAATTTTGAAGTATACAATATATGTGTAGATTATTCATTTAAAATAATGTAAGATAAAATAGTTATGATATTTTATTCACAAAATTTAAAATTTGTGATGCAATATAAGAAACTTCAAACTTACTAGATTTGATGAAATAATGTAAGATAGAAAATTAGAATAAATATATTAATCTATCTTAGAAAATAAGAGATTACGATAATATAATCTCTTTTTTAATTGAGATTGAAACTTAACAATTCAAATTGTATTATTTACACCACATACTAAGAAAAATTCAATTAAACTAGAGACTGCATAAAAATAAAATCCTAACAATCTAAATTATAATATTTACATTACATAAAAATTAAAAATTTCAAAACACTAGGAAGTTCGCATGAAAATCACCCCCCTCTTAGATAAAACAACATTTACTTAAATAAAGAAACTGAATTGTGCGTCTTATAAATAATATACACCTTATAAAACTAAACTTACTTAAATTTACAACTAGGAAGTCCATAAACAAAATCTAAAATTTATGATGCATTTTTGAAAACTTCAAACTTATTAGATTTGATGAAATAATGTAAGATAGAAAATTAGAATAAATATATAAATCTATCTTAGAAAATAAGAGATTACGATAATATAATCTCTTTTTTAATTGAGATTGAAACTTAACAATTCAAATTGTATTGTTTACACCACATACTAAGAAAAATTCAATTAAACTAGAGACTACATAAAAATAAAACCCTAACAATCCAAATTATGATATTTACATTACATAAAAATTAAAAATTTCAAAATACTAGGAAGTTCGCATGAAAATTACCTCCCTCTTGGATAAAACAACATTTACTTAAATAAAGAAGCTGAATTGTACATCTTATAAATAATATACACCTTATAAAACTAAACTTATTTAAATTTACAACTAGGAAGTCCGTATTCATAGTATACACCTCTCTATAAAGAAGCTGAATTGTGCACCTTATCAATATAGTAAAGTAGATTATACTTTTGAATTCCCACAAGCTTATTGTGAAACATAACAGTTGTTATGAATATTTAGAAAAATCAATAATTTACATAATAAGTTACGTAAATAACAGTATTGACACTTAAACAACGATACTCATAAAATGTTGTATCGTTAATTTTAATTATTGTAAATATATTTTTACAATAATTTAAAATAGAACTGCATTTGCATTTAAATTATAAGTTTAGACCCGTTCAAGGGTTGGATGTTTTTTGAACATCAATCAACCCTTGAATTGTCCTGAAAAGCTGGACAGTTTGGGATATTATCATGTAGTTATTATTAACAATTTATCGGGCTCTTGTTTGATATTGTAGAAATATCTTAGCATCCTAACTGTTTTCCGGGTATAAACTATACATGTGTATAGTTTAGGCACTTGGAGAACCAAAGGGAGATGCTGCCGAAATTTCTGCACGAGTCAATCGATGAGTGTGGATAAATTGAAAAAAATAATAATTATAGAAATATCTCGAATGGGATAGGATCCTACCCTTCAAAATTGGAGTGATACGGTGCATTTAGGGTGACTGTCAAATATTAATCAACATACTTTATTTCACCTACAGCAATTTCCTTACTGTTCAGTGATACAGTGTCTGTCGATAAAATTTGGATACATCTACCAAATTGATTGTCAGATGAGTATTGGAATGGTGCAGTAAGATTTGTTCAAAGAGCCAAAAACTTTACCGATGAAAGGAGTATGGTAAGATGTCCATGCAAAAAGTGCGTAAATTTAATATTCCAGACATTACTAACATTGGAGGCGCATATTATAGATAATGGATTTCATCCATTATACATAAATTGGGTACACCATGGTGAAGCAGATGTTTTGACTTCTAGAGGAACTAGTGAGATATCTCCTAACAATAGAGATGAGCTGGCAGATATTATACATGATTTCATTGGCCCTGAGGCAACTGAAGTTGATATTCACAATGACGAGTACAGGGGTGAGAATGCGGCTAATGAAGACATTGGAACAAAATATAGTAACTGTGATAACCTATTCGAGCAAGTAGAAACAGAGTTGTATCCAGGTTGCACAGCATTTTCAGCATTGAACTTCTTGGTCAAACTTATGCATTTGAAGGTTCTGCATAAGTGGACAAACAAGTCATTTGATGCTCTTCTTCGATTATTAAAAGAGGCACTTCCAAACAATAATAAATTGCCTGAATCGTACTATGGTGCAAGGAAATGGCTCAACAAGTTGGGGTTAGGGTATGAATCAATCCATGTATGCAAACATGATTGCGCACTTTTTTGGAAAGATTATGCTTCTAAAGATAATTGTTCAATTTGTGGGGAGAGTCGATGGGTAAATAAAACTACAGAAGGAAAGAAGGTGCCCCAAAAAGTGGTTTGATATTTTCCTTTAACTCCTCGACTACAACATCTATATCGATCGAGACATACTGCAAAAAATATGATATGGCATCACACTGGAAAATCAAAAGAAGAAGGGGTAATGCGACATCTCGTGGATGGAAAAGCTTGGCAGGAGTTCGATAAGAGGTATCCTAATTTCTCCGCTGACCCACGAAACGTCAGGTTGGGTTTAAGTGCAGATGGATTTAATCCTTTTGGTGACAGGAACCTATCTTATAGCATGTGGCCAGTGGTTATGACTACTTATAACTTGCCACCATGGATATGCATGAACCAATCTTTTTTCATGTTGACCTTATTAATCCCAGGGCCGCAATCACCAGGTAAAGATATCGATGTATTCTTACCGCCGGTCGTAGAAGAGTTGAGGGATCTCTGGGAGAGAGGAGTTGAAACTCGAGATGCAAATACAAATACGGTGTTCAATATGCGGGCAACATTGCTCTGGATTATTAATGATTTTCCTGCTCGAAGTAGTCTATCCGGGTGGAGCGGGCAAGGATACAAAGCATGTCCTACATGTAATTCGGATACTCCGTCGATTCAAGTTAAAGGAAAAATAGCTTACGTTGGTCATCGTCGTTGGCTTCCAAGAAGTCACACATGGAGAAATAGGAAAGAATTCAATGGAAGGTCGGAGAGGAGACTCCCTCCTCGACCTCTTACCAATAATGTTATCATGGAACAATTGACCAAAGTGCCACAGAGACTTCCAGGAAAACATGCTGAATTTGGTGGTGTAAAGTGAAAGAGAGGTGCCGACGAACTTAATTGGAGCAAGAGAAGTATATTTTTTAATCTTCCTTATTGGCCAACAATGAACTTAAGGCATAACATTGATGTCATGCATGTCGAGAAAAATATATGTGATAGCATCTTGGGTACATTATTGGAGATTGAGCACAAAACAAAGGATACAGACAATGCAAGACGAGATTTGGCAGACATGAAGATAAGGCCTAACTTGCATCTGTATGAGCAGAGGGGTCAACTTTTCAAGCCACATGCTGGATTTACGCTTAACCAAGAAGAGCGAAAATGATTTTGCCAGTATATAAAGAATATGAAATTTCCAGATGGCTTTGCTGGGAGTCTTAGTAAGAATGTCACAGATCGTGACCTGAAGTTAAAGGGGTTGAAATCACATGATTGTCATGTTATTATGCAAAGACTGTTAGGACCAAGTGTCCGGGCTTTTTTGCCAAAGGAATTATCATATCCACTTGTCGAGTTATGCAATTTCTTTAGTCAAATATGTGCTAGAACTCTCAACAGGGAGGATATTCTGCAAGCCAAACAAGATATTATCATAATTTTGTGCAAGCTTAAGAGGATATACCCCCCAGCATTTTTCAACATAATGGTTCACTTGGTGATGCATCTGCCAGACGAAGCATTGGAAGGAGGACCCGTTCATTTTCGGTGGATGTATCCATATGAGAGGTATATAAAAAAGTTAAAGGATTACGTTCGAAATCGTGCTCGACCGGAGGGTTCAATTGCAGAAGGATATATTGTTGATGAGGCATTGACGTTTTTCTCCATGTATTTGGAAGGAGTGGAAACTAGATTCAACCGCTCTGATAGAAATCAAGATGTAACACCTAGTCAAACAAGAAGGACATTGTTAGTATTCTGGTCCCAATGTCGACCGATAGGGAAGAAGATTATTTCTCATTTCGATAGGAAGGATCGGGATATTGCAATATGGTACATCTTGAATAATTGTACTGAGATTGAAAAATATCTCCAGTGAGTATCTTAAACTTCAGTTGTGTTCTTCTCCCTTTTGTGATTATAATAGACTAAGATTGTGATGTTCTACAGTGAGCATCGATTGGAACTCGAGCGAAGTGGTGCTGAAGATATTGATAACTTACAGAGAACCAAATTCCCCTCGTGGTTTTACTCGAAGGTAAGGATTTTTTTCTTCCCAAATCCATTGAACAGATATCTTAAATATTGTTCATTTCTCTTGTTGATATTTTAATTTAATTCTTGGAATAATTGTTACTTTTGTAGATGTACTATTTACATCGGAACGGTTCCCCAGAAGCCACCGAAGAGTTACTATCATTAGCATCCGATCCCAGTTTCACTAACATGGTATACTCTGCGTGTATTGTGAATGGAGTACGCTTTGTAGCCAAAGCTCGGGATGAGAAGCATAAAACGCAAAATAGTGGCATTTCTGTTCCGGGGATTGATGGTAACATGTTTTATGGTGTACTGGAAGAAATAATTGAGTTGACTTATTTAAATAAGTACAATGTGACTTTATTTAAATGCAAGTGGTATGACACTGATCCTACAAAGAAGAAACTTTATACTGACAAGAATATCACAAGCATCTCCATCAATGGACAATGGTACAAGGATGATCCGTACATACTTGCTACTTAAGCAAAACAAGTGTTTTACACTGAGGATCTCCTCAATGGACCAAATTAGAGGGTCGTCCATAGTATGGTGCATCACAATATATGGGATCTACCTAGTGATGGAGATAATGCACAAGACCTGTTATTTCTGCAGGATAGTAACTCGTCCAGCTTCAACCTCACAGTTGATCTAGGAGATTTCGATCTAGTACATCTAGGTAATGAAAGAAATAGTCCTTCAATCATTCCAACGTACAGGAATGTTAGACTTGGTGCTCATGGAGAAGATACCTTCATCGATGATGATGAAAGCCTTGAAGACGAAACAATTGATGATTATATGGATGAGGAGCCCACACAATCTGATAATGAAGGAGAATCTGATGACCATCAGTCTATTAGGTTCACCGACACTGATTCTGACTAGGAAAAAAATAACATATTCGAACTACAAAAGATAATTGTGTAAGCATGATTGTTAAAATAATAAATGTGATTGTAAAAAGTTGAACCATTTCATCGTTCAACTGGACATTGAGTTCTTTTTAATGATTTATATGATGTGTATTATTTTAGTTATGGCGGATGTCGAGGCACGATACCACGGAGGTGACGCTGGAGGCGACCTACCGGAGCGACCCACCCAAATTCCAGCTCAGTATGAGGGCTCAGGTATTTGTTATTAATTGTGCATACCTAAGCTTGATTAAATATTATGTTTATTTTGTTAATATTTTTCTTTATTAAATGAAGTAGCACCTGCTAAAAAGAGGGGACCGAATAGGTCCCTGAGACTACACGAGAAGATAGGCAGGGGTGGAGGCAGACCGGTGCCTGTACAATTTGATATGACTGGTACATGGCATGCGGTTGGTGAGAATGCCAGTCATCTCCCTCGTGATATTGGCAGCATGATCCGCGCCCACGTGCCGCCCTATTATAAGTCATGGCGGGCTGTACCTCAGGAGATCCGAGATAGAGTTGTGTAGGAGGTTTGCGTAAGTATCCATTTCCTTTTAAATTAATGTCTTTGAGATTGAAATTTCTAAATATATGACTCATAAATTTATTAAATGTCTTTTAATGCAGTCCCATTTCGAGTTCCAAGGCATCTCCGAGGGTGATCAGGATAGAGCGCTCTTTGGTTTGATGCGGACTGCTGCCGACCTGTATAGAGATCGGAAGTACAAGTTGAATAAGCATTTCTTAGAGCATGGAGGTGATCGATACCAGGAGTATGACTTGGATCGTGCTCGACGTTGTGTGCCTCGATCTGTCTCACCGCAGACATGGCAGAGGTGTGTGGACTTCTTTGATAGTGATGAGTACAGGGTAAGTATGATATTTTATGGTATTATATCAGTATTTCATAATTAGTAAATTGTGAACATAAAAATTTAACTTTTTTCTTTTAATTTGCAGGAGTTGTCCGCAAGAAATACAAATAATAGAGCACAGAAGGTTGTGAATGACTGGCATGGGTCAAAGTCTATTGCTGCACATCGCTTTGATAAGGTAATTTGATTTTTTTGTATCTTTTTTAAATATATCCACTTGTTAAATAGCATTGCTACCCTTCATCCTTTTTCTTTGTTACAATATTTGAACAGAGAAACAGAGATACTGGTGAGCTGCAGTCGGTGCCCGATAACTTTAGGGACCGACACACATACAGGTCAGGGGAGTGGGTGCATCCGATCCCTCAGGGGCAACATGTAAGTTATTTGAATTTCATATTTTAAATAAAATTTTATAGATATATTTTCTAAGATAGATTTCTTATAACTTTTTTTTAATAATTTAAGGCGAGGATGACTGAGCTCATGACTCAGCATGTACAGTCTAGTGTATCATCCACTAGCTTGCCTACGACTCCTGTACAGTTAGATGAGGCTGCCATCGCCGATGAGGTGCTTGGCACTCGTCGAGGGTACAGGAAGGCTGTTGGGCGTGTACTTGCTGGTCAGACTTATCGTTCGATGGGGACCACCAGCACGGGGACGAGCTCACAAACCGTGTCTCAGGTTGGTGAGTTGTAGGAGCAGTTACACCAGAGTCGGGAGCAGGTTGAGCAGAGCCAGCGATTGATTCAGGAGCAGCAGCAGCGGCTTGATCAGCAGCAGTAGTAGATTACTCAGCAGCAGGAGATGATGCAGTAGCAGCAGCAGATACAACAGCAGCTTGGGACTTATCTTACTGAGATGAGCTCGGTCCTTAGACAACAGGGTATCATCCTACCACCGCTTCCATTTGCTACTGCTACACCGCCCGGGCCGAGTAGATTTGCGCCGACACCTACTGCTCAGCCGCCACCGTCATCTTATCATCCTCGTAGTCAGGAAGATGATGATGATGATGATGATGATGACGACGACGACGACGATGACGACGATCATGGTGCACTGTGATATTTACACCTCCCTACTTCCCCGTAGTATATTTTGTTTATGTATCTTTATATTTTTTATATGTGCACATTTACATAGATGATGTATATATATTAGTTTATTCATATAAAAATTATTTTTACCATCGCTTTATGAGTATTAATTTTTTATGTTAAATCAAATTGTTAAACATTATTAATAATACTACTGATATATTATAATTATATAATTTATATTAAATTAAATTTAAAAATTATTAAACGGCAATTTGATTTTTAAAATTTTAAAAAAAAATTTAAGAAACTTTTAGCGGCGACAATTGTCATCACTATAGGTTAGAGTCGTCGCTGAAAGTCGGGCTTTCAGCGACGACTGTTGTCGTCGGTGAAGGTCTGGCTTTCAACGACGACTATAGTCGTCGCTGAAGGTCGGGCTTTCAACGACGACTATAGTCGTCGTTGAAGGTCGGGCTTTCAGTGACGACTTTTGTCGTCGCTGAAAGTCCAACCTTTAGCGACGACTTATAGCCTATAGCGACGACTTTTGTCGTCGCTGAAAGTCCGACCTTCAGCGACGACTTATAGCCTATAGCGACGACAATTGTCGCCGCTAAAAATCAAATTTCAAAAATTTTTGAATTTTGAAATTATTTTCTGCGACGACAAAGTCATCGCAAAAGGCGTGACTTTTAGCGACGACAGGTTGTCGTCGCTATTGACCTTTTCAGGAACGAACCTACGCCGACGACATTTTTAACAACGACTTTTTCTTTTGCGACGACCGAGAAGTTTTTAGCGACGACAAATGTCGCCGCTAAAAATCTTTTTTGCTGTAGTGGATGGCAGTGTTTTTAATAAACTGATTAGTTAAAATGATCAAATTGTCCTTAATAAATTTTTATATTTTTTATTTCATCCTTCCTAAAAAATTATTAAAAAATTTAATAATTATAAAAATTATATTAATTTAATTTTAAAAAAGAGGGAATGTATAATATATTATTTGTAATATATCTAATAATTTAATAATAAATTATAACAATTTTAAAAACTATTTAATAGAATAAATATATAATATTATTTATAAAAATTATTTAATTTTAAAAATATCTAATAATTTAATAATAAATTATAATAATATATTATTTATAAAAGAAAATTAATATATAACTAATATGCAAAATTTAAAATATTTAAATAAATTATAAAATATATTTAAATTCTTGTATATTATTTTATATTCAAATAATCAATTATAAACAATTATTTCATTAAATATTTTTATTTAAATAATTAATATAATTAATAATCAATTAAATCTGTTATACGAACGAGCTAATTGAAGCGAACAATGCTCGTCAGAAAACGACAACTTCTGAAATTTCTAAAGTCGCGTAAATTTTTCAACGGATTTTGCTTTTCTTTAAAGTTTAAAGTACATAGAAAATTTCAATGTCTTCCGTCAGAAGAAAGAAGCAACTCCGTCTGAAATTTCAAAAGTTGCGTAAGTCCCTTTTTCTTCTTTTTTTTTTTTTTTTGTCGAAAAAAGTCGCGTAAGTTTTTCCGTGGATTTTGTTCTCCTTGGAAGTCCATAGAAAATTATGATAAAGTTGCTTGCAATCTCTTTTAATTGGTCCCTATTTTTTAGGATTTTTTTTGACAGATTTTCCGAGCATTTTCCATCTGTCGGAGAAG
Source organism: Sindora glabra (assembly GCA_020226215.1). Classification (NCBI taxonomy): domain Eukaryota; kingdom Viridiplantae; phylum Streptophyta; class Magnoliopsida; order Fabales; family Fabaceae; genus Sindora; species Sindora glabra. The sequence goes on along the minus strand of CM035236.1, from coordinate 42,315,161 downwards.
TCGATACTCTATGGCTCCGTCTCTCTTTTTTTGTTAATAATAATTTTAAAGGAAATTTTTATTCTTTTATATACAATTGAATGGAAAGCAGTTTCTTCTTTTAAAAAAAAAGTTGAACTTCTGTCAAATTTTTATATTTAACGTTAAACATGATAATTATTTTTTGTTATTTTAATAATTTATAATTCTATAATTTAAATTTAATTCACTATTAATTTAAAATATTTTATACTATTAATAAATAAGAAAAATATATGTCATTAAAAAAGTATAAATAATTAAAAAAATTTAATGGTAGTAAAAAAAATTATATTAATAGTGAATTAAACTTAAATTCATAATTATATTCTTACCAAAAAATATTTTTGTAAAAACAAACAGAACCTATATATATGTCTAGTATAATAAATAAATTAATTTATCATTTATTGATTTCATAAATAAGTTATAAATTAATTTTTAGAGATATTTGTAACTTTAATTTATTTGAAAAAAATAAACTTTTTATTCACATAATAATTCATAATTTATAAGCTATTAATTTTTCTAAATTTATCCATCTTCTTTAATTAAATATCAATTTATATCCTAATTGTGAAAATAAATATTTGACATATCATTATTAATTCAAAATAAATAAATATATGATGTTATGAAATATAATTAATTAAATTTTAAGTTATTATATTATTATCTCAAATAATAAATAAATATGTATTATCATAAACATAATTAATTAAAATTTATATGATTAAATTCTTATTTTGAATATTTTACTCGCATTAATATAATTTAGTCTCAAAATAACAAATCTTTTTTTATATTATTTTAATTCATATACTATTTATATCAATATATCTTTTATGTCATTTTATATTTTTAAATTAATTTTTATTAAATACTTCTGATACATTCAATTACCTTATTAACTATAAGTTTTTAATTATCAACTAATTTACTAACAGATTGTGTTAAATAAAGCCTATAATTCTGAATAAGAGCATCCCTGACCAAACAAGCAAGATCTGGTGATTAAAGTTGAGATCAATGCAATAATAGATATCAATAATTTTATCTGAAAAAAATTTAAATTTTAGAAAAAAAATCATATATAAGAAGGGATCAGCAATATTATAAAAATTATAGAAAAAAGTACGAGAAGATTTTTAATCATAATTATTTAATTATTATTTTTATATCTCAAATTTTTATGAAGATTCCTCACATTATACATATAGATACTAATAATATTATTTCTATTTCCTCCCACACATTAAAAAATAATCACTAATTAATAATAATAACTATAATTTAAGTTAAACTTAATAATAATCAAGTTCAGTGAGTAAATATGTACCGATTATTTTATTTTTGCTCTGTAATTTTCGCTCTTAGCCCCGTGTCGTTTTCCAAGCTCTTCGTGAGTCCTAATTTTGTTGTGAAAAGGAAATTAAAGCTACCCGTGAGTCCTAATTTTGTTGTGAGAGTAATAGATGGGACGTGAGTATTGAAGCGCATAGGAGAAGATTCAATAAATGCCCTTTTTCAAAGAAATTGAAAGTCATCATAAATCCTAATTTTGTTGTGAGGGAGTAATAAATTTTATGTGAGAATTATGTTCCATTCGGTACCATTAAATGTAATAAAATAAAAAAAGATGAAATGAAATAAATATTTCATTCCATTATTATATTTAATATAAATATTATAGAAATAAAATAAAAAAATTGAATCAATGGCGGTAATACTATTAACATAGAAAGAAGTGTGAAAATGATATTATCATTTTTTATTTATCTATAACTGAATATATATATATATATATATATATATATATATATATATATATATATATATATATATATATATATATATATATAATTTACAGTTAAACATATAAATTAAATAGTAAAATAATAATATGTGTTAAATATAAAAATATATAATATGATCAATAATTGAAAATTAATATATTTTAAATTTAATTATCAAAATTATAATTAATACAAAATGTTATATAATAAAAATATAAAAAATTTAATTTATCAAATTTTTATAAAAATACAATAGTATTTTATTTTAAAATTTATTATTAAAAATATAATTACTAGAATATTTGAATAGAAAATTATTATAGATATTATTTTATTATTTATTAATAAAGAATAATGTTGAAACATATGAAAACTGTGAAAAATGAAGGAGTCAAAAATCCATTGTATAAATAATAAAATGACCATCCTATTATTTTTATTATGAAATTAAGATACCACTATTTGATGAAATGGCCTATCAAACAATTTTTTCTATTATATTAAACTCTATTCAATCGTATAATTTGTATCAAATGTGGCATTAAGTGTGGGAAAAGATTTAATAAGTGTATACCGTCATACATAAACTAAAAAATTGCATAGAGTATGTTGGGACATGCCCCGTGGCAAAATAGTAGATGAGTAATTTTGTACCTCCTTGAAATGCTAGAGTGAGAATATAAAAAAAATAAAGTTGTCACTAATTTTTTTTAATAATGTGATTGAAACATCGAAATAGGTCTATATTTTTAGAGTTTAAATTTAAGAGTTAGTTATGTATAGGAATGATATTAGCAACTTACATCATCTATTTAAAAAATGTTATCTATTTATTTTAATTCTATCTTTTAACTTAAATTACGATAATCCTTATTATATTATATGTATATTTTCTAAAAATGTAATTTTAATATTAGTTAATTTGTTAATTTAATTATCAAATCTATCCAATTTTATAGTAGGATTTAAATAAAAGAAAATGTCTTAATTAATGTTATGTACATCAAATTACTTAATTTTGATATATCATAAATATAAATTTTATTATTTTTGAAATATTTTAATCTTATTATTTTTGAAAGATTCTTATTTTATTATTTTTGCAAAGTTTTTTTTATTATTTTAGAAATATTTTTATTTTTATGATTGCAATATAGCTTTTAAAATAATAAGATAAAAAAATTATTTTAAGTAGTCTTATTTATTTTAAAAAGTATCAAATTAAAAATTCTTAATTTAAAATATCAAATTTGTCTAACTTTATAGCCAAATATAAAATTAGAAATTATTTAAAAAAAATAAAATTAAAATTTTAATATTATTTCATAATTTTAAAGTATCAAATTTGTTTAACTTTACGATTAAATTTAAATAAAAAAATTACTTAAAAAAGTATCAAATTTATTTAACTTCATAACTAAATCTGAATAAAGAATTAATTTATGAACATTAAAATTATAATTTTAATATTATTTTATAATTTTAAAGTATCAAATTTGTCTAATTCATGACCAAATTTGAATAAAGAAATTGTTTAAGAAAATTGAAATCATAATTTCAATATCATTTTATAATTTTTAAATATCAAATTTATATAATTTTATAGCCAAATTTGAATCAAGAAATTGCTTAGAAAATTGAAATCATATTTATTGCACTTGCAATTAATTTTAATATTATTTTATTATTATAAAAATATATAATACAAAAATATAAATTATGAGTGCATACGATGAATGTAAGATAATTTTTGTATGTAATAATATTAAGATTTTTTAATTTAATCAATTCACCCAATTTAACATTAAAAATACTTTTCATATCAAAAATAGTAAAATAAACTGAACTTTTAGACTATTCTAATTTCTTTTGACATAGGAATTGTATAAAAAATAATACTTTAATATCATATGTTAAACAAATAAAATATTAACTTTCCTTTTTTAAAAACTACATAAAATAAACTAAAATAAATAAAATAAAAAAAGAAGATGGGATGGGACGTACACAATAATGCTATCCCTTCCCATTTAGCTTTAATATTTAAAAAATGTTAAAAGGTGGGACATCCTTTTCAAAATGGGAATCTTTTTTTTTTTCTATTTTCAATTTCTTTGGATTTTTTTCCTTTATAATAACATAGTTTTAAAAAAATAGAAGCACAATATGAATTATGAATATACATGTAATTTCAATAAAGTAAAATAAATTAAAACATATCATGTGTAAAAAAATGATAATTATAATATAATTTTATATGTATCATAATATTAATATTTTTTAATTTAATCAACTCATTTAATTTAACTTTTAAAATATTTCTCATATCAAGAATATTAAAAAATATCTTGACATTATATATCAAACAAATAAAATATTAAATTCAAAAAAATAAAATAAAATAAAAATAAAAATAGAATGAAATAATAAAGATAAAAAAATAAAGTAAATGGGGATAGGATGGCACAATAGGTTAGGTGCTATTCCATCTCATCTTTATATTTTTTTTAAAAAGTACTCTCTTTTTCTTTGTTAATTATTGCCCCCACCTTTTTCTTCTTCTTCTTCTTTTTTTTACTTTTTTTTCCTCACATCTTTGTAACAATTTTTTTTCCTCATCTACAAGTTTGACTTATTTCTTCTTCTTCTTCTTCTTTCTAATCTTTATATTTGAAATTGTTTCTAAAGTTTTAAAGAAGTTAGGATTTTGATATCTCAAGTATAAATTTTTTGAAAAAAAAAGAACAAAATAAGTGAATCTGATAGTAAAAAAAATTTTCAATGAGTTTTTTATTTATTATTTCTTAATTTTATTCTTTTTTTATTTAGTTATTTCTCCTTTCTTTTATCTATCTTTAGCATTCTATTTTTTCTTGTGTTCTATTATTGAATTTTTTGAATATCTTGCCTTCTTTTTCCTTTTTTTCTAAAATTTTTTAATTCTTTTTATAAGTAATTCAAAGATAATAGATATAAAATAGATAAGAGTGAGAGAAAAAAAAAGAGAGAGAGAGGAGGCCCCTCATTCCAAATAAGTGAGTTTGACTTGACTTTTATAGATGAAATCTCATAAATAATATTTGTATTTAATCTAAATTTGATTTATATTTCTCCTACTTTTTAGATAAAGCATTACTAGTAAGCTGAGAACACGAAAAAAAAAAGTATTATTGTTTGTCAACTTTGGTTAATGTAATGTGTTTAGTATACCACACAAAGTTTTCTTTCCTGAAATTATTCAATATCATTTCATTTGATTATAAAAATGAGGATTGGTTTGCATGCAATGGGTTTATGACTAGTGAAGTTTATTGTGTGACTAAATAATAAACTAAGTAAGATGCAATAGGTGGATATGAGAGAAATGCAATATAGAAAAGATGAAAAATATTGATAATTTTTCATCTATTATTCTTATCTTACATAAATTTTCTTATTTTGTTATTTTTAAAATTTTTTTATATTTATTTTATTTATATTATTATCTGCATAAAATTAGATAAAAATACAGTGCAAAATTTTTTTATAGAAAAGTAAAATAAAATTGAGGTTAAAAAATCATCAAATTTGGTCGATTTCAGGCAAGTAGAAAATTATACGGATAAAATTTTACCTAAAAGTAAACCCACGAGAGATGAACACAATAGTTGATGACACTCCCCGGAAATGATCTCGTGGTGCAATAATCAGCAGCCTTTTTGCAGCTTTAAGTGTTTTGAAAAGCGAATCCACCAAAAGATAAAAGTCATCAAGTTATAATTTAATTGGTTCATCAGATTAAATTAATCAAAGTTGCATAATGACAAGAATTAAAATTTATATAAATTTATTAAAATTTAAATAATAATTTTTTACACTATAAATATGTTTATAATTTATAAAAAATAAAAAATTAAAATGAATGAAACAAATTAATGATTCTCAATTAATTATTGGGTTTTAAATATATTTTTCATCAAATATGAACTTCTTGTACCAACCCAACTAGAAAAAACATAATAAAAGAAGTCTAGAAGTAAATAAAAATTGATGACTAATTTTATTTATTTATTTCTGATTCCCATCGATTCATACTGAGTTGGACCAATTCAGTCATTAAAATAGTTTCTAAACTCAATTCGAATTGTATAACATAACAAGTAGATTGATCAAACCGTGCTATCCGTTTCAATTTTGAAAAACACAAGGCACTTATACTGGAAACACTGAACTATATTTGTGATGATTCCGATGAATATATATCATTATGTATTTTTGTAAAGATTTTTTATTCCCTTATAACACTTATACTGGCATATTCATACTCATTTATTAAAATAGTTCGGTTTAGATCCTCAATATAATTGGAAAAAATAATTTGAAAGATAATGCGTGCAAAGTGAGGTAACGTAAAAATAAAAAAATAAATTAAAAAAACGAAGCTTTGTTCAAACAAAATTGAGTAAGTAGCATTCAGGGACAAACATAGGCGGACCTGTGTATGTTTGACCGTGGGAGCATTTGTTTAAGCTTCGTATTTATGATTTGGTAATGTATAATCAGATTTATATAATGGAGTAGTTTAATGTACCTACTCAAGTGCATATTTGGATACATATTGAATTTTGGTGTGAATAAATAAATTTGGATAATCCAACATGTCAACTTATATTCAAGAATAGAAGGAGTAAGATTTAATATTGATTAAAAAAGAGAAATTAATTACAAATTATTTAAACTTTTATGACATAATTAATTACATAAATTAAAATTATAAAGATAAAACTACAAATTTAATAAATTTATAAGAACTAAAACTTTTAATTTTTCCTTGAATAATGTTTCCTTAACAACAAATGCTGCAGGGTTCATGGGTTAATAGACACAAGCCTCGAGCTAAAAATGTGTTAATTTATTTAGATTTACATTTAACCATTTTTTTTTTAAGTCCACTCCGTAAAAGATAGGTGCGAATATGGATGAGCCCCCGAGACCACCATGATATAACCATTATTTTTTCTAATTGACTGATTTTTCCATCATTGCTGTATTCCATTTGTTTTCCACGTATATATTTTTTACCAATAACTTTATATAATATATTCTATTTTAACTCAATTTTTTTCAACTTTCATGCTTGACGTAGATAATACTACACTGGTGTTAATATAAATTTTCGATTAAAAAGATAAGTGCAGTTTTTGTAGACATCAAATTTAGTTACCGGGTATTTTCATAGGGGGTGAATTATACTTATTTTTCTTAAAATTTTAATTTAATTATATTTATATTTTTTCCTTTTTGCTATTTTTAGAACTATATAATTATTGCTTCTATTTTTTGAAAATAAGAGAAATTAGTTTATATATTTAAAAGGTTTAAATTTGATCTTTTATTAGTGTAAAATATTTTAAACTATCAATGAATGAGAAGTATTGCCAAGGATTCCACTCAAGAGGGAGGGAAATTGAGTTTTATATTTTACAACTCTTAAAGTCAAAATCAAATTTTCAAAGGATTTTACAAATTTTCAATACTTGAAAATACTAGATAAGTATTTAGACTTGCAAGAAATCAATATATGGACAAATAAAGCAATTTAAACAATATACGATCAATCAAATATTAGTAAAATTATGCAACGAATATAAGAGATAGGGTTGAGAAAGTCAAATGCAAGTTTAGACTTGAAGATCTAATGCTCCAAGAATTACATTTGCTACTAAGCTACTTAATTTGGATTTTTGGAAATTCTACTATCTCTTCAAATTTAATCTAAGTACTTGAAAAAGTCTTTACAATATTCAACTTGAATATAAGCAAATTCTTTTGAATTTCCTCACTCAAAAGACACTTTACTAATAGATGCCACACTGTTGTAAATCTTAAAGATACCTCACCCTAAAATACAAGAAATGAGTGTTTAAAATTAGAAATTTAGTTGATAAAGCTCTTAAGAGTTGATTACACAATGAAAAACTAAAAGAGCAAATTTGAATTTATTGGATTCAAGACATTTGAATCATTGAAATGTAAAGAAAAGTGAAATGTATGTCAATATAGTAGTGAAAGCTATAAATATTTGTTTAAAATTAAGTTTGAGCCTTTAAATAGGAGTTGGAAACCTTTAATGTTTGTTAGACACTTAAAAGAGCCATTTAAAATGTGTTAGCATATAGGGAATCACATCATGAAGTGATTCTTAGGCCCTCACAAATTTAAAAAAAAAAAAATATCAAAGGGCAAAGTGCTTCTTATTGCATGGAAAGTTATTGCAACAAGAGAAACACTTCCCTAAGGACAAATTTGAATTTGAAAACAAGGCGGTGGGAAGTGCTTCGCAAAATGCTTCTTAAGGCAATTCTAAAGAGAAAAAGTGCTTCAAGAAGCTATTCACCTTTCCTAATATGCACTAATGATTTCAACATATTTTCAAAATGATTCAAAACACATATCTGAACATTTTAAAACCTTATGCAATTTTAAGCATGAAATTTTGAGAGGATGATTTTAAAATGCAAAATTTAAATGGTTTTTTCCCTAAATTTTGTACCAACTTATAAAAATATGTTTTGACATAAATTTTGATTTTTGAAACACTTTCCCCAGTTTTAAAATTGAATCTTTAAACTTAATTTCCTCTTTTATGATTGAACCTAATAAACTAGAATATCCTAACTAAAGGTCTTTGATAATCTTCAAACTTCATTCTAAGTCCAATAAAATAAGTGGTCTTAAATCACATTTTGGTGAATCAAAATGTGTTATTATCATCAAAATTAACATCTAAATGGGGTTTAGGCTAAACAATCTCCCTTTTTTAAATGATGATAAACCATTTTTAGATTAACTATTGTAAGAACAAAGCTTCCCCTCGCTTTAATACTCCCTATTAATTTATACATGATTTTTTTTGTTTTTAAGAATTGAATTTAATCTTAATTTAAATTCAATAAATTTTGCATAAATAGGCATAATATCACATTATCAATTTATTCTCTAATCTTAATCAATTCTCTCCCCTTTTGGCATAAATCAAAAGATGTAATAACTAATAACACTAGAAATAAAGCTAGAAAATAGAAATAAATATAAACTAGCAAAATAGGCTTTCATATCTAAAATATCCCATAAGAGTCATGAAAAAGTTTAACAACAAAATACCAAAGTATCAAGCATGAGTAGCAAAAAACCAACAAACTATCATCAATAGTTAATAGAAGACAAAATAAAACCTAAAAAATAATAGGGCTAAGAATCAAATATCTTTAATCATTTACCATTTCATTTTATCATTCGAAGCAATGGCTTAATCATCTTCATCATCGTCCTTTTTTTCTTTTGATTCTTCTACTACTCATTGTCCTTTGTCTCTTTCTTCTTTAGATTCTTCCTTATTTTTCACATTATTTTCATCTTCAATGTCTTCATTTTGCTTATCATTTCTAGTAGGAGTAGAAGATGATTCAATATTCAAGTGGGATACTTTTTGTTCAATTTTCACAAGCCATGTGTATACATTTGTAAATTCCCCTTGGATTTTATCCCATAATTCATTATTGCGATCACTTAAAGATCAAGAGAACCTAGGATGCCTCTCAACATATACTTATCACTTACCTTGTAGTAGGACATTTGTTTTAAATTTTTGGCTCTAAGTTTATAAGTTTCCTTAAATTTGGTAACTTTTGCTTCATTTTCAATTAGAATCCTTTTTTTTCTCAAAGGTTGTAGTTATTACCATGCCATATAGGAGAAACTCAATAGATGCGTGCTCATGCATATAATTGATTATCAAATAAGGAAGATTGAAGGTTACATTCTTCCTTATGCACCACATGTTAAAAAGTTCATTATTACCAATGTGAGTCAAATTTTTGTGCCCTAGGAATACAATCTTGGCAAGATGATAATGAAGTAATCAATTATTTAAGCTTAAACTAGTAATTTGAATCTTGTTATCAAAATATTTAGGATTTGTATCTTTCTAAAAAATCTAATGGTAATAATTGTAGAATATCCTTTAATATTTCTAGTAACATTATAAGGCATAGAATTATCTAATTCAAAAGATTAGCAAGTTCTTTTAAAGTCAATCTAAATTCTTGTCCACAATAATTTGCATTTCAATCCATATTTTTATACCATACTTTCCTAAATTGGCACAAAATTGATACATTAAAGATGGATAAACAATAGCATGATATGTAAATAATTTAACCATCATGTATTTCTCAAACACTTTACACAATTCAAAATTTTCCTTCTTAAGAAATTCAATATCCTAACAATTCAAAGGTTCAATATCTTTGGTCAAAATGGTAGTAAATTCTAGATAATCAAATATCTTTATGTAGTATTTTTACTCTAAAAGATTTAAAGGTGGATTATTGGAGCTTGTAGATGCCTTACCTTTCCTTTCCTAATGCCTTTCTTAGTACATAGTCTTCTTAGTGCCATACTTTTTTTACCTATAAAATGATGAAAATGTTATGATTTTTCTTTTTTTGTGAAAAGAGTTTAGAAAGATATTAGAAAGCAATTAGAGGTGATAGGAGTGATTAGGAATGAATTTAGAAAGCTAGGGTTTGAAGGTTTGATTTTAGGGTCTTTTTATTTGAGGTATTTTAATTTGTGAAAGTGAAAGAGAAAAGTGATTAAAAGGTTTAATTGGTGGCTTTTAGGTTAATTTGGTAAAAAAAAATGTGGCTTTAAGGTGGACTAGAATGGAAAAAGGTGAGAAAGAATGGCCAGGTCATGAAAGGAAAAAAGGAAAAAATGAAAAGCAACAACACACCAAGTTATATTTCATGAACAACTTTGCTAATGAACATATTTATTAGTGAAACAATTTGTGAATGGCTTCGCAACTCATAACACTAAATGGCTTATTTTTGCACATGGGTGAAGCATTTCAAAGCCCTAAACTCCACTTAAAATTGAAATTTTCCTACTAAAAGCAATCCAAGACCATTTTTTTTTTCAACTTAGGAATATTTATGAATAGATTTTCACTCTTGATTTTGAATTTTTGAAGAACACAACATACAAAATGAATTTAGGGATATCTTTGATGCCAAAATTAGTAATTGATTCTTAATAAAAGCAATAATAAACAAGGAAATTAAATTGCTAGAAACCTTAAAATTCATTTAAATATCATGAAATAAGCTTGAAGCTTTTAAGGAATCATTTTTTAAGAGTATTTAACATGCCCAATTCTCTTCAAATAAAATTGAAACAATCTTTATTTAGTGGCTCAGTAAAGATGTATATAAGTTGAAAATTGGTTTAAAAATTTAAGATTAATATCTTCTCTTTGAACATGATCTTAGATGAAATGATGTCTTATCTTAATATGCTTTGATCTAAAATGCATAATAAGATTCTTAATAAGGTTAATGACACTAGTATTTTCACATTTAATAAGAATATTTTTCAAATTTCAAGTTAAAGCTCAATAATTATTGTTTCATCTAAGGAAGTTGAGCACAATAACTAGTAAAGCTATGTATTTGCTCTCATAGTAGATAAAACCACACTATTTTATTGATAAGCACCATTAGTATCCTATCCTCCTATCCAACTAGCTACTTGCAAAGTTGTTATTAGAATAAACTATCAAGAAACTAGATTTTTCTCTAAGAAACCATAACCTAAAGTGATGTATGCTCACTAGATATCTTAAAATTTATTTTATAGCAATCAAATGAAATTTCTTTGGATTATTTTGAAATCTTGTGCATTTACATGCATAATATGATATTAGGTCTACTAGTAATAAGGTAAAGTAAGGAACTTGTCATTCCTCTATACTTAGTTATGTTTACCTTTTTACCTCTTTCCTCTAAGTCTAATTTTGTTGCAAAGCTCATAGAGGTAGTATATGCTTTAACCTTATATAATTTATATTTCTTGATCAACTTCTTTGCATACAATTGGTTTAATTCATAAAGATTCCATCACTTGATTATTTAATTTGCAATCCAAGAAAAAAGTTCAACTGTTTTATCATAGATATTTCAAATTCAATTTGTATTAACTTAACAAACTCTTTGCACATTGAATCATTAGTAGCACTATATATAATGTCATCAACATATATTTGGATAAGGAGAATATCATCAAATTTATACTTTATAAACAAAGTTGTATTAACTTTTCTTCTTGTAAAACCTTTGTCCATTAAAAATTTGATCAATCTCTTATACCAAACTTTGGAGCTTGTTTAAGTCCATAGAGTGCTTTTTTAAGCTTAAAAACATGATTAGGAAAGAAGTAACTCTTAAAACTTGAAGGTTGTTTAATATACACTTTTTTCATAATTATACTATTAAAAAATGCACTCTTAACATCTATTTGAAAAGGCATAAATCCTTTCATGCAAACATATGCTAATAACACTCTAATAGCCTCTAGTCTAGCTATTGATACATAGGTGTCATTATAATCAATGTCTTTCTCGTAGTTATAGTCTTTTGTAACTAATCAAGCTTTATTCCGAACTATGATACCATTCTCATTAAGTTTATTTCTAAAAACTCATTTAATGCCAATAATTAGGATAATCATTGGGTCTTGGCACAAGTTCCTATACTTTATTTCTTTCAAATTAGTTTAATTTATTTTGCATGGATAAGGTCTAATGCTTATCAATTATTGCCTTATTAATGGTTTTAGGTTTGATTTGGGATAAAAAGCCTAAATGACCACATATATTTTTAAGAGAATTTCTAGTTACTTTTTAAGACACATCATTAATGACTTAATAAATGGGATGACTTATTATGATCTTCCACTTTCTTTATAGTTCATGACTTTAAGCTTAATTTGAGTTGTCTATAAATGGAGGAGGTTTTTGTTCTTTTTTATCTTTCTCTTAAACATCTACTTTATTTTGCTCATTTGAGTCTCTTTGAGGAAGTCATAAATCTACTCCCTTTTCTTTTTCATTTGAGACCTTTTTCACACTTGATGTAGATTCATCAAATATTACGTGGATAGATTCTTCCACTAGTAAGTTCTTTTATTAAACACTTTATAAGCTTTGTTATTGTAAGAATATCCAATAAATATGGCTTTAATGGATTTAGCATCAAACTTTTAAAGATTAATTTTGTCATTATTAACATAAAATATTTACAACTAAAAATATGAAAAATATGATATATTAATTTTTCTTTTCTTGTACAATTCATAAGGGATTTTTCTTCAAAATTGGCCTTATCAAAGCTCTATTCATCACATAACATGTGGTACTAACCATTTTTGCCTAAAATAACTTAAGAAGAGAGTTATCATTTAATATAGTCTTTACCATTTCTTCTAGGCACTTATTTTTCTTTTCCACAACTTTATATTGTTATGGTATTCTAGGAGATAATAAATTATGCTCAATGCCATTCTCACTATAAAAACAAATAAAATTATATTTTTCAAACTCTCCACTATGATCACTTTTAATGCTTACAATGATTATTCTTTTTTTTATTTTGAATAGATTTTGTAAGCTTTTTGAAGGTTTCAAAGTCTCACTCTTATGAATAAGGAATAATGTCCATGTAAATCTAGATTAGTCATTAAAAATTATAAGTGAATAATAATTACCACATCAACTTCTAATTTTTGGTGGACTAATCAAATCTATATGAAGTAATGTGAATGACCTAGATAAAGAAATAACATTTTTAGGTTCAAAAGAAGCTTAATTTACTTATTTTTCCTTTTGGCATGTATCATAAATTCTATCCTTATTGTATTTGAGTTTTGGCAAATCATTAACTAAATCCTTTCTTGAAGGTTTTCCAATAATATTCATGCATGCATAAGCAAGCCTTTTATGCTAGAGCTAAGAATCCTCATTCATATTAACTAAATATTTATGATCTAAATTAGGCTCACTACCAATATCTATTATGTAGATATTGTTGTCGATAGGATAAAAAATACACTAAAAAAAGGGTTAATTGGCATTTTAAAAAATTTAAGCAATTATGACTTTAAAAATAGTTACTTTTTATACTTGCTTTTTCATTATCCCTAAAAAAGCAACTAAAAAGTAAGTATGAAAGATCAAATAAATAATTAATAACAATATGTAATAAAGTGCAAGAAATCAAAGAATAAAGGAAAGAAAAGATAACATTGGAGTATAGTGGTTTAATTATCCAAATGAAGAAATCATTTATTTGGGTTTACTCCATTCTCCTAAGATTAAACTAATCCTAATGATTATTCATTAGCATTTTTTCTTTTACAAGGCTTAAGTATACCTTTCCCACTTAATTTTTCAAGGACTCAAGCAATCTTACTTTAACACTTTAGAATTTCTTTTCACAACTTAACTATAAGGTGATTACAAATGTTTCTCTCACACTCTGCCCTAGCTAGTAAATCTTTAAAGGGTAGGATTTTTTTTTTCAAGAGACTCCAAGGTTTATACACTCAAGTAATATAGATTTGTAGGTTTTATCACAAATAAAGAAGATTATAAAGAAATTGAGAGCTTTTAGAAAGAGAAAAAGAGAGTCTTATAGAGAGAAGAGGATACTTGTGTTATATATCTTTGAAAGAAGTGAGACTCTTTATTTATAGCTAAGGAAAGGGAACTAGCCATTAGGAATGCATGGATTCTAATGAGTAACCACATTGTAAAAGACTTCTTCTCTTGCTCTTTAGTTTTTTAAGTAAGTTACTCTTTCTTGCAAAAAGTAATCTTGTTATAGTCAAAGCTAGCTTTATTGAATATGTAGAGCTTGTTCTTCTACTAGTTGGCTTAATGTGTCACTTTCACTCTATATTATGAAAGTACATTTAACTTGCTTTTTTGTATGCTCTCACTATTAGAAGCATAATATTTTTATGATTTTATCACATGTGAATGTACTTTACTAACTCATTATGAGTTAGAAGTTAAAGAGCAACTTGTAGTAACTTTTAAAGTTTTGCAAAATAGTATAGTACAAATCTAACAGTAAAAGAGAAATTAGATACAATTGATAATTTTTATCACCTTAACAACATAATAACCTAGTATAACAATATAGAAAGTAGCTATAGTAATAACTCAATTTTAATCCATTTTAAGCAATAAGATATGTCAAAATAATGGAACATATAATCGAGCAACCATAATGTAGTTAAAAGAAAATCTGCGTAAAAAAGAGCATATTCAATATAGAAACATTTTTCCATATTTTTAGCTTTACGAAATAACATTTTTCCATATTTAAAATAGGATCTGAAATGCTCACAATGTATTGCATCTAGAACTTTGCACTCTTGTTGATAAGATCTTGGTGTGATGATGGTTCCATATTTTTCATTATCATTAAGACTCGTGTGGTTGGACTAAATGTGTGGGATATTATTGAAGAGCCTCGCTTCAAGGCCTTCACTGATTTGGACATGGTAGAAATTATAGGATTCTCTAGCCATGATTGGGTGCTTTAGGAGAGAGATATTATTCATGTGGCTAGAATAAATGATAAACTAGGTCGTTTCACAGTATCTCTTTAGTTTCCTCAAAATCTTTAATGAAACACTTTATATTACTTTTTTTAGATCCACTTCACAGTAGATGATATGATTACCTTTTGATTTTCCCGCTTTAATGTTTTGACTTTTAAATGATTTGTCTATCTTCCCAATCGTATTATTTACTTTGTAAAAATAGAAATAACTAATATGGTTAATTTTCCATACACCAAAAGAATAAATTAAAGAACGCCTAGAATGTTATAAAAACTAGATTTTTAGGCTTGATTTCCTCATTATGAACTTAAGCAAATTTTCTTTAAAATAAATTATCCATTTTCCTTCTTTTCTTGTCACAATAGAGCATTTAATTATTGATTCTCATTTTATACACGGTCCCATTATTGATGGTGTAAAGGAAATTATGTTAGTGTGGAGGGTTTATAATGGCCCAAATTTTTTTCCATTATTAAGCGGTTCTCTTTATAAAATTTTTGACCATCTATATTGATATAAAGTTTTATTAAGATAGTTCTTAGGGGAAATATTATGGGAGGTTTGTCTTTACCCCCATTTTAGTGAAAGTGATTGTATTATCCCTCTAATTATATACGATAAGTTGCAATAAATCCTTCCATTTATTCACTATCATGGTGACGACCTTGATTAGAGTACTTTCTAAACCCTAAACTTACCTCTCTATGTTTACTATTGCAGATTCCCCTTTAGAGGCATTATCATTACCACTATATCAAGAACAAACCTTTTAAGCTTCTCTAATGGTTTTAGTTATGAATGACTATTTTCATTATACTAAGGCTTATAAGCAAGCTTAACTTCTCTATCTTGGTAGGATTTCGCCAAATGATTATCCATATTTACTTCCTAATTTTTACTAAATGAAATACCACTAATTGACATTATTTTCTATATTTACTTATTGGAAATGAATAAGTTAGGCTAGTGAAAACTAGGTAACTGACTTCCATGCTGGTCATGGCTTGAGAATGGTCATGACACTGCCATAAGATAGTCACATATGTGTTTAGTGTTAACACATAACCTAGCATTTGCTAGATTAGTTGCTTTAATAATTTGTCTTCAAGCACAATTTCTTAATTATCCAATTTGGACAATACGTTTTAATAATACAAGTGAATTTACATCTAAAGCCTTTAATAATTATTGTATTTCAATTTGAATCACTATCAAACATCTTATAAGATAGGTTCATTAGCCAAATAGTTTAGTAGAATCATTTATTAAAGGCCTTCAACTTACAATTAGACCATTGCTTATGAGAACAAAATTTCCTATTTTTATTTATGAACATGCCATTTTGCATGTAGTAACACTTTTATGCATCAAACTAACAAGTTATCATAAGCATTCCTTTTCATAATTGGCTTTTAGTCAAGAGCTAAATATTATCCATCTTAGAATTTTTGGATATACAGTATATGTTCTAATTGTTACATTGCAGTGCATAAAGATAGATCTTTAGAAGAGGTTAGGAGTATATATTAGATATGAATCTCTCTCTATTATTAAATATTTTAAACCAATGATAGAGAATATTTTTACTGTACATTTTTTATTGTCATTTTGATGAAACTAATTTCCTAATATTATGGAAAGAAAATAAGCAGTTGGAAAAGGATATTACATAGAATGTATCATTTTTAAATCATATTGATCTTTACACAAACCAATATGAATTTGAAGTTCAAAAAAATATTCATTTGCAAAGAATAGTGAACCAACTAGCAAATGCATTTACTAACCTAAAAAGAGTAACTAAATTATATATACTAATTTCAAATGCTTTAGTTTGAATTGTTGTCCCAAAAAGATAATCTATATCTACTATAGCAAATGAATCCAAAGTATAGTTTAAGCATGGTAGACCAATTAGTTTTAAACATAAGAATCCTTATAAAAGAAAGAGAATAAAAAAGAAAGATAATAAGGAGACAAATGCTTTTGAAGAGAATCGAAATACAATTGACAATAAACTTCTAGAATAAGTTCAGATACTAAGATTTTTGGAAATGAAGAAATATCAATAAATTATATTTTTGTATAAAAAATAGGACTAAAAAAATGGTTGTCCAAAATATTTTCTTATATAATATATCACTTAATATTATACAAAATAATAAGGATTTTGAACTAAAAAAAGTTGAAAAATGTCGATATAAAGATGATTAGCTAAAATGGAAAGATACAATTTAGGCAAAATTAAACTTATTTTCAAAATGTAAGTTCTTTAGATTGATAGTCCAAATTCTTGAAAGTGTAAAGCCAGTATAGTACAAATAGGTTTTTTTTGCAAATAAGAAATGAGAATGAAGTTATAAAATATAAAGCATGACTTGTAGTGCAAGACTTTTCTTAAAAGCATAGTATTAATTAGAAAGAAACATACCCCTTAGTGGTGGATGCATTTACATTTCAATACCTTATTAACTTGACAGTACAAGAAAAACTCAATATGCATTTGATGGATATACTTATAGCTTATTTGTATGATAAGTAGGAGAATGATATATATAGATGAAAATTCTTGAAGTATTTAAAATGCTTGAAGCATATAATTTTAATTCTTAAGAAATGTATTTGATTAAATTATAAAAATCTTTGTATAGATTAACATAGTGTAGGTAAATATGACATAATCATCTTAGTGAATATTTGTTAAAAGAAGGATATAAAAGAAAGATCTTATTTGCCTTTGTGTTTTTTATAAAGAAATCTAAATTTAAGTTTACCATAGTTGCTATATATGTTAATAATTTGAATATTATTGAAACTCGTAAAGAACTCTCACAGGTAGTAGAATACTTGAAAAGGGAACTTTGAAATGAAAGATATAAAAAAAAAATAAAACTTTCTCTTGGCTTGCAAAAAAATTATATTGAAATGGTTTTATTGTGCTTTCATGTAGATAAATCACATCCATTGAATACTCTAATAATTGTTCATTCACTTAATATTAATAATGACCATTTTTGTCCTCAAGAGGAAAATGAAAAACTTCTTAGTCTAAAAGTACTATATCTTGGTGTAATTGGTGCAATAATCTACCTTGTCAATGACATGCATTCTGATATTACTTTTTCAGTAAGTCTATTAGCAAGATATAATTCTTTTCCAATCTGAAAGTGTTTAAATGAAATTAAATATATATTTCATTATCTTTAAGGAACAAATTATATAGGATTATTTTATTTATATGATTCTAGAATAGAACTAATTGGATATATAAATACAAGATATTTATCAAAATCACATAAGGCTTAGATATATGCTTTCATTATAGTATGTAATAAAAAAAGGGGAAATATATTCAATGCATTCCATTTGCAACTTTGTTTAGCAAATTTGTTCTTTGTGACTACTAATTATAACATATTCCTAGATATTACACAATTGTTTTAGGAATGAACTATAAAGCAATGTAAACTTATATCAACAAATCAACAGTTTAGATTTATCTGATAAATTTTTTATAAGAATTATTTTTTAAAATAATTCTTAAAATTACATCACATCATAAATTAAATGATGTAAATTTACACTAATTTAAAAGTGATGCATCATAAATAATTTTATTATTTTAAAGGAAACACTTGATGTACTCTTTTTTTAGAGTAAATATTGCACTCTTGTTCAAGGTAGAGTGGAAGTCAAAAATTATGAACTTTATAATATATAAAGTGAAATTGGATAAAAAAGTAAATTTAGAGAAGTAAGAATAACATTATTTTTATTATTTTTCCTTTTAACTATTAAGGAGTATTGCAACTATTTTATATATAAAAAAATATCATACATGTGAAAAATCTAACTGTTATAGTATATGTTGTACTATACATATACGGATGTAAAGTGCTTTTTTATTTTAATTTTGAAAGAAAGCTACCAATTGGGTAAGGATTCCAGGAATAAACTTTGTAGCCCTCCCTACCTGTCGTACCATAGGATAAGGATACAAACGAATCTGATTTTTTTCCCTATTATTTTTAGAAAAATAAAGACGTAATTTTTATTTTAAAATTTATTTTTTATCAAAATTTATTATTTTAATAAAAAAAGAGAGGATCCTTATTTGATGTTAACAAATCAGTTTCATTCCTCATTTGGTTCTGATGAATGTGGGGATACCCATTATGGATGATCCATATTTATCATAATTTTAGATAAATATTTAATTTATTATTTAAAATTTAAATTCAAAACAAAGGTTAGTTTTTTTTTAGTAATTGACTATGGAGTGGGAGATATGGAGAGAGAAATAATCTCTCACTCCCTCCGAAAGAAGTTAACAGTGAGAAACCATCTGGAAAAAGAAAATATGAGACATTCAATTTTTCCTTTTTTAAAAGAACCAAAAATACTCAATCAGAGACTTCTTCATCTTCTTCTTCTTT
This sequence comes from Sindora glabra, assembly GCA_020226215.1. Classification (NCBI taxonomy): domain Eukaryota; kingdom Viridiplantae; phylum Streptophyta; class Magnoliopsida; order Fabales; family Fabaceae; genus Sindora; species Sindora glabra. Next base: position 42,295,459 of record CM035236.1, on the reverse strand, counting down.
CTACAAACAAGTGTGTGGTTCTTTTCTGATTTTGGTGCAATTGTTGTGGAAAAAGGCTAAGAATTCTAATACTGAGGTGATTTTTGACATCTGTGTGGTGAAGTGCAGTATCAGGATCCCAAAAGCAAAATCTAGTATGTATATTTAATAATTTATTTTTGGATTAATTATGTCATTTATTTTCCCTACATTAGTATCAAAGCCTAGCTAGAAACTAATGTTTGTATCTCCCAAATGTATTTAATGCAATTGAATGTAAGCATGAGATGTATGAGATGCATTAATGAATTAGATACATGAGATGAATTATATGAGATGTTCTGAGTTAAATGCTTTCCCACTTACAATGTATTTAATTGGTAATTTTCATTTTGGCCTAAAAGCATACTTACTAATTTTCATTCTTATGATGAAATAATTTGGCTAAAGATATGAAAGCTTGTTATATGAATTCTATTGTTTCTAGAATGATACTGTTATGGATGAATTTAATGTTAATGGATACACATAAAACTTCCATAAAACATTACCAAACATAAAAAATCAGCCAGAACACCTAAAACTTCATGAAATTCGTAACATTTTAGATACTGGGTCTCCTAGAAAATTAATTTTTTAGGCCATAAAATTAGCTTAGATTTGTAGAGCATAATATTATGAGAAAAACGGCCTTTGAATCACTTAAAACGGACTCCCGAATCAAAAGTTATAGCCAAAATAAGTTTATGGGTCAAACAAACCCGTTGGGGTCGTGAACTGGGTCGGATCCGACCCGGTTAACCCGGTCAAAGGTTGAAGACAACGTTAACGACATATCATTTTGACCAACCAAAAAATGACACGTCATTTTAATGCTCGATTTGAACCCAAACAACACATTATTTTAGGTGTTTTTCACAAAAAAAAAATTTTAAAAATTTTCTTTCCCATTCTCAAAGGTGGCACGTGGGGCCCACCCCCAAGCCCATTTGCCATGTGTCACATTTCTATCAAACTAGAAATTTTTTTATTCAATTCTAGAAGTTTCTGGCGGCTGAAAAATGTTAGCAAGGTGGCGTGTGCATCACACGCACCGTCGCAACGCATGGGAATGCCATTTTTTCATTTTTCTAGAATTTTTTCTTAGAACAGCCGCTTGCAGCAACACGTGGAGGGGTGTACGGCATCCTTTGGAGGCAAAATTGATCTCTAAAATTTTTTAAAATTGAGATCTACATATTGATGTAATTTTTGTACATTTTTTAGACTTTTGTAACACTATTTTGACTTAAAATGTGGCAAAAATACCCTATTTTGATCATATTTTTGTGTCTATTTTTTAGAACAGACATGGAACAGTGGTTCAGAGAAGAATATGATCCATATGGGTTTATGAAGAGTGTGGTAGGAGAAAAACCTAGAGAATCAGATTGGGTTGACACTTCAGGAGACCTAAAAGAATTTATACACACTTTGTATAAAAGAACTGCACGTAACAAGACACTGATAACAAAATTCTTGTTTGAAGTCAAACTTCTAAAAAAGAATCTCACCCGTAGAGGAAAGGAGTTCCCAAATCACCTTTGGTTTCGTACCATGATGAATATTATTCCAGATGATGATTTCTGGACTCCAATCAAAAAGACCCTATGGAAATGCAAAAACTACTTACTAGGAACCGTCAAATACCTTGACCTGAAAAGATATATGGAAGAATTAAGAGAACAAGAAATCCATTCTTTCAAAAATAATTGGAGAAAATATATCCTAATGTCACAATTTCAAAACATGAAGAGTGCAAGTCATTTTGGATACAACTATCTAGAAAAGGGACTACACTTAATGGGTCCTCTTAAAGCTTTGAATGTACACAACTTTGACCCAGCCTATTCCAAGAATCGCCAAATCTGTTTAACAAATTTGATGAAATGAAGACAGTGAAACCAGAATAGAAAGCTAGAATAGAATCACTAGCCTTGAATACTTTATTTTTTATTTATTCATTTCTCTTATTTTTGATGAGATTACTTTGAGAACATTGTTGAATGTTCATTGAACTCTTATTATTATTTGGTAGATGATCAAATATTATTTATTTGATGTGCATTTATTTTTAAAATACCGTATATTTAAGTAAGAGCTCTTGTATTATATTTTTTTATGATGAGAGTAACATAAAGTGTTCTATTTGCATGAGAGCGATCTCGATAGGAAATAATAATAGTATTTAGGCAAACATGCGATAGGGGTATGACAAATATAAACTCCCAACCATGAACTAAGTAGTGTCATTATTGTTCTATGCGAAAACTATGTAAATAACGATATTGTATACTTATAGGAAATGTTTATATGTTTAACAAAATGGCCAGGAAAAACATAATTGCTGAATTAAATAAAGGTGACAAGTTGAATGGGGACAACTAGGACATTTGGCATTGAAAAATATCATACATCTTAGAAGAGCAAGATGCTTTAGAAGTCCTAAACAATGTAATGTTAAAACTTGAAATTAGGAACACAGCTCAGCATAGAAGAGATGTTGAGGCATATGCTGTTTGGAGGAAAAAGAATAGCATTGCTCGCATCACACTTTTAAGTGCGATGGTAGATAGCCTTATATGTGAATATGAGAGTTACCTAACTACTTAGGGAATGTGGATTGCCTTGAAAGAAAATTTTAGTGGTACTTCTGCCACTAAATTGAGAAGACTCACAATCAAATTTGACACATACAAACTTCGGCCTAATACACCGATGAAATAACATTTACGACAAATGTCAAAGATGATTTGTGAGCTGAAAGCAGCAAGTCATGCGCTTTCTAATGAGTAGCAAGTGCAAGCAGTGATTAGATCATTCCCTACAAGTTGGGAACACATGAAGGTTAACCTAACTCACAATGAAAGCATAGTAACCTTTGATGATATGGTAAGATATCTGGAACTTGAGGATGAACATTTAGGGGCTTATAGATCCTTTGGACAAGTGTATATGGCTAAGGGAGCAAGTCCCTCTAGTTCTAAGCCTAAATTTAAAAAAGGAAAAAAGTTCCAGAAGAGAAAAACTGGACCCAATTCTCAGGGTAAGAAAACCTTCAAAAAAAAAAAAGAAAGGAAAGCATAGGACAAGGAACTTTAATCTCAAGAAGATCAAATGTTATGCCTACCAAAGAATGGGCCATTTTGCTTGAGATTGTACTTAGCAAAATAAACAGAACAAGGTATTAGTGGATACCTATTTCATATATTTTTCATATGTTTCTAGTACTATTTTTCTAACAAAATCTCATCCTTTGTGGATTTTAAATTCAGGTGCCACAGATCATGTGAGTAAGGATCAGGGATCATATATAGAGTATCATCATTTGTCAAGCCAAAACAGGTGGCTTTATATAGGAAATAATGCAAAGATTGAAGTCCAAGGCATTGGAACATGCAAATTGGATTTGCGTGAAGGAAAAACTTTAATCCTACATGATGTACTTTATACACCTGACATTCGATGAAATTTAGTTTCAGTTTGTTCCCTACTTAATTTTGATTTTTCAGTTAACTTTCATGATAATGCAGCAGGCATTTTAAAAGATGATGTATTTTATGATTCTGGTTTTATTTCCGATGGATTTGTCATTTTGGATGTTATTAACAACATTGCTTTCGATTGCTTTATTGCTTCCACTTCAAATTTAAATGTTGAAATGGACACTTAGCACGCTAGACTAGGACATATAAATTAAAATAGAATGATTAAACTAGCAAAAGAAGGATTGCTAGGTCCAATTTCAAAATTGGAAATGTCCTTGTGCGAACATTGTCTAGCCGGTAAAGCAACTAAAAAACCGTTTGGAAAAGGAACTAGGGTAGAAACTCCATTAAAATTAGTTCACTTTGATATATGTGGTCCTTGGAGTGTGAGGGCAAGACATAAAGCTTAGTACTTCATCACTTTCATTGATGATTACTCACAATATGGTCATATCTATTTGATTTCACATAAGTCAAAGGCATTAGAGTGTTTCAGACGTTACTTAAATGAAGTCGAGAATTAAATAGATAAAAAAGTTAAAGCACTAAGAATTGGCCGTGGACGTGAATACTTATCCAAACAATTCAAAGAACTCTATGAAAAGAAAAGGATAATAAGACAATTAACAATCCCTAGTACTCCATAACAAAATGGAGTAGCTGAAAGAAGAAATAGGACTCTTCTAAACTTGGTTAGATCAATGATGGCACAAACAAATCTACCATTTTCATATTGGGGAGATACTATCTTGACAGCCACCTTTGTACTTAATCGTGTGCTCTCAAAGTCTGTTACATCCACTCCCTATGAATTATGGATAAAATGCAAACCTGATTTGAGTACTCTCAGACCATGGGGGTTTGCTGTGTATGTTCATGATGCTTCCCATAAATATAAAAAATTAGGTCCAAGATGGAAGAAATATATCTTTATAAGATATTCAGAATTGTCTAAGGGATACGTTTTCATTGGTGAAAATGAGGATAAAATAATAACAGAATTTGAATTAAGAGATATCACATTTTTAGAAAGTGAATTTCCTAGTAGAGGAGAAATTGATTGAATTGTATCTTTTTATGAGTTACAAGATTAAATGGATAGTAATATTGAATCTTATCCACCTTATCCAAGTGGGAGCTCTCAAAGAATCCTTGTCAATTCGAGTGGAAACTTTGAGAGAGAGAATGAAAATCCTGTATTTAGAGAAAATATGGTACAGGAAACCCCATTATGGAAAAGTAAGAGAAGAAGTATACCTAAAAGACGCTTTTTGATTGAAGGATCAGTTTTTATAATCACTCCTCAAGATGAAGAAGAGCCAAAAATAGTTCAAGAGGTTATAAGTTCTCCTGCTAAGGAACAATGGAAGAAAGCGATAAAGAAAGAGATAGACTCAATGAAAACTAACTAAGTTTGGAAACTAGTTGACTTACCATCTGGCCAAAAGGCAATAGGGAACAAATGGGTTCTCAAAATTAAGAGAAAGGTAGATAGATCAATTGAGAAATATAAAGCTCGACTAGCTGCAAAGGGGTATACATAACAGGAAGGAATAGACTATGAGGAGACATTCTCACCTATTGTTCATTTTAATTCAATTAGATTACTCCTAGTTATAGTAACACACTTAGATTTAGAATTATATCAAATGGATGTAAAAATCACTTTTCTTAATGGAGAACTGGATGAAGAAATCTACATGAAACAACTAATAGGTTTCATACAAAAGGGAGAAGAAAAGAAAGTTTGTAGACTCTAAAGGTCCATTTACGGACTTAAACAGTCATCCAGACAATGGTATTTGAGGTTTCACCGAGCGATAATCTCATATAACTTCCAAATGATTAAGGAAGACCATTGTGTTTATATTAAGCGGCATGAAGAAAATCTTGTAATATTATCCCTTTATGTGGGTGATATACTATTGGCTGGAAATAACATGAATTCGATTATGGTCATTAAGGAATGACTATCCTCGAATTTTGAGATGAAAGACATGGATGAAGCAAATTACATTTTTAGAGTCAAAATATTTAGAGATTGTTCCAAGAAACTTATTTCTCTTTCTCAAGAAAATTATATATGGAGAATTCTTGAGAAATTCAATATGAAAGATTGTAAACCTATGGATACCCCTATAAATAAGAGTGAACCATTAAATCAAGAAATGTGCCCTCAAAATGAGTTTGAAAAGAAATCAATGGATAAAGTTCCTTACTTTAGTGCGGGAGGAAGTCTAATATATGCAATAATGTGTACAAGATTAGATATTTGCCATGCGATCAGACTTGTAAGCAGATACCATTCAAACCCTAGACAAAAACATTGGAAAGCTATTAAGAGAATATTGAGATATTTAAAAGGCACCGTCGACTATGCGCTATGTTATCAAGGAGACGACTTATGCTTAGTTAGATATTCTGATGCAGATGGATGAGAGAAAATCCACATCAGGCTACTCATTCTTGCTAAATAATGGTGCCATATCATGGTATAGTAAGAAGTAGACATGCATTACATTTTCAATAATGGAAGTAGAGTTTGTGCATGTTCTACAGTGGTACAAGAGGCAATATGGCTAAAAAGATTTGTGGAACATCTAAGGATTTGTGGTGAGAATTTAAATCCCGTCTTGATATATTATGATAGTCAAGCAGCCATTACCTACATAAAGGATCCAAAGTACTATAACAAAACTAAGCACATAAATACAAAGTATCACTTTGTGAGAGATGTAATAACGCAAAAAAAGGTCACTATCCAACACATTTCTACGCAAAAGATGATAGCAGATCTTTTACTAAGGCTATACCTAGAGATGTATATATTAAGCATGTAAAGTCTTTTGGTATGCGTAGAATGTAATCAAACATTTTCGAAATTGGAATGAATAAAATATGTCTTTCATTCAATTACAAGTGTTATTATATATGTATGAGTATACGAATGTCAAGTATGTCGTATAGATTGATAAGGTTAGTTCTCTCACACAAACAACTGCTTTTGACACTCAAGAGGAGTGGGGCGAAGATAAGACATGTGTTCACCAACGTAACTAGTAGAAATGTTATGTTTTTGGTGGAGAAGCAGCAAAAAAAATCAAATATGTCACCTCAACAAAGTAAAGTTGAGATGAGATCTGAAATACAAATATGGATGGAATTGTGGAATCTCCCACCTTTCACAATACCTATAGCCAGGTAATGAGTTCTTTACATACTGACGTCAAAAAGAGTCAAATGATGTGGAAGAATTCAGGTTAGGTACTGTGTATGCCTAAACTAAAGTCTGTACAGTGTTAATAATAAAATCGACATACACCTTTATGCTAAAGGAGAGCACCATAACATGTATTCATACCACATGTGCAAAAAGAATCGCAAACAGGAAGCAAGTGAAAGATCCTTAGTTCATTGTTGTGTGAGTCCTAGAAAAGAAATATTCTTTTCAAAGATACGCTTTGACTTTGACAATATCATAGAGAAATGATACAGTGTTTGCTACTTTAGTATAATTCCTATGATCATGATATATATGCTCTAAAGGATAAAATATTAGGAAAGCAATTATTTCAAATCAAAGTGACATACGAGCGAAAGGAAGATTTCCCGACATATACACAATTATGCCAGTGTCTAAGACATGTTCGTTATGAAGTTAATTTTAGTAACATCATAAGTGTGGATGCTATGCATATGTAGATTGCAATTTGAGCTTATAGTAAAGCTCGTGAGGGATCAGATTTGCAAATGAGAAGTGTATATAAGAAATCTAGGGCATTTGAGGCATAATATAAATAACGAGAAGTATGGATTATCTTGTGCTGATTCTATATAAGAATTTCTAGTACAAGAACACCCAAAGATGATGTCATACCCACACGGTCACGACAATGCACCAAGTATGAAACCATGAAAAGAGAAGAAGATTATATGATGTGGCTTATCCCATTATATGTGAGTGGGAGATGATAAATGTGGAGACACCCATTATGGGTGATCCACATTTATCATAGTTTTAGATAAATATTTAATTTATTATTTAAAATTTGAATTCAAAACAAAGGTCAATTTTTTTTTATTGGTAACTAACTATGGAGTGGGAGATATGGAGAGAGAAATAATCTCCTACTCCTTCCTGAAGAAGTTAACAATGAGAAACCATCAGAAAAAGAAAATACGAGACATTCAGTTTTTCCTTTTTCAAGAGAGCAAAAAATACTCAATCAGAGACTTCTTCATCTTCTTCTTCTTTCTACAAACAAGTATGTGATTCTTTTCTAGTTTTAGTGCAATTGTTGTGGAAAAAGGCCAAGAATTTCAGTACCGAGGTGATTCTTAACATATATGTGGTGGAGTGCAACATCAGGATCCCAAAAGTAAAATCCAGTATGTATATTTCGCATTTATTTTTAGGTTAATTATGTTATTTATTTTCCCTACAAGTTTGTTCAATAATTATTTGATTTAATTGGATTTGTAATTCATTTGTAGTGAGATTGAATAAAAAAGTTAGCTTGTTTGAACAGCCGAGAAAGATTTGCAAGCTTACTTCGACAAGAAAGTCTAGTAACATTTTTTCTATTCATTTAACACACGAGTAATTTGTTCATTATTTTTTAATTTTTACTTAATATTGATCAGTACAATATTATATATAATCAATATTTCACTTTATTTTAATATTTTAAATTTATAATATTTAATAATATTTACAATCATATTAAATGATATATATTTTAAAAAACATTTTTATTATTTAAGTAAATTTATTATTAAATTTGATTTAAGTTCAAATTAGAATTTTGAATTCATAAGAACTTACAATTTTTACTAATTTTTATCAAAATTAAATCAAGTGAGACTCAAACTTTACAATTTTTAATGGAATCTATTTTTAGTTATAAAACTAATATGATTTTGGGCACCATTTATTTTAATTAAATTATATTTGATGATAATATAATTCAATATGACTTGATTTAACTCCATTTTTAACAATGAGTCATCTTGTTGAAATTGTAAAAAAAAAAAAAACGGAGTCTTTATACTCAAATATTTTTTGAAAGTAATTTGAGTATAATTATACCCTTTAATTTAAATTCACATCCCAAGCGGAAAATTCATGTTTTTATTTTAAAAAAATAGATATGATGATCACTGTAAATTTATAAGAAGATAAATTATATCCTCCACCTCTAAAATTTAGTTTAATTATGCATAAAATCTTTCAATTTTTAAAAAATTTATAAACTTTTATTCTTGAAATACTTCTACTATTATGAAATACAATAGTATTAGCCTTTCAATTAAAAGTTTAAATATAATTTATTATCAATATAAAATATTTAAAATATTTTATACTGTTGATAAATGATGAATGATAAGAAAATACATCATTAAAAAAGTAATGATAATTAAGAATGTTTAATAGCAATAAAGAAATTTTAATAAATTTTTATTGATATAAAAATATATTAATAAATAATTATATAAAATTAATTTACATTATTAATAAATTAAATTAAAAATTTTAAATTATAATGCTTTCCCTGGTGTTATTTGTTCATCCTGTTATCGAAAATTATTTTCCTATTTTTTTTTACAAATTTACTCTTTGAAAATTTTTTCTTTTTTTATATGTGTATAGCTATGTTACAATTTTTTTACACAAAAATGAAAAAAAAAATCTTCCAATAATATGAAAAAATATTAAAGAAGGAGTTAAAATTAAAAAGTTAATATTATTATATTTCATAATGATGAAATATTCAAGGGTGAAAGTATATAATTATAAAAAAAGAAGAGTGTCAAGTATAATTAAGTCAAATTTAAGAAAAGATGAATGCATTTTTTCCTTAATAAAAAATATAAAAATGATAGTAAAAGTCATGACACAAAAGGTTTTTTTACTATTTTTATAATTTATTTCAAAAATTATAATTTTAAATGTGTAATTTGAAACTTAAAAAATAAATTTTTAAATATTTTCTCTTTTTTTTATTGTCCATGGTATTTAAATGAAACTTTTTATTCTTTGCTTCGATAACTATTACTTATTTTCTATTCTTTTATGCCTTGTTTGAATGGGGGAGAAATTGAAGGAGAAAAAAATGGGGGAAGAAAGAAAATAGGAAAAAATGAATTTTTTTTAATGTATTTAGTTGGAGAAAAAATGGACGAAAAAGAAAATAAGGACTAAAGTATTTTCTTTTGATGTATTTAGTTGGAGAAAAAATAGAAGAAAAAAATAAATGAGAAAGTATTTTCTTTTGATATAATTAGTTGGAGAAGATGTTTTCCTTTATTTGAATGAAGATAAAATTGAGAAAAAATAAAATTTAATAGAATAAAATGACCATAATACGCTTATCACATAAAATATAGAGATATTCATACTATTAATTCATTAAATTCATTAAACTATTTATTTTATTATTAAAAATATTATATATATAATTAATTAGTGATAATTTTTATTAACAAATTAAATATTTCTAAAAAAGCAATAATTATTTTTTAAATTATAATAAATAAGCTATATTTTTTTGAAACTTGCATGGATTTAAAAAATAGTAATTTAATTATATTTTCTTGTATATTAGGAGAAAAAAATTCATATAAATAATAATTGTTTGATTTTTTACAAAGTCATCCCATTTCTAGATTTCCTATATCAGCTTTTCCATATCCATCCTTATCATCTGACCATATTTGCTTCTGAATTTCTTCCTTGTGATATTCAACAAAAGTAACAAAAATTCACAAAAAAGAAATTAAAATCTATTACATTGTTAAAAATGCAAAATAAAGTAGTATACAAAGAATAAAAAAACTAATATATAGCTTGTCAAAGTAAATAGTAAAATAGAATTAATACAAATAGTTCGGTAGCTAACAAGTCCACACTACAACAAAGTTTGATTACATTAACAAACATAGCAAAAAGAAGTCATTAGTTCATGTGACTACCCTATTCGCCCCCAAGTAAGATGGGAGCATTGTCAAGATTCGAAATTTTAGTTTTTGTGATGAACCCTATGACTTTTACTATGATCATTGTACTATTCAATGGCTTAACCATTTCGTGCATTAGCCATAAATTGATATAATATTTGTAAACATATTTTTGGTGGAACACTAAAAAATCACTTCTTTTCCTTCTCAATATCACATAAAATGCTGTAGCACATAAGTTCAAATTCTTGTGGTACTCCTATACTTTCCAAGTCCTTTCGTACATTTACCTCGCTATAATGTTGAGGTCTACTATTTTCAAAGATTGTGGAACTTCTTTCAACTATTTGAATATGCCTTTCAGTTACCTTTCTCATTACATCAATCAAATTATTGACCCCTAAGTTTACTTTTTTATATTCCTTTTCAAACAAATCAATCATAGCTACCTTGCACTTAGAACTTTTTAATGATAAAATTCCATAGATTGATTTGAATGAGCATAATCATAAAATTGATTAGAAGGAGCACCTTTAAGATTAGATGCATCAATATTCTCTATAAAATTAGTAGCATCGTTACCCTAATGAACATCAGAATGGGAAACAACATCAAAGCAGTCATTTAACTCAATTCCTTCTTTTTCCTATCTTTTAACTTTGTCTTTTGAACTTTCAGCATGTACACTAGTGGATCTGTCTTTAGCAAAAAGATCCAATAATTTATCATATTTATAGATTAGAGTTCATTTCCATTTTTGCACTTTAGGCTTTTCTTGTAAATGCGTCCTTCATCAAATCATTTAATAATAATAATAATAATAATAATAATAATAATAATAATAATAATAATTACAACATGCAAAATCCATATACAAGCACTACTTAACTAAATAACACCATTAACAATTTCTCAATACTAATTCCTATGTTCATGTGCAGACATGCATAAGGGTATACATCTTAATGAAAACTTGGTTAGTATATCATATTGTATAATATTCTATGCAATACCATAAGTAATAAAAGACCATCAGGTTGTTTGTGCCATAAAAAATTGATCAAAATTTTATGTGTGGAAGCATATATATGGAAAAAAAGAAGAAGTATACTATTACCTGTATATGTGATTTAAATTAATTATGAATCTCATTCCTAAATACAACTAAGTAAATGCTAAGGGGTAACCATTACCATCATACATTTGGTGAAGATACTAAAGTAAGTATATTGCAAATCTCATTCCAAACTTTTGGTTTAGCTTCAAACATTTGTGTTATTGGATTCCAAGCTATTCCATTCCACTTGTAAAAAAAATCATTGCATTCATTAAAGTAATCCTTTAAGGTTTTCATCTTATTGTTCATGTGTTGCTTCTAGAACAAAGGTTCTATTGCTTGTTTAAGATATATTACCATGGTAGCATATGCCAAAGAATTAAAAATGTCATCCAATCGATTTCTTTCATGGACTTCCTCTAATAATGCATCTAATAAAATGATATCCATTTCAAGGATCCATCTTAATGTGTTTTTGGAAGAAGTTTCTCCTTTATTATTTGGCTTTTTATTTTTTGACATACTTTAATTTGCAATTTGTTATATAATCAAGTAATATGAAATAATACAAATTGTACATAAATAACTAAGATACATGATAGTATATTTCAATTCATAAATAACTTACACACATAAATGTGACATAAACTTTCAACAAAATTGAGACATTATATTAATATTGAAATGTTGTGCAATAACCATAGAATTGCAATGTTTACAAATGCACAACTTTTGCATGAAAAACATAAAATACAGTTCATAATCCCATTATGGCATGAGGATCATAAGGATCACATAATAAGTTATATAATCTTATTGAATAAAAAAAATGAACTTCATAACAAGCTTTGTTGATAGTCATTCCACATATAGGCCACTATACTTTCTCTTAAAATAAATCCTTGTCTACAATCTTTCTTAGTGTTTCATGCTTCACAATCCTCAAAATCTTCTATGTTACTATATAGCAACTCATAATCCACTTCATCAAGCAACCATGGATCGGGATTAATATCCTTCAAAAAGTTTTGCAATCTACAATATACAATAGTAATATCTATTATAGTCTTAAAAGAATAATATAGTTTTATGCCACTAGCTATTATTGGAAATCTATTTTTTAGAACTCCAAATACTCTTTTAATGACATTTCTCAGTGAAATGTGTCAATGGTTAAATATTTCTTTTATTTATGGACTACGTGTTGTATACTCCTTCAAATGATAACGCACATCCTTATATGATGTGAATTATCCACCTTTTAAAAGAAAACCTGCATCTCCTAGGTAAGATTTGCTTAGGATATATAAGAATCATACAAATATAGATTGCAAAACACAATCATTACAAATGACTTTTCTTTTTACAAATGACAAATCACATTTTAGTTTGCATCTTGGAATTTTTAGTCTATGCCCCCTCTTGTTCAATGCATGTTTAAAAACTTTAGAGTTAGATGCAATTTCGCCCTAATCAAATGATACATAAATGAATTTTATATTAAAAGAATATACTGCTAACACATTTTACGTTAGATAATCCTTTTTCCTTAAAAGCGAGGGCATCTTTTCTTAGTACTTTGACTTATACATGTGTCCCATCTAAAACTCCAATATAATCCTATATTTTAATTTTTTTAAAAAAATTTGATTATATATTGTGACAATTAAACCTATTCATATGAATTAAGTATTTAAACCTATATAACTTATTATATTACCTTAAAATAAAGATAAAATCTACTGTTATTGAGTATTTATGGAGGAATCTCTAATCTAGAAGGTTGCATAAGATATTTATTCTCAAGTAATATAATAACTTGTAAAATGTTGTGGAAATGATGATTAATTATCTCGCCTAATCGATGAAAGAAGAAAGACAATTTTGTTTTTTATGTTGTGTGCTAAAATGTGCAAAAATTTAGCAACTTGTTTCTCAATTGTAGAATATATGGAATCTCTCACTCTACTTATTTCTTTTAACTTTTCACATAAGGAATCATGCCTACCACATTACAATATTTATCAACTTCTAAGGGGTTTTACAATAATAGTTGTCACATCTAATCTTTTCTACCAGTTCCACCATTAATGGTTTTGTGCACAATTGCTTGCAATTGTAACAAATGCATTATATAAACAATATAGTAGATAAGTTGCACAACATATATTTGACATAATATGTCCTATTTTTCTATCATATGAACATTAATTAACTTGTCTAATTCCAACTTCTCTTCATATATGTCATCTATGTTATCTTCCATGATCACTTGTAAAATACTTCTGATGTGTAACTATTGAATGAGTAAATGTAATGGCTATCATGTCAACAATATATATTTTTGATAAAAATGAAGAATAACTATAAAAAAAATATTGATAAAATAAATTTGGAAATTTGAATGAAATAAAATTATTACTTAAGAAATTAATAGAATTTTTTCCAGTACCATTATAAATTAGTATTGAAATGTAGAAGCAACATAAATGTAGAAATACATTTGAAAATAATAATATGTTGAATAGGGTAAGGTTACCCAAAAAATGGATAACACACATAATTGAAGTTAATACCCACAAGTTTGTAAAAAGCAAAGATAAAATAGCCATGAATGTACCTTTTAGGTGAAAAAGGAAGAGTTTAGATTCAATGTAAATTTAGATAGACATGGCTCTTCTCTTAGAGTGTATCTTTGTATTACTGATTTCCCACAACATCTTTTGGAATGAATGATTTGTGTCAAATAATACAATATCACAAACTTATATATATTGCATGATGAATAATATGGTAATGTGAATACCATGGCCTTTTTTAATAGTTGTACTAGGATGTGAACAAAATTAGTAGGTTTTTTATATTGTATAAAGTTAAAAAAAATTATTTACATATATTGTATATATATGTAAATTTCATACCATTCATATTTATATTATGTAATAAATATTAAATGCATATATTTAATGTATGTATATGATTGTGGACTAATTCAATTTTAAATTTATAAATCATGATGTAGCTCATGTCTAATAAGATTTTAAATTTTGTTCACATTCTTCAAATCAACTTGTGTATAAAATAGTTTGCATTTGTAATATATAGGATTATGTTTCACTAATTAGGTATAAGGAATTTGTTTCTATACCATAGATATGAAAAAAATGGAAACAAATTTTATTACAATTGGAAAAAAAACAAAGGTACATTGCTTTGAAAAAAATTCAAGGTTCTGGATCAAGTGTTCACATGAATCAAGTCACAAGCAGATTTTGAATTACACTTGCGCGACTTGGCTAGTTGGAGTCGTAGACCCAGAACTATCCCTTTCTTATCTAGACAACCAGTGGATTGTTGCTTCTATTGCCCAATAGCAAATTAGGATAGGCAAGGTTTCTAGCTTTCCTATCTGGTGTTTGTCTGTAGAGCTTGTCTGCCAGTAAAATGGTAGGTTATGTCCTATGTTCTCCAGCTACTATGGCGTCTGAGTCCTTATTTGCATTTCATAATGATAGCAATGACATTCATAAAGAATGGAGCAAATAGAGATAAATCATGCCCAATTGGCTTAAAATCAGCAACGGTTGTCACTTCCTCAGTTTAACAAAAAGCTCTCTCACTCTTAGATAACAATCGATAGCTGATAGGTAAATAAGGAAAATGCCTTGTAGGTGGTCACGTCTCCCCCAATTTCTTTCCATTAGTGGGGGGAAGAAATTTTCTATGAGACCTACCACTTTTTTCTATTGGAATCTTTTTCCCTTTTATTTTCTTCCTTGCATCCAAATAACAAAATTACAAAAAAAATTTGTATTTTCTCCTCCCCAATTTCTTCCCCTTATGTTCTATCATACCGAATAGGGGGTTAGGATCAAAGATAATTTTAAAAAAGAGTTTTTTTGTAAAAATAAAAATATATCTAAATGTATTCAAAATAACATTAATTACACATGTAATACCAAATACATGTCATGTTATTGTATTGTCTTTATGCGAGAGATATGTGTGAAGGGAGCTATCATTATACAGAAGTGACATGACAACAAGGCATTTAACACTTGGAGCAAACTCACCTCACCATGGGCAAGCAAAACTTACCTTTAATAAGCATGACATTATTTGAAAAAGGTGAAAAATTAAGAATAAAAAATTGAAAATTTTGTAGATGTCTTCTAAAGTACTAAAATTTTTAAAATTGAAATGACAATTTAAATTTTATATTAAAAATTTATTTTAATCCTTATAAAATTAAATTTTTATCAATTTTATCTTGATAAAATTAAAAATTTTTAAATTTAGTTTGTCCATATAGTAATTTAACATTCTATCTCTTAAAAAAAAGGATTAAAATTTGAAAAATTTTAATCTTGTAGGACCATATTGAAATAAATTTTTAGTCAAGGATAAAATTGAAAGATTAAAATAGATTTTTAGTCTAAATTTTCAATACAAAATATGTAATTTATAAATAATTTTTAATTTTAATTAATAATTTGAAATTTTTGTCACAAAATATTAAATTTTACATAATCTTTAAATTATACTCAATTATAATTTTAGAAATTCACACACTAAATTTTTAATTAGTATGATATATATTATATATGTCAAATTATTATTTTATAAAAAATAAGAAACATTAATTATTATCCAATAAAATATTATTAAAATACTAATAATGATTTGGTGTTGCTTGGGAACAGATCTATTCTTGTTTTTACAATGTAACATGTTACTTGAATTCCTCAATTTTTTATGGCTAATTTTCTTTTACTAAGAAGGAAAGATACAATCTTTTTATTTTACCTGACCAATCATTCTAATAAAATAAATTGTAAATATTTCTATTTCAAATTTATATTCTCAAATTTATAAAAAGAAAGAAGTTGTATATTTGATAGTACCTCATCTTATGAAATGGGCTGCATAAGCCCATATAATGGAATCTTTACATTTTTTCCAAAAAATTGAAATTTATTTTTCTATTTTTAATATCTTAGTCATTTCCTCACCCAGAGTAGATGGGACTCGAAATTTCGTCTCATATGTAATGTGTGGGGTAGTGAATTTGGTATAAATTTATTGATCAGAATGTAATGAAATTATACATTATATTTAAAAGAGAATATGAAAGTCTTCATTCCAACATGTCATTAGCACTTTGATCGATAAAATTAGAAAAATATCTTCTTCTTATCATTTCATTTACTATGAAAGTGAAAGATAGGATGTAGGAGTAGCTTGATTATTTGATAATAAATTCTTATATGACCACTGTAAATAATAATGCAAGGATAAATTGCATGTCACTGAAAATCAGTTGATTTATTCCTAGTTTCATTGGGCATTTGGCAGTTAGTGCTGGATAATTTAACATGAGAAACATACAATTATTCAACTAATATCACACATTTAAATTGGATTTTGAAACTTATAATTTTCACTAACTTGGATTAGAGGAAGATGAAGATGCCATGATTTTGAACTGTTCTTCTTCAAATAAGTTTCTCTCCTTTTTCCCTTTTATTCTTAATATGCAGTTTATGATGGTTTATTTTCTGCATGCATCTACTGGGTGAAGAGAGGACCTAGTTTATATATATATACATACATATATATATATACATACATATATATATATATATATATATATATATATATATATATATATATATATATATATGTTTTCAACTTTAAATCTGATGTATCCATCAAGCAACAAGATCAACAGATGAATTTGAAACAATTTAATAATTACATAAATAACTAATTAGGTAATTATTTCATTAGTATTAAATTCTTAATTTTAGGCCATTAAACTAGTTACCAAATAAATACATTTAAATAATAAAAGGTAACTATCTAACATTCTCTCACTTAGCCTAAAACTTGAATAAAATAAAGTGATGCAATAATAAAATGCACCAAACTCATCCATAGAATTTCATAATTACCTTAATATGGAAAAACACTAAGTGTGGGTTATAGCAGTTGTGTATTATTTACAAAACATACTTCCTTCTATATACCATAAATACTAATGCCTTACCGTACTGGGTCTGTAAGTCACATATAAAATTTATAAGGTCCCATTAATGTTTCTAGAACACTTATGTTAACCTATTAAAATGTAATTATGCATGCAACATAACTAAAGACAAACAATTCATATAAAAAACAAGTCAATAAGCTCAAACTGTTAACATTATAAACTACATCATGGAAAAGGACAACAAAAACCCATTCTATGTACATGTTCCTTAAATATCTTTGGTTGCAAACCTTTAGTAAATAGATTTGCAATCACAAGATCTGTCTTAATATGTTCAATAGACACTCTCTATTTTTGAACTTCCTCCTTAACAATAAAATACTTTAATTCCATATGCTTGGCACCTTTTGAGTATTTGTCATTTTTGGAGAAAAATACTACTGCAGAGTTATCACAATAATTTTTCAATGGCTTCGTAATGGTGTCAACAACCTCAAGTCTTAAAATAAAATTCCATAACCATAGTGCATGAATTGTGGCTTTAAAACATGCCATAAATTCTGCTTCCATAGTGGATGATGCAATAATAGATTCTTTAGCACTTTTTCATGATACAACTCCTTGTCTAAGAAGAAACAAGTAGCCAAAAGTGAATTTCCTACTATCAATGCATCCGACAAAATCTGAGTCTAAGTATTTAATTACTTCCAATTGGTTGGATCTTCTATACATAAGCATATAATCTTTTATTTCTTGGAGATATTGTAAAACTTTCTTTGCAGCCTTCTAGTGATCAATTTCAGGATTACTTTGATACCTATCTAATATTCTAACCGTAAAACTAATATCCATTCTCGTGCAAGTTTGCACATACATAAGACTTCCTATAATAGAACTATATGGAATTAATTCCATTTATTTTCTTCCATATCATTCTTTAGACATTGCATAAGACTAAATTTGTCCCTTTTTTTAATTGGAACACTCCACTAGAATAATTTTTCATATTGAATCTCTTTAGAATTCTTTCAATATAGCCTTTCTAAGATAATCTTAACGATTCTTGTGATCTATCTCGAAATATTTCAATTCCTATCACATAAGATGCTTCTTCCATATCTTTCATTTCAAAATTCTTAGTAAGATATTCTTTTGTCTTATGTAAAAAAACTAAATCATTAGTTGGAAGCAGGATGTCACTAACATATAAAACTATAAAGATAACTTTATTCCAACTAATCTTTTGATATATGCAGTGATCAACTAGATTCTCTTCAAAATAAAAAAAATTAATGGTATCATTGAACTTAATATACCATTGTCTTAAAGTTTGTTTAAGTCCATATATTGATTTCTTAAGCTTACACACCATATGACCTTTTCCTTCAACTAGAAAACCTTCAAGTTGGTCTATAAAAACTTCTTCTTCAATGTTTTTACTCAGAAAAGCTATTTTAACATCCATTTGGTATAACTCTAAATCAAAATAAGTCACTAATGCCATGATTTTTCATAATGAGTCTTTCTTTAAAATTGGTAAAAAAGTCTTTTTGTAATCAATGCCATTCTTTTGAGTGAATCCTTTAGTAAGAAGCCTAGCTGTATATTGTTCAAGATTGGCTTTACAATCACATTTGATCTTAAAAATCCACTTACACTCAACTTGTTTTGCACCTTCTAGCAAACCAAGAATGTCCTAAACTTGGTTTTCTTCCATGGATTTTCACTTTTCTTTCATAACATCTGTCCATTGCTTAGACTTATCACTTTCTATGGCTTCTGAAAATGAAATTGGGTTTGGATTGATTCCAATGTCTAATTCTTGTAAATAAATCTTATAATCACTTAGAATAGTTGGTTTTCTTATCCTTTGAGATCTTTTCAAAGGGATTTCTTGTGATCTATTTGCCTTAGGCATTTGTGAGTTAGTTTCTTCAATAGTTGTGTCTACGTTATAATGTTGTTCATTATTACTAGGCCTTTCTACAATAATAGGAACAACATTAGGAATAACTATAGATGTGAGAACATTTATAGGTAAATAAAAATCCATTTTAATTTCTTTTATGTCCACACTTTGTTATTCTGCATTCCCACTAACTCTATCATTTTCAAGAAATTTTGCATTATTAGTTTCTACAATTCTTGGACTATGGTTAGGATAGTAAAAGATATAGCCTTTAGATTTTTCTAGGTAACTAATGAAGTAACCACTAACCGTTGGAGAATCTAACTTTCTTTCATATGGATTATAAACTCTTGCTTCTGCTAGGCAACCTCAAACATGCAAGTGTCTTAAATTATGCTTCTTATTTGTCCATAACTCAAAAGGTGTTTTAAGAATAACTTTACTAGGAACCCTATTAAGCAAATACATAGACATTTTCAATGTATACATCTATAAATATTTGGGTAATGAGGAATTACTCATCATACTCTTGATTATATCCATTAAAGTTCGATTACACCTTTTTGCTACACTATTTTGTTATGGTGTGTATAGCATAGTGTACTATGCATAAATGTCATATCTTTCAAAAAATTTAGCAAATGGACTTGGACCTTATCCTATTTCATTCCATTTTCCATAGAATTCACCACCTCTATCTGACCTTACAACTTCCACTTTCTTGTCTAATTATCTTTTAACTCCATTAATGAATATCTCAAAAGCATTAACTGCTTGAGATTTTTCTTTAAGCAAATAGACATATCCATAATGTGAAAAGTCATTAGTAAACTAAAAATATCAAATTTGGGAAGAGAAATTAAGTTCCTAGAAATTGAAAGTACATAAAGAGTTTTAAATAGGTCCAAATGATAACTAGAATTTAAAACCAAACGATAAATGCTTATGCCTTCAATTTTAGCGTTCATATGATTTCTCATATATAAATAATCCTTACTTTAGCTTGTGGTTTAGATTGTAAGGAATCCTTGCATCATATTAGATACATAAGTAGTAGCATCAGAATCAAGCCACCAAGTATTATTAAGAACATCAATCAAGTTTGATTCATAAGTGCATACATAATTTTCAAATATACCTTTCTTTTCAAACTAAACCTTACGTTTAAGGTAATCTTTCTGATAATGTCTTTTTTTCTTACAAAAATGACATCCTATCATTATTGTGTTCATTCCTTTCAGTTTAAGAAGCTTTAACAGGTCCTTTCTTTTTCTTAAACTTTTTAAATTTTGGCTTTAGTACTTTACCAGCTCCTTGAACAGTGAGGTTAATAGAGTGACTTCTCATATTCCTAAGTTTATTCTCTTCCGGAATAAGCTTTCCAGGTAATTCATTAACATCCCACTTATCCTTAATAGTCTTATAGTTAATTTGGAAAGCACCATACTCAAAAGGCAATAAGTTTAAAATAAATTGAACTAAGAAGGAGTCATCCACTGCCATGCCCAGTGTCTTTAATCTTGTTGCAATGTTAGTCATTTCAATGGTATGTTCTTGCATACTCCTTAATCCATCAAACTTTATGGTTGTGAGTTATGCCATTAAAGTACTAGTAAGTGACTTATCAATAGAATGAAAACATTTTTCCACAAACTTAAGGTATTCCCCAGTACTTTCTATTTGTGGAATAGAAGTCTTAATATTGTTGGCAATGGTCATTCACATGAACATCAAGTTTAATCTATTAGATCATTCTTATGCTTTAAGTTTGAATATCTTTTCTTCAGTATTGCCATCAATGATCTCAACAGGTTTTGCTTCCAAAAATGCTAAGTTAACATTTAGCACACCTAAGTGGAAATTGACTTGTTCACTCCATTCAAAGAAGTTCAAACCATTGAAAATGGTAATAGAATAAGCTTGCGAATGAAGAGAAATGGCTACAAAATAAATTATAAATTGCTCAAAACTTGTTACATTATAAACTTAGACAAACATATTAGAGTATGTTGTAGTTTTCCTTTGGGAAAGACACCACAATATACTATCATAAATAAATGCCATAAATTCTAGCATTATTAAGAAATTAAAAATATTAGTTAAATATATATATCATCTTTGGATGAACAAAATATATTTAATATAAGAAATTTAATTTCTATAATTATTCATCAATTATAGAATAATAATTTTCCTTTGGGAAAATACTAAAGTTCTATTAATTAATGAACAATCATTTATTCATCCTTTTTCTAGAAAAATTACATTTTACTTTTTTCAATTATGGCATTGTCAAATTTTATCCCTTGAACTATTAAAACTTGGATTTTACCCCGTTAAACTTTATAAAACCTAAATTTTACTCCCACAATTATCAAGTTAATGGCCATAACACTTAGCGATAGTTAGAAACTAACGCTATCATCCTTAGTAGTGATTTATAACTATTAATAAGTGAAATTTTTTTCAAAAATTAGTAAATATATCGACAATTTTTTACCACTGCTAAGTGAAATATGATAGTGATGGTTTTCCTAATAAATTTTGTTAAGTTAGTAATGGTGGGGTAAAATCCAAGTTTTATAAAATTGGAGGGAGTAAAATCCAAGTTTCAATAGTTCAATGGGGTAAAATCCGACAATTCCACAGTTGAATGGAGTAAAATACAGTTTTTTCTTTTTTTTTTTTAGGCATTTCATCTATATCATGAATAAATGATTATTTTATGCATGATATTTAAACATTCTATTTGGCCACTAATCATAAGATCATGTATAAATAATATAATTTTCATTTAAATGCATATAAAATAGCATATAGTAATACATTTGAATTTCATAAATATATTATAAACATAAAGCTTTAAACAATGCTTAAATTTTTCACAAAATTATAAAATATAAATCTAATTGTAGGAAATACACTATAATAATTTTTTTAATTCAACCATTCAAATATGATAAAGCACCATTGTTGTCACAAGAATATTGTTGGTTTCAAAAATTAAACAAAAAATAGTTTTCCACCATTTCTTTAAAAATTGCAACTTGTCTGCCTTGTAATTACAGAAACCTGTACCTTTTTTCTTTTATGGGATTTACTTTGATTCATACATAAATGAAAACATAGGCGGATTCATTTATTAGAGCATGAGATCATATACACTCTTGGATTAGGAACAAAATGGCTCAAGACACACACACACACATACACACACACACACACACACACACACACACACACACACATATATATATAAGTGGAATACTATCATGTATACAGGATAAAATAAGGCATTATAAAGGTGTCGTGCATATGGATGATATGATAAAAAATTGTATTGGTCATAAATATATATAAATGGAAACTGCCATGCATGTATACATTGAAAACCGCCATATATACATAAACAAAAATTGTCAAAGATAAAGTAGCCACCATGCATATATATATAAATGGAAAATTTTATATGAAGACAGAGTAAGACAATTGGCAATTCTAAAACTGTATGCCATTAAGATTTCGAACCCCATATATATACTTATATTTCCATGCAAGGAAGACATCAGATTTCGAAATAAAAAACTAAATTCTTCATACCCAATATATACATTTAATCATCCATTAGAATTCAAAATAAAGATACAACAATTTTTACTACGATATATATAATTCATGATAGTCATGATTTGCAATAAAGTTAAAATTCAAAATTCTTGATGAAAAATCATAAGTTTCTCAACCATGCTTTGATGCCGCATGTTAGATAATTTAATATGAGAAACATACAATCATTCAACTAACATCATACATTTAAATTGGATCTTGAAACTTATAATATTCATTAACTTAGATTAGAGGAAGATAAAGATGCCATGATTTTGAATTGTTCTTCTTCAAATAAGTTTCTTTCCTTTTCCTTTTTGTTCTTAATATATGGTTTTTGATGGTTTATTTTTTGCATGCATCTATTGGGTAGAGAGAGGACTTATATATATATATATATATGTTTTCAACTTTAAATCTAATGCATCCATCAAGCAACAAGATCAATAGATGAATTTGAAACAACTTAATAACTAAAGTAATTAGGTAATTATTTCATTAGTATTAAATTCTTAATTTTAGGTCATTAGGCTAGTTACCAAATACAAATATTTAAATAAAAAATGGTAACTATATAACATTTAGTAGAGGAAAATCTCACCACCTTCATAGGTTTCCAGATTTATAATCTATTTAGGTGAACAAAGCTAAAAAAAATATGCTTTGTTTATACAACAACTTTCTTGAGAATTGCAATTTACCCATCAATTTGATCTCTGAAGTGACAATTCTTAACTTGAAAATGGCACTAAAGATGACAAGGGAAGACAAAAGAGAAGGGAAGAAGATTATGTTGGCCATTAATAAAAGTGATTACAATCATTATGCACTGATATGGGTGCTTGAAAATGTCAAGGAATCTGATGTAAAATTGTGTTAGATCTATCCTAAATTAGATACAATCATAAAAAAAAGAAAGGATATTCTTGTCACACTCTAGAAAAAGAAGAATGGAAGTGATAAGTGATGATGAACATGCCATAAATAATGTAAATCCTTCGATGAGTGAAGAAAAAAACACACTACAAGGATGAATTCTTGATTAATGAAGATCAAAGCCACAAAAGGTGAATCCCTTTGATAAGTCATAAGTTTATTCAAGAATTTCAGAGAGAACACACTCTCCTAAAAAAGCACTTAGCGAAATTCTCTAATCTTTAAAACTCCTCAAAGCTTACTTCCTTATGTTTGACCCCCTTAAATTCATATCATTCCCTTTCTCTTCAAAAAAGATTCATCCTCGAATCTTCGAAACTTATGTTAAAAAGGAGGATGATTGGAAACATCAAAAGAAGCACTCACATTAAACTTACCATGAGAATTCATACTAAAAACATAATTATTGTATTTTTAAGAACTTGAAATGAACCATCTCTACTTAGATGTAACTTGGATTTCTTTGGATCTATATAATTTCCTTTTCTACTCACACTATTAATATGCAACCACCTAGATCAAATACAAAATAAGAATTAACAATTTCATGAAAGTATACAAAATTATTAGTAGTAATATGTTTTTTTCAATGAAAGCACATAAAACGCTGTTCTTTAAAAACTACCCATAAAAGTTAATTAAACCATGGAAACTCAATTTCAACAACAAACTTAGATGATAGCCATTATTTAATTTTCTTTTCTTTAATCACTTCCATTGCATTGCCATACATAACATATCTCAAACATGTAACACAATTCATGCATAATGAACATTCTTCAAAATTGTCATGCAACTTTTTACTTCTTAAAATTGTGCAAACACCTTGCAAAAATTCAGAATGCTCATCTATAAATTTGACATACACAAGAATTTCAATAAGATCATATAAATAATCTTTCTAATGCTTTAAATTCTTAAGGAATAGCAAAATCCAACCTCTAAGCATATGAAGATAGCTTAAATGAGCAACAACAAAATTATTTTTGGAAACATTCAATACATGAAAGTAATAGAAACTCATAGAAAACTTACAATTGAAAACACACAAACTTAGTGATAAATTCTCATCTAAATGAACCAAAATGCATCTATTAAATGAAATATGCAAAACATGATTCAATAAGTTTATAGAAGTATATGGTGTAATAGATAAACCAAGTATCAAAGTCAATCATTCATATAAACCATACCTTATTTTGAAGATGTTTTTCCATGCATTTCTTATTCCAAAGCAAAGTGGATAAAATCCGCCCATCAAACCATGCTTAAAAAACACATAAGGATCATTCAATACATCAAGCATATTATCTAAATTCTTTTTAAATCCAATATATTTTTATCAAATTAACTTTTTTTATGAGAAAACTTTTAAAAAACATAAAAGAACTAAGTAACTTATCATGCAAATCCCTTACCTCAAAATGTATTATCAAAACATAATTATAAGTTTCTCCAACAAACAAATCCTTTAGAGAACTTTTTGGCATAAATAATTCTTTTCTTTCACACAAAATCTTATCATGCCCAAAGATTTTTCTAAAGACCATTTCTTCACAAACCTCAACATTAGAAACAAACTCAACTTGTAAAGGAATAACAAAATCATGTGAAAAGGTAGCACTAACAATCATTTACATATAAATTCTCAATGCACTTAAGACTCAACAATTTTGTATACAAAGAATTCTTATTATGCTCAAAATTCAATGATTTATCATGGAAAGTAAGTATAAAAGTATACCTTTGAGCCAAAGAACTATCCACCACACCATTTTTACCTTACTTACATTAGATGATACATGGATATGTTTCATGAAATTTTTCATTCTTGATATGTTTTTCGATCACAAGATCTTCAAAGTTTTAAGTTGAATTTCCAAGGATGAACTCTACATGATGCTCTCTTTTCTTCAAAAGTGGTATTTCTTTGGAGCTTTCCTTTAAAGGCACATGTCGATATTTCAGTAAAAAAAAAAAAAATTAAAGGCAATTTGGAAAAACAAATTTAACTTGGTTAGTATTTTTGTAAGCTTTTTTGCACAAGATGATTGGCTTAGAAATACATAAGGCATATCTCACAATACTTGTTTTTGCAAACATACTCAATTTTTCTATTTCTTTCCTTAGCTCTTCACTCAACTTTTTCTCTTTCTTGCCTTTCTCACAATCACTCTTTGTTTTGTTAGACTTTTTATTCTTTTCACTTAACTCAAATTTTCTCTCTTCTTTGTTACAAAAACTCTCTTTCTTTTCACTCACACTCTTGTTCTTTTTATCTTTCTCATTTTGATCTACTATCTTTTTCTCTTTTCTTCCTCTTCTCTCTTCTTTTACATCATCATTTGATCTTCATAAACTTATTTTGGAGTTAAAGGCCTAAAAGAGAACCTTTTTCCATCTTTAACAAGCTTGTATTTGTTAAGAACACCATCATAAGTAACTTGTCTATCAAATTGTCATGATCTTCTAAGCAAAAGAAGGCAAGCATGCATAGGAACCATATCACAAAGAATTTCATCATGTTACCTCCCAATAGAAAATGAAACTAGCACTTGTTTATTCACTTTCAACTTCCTATTTTTATCCAACTATTATAACTTATAAGGAGTAGGGTATTGTCTAGTAGGTAAACTCATCTTTTCGACCAAGGTAGTGCTAGCTACATTAGCACAACTCCCACTATCAATGATAACTTGGTAAGTCTTCCCTTAGATGTTGCACATTGTATGGAGAAGGTTTTTTCTTTAATTCTCACTCTCCTCCTTCATTTTCACATTTAAGGCTCTCCCACTCACCAATACACCTCCATCAAAAGGATCCTCATTATTCACATTATCTTCATCGGATGAAGTAGTTTGTTCTTTTTCACTTATAAAATCCCATTCTCTATTATCTTTGATCACCATAAGCCTTTTGTTTAGATAACTATTAGCAATATGTCTTGTTCCAAGCATTTGAAACACTTCATGTTGAAATTTTTTTATTCTCCTCCAGTTTGTTTCTGCCCTTAGAAGATTTATCTTTTGATTTTGAAGAAAAATCAGATTTGAACTTGCTTCCTCTTTCTTCCTTCTTGTCACTCTTCTTGTCCTAAGACTTCCATTATGTTAGAATGTTTTTTATTCTTCTCCAATTTGTTTCTACCCTTAGAAGATTCATCTTTTGATTTTGAAGAAAAATCATATTTGAACTTGTTTCCTCTTTCTTCCTTCTTGTCACTCTTCTTGTCCTAAGACTTCTATGGAGAGATTGATTGTGAATTATATTTAAATGACTTCCTTCTTTTAAGTTACCTTTCCACTTTCATAGCCAAGTGTACCAACTCCTCCAAGGTTGCATAATGTTGTAACTCCACCACATTAGCAATGTCTCTATTCAATCCATGGAGAAATCTAGTTATAGTTGCTTCTTGACTTTTCTTCACATTGGCTCTAATTATAGTGATTTCCATTTTCTTATGATAATCTTTAACACTCTTGACCTCTTAAATCAAACTTTGCAATTTTTAGTGCAGCCTTTCTAAAAGGAAAAGCACAGGGAAACTTGATAAATACAAGGAAATACCAAAATGTTTTTCAGTTTTAGTTTTACTAACCCAAGCAATTTGTATTAATTTCCTTTTGAAGAAATATTTCAGCTCTATTTATTTTTGTAAAAAATATTTTCAATAAAAATATAATTATAAATTGTTAATATTGGAAAGTATTTAATATATTTAATACTAAACGTAGGACGTTTAGTGAAAGATAATTTTTTCTTTTTCCTCAATCATCATAATTTTAAATATCATTTTTACAGTAATAAAATGTAAAGACAATATATATATCACTCCTCTATATAAATAGGAATATATATAAAAAAAAATTTACAGAAAATATCTTTAATAAAAACAGACGGACCTCGTCTATGCAGTTTTGCCCAATTCCATCCCTCTGTTTGTGTCATTGCCAATTAAAATTATGTGGCAAGTGAAGGTGACATTGTTTTCTACTTAGCGGATATTTCTTAACGCAGAAAACATTGGTTGCTATACTTGCATTCCTGCATTAACGGAAATCATTTTCTCCCAACCACTAAAAACGTCTTGTTAAAAAGGAAAAAAAAAAAAAAACGAGTTGCTATGTAACTGTTGAAAATGTCACATTAGTTATTCATTATCAATTTAACGAGTATACTGAGGAAGAAATAAAATTAGACAAAATTAAATAAGTGATGGATGAAATTGATAAAAAAAAAAATTTACAAACAAAATTGATACATATTATGAATAAAAGCATACATTTGATTCCAGAATTTTACATATATATATTATATATATAGTGATTTGGCTGTCTCTATTATTAAAAAAAAAAAAAGCAACACGTCTTCCATTTTTGTTATACATAATTTATTGATTTATAATAAAGCTACTGGATGGGCTCATTGGGTCCGCCTGCAAACTGGTTCATGCGAACTCATCTTAAGTGGACCGAACAGCTTTGCATTTTTTGCCAAGAGTCTTAAAGCATTGGGTCTGCAAACCCAAACAAACTGGTTTGCAGACGCTTATCCTTTTTTTCTTTTAAAGAAAAAAAAATAACATTTTAATATATACATGACTGCGAACCCAGTTCCCAATTCAATTTCGTCATACGTTGGTTCAAAATTGCAGTATCTAACATACAATTTTGATGCAAAAATCCATTTTTCTTATTTTACCAATAACTCATACCCTTAGATGAAGCGTAGTACTCCATGTACTAATTCACAAATTTCTTCATGTCTTTGTGCAAATCTGTGGTGGATTTGCAACCAAACTCCTTACTTGCATAGCTAATATTGGCATGAGTGAAGAAGAGAACATCCCTATTCGCTGGCATTGGTAGAATCTGTTTCCTAGCCTTCACTTTTCAGCAACTTCTCTAGAACGTTCTCAAGCTTGCCAACCTGAACTGGTGAAGTATTCCCAAAATTGAAAACCCACAATTGAGCAGGCCCTTTCTTCTTGCCACCACTACCAGTACTCTTTTTAGCAGTATCCAATGCCCCTAAACAACCCTTCACAAATATCATCAACGTAGGTGAAATCCCTTACAACAGATTAATGATTAGGGCCCCCAAAATCTGTGTTTCCTTTCTCTTCAATATATTCTCAGTGAAAAAGGAAATAAGTCCTATCTTGTCGACCCCAAGGATACAAAAACGTTCAAAATTAAATGGAAACTGATCAATTCGTGTTGATGCAGGACTATTATAGGCAATGTAAGCAAGTACTGAGCTGATAATGCCAAATACCCAGTCCTTGTTGTGAAGAAACCAAAGTGATATTGGAACTTGGAATTGGATTCCACTTCGCATTTTATGCTCAACTAATCTATTCTCTGAATGTTAAGAACGTTCCAGAAGTACTAGGTTTCAGTCTTTCTAGATGATTCTGACATTCTCTATTTGAAAAGCATGAATAATAAACTTGGTAGCAACTCCTCAATTTTCTTTCAGCATTTTTATTTGGGGAGAAACACTTTAGATTCTTGGGGATGACATGGGTATCACTTGGGATGTGTGAGGAAGACGCGCCCGAATCACCCCTTACAACTTGTTATTACTTAGGTTTAGTCGAGTTATTACATTAATTTTGATAAGTTATCAGCAATTTATATCGGACGTGTTTTTCATTGCTGCGTCTTTAACATTTTTTAGATGAGATTGTTGTGTATTCTATGTTATATTTTTTTAATTTTTTATGAAAAAAAATTATTTTCTTATATACAAATAAAATAGTATCATGTATTTTTATAATTTGTGATTAAAAAATACTTGTAGGCATGGTAATAAAGGAAAAAAACTCTGAAAAAAATAATTTTTTTATTAAACCCTTTATATTTAATATTAGACATTTAAATTAATTTTTATTATTTTGACATTTTATAATTATGAATTCTACAAAATATATTTTCTACCAAAATGAATGGATTTCTAATGTTAATAGAATTTACAACAAAATAATCAATGTGGAACCTCACTTTTCAAAATAACAAAAAAAAAAAAACGGCTAGTTTCTCTTGGCTAGGAATGGCAACGGTCCAAATTTAATTAAATTTAGATTCATCAAAGATTTGTCATTTTTTATTTATAAAAAATTCAGATCCATTAAGGATTTAAAAATATTTAATTAAAATATTCAAAATAAGCTCATTTGGACTAGCCAATAAAAATATAATTTTTTTAAAATTTTTCATTAATAATAATTACACTTATTAATTATGAATCATATTTGGCAGGCCTGAAATATTACAATTTTGAAACTTGACTTCATCTTCTGTATTTGGTGCAAGTAGCACCACTGCTTTTTATTTAGATTAATTATTATTTTGACTGATCCATACTTTTTATATTAACTTTAGAATAAATATAAATTATTTTATTATTGACTTTATTGATTAAAAGTCATATTGGGCAATTTATGGATAATTATTTATCTATTTAAATTTTCATAAGATATTCCTATATTATATAAATTAATATTATAAAATAAAAAAGGATAAAATGTAATATATCCTCCTGACAATATGTCATGTACAAAAAAAACTCCCTAATTTCAAAGTTGGGGCAATTTAATACTTAAACTATAGTTAGTGAGTTATTGACCCCCTCCAAATTAAGTTGAGATCTAAATTAATGACAATTTGATAAGATCTTTAAGTTTTTCTTTGTTCACAAATAAGGTCCCAACCATATTCTTCCTTCATTTTTTTTTAAATTTCTTCAATAGTTAATGTGTATTCCATTCTTTTTCCCTTTTTTCTTGAAAAACAATTTGAGATTTTAAAATTAATGCATACAAAGACATGTTAAATTAACATAATTTTGTGATTATTTCAATTGTTTGAAATAATTTGAAGTGACCTATAATCATGTTCTTCATATAACAATTATGTATATTTAAATCATAGTTGATGGTTTTCTCTAGTGTAAAAAATTAAGCTCTTAATTTGGCTGGAATCTACCTTTTAAACTCCCTATTGCCATGACAAATCACATAAGATTGACATTGAATTCTAGTAACACATTCCGAGTCTAATACTAATTGATTTGGATTGATGTGTTGTTTACTTCTTACGGTGAATGCTTATAGGATGAGAAGATATCAACAATCATTATCGACCTCAATTAAAGAACACATTATTTTATTTTATAATTTGTAAAATTACATATTATTGTGTTTTGGCTATAATAAGGGAGATGAAGGAAAGGGTGAGATGCAAACTAACTGTAAAAATTAATAAGAAGATGAAGGAAGGACTTGGTTAAGGCTTTATCTATGAATAAAGAAAAGTTTGATGTCTTATTGTGTTGATGTTAATTTAGGTGGAAATTTGACATGGAGGGGCTTAATTGCCTACTATCTATAGTTTAGGTGTTAAGTTATCTTTACTTTAAAACTAGGGTTTTTTTTTTTTTTGCATATAATGTATAGTTTAAGAGGGTAAATTGCATTTTACCTAATAAAAATATTATTTAAAAACATATTTATAATTTAATGTAAATTTTAAATTTTAAAAAGGTTATCACAATATCATTTTATATGTCATAATATTGATTCTCATAAAAAAAATATGTTAATTATAGAATATGTTATTTAATGAAGTCTAAAATAATACCCAAAAGGGATTCAAAATCTATTAAATATTTACAAAAGGTAGATTCATACACCGTATAAATTAACATTATAAAATAAAATATATAATATTAAATTGTTTTAATATAAATTTTAACGGGTCTAATACAATATTCAAAACAGATGCAAGACCCATTAGATTTTCGTTTTGATAGAAAATATTTTTTATAAGAATATAGTTATAAATTAGTAAGATGGTAAAAAAATGACCTATATAATCAATGTCAAATGTATTATGTAGGAAATTTGATGAAAGATATCCTTCTATTTTTCAAGAAAAAAAATTATTTTTTTCAATTTCTATAATTCTAGATTTTTTTTTAATAATGTATGGAGATAATATGGTAGCCCTTCATTTATATAAAAGTAAATGAAATTCTTTTACTAAAAATATTTTTAAAGAACAAATGAAGCCTTAATGATTATATTCAAACCTAAATTATTAAGTAATGAGTCTAATTTGAGTAAGACTTATTATGTATGGAATATTTTTGTCATTTTTAACTCTGTGTACATATGGTCAATTTATTTGTCAATTATGCTTTGATACAATTTTTAAAAAATTACGTGATTTCATTTTTTTTTCTTTTTGCTGAAAAAAGTTGCGAGTGATTTTATGAAACTATTTTATACTTGCAATTTTTTACATAATGTCTGTAACTCTTCTTTGAAAATTTGCAACTTCTTTTTATAAATCATTTAAGTGTTTAGGAAATGGACTGCAACTTTTTTATTAGATGCTGCAAATTTTTTATATAAATCTTATAATATGTGCAATCATATTTACAACACAAAAATATTTAGGAATTTTATGACAATATTGCAAATTTTATGAAAATAGTTACAAAATGTTATGAAAAAATTTTCAAATTTTATACAGGAAGTTTTTCCATTTTCCATGTAAAAAGAAGATATTCAATATGAGAAGTAAAAATATATAGGAAAAGGAAATAAGCTCCCTTAACCAAATACTCCGGATTAGAAAGGACAAAACGTGCTTTCTGCCTAAGAGTATACTTTATAGATTGAGTATTCTAAGGAGGAAATGTAATTATTTTTTTTAGAGAGTGTTTATCATGTATCCTTTTTTTAATAGTGTAAATTTATACTACTAAATTAATAGTCATAATTTAATTAATTTTTGGCCGGTCCATTATTATTTTAAAATTAGTTAAACAAAAATTATTGATTCAATTGGGTAAATTTATACCTCTAAAAAATTATATATGATAAAATTTTCCTTTTTTTAATACATTAAAATTTCATGAAAACAAATGCTTTATTAAAATGCGGTATTTTAGATCGAATCAACAAAACAAGAAATTCTTAATATAATTCATAATTCAATTAGTCCTGCTGATTAAATCAATAGTTGAATCAACTGATCTCATAAATAGAAGATAGTAAGTACCGGATTTCACCCCTTAAGAAATCCTTTAGTTGAATAATATACATTTCACTTAAATATGCGATGGAGAGTTGCTACCAGCCGAACTCCTCCATGAGCTAACCGCAAACTTACTATTGGCAAACGAAAGAGGGAGTAGTCAATTGCAAAATATTATTTATGGTGCAGCTAGAGGAAGAACTGACGAACTAATAAGCATGAAAATTTTAGGGTAAAAAAAAAAATTTGTTCACTTATGAGCTTTGACATAATTTAAGTTTATTTTATCCATTTGTAACTTGAAGTGTTAAAATTGACTCATGTTGTTTATTCTACTTACGCCTTGTGTTCCTGAAGTAATTTTTCATAACAAACAGAATTTACATGGTTTTGTCACGTGATCTTCTTCTCCCCATTGTAACTACAAAATTAAACTAAGTAGTGAGGCCATTGTGAGTGGCTAAAACTAAATTTAAAATGGCTAGAATTTTCAAGTTTGTGTTTCTTTTTTTGGATGCCAATAGAAATGACTAATCCATTGGATACACACACAAGAATTCAAAATGAAAAGTAAAACAGAACTTTCAAGAAGCATTGTATTACAAAAGTTTCTGATTCAAACTTGAGCTTTTGGCCGTCTAATTTAAATTCCTGGCTTTAATAGGGAAGAAAACCATCATGTGACAAAAGCATATGATTTCCATTTGCATTTTTGACAAAAAAAATAATTCGTGGCTTACCTTCCTTGTACTGCACCCTCAGGAGCATCTTTGCAAGCCCATTGACGGGCTGCTTCGATGCCTTCTGATGCATATCTGCAAGATTAACACAATTAAGTAAAATGTGTGCACCTTAAATTTGATCATCAAAATAGTTGTTCCACTATATTGTTCACAAAGTGTCATTGTGTAAGCTGGGTCAGTTCAAATCCTGATTATGATATAGCATAGAATTGAGTAACAATCATTTAGACAAAATGAATGTACTTGGTATATATTCATAGAATATTATTATATCAAGAAAACCGGTGTTAGTATTCCAACAGTTACACAGGTTTTTGAGTTTCAATGAATCAGTTTTTATAAGAAAACATGAGGATTAATAAGTCAATTTCCTCAAGAAAATTATTCTTAGTGAAACAAATTAATTTTAGAGCTGGATAAAAAGAATGGGCTATCATATAGAAATAATAATAATAATAAAATAGAATGAATTTCCATCAGCAGATTTCCTCCAAGGAAAAATAGAATTTTAATTGTACTTAATATTGTGAACAAATTAATACTTAGTGTATGTGTGATAAAATCTAGACAAATAAAACTGAGTCAAATTAGATAATGACAAACATGCGTAAATCAGAATTGACGGAGTAATATGACATTTTTTTTTAAAAAATGTTTTTGTTTGTTTCGATGAACATATTTCATTAGAATATAATTATAAAATATGGAGAAGGTAAAACATGATTTATATGGTCAATGTTAAATGTAAAAAATTTAGTGGAAGATAACTTCAAAATTATTTTTTTTAACATGACTTTAAGCATCTTTTTTTTTTTAAATATAAGGTATAGATGCATATGGTATTCCTTAAAAAGAAAAGAATAATGTGGAAATTTTAAAAATAACTTTGTTTGTTTTGACAAAAAAATCTTTCATTAGAATATAATTATAAAATATTAAGAATGTAGAAAATAATTTATATATTTAATATTAAATATAAAAAATTTAATAAAAAATAATTTTAAAATAATTTTTCTTTTTTATCATAATTTTAAGTATCGCTTTTTTAAATACAAAATATAGATGCATATAATGCTTTTTAAAATATATAAAATGAAATATATATATATATAGTGAAATGAATTTTTTTAGGAAAAATATTTTCTAAAAACAAACAAATAGACAAATACGAAATAACATGACCTACATATCCGGGCATGTGGCATGTGCAGGATTCCCATTCATAACAAACTTATGGGAATCTTTTCTTTGATCGATAAAAAATGAAAAACTGACGTCAGAATACCGTAATATTCTGTCGAATTGTACTGATGAAGTCATCTATGTTGGAGCCATAGAATCTTTCTTCTGCTGTCTCAATTATGTTTTCATCGCAAACCTGTTTGGCTTGCATGGTGAAGGTTTTGCTTCCTTGTCTACTAGTGAACATCCGTTGTATTGCTTCCCTTGTCTGGTGTAAACCCACCGGCAGAGGCTGCAATGATGATGATGATGATGTTGATAATTCAGATAGATTATGGTACATTTATTATGTTGACATGGTAACATCCCTGATGGATATCTTCCATAAAATGAGAACCAAAAGAGGCACAATTACCCAGATGTTCCAACGGGAAAAAAAATTTATCTAGATGCTTTACCGTTAAAAATATTTATCCAAATGTTTAAAGCCTGACGGATGACGTGGGCCACAGTTGCCGTGTCAGCCAGCCGAGACACGTAACGAACATACGTGCGAGGGAGTGTCAGCGGGAATGACACGTGACGGGATGGTGGCCGCTCCTGGGGGCCGAGTGGGACTCGGTTGACGCGTGGCATGACCGCATGGATCACGGACTCTGTTGGTCCGTGATCAGGCCTGATCACGTTGGGCCGCGGCCCGTGATCAGTTTGATCACGGTGGGCCAGACGACGTGATCAGACTTGATCACGGTCTGCCACAGTCCGTGACCCATCTGCACTCCCCAACACGCCACGTGTCAGCTCGGCGCTCCCTGGGTGTCGTGGTGCTGCCATGTGGCACATCCGAACGCTGCCACGTGACAGTACTGTTTGCACGTGAAATGAAGTTCAACTATAAATCTCCTCCCGGGCAGCAATTCGCAAACCTAAACTTCATTTCTCAAATTTTCCTCTGAAATTGGATTTCTCTCCACCAACAAGCAAGTTCAGCAGCAATTTGAGGAGTTCGGTTTGCAAGTAAGATTTTTTTAAAAAGTCATTATTTTAAGTAGTACTTAGGACTTTTAAATCTTGTAAAATTGTAATAAATATTTAGTATTGTACCGTTTAGAACAGTTTACTCATTAATATTGATCATTGTAAATAAATTATTTATACATTTAATCGTGTATATTATATGCTAAAATAATTTATATTGTTTTAATATTCCTCTTTGTTTGTGTATATTATTTCAATGTATTTATGTTAGTTAATTTTTATAATTTTTTTTATCCGAGTGCCGCAATACATTTATGACCTGACTAGATTTTGCACAAATTATTAGGATTTTAATTTCTATGCTTGTTGGTTGGGCACTATTGAGATAAGGGAATAAAAATCGAAGCTTTTACGTATGTGAGAAAAATTTAATAAGATTCATGAATAATAAAATATTACTAAAAAATATTAAATAAGGGTAAAGTGTTACACTGTATAATTTTTATTTTTTGTTTCAGACCTTAAAACATAATTTACTTCATAAAATGTTTGAACCTCGACCCCAATCCCTGTAATGTTATTTTATAGAAAATCAAATTTAATCAAAAGAAATTTAATCAAAAGAATTTTTTTTGTAAATTTTTTTTTATGTTATTAGTATTTGTAAAAGTAGTAAATTTTCTTAAACATTTTAATTTGAGCATAACTTTGTCATTTTTTATTTTTTGTCAAAAAATATAATTTTGTAGAAAAATAATTTTAACTCATCAGACTACTTTGGAATAAATATATATAAGCTTATCAATATATTAAATATAATGAAATTTATTTAAAGTTCTTATAAGGAAAAAACTATTTCTTCAGAAAAATAATTTTAACTCATCAGACTTATTTGGAAAAAAAATATTTTAGGTTATTATTATATTTAAAAATAATATATTTTGAAAGAAATGAATTTTTTGCTTGTCAACATTTTTGTATTTTATTTTGTTTAAAATATTAAATTTTTTTAGGAAAAAAATTTTAAGTAATTAGATTTTAGTGAAACAAACATATTTTAATTTATCAGTATGTTTAAAGAAGTAGATCTTTTGGTTGGAAAAAAATTTCTACTTACTAACCTTAAAACCTAATAGGATAAACCCTAAATCTATGAACACTAAATCATAACCCCTGAAACCCCCAAAGTCTCAAACCATAAACTATAAAATCCTGACCCTGAACCTCTAAAATCTATTCTTGTAGAAAATAATTTTAACTCATCACACTTTTTTTAGGAAAAAATGATTTTAGGTTATTAGTATATTTTTAACAAATAGAATTTTTATAAAAATTTAATTTTAACTTAGCAACCCTTTTTCTTAAAGAAATATTATTTCGTTAAAATTTTTTTTAAAGAAATTTAATTTCATTGAAATTTAATTTCGTAGAATAATGATTTTAACTTATCAGACCTTTGTGGAAAAAAGTTATTTTAGCTTATCAATATATTTAAAAGTAATATTTTTTTAAAAAAATTTCTATTTAGCTCATTAAACCCTTTTTTTGAAAGAAATATTTATTTAAAAAAGTCTACTTTATAAGAAAAATAATTCTTAGGGTTTAGGATTTTTTTAAGAAATATATATTTCAACTTATCAAACTTTTTTAGGAAATTTTTTTAACTCATTGGAGTTTCTTTAAAATAAAGACTAATTTCTATGTTATCAATGTATTAATAGATAATTGAATTATTTATTTTGAAGATTAATTCGAACTTAATTTTTTTTAAAAAAAAAAATTTAACTTAGCAAGCCTGTATGTAACAGACTTCGGTTTAAAAAAGAATAATATTTACTTACCCTATCTTTAAAAGGAAAAAAATTTTAATTAGTTTGTACTTAAATTTAGCCATTATAATTAAGGGTTTAGGGTTCTCTTTTTTATGTATTATAATTTTTATATTTAATTTAATTTTATCTACCTTTTACTTAATATTTTTTACATATTTAGTGTTGTGTAAACCACAATTAGTGTTATTAAAATTAGTAAATATCATAAAGTCTTAAGAATAAAAATATAGTTCCAATAAATATCATAATTTTTAGTCTTTCTTTTATATTTAAAAAATAGAAATAAATAATTTTTAAATATTTTAATTTTTCGAATAATTTTTACTGTTGAGATGTATTGTTGGGTAAGTGTTAATAGTACTATTAAATGAGAATCAACTCGTGTTATGACAATTACAACTCCACAAAATCATATTTTGATAAACACAAAATATGAAGTGAACATAAGGTTTGAGAAAACACAAACATTTAATAATTTGATTGTACAGATCAACAACCCCACAAACTAAACGAACATAACTATATATATAGTGTTTAGGCTTACTTTATCTCTTCCTAAAATAATTAAAGGGGTGCTTTTTCTACTGCATAAAAAATTTACAAAAGTTAAAAGTCCCCTAAGTAAAAAAATTTACATATGTGTTTGAATGTAGCATTGCAGGATGTTAATCATTATTGATAGTGATTATAATATTACGGGTTATATGTAGTAATAGTTCTATAAAATTATCTCCATAATTATGATACATATTACAATAATTTTTGAAAAATTTCTTTCGGGGGAGACCCTTGATCCGGACTACGGTTCAAATCAGAATGAGTTCCAAGCGTCAAAATATATGCATTTACGGGAATGGAGAAATATACGAATCGGATGAAGGTGATACCTTTAGGTGCTCCAGGGTCAAAGTAATATCAATCAGTTCAGACATAACCCTTGATACTCTGAAGAGTATAATTGGGCGGAAGCTGCGTCTCAATGAAAATTAAGTTGTAACCGAGTTGATAAACAAACATCCGCTCTCGCTAAATCCGACACGATATAAGGCGTGTGAGTTGGCAGATGATGAGGACATTCAGCGGATGTGGGAAGTGAATACGATGTTCCCTACTCAATTGTCATGTCTCGAGGTGTGTGCACT
The DNA here is from genome assembly GCA_020226215.1 of Sindora glabra. Lineage (NCBI taxonomy): Eukaryota > Viridiplantae > Streptophyta > Magnoliopsida > Fabales > Fabaceae > Sindora > Sindora glabra. Next base: position 42,256,572 of record CM035236.1, on the reverse strand, counting down.
TATTGAAGCAGTGGGATTTGATTTGAACGTTGGAAGTCAGCCAGTTGGATCAAGTGCTCCATATCTACTACCCTCCACAAGTCAACGTAATGAAGCTACTGGGGGACCTTCGTGTTACAACCCAGAAGTGAGCAGCGTTGAACCAATGAATGTACAAATTGACTATGGTCAGCAGTTTCACAGCTCTGTTGATAATTACACTCCGCAACCATCTTTCTCTTAGCAACACTTTGGACCTTCTCACTCCCTCTCATCCCCAGAGGAAACAGACGACATAATGGACGACTTCGAAAAGGAAGGTGCATGTGACCCCATTCCTGAAGGATTTGAAGGTGAGGGTGACGGGGACGATTGCGGTGACAACGAAGACGGGGAAGACGTCGTCAGAGCACTGCCAACAATGCATGGAGGCCAGCTCATAGAATCGGCCACTGCCTTTTTCTCACAACTAAATGTTGATGCTACTGCAAGCCATGATTACCCCGAGTTCGGCCATGATATAAATATGAATGATAACCAAGAGTCGTATATAGGTTTACGATTTATGAACCAGAAGGCGTTTCGTCGCGCAATGAAAATATACTCAGTGCGAACTCACCACACATTTTGGGTACATTACTCATCGTCTAAGTACGAAGAATATTGGTGCCCTCATTACGATGATCATTGTCATTGGAAGGTCAGAGCATGCCATAAGCCAAGGGAGGATCATTGGCAGATAACAAAATATAATGGTCCCCATATGTGTGTGTCTGCATCTCTTTCCCAAGATCATCCAAAACTAGACACAGATGTCATTTCATCGTACATCGTGGCTATGGTGACCGAAAATCCAAGTGTATCCATCCGAGAGGTGATAAAGCTAATTCATGGTATATTTGGGTATTGGGTGTCATATAGGAAGGCATGGAAGGGAAAACAGAGAGCTATTACTCTTGCGTTTGGGAATTGGGAGAAGTCATACTCGATGTTACCTAGATGGCTGGCAGCAGTGCGTCTCTTCAATCTTGGGAGTTACTTTGAGCTTGTTACCCAGGAATGTCCGCCATCGAGTTCTACAGATGCGCCGGTTGCATTATTTCGTCGAGTGTTTTGGACTTTTAGATCATGCATCGAGTCGTTTTCCCACTTAAAACCCATAATCCAAGTGGATGGAACTTTTTTGTATGGAAGGTACAAAGGGGTCTTGTTAACGGCAACGTCACAGGACGGTGATCGAAAGGTCGTCCCACTTGCATTTGCTGTAGTGGAAGGAGAAACTTACGATACATGGGCTTGGTTCCTATCCTATGTTCAACGGCGTGTTGTTAAAGACAGACAACATATTTGCCTGATCTTAGACAGACATCCTGGAATATTACGTGCCGTTGCAAACCCACACGTTGGGTGGCAAGCCCCTAATGGTTATCATATATTTTATCTCCGACATATCACCAGCAACTTGAACTCAACTTTTAAGACAGCATGGCTGAAGCAGATGTTTACGAGCATCGGTGCGTATTTTTTACAATAGTATACTTATCTGACACTTTATGTTATGACTATTGCTAATTGATTAATAGCATTTTTAGGTACAGGTTATATGTATGAATGGCATGTTGTAGATAGCAAGCTTGAAGAACTAACTCAATTGCAACCTAGAGCTGCGGAATGGATTGGTAATATCCCGAGGTATCAATGGAGTCGTGCTTACGATGATGAAGGCCGACGGTGGGGCCACATGACCACAAATCTGGTTGAGTGTGTCAGTAGTGTTTTGAAAGGGGTCAGACATTTATCGATCACTGGGCTAGTCAAAGCTACACTGTATCGAATCAATGCATACTTCGTGAACAGAGTAGAAACTATTGTAGCACAATTGCATGCAGGAGAGGTGTTCGGTGAAGATGTACGGAAAAGGATTCAAGATTGCACCCGGAAGGCATCTGCCTGTCATGTCCGGTGCTTCGACCGACTCGATAAGATTTTTGAGGTCGAAGAGCTGTACGATCCCACGTGGAAGCAGTTTGGTCGAACATGCAAGGTTAGCCTGGTGCAAAGGACATGTGATTGTAGCGAATTCCAGGTAGAGCACAGGCCTTGCCAACATGTGTTCGCAGCATGCACAAAGGTTGCATTGGATCCCTTGCAGTTTGTCGATCCTATGTTCCGACTGGAGACAATGGCGTAGGCTTATAAATGTGAGTTTCATCCCATAGGCGGTATGGAGCATTGGCCAGCCTCCAATGGACCAACAGTTGTGCCAGATCCTGCGCAAATGCGTCTTGGTGGCCGCTCCCGTTCCTCACGTATGAGGAACGAAATGGACTGGATAGAGGGTCTATCAGAACCTTCAAGGTGTGGGTTGTGTCGACAGTCTGGCCACAATCGCGTAACTTGTCCTTCTAGGCAACAAAATGTGCCATGACACTTAGCACCCCCAAGAAAGCCAGTAGTTTATGCATATGTCACTTTTATTCCAGATTAGGATCTTGGCTGCGGCATTTAATAAATTATTTCTACCATTTTGCAATTATGTTCGAACAATGTCAAATATATATGTATGTTGCAATTATGTCTGACTATGTTGATCTATTTATATTTATTAAGTCATTTTGGGCTCCTTGTAAGTTTTCGGGTACAATATTTACAACAATTTAAGTTTGTGCATTTGATTGTATTCCTATAATAAAATATAGTATATAGATATCGTCAGTTATGGCCACTCAACGACGTGTCATCACCCCTGGACCTGAGGACGAGTCTCTTTTATACTTACAATCACGACATATTTCACAAGCAATATGGCAAAATCAGGTAATTCCATTCCTTTAATGGCCATTCACCAATTGTAATGTTCTAACCATTATTTCTATGAATGCTAATAGGGAAGACCAATCCTGAGGCTACGACGTGTCGCCCACGCAGACCGACTATTTGATCCCCCAACTACAATTGTGTCATATCTGCAGCAGGCTGGCTTCTACGGCGTCAGTCGACTAGGACATTTTGATTTCAATGCAGTTATGGTGTCCGCCTTAGTTGAACGATGGCGTCCTGAGATGCACACTTTTCACACCACCACCGGGGAATGCACTATTACGTTACAGGATGTATCTGTCCAATTAGGTTTGCCTTGCAAGGGTGTCCCCGTATCTGGAAGAACCGAACTTGATTGGCCAGGGATTTATGAATTTTTACTTGGGATCAGACTGCCTGATGAATGTTTGCAAGGCCAGCGCCTGAGCATCACCTGGTTAGCAGCTAACTTCGAACACTTACTAGATGATGCTGATGATGAACTGACACAGCGCTTTGCACATGCTTACATCTTCCGACTCATTGGCAGTTACCTTATGCCTGACACTTCCGGTCACAGGGTACTACTAATGTATCTGCCATTACTAGAGAACTTCGCAGATGCAGGTCAATACAGTTGGGGATCGGCATGCCTATATAGAGAGTTGTGCTCCACCACAAAATGCGATGAGCTAAATATTGGTGGATGCCTGCATTTATTGCATTTATGGGCGTGGGATCGTTTCCCCACTCTAGCGCCGGCAAGACCTCTGTATCCAGATCCTTAACTAGACATTTATTCATTACTTCCACCATTGGGCTTCAGGTGTGGATTGCATGCGTATTCCATATTGCGTCCCTTACATCTACTTAAATAACTCAAACAGTTAATATATAATATGTATTTCTCGTAGGTGGAAGAACACTGGCCTACCTCCCCAACCCCCGTCGACGGCTCTGTGTCATTACAGAGTATTACTCGATCAGATGAGGGACGATGAGGTTGGAAACACTGTTGTCTTTCATTTGTATCAATCTATTACTAGATCTACTGATATGCTAATTTATGCTATATTTCTTTGTGATTTTAGATTATTTGGCACCCCTATGACAATCTCAGTGTACGACAGCTTATACCAGGGTATTGCTTGATATCGCCTGATATATAGCTGGCATCAGTTCCCATCATTTGCTTCCACATTGTGGAGTGGCACCATGCAGACCGTGTGCTCCGGCAATTTAGGAGGAGGCAGCCCATTCCACAGGAGCCATTTAATCTCGGTTCTTGTCATACACTACAGCTTCGGGGCAAAACATCAAAAGACTGGCGTCAGGAGCATATGATATTCATCAGCGCTTGGAATGCATAGCGCAATACACTTTCATTGACAGAGTTTGAGACAGATGCTCTTCATCGAGACTCAGGCTATATGTCATGGTATTGGAAACATACCAGGCGATGGATCCATCCGTCCAGCGGCGGTCCAAGATTTGTGGTAACTAACGATTTTCATACTATGCTTTGTGATTTCTTCAACATGTAATATGTATTAACTGTTTAAAATGTACTTTTATGTAGGCTGATGTAGTTGAGAGACTCCACAGACTTAGTGTCGAGGACTCCCCTTCACAGCCGTATAGTCAATTTAGGGAGATCGTGGGTCGAGAATCTCGCCTCATTCTACGCGCACTAGGAGAGCATCGAGACGTGACTGCTTACCAGCCTGCCTACCCAATTGATGAATTACCTAGACCACCCATTCCCGAGCCTAGGCATAGTAGAAGAGCACACGGCTTCATGTCCCTCAGGGATCCTATTTTGCCTGAAGAAGAGGGCGACGATGAAAGTGTGCCTTATTCTCATCCATCACCGGCACAATCAGGTGTCCCTAGCCCTTTCATCCTTGGATCGATGCATGCTGATTTCAGTGCTGCGGGACCATCAACTTATATCCCACCATTGCAATTCTTCCCAAGTGCAGAAGCTGGACCGTCGCACAGCATGGCATTGCCCTTGCAACACCCCTATGATGCTCCATGATCATCTTTTTCCACACCATCGCCATCACAATCAGCTCAGCGAATTCTTAGCTCTCTAATGGGATTGTTTGATGATCCATTTGCATTCACTGCTGAGTATACCAGCGGATCTATGGAGCAGCAGCACCAAGGGTTTTTCACACCAAGTAACCCTATTCCAGCATTTCAATCATCCCCTTGGGACTTGAACTCTCCACCTTCTAGGGGTCAGACCTATTTGACTTCTGCAGATGACGATGCAGATAATGATGGAAAAGAACAGCCCCTAGCTCAACGACCGCAACACGTAAGGTGACGCCCTCGGTGTGGGACTGGGAGCCATTATTTTGGTGATTGAGGGCTTCATTATTGTAATATAGTGTTTAGGCTTGTTTTTTTTTAATTGCTTCGTAACTTTTTTGCCTGAACTTTAGTAATTTCTTATGTTATATTAACCATATTACCCACTTTTAGAGCTAAGTTGTACAATTTTACGATTATATATTTCACTTTTCAATCATTTATCTTCATCACACTATTGATCCCACTCCATTCATAATATTTTTATTTGAAATTCAATGGATCATTCTAAAATACCAGTCTTCAAAATGTAATTTTAAATGTAGACTTATATGTAATTACGAAAATTGGTGTTAATTACTCATTTAGAGGTCACTATAGTAAATCACGCTATTAAATTTAATACTGTATAGTTTTAGACATTCGAGATCACACGTTTCTCGATCCCTAAACTAAGACTTAACATTCTACTACTCTAAATAATTAATTATTTAATCAAGTGCTGTGTTTTGCTTTTTAATATGTGAATTGCAACACTATAATTTATAAAGTATCTACTTTTCAATCCTGACTTCTAAAAAATATTTTACCGAACTACTGCACTGCAAATTTTCTTTACCAAAATACTTAAAATAATTTTTTTTATTTAAATAAGTGCAATCTCGGGGAGGGGCTTGACGTGATCAGAGTTGATCATGTGTGGCTCCTCCCCGTGATCAGATTTAATTTTTTTAATATTTTTCTTTTTCTCTGTGACCATCAAATTTTATTTTTTTAAGTTTTTAAATATATGATTAATTTTTTAAAATTTTAAAAAAAATTTTAATGTCAAAATTTTCTTATATGTTTTTTATTTAAAATAGGATTTTTAATACTAAAATTTTTTTTTAATATAATCAAACCTATTTCTTTAAAAAAATGTATAATCAAGTATTAAATATATCTATAATATATGATTAAAAAATTAAAAAAATATAACATTTAAATTTTAAAATTATGATATAATAAAAGATAATTTTTTAAAAAAATTATATTTCTTTAATATATTTTATTAAATATTTTATATTTAATATTAAACATATAAATTAATTTTTATTATTTTAATTTTTTATAATTATATTTTTATAAAATTAAAAAATATATCTTATAATTGAATACCAGGATACTGTACCTAAAATTTTATTTACCCAAACCCCTAACAAAATTTTTTTTCAACTCATTGCAATTTTATGGAAAGAATTAATTTTAGCTTACTATTATATTTAAAAAAAATACATTTGCCAAAAAATTTAAATTTAGGGTATCAACCCCTTTTTTTAAAGAAATATTAATTTTAAAAAAATCTATTTCATAAGAAAAAAATTATACTTATCAGACTTTTTTGCAATAAAATATATATGTCAGCTTATCAGTATATTAAAAAAAAGATAGTCCTTTGTTAAAAAATAATTTTAGTACTATTAACGAATAATCAATATTTAAATATAAATTAATTATATTATAACAATCAGAATAAGTTGAATTGAATATAGGGTTGGAGAAAACACAACTATCAAGTAATAAGTTTACAATAGAAAATATAATTATTTGTATTTATTGAGATAATAATTATCTCATCAGTCTTATTACACATACTATTTTATTGCATTATATATATTGTACAATTTTATGAGAGTTAAAAAATAATTGATTATTATTTAGAACATTGATTAATTAATATAAAATAAATATTTAAATTTTAATAAACTAAATCAAATTAAAGTAAGGTTAAAATTATAAATGAAAAAATAAAAAGGCACACAAATTAGAGATTATTGCAAAGTTTTTAAAAAATATTAAATCTCATTTGAAATAAAACAAAATTAATACATATAGGGTTAAAATTATTCTAATTGGAGAAAAAATATATTAGTAAAAAAAAAACTCAACAAAATAAAAAAAATTCAGCAGAAAAATAGGTAAAAAAAATTGATCACAAAAAATAAAAAAAATGAAGAAAAAAATAAAGTAAAAGTAAAATAAATGGAAAAAGACAAAAATAAAAGAAACATAAAATCAAAATCAGAATTTCAAAAGAAAAATAAAAACAAACGGAAAAAGAGAAAATAAAAAAAAATCAAAGCAAGGCAGAAATTCAAATGAAAAAAGCAAAATAATATAAACGGAAAATTTTAAAAATAAAATGAAAGGTAAACAGAAACACATTTTCAAAAGTAATAAAATAAAATAAAACAAAAACAGAAACGGAAACCAAGGAAAACAAAAATCAAAATAAAACAAATGAATAAAACGTAAAAAAAAAAGAAAAGGAAAACAGTTAGGACTTATCACGGTGTCTTTCAACCCATGATCAGTCATTTTTTAAAAAGAAAAAATTTTTAAGCATCCGAGTAAATAATTTTCACTATAGAGCATCTTGGTAATTTTTTTCCAGCCGCAGCATTTGGGTAATTGTGCCAAAAAAGAGGTTATCTGAAATTGAAATTTTGATGAAAAAAAATCCAATCGAGAATTTAGTTAGTGAAATGAATTATTTAATATTTAATTAATTATATTTTATAAATTTATAATTAGAAGTTTATGATATTTAATATTTAATTAATTATATTTTGTGAGTTACAATTCTTGAGAAAAATTAAGTTAAACAAATGAAATGTGAGACTAAACTTTTTAAAAACTAAAAATATGAGATAGACAAGTGCTCCATTACGGACAAATGCATCCAAAACAACCACAACAAAACAAAATTGTAAAAATTCGGGGCATGGTATGATTCGTAACAGTAATGTTACGTGTAACATTACAGTTATAAGAAATTTAGAAAAAATGAAAATAACATTTTTTAGTGTTGAAGCTATTATATATATATATATATATATATATCAAACGCGTGAAAAATCTAACTGTTATAGTATATGTTGAATGGTACATGTACGGATAAAAATACTTTTTTATTTTAATTTTGAAAGAAAGCTGCCACATGCAAATGGGCAGGGATGGGAGGAATAAATTTTGTAGCCCTCGCTACCCGCCGTACCATAGGATTTGGATACAAACGGATCTGATTTTTTTTTTTTTAAATAAAGGCGTAATTTTTATTTTAAAATTTATTGTTATAATAAAATAAGAGAGGATCCTTATTTGATGTCAACAGATCAGTTTCGCTCCTCATTTGGTTCGTTCGATAATTATTTGATTTAATTGAATTTGTAATTCATTTGTTGTAAGATTGAATAAAAAAGTTGGCCTGTTTGAACAGCCGAGTAAGATTTGCTAGCCTGTTTCGACAAGTTAAGATTTTTTCTACTTATTTAACACACGAATAATTTGTTTATAATTTTTTAATTTTTATTAAATATTGATCAATATAATATTATATATAATCAATATTTCATTTTATTTTAATAATTTTAAATTTATAATATTTAATAATATTTACTCTCATATTAAATAATATATTTTTTTAAAACATTTTTATTATTATTTAAGTAAATTTTATCTTTGAATTTGAGTTAAGCTCAAATTAGAAATTTGAATTTGTAAGAACCTACAATTTTTATTAATTTGTTTCAAAATTAAATCGAGTCAAACTCAAACTTTACAATTTTTAATGGAATCTATTTTGAGTTATAAAACTAATTTGATTTTGGGCACCGTTTATTTTAATTGAATTATATTTGATAATAATATAATTCAATATGACTTGATTTAATTCCATTTTTAACAATAAGTCACCTCGTTGAAATTGTAAAAATAAAAATAAAAAAGGGAGTCTTTATCAAACGTCTTTTGAAAGTCATTTGAGTATAATTATACCCCTTAATTTAAATTCACATCCGAAAGTAGATGCAGGAAGTTCACGTCTTTATTTAAAAAAATAAATAGATATGATGATCATAGTATATTTATAATAAGATAAATTATATCCATCACCTCTAAAATTTTCTTTAATTATGCATAAAATCTTTCAATTTTTAAAAAAGTTATAAACTTTTATTCTTCAAATTCTTCTACTATTATGAAATGTAATAGTATTAGCCTTTAAATTAAAAGTTTAAATTTAATCTACTATCAATATAAAATATTTTATTTGATATCGTTGATGAATAATGAATGAAAATAAAATGTATTATTAAAAAAGTAATGATAATTAAGAATGTTTAATAGCAATAAATAAATTTTAATTAATTTTTATTGACATATGAAAATATATCAATAAATAATAGTGTAAAATTAATCTAATTTAACAATAAATTAAATTTAAATTCTTAAGTTATCTGGTCATCCCCATTATTGAAAATCATTTTCCTATTTTTTTTACAAATTTTTTTCTTTGAAAAAATTTTCTTTTTTTTATATATGTATAGCTTTGTTACAATTCTTTTACACAAAAATGCAAAAAAAAAAAAATCTTCCAATAATATAAAAAAATATTAAAGAAGGAGTTACAATTAAAAGGTTAATATTATATGTTTCATAATGGAGAAATATTTTGGGGTGAAAGTTTATAATTATAAAAAATGAAGAATGTCAAGTATAATTAAGACAAATTTAAAACAAGATGAATGTAATTTTTCCCTAATAAAAAAATATAAAAATGATAGTAAAAGTCAAGACATAAAATTTTTTTACTGTTTTTATAATTTATTTTAAAAAATTATAATTTTAAATATGTAATTTGAAACTTAAAAAAATAAAAATAATTTTTAAATATTTCTCATCCTTTTCTTTTATTCTCGATGGTATTTAAATGAAACTTTTTTATTGTTTGCTCCATTAACTATTACCTATTTTCTATTCTTTTAGAATCAGAGACTAATTTTTAAAAAGAATTTTTGTAAAAATAAAAACATATCTAAATGCGTTCAAAATAACATTAATTACACATGCAATACCAAATATTTGTCCTGTTCTTGTATTGCCCTTACGTAGAAGACGTGTGAGCAGGAGCCATCGTTGTACGGAAGTGACATGGCAACAAGGCACGTAACACTCAGAGCAAAGTCATCTGATCATGGGCAAGCAAAACCTACCTCCGATGAGCATGAAATTATTTGAAAAAGGTCACAAATTAAGAATAAAAAATTGAAAATTTTGTAGATGCTTTCTAAAGTACTACAATTTTTTAAATTGAAATAAAAATTTAAATTTTAGATTAAAAATTTATTTTAATACTTATAAAATTAAATTTTTATTAATTTTATCTCTGATTAAAAACTTCTATTAATTTTATTTATATAAAATTAAAAGCCTTCAAATTTTAATGTATCTACGTAGTAATTCAACATTCTATCTCTTACTAAATTTATAATTTTTGAATAATTTTTTATTTTAAGTAATAATTTGAAATTTTTCTTGGAAAATACTAAAGTTTTATATAGTCTTTAAATTATCTTCAATTGTAATTTTAAAATTTTATGCACTAAATTTCTAAGCAGTTTGATATATATATATATATATATATATATATATATATATATATCATTATTTTTTTAATAAAAATAAAAAATAAACATTAATTATTATCCAACAAAATATTATTAAAATACTAATAATGATTTGGTGTTGCTTGGGAACAAGTCTATTCCCGTTTCTCCGATGTAACATGTTACTTGCATTCCTCAATTTTTCGTGGCCAATTTTCTTTCACTAAGAAAGAAAGGTACAATCTTTCCTTTTTTACCTGACCAATCATTCTAATAAAATAAATTGTATATATTTCTTTTTCAAATTTATATTCTCAAATTTATAAAAAAGGAAGAATTGTATATTCAATAGATATGGGCTGCATAGGCCCACATAATGGAATCTTTATATCTTTGTATTTTTTTAAAAAAATTGAAATTTATTTTTTTATTTTTCGCATCTTAGTCATTTCTTCACACATGGCAGATGGGACTCAGAATTCCGTCTCATGTGTAATGTGTGGGGCACTGGATTTGGTGTAAAATTATTGATGATAATGTAATAATATTATACATTTTATTTAAGAGAGAATATGAAAGTCTTCACTCCAACATGTCATTGGCACTTTGATCAATAAAATTAGAAAAATCTCTCCTTATCATTTTATTTACTTTGAAAGCGAAAGATAGGATGTACGAGTAACTTGATTATTTGATAAGAAATTCTTGTATGGTCGCCGTAAATAATAATGTTAGGATCAATTGCATGTCACTGAAAATCAGTTGACCTACTCCCCGTTTCACTGGCATTTGGCAGTTAGTAGAGGAGAATCTCACCACTTCCACAGGTTTCCAGATTCATAGTCCTTTTAGGTGAACAAACCCCCCCCCCCCCAAAAAAAAAAAAAAAAGAAAAGATGCTCTGTCTATGCAACCAACTTTCCTGAGAATTGCAATTTACCCATCAATTTGACCTCTGAAACTTCAACTCTCAACTTGGAAATGGCACGAGAGATGACAAGGGAAGACAAAGGAGAAGGGAAGAAGATTATGTTGGCCATTGATGAAAGTGATTACAGTCATTATGCACTGATGTGGGTGCTTGAAAGCCTCAAGGAATCAATCAAAAAGAGGCCACTTGTAATCTTCATGGCTCAGCCTGTTGTTAACTGTAATTGCACTTTTGCTGCTTCTCTTGGCAATGCTCGCATCTTTTCTGCTGTTTCACCCAGTTAAGTACTCTGCAATGTTATCACCTAACCACGTTGATTTTCATTCTGCTTCTGAAAGATATTTTCAATTCTGATGTAGTAGTGGGAATTTAATAATTGCTGTATTTGCATTTTATCAAATAATAAAATTATCCTCTCAATTTTAATAACGGGCTCGATCATGACATCAAAATATTCTACTTGATGAAATACAAGAGGAAGTAGCACTGGGATCTCAAAATCAAGTCAGGATTAAAAATATTTCTTGCTGGTTCTGGATTTTTATTTTATAACTCTGATTGCATCTTGCTACTGGGTTTTTAATTTTTTGTCTGAGACAGTACATTTTTACCTCTGGACTCCATTTTTTTGCCCCAAATATTGGATTTTGCTTCTGGGTTTGGATCTCTCAACAGAAATAGAGCATTTTCCTTTTTCCTGGTTTTGATTTAATAACTTTAATGTTGCATTTTACTTCTGGATTTTTGTTTATATCTGAAATTTTACTCCTTCGTTTTGATTTTTCAATTGAAACATTGCAATTTGCATGTGGGGTTTGATTTTATAACTCAAATTGCTAATGGGTTTTGACTTTTAACCGAAGCATTACAATTTACAGTTTGTAATTTGACATTAAGCAGGATCTGAGTTTGTGAATTCATACAAGGAAAAACAGAAAAGGCTTACTCTGGCTCTTTTGGACAAAGCTAAGAATATATGTGCCAGTCATGGGGTATGTTTATATATGTATGTGTTTGAATATTTATGTATTATACCTTCTATTTGCTTGCACTCACATTGACGCCGGCAAGAGAATATGGGAAATTAAAAAAAAAAAAAAATTCTCAAATACTTGTTATTATGATAGGATTAAGAATATTTCTAAAAATATTAGATTACGCAAAGTTGATGAGGATTATAGTTTTAAATTGCACTTTGCAATTGAAGTAATAATCAGTTAATTGATTTAATTATTTATTAGCTTGTAGTTAATTATATTAATTTATTTAACTAATTGTTAATAGAATTAAAATTATTAGATTACTTAAAGTTGCTAAGAATTATAGTTTCAAACTGCAATTCATACCTAAATAGTAATTAGTTAGCTAGTTCAATTAACAATTAATTAAAAATTAATTATATTAATTAATTTGATTAGTTGCTAATATTAGTTATTTGCAGAGAAATATTTAGTAAAATGAGTTATCTATTATTAGTTGTTTAGATGTAAAATGATATAAAATGACATAAATATATTTTATGATTTATTTAAATATATATATATGTGTGTGTGTGTGTGTGTGTGTGTGTAAATTAATCTAATTAATTTTTACTTTTAATACAAAAATAAATTAAATGTATTAAATAATTATATAACAAGGTCTTTAATATATTATACCAATTATTTTGTTAAAATATTAATTTTATTATAAAAATTTAATTGATTGAAAGGTAAGTGATTATTTATTATTTATAAAAAAAACCATTATATTTTATATTAGTATATGTATAAAGAATTATTTTATACAAATTTAATTAGATTATATTAGTACATGTATTATTAAGAGTGTACAATATAGTGGTTAAATATTAGGCATTATATATTAAAAATATGTGTTTCTATTTAAAAATATTAGGATTTCTAACTTTTCAAATTAGCTAATTACCAAAAATTAGGGATAATTAGTGATTAGTTAAGAGTGGCTAAGAGTATTTTCTTAACCAACCTATTTAAACTGTGACTATATTATTTTTTTTAACCAAAACCAACCGAATACTTAACCTTAATCAATTATTTCAATTTCGTTTTGTCAAATTTGTTGCCAATGGATTAAAATCTAAAAAAATTATGGTACTATAATACTATATCTCATTATGAGTTTGATGACCAAAATTGCCCTAAAAATACCTCCTAATGATTCTATGAATAAATAACTATAATAAGAAGCAATTTTAATATCAAATTACAAATATGATCATCAAACGTGAAAAATGAATCTTAATTCTAACACAATATGATATTAATATTTAAACATTCATATATAAATTTTAGACAATAAAAATGAGCAAAAAAAATATAAAATAAACGTTCAGAACCCCCTAGCCAATTAATGAAGTTTTGTAGTATTTTTTATCTTTTAATTAATACTGGTTTAGTGCAGTTAAGATTTTTTTAATCACTACTAACCGATCAATTGAATTTGGTGAATTCTTTTTACTGATTTCAATCGATGTTAGCATATTAATTATTTTTAACTGATAGATTTCTGCTTCTATCGGTTGATTAAAAGTAACTAATATATTTTAATTATCCTTACCAAAATCTTATATAGTTGATTGATCAAGTGAACTATCTCTCAATTAACTATAAGTTACTGAACAAGCTGTTTATATACTTTTTTTACATTTATACCTAGTTATGTAGCCCGAATAATGACTGTAACAAAACCCTAACCACGACTGTAACGGTAATTTAGAAATGTGACTACACAATTTGCAGGTAGATGCAGAGACAATCTTGGAGGAAGGTGATCCCAGCACAGCCATATGCAGTGCAGTTGAAAAGCAGAATATTGATTTGCTTGTTCTTGGTGAGCGTGGTCTTGGAAAATTAGAAAGGTTAGTATCCACTTTTTTCCCCCTCTTTGTGAAGTATACAAAATAGTTCAAATATATATAAAGCACCACAAATTTGTTACATTCATTTTTGTGACTATTATATTTATATTCTAAGATTCTTTTCTTCAAAAAAATTTCACAACAGGATCAATTCCCCGAGCATGTGTCCTAACTCTCCAAGACAAACCTAGTAACATTGGGAGAAGATAATCTTTGTAATTAATTGTTATATTAAAATACTTATGATTTTGGAATCAAGTTTCGAAAAATTGAGTTGAATTTGGAAATTAGATCTGCTTACAAATGGATTTGACCCCTCAAATTTTCACTTATTAATTTTTTCCAATTTAGAACAGAGTAGATCCATTTACAAAAGGCCCATAACTTATTTAAAAGATGCTCCCATGTTTATAACAGTCATTATCATTCTTTCGAAGTAAAACGCATTGGTTTACTTAAAGAAAGATTAAAAAAAAACTCATATACTTCAAGCCAAATTTGAATTTTCATTGATAAATTAGGGAGAAAGAGAGAAGATTATAGAATTTGATAAAATAATATGCAGGGCTTTAGGTTTGTGAAATTTATTTGTATTTAGATATATTTTTATTTTTTATTTTTAAAAGATGTTCTTAAAATATTTTTAAAAAAGCTGCTTTTTTTCAAAAATTATTTTTCAAATTTAAGAAAAAATAAAAATTAGAAGATGTTCAGTGAAACAGATAAATAAATATTTTATTTAATTACAAACTATTGCCAAGAATAAAAGAATAAATTTAAAAATATCTAAAATTTATTTTTAAAAAAATTAAAAATATTTTTTCAAAAATAAAACTTGAAAACACATTACCAAATAAATTTTTTTAATATTTTTATTTTTAAAAATAGAAAATTATTTTTAGAAATAAAATCTATACAAACTCAATATTGCAGGGTTCTAGGATTCTGTGGTCAAGAATGAGCCTGTACTCAGCTTAAATGGATAAAATGTGACTGAAAAATATTTTAAAATTTTGGTTAAGATGTTACAACCTTTCGTTTCGTGAGAAATTTCGTTGGTTTCAAATTTATTTAGAAGGTTAGTGGAGCCTTTTTAAAAGGAAAAGATCAGGGAATCTTGATAAATACAAGGAGGGACTAAAATGTTTTTCGTTTTTACTTTTACTAACCCATGTAATTTGTACTAATTTCCATCAGAAGAAATATTTCATTAAGCTCCATTTATTTTGATAAAAAGTATTTTTAATAAAAATATAATTATAAATTATTAAGATGAAAAAATATTTAATATGTTTCATGGAGTTTGGCGAAAAAATAACTTTTTTTCCTTTAAGAAATTTTAAATATTATATTTTATAGTAATAAAATATAAAAATAATATATATTTCACTCTTTTATTCATATAGAAATATATAATTTTTTTATAAAAATATCTTTCTACCTTGAATATGCAATTTTACCAAATTCTGTCAATTAAAATTGATAATGGTAGGCTGATATGTGGCAAGTGAAGATGACATTGTTTCCAACTTAGCCTTACCGGATATTTCTTGGCGCATAAAACATTGGTTGCTAAACTTCCATCCCCGCATTGACAGGAATCATTTTCTCCCACCCACTAGAAATGTGTTGTGAAAAAAACTAGTTGCTATGTAAATATTAAAAATGTCATATTAGTTATTCATTACCGGGCATATCAACGAAGAAATAAAATTGGACAAAATTAAATAAATGATGGATCAAATTGATAAAAAAATTTCTTACAAACAAAATTAATACAAATTATGAATGAAATCGTGCATTCGATTCCAGAATTTTTTTATGACTTAATTATTTCTATCATTATAAAAAATTAAAAAGTAACAGGTCTTCCATTTTTGTTTACATAATTTATTGGTTTATATTAAAGCTATTGGATGGGCTCATTGGGTCCCCTGCAAAGTGGTCCATGCGAACCCATCTTAAGTGGACCGAACAGGTTTGCATTTTTAGCGAATTGCCGAATTAGTAATACGAGTCTGAAAGCATTGGGTCTGCAAACCCAAACAAACTGGTTTGCAGACGTTTATCCATTTTTGTTTTAAAAAAAAAGCTATATACATGACTTTGAACGCAGTTCCATATTCAATTTCGCTTTACATGGGTTCAAAATTGCATTATCTAACATACAATTTTGATACAATAACCATTTTTTTTAAAACATTTTACCAACCCTCAGATGAAGCATAGTGCTCCATATACCAATCCACAAATTTCTTCAAATCTGTGCAAATCTGTGGTGGGTTTGTATCCAAACTCCTCATTTGCATAGCTAATGTTAGCACGAGTGAAGAGAATATCCCCACTCGCTGGCATTTGTAGAATCTGTTTCCTGGCCTTCCTTCAGCAACTTCTCTGGATTAATGTTCACGGGCTTGCCAACCTGAAGGGGTGAAGTATTCCCAAGATTGAAAACCCAATTGGGCAGGCCCTTTCTTCTTGCCCCCACTACCACCACTCTTTTTAGCAGTATCCAATGCCCCCAAGCAACCCTTCACAATGTCATCAATGTTGGTGAAATCTCTTGCAACAGATTGATGATTAGGGCCTTCAAAAATGTGTATTTTCTTTCCCTTCAATATATTCTTAGTGAAAAAGAAATGAGCCATATCTGGTCGACCAAGGATTCAAAAACTTTCAAAACTAAGGGGAAACTTATCCAATTTGTGTTGATGCAGGGCTATTATAGGCAGTGTGAGCAAGTACTGCGTTGATAATGCCAAATGCCCGGTCCTTGTTGTGAAGAAACCAAAGTGATATTGGAACATGGAATTGGATTCCACCTCGCATCTTATGCTTAGTTATCTATTCTCTGAATGTTAAGAACGTTCCAGAAGTACTAAGTTTCAATCTGTCTAGATGACTCTGACATTCTCTATTTGAAAAGCATGAATAATAAACTTAGAAGCAATGCCTCAATTTTCTTTCAGTATTTTTATTTGGAGAGAAACACTACAGATTCCCAGGGATGGGGTTGAGGACAGGCAGGCCGGTAGGTGGGGCAGGCCTAGGGTTGCACAGGCCTGCCCGCATTTCATCAAAATTAGTTGGGATTACAAGAACTTATGAGTTATCTGTTGGTAGTCAGTACCTTTTTTTTCTCTTAAAAATAATTAAATAGTTGGAATGGCATACGTAAGAATAAAAAATCAAATTCTGAAAGTTGAGAAAAATATCTTCAATGGAACATTGAATTAAGTTAAATTAAAAAAATTATTTTTTATAAATTATAATTAAGTAATTCAATTTTTTTAATTTTGTGTAATAGGTTAGTTAAATAAGTTTTAAAAATTATATTATGTCATTGCACATTAAATTCAAAATTGAATTGGATTAAAAAAATTTTCAAATACATGAAGAACTACTAAAAAAATAAAAATTATGTCATTGCACATTAAATTCAAAATTGAATTGGATTAAAAAAAAATTTAAATACACGAAGAACTACTAAAAAAAAAAATTAAGACTTTGGGGGCTTCTGGGAAAGCCCGTGTGAGTTTAGCCCATGCAGACTCGCTCATATTAAAAACAAACTTCATTTTTTATGGCATAAACCACCCCACACCTATAGGAGTCCATATACGCTTTCAGGCAATTGGCTTATTTTACATCCCTACTTAAGGATGTAATAGGCATTACGAGGGATATGTAAGGAAGACATGCTCGAATCACCACTTACAATTTGTTATTATTTAGGTTTAGAAAATTTATTATATTAATTTTGAGAATTTATCAACAATTTATATAGGACACATTTCTGTTATTATGTCTTTAGCATTTTTTAGATGAGATTGTTGTATATTCTATATTTTTTTAATTTTTTAAGGAAAATTTTATATCCTTATATATAAATAAAAAATTATCATGGGTTTTTGTAGTCTATAATTAAAAAATATGATACTTACATATATCATAATGAAGGAAAATAATTTTCTCTTTGAAAAAGGGATGTTATTTTTCACCAATTTTCTTATATTTAATATTGAATATTAAAGTTATTTTTTAGTATTTTGATATTTTATAATTATGAATTCTATGGAATATATTTTCCACCAAAATAAATGGATCTCTAATATTAATAGAATTTACAATAGAGCAATGAATGTGGAACCCCACTTTTTAAAATAAAAAAACAAAAGGCTACTTTCTCTTGGTTAGGAATGGCAACGATCCAAATTTAATTAAATCTAAATTCTTTAGAGATCTATTATTTTGTATTCATTAAATATCTAAATCTGTCAAAGATTCAAAAAGACCTAATTAAAATATTCAAAATAAACTCATTTGGACCAGCTAATAAAAATATAATTTAAGAAGTTTTTTTATTGATAATAATTACACTTATTAATTATGAATCATATCTATTTTTTCATTTATATCAATTATTATTTTGACTAATCTATACTTTTCATATTAACTTTAAGGTAAATATAGGTTGTATCATTATTAATTTTATTGATTAAAGGTTATATTGGATTAACTTATAGATAATTATTTATCCATTTATATATTTATGAGATATTCTTAAATTGTATAAACTAATATTATAAAAAAAGGATAAAATGTAATATAACCTATTGAACTATGTGTCATATGCAAATAAAATCTCTAATTTGAAAGTTAAGGTAATTTAACACTTAAATTATGGTTAATAGGCTATTAACCCCTCCAAATTAAGTTTACACCTAAATTAATAGCAATATAATAAAATCTCAATGTTTTTGTTCATTCACAAATAAAGTCCCAACTATGTTCTTCCATCATTTTTTTTTTATTTCTTCCATAGTTAATGTATATCCCATTCTTTCTCTTCTCCTTCTTTAAAAACAATTTGAGGTTTTAAAATTAATACATACAAAGAAATACAATGAAACATTAAGTTAACATAGTTGGGTGATTATTTCAATTATTTGAGATCTAAAACTTTAATTATTTGAATTAAGTTGAAGTGACATATAATTTTATTTTTCACATAATAAATCTGTAGATTTGAATCATGGTTAATGGTTTTCTCTAATATAGAAAATTAGGCTCTTAACCTCACTTGAATCAACCTTTTAGATTCATTTATTGTCATAACAAATTACATAAAATTGATATTGAATACTAATAACACATATCCAAATCTAATACTAATTATTTTTTATTAATATGTTGTTTACTTCTCGAACTTAATGCCCATAGAAGGAGAAGATGTCAACAATCATTGTTGACCTTAATTAAAAAACTTGTTATTTTGCTTTATAATTTGCAAAATTATATATTATTGTGTTTTGGCTATAATAAGGGAAATAAAGGAAAGGGTGGGATGCAAATTAACTGTGAAAAAGAATAAGAAAATGAAGGAGGGACTTGATTGGGGCTTTATCTATAAACAAAGAAAAGGTTAACATCTTATTATATTGATGTTAATTTGGATAGAAATTTGATGCAGAAGGGCTTAATTACCCATTGTCTATATTTTAGGTGTTAAATTACCTTTACTTTAAAATTAGGGATTTTTTTGTATATAATGTAAAGTTCAGGAAGGTAAATTTCATTTTACCCAATAAAAATATTATTTGAAAATATATTTATAATTTAATGTAAATTTTATTTCTAAAATTACTTATCTTAAATAAGTTGTCATAATATCCTTTTATATGTCATAATATTGATTCTCATAAAAATTAACCCTATTGAGTAAAATGTGTGTAACTTAAATTTAATCGATATAGTTGTTCCACTATATTGTTCACAAAGTGTTATACGTGTAAGTTGGGTCAATTCAAATCCTGATTGTGATATAGCATAGAATTTAGTAACAATCATTTAGACAAAATGAACTTACTTGGTACATATTCAAAGAATAGTATTAGATGAAGAAAACCAGTGTTAGGATTCCAACAGTTACACAGGTTTTTCGGTTTCAATGAATCAGTTTTTATAAGAAAACATGAGGATTAATAAGACAATTTCCTCAAGAAAATTATTCTTAGTGAAACAAATTAATTTTAGAGCTGGATAAAAAGAATGTTGTATCAGATAGAAATTAAAAAAAAAGGGGGGGAATTAGAATGGATTTCCATCGGCAGATTTCCTCTAAGGAAAATTAGAATTTAGTTTTAGTTTTATTTAATATTGTCAACAAACTAACATTTAGTGTATGCATCGTCAAATTTAAACAGACGAAACTAACTCAAATCAGATACTGACAAGTATGCATAAATAAGAAATAACAGAGTAATATGAAAACTTCTAAAGATGACTTCATTTATTTTGACGAACAGTATCTTACGTTGGAATGTTGTTATAAAATATAGAGAGTAGAAAATATTAATATATTTAATATTAAATATAAGGAGCTTGATAAAAAAAATAATATTAAAGTTATTTTCTTTTTGTACTATAATTTTAAATATTATTATTTTTTTAAATATAGGATATAGATATAGAGACTCTTTTATATATATATATATATATATATATATATATATATATATATATATATATATATAATGAAATGAATTTTAAAAAAAATGTCAAATATATAATGAGATAAATTTTTTTATAAAATGTATTTTCCAAAAAATAAATGAATAGATGAATACAAAATAACCTGACAATAGATATCTGGGCATGTGGCATCATTGGAATTGCAGGATTCCCATCCATTTACTTCAGCAGCCCATTCTAACCGTACAGAAACATTAAATAAATAAACTTATGGGAATCTTTTCTTTGATCGATAAAAAAAATGGAAAACTGATGTCATAATACCGTAATATTCTGTTAAATTGTACTGAAGAAGTCATCTATGTTGGAGCCATAGAATCTTTCTGTCTCAATTATGTTTTCACCCCACACCTGTCTGGCTTGCAATTAGTTTCTTGTTAATGAAAGAAATTGAAACTTTCTCATTTTGTTTTTGGTCATGTTTCAATCATGTTTAAAAAAAAAAGACATGGAATTTTTAATTCCAGTGAGGTCCAGAATTCTTTTATACACAATGAAACTCAAAAAAAAATTCTCTGCTTATATTTCTTCAATGTTACAGAAAAAAGACAGAAAGAAAACTAGGAGGATCCAAACCATGAACTAAATCATAGTTTGTGTAGTTGATGATGAAGTAGAGAAATAGACTTGCATAGTGAAGGTTTTGCTTAGTTGTGTACAAGTGAACATCAATTGTATTGCCTCTTTTGTCTGAAGTAGAACCCACATGCAGCAAAAGTTGCAATAATGATGCTGATGATGATGATAGATTATGGTACATGGATTATGTCAACTCATTTGTCTGAAGTAAAATCTACATGCAGTAGCTGTAATCATGATGATGATAGTATTTCAGATAGATTATGGTACATGGATTGTGTTAAGTTGGTAACATCCCTGATGGATATCTCCAATAAAATGAGAAAGTAATAGAAGTGCTTGTGTGAGGTTATCTCAAATTGAAATTTTGATGCAATAAAATCCAAACAAGAATTTAGTTAGTGAACATACATTTTAAGAAAAACTGTAATGGGAGAAAAGTCAATGGAAATAATTGAAATGGAAGACTAAACTCTTTAAAATAAACTAAAAATACGAGGTAGACAAGTGCTTCGCTATAGATAAATGCAGCAAAAACAATCACAATAATATAAAATTGTAAAAAATTGCAAACATGACAGATTTGTAATAGCAATATTAAATATAACACTGTAGTTATATACTGCAATTTAGCTAAAATTTTAGCCATCAATCATATTTTTAAGGGCAAAATGCACTTCACCCCACTAAAGTAAAGTCTTATGATACATTACTTCCTTAAATTTTTAAAAGCTACAAATAACTTATAAATTTATATAAAAGTTGAAATTGTTATTTTCCCTGTTAATTTAAATAGCATAGGCACATCACGAAGGTACTGAAAATAGAAGCTTTCCATTAAATTTATTCAATTACTTTTTCAGCATCTAAATTATATTCTATTAGTTTGTTTAAAAGCTATAACATTCCCGATTTCTATGTTTCATCCCAAACATAATAAACATATTTGTTAGAAAATTGATTGAACACCTATTTCTAGGATTTTTTTGTTATGGCTGACCATTTTATTAGAATGATTCATTTTAGTTAGTTTAGTCTCACTTTAATGAGTTGTGATGAGTCTACTTGAATGATTGCTTTATATAGCCACATGGACTGATCAATTTTTTCCCTATTGTTATATACCAATTTGGCTATCAATCTCACTTAAAATTTTAAATTATACTCGACAATTGCAATGTTGCACGTAAGATTACTATTGTAATAATTTTGCAATTGCAATTTTTCAAAAAAAAATTATTATAGTAATCACATTTTTCTATTTTTTATTTTTCAAATTTGTTAGTGGTGACATAATAATAGTGGCAAATGTCATTTCGAATCATGATTCACTTAATGAGATTAATCAAATTTGATTCAAATTGGCATCCTTTATTCATTGAACTTTCGTTTAAATTTCATGTGTACAACGAATATGGGAATCAAGTTAAAGGTGATTAGCATGAGTACAGTAAAACACATGATGGGCTATAAAAAATGAGCAAGAATAATGCTCCCAAATTTGAAGCTATTAAATGAACTTTGGGACAAATTAAAACTCTTAATCTAGAAATTAAAGAGAGAGAGAGAGAGAGAGAGAGAGAGTTAATAGAGAAGGATGATAAAAATAAGCAGCTGGATTTTGTAAAGACTAACATGTCCATCTTCTCTCCAACCTTGTAACTTTAGAAATAGAGACATCAATAATACAATGGCTATGGCTGCTAGCTTTACTCTAAAACAATCCATTATGTTTCTCTTCAAAGCCATGAAAAATAATGAGATTTCCTTTATATAAAAAAGGGATTCCATAAGGGTTTCTAATTAAAAAAAAAAAGAACCAAATTTAAGATTATAAAGCCATTTTGTTGAATACAGAATTATTGACCCTAATCTGGAATGCATTCAAGAAGACAAGTTGGCCAAAACTTTTAAAATTTGTAAATATATCAATTATTTTCATAATCTTTGATTTAACTGCATATCAGTATAATTAGTTCTCCCTGATGACCAAACTTGGATGAGAGACATTTACTCTATTTTCCCCCTTCTTGACCTTACTTTGCACATAGTTAAGAACCACAAGCTTCTACCTCAGATATAACAATCACTAATACTGAAATTTTCAACAGTATTAAAATTTTTTTCCCTTAACTGAAAGATCACATAAGGGGGAATTTGTGTAAAAGTCATTTTGGCAATATATAATAATAAAACTAGCGATAGACGCGAAATAGTATGATATATTTTGTAAATAAAAGGATTGAGAGAAGGAATAATGTTTAATCCTTAATGAGTGGAAAGAAAATTTGAAGGAAAAAAAAAGAGAGTAGAAAATGAAGTTTTCCTTTGCTTGGTTTCTGGGGATAAAAAAGAAAAGGAGTGGGAAAAAAAAAGCATAACCCATGATTTTCTTTTTTTGCTACATAAAGGTGAAAAATGAGTGGAAAACTAATTTGTTAGCATTATTATTTTGATTCTTTGTTTAGATTTTAATTTCAATGTTATTCAATTCAATTTAATTTTTTATAATAATAGAAATAATTAAACTACTTGATACACACAAATAAAATCATAAATTGAATTTTGGATGAAGCAAAAAGTACAAAATCTTTAAGAAATATGACATGTCACTTGAACTGAATGTTCTAAGCTAATTTAATTTATTTTTCTTTTCTTGTTTTTATATTTGAACAAGTAAGGAAAAATTATTTTATTTTTTCTTATTTTCACCTCATCTAAAAAATTAAAATCCCAAGAAGACACTTGTAAATCATTTTCATATCATTAGCATATGCCTTATCTCACCGTCAAATATGTCAAATGTTTAATAATCAAAGCATAGTTATTTTATTATCAAGTTCCTTGAGAAAAATTGTTCAATTATACATTCCATAATCATAGAAAATGTGATTAAAGTGAGGGAGAATTTTACTATTAGAATCCACTACCTATAAACAATTTGAATCTTATTAAGAATTTTGAGCCAAAGAGAAAAAATTGGCATACCTATTAAGACCCAATTAAGGTATACAATTCTTATACTTCCTGTTTATATAATTAAAAAGAGGTACAATTTTACCACATTTTGTTATAAATGCTAATATGGTATCTTCTTTTGGCATTGCACATGAAAACCCTCTATTTCAAGAAGGGATGCTAGAAAATGCTAATAAGCCATAACAAGATGTAAGAACTGAAACTTTAGAGCTCACTAATAAGGCCCATAATGTTAATGCTCATAATCTAAATGTTCAAAATAATCCAATGCTAAACACAACACTAAATATAGGTAATCAAAATAACAATGGGCCAAACAATGGCCACAATTAATGAAACCTAAATTCTTAAAATGTTCAAAATGCAATAAATTCAAATCAAAATTAGAATCATTAAAGTAATGGTTATTGAACAATAGGCCATAAAATTAAAATAATAAGGCCTTGAGAAACAATAATAATAATAGGCTAAATAATGACTAAAGGAACAATGTTAAGTGATCTAATGGATTGTATTCAAGGATGCCTTATAGTATACCCCTAAATTGATGAAAACAATAAAGTGCTTGTTTATACTAGCTAAAATGCTTAGGCCGAAAGGATTAACATCAAAATAATCAAAGATAATAGAAGTAATGGTTTCACTATTAATAATCAAACCATATTAAAACAACAAATGAATGAAAGTAACCATGACATGATGTACACACTATCATACAATATAACCACTATACTTAGACTAATCCCTAAGAATGCAACCAATAGTCAAATATGGATAAACCAAACAATGGATAGGATGGTCTAATACTTAAGTTCATAGCATGATGAGGAGTCAAAGTTAGAAATAGAAGAGCCTAAAGATGAACCTAAAGTAGAAGATGTTGAAATAGAAAGGCTGGAACTCAAATATGGCAATATAAGATTAGCCAAACATGGAGAATAAATGACAAGGGCTTAACTAAACAAAACCCTAAAATAGAAGTGCATAAGGTAATGTTCAGTAGTTGAATTAAGAGGCATTGAACTATTAAAATGTGAATCCAAACTAAGAGATGCTAAACTATCAAAATGTTAGCCCAAATCAAAGAGGCTGAGATGAAATAAACTAAGGTCAAACTATACAAGACTTAGTTGAAAAGGCTATTAAACTAACTTGGTGGCTAGAGTATATACCCAAACTATCGATGGGATTTTCTGGAATGGATACACTAAATTAAATTACCCAGGGTTTTCAAGATACTTGAATTTATAACTTTTTCTGGTGAAACCGATCAATCCATAATTAAGTATACTGCCTAATTCACTATTAAGTGTAGAGAACTAGCCAATAATGAATTTTTTAAATTTAGACATTTTCCTTTTTCATTAACTTGCATGGCTTTTCTTATGGAAGAGAGAGGAAGATAAATTTAGTCAACCTAATGGAAAAGATATTCTATGATCAATTTTATAGAAGAGAAATGAAGATAAATTTAGTTAACCTAATGAATATCTAAAAAATTCTAATAGAGTCGATAAAAGATTATTTGTTTCCATTTTAGTAAGTGCATAGCAAATGTTTCACTTAAGTTGTCAAAAGTAAAATGGCCAAAATAGTAGTGGTAGGTTTTGACTATGTTATTTATAAGAAGTTAGTTAATCAAAACATCAATAATATTACTCAATTAGTTGATAAGGTTCAACAAATATAAAAATTACAAAGAGAAAAAGATAGAAAATTAAAGAAAACTAACTTTGGAAGAGATTTTAAATAAGAAAGAGTGGCTTATGTTGAAAAGGACATAGTCGAAAAAGATAGTGATAATGAGGTCTATGTGACCAAACTTAAACATGACCTTCCTTATACTTGTACTTTGTTAAAAAATGCTAAAAAGAAATATAAAATGGACCATGTAACAAGAAAATTTATTCTTTTAATTTGATTAAGGTTGATTAAATATTTAACATGTTATTAAAAGATAAACAAATCAAACTATTTGAAAAGCATAAAATTTTATCTAAAGAAGTCAAAGATAGAAAGTATTGCAAGAACTGTAACATATTCAACCATGTCACTAACAAATTCAAGAAAGTCATAAGAAAAGCCATCAAGCAAAGGAGATTGAAATTTGTTAACAAAAATAAAGAGATGATGGTGGATAAAGATCCTTTTTCAACTAGATCTAATTATATAGAGTTAAAAAGTGAACTCAATATGTTTAATGCTAATATTGATGTTCTAAAATATCATGGAGGTGAGTAACAACATCAATATATTTGAACCTTTAATAGAAATGGTGTACTACAAAGTTGATAAGGCTAACCAAGAAAAGTTACATGATGAATTCAATCTATTCCATCTTTATGCCAACGTAGTGTGTTATTACGAATATGATGATCTTCTTGATGCACCTTTCTTTCCTAAAGCCTATTCTAATAATTATCAGTCAAAAGATGATTTTATAAAAAGAATCTAATATGAAGGAAAAGTGTTAAAAATAAGCCCTTGATACAAAAATTATTATAATGAACTAAAGATGATGGTGTATAACAAGCGATCAAAAGACCATATTGGTTCTAAAATACAAAAATTAGTTAATGAAAGAAAGAAAGACATGAAAAAAGTAAAAGAAAGGGAGAAAAATAAGGGCAAATTGAAATCAATTTTCTAAAAACTAGATCATGATTAAAAAAATAAAGGTGAGAACTGGTACCAAGAAGCCAAGAAGAGACCATTCTAAAAGTAAGCTTATTAGAAATAAGCATCATCATAATTAAACAGACAAAAGAAAGCAACCATGAAAGCTGAAGCTCACAGAAGGACGAATTAAGTGGTATAATCCTTATTATGAGCAACCACCACTTACAAAAATGCTAAAAAAGTACATATACATGCAAAGAAAAATCACATATAAGAGGAAATAGAAAGAAGGCATACTACCTCAGATACCTTTAAGTCTAGATAAATTTATGGACTTAAGCAAGAATATGATACAAAGATGGATCTTGATGCTAATGTTGTAATAATATTGCCACCTTCATTTATATAAACTAGTATAAATAATGGTGGTGAAAACTTTAAATATGATCTAGCCATAACAGTAGTTAAATTCCATAATAAAGAAGATATCTTTAAGAAAAAGGAAATAAAGGGCTTTAAAAAGTTTGAAAGGTCAAACAAAGCCATAAAAAGTCATTTGCAACCTTTGCATATAAAAGCACACTTAAATGGTAGACCCATCAACAAAGTATTGATAGATAGCAAAGCAACAATCAATCTGATAACAGGATTAACATTTGTTTAGCTAAAACTACAGTCGAAAAACCTTATTACATCCAATATTATAGTAACCATTTTCTATTAAAGGATGCTGTAATATCCCAAATTCTAATTTCATGAATTTCTATATTCATAAATGTTTATTTAATTGATTAATAATTGAATTTGAATCTCTTTCTAAAATTTTAAGATATTAAAATAATATTGATGAAAGTATTTAAAATATATTTATTTTTATATCGATTATTGATTTAAGATTTGATTAAGAATAATTTTTACCCGAAATTTATTTTTTTAAATTGAGAAATTAGTTTTAGAGATTATGAGGTAAAGATTTATAAAAATAATTTGTTATATTAATAAATTATTTTTAAAAAGTGTAAGAATTTAAAATGAATTTATTTTATAAAAAGAAAAGAGTAGCAACCTGAAGCTAGATTTTTTTTAAGTCGGCGCCCTCTCTCTCTCTCGATTCCCGTGCCTAGCTGCTGCTGTTTGTGCATTTCTCTGTTTTTCTGCACATTTCTCTCGGCTCTCTCTCTCCTGGTCGGGTCTCTCTTGGTTCATGTTTCTAGACAAGTTTTTTTTTATTCTTTCTTATGACTCAGAATTTTCCAACACTCTTTCACTGTACACACAATACACTCACCGCCTCTCTTTTTTGTTTTCTTTTCATTTATTCCTTTTGTCTCTTCCCGGGTATTGTAGTTTATCTCTCCTAGTTTTTCATTTTACCTACACGCTTCATATTGCTACTCTGCTGCATGTCTCTCTCTCTCTCTCTCTCTCGCATGGTTCTGTTCTGCTTTCTTTCTCTCGAACCGGTGATGTTGCACCCCTCTCTGACCGCGTTCAGCTGTGGCTCGTGGCTCCTAGCTGGAACGCCTTTATGTTTGCGCTACTGGAGAACGCGACAGCATGGTACAGAAACACCTTGGCTTACTCACCCGGCGCATCCTCATTCTCCTCGAGTTCCAGCACTTTTACGTGCCATCGCAGTTGGAGTTATTCTTTCCCAGATATAACTATGGCTAGTGGCGTGTGGAGAGCAGTGAACCCACCAATGAGAGCTGCTGTCTTGTTCTACCTTCACCAGCACTGCGACAAACTTCCGCCGCCGGTGAGTTGCCGCCGGACATATTGGTTCATGGTAAAATCTCCTATACATCATCCGGCGTCCTTAATTTCTACTGCTGTATAGTTGCTCCAATCTAAAGGAAAAACAAAATAAAATGAAATAAAATCATAACATGAAGATGAAAATATTTAGAAATATATAAAGAGGACTTGGACTATGACATGCTAGTGTGAGATGATTAAAGTATTGTTAGAGCATTGTATATTTAAGATCTTGAACAGTTGAAGGTTAAGTCAGAATATTTCCAGATTTTCCTTATAAAGTGTTCGATGAAACTTGCGATATAAAATGTTGAAGTTTGTTAATCAGGGCATATAAGAAATGAAATATTTTAATATTTTTTGATTAAAGAACTCACTTATGCGTTTGATATATATAATTATTTGAGAAATATACTTCTTATACTATAAAAGTTTAGAATGATATAGTTATGAAATAGAGTATTATCATGGGATAAGTTGATACAAAAATCATATATATATATATATAAAAGGCTTATGTTGATTTTGTGGATTAAATTGAGAAATGACTATATAATTATAACTTATCTTCCCAAACGATGATTATTAGAAAGAAAATGTGAAAAGATGGTTATAGATCTTTCAACATGTTTGAGAATAAGTAGAGGTTATTAAGTGAGTATATATCTTACCGTCAACTTTATTTTAATATAAGATGATTTATTGATATTATTGTTATTGGTGATATAGATTTTATTCTTATTATTTGAAATTAGTTTTCTGATATAAGAATAATTAATTGATGATAATTGATAGTGGGTCAGAGTGCATAACGAAAATACGATTATGTCATTAGTAACCATTAATTAATTAATTGTGAAAGAATTGTAATGATTATGTTATATGCTTTAATAGCCCGTAATGGTTAAATAGTTATTTATGTGAACTTACACTGAATTTGGTGAGAAGATTAGAGTGAAGTTTTAGCGAAATTGTTACATTATGAATTGAGCCTTATAAGGCATACGGAAAATGGTGAAATGTATTAGAGCAATGATATTAAATATCATAATCTATGATGAAGGAACGTCGTGATATCCGGATGAGAAATTTCCAGTAAACAGAGATGGAATAGATATATAATCAATTTAAGAGTCGGTTGAGAAATTCCTGATTAACAATTTAGAAGATTGTAAGAAGGATTTGAGAGTCAGATAAGAAATCTTTAGCTAATAGTTAAAGAGTATAGGATTGATTTAAATACCATAAAATAGATATATATGTGTTCATTGTATTTGAATATGTGATATAAGATGATTATTTGTGATTGATTTTCTCTAATGATGTGATTGTGATGACTTGCTTATATTTGAACCTTGATGATTGTTTGTGTATGATACCTACCCAAAATGAGTAATATATAGTTTGAATGTTGATAGAAAGTTGAGACTCCTATGATTGTACCACAGAACCTCTACTTTGGGATATGGCTTCATATATCTTCGGAATCCAAAAGATGGTTTGCTATTACTTTTTAATATATCTAAGTTGATTACTTGCAAGATAGTGGTAGTTATATGCTCATTGGGTTCATGGAACTCACTTTATTCTAATTCAATGTTTTCAGGTTAGCATCCATGGAGGATTAAAGATCGCCTTAGTAAGAGATTTGACAATTGGGACTAGAATTAACAGCCAAATAGGAATTTGATAAATTATATAATATGATGAATTAATTTTATATGTATAAGTGTAAAATTAGATTGTTCTATATGCATGTTGATCTGATCATATTTAAAGATTCTCATTAGTTTGAAAGAATAATAATAGTTAAGGCTTGTGGAAACTGGTAACAGGATCCACGCCGGTCACGATTAAAGGTGGGTCGTGACGATGCCATCTTTTGAAGGAATGGTATTAATTAATTTGAAAGTTAGCTTAATCATTATGTCAACCTTGTTTATTATAGTACCTTTAAAGGCCAATTATAACTTGTTAGTTATGAAGGATTCAATTTATGGGGTCAAAAAAGTTCCTTCTACCTACATAAAAAAATGCTCATATAGAAGGAAGAAGAATGATTAAAAGCACTTTGACCGATGACAATCTATGATACATACAACAATATCGTACCAACTTTAAGGTATATAATCCAAATGTTAAGCCATTACAAGTTAATAGCTAGCTTGATCTATCAATAACTAAGATATGCATCCCGAATAAATTTGGTTTTAAAATAATCCCAAAGTTTAAACTAATAAGATTGGCTTGTGATTCCACTAAGTAATAATCAAGAACAACTTGCTTAGCTTTTGGTCAATGTAGCTAAGCAAGCACAAAACAAAGTCCCTAATTATATATGATAATAATCCACTTGGATTTCATGAGTTGCCAATCAAAGTAGACACTAAGAAAATTAAAGTTCAAAATCATTTGTAAAAAATTAATTTAAAGACCAAAGATAATAAGAAGTCAACTTTTATTAATGCAACTTTATCGAAGGACATAAAGCAACAATTAGTCAACATCTTTAAGGAGTATAAAGATTGTTTTACATGGAATTATAATGAGATATTAAGGTTAAGTAGAGATCTAGTTGAACATAAACTACTAATGAAAAAATAATTTTAACCACATAAATAATCATTTCAATGATTTGCTTTGAAAGTCATATTAAAGATTAAAAAAAGGAAAAGATAGAAACGTTATTGAAAGCCAAATTCATCAAAATAAACAAGTGTGCTAAAGGGATTTCAAATGTAGTGTCTATAATTAAAAAGAATGGAAAGCTACAAGTATGCATGGGATTTAAAGATCTGAAAAATGTGACATTAAAAAATGAATACTTCATGCTTGTTACAAACATGTTAATTGATCTAACATCTAGTCATGTAATGATAAGCTTAATGGATGGAAATGTTAAGTACAATCAAGTCTATGTAGTTGAAAAAGATATGCCAAAAACTACATTTCAGTGCTTGAGGCCTATTAGTGCTTTTAAATAAGTGATTATACTATTTAGAATTAAAAATACTAGAGCTACCTACTAACAAATAATGAACACTATTTTTCATAACTTAATTGGAAAGATAATCACTACAACAAAAAGCAGCAATAACGACGACCCTTTTAGCGGCGACAAAATTTCGGTCGTCGCTAAAAGTATCTCCGACGATAGAGTCGTCGGTAAAAAATGCGAAACTTTTTAAAGGGAAAGCGAAATGAGAGCGGGAAGATTTAGGCTTTTAGCGACGACAAAAAGTCATCGCTAAAAGCCCAAAAAAATTTCGGCGGCAAAGCTTACGGAAGGGCGGGAAGAAATTCACTTTCAGCGACGACATTGTCGTCGCTGAAAATCTAAAGCTTTCAGCGACGACAAATGTCGTCGCTGAAGGGTTACCCATCAGCGACGACTCTGTCGTCGCTGAAGCCCTAAAAATTTTACGGTCAAAATTTCACCCATCAGCGACGACATAGTTGTCGCTGAAGGTTCCAATTTTTAGCGACGACAAAGTCGTCGCTGAAGGTTGATGCATTAGCGACGACTCAGCCGTCGGTGAAAAGTCCTCCAATTTTCAGCGACGACAATTCCAGCCTTTAGCGACGACATTGTCGTTGGTGAAACCTGGACTTTCAGCGACGACAATGTCGTCACTGAAGAAAAACTCGGTCGTCGCTGAAGCTTTCGGTCGTCGCTAAAAGCTTCAGCGACGACCGAATTTTTTATGTCGTCGCTGAAAGCCAGCGCCTATAAATTCACGGCGGCGCCTCCTCCTTCTCATTTGTGCGTTTGAAGTTTCTGGAAATCAAGTAAGCTTCTAAACTTTCTCTCTATTTTAGTTTTTTCTAATTTTAGTATATTTATTTTTTTATATATATTAATATGTATTAATTTTGTATGTTATATTTT
The DNA here is from genome assembly GCA_020226215.1 of Sindora glabra. Lineage (NCBI taxonomy): Eukaryota > Viridiplantae > Streptophyta > Magnoliopsida > Fabales > Fabaceae > Sindora > Sindora glabra. The sequence continues at coordinate 42,223,882 of CM035236.1, read as the reverse complement.
TTAATTTGTTAGTTATTATTAGTACTTGGCGTAGTTTGCGAGGAGTATTCAGAGTTGATCAGTAGATTTTTGCCATTGAGGTACGTAAATAAAAAATTAAATTTTTTTGTGTACTAATATATTTAATTTACTCAAATAGTTTAGGGTTTAATAAATAGAATTGATAGTATGTTTAATTTAAATTAATAGAATTGGTAATATGTTTAATTTGAATTAATAGAATTGATAGTGTGTTTAATTTAATACAAAATTTTGTATTATTTAATTTTGTATGTTGTAAATTTTAAATTTATTTATGTAAATTTAATTTAGCATTAATTTTATAAATATAAATTTGATTATTATTATGCATCCTTCAATTTATAATTTTGAAGTATACAATATATGTGTATATTATTCATTTAGACTAATGTGAGATAAAATAGTTATGATAATTTATTCACAAAATGTAAAATTTGTGATGCAATTTAGGAAACTTCAAACTTATTAGATTCAATGAAATAATGTAAGATAGATAATTATAATAAATATATAAATCTATCTTAGGTTCAGTAAGAGATTACAGTAATATAGTCTATTTTTTAATTGAGATTGAAACTTAACAATTCAAATTCTATTATTTACCCCACATACTAAGAAAAATTCAATTAAACTAGAGACTACATAAAAATGAAACCCTAACATTTTAATTTTTATGATATTTACGTCTCATAAAAATTAAAAATTTCAAAATATTAGGAAGTTCACCTGAAAATCACACCCCTCTTGGATAAAACTACATTTACTTAAATAAAGAAGTTGAATTGTGTAGGTTATAAATAATATACATTTTATAAAATCAAACTTACTTAAATTTACAACTAGAAAGTCTGTATTCATAGTATAGACATATATATAAAGAAGTTGAATTGTGTACCGCATCAAAATAGTAAAGTAGGTTACGTAAATAACAGTACTGACACTTAAACAACGATACTTATAAATTGTTGTATCGTTAATTTAAATTATTGTAAATATATTTTTACAATAATTTAAATTAGAACTACATTTATATTTAAATGTTAAGCTTAGACCCGTTCAAGGGTTGATTGTTTTCCGAACATCAGTCAACCCTTGAATTATCCTGAAAAGTTAGACAGTTTGGGATATTATCATGTAGTTATTATTAACAATTTATCTGGCTCTTGTTTGATATTGTGGAAATATCTTAGCATCCTAACTATTCTCCGGGTATAAACTATACAAGTGTATAGTTTAGGCACTTGGAGAACCATAGGGAGATGCTGCCAAAATTTCTGCACGAGTCAGTCGATGAGCGTGGATAAATTGAAAAAAATAATAACTATAGAAATATCTCGAATGGGATAGGATCCTACCCTTCAAAATTGGAGTGATATGGTGCATTTAGGGTGACTGTCAAATATTAATCAACATACTTTATTTCACCTAAAGCAATTTCCTTCCTGTTCAATGATACAATGTCTGTCGATAAAAGTTGGATACACCTACCAAATCGATTGTCAGATGAGTATTGGAATGGTGCAGTAAGATTTGTTGAAAGAGCCAAAAACTTTGCCGACGAAAGGGGTATGGTAAGATGTCCATGCAAAAAGCGTGTGAATTTAATATTCCAGACATTACTAACATTGGAGGCGCACATTATAGATAATGGATTTCATCCATTATACATAAATTGGGTACACCATGGTGAAGTAGATGTTTCGACTTCTAGAGGAACTAGTGAGATATCCCCTAACAATAGAAATGAGCTGGCAGATATTATACATGATTTCATTGGCCTTGAGGCAACTGAAGTTGATTTTCACAATGACGAGTACAGGGGTGAGAATGCGGCTGACGAAGACATTGGAACAAAATATAGTAATTATGATAACCTGTTCGAGCAAGTAGAAACAGAGTTGTATCCAGGTTGCACAACATTTTTAGCATTGAACTTCTTGGTGAAACTTATGCATTTGAAGGTTCTGCATAAGTGGACAAACAAGTCATTTGATGCTCTTCTTCGATTATTAAAAGAGGCACTTCCAAACGATAATAAATTGCCTGAATCGTACTATGGTGCAAGGAAATGGCTCAACAAGTTAGGGTTGGGATATGAATCAATCCATGTATGCAAACATGATTGCGCACTTTTTTGGAAAGATCATGCTTCTAAAGATAATTGTCCAATTTGTGGGGAGAGTCGATGGGTAAATAAAACTACAAAAGGGAAGAAGGTGCCCCAAAAAGTGGTTCGATATTTTCCTTTAACTCCTCGACTACAGCGTCTGTATCGGTCGAGACATACTGCAAAAAATATGATATGGCATCACACTGGAAAATTAAAAGAAGAAGGGGTAATGCGACATCCCGTGGATGGAAAAGCTTGGCAGGAGTTCGATAAGAGGTATCCTAATTTCTCCGCTGACCCACGAAACGTCAGGTTGGGTTTAAGTGCAGATGGATTTAATCCTTTTGGTGATAGGAACCTATCTTATAGCATGTGGCCAGTGGTTATAACTACTTACAACTTGCCACCATGGATATGCATGAACCAATCTTTCTTCATGTTGACCCTATTAATCCCAGGGCCGCAATCGCCAGGTAAAGATATCGATGTGTTCTTACAGCCGGTCGTAGAAGAGTTGAGGGATCTCTGGGAGAGAGGAGTTGAAACTCGAGATGCAAATACAAATACAGTGTTCAATATGCGGGCAGCATTGCTCTGGACTATTAATGATTTTTCTGCTCGAAGTAGTCTATCCGGGTGGAGCGGGCAAGGATACAAAGCATGTCCTACATGTAATTCGGATACTCCGTCGATTCGAGTTAGAGGAAAAATAGCTTACATTGGTCATCGTCGTTAGCTTCCAAGAAGTCACACATGGAGAAATAGGAAAGAATTCAATGGAAGGTCGGAGAGGAGACCCCCTCCTTGGCCTCTTACTAATAATGTTATCATGGAACAGTTGGCCAAAGTTCCACAGAGACTTCCGGGAAAACATGCTGAATTTGGTGGTGTAAAGCGAAAGAGAGGTGCCGACGAACTTAATTGGAGCAAGAGAAGTATATTTTTTAATCTTCCTTATTGGCCAACATTGAACTTAAGGCATAATATTGATGTCATGCATGTTGAGAAAAATGTATGTGATAGCATCTTGGGTATATTATTGGAGATTGAGCACAAAACAAAGGATACAGACAATGCAAGACGAGATTTGGCAGACATGAAGATAAGGCCTAACTTGCATCTGTATGAGCAGAGGGGTCAACTTTTCAAGCCACATGCTGGATATACGCTTAACCAAGAGGAGCGGAAACGATTTTGCCAATATATAAAGAATGTGAAATTTCCAGATGGCTTTGCTGGGAGTCTTAGTAAGAATGTCACAGATCGTGACCTGAAGTTAAAGGGTTGAAATCACATGATTGTCATGTTATTATGCAAAGACTGTTAGGACCAGGTGTCCGGGCTTTTTTGCCAAAGGAATTATCATATCCACTTATCGAGTTATGCAATTTCTTTAGTCAAATATATGCTAGAACTCTCAACAGGGAGGATATTCTGCAAGCCAAACAAGACATTATCATAATTTTGTGCAAGCTTGAGAGGATATACCCCCCAGCATTTTTTGACATAATGGTTCACTTAGTGATGCATCTGCCAGACGAAGCATTGGAAGGAGGACCCGTTCATTTTCGGTGCATGTACCCATATGAGAGGTATATAAAAAAGTTAAAGGATTATGTTCGGAATCGTGCTCGACCGGAGGGTTCAATTGCTGAAAGATATATTGTTGATGAGGCACTAACATTTTTCTCCATGTATTTGGAAGGAGTGGAAACCAGATTCAACCGCTCTGATAGAAATCAAGATGTAACACCTAGTCAAACAAGAAGGACATTGTCGGTGTTCCGGTCCCAATGTCGATCGATAGGGAAGAAGACTATTTCTCATTTCGATAGGAGGGATCGGGATATTGCAGTATGGTACATCTTGAATAATTGTACTGAGATTGAAAAATATCTCCAGTGAGTATCTTAAACTTCAGTTGTGTTGTTCTCCCTTTTGTGATTATGATAGACTAAGATTGTTATGTTCTACAGTGAGCATCGTTTGGAACTCGAACGAAGTGGTGCTGAAGATATTGATAACTTACAGAGAACCAAATTCCCCTTGTGGTTTTACTCGAAGGTAAGGATTTTTTTTCTTCCCAAATCCATTGAACAGATATCTTAAATATTGTTCATTTCTCTTGTTGATATTTTAATTTAATTCCTGAAATAATTGTTACTTTTGTAAATGTACTATTTACATAGGAACGGTTCCCCAGAGGCCACCGAAGAGTTACTATCATTAGCATCTGGTCCCAGTTTCACTAACATGGTATACTCTGCGTGTATTGTGAATGGAGTACGCTTTGTAGCCAACGCTCGAGATGAGAAGCATAAAACGTAAAATAGTGGCATTTCTGTTCCGGGGATTGATGGTAATATGTTTTATGGTGTACTGGAAGAAATAATTGAGTTGACTTATTTAAATAAGTACAATGTGACTTTATTTAAATGCAAGTGGTATGACACTGATCCTATAAAGAAGAAACTTTATACTGACAAGAATATCACAAGTATCTCCATCAATGGACAATGGTACAAGGATGATCCTTACATACTTGCTACTTAAGCAAAACAAGTGTTTTACACTGAGGATCTCCTTCATGGACCAAATTGGAGGGTCGTCCATAATATGGTGCATCGCGATATATGGGATCTACCCAGTGATGGAAATAATGCACAAGACCTGTTATTTTTGTAGGATAGTAACTCGTCCAGCTTTAACCTCACAGTTGATCTGGGAGATTTCGATCAAGTACATCTAGGTAATGAAAAAAATAGTCCTTCAATCATTCCAACGTACAGAAATGTTGGACCTGGTGCTCATGGAGAAGACACCTTCATCAATGATGATGAGAGCCTTGAAGACGAAACAATTGATGATTATATGGATGAGGAGCTCACACAATCTGATAATGAAGGAGAATCTGATGACCATGAGTCTGTTAGGTTCATCGACACTGATTCTGACTAGGGATAAAATAACATATTCGAACTACAACTCATAAGTGTGTAAGCATGATTATTAAAATAATAAATGTGATTATAAAAAGTTGAACCATTTTATCATTCAACCGAACATTGAATTCTTTTTAATTACTTATATAATGTGTATTATTTTAGTTATGGCGGATGTTGAGGCACGATACCACGGAGGTGATGTTGGAGGCGACCCACCAGAGCGACCCACCCATATTCCATCTCAGTGTGAAGGCTCAGGTATTTGTTATTAATTGTGCATACCTAAGCTTGATTAAATATTATGTTTATTTTGTTAATATTTTTCTTTATTAAATGAAGTAGCACCTGCTAGAAAGAGGGGACCGAATAGGTCCCTAAGACTGCACGAGAAGATAGGCAGGGGTGGAGGCAGACCGGTGCTTATACAGTTTGATACGACTGGTACATGGCATGCGATTGGTGAGAATGCTAGTCATCTCCCTCGTGATATTGGCAGCATGATCCGCGCCCACGTGCCGCCTTATTATAAGTCATGGCGGGCTGTACCTCAGGAGATTCGAGATAGAGTTGTGCAGGAGGTTTGTGTAAGTATCCATTTCCTTTTGAATTAATGTCTTTGAGATTGAAATTTCTAAATATATTACTCATAAATTTATTAAATGTCTTTTAATGCAGTCCTATTTCGAGTTCTAGGGCATCTCTGAGGGTGATCGGGATAGAGCGCTCTCTGGTTTGATGCGAACTGCTGCCGACCTGTACAGAGATTGGAAGTACAGGTTGAATAAGCATTTCTTAGAGCATGGAGGTGATCGATACCAGGAGTATGACTTGGATCGAGCTCGACGTTGTGTGCATCGATCTGTCTCACCGCAGACATGGCAGAGGTGTGTGGACTTCTTTGACAGTGACGAGTACAGGGTAAGTATAATATTTTATGATATTATGTCAGTATTTCATAATTAGTAAATTGTGAACATAAAAATTTAACTTTTTTCTCTTAATTTGCAGGAGTTATTTGCAAGAAATACAAATAATAGAGCACAGAAGGTCGTGAATGACCGGCATGGGTCAAAGTCTATTGCTGCACATCGCTTTGAAAAGGTAATTTAAATTTTTTGTATCTTTTTTAAATATATCCATTTGTTAAATAGCATTACTACCCTTCATCCTTTCTTTCTGTTACAAAAATTGAACAGAGAAACATAGATACTGGTGAGTTGCATTCGGTGCCCGATAACTTTAGGGACCGACACACATACAGGTCGGGGGAGTGGGTGCATCCGATCCCTCAGGGGCAACATGTAAGTTATTTGGATTTCATATTTTAAATAAAATTTTACAAATATATCTTCTAAGATAGATTTCTTATTACTTTTTTTTAATAATTTAAGGCGAGGATGACTGAGCTCATGACTCAGCATGTACAGTCTAGTGTATCATCCACTAGCTTGCCTACGACTCCTGTACAGTTAGATGAGGCTGCCATCGCCAATGAAGTGCTTGGCACTCGTCGAGGGTACAGGAAGGCTGTAGGACGTGTACTTGCTGGTCAGACTTATCGTTTGATGAGGACTTCTAGTACGGCGATGAGCTCACAGTCCGTATCTCAGGTCGGTGAGTTGCAGGAGCAGTTACACCAGAGTCGGGAGCAGGTTGAGCAGAGCCAGCGATTGATTCAGGAGCAGTAGCAGCGGCTTGATCAGCAGCAGCAGCAGATTACACATCAGCAGGAGATGATGCAGCAGCAGTTTGGGAGTTATCTTACTGAGATGACTTCGCTCCTCAGACAACAGGGTATCGTCTTACCGCCACCTCCATTTGCTGCTGCTACACCGCTTAGGCCGAGTAGATTTGTGCCTCCACCTACCGCTCAGCCACCACCATCATTTCATCATCCTCGTAGTCAGGATGATGATGATGATGATGACGACGACGACGACGATCATGGTGCACTGTGATATTTGCACCTCCCTACTTCCCCATAGTATATTTTGTTTATGTATCTTTATATTTTTTATATGTGCACATTTACATAGATGATGTATATATATTAGTTTATTCATATAAAAATTATTTTTATCATTGCTTTATGAGTATTAATTTTTTATGTTGGATCAAATTGTTAGATATTATTAATAATACTATTGATATATTATAATTGTATAATTTATATTAAATTAAATTTTTTTAAAATTATTAAACGAGTCAAGTTAATTAAAATAAAGAATATATCATTTGAAATATACGACAATTTGATTTTAAAATTTAAAAAAAAAATTCAAAAAACTTTTAGTGGCGACAATAGTCGTCACTATAGACTAAAAGTCGTCGCTGAAAGTTCATCCTTCAGCGACGACAATTGTCGTCGCTGAAAGTTCATCCTTCAGCGACGACAATTGTCGTCGCTGAAAGTTCGGCCTTTCAGTGACGACAATTGTCGTCGCTGAAAATTTCGGCCTTCAGCGACGACAATTGTCGTCGCTGAAGGATGAACTTTCAGCGACGACTTTTAGTCTATAGCAACGACTATTGTCGCCGCTAAAAATCAAAATTCAAATTTTTTTGAATTTTAAAATTATTTTTTGCGACGACAAAGTCGTCGCAAAAGGTTTGGCTTTTAGCGACGACAAATTGTCGTCACTAATGACCTTTTCACGCACGGACCTACGCCGACGACATTTTTAACGATGACTTTTTCTTTTGTGACGACCGAGAACTTTTTAACGACGACAAATGTCGCCGCTAAAAGTCTTTTTTGCTGTAGTGAATAGAAGTTTGTATTAATGATGTTATGGTAAAGAATAGTTCTTATGAAAAGCATTTAGTCAGTTTAAAACAAGCTTTTGCTTATATGTGAAAAGACAATTCAAAGATGAATCCCCTTAAGTATGCCTTCAACATTTTAGTAACAAATTCCCTAGGTTTCTTAACTTTTTAAAAGGGAATTAAAATTAATAAAAATAAATACAAGGCTATCATGGAGACTCTACCACTGATCAATAAGAAAGAGTTGCAATGTTCTTTAAAAAAAGTTAGTTTCCTCAAAAAAATTATATCAAACTTGTTTAATTAAACAAAAAGGATCTTGCCATTATTGAAATTGAAGAATGAAAAGTAGTTTGTATTGCAAGCCAAACATTAAGTCATATTTAAAGACATTAAGAAGTATCTAAGCAACTCACCAATAATTTCTTCACTTATTCATAACTGACCTTTGAAAATGTATGTTTCAACTTCTAAAAACATAATAGGTTATTTTTTAGCCCAAGAAAATAATGAAGGAAAATAAATAGCAATTTATTATTTATCTATAGTATTAAATGTAATTGAACAATAATATTTAAAAATTGAAAAATTATGTCTTGCTTTTTGTATTTCTCATGCTTTAAGCTTAGATATTATTTATTGTCGACTACTATATTAGTTATAACTAAATATGATATTTTAAAATATATGTTAGCATATCCCTACATTCATAGTTGAGTTAAAAAATATGCTCTAGGCTTAATTGAATTTATCTTTCAATATTACCTTTTAAAGGTAGTAAAAGGCTAAGTTATAATTGATTTCATAGTCAAACATTATAAATAACCTATCAACCTTATTAAAATAACCTACTGGAAGTTATACTTTGATAGATCATGTCATAAAAATGGGGTTGGATGTGGTATATTGATCATAATACCTCAAGGCCAATTAATCAAGTTCATATTTTCATTAATTAAAGCTTATTCAAATAATGAAGTTGAATGTGAAGCATTAATTATCAGTTTAAAATTACTTTTAAAATAAAAAATATACAATATGGAATTTTTTAGATATTCATAATTAGTTGTTAAACAAATCATATGAGAATACAAATGTGTAAATCTAAATATAGCTAAGTATTTAGCCATTTTTGCTAAATTATTATATGAATTCAATGGTGTTATCATTAGTCATATACCAAGGATTAAAAATGAAAATATAATACTTTAGCTCAAATAGCTTTAAGGTATAAAATAAATAGTTCAAAATTAGTCAAACTCATTTTTACACATATAAACTTAGAATGAGTAGAAGAAAGAGAATTATTGTGTGCATGTGATGAACCATCTTCAACTGATTGGAGGATAACCTTAATGAACTACCTCAAAAATCCATTCAATGATACAAATCAAACTACAAGAATCAAAGTTTTAAAATTTGTATTATTGGACAAAGAGTTATACAAAAAAAGGATTTAAAGGCCAATTGTTAGGAAACCAAAATAGTTTCCACCATAAGTAAAACATATGAAGGAATATATGGAGCACACCAACTCAAATTCAAGGTAAGGTGGACTTTAGTAAGGCAAGGATTTTATTAGTCACATATGACTAAGAATGCATGAATTTTACCAAAAATTGTGAAGAATGCCAAAAACATAGACCTATACAAAGAGTATTAGCTATTAAATTAAAATACATGGTCAAGTCATGGCCATTCAAAGGTTAATCTTTAGATACTATTGGCAAAATCTATCCTCCATCACCCAAGAATCATCATTTTATTTTAGTGGCAGTTGACTACTTCATTAAATGGGTAGAAGCAATAATTTACAATGAAATTAAACAATTAGATGTTATAAATTTTATAATGAATAATTTGTTTTTTAGAGTTTGTTTACCTAAAACCTTAATAATGGATAAGGGAACCATATGTATAGGATAAAAGGTTAAAAACTATGTTGAATCCAAAAGTATGAAAGATGTTAATATCTACTCCTTATTATACTTAGGCCAATGGACAAGTAAAAGCCACCAACAAATTAATAATTAATTTGATCAAAAAATAAATTAGCCAATACCTAAGAAATTAGTATCAAATGCTTGAGAATGCACTTTAGGTACTCTAAAGTTCAACATAAAGTTCAACATAAAGTTCAACTAGAATTACTTCCTACAAGTCAATCTATGGACATAATGCTATTTTACTTGTTAAAACCACTATTCAAGCTTTAAGAGTACAAAAACAAGATGAAATATCACAAGGCAAATATTATAATTTAATGTTTAAAGAACTTGAAAAGTTAGATAAAGTGCGTTGGAATGTCTTATATGTTTTGGCACATAATAATAATAAAAAAAGATTAGCTAAACAATATAATAAACATTTTAAAGTTAAAAAGTTTGTTTAAGGCCATTTAGTTTGAAAAGTGATTTTACTAATGCAAGTTAAGTCAAATTATGAGAAATAATTGTTACGTTAGGAAGGGTCATTCGTTATTTTTAAAGTTTTTAATGAGAATAGTTATAAAATTAAAAAATTAGAAAATAATAAGGTCAAAATAATTAATGGCAAATACTTGAAGTAACATAAACTAAGCATTCATGAGATAAAATTTAAAAGTAATTTTAGTTATACTCTTGATTAATAAAGCTGAAAACTTAGCTAGCAGAATGACAAAAGGATTAACCAATTTGTGTTAAATTACTCTAATCAGCCTATACACTTCATTAAGAAAATCTACAAGTCTACAAAAGGTGACTTGAATTTCTCTCATTTTGTCGTTATTCAAAGTTTTTAGCCTAGACATAGCTTGGTACTCTCTAACTATTTGAGTCAATTAAGCATTAGTTAATTTCTACTCTTTCACCATTTCCTTGCCCTTCTATTTATGCTATTATCATTTGATTTTTATAGTTTAAAATTTAAACTCTAAAGTTTTACTAAAGCATTTTTAGAGCTTCAATCATTAATAAAAGCAAATAAAAATTTGTTTTAGAAAGACTAGCTATGAACATCCTCTTTCTTTTTTAAGGATGCTTTATCCTCTTGAAATGTGTAATTTATACTTCTAAAATCATATTTAACCTTGTAATATTTCTTAAAAGTAACACTTTTAGCAAAGTGCATACTCATAATTTTCTTTAAAGCCTCCATTATGTGTATAAAAGTGATATGGTTTGATATTTCTTCTAGAGACATGTTGAAGTACTTGTTTGTTTAGCTGAAACACCAATCTTGGAAAGATTCAGTGTAAATATGATAAAGAGCAAAGTTTTAAAGATTGTAGTATTCAATCATGGATTTATTAAGATCATTAACATACAACACTTCAATAAGATTTCCTTTAAAATTTGCATCTGTAAGATTCAAAGAAAGGTTTTAATTTAGGCTAAAATGGTGTATTAGTGTATTTGGTAAGAACCTAAATGCTAAAACACTTAACTTGTTAGGAAGATTAGTGACCAGGAGTTAAAGGCATTGGAATTTTGACCAGATGTAAACATTAATGGGATCAACTAGATTACAAAGAAATTCAAACCGTTTAGCATCTCTAGATCAAGAATAAAAAGGGTTGATTTTCTTTATCTTACAATCAACTAAAAAGGTATAAATGATAGAAAAAATGTTTAAAAATGTTTTTAGGAGTTTTTGACTCGATTAGCTTCCTTAATACCTTAAGTAAGTCAAATGTCTTTGATACAAAATAGTATATCATTCTTTTCGAACTTTTTTTCTAATTTAAAGTCATCTTAAAAAATAGTTACAAGCCACAATTGAAACACCTAAAGTGGTCGACCTAAGTAAGTAAAATATTTATTCTATTTAAGACATTTGGAAGCTATAGTGATATTATTGACCATATAAGTGAGGACCAAAGGTGCTAAGGCTATTTGCCAACCCTTATTCAAAATTACAACTAATGGGATGTAGGTTAAAGAGATTTTTAAGGAAGCGATACAATATAAATTCTTACACTACCAATATGTCTTGAAAGCAATATGTTTGGCATCTCTTACTGTTAAATCTTCTACTCCTTAAAATGTGTTTAGAAATGTTGTACAAGCTAAATTTTAGGATATGAAAGCTATATTTTTAAAAGTGTTAATATAAGATTTTAAGAAAAGGGATATAGTTTCTTCAGTAGCTAGTAAGTTTATAATAGCCAAGATATCAAAAATGGAAAAGCCTATAAGGCTATATGGAACATGAAGTGAATTGGTTAAAGATAACTAAAAGGAAACAGTTACACCGAACATTAGGCCATTAGCCCTAACTAGAAGTTGAGATAATTGAATGGCTTCAAAAATGCCAACATACATCTATAAGTCAATTTTCTCTTTTACACACAATCTAGCCAAGAGATGTATTGAGCTAGAGAATTAGATGTAGAAAAATGGAGGTTATAGAAAGTCTTGTTCTCTTTAGCAACATAAGGAAAGATAAGGATTGGGGTCTTAGTAAATAAAAGTGGCATTCTAAACTTACATAAAAGGTCATCAATAGAAGTAACAAAAAGGCTAAAGTGGTAGGCTAGTGGTTCATCATCATCAATAGAAAATTTTAGGATGGAAACAATACTTGCAATTTCAAAATCTCTAATTCTTATAAGTTGGGATCAATTACTTTAATTAATGGTACTACAAATTGGGATTAAGAAGATAAGCTTAATGGAACAACCATAGTAAGAAGTTCAAAGTTGAAAGAGTAAAATTAGAGAGGAAAAAATGTGAAGATTGAAAATGAAAGTGAAAAGAATGAGGATGAACTTAGGAATTTATAGGGGAATGATCATCTAGATAATTAATGCATTTGAAAACTTATAATGATGAAGGCAAATTGATGTAAAGGATTAGCATTGGGAAGTTACAAAATTCAAAAAGGCATATGCAATTGCAGAAGATAAAAGAGTTAAAGACATAACAATTAATGACATAATGGATGTACCCTAGAACGCCACATATATAAGTTCTAGATTTAATAAACATTTAGCCATAAGTATTGATAAGGAAACTGCCAATGAATTGCAAAGGTCAAATAATCAAATGACATCATTTATATAAGAACTTTTAGAATTCTACAACCATATTTCTGTACTACATTTTTTGCTAAAATATTAGTCAAACAACTATGCCAAAATGATGCACCTTCATCAATGGTCTTTTAGCCTAAATACAAACTGAATTATCTTAATACAATGGAGTTTCCTCTTGAATTATAGCCAAGGTGAGTTTTAGACCAAGATAAAGGCCAAATAATCATGCCAAAAGGCTTAATGCCCTCGGAATCTTTGGCCATAAAATCCAAGTTGAAAAAGCATGATAAGTGACTTTTTTTGGTAGGTAGTGAAGTTGACTCAGCACATACTCTCATAGCAAAATGATATAACATTTCTTCAACAATCCGTCAATCTAAACATAGGCTAAACTATCATGATGAGATAGTGTTTTTTCTTGAAGCATGGCTAGAATAAGAAGTTCAACCTCATTTTTATTTGGATCAATTAAGAGTGAAAATTGAATGATCCTAATATACTACCTTAATGACAAGCAAGTCTTTAGTCAAGATATAAGTCAAATAATTAGGCCAAAAGGTTTAAATTTTATTTAAACCTTCAACCACAATATGAGTTGGACATCTGTAACAAGATGGTAAAGCTTCTCCTTAGCAATTTTTCAATCAAAAGGTTGAACTAGTTGAATAAAGCAAGCTAGTTTAGTTCCTTTTGACAATTTAGAGCATCTAAATTAAGGGGCTTTGTTTACATCTATTTGAAAATTTTAGAATCTGAAATGGCCAAACCAAATGGATGGATAGAAGTTAACTTTTTTCATCGAAGACATTTGCAAGCCAAACAATTCTACAAGCCAAAGTAAACTTTAGCAAGGTTTTTGGTTGAGTCATATTGTGACAACTATCTAAACATAGAAATGTGACACGTGAGCCATGTGGAAGCTTCATATGCTTTCCAAGAAGCCTATTCTCACCATCCAAACTAGCAACTATTATCTCTGCAAAACATACAAATAAGAAAAGATAGATGGAGAAAGGATCTTTTTTCTTGCCAAATTCTCTCCAGACAAATATATTTGCACACACTACATCTACTTTGCAGCACTTTATTGCTAAATTTCTTTGCTTTTATAATAATTTATATGATTCGTTTTTCATAAATCTTTGAGTATGAGCATATCAACATATCATATCATGTAGTTTATGATTATATTTGATGAACATATTCTTTGAAGAACTCCTCAAAGGTACTTTAAAGAATTAAAATTGAATTGTCTTTTTTTGCTGTTATCGTAACTTGATCATCATTTACATAATTATGTAATTTATTGTTTGATTTCATTAATTATTAGTTGTATCTCTTGCATCAACGCCGTTTGGTTCAGAACTTCGACAGTAAATCAGATAGAATCCATTGCCCGAGAACAAGTTGATTCCTATTGTGAATTTTCGAATGAAAACACCTCCACATTCCATTTGTATTTTTTTTTTAAATAGTTTGGCCTAATTTTGGAGTCACAAGGTCGGTTTGTAGGGAGGCACTGAGGCTTAGATAAAAGAGGGTAATAATTAAAAAAATGAAATTTATATTTAAATTATAATATGACTTTTCCGTGTCTTATTGGTACCAAATCATTGGTGATCCAACGTGTGACTTTGTATGCAACGAGAAGTTTGCATATACTTGTAATTTTTATAAAAAAGATATTCAATTTTTTGTGAAAAATTGTAAATTTTATAATTGTTGTATTAAATTTTTGCAAAAACTTGTACTAACTTACCTGTAAAGGCGTATCAAAATTTGAGACTCTGCAAATAACAAATCAACCAAAAAAATGTATTTTGGTGCCAATAAATAGCCCATGAAAATTAGATTGACATTCAATGCGGCGCTAATGTTTTCCAGCTGTTGCTAGATTGAAATTTGATGCATGCGTCCACTTAGACATAAATAATTGAGTGGATATTTTCTTCTTATTTAGGGGTCAGGGTTCTTCTCTCCCAAATCTACTCAAGTGGTATGCTAAGTTACATGTGCGATTGGTTAAAGATTTCTTTACCTGTATCGTAATTAAATATTAAAATATAATCTATTCAAGTTATATAAATATAATATAATTAAATAAATTATGCTTGTACCATTTAATTTAAATGATATACAATATTCTTTAAATATATTTTGTTCTATTATTTTGAATTTAATCTTAGATTATTTTATGTGTATGTTCAATAAATTAGTTACGCTTCATATTACAAAATTAATTGAATAAATTACATTCATCCTCTTAAACTTTAATGTAATTGTATTTGCATATTTTTTTTATTTTTACAATTATACATTCAAATTCTTTAATTTTACCGTTTGATTTTCATTTTCCTTTGTCTTTCGCAATAAAATAAAAGAAGCTAGTAAATTTTTTAAAATAGAAAAGTTTAATTATAATTAAATTAAATTTAAGAAATGATGAGTGCAATTAATTTGAATTAAAACTTGTGATATAACATACACTCTTCGTAAATACTTCTAATCTTACAGTATTATTAAGAATTTTAGTGCTATTATCCTTATATTTTTTACAAGTAGAAAAAAAATTCCCTTTTAATGGGTTTTAAATTCCTCTCAACCATAATTTTAAAAAAAATAATGAAAATCGTACAAGGATTTTAATACCAGGCTGAAATTATCTCTCAGTTAGCAGTTGCCACCTATGTGTAATTAATTAAATATATCAAACAACTCTTAAGACCCAGAAAGGTAATAACAGCAAATTGTTTTTATGACTTTTCCTGATTGTTTGGATAAGACCGAGGTTATATTCCCATTTTGGCCAAGTAAGATTAATAATATTCCAAGAAGGACAGAATATTCCCCCTAAAAATTTATTAGAAATTTAAATCCCTAATATTTCTATAACTGAAACATTCAAAGTCAATCTTCTGGTCGAGCCTCTTAAACTGATCTCCTCATGTATCACGTGCACAATTAAACTTTGAGCTGGGACCATAAATGAGAGGACAATGTTGTTACGAGAAGCATGCTCCTCATTTGTCACAATGTCTACACACAAGTAGAGGAGCAACTCCTAATAAAATGGTGGGTGGATTTAGTAACTCTTATATGTATACTACGTTAAACTCGGATAAATTAAAATCTTAAAAAATATGAAAGAATAATTAATCACTTGTTCATTTTTAATATTTTCTAATATTTGTCTAACGGCAGGATGTAATAGAAGTTAATGGGATCTTGACTCCTTCAAAAATTTTAAAATCATATATTAATATTATGTAATTTTATAAAAATTTTAATGATATTTTTTATAAAGGCTATTTGATCCTTAAAATATTATCTCAAGATTTACCGTTGCATTTGTCATTATATAAGTAGGTTCATATATAGTTTCATACAGTACGCAATTTCTATGTAAAAATCTCTTGCATGATTCGCAGTTTTTATTGTACGATAAGACGCTGAAAGTATTATATAAGAATAAAATATCTTCTTACAAATAATTTGACCATGAAGAATGGTAAAATATAAAAAAATTAAAGAAAATTCATTGTTCACTACCTTGTTAGTAATGTAAATTTACATCATTAAATTAATAATTATAATTTAAACAATTTTGAAATAATAAGAAATCTCATCTAATTTAATTAAATTATAATCTTTTAGTCGTGTAACTTTATAGCACTAAAGAGATGATGCACTGTAAACAATCCCTAAAAAACTAATTTGAGTTCTATATATGTACCAAAAAAATAATTTGAGTCTTTAGATCCAGTATCCTCTTATGAAGTGTTGTAATTTTTTTTTGGAGAATTGTAAATTTTAAGTAGGCTTAGAGATATTTTTATTTTTATATTTTTAAAAATTATTTTTTTATTTTCATAAGTTATTTTCAAATTAAAAGAAAATAAAGAATAGATAACAGTCAATATTGTAGATAAAAAAATGTTTTATTTAATCATAAAATTAACATTAAAAATAAAAAATAAGTTAAGAAAATATCTAAAATTTATTTTATTTTTTATTTTTAAATTGTATATTTAGAGTCATAATTTTTAAAAATATATTTTGAAAATAACTTGTTCTACTTTTAAAAATAGAAAATAAAAAATAATTTTTTAAAAAATAAATAAACAGTTTCTCCATCTTTTGATTCAATAAGATTTACTAAATGATTTTTTTCTCTCTCTTGCGGGGAAACCTTTGTAGCATGCTGGTACAATGATCAAATAGAGCAGAAGAAGTTTGTTTAGAAGTCACTGTAAAATGAGAATATTTATTAGAGAATGATTATTTTATTAAATAAAAAAAATTATTTTATACTAACAAGTAGTAGAATAATTTTTTATTATTTATAAAATAAATTTTTTGTACTTTTATTTTTTATATATTTCATGTGTTCGAGGTTATCCTTTATTAATAAATAATAAAATAATATTTATTTTTAATATTATATTATTAAAATATTTCATTAATTATATTTTTTATATATAATTTTAAAATTAAATATTTTATATTCTTTTCAAAACTTTATTTATTATAAAAAACTGATAAATTAATTTTTATATTTTTACTGCATCAAATTGTTTTTCAATTATAATATTTTATGTTTAAATTTAAAAAAATTATAAATAATCAATAAATTACAATACCAACTTTTGTATAAATATGATTTTAATTTTATATTTTTCTATTTTTGAAAATTTTGAATATCATCAATACAGTATTTTATATTATTTTTATAATATTTATTATAATAAATATAATTATAAAATAATTATTTTATTCTATTTCATCATACAAAATATAACATTATTCTGCTAGATCAATAATTTTCGATATAGTTAAAAGATAAAAATAACAATATAATTTACCCCATTTTTTATTATCAGTTTATTACACATGTTTTACAAGCAGTTTTTTTTATCCTATTCATATCCCTTATCCTATTAATATCCCACTCCCCTGGTATACTCTGTTAAACGATTCACCACAAACGTCTCGTTTGATCATCGTCATCGGCCTCATCCAAATATAATCCATCCTCCCTGACAAACACACAGACTAATCAATGTGTTGCCGAGTGGGGTCCACCACCATCCCGAAGTTGCAAATAACCACCCAACCGAAAAACGCAGCAAAGCAATGCTTGTTAGTAATTCACGAATAGCAGTTAGAAACCTCAAATGAAATGGAAGAGAGAATAAAGAAAAAACATGAAAAACGACACGGCAATGATCTTTACCACGTGTCAAAATCCTAATGGACCAGCCGTCAGATTCTTCACCACCACCAATTCCCCATTCCAGCCAGTAAAAATGGGACATATTCCAGCTGGGACCCAACTCCCCTTCAATGGTTTTCGCGTCCACCCAAGTGCTGACTCAGCCCACCTAGTCTTTTTTTATTTTTTCAAAAAGCCCGCGATCTTTTTCTTACGTGTCTCCTACATCTACCAATCGTTATCCTCCACGTAATTTCGAACCCATTTTCATTCTGTCTCCGTCATAAAAATCCATTTTCCATTCTCCGCCTATTTATTTATCACCGCTTTGTACCATTTATTTCCTCACTTTCCTTTTCTCTGCCTCCGTATTCGAAAACTCTCACCTTATATCCTATCTCTCTTCAATCTTCCCACAGATTTCAGTTTTTTTTTTCTTAATTCCAAAGTTTAAGCCTTTTTTTTTTGGATTAAGAATCATGGAAGTTCCAGTAGTTCAAAGATTCAGTGATTTTCCGGCGACTTTCAATTGTCTGCAGAACCCATCATTTTTATCTGGGATTCAATCCGTCTCCATAGCTTACAATTTCTGCAAATGGGGCGCCGTAATTCTCGCTCTGGTCGCCACCTTCGGCAGCATCATCCACAGAGTCAAGATTCTTATCATCAGAATCCGCCATAAAACCCAAGATTCTCTACCTTCCCTCTCACTCTCCGACGACGATTACAGCAGCGCTTCCGATGACGACCAGCCGTACTCCCCATCGTCGTCTGTATCGTCGGATTTTCAAGAAGACGACGAAGACCGGCCCACATCGTCATCCAGCTCCTTCACTTGGCGAAGAACTGATGAAGATTTTACTGTTTGTAGTTCCGATGACGATGACAAGCTGAAGAACGGCAATGTTATGCTCCAACGATGTCGTAGCATCGGCGAAATTTTCTCACTTTCGGAAATCACTAACAGCAAGAGCGTCGTGAAGCTATGGGATAGCATTGGATTCGGATTAGAACTAGACTTTGAGGACTGCGATTTCTTCTGCGGCACTGCGTACCCGATTCCGGCGGTCTCGACTTCGTCGCCAGCCGTGGTCGTCTCCGCCGGAGAAAACGATTCTGGTAATTTGGCACTGAAGGTCTGGGACACGCGTCTACGGCGGAGGATTCCGGCGGTGACTGCCGAGTGGGGGCCGCAGCTAGGTAAGATAGCCAGCATTTGGTCCGGCGGCGTGGAGAAGGTTTTTGTCAGGGACGACGCCAGCTATGGCGTTACGGTTGGCGATATGAGAAACGTGAGATCGCCGTTAAAGAGCGGAACGGAATCTGACGTGGATACGTCGTGAGATGCGGATGCCGTTATCGTGTCAGAGCAGGAATTGCAGAAAAAGGGCGAACCAAACAGAGAAAAAGTGGACAAGTAATAAATGCCGTAGGAGAAAATACGTATTTTGTAAAAATAATATTAATTTATGTTAATTTTGTTTATTTATTTATTTACAATTGTAAATTAATTACATTATGTTAGCATTAACTTTGCGTGGACTTAATTAGTTGCGTAGCGTGTTTTTCCTGTAACAAGATGTTGTCACTAGAAATTATGTAGTTTCCTTGGGTTAACATCAGAAAATGCCAGGAAATTCTGCAGCATCGCCGGTGACGAAATTCCAACAAGTAATTGATATGCAGCCTTTAAATATTAGTTTATCTCTGACCTTGTTATTCATGTTTGAGGAAGAAGAAAGATCGGGTAAGTTTCCGCGAATTGTACAAATATGGGACAAAAGGTCGGATAACTTTAATCGTTCGGATTGACAAATATTTATTGACCAACAACCATTAATTTGAATAGTTGGAAGTTTAATTTTCTTAATTAAAATTTTAAATTTGAATTTTAATAATTTAAAATTTTATTATTAGTTTTACTTTTTTCAATTTAAATCTGAATTAATAAAAAATTTAATATAATTTGTTAAATACCGAATGATTCAAATAAAAAAGGTAATATTCATTGATTTTATTTTAAATTTTTTTTCTGTTCACAATTTTAATATAATCTTAAACTTTTATGTGTAAATGAAATAAATTTGTAACTATTTTTTTAAAAAAAATTATCTTTTATCTAGTTATTAATGAATATCAATCATCATTTTAATTCTCTCATATTAATTTTGGATAATTATGGATTGAATTGTTATTAAACTTGTTAATAAAAAAGGATCATATTGGATATTTTTGTATAATTATATATCTATATATTTATAATTATACTCAACATTGACAAAAATGGTGGCGCACTTAATATTTTAATCTAATATATATATTCATGGTTAAATATTGTCAAAAAGTCAATTGCCATTGATTTGTATAATATATTCACTTCTGATTTTTTTTTCCTAATCAAATAGTAGTCACCAATTATTTGTTCCAACATTTTTTTTTTGCATATAAGCATTTTTTTCAAATCATGATGTAGAAAAAGTTTAACTAATTAAAATAAATAAATAAATAAAGAGTTAGATAAAATTTCATGTAAAAGACTAGGGCCTTTTTTCTCAAGAACTATAAAGGAAAACAAAGATACTATCATGAAAATATTAAATAATTAAAAAATGATAAAAGAAAGAGATAAAAAGAGATGAAGGAGAAATATAAGAAGGAGGAAGAAATATAAGGAGGAGGAGAATATTTCATTTAACTGTATACAAAATGATTTGTACAACTTATATTTATAGGGCAAATTAATCATATGTTACAATGATAATTCATAAATAGAATTAAATCCTAATAATTAGTCATAATTGGAGATATAATCGATTACAATTGAAACCTAATAATAAGATCATAATTAGGAATATAATTGATTATAATTGAATCTTAATAATTGATCATAATTAGGGGTACAACATTTGACCTATGGACATCCATATTCAATAATTATTCATAACACTCTCCTTTGGATGTCCATAAAATATGCAATAGGATTGCCTTATTAAAAATCTTGCTAGGAAAAACTCAGTGAAACAAAAACCATAACAAAGAAAAAAAAATATAGTAAGTATTAACTCTCCTTCATGATGATATCAATTAAGATCTTTAAGTTAAATAACTCCAATAGTATAGACCAACTTTTCAAATACTACCGTAGGATGTGCCTCAATAAATAAATCTACTAAATTATCACTTGATCAAATTTGTTAAATATTTATATCACCATTCCAATTCCTTCATGTAGGTGAAGAACTATAGCTTATTAATAAATCAATGGCGAATAATATATCAGGTCGTATATGACTAACAAGATATATTAGTGCTCCAATTGCATTAAGATATGGTACTTTAGAACCAAGTAGCTCTATGTCTTTTTTCGAGATTTAAAGGGATCTTTATTTACATCTAATGAGCGAACAACCATTGGGATGCTCAATGGATATGTTTTATCCATATAAAATCTTTTAAGGACATTTTGGTATAAGTTGATTGATATATAAAAATTTCATCTTTTAAATGTTCGATATACAGGCCGAGGTAGAATTTTGTTTTTCCATGATCTTTCATTTCAAATTCTTTCTTCAAACAATTAACTTCCTTTTGAATCTCTTCAGAAGTTCAAATCATCAATATATACAATAATAATTGTAAATTCAAAATTTGTTTAATTTATGAAAATATATGGACATATATGATCATTATTATACCTTTCCTTTAACAGGTATTCACTAAAATAATTATACCACATGCTGCTTTAATTCATAAAAATATTTTTATAATTTAATTGAATAAAGTTTCCGAGACTTTGAATTACATGCTTCAGGCATCTTAAATCCTTCTGGGATTTTCATATAGACATTATAATCAAGTGAGCTATATAAATAGGCTATAATAACATCTGTAAGACACATATTAAGTTTTTCATGTACTTTTAGACTAAAGAAATGTGATTGCATCCACTGTAGGAGAATAAGTAAACTCATAATCAATTCCAGGTTTTTGTATAAAATATTGGGTAACAAGTCGTGCTTTGTATCTTACAACTTCATTTTTCTTATTTCGTTTATGCGCAAATACCCATTTGTACCCAATGGTATTACACCTTCAAGTGTTTGGATTACAAATCCAAAAATTTTACATTTTTCAAGTGAATTCAATTCTACTTGAATTACATCTTTCCATTTTGGCCAATCATATCTATGTTAACATTCATCAACGGATCTAGGTTCATGATCCTCATTATCATTTATAATACTAAGTGCTACATTATATGCAAAAATGTTGTCAATGATTATTTCTTTGCAATTCAATCTTTTTCCTGTATAGACATAGTTTATTGAGATCTCTTTATTTTTATCTTTTTCATCATTTTCAGGTACCTCAACTCTTTTTGGAGTTATATTGTTTCTTATGTCTCTAGATTCTTTAGGAGTATCTATTTCTTTATTAGGCTCATCTTGAATAATTGCTCATTTTCTTTTGCAGAGATTTTTATCTTTTCAACCTATTAGTCTACCACACTTCTGTCATGCCTTAGACTCATTAGTTTTCTCATTGATGGATTTTTCTTTAGGGATATCAATCCTTATTGGAGCATTAATAATTGGTATATATGACTTAGTCACTTTCTTTAAGTCAGTGAATGCATCTGATAGTTAATTAGTTATATTTTGTAAGTAGATTATCTTTTAAACTTTAAGTTTACATTGTTTTATGCAAGGATCAATATTTTGCAAAGTATTCCATGTAATTTCTTTGACTAACTACTTATCTTTTTCTCCTTTTTATGTTAGGAAAGTTGATTCATCAAAATAACAATCAGCAAAATGTGCTGTAAATAAGTCCCCTTTCATTAGCTCAAGATATTTTATAATAGAAAGAAAATCACACCTAACATATATTCCCAATCTCTTTTGAGGTCCCATCTTAGTATATTGTAGTGGAGCTATTAAAAAATATATTGCACATTTAAAAATTCTAAGATAAGAAATATTTAGCTCCTAACCATAAGCCAATTGTAAATAGGAGTATTTATAGTAACTAGTTGGTCTAATACACATAAGTACTGCTACATGTAGAATTGTATATTCCTAAGAAAAAAATAAGGAGTTTTGTTCTCATAAGTATGGGTCTTGCTATTAATTGAAGTCACTTAATAAATGATTTAGTTAAACCATTTTGTGTATAAACATGAGCTATAGGATGTTCAACATTTATTCCTATTAACATGCAATAGTCATTAAAAATCTTAGAAGAGAATTCACCAGCATTATCAAGATGAATAGACTTAATAGGGTAATCTAAAAATTGTACTTTTAATCAAATAATTTGAGCAAGCAATCTTGCAAAAGCCAAATTACAAGTTAATAGTAAATATACATGAGGCCATCTGCTAGATATATCTATTAATACCATAAAATATCTAAATGGTCGGTGGGTGAATGACCCATATATGTCACCCTATATATATTCCAGAAATATTAGAGATTTAGCTCCAACTTTAGTTGGTGATAGCTTAATAATTAATTTACCCAGAGAACATACAACGCATAAGAATTCTTTAGATTGAAAAATCTTCGGTGTCTATGTGAATTCTCAATAATTTTGTTCATAATTAGTAATTTGAGATGCTCCAATCGTTCATGCTAAATAGTAAATATTTTTGAATTAATAAGCTTCTAATTTATTATAACATGTGTTTCAATTGTACTAATATATGTGTAGTACAAATCAGATGAAAAAATAGGTAATTTTTCAAGTATACATTTGTTATCTGAGATTGTACTAATGATAAAAAGATATTTAATATTTCTTTCATTTGTTATCTCAATAGGAAATCCATTTTGACAAATATCCTTAAAACTCAATAAGTTTCTATAAAACTTAATAGAATATAATGCATTATCATAAGTTTGTTAATAAGTAAAATGATTATGTATTACTATATTCGCTTCAGGAAATGAAGCAGAGTTAGATAGATAGGGCTTATCATAAGTTCATTATTTTGTTTAGTCACAAAGAGATAAGAAATTAATTTAAAATATTTCTTAAAATCCTTTTTCTTAATATTACTATTGTAGGAGCAAATTGGATGCATGAAAGTGGAGAATTTTTTTATCATATATTTCTTTTAAAGTACTATAAAGAATAAGTGAATCTTTTATCGTGAAGTATTTAATTTTAATCCTTTAAAATTTTCCATAATGTCAAGTCACAAATCAAGATTTGTAAGATCTGATATATTACTATTATAGACATGTAAAAATGAATGAGAAAATTTTTAATATAACAAAGATTGAATATTGAAAAAGATTATTAATTAACATATTAATCATATAATTATTAATCCAATCTTCTATTTCATTGTCAATCTATGTGGTGATCAAACATTACAAAATTTATCAAATTTAGAAAAGGTATGTTTCAAATTATATGTATATTTATACACTGATTACTTCTAAATAATTCTTTTCCTTTTTCCAAACTTAGTTTCTTGAATATTTGTATTCATATTTGCGTAAAGCCAAATCTTATAATGCAAGTAAATTTTCTTTCTATATTAATATAACATATATTATTAATGCAAGTAAATACTTAAGGAATGATAAAAGAAAAACATGAAGGAGAAATATAAAGTGGACAAAGAAATACAAGGAGGAGAAGAATATTTCAGTTAATTGTATACAAAATAATTTGTACAACTCATATTTATAAGGTAAATTGATCATAAGTTACAATTTCATAATGATAATTCATAAATAGAATTGAATCTTAATAATTGATCATAATTGGGGATATAATTGATAATAAATGATAGTATAATTGATCATAATTGAAGCCTAATAATATGATTATAATTAAGGATATAATTTATCATAATTAAATCTTAATAATTAATCATAATAAGGGGTATAATTTTTGACTTATGAACATCTGCATTCAATAATTATTCATAATAGATACAAATTAATTTCCAAAAAACTTAATAAAATAAGTAATCTCAAATGTGTTTTTACTCTTAAAGATCCATAAAATCAACCATTTCATTTTTTTTACTTTTATTGTAATGTAAATTTTAAATTATTAATGAATTTTATTTAATGAATATTAATATTAATATAATTTTAAGAAATATGATATTACAAAATAACTATTTAAGGACAATGGACAAAGAAAAATTAATATATTAAGTGGGATTGAAAATACTATTTAAAATTTTTAATAGTATAAAATTGTTTTGAAATGTTTACTACAAATATAATAATAATTATAAAATAAAGTTAAATTAATTAGTTGTTCATTATAGTTTTCTGAATTTTAAAATTACTCTAAACAATTTATTTGTTTATAACTAGATACTTATAATGTCAATTTATTTCTAATTCACTTCCGATCCAATGATGAAAGTTAAGCAAATTTGTTTTTAATTCGTTGATATCACTATCTTTATATTACATCATATTTAAAACAATAATAAACTTTACTAAAAAAATTACCAAAGAATAAAATAAATTTTGCTTAAGAAGGCATAAAGGAATATTCGATTCTAGCTTCAAAATTTGGAGTTCATTCTAGCTTTTTAGTTTTGTTTTGCGCAACAAATAAGTTAATTTATAACTTATTAATATAAGATAGTCTTTAGAGGTGTTTTTCTTACACTACCTTATCAGTTATCTAGAGTAGTTTATAAATTCTGATTTAATATTTAGAGTAACTTATAACTTATAATTTATAAATTATAAGCTACTACTTTTTCAAATTCTTTCCAAATATTTTTTACTTATATAATTTTTATTTTATTATTTATGATAAAATTATAATTATTTAAATTTTATTAATTATATTTTATGATGTTATTTATTTATATATATTTTTATATATTTATAATTTAAAATTGGGATATAATTATTTTAAAATTAAATTAATTATATTTTATAAAAATTATTTAAATTTATATTGCAAAGGTGTGGGTTGTTTTTTATCATTTTGCAATTCAGCTAGCTTAATGATTAATTTTATAAAATATTTTAATTAATTTATTAACTACCAATTAATTTATTAATTATCAACTAACTTATTAATTACTTAAGTGAAATGAAGACATTACAAAATATTTTAATTAATTTATTAATTATCAGTTAACTTATTAATTATCAATTAATTTATCAGTTATTTGCGTGAAACAAAACCTTCCTCTCATCTGCAAATTATGAGTCGCACGTGCGTGAACTGAAGTTCTTTAGCATTGACGATTACTTGACAGATTTCACATGGCAAACCAATGCCAGGACGTTATGTGCTCCATATCAAACATGATTTCTATCACTATGGCTCCCCGGGCGATCCATTTTTTTTTTCTAACATATACATATATATATATATATATTTCATAAATAAACTTTATTAAAAATTATTATAAAATTAATATAATTTGTAAAATTAAAAATTATAATTAAAAGTATAAAAACATATACACATGTAGATACAAATATTACTTTCCTTAAATTTTTTTATAAAAATATTTTATTTTATGAATAATTTAATGTAAAATAATAAAATTGGTAATTAAAAAAAATATAGCCTGAGACATTAGATGCTGAATTCCATCAAATTTACATATTTTAAATTAATTTAAAAATAAAATAATCATTTTTCACCAATAAATATATATTATACAATTAATATATTATACTAGTAAAATTATAAAATTAATAATTCAAAAATCATTATAATTTCAAATATAGTGAGAAATCTATCATAATAATTATTAAATTTAACTAACTGTATGAAAGAAAAATATTGTAAACAAAATATTTTAAAAATATATAAACAACATAAAATTTAAATATATATTTATTGTAAATTAAATTATTTCTAGTAAAACAAAATGGCAACAAATATAAAATATATGCTTATAAGAGCATCATAATTATAATAATAATAGATAAATATACAAGAGTACTATAATAATTTACAATATAGGTATATATAAATAATTCATTAATAATATAAAATATATTTGAATTAAAAATAATTATACAAATTTTAAGATAAATATTAAATATAATTTATTAGTAAGTTTTGAATTTTTTATTTATATAAAAGAGGGTAGAAAATTAAATAATTACAATCTATTAAATTTAAAAAGAAAGTAAATTAACTTAATAAAATATAAAAGTGATAGACATTCTATTAAATACTCTTTAATATGAATTTTTGTAGGTTGTTTTGGGGGAGAAATTATTCTATTTTGGGAAGAAAATTTGTATGTGGAAGAGTTTTAGAGGAAGAATATAGTAAAAGGAAGATATAGATATAAATAAAATATAGATTATTCAAGAAAAAAATATAAAGTGATATATCATTGATTCTCTTCCCACTTTATTTTTTACCAATATTTTTAAGATAAATATCAAATATAATTTATTAGTGAATTATAATTTTTTTTATTTATTTAAAAGAGGATAAAATTAAATTATTGTAATATATTAAATTAAAAAAATTAAATTAGTTTAATAAAATACAAAAATGGTAAACATTACATCAAATGGTCTTTGACATATATTTTTTTGAGATTGTTTTGAGAGGAAAAGTTTTTAGTTTTGAAAGAGAAATTTGCAGGTGGAAAAATTAAATAAAATATAGATAGATTTCATTTTCTATCTATTCTTTTCTCAAAATTTTGAAATAAATATTAAAATTAGTTTGAAAATAATTATAATATTTTCAAAAAAATATTAAATATAATTTATTAGTCAATTGTAAATTTTTTTATTTATTTAAAAATATGATAAAAAATTAAATAATTATAATAAATAAATTTAAAAAATGGTTTAATAAAATATAAAAATAGTAAACATTGCATTAAATGCTCTTAGGCATAAATTTTTTTAGAAGTTGTTTTGGGTGGAAAATTCACAAATGAAAGAATTTTTGAAGAAGACATAAAGTTGGATAAGAAATAAATTAAAATAATAAGTATTTAATTAAAAGTAAATAAATTATAATAATCAATTCAAAATTCCTTATAACCATAAGGAACAATAAACTAATTCCACCAAAATATAATATTAAAAACATAATAATATATAAAGTAATAATAATTTAATGAATAAATATATGCTTAAAATTAATTATATATTTATGTATATTATAAATTATTTATAATTTATTTAAAATTTTATATTATATCATGAATAAATCAATAATAATTCATTTATTAACGACTCTACCATGCTTATCCATTTGCTACTTTTAGACTAGAGTTATAATTATATGCTTATGGCATAAAAAAATGTTATACTCATGCAAAAAAATTGTTTGTCTTGGATAACCTTTGAATTCTAGATATACTTATGCGGTATGCCACCTAATCACAAATCACCATTCACCACAATCAACAAGCTGACTCTTTAATATCAACTTTATATATTAATGATAGTTCATCTGAATGGTTGAGAACTCGATTCCCTTAACTAAAATTTTAGGTTTAAGCTTTAAGAATGGGAAAAAACTATTGTTAGAAGAGTTTTACTCTTATATTGGGTCCAACCTAACTTGACTCCAAATTAATTGGAATCCAATGAAGTTATCGAATATTAGGGTCTTTGGATAAAAAAAATCAACTTTGTATGATGCATAACTATTATTAACTTTTTTAACTTTAAATACTAGCCTTGGGGCTACACTATTACGTAATTACAAACAAATATTGGCCGATAAATATTAGCTAAAGTTAATATTGAATTCTTTTTTGATATTTTAATATTTTTTAAATTATTAAAAAATTTAAGTCATCATTTTTTATTGAACTAATGTCAAAATATATGAGATTTAAAAAAATGATAAGAAAACAAGGAAACATATAATTCGATATAGTCAATGTTTAAAAATATTGCAAATATTTGGAAAAAAATATCAAATTTTAACATGATGGTTTTAATCTTAACCAATATTTATAATTATAATATTTATGAGGTTACAGAAAGTTGTATTTTCTACATAATTATTATTCAAGGGCATTTCAAGCATTTTGGTGGAAAATCTAAAAAGTTTACATGCAAATTTTGAACCTAACTAATATCTAATAGTATAATAACTGCCAATTTATTTCGAAAATGATGATAAATAGAATGTTAGTTTTGTATTAATAACTATCATCTATTATTTTTTATTCTACCTATAAATTTTGCTCCCATTATCCATCTGACACATCTTTGTAATACCTTTGTTGTGAATCTTATTGAAGCATCTCATCCATTCTCTGATATCATTTTAGAGGAATGGATAAGATACTTTAAAAGCTTTGCAACATTTTTAAGTATTTGTTGATTATTTATAAATTTCCATCCAAATTCTAAATGTATTGTTCGGACTTCTAAGTGTATGTTGAATGCTTATAAATATTCCTCTCACTTTCCAATATTCTAACTACATATTTAGACATGGTGTGAAACATGTGAAGCACTTCCACTTATTATTTGTAATATCAAAGAATGGTTGGAACTGCTTTTACATGATTTATAATATTTCTAATGTGCAATAAGAATAAATGAGTTGCCTTTATATTTTTGTGACTACATATCTTTCTTTAAAACATAAAAATTTACAATAAGGATGAAAATTTTGATAAAACTGGGGGTGAATACATAATGGTTTTGCTATAAACTTGTATTGATGATTTAGTGCAATTTTGTATAAGTTGTTTTATGGAATTCATATATATGTGATGGTTTAGAAAGAAATAAAATTTCATAATAAATTATCAATTGTTTGTACTTTTATAATAATTTATTCAATCATAATTAAATTCATACTAAATTTATATATTCAGTATTTGGATTATAAAGTGTATCTAATAGAAGACATCAAAACACAAATAACTTTTTGCATATAATAATTGCTCTCTTTATATTCCTTATTTGATTGCAAATAGTGTAATTTATAAAAAAAAAACTTTCTGATGATAAGACATCAATTTTATGTAAATAATTGATATTTAAATAAATTATTATAGTAGTTGTTTAAAAAATTAACATTTAAATGTATGACATTTAAAAATTACTAATGATAAAACATAATATGCCAGTTTTAAACCAACCAACATTCAAAGGTAATGTAAAAGTCTAGAAATGTTATACTTTAACATGTCAATTTTAAACTTAATAGGCATATAAGTTATGGCATTTACAAGGTTATTAAAAAATTACAAAAATTGAAATGAAAACATTGATTTTGAAAGCATTGATTTTGTATATAATAGTCATCTAAAAGCATTTCAAATGTCTCATAAGAAAATGCAACAAGTTTACATGTTACTTTTGGACTCAACCGACATGTAAAGGCATAACAAACTATTGGTTCCTTAGGAAATATAGCATATATTAGATGTTGATTTGGTGTTAGTAACCAACATTTAAGGTTTTACATAATACCTATAAATTTCATTCTTAATATTCATTTGAAACATCTTGGCAATGCTTTAATCTCCATTATCTAATTCTAGAGTTTATGTTCAATATCAAGATAATTCTTCATTTATTTCATTTGCATTTTTAAAGATAATAAAGAATCTAATTGAAGGACTATCCTACTTTGATATCTTCTTCTTTCACATATTGATAAGTTTTTAACAAGAATCACAATATTTATAAATGTGAGACTTAGCAATATGTGAAAATAGAGATATTAAAGTAGGTAAATCCTTTGACAAGATTCTCCATCATCTTTAAATATCACTAATATAATTTGCTTTTTAATGTTGGCATATTAACGTCAATTAAAGTAAAAACCAATGTATGTAATGATGTAATATTTTTTAAAAAAAAAGTGCAACATATACTATTATAAAATTGCTAATTAACATTGATGGATAGATGTTAATTACCATTATCACTAATATTTATTCTAATATGGTGAGACCAATGTATATAATGATGTAATATTTTTTTTAAAAAAATAAGTGCAACATATACTATTATAAAATTACTAATTAACATTGGTGAATAGATGTTAGTTATCACTATCATTGATATCTATTCTAATATGGTGACATTTTTAAAATTATATAAAAATTTAAGATAATTGAA
Source organism: Sindora glabra (assembly GCA_020226215.1). Classification (NCBI taxonomy): domain Eukaryota; kingdom Viridiplantae; phylum Streptophyta; class Magnoliopsida; order Fabales; family Fabaceae; genus Sindora; species Sindora glabra. Next base: position 42,192,735 of record CM035236.1, on the reverse strand, counting down.
TTAATCATAACTAATGTCTATATTGACTTAATGATATTTATGAAATTAGTGAAAACTTATTACATTAGTTTTAATGCTAACTAACATCTAAAATTTAGTGCTATAACATAAGACATTAGTGTTCTTATCGACCATTGTCCAAAAAGGCACTTGATGTGTGCCACTGCGAAGAGTGACAAGTTAACACATCGCTTTCATATTTAATCGATGTCAAAAGGTACTTACTTGGGTTGAAACATAGGTCATCAATTTGCATTTAATAACCATTGTAAAAAATTCATTTAAATCGTCTCATTATAGATACAAAATGTTTGTACATTAGGTTTGATTTAATAATTAATGTTTATAGTTTTCTATAAATTTCTATTTCATTTTTTATTCAGGTGTCATAAAAGAATAACACATCATTGATGCTACACAATTAAAAATGTTTTAAATTTTATAATTATTATTTTTCTATCAAACCACAATTATCTTTTATTAAGATGTTCATGATCATAAGATATCTGTGGTCTAATGGGAGATTTATAATCATAAGATTTGAAGATTACTACAAAAAAAGTTAATTAATGTTAGGTGTTTATAAAATTTTATGTCGAAATACAACCGACATTTTATTGAACATTATTATAAATATTTTATGGTGTTGTTACAAAACCATTATGAGGAAGGAAAATAATATTGATTTCTATAACAAAAGAACTATTGTCCTTCCTTATAGGATAGATTACTTAATAGTAGGTGTAAAGTTAAAGATGTCAATTTCTAATAAGTAACTAACATGAAATTTTTTTTTTCAAAATTAGTTTTTAGTTTCCCTACTAGAATATTTATAGTTAAAATCGAATAAACTTAGCATCCACACAAAGAATATGTATTTTGAGCTAAAAATTTTTAAAGGTTATAATTTTGTACTTAATTATTTATTTAGGATAAATTTTATATAACTTTTTTATATATATCCATTTATGCAAAACCCATTCAGGTTTTACCCTGCTTAGAATTGTGAAAATTAACTATTTTATAGACTTTTTTTCCATTTTTTCCATTTTTTATTTAGTTTCAATTGCAACGTGTTATTAAATGTATAATAAGTATTTAACACTAAAACACAATCTCAAAAGTTATATAAAGGAAATATAAATAAAGATATATTAAAAAATTTACGTAAAAAATCATAGAAATGGAAAAAAAAATGAAGATTTAAGAGAAATAAAAGTAAAAAAAATGCCTCTTATGTTTTAAATCAATGTTACATTTGCTTCATACTCGATGTTAGTATAAGGGGCATTGGTAGCTCACTGACGTATGGTAAAGGTGGAGGAACATTTAGGTTCCATAGAAAAAGTTAGATAGAGATGGAAATAGAGATAGAGATTGAGCTTGAGAACAAATATGAAAGAGAGTGAGAGTGATAATGAAAAATAAAATAAAATATATTTTATTTATAGTACAAAAATATCACTATGTTAAGGGTTTTTATTAGATTTTAATACCTTTAAACGTCAGTTATTTCTAAAATTAACGTCTTAAATTTCTTTTTTTTAGCAGCCTTTAAATGTCATATCTTTTTATATTGATTATGTAAAAAAACTAACATTTTATGCTTTTTAATAATTTGAAAAATGTCACTATATCCAAATAGAAGTAAATTAATTTTAAAATTGATGTCTTAACTTTTTCTCATTTTGCCAATAACTTTTAAATGACATAAATTATGATGTTAATTAAGTGAAAAAATTAATGTTTTAACTTTCTTTATAACTTTAGAAATGCCATTGCATATAAAAAGATGTCAAATAATTCTAAAAATGATGTTTTAAATTTTCTTAGTAGCTTTCAAATATCATACATTATAATATCAACTAAATAAAAAATCACTATCTTAAATTTCCTAACAATTACAAAAATATCACCATGTTTAAATAGATGTTAGTTAATTATAAAATCAACATCTTAAATTTCTTCATTTTTTCAATATCTTTTAAATATCATATCTTAAGACATCAATTAAAAAAAAATAATTACCTTATGTTTCATAGGAATTTCAAAAATGTCACCCCACTAAAACAAATGTCAATTATATTTATTAAATATCATTTTATTAGTTTCAATAATTTTAAAAATACTATCATGTCAATATAAATGTTAGTTTTACCTTCTACTAATGTCTATCCATTGACATAGAAATGTAATTCTATAGTAGTGGAAGTACTTTTAATTCTATGGCATCAATCATGTGTTTTTTTCTTATGTTTCATCGAGTATTGTAAGAAATGGATGATTAATGCCTACAAAATTTGACAGATCACTTCAATATAAGAAAAAATTAGATCTCATTAATAAATAAGAATTCATAACAAGGACTTTTCATCTCTTCAAAATGAGAAATGGGTGGCTATGTTATAAACTGTATTGATAATGTATTGTAATTCTTGTGTGAATCTTTATTTTATTGAATATATATATATATATATATATATATATATATATATATATATTTCATCAAATAATTAATTTTAATATTCTTGTATAATGTTTTCTAGTTAATGTTGATAATATTGTTAACAAAATGATTTGTAATTGGTATCTATTATTAGAAAAATGTCTTGATGTAGAAAGTTAATAACTATTTTAGAAAATTAGTATCTGTTATTAAAAAAATTAGAAAGCAAAAGTTAAACTGAAAAAATAAATCATATTAGTTATTTATTAAAAATTTAACGTGGTTAGGAAAAATTGTATTAAAAATTAAAAAAAAGAATAAATCATATCAATTTTTTAACCTAATTGACATATAAAAGCAAAGCACTGACCACTTAACTTGTAATAAATGGTAAGCATTTACCAAGGATGATATTTATAAAGTATCAGGAACTGCTGAAACTTATGACATCAGCCTTTTGAAGTTCGTTAAATAAAAAACCTAATATCCAAAGTGAGATATAAAATCATTACATGTTGGTTTTCATTTAACAACTAACATTTATTTTGAAAATCATTGTTTATAAATTTCTTTTTTACTCCATCTTTTGTTCAAGTAGCATAAGAGGACAACACATCTATTCTTGCTTCACATTTAGAAAAGTTTTGAATCTTATGTCATGAGTATCCTATTAAATCATGATTATTTTTTGCCTTTAAATAGATGGTAACAAGTAGAAAATATTCATGATTTAATGCAATTACCATGAGATTCGAAACATTTTTATGTGTGTAACATCAATAGGTGTGTTATCCTTATATTCAACTAATTACTACAAAGAATAGATGGCTTATGTTTGTAGAATCTTGTACAACACTTGAATATGTGAAAAATAATATAGATCTCTTCAACACATAAGGATTTATCATACTTTGCTATTGATAATTTATAAGAAAATGTAACCTCTTATTAGAAAAATGTCAAGATGTAGAAAATTGATAATATTGTTTAAGAAAATGATACATATTGTTAGAAAAATATCAAGATGTAAAAGTTATATTAAAAAAAATGATAAACAATGTTGATTTTTTAACTTAATTGATATCTAAAGATATATCATCAACTACCTAAATTGTAATAAATGATAAGCATTTAGCAATACTGGTCTTTATTAACATCTAACATCCAATGTTCTACATTAACAATCAAAAGTTATAAAGTATCATGAAACTACTAAAACTTACAACTAAAATTGTATCAACGGTCACCTATAAACTTGTACCCTCCATTTATAACTTTTATTTTCACCCTTTATTTGAAATGTTTAGGTAATGCCTTAACCTTTATTATCAAGATAGATTACCTCCCATAAAAGAAAAGGCTTTTAATTTTGAATGTGTATATCATTGTCTTGATTGGCATTATGAGTGCTATTAGAAGATTATTGAATCAATCAAAGCTCCTTCTAAGAACTTATACCCCTTTCAGTTATAAACATAAGACTTTTACAAAATATTTGGAAGGATGTCAAACATAAATCCTTCCAAATGCTTGTTTTCATTACTAAAGTTTGAATACAAGTCCTTAGAAGGAATTTTGAGTGATTCCAACACCTTTTTAATAGCCCCGATAATATTGAATACTATGATCTTGACCTTTCATCTTAAAAGTCTTCTTTGTTGATGGTTTTAGAAGTCACCAAACTAGACCTTTTATCTTAATTTTTGAATTCATCTCTTTTAAGTTTGATATGAAGATAGTTCATTTTATACCTCAAGAAGCATATTTAGAGATATCAAGAAAATGAATGAATTGTTAAATTTATAACAAATTGTAGTAAGAAATATTGCATATCCATTTTTGCATTAATAAATGCAAAAATAATTAAGCAATTTTTCTTTTTACTATTATTTATCTTCACATTGCAACCATCTATATCCTTTAACTCAAAAACTATCAAGCAATATAAAGGAATGATTAGCAAATGATAACAATTTTTTCTTTTAATTTGTACATGGACGTTATGTATGTTTATTGTAAAAGAAAAACCTATCGATCATTGTAAACAACAATTTTTTTTTCTAATATATGTTCATGTATTGATATGAAAATGGATAAAATGGCAAAATCGATTTTCATTATAGATTGTCTCCCTTCTCGTATGTTTTATTTACATCAAATTTATTATTATTTGTATATATTTAATTATATAAGAAAAATATCGTAATGCAAAAAATAATTTTAGTACTATCTAATTTAATTAGAGTAAGTTTAATTAAAAATAAAATAGATCAAGTCATAAAATAATGTTAGTGTTTTAACAAAATTTAAACTTAATTTATAAAATTGTTGCCTAGACATATGTATGATATATATAACTGTGCTTGGGATTCTAGTTTAGAGTGTGTATGTGTGTGTGTGTGTAAATTGTTATTTGCTTCTAGTATGATTTATATGATATGTGTCTAGCAATTCTAGAAACGTTCTTAGATTGTTTTGGAATGGTTTCGAAAAAAGTTAAAGAAGCAAAGGAATTTTATTTTTTAATATTGTGAAATCAATTCTTGTTTAGTAACGAACATTAAATGTTACTTAATGGGATAATGTCATTGTATTAAAGATGATGGTGTTTTATACTTAATTGATGTTCAATATAAACTTGGACATTAGTTTTTTGTACTAACTAATATAGAAACTTCAATCACGAGCGTGAATTGAAAATAAAAACCTTAAAGTATGACATGAGTTCAAAATTAAAAAAGTAAAGGACAACTTCATTTGTAAATTTTATCCTAAATTTTTTTTGCCCTAAAATTCTCTATCTAAGGAGGTATGTTCTCCTTTCAACCTTAAAACTCTTCATTTTTTTTTTGTTTTTACTCTTTAATTATTTTCTAGGACTAAATCTCTGTTAGCTTATCATTAAATATATATGGTCATGTACTCCTAGGAAAATGCAAAATATAACAGTATGAATTTACCAAGTTTTTATGTTTATTTTTGTAATTTAGTTTTTTTTATAGTTGACCATATTTTATTGTCTATCTATCACTTTGATGTAGCTTTTATAGGTTTATATAAGTAAGAAATTTAATCTCATTCATCTTTTTTAGCATTATATGGTATTATCTACTAGTTACTCATATAAAAATGTGTAATATCATGCACCAATTTTTCATGAATGGTCATTACATCTGCAAAGTATTATATTAAAGAGGCTTTTTCAAGGAGTACAAATCTCACATATTGAATAATGGGTATTAAGATAGATTTAGCCAAGCATAAGGGTATTGTATAACTTTTTATCATTTTCAATATTTCATTATTCAATTGAATTTTTAAAATCATTGAAACTAGGATTCTATAGAATTATAGAAGATATTGATTTTTATTTTTAGTTAGAAATATAGAAGAAATAGGGATGATGAGGAAGTAGGGAATAAGAGGATGGAGTTAGGGTTTGAGACGAAAAAGTGAGAAAAAAAGGGATAGGCATTTGGGGTTAGGGAAGAATATACAACATTGGTTGATTTAAATGAATGATGTGGTATTATAAAAATTAAATGTTGATTATTTAAAAATAAATAATATTTAATTTTATTTTTCATAATAATAGAAAAATAAATAATGCCAATTGTTTTTGACATAAAAACCAACATAATTGTTATATTTCATGACTATTTCAAAACTGACATTAACATTGTATATATTATGATACTTGATTAAATATTAGTTGATTTTTAATGTATAATACTTTAAATATTCAATGTCAATCAACTATTTCATAATAGTATTATCATGATGATTAACATAATCAGTTGATGTTATAAAGCCACGATATCTAAAGGATAAACCTTTTCACGTTAATTGTTTAAAAAATCGATGTAGAAAATGAAGTTGAACTGTTAAATTTGAAGACTAGGCAAATATTATACATTGGTTTAATTAACAAACAACGTGGAAAGTAATTTTGTGGGAATCATTAAACATTAGTTTAAGTAGCAAGTGATATAAATGTCAGTTATTTATTAATAATCCACATCTAAAGTATCGCTCGTAGCATATACATCATCTTTGTTTCTTAGAAACACAAAATAAATTAGTATTATACGGCAAATAGCAACATAACATTTCTAAGAATCACATTAATTCAGAAAATGCTAGGAAATCGTGTGAATATATGATTATGCATGCAAAATGTCTTCTAAGAGTCAAAATGCATATGATAAAAGATTGTTTGACTAGATTGAATGAAAAAGAATGAAACAAATAGAAAAGTGGAATATGATGGAAACGAGATGAACACTCCGTAATTTTCTTTGACAACATGAAGAATTAATTGATCATTTTTTCCATTTTTCAATTTCTTTTCAAGTAAATAGAGCGTAAACCCAACAACAAAGAAGAAAACTATTGTCCACCGATAGAAACACTAAAAATATTACCAAATAATAAATTACTTAAACTTGTTGTAAACCTGTAAATTACATGCAAACCCAATATTGTGCTTTTGGCTAAAATAGTGTACAAATGCAATGGAATGAAAAATAAGCAGAACAATATTCTTATCTCAAAAATTTTTTAAATATCAATTCAATTGAACATTCTTTTGATAAATAATAACAAAATTAATTTTTTTATAAATTGTACAATAATATTTGTATGCTACAAATATTTTTTAATTTATTAAATTTATTTTATATTATAAAAATAATTTTCTATAAATAATACAAAATATCATATTTTAAAGTTTATTATCAAGATTATAACTTTTAAAATATTTTTTTTGATGTATTAAAAAGTTTGCATCCTCTTACTGTTTATTGATATATGGATAAGCTTTGAGATTTATAAAAAATATAAAGGGTAGGGATAAATAAACGACCCTTTTGAAGGGGGGATTCCTATCGTTTGACAGAGCAGTTCAATCCATTTCATTTAACCAAATATACTAAACGATGTGTTTTTTTGGAGTCAAGTGTAAATATCAAGAAGTTTGAAGTTTTATTAAGTGTCCACTACCTGGACATGAATATTGTAGAAAGTTGTTTTAGAAATATAAAAAAAAGTTAAAAAACCTTTGGGGTGGATGTGACGGACAATAAGCATCTATCACTTAAAGATAATGCAACAATATTACACTCACATTTTTATTCCTATTCTGTTACCTAAGCATTTTAATAGACAAATTAAGTTTTTAATAGTAATGTCGTGAAAATATTAAAATTTAAAATTGAATACAAAATATAAATTAAGGATTATTATTAAATATAAAATGATAAGATAAATTTATAAAATCTAATTTTATAAATATAAAAAAATTAAAATTTAATTTCAAGTATTATTTTTAAATTTTTAATTCTAAATTTCAACTATATGTAAAAGAATTTAAGGCTCCATTTATATTTTTTATGAATTTTTTTTTGTAGAATATAATTATAAAATATTAAAATAAAAAACTTATTTATTTAATATTATATATAAAAAATAAAAAAAATCCTTCTATAAATTTTTTTATAATTATACTTCTATATATTAATTTTTTAAATTATTAATATAAATAATATATTATTCTTTTTTTATATATGTGTATACGTATCTTTTTGTAAAAATATTTTTTTGGTGAAATAAATGCAGTCTGAACAGAAAGTAAGTATAACAATCCAAAGAAATATTTATTTGAGATGACGATTGTCAAACAATCATTCATTGGAAAATGAATGTATTAAGATGAATATAAATTAGTTTAAAAGTAGATAAATAATTATTAATCTATTTATTCATTTAAAATTTAATATAAAATTTTAAATAGATTATGATTAACTCATAATACTTGAATATATAATTAATCTGATTCATCTATTTACTTATCAAATTATTATTATTTTATATTTTATCATTTTTTTTGACATTATTTTTATCACTATTTTATATTTATTGTAATTATTTCAAAACAAACTTATATTATCAAAATTTTATTTTTATTTCCTTTTAAAATTATAATTTTTATTTCATTTTCTTAACATTAATTTATTAAAATGATTTTAATATTAAATGTAGTTGATTGAATATTTTAATATTAATATACATTAAATAAAACTTATTTAATTTAAAATAGACATTGTAATAAAATTAAAAATTAAAAATTATAAATCATATGAATTCTTTTACAACAATAAATTGTACTTTTAAAATTATATATATATATATATATATATATATATATATATATATATATATATATATATATATATATATATATATATATATATATATATATATATATATATATATATATATATATATATATATCGTCAGATTTCAATTTATAAAGTATCACATGGAAAATAAAAGCTAATATTATTGGTGTGTTGATATTTGCAAAGTATAGTTAAGGATTTAATATATAATTATATGATACATTATATGTAGTATGTAATATTGTAAGTTTTTTATTTAACAATTAAAAAAGTAATTTTTAGATTATTTTTAAGTTTTAATAGTAAAAATAGTAAATTATATGAATTTTAATATAAATTATTAGATTTGATTTTTTTATAAAAAAATTAATATCTTTACGTAAATAAAAATATTATAATATTTCATTTCAAATAATTAATTTTAAAAATATTTAAATCATATTAAAATTTTGAAGATATTTTATTATAATATTTTTTTATTTTACAATATTAATTTATATTATATACAATTCTACTTTCTATAAATATAAATAGATAAATAATTATTTATAAATTAATTTAATATGATTCTCATTTCAATAGTTTAATACTCCCTCCGTTCTTTTTTATCTGTCGTATTTTGAAAAATTTTTTTATTTTTTTTATCTATCACTTTAAAATTCTAATGAAGTATTAAATGTTCTTTTTTCAAATCTATCCTTCTTTTTTATTAATAAATAATTTATTATTCTACACTATTAATTAACTTCTATTTATTCTTTTACATTTCTTTCTCTATTTTTAATTATCTTAAATTTTATGCATAAAAGATAATCTTATAAAGTTCACTAAAAATAAATAAATTAAACTACTTTTTTAATATATGTGAAGTTAGTTAATAACGATAGATAAATAGAAATGGAGAAATTAATAATTTGACTCATATTTATATTAAAATTAAAATAAATAATATAAATAAATATAAATAATATTAAATATAAATAAATATAAATTATAATTGTCACATCTACTCATTATCACAAGGGAATGGGGGTGGCTTTAGAAGTTGGGTTACACGTTGCTTGAAAGTTTCGAAGACATGTTCGGTGGATTATCTCATTTTTGGAGATCCATAGGAATTGAATAGAGAACCTGGCTGTTGTACCTAACACTGAAATTGGCGCACATGCCTGGTGAGTCAGACGCAATAGAGATGGGCCCCTTAATACGAGACGGTGCCTATGGAGCCCAAAAAGAAAATGATGGATCAAAATATGGGACACAAGGTACGAGCCATGTACGCAACTTGGGAAGTTCCATTATTAAGGTGCTTTTTATGTTACTTCCATAAATTCTAAATTCATGGGTATGTGATAAAATACAAGCTATTTGATGAGTGAGGTCATTGACTTAATCAACTCATCTAATGATTTAGATTTAGTCACATCCCATAAATTTGGAATCCATGGGGTAACATAGAATTCCCCCACTATTAATTGTGAAATTGTAAAACTTTTCCCAAGACTGATACAACACAGTCACGTTGGATTTGTTAAGAAAGCTCTCAAATGCCAAATCATAAGTTGCATTAGTCCAACTGTCAATATGGATCCTATATTAAAAGCGGTAACCTTCTTCAAATTAAATTGTTAGTTTTTTTATGTAGGTGGGAAAATCAAAATTGTCAAAACTAACCAATTTTAAAAATAATTCTGAGGCTCGAAAAAAAAGTTATTGCCACATTGAATTGTAATATTTTATAAAACTATACAAGCTTACATTTAATTTATAAACCCAATTTTTCTAATTTTCTCAATTCCAAGTCAATACCTTATTTACGAAAGGAGAAAGGATACCGGTACTTAATTATTCTTACTATAACTTGCTCTGTTTAACTTATCCGTAAAAAAATAACAGGGAGAATTAATATGATACCCATATTCAATTTAGGGAATAATATTCGCAAGGTTTGTTTTGACAATTTAATATATTATTTACTTAAAAATTGGATTATTATAACAATTTAAAGATGAGAAATGTACGAAATAAATACAATATGACATTTTTCTTTATTACATTTATTTTCTGATATATATACATATATATATATATATATATATATATATATGTATGTATATATGCTACTTCACGTCGAAGTGACAATACATAATATTTATCTACAAAAAGGAAGGTTTCTTTTTGTAAGTAGATATTACTCTCTGTTTAGGGTTAAATTGAAACAAGTAATTAAAAAATTATTGTAATAATGAAGGTTACAAGATATTAAAAAATGAAATGTATAATAATATTAAAAAATAACAAACTAAATTTTTTAAATGAAACAATTACCAAAATGATATTTACTGTCATCTAATAATTAAAAATGACGAATGATAATGACAAGAATAGAGTTAATAATATTAAGTGACTAAGAACAATTAACAAAAAAAATCATGTTAATGATTTCGAAATGAAATAGTCAGCAATGAAGTACCTAATATAATATGAATACAATAACAATAAATAATAATAAAGTAAGAAAAATTTCATTGATAATTACATAATAATGATATACGAATTGTGACAGTAAAAATAAAAGAGAAGATTACATGATGAATGACATATTACTTATTAATATTTTTATTATTCTATTAGTAAAGAGAATAAAATAATAAACACGCAAATAATAAATAATTTTTTAAAAACAACAAATCTAATTATTAATAATGTTGTCATAGGTTCGTTCTAAGTGGATCTGTAATTTTTTTATATTTATTATTTTATTGTTTTATATAAAAAAAATTGTAGGGGCATTTTTGTAAAAAGTCAAATTTTACTTTGTGAGGAAAGTGGAAGAAAAACCTTCTGCTTTGTATGAATTGGTGAATTGGTTTTTGTGTGGATTTAGGATACTGTTTTGAAGTTAGAATTGAAGAAGAAGTCTCGTACGGTTTTGTACAAAATCCATTTTGGAAAAGGATTATGGAGAACGGCGTGTAGGCTTATATATATATATGTGAAGCTAAATAAGGATTTTGGGTACAGTAGCAGCTGAAGACCGAATAGGCGTGTTGGCTTCCATTCGGTTCATTTGCACCTAGTTTTGCGTGCGTTTAAAAGGATTGCCTTTGTGGTTTTGTGAAGAAGCATTAGACGATACGCAGTAACGGTGAAAGAGAACAGATTTTATGCCAAATTATGTCAAAAGATTCATTATCATATTTACTTAGATTTACGTTAAATTTAGGTATATTGTTACTTATAATTTGGGTAGTATTTTGCATAATTTTTTGCTAATTTTTTTCTCTATTGACGTGCTTTACACAATAATTTGTATTAATTATTATATTAATTTTATTAAGAATTTCTGGTTCTGGTGAAAAATTTTATATTGGTTGTTTACTAAAATTTTTAGGAGGACATCATTATTGTATTCATTATTTTATTACTGGAACTTTTTACTAGACTAGGTTATATGGTCTTTATTTTAATATTGAGGAGTTTTCTATGTTAAAATTCTTGATCTCTTGAATTATTTTCCTTGCAATAAATTTGATGATATATTTTATTATATGTGTAGGAAAAGACAATACAAGTAAATAATTTAATTTTTTCCATTGTGCATTACTCTAATAATTTTTCTCAACAGTAGTATCAGAGCTCAAGTTTTAGTATATTCTACTTGTGTAAATATAGAGGCTAATATAAATAGAATAATATTTTTGAATGGTAAGAATTATGCTCTTTGGAAAAGGAAGATGGAAGATGGAAGATTGGCTTTATATGAAATACTACTATTTGCCACTATTTGCTATTGAAAAACTTGAAAATAAATTTGATTTGGAATGGGATCCATTGAATACGTAGGTTTATGGATATATTAGGTAACAGGTAGATGAGAATGTGTAGAACCATATTGAAGAGGAAACATATGCTCGTACATTATGACTTTAAATTGAAAAGTTGTATACTAGAAAGGCCAGGAATAATAAAATGTTCTTGATAAAGCAGATGATAAGTATAAATTATCAAGATTGCATTTTGATGACAGATCACTTGAATATGTATTAAGGGATTATTAATCAGCTTTCTATAGTGGATATCAAACTTAAAGATGAAGTTCAGAATTTGATGCTTCTCAGTTCCTTATTAGACTCATGAAAGATATTTAGAATTTCTATATTTAATTCTACCCTTGATGGCATGAAGACTTTAGGTATTGCTAAAAATGGCATCTTGAATGAAGAATTGAGAAGGAAATCACATGGTTTTTCTTTTTCATAGTTAGATGTCATGGTTGTTGACTTTAGGGAGAGAAGTACAAGTTATGGTATAAGGAGAAGAGATCAAAGCAAAAGTAAATTTAGAAAAAGATTTGAAAATATTAAGTGTCATTATTGTAACAAAAAGGGACATATCAAGAAATATTGTTGGAATTTGAAAAAGGACAATGAAAGGAAAAGTCAAACATAAAAAGGGAAAGATAAAGAGGATGAAAGTGATAAAGACCAAGCTAATACAACTATTGATCAATTCCTTTTAGTTCATGAAGACAATGTCATCAACCTTACTGAGAATGAAACTAGTTGGATAATTAATAGTGGTGCTTCCACCCATATTACATGTAGAAGGGACATTTTTTCATTTTACACTTCTAGTGACTTTGGACATGTAAGATTATCTTATGAAGGTGTAATGAAGTGTGTTGGTATTGGAGATATCATTTTGAAAACATCTAATAGAACTAGATTAACCTTTAAAAGTATGAAACATGTTCTGGATATTCAATTGAACTTACTTTCTATAAGTAAACTTTGCAAGAAAAGCTATGATAATTTCTTCTCATGTTTGTGGCTAAAGGCTTAAGGTATTCTATACTTTTCTTAACTCATATGAAAATTATCTGAGATGTTATTAATTTTACAAAGTCAAGTGATAAGACTAAGTTATAACATAAGAGGTTATGTCATATGAGTGAAAATGATTGCTATTTTGGCTAAAAGAGATGCATTATGTGGAGTGCAGAGTTCACATTTACAAAAGTGTGATCATCATTTGGCTGGAAAATAAGACAGAGTAACCTTTAAGAGTTATCCACCTTTCAAAAAATTAGAGAGACTTAAACCATATTGTTTAAAAGCTAAAATGGCAGTATTCTCCACTTAGTCATAAAGGGAAGATTTGTTATCGTAGATTCCTCTCAAATGGACTTATAATTTCTTTATATTTATAATTTTATTTTATATAAAGAAAAAAATTCCATTAAGGTGTTTTTGTAAAAAGCAAAATTTAGCTTTGTGAGGAAGGTGGCAGAAAAGCCTTCGACTTTGTATAAATTGGTGAATTAGTTTCTGTATGGCTTTAGCATGCTATTTTGAAGTCAAAATTGAAGAAGGAGTCTTGTATGATTTTGTATAAAATCCATTTTGAAAAAGGATTATGAACCTTGAATGGCATGTAAGCTTATATATATACATGAAGCCAAACAAGGATTTTGGGCACAACAGTAGTAAAAGATTGAATAGAATTCTAGGTGCATGTACTAGCTTTCATTTATTTCATTTACACCTAGTTCTATGTGCGTTTAAAAGGATTGCTTTTATAGTTTTTTGAAGAAGCATCAATGCTATGCAATAATGGTGAAAAAGAACAGATATTATATATTTTTTCCAGATTATGCCAGAAGATTTATCATCATATTTATTTAGATTCACATTAAATTTAAGTATGTTGTTACTAGTAATTTAAGTAGTATTATCCATAATTTTCTATTAATTTTCTTCTTATCTGCTAATTGGTTTTACATAATAATCTGTGCTAATTATTATATTGATTCTATTAAGAATTCTATCAGTTTTAGTGAAGAGTTTTATACTAGTTATTTCTTAAAATTTTTAAGAGAATATTGTTATTGTATCCATTATTTTATTAGTAAATTTTTTACTAAATCAGGTCCTATAATTTTTACTTTCACGTTGAAGAGTTTTTTATGTTAAAAATTATTGGTCTCCTAAATTATTTTCTTTGCAATATTTTTAGTGATATATTTTATTATACATGTGGGAAAAGGCAATTCAAGTAAATAATTTAATTTTTTTGCTAAGTATTACTCTAGTAATTTTTCTCAACAAATAATTCCTAAAAAAATAAAAATTATGTTGATTAGACAAATTATAAGTACTTCTTATGGAGCTATATTGCTAAGTTTTGAAATTAAGAGACATTTTTCTAGTTTTGTCATTCTCGCACTAATCTTTACAAATTAATGATACATATATAGTTGCTAAAAATTCGATGTTCCTTTCCGCCACGTCAAATATTGCACCAATGCATGAATTTCAGCCTGATGCGTGATAGACTTCTCCTTAATAAATTATACAATGAAATGCTTGGTTTTTTAGTGTTCGAATTTGCTAAACTTGTACATAAATCAAGACTCCATGGATAAGTATGTCTTGGATTTTTCTATATTAACCTTAAATTATTAAAATAATTATGTATATAAGAAATAATGCTTTGTGTACAAATTCAATAATATAATTTAATATACATTAAGAAAGTAATAAGTTTTGATATAATATGTTACAATTATTCATAAAAATTTATAATTATATGTTGATTTTAAGGGTAGCAAGGATTTAGTAATATTGCAATCTCATCATTGAATGATGTATTAGGACTCAAGGCTCATTAAGGTCATTAAGTAATATAAAAATTTTATTTCAAATGTTAAAATATACATAACATAAATTAAACATACAATTTAACACATACTAAGAGGCAAATAAATTGTAATGAAAAGAAAATTTACATTTTTATAATTGTCGCTAATGCAACTTTATATTTTGAAATTGTTTAACAATTAATTCATTATAACAATTGATTACCAAGATTAAAATATAATTAAAAATTATTTTATTATTTAAAAAGATTACATAATCACTTAAAAATTATATGATTTTATATGTTAATCTCGGTTTTAAAAAAATAAGATCTAATGATCACAATTTATTAATTTCATTGTCATAAAAAAAATCCTTCTTACTTCATATGCCCTTTATTAAATATATCCCTTTCAAAATAAGTAACTAAACAACTATTCATCCATTTGTCTCCCATTTAATTATATAATTAATTCTTCACAATCTTTATTGCAAAATATGTTATTTCCATTGTCATTATGATAACAAATAAGAGGTTCTATTTGGATAAATAACTTAAATAAAAGCTTATATTATAGAAGATTTTTGTATAAGTTATATTAGCATAAGTATAGCCTAAGTTAATTTACATATGGATACACACTTTAATATGCACTTATATATTTTTGTTTGAATGCATAATTATTAAAGTACTTATAATTATTGAAATTATTAAAATGGATAATATAAAATTTTAAAAATAATAATGATAATACTTATTATTGTGAAATTTAAAATAAATAAAAAATAAACTTATTATTATATTTGATGAAATTATAATAATGCCTTAAGGTAAATAATGGCCAATGATAATAAATGAAAATAGATGATGGTCAATAGCGATGAGTGATGGTCAATAATAATGATCACGAATGGTAGCAAAAAGTGATTAATAGTAGTGAATAGTGATGAATAGTGACTAATAACAATAAAGATAATGGGTAGTAGGTTAGTGGTTAATAACAATGGGTGATGATAGACATCTGTCTATAATAGTTTATGATAATAAATGATGATTAATAATAGTAGATAGAGATAGACAATGGTTAATGAATATAAGTATGGTCAACAATAATGCATGACGATGATAGATAATTGTAAATGATAATCAAAGGTAATAAGTAATAATAGATTGAACTAAATAATGTTGGTAAAACTTGAATGAAAGAGTAAGCAAAATAATCGTTTTATATTAGTAAAAAATTATCATTTCATGTAAATATTAAATATCCACCTTATCCATAGAAATATTTTAAAATTTTTATATTTTATTAAAGGATTTTATATCTAATATTATCATAAAGATAATTTTTGTTTAAGCACTTTATCTTCTATAATAATTTTTTTATAAGTTACAAAAGAAAGTTTATGAAAATAAACTTTAATTAACTTATGGGGAAATCATAAGTTAATATAATAAGTGGGGCTTGCTATGGTACCCCTAAAGATTTGGAACCTAATCTCATCCAGTGACCTATATTTTACCACATCACCCTAGGTTCCAAAATCCTAGGAGTACCTTAGAATTTCCCATAATAAGTTTATTCAAACATTTATTAAAATTAGTGTTAATGCTTATTCTAGTAAATTAAGAAAAAAGGGGGTAAAGGCTTGATTTATAACCTTTAAAATGATTGAAGCATGGGCAAAGATTTTAATTTAAATGATAAATGAAAGCTTAAAGTTTTCTTTTTCTTTTTTTTTGGGTAAATTCAAGGGACCTTAGCTCAAAGAAAGAAAGAAAAATGAGAAAAAATGAAAATGAAAATAAAAAAAAAAGTTACATAGTAATATCTCTTATCAAAGAAAGCTATTTCAAATTAGTAGGCATTAAAATTAAAAACTCTAGAGGATATTGTAAAAAAGTTTGAGTTCCATAATTTACAGTGATTCTATGCTTAGAAAGCTAATCAACACATTTGATTCTTGGATAGCTTCAAAATATTTTGATCCTTAGCCAAAAACTTCTAGATAACTTTAAAAAGAGTTAAGTCCATTCCTAAATTTCTTGTTTTCTTATTCATACAAAGAACTAAAGTTGTAGAGTCATTCTTTAGAATAATTCTCCTATAGCTAAGTGACCACGCAAGTTTAAGGTCTTCTAAAATACCCTATAATTTAGCTTTCATTGCACTACAAATACCCAAACTTTTAGAAAAACTACACATTTATTCTCCATTGCACCTATGAATCAAACTCCCACATCTAACCTACCTTAAATTGGACTTTAAGGAACCATCAAATTCAATTTCACTGAATAAGTCGACAATGATTGCCAAGTGAGTGTAATAATACAAGTGGAATGAAACATATCAATTTTATTATTAAGAGCTTTGTTAGCTTCTTTTGCATGGAAAATAATTATTTTAATAAGATCATAATGCAAATAGCATATATTGAAAAAAATTCAATAGTTACACCACTCTTAAAGCTTATATATAGTAATACCCCAAATTAAACTCCACTGAACATTGTAAGAATTTCCTGGCTTCATTTTTGTATTGCTAAGAAACCATTCTTCCTTCTTCCAAGTTAAAAAAAAATGGCTAGGAAAGTAGGATGCATTAATTTTTTCAAAATCACTATAACTAACTTATAGTTTCTTAAAATATGTATGATTTTGAAAATTTCAATCACATAAATGGTAGCACAAAAAAGAGAGACTCCATTTACTTTGGAACTGAGTACTTTATTTCAGGCTACTTTCTAGATGAAAAATAGGATCCTTGTAGGATTTGGAGCTTTAAACTAGCTTCCATAATGTTTGCATAGAATTCTATTTTAGGCTTTCCAAAGAGTACTAGGCACCACTAATAATAAAATTTTCAAAGTTATGTTTCCAAACTAAAGCATCATCCTCTGCATTTACTTTAGGTTACTTGATTGGTTTGATAATGGAGTAAAGCGGGATAGTAAGCTAGTAATCAAGCTCTAATCTCATTCACTGGTTATATTTACATACTAATGCATTATGGCCAAAAGATATTATTGTAACAAATCCATTATAGCATAATAAGTTGGTGAAGTTTTAATATAAAGCTTATTGCAAAAATTAATAAAGGCATTATTAACAATTGACTAATGATGGTTCTTCAAATAATAGAGGTGTAGATAGGATAACATTTTCCAAAAAAAGTATTCTTTAGGCATGCTTATCATTTTTCTTCTTCAATCATGTCTCTTGCCATATTTAGCTTCAAACACATGGCTTTAAATATTATCATCACTTATATATAGGTTAGCATTTCATTTGAACAGACATGCATCATTTATAAAAGCTATATTTTTTAAACAAAGCTCACCACATCTCTTCGATTGATAAATTTTGTGTCATGCTATTGAGTGATATTCCTGGGTTTTAATATTATGTCCCTATAAAAAACTTTTCAGTAATTGCTCAATTTTTAAATGAATATTTCTTGGAATTATGTCATGACCCTCCCTAAGATGCAACTAGTGTAGGATCTAACTTATTAGTTTCTATCATCATATCCTATTTGCAAACCACACTTAATGTTTCTAAAATCAATTAAAAATACTAATTAGTACTAGTAATTATGTTTTCAAAATATCAATGTTTAACATGTTTGCCTTTTGATAAAAAGGGGACTAAGGTCAGCTTACAATTTCTAACACTTTAAAAAATGAGCTAGCCTAATTAACACCTTTAAAGCAAAGCCATTATCATTTTCAATATCTTCCCATCAACCATCTACTATAGTTCAAGGCTTTATAAGGAAAGGTTTAAGAAATTTCATCTATTTGCAAACAAAAATACCATATGTTACATCATTTAAGTATAAGGAGACATAAAGTGGGCTATCCTTATTATGATAGTGGTATATGCACATTTGTTTAAGAATTTGCAAAACTAAATAGGAGAGGGTAAGTTTATGACTTAGTGAGTAAACATCTAAAAGCAATTGAATAAAAAACCATTAAGATCTTATTGATTGAATTTACTCTCTTTTAATACTAATGTATATTTCATATATGTCATAACATAGATTTATTAATGCCATCATAACATTCACATAATCATGCACATTTATCTCTACAATTTCACACATTCAATTATAGTATTTTCATATCACTCAATGTATTGAAATAAAAGGAAAGCAAGTAAATCTTCTAGTAACTCCTATCTAGCCATATTTATTATAAGCCCATCCTTATCTTTAACAAGCAATTAACGAATCAAGTATTTGAGTCACAAGAATTTATTAGTTCACCCACAACTCAATTTTCATATATAATAATATCAAGCAAGCTTATTTGTTGCAAAATTAAACCATAACATGATTTCCTACACCACAATATCACCGTACCTTCTTGCAAGGCTTTATAATGCTTATTTCACACTCATTATTGAATACATACTTATGTTACATTCATAAAATATATTAAGTTTGCTTAAAAACTCTTAGAATAAGTGAAAATTATAAGCAAACATATTATAATCAATTATATAGTTAATTATATAAGCTCAAAGAGTAACTCTACTTGAGCATAATCAATTACATAAGTCTAAAAAGTAGTATTTATAATAAAATTTTTATAGTTGATTACTTAAACTATTACATCCTTTTCAAAATATAATAATTTAGAATTTATTCTATGAAAGGAACAATTGAAATTCCTAGTATGATTTCATTAAATTGAAAATTTTGTGTGTAATTATAGAGAAAATTAAAATTTGATGATTTAATGTTTTTGTTTTCCTTAAAATTTTGAGATAAGCTATGATGAAAAATTGATAAGAAAAATTTAATAAAGTGATAAAATATATGGTTTTGAGTTATTATAATTAAATATGTAAGTATATAGGAGATTTAGGAAATAATTTTGAAAAAGCCTTTAGGCATTATTCCTATCTTTATAACTATCACCCCTTTTCCTCCTTTTTTTCCTTAAATTTCCTAAATCTTTAATCTTCCTCTTTTCTATTTCCTTATCTCCTCTTTATCAATTCAAGATAAAGAAACTATAATCTCCTTCAATTTCCTTATTTAATGAGGGTAAGAACACCATCCATGTCAAGATTTCTTTTTATCTCCTTTATTTTAATGAAGATTAGGGTATTTTGTTTTTAAGGAGAATTTAGAATTTTAACTCAAGGAATCCTTATTTTTTATGTAATTAGGGTTAAGAGACAACAAATCTAGCTTCTTAGGGTTTAGGTAAGTAGATAGTTCACCTTTTTATTATTAGATTTCAAGAATCTAAGTTCAATTGCATATTTTAGGCTTTTATGGTTTTATGAACAAAAAGCCTTGATTTTGTGTAGATTGATATAACTAGTTTAATTTAATGATGCAAATGACATTAATTGCATATAGTTTATTTGTATTTATGAATTTATAAGGATTGATTGGATATTTAATGCATTAAATGCATGTTTTGGAATGGATAGACAGTAGTAATTTTGAAATTTCTATAAAATTTTAGGTAGTAGCTAACCATATAGTCCATTATGCCTAAAAATTATATTCTAAAGGAGTATAGTCGACTATCTAGCCAAAGTTACTCTTTAGAGGTTAATAGTTGACTATATAGTCAATTATGTGGTAGGCTACATGTGAGAATAGCTTCCAAAAGTAAAAATTATGTTTGATATTAGCACCAATGTTGGAACTACCTTTAGGTATCAAAAGGTTTAAGGTATATTATGATGCATTTAAGATTAGGCTTTGATGTGTTCTTATAACTAAGATAAAGTGATAACTTATGCTTCCTAACAACTAAAGAAACACAAGCAAAACTATCCCACTTACACCACAAGAAAACTTACATTTAGAGATGAAAATTAGTGATGAATGTAGCAATAGAGTAGTCATTAGTAAATAAGAACTCAGGAGTAAAATTTACATTGTGAAGTTAGAGATAATTAATGACAGACATGACATAATTCATTGCTTATTTGTGAGATTTCTAGAATAATCCATCTTAAAACAAAATCTGTCGGAAGGCCTTAAAGCCTATTTTAAGGAAGCTTTAAGATATCCTCATAGCAAAGGATTATTTGATAGAGATGAAGTGGAGTTATAGCTAAGATAAAGGAGAATTTAAAGAAAGAAAATTTATAGGATATGATGGCCATGCTTTAGTAGGAAGGCAAAACAATAGTTACCTTAGGGGAGGAGATGGAGGTTAGATGGCAACATTGACCTCGACTCTTTTGCTTAATAACTACAAGTAAATTCTTGTTACCTCATTGCTTTGCTAAGTACTCTTTAGTAAGGTTGCAGTTTTAAATTGATATTAATAAACAAATTTATTTATCATTGTAAGGTGGATATAAATATATACTTTTGATTAATGAAAACTTTATTAAGTGGTAAAGGGCATAGTTATCCTAGATCGTGTGCTCCATACCATTACATTGCTAGAGGATCAAAGTAAAGTCATGGTAAATATTATCTAGGATATCACACCTAAGGTGCCATTGCTGATAAAGGAATTAACTATAGTGACCTAGCTTGGCTAAATACT
The DNA here is from genome assembly GCA_020226215.1 of Sindora glabra. Classification (NCBI taxonomy): domain Eukaryota; kingdom Viridiplantae; phylum Streptophyta; class Magnoliopsida; order Fabales; family Fabaceae; genus Sindora; species Sindora glabra. The sequence continues at coordinate 42,170,938 of CM035236.1, read as the reverse complement.
TTTATTTCATTTTCCATAGAGGTGAGGCTTTCCACCACTTTAGATTCATTGTTTATAGCTAAATAAAATATTACCTATCATCTCTAATTCTCATCTAGTTTTACATTCCATCTTTAGGTATGTTTGTGAAAAGAAACTAGTAAGAGCTTATCAAGGAAGGACAAGAATAAGAATGACCAGTTGGATAAAAAATTAAAGAATTTGACAGCTTCTCCTTAACAAAAAACAAAGGTTGACACATCTTAGGAGGAGCTTTGATCTATTACACAAGAGATGTTAAACAATGATCTCATTCCATTAAAGACAATATTAGATGTCATAAGACCTAAATTACCATTTTTTTTATTTAAAGATCTTATCTTACATCTTCTTATCATAGAAGAGATAGATATTTCTAGTGTAAAGACTTAGAAGTACATTCATTTTTACCCCTCAAGCCTTCTCTTTTTTTTTACACATATTAGGCATTATGAATTCTAAATCTCAAGTGTTCTAAAATGATATTTACTTGCATTACATTGTCCATGAAAGAAAATTAGGTTCCTACTTCGATTTTTAAAATCCAAACTCTATTTAAAAGGTAGGGATAATGTTGGAGTTTCGAAACAAGTACATAGATAAGGCAATGTTAATGAGCAAAAAGTGGCAATGTTACATGTTATCATACTATGAATGATATGGGGGGTGCAAATATGGTTAATTTATCTTTAGTTATATTTTCTCTTTAATCATCTTGCTTTAATATTGATAATGTTATAGGTACCACTAGATATTGAGCGTCATCTATCTAAAGGAGAGGATAATCTATTGGCTTAATCTACTAGGTCATAAATCTCACCTAAGTTAGAAGATGGTACTTAACAAGGTGGGCAATTCTAATAAAATAGGCATTATTGAATGGATGTAGGTGAAGGTAATGTTCTTATATATGTTTAGGTATCTATTATAGTAATTGATCATCATTAGATGAAGTTAACATTATTTTGAGTTAGTTTATTGCAGTGCACAACATAAACAAGTAACATCGAATGTGGTTACTTTATAATGAAATATATGCAAGACATGGCCATGCACATGAAAATGAAAGAAAGGCTTGATAAAGTAATTCATTTGAATTTTAGTTAGCTAGACACTTATGGAAAATATGTGGTTCTATCTTCTTATCAAGTTTTATATGTAAACATACAATTCTCCGAAGGAAACATCCATAGTATAGTAAAGAAGATATAGAAGCATTCAATAGGAATAGGATGTATATATATTGAGAGAAAGATAAGTATTAGCCTTCGGGGGGCTACCAAATGTATAATTTATTATGTTTAATTCTAAATGAAAATGTATATATACTAATATTTGTAAGACTTAGTGCAATTACTTCTAAATGTATATATTATTTTGTATGCATTACTAAAGTTTTTTATAAGTATTGTTGTATAATTTAATGTAATTTAAAAAGTAGTTCTCTCTTACATTAGTAAGTGTGTCTACCTTATTATTTATATAGCATATTTAATTTCTAATTTTTAGGGTAATAATAGAAGTAATATGTAAAAAAAATAAAGAAATCACATCAGTTGTTTATTAATAATTAATGTTGATAATACACAACATTAGGTTTATACAAATCTTGATATGGAAAAGTAAAATTATATCTTACTAAGAATCGGCTAGTAAATGCAATAATTTTGATAAAATAGTAAAATAGTGTTAATTTTAGTATATGCCTAATGTGAAATATTTAAATAATGTCATTGTTCTTTCCTTAAAACTTGTGAAAATAAAGTGGGAGTTAAAATATAAGGGAAGGCTATCCTAGTGTCAAATTGCAAATTAGAAAGTGAGAGTGCCTTCTTCATAAAATTTGTAATACCTTATAAAAAGATCAATCAATTGATTTTTTTTTTTGTAATAAAAAAGTTTGCTGCAATTTTACCACCTTAACTTAAGTTCAATTATTTATTCACTTTCATTAAAATCTTTTTCTCAATGTTAAGGTTTGTTTTAACATTTCATTTTTATTCTAAATTAAATGAAGAACACCTATTTGTCATGTATTGTATTCATATGTTTGGATTTTGTATTTCTAATTTTATTACTTAGGGTTTTAAGTGGTACGAGTTTCTTGAAGAAAAGATTATGAATTTCTTGCTTACAAAAGTAAATTATTAGATATTTCTATAAAAAAAAAGCCAAGATGATAAGAGTATTATGCGAACAACAGACAACATTACCAAAGTTTAATGGCGTAAACTAGGTAATAAATTTCTTTTCAATAAAAGCATATTATATTAATATTGTACTTACAACATCAGTTTTGATGTGCTTGTGCTCTTCTTTTTCCACAATGGGATTCATAAGGATTTTTGGCAATGACCATAGCATTGGAAGATGATGTAACTTCTTTCTATGTATTTAGAGGTATTTTTTTCAATTTTTACAATATGTACATATTATATGTCTTTTACTATTTAAACCAAATTAAATGTATGAAATTGTTATCATCAAAAGTTTATTGTATTTTAGATATTATTTTTTATCTTATAGAGTTGAGATAGGGTTTAGATACTATTTCTTATTGCTTTTATAATAATATGCGTTGTTAGATTTTACAACTAGGTTTGTATACTATTCTAGAGGTAGTGAGGTTTATAAGAATTCAAAGGGATAAAAAAAGTAAATGACATAAGTTATTTTATAAAGTCATTATCATATCCTACATTAGTCATCAATTATTTAATAGCAACTAACATACTATGTGAATTTCAAAATATGAAAAAGATTAATTTTTTATGACAGTTTACAAACCAACATCTAATATAAGCAATCACATACATTTTTAAGTCAAAAAATTAACATCTTATTTCAATTATTCAATAATATCTAAAAACTAAATATGTTAGTTTTCATATAAAATAACCAATGTCATTACATGTATTCAATGTTGGTCTATGAACTAGCATTGAATATATCAAACATACAACAATACTTATATATACATTAATAAAAATATACATGGGATAAGTTAAACAATTGACGTTAAAAGGCAATTCTCTTGTAGTGAATGGATTACTACCTAATATGATTGTTAATAATAAGTAATGTTTAATCTTTTTAGAGTGTACTGGGTCTAGTTTAACAAATGAGAGGGGGGTTATAATATTAGACATTATTCCATGTTATTAAAGAAGTTTCAATTTAAGTGTTAGAAAATGCCCACCTTTCAATACTATATGAGTATATATTCATGTCATCAATTCAAAGTTACAACTAAATTCCATCCAAAAAAAAGTTATATCTAAAAATTCTTTAAAAAAATTATTAATTTTGTCATAAAACCTACAATATTCAATGAAAATGTTGTGGTAAAATATAAATTTGTTTCATAATATCAAGAAGAGTATATATTGATACAACAAGTATTAAAATATAATCCACATACATATATACATACATACATACATATATATATATATATATATATATATATATATATATATATATTAATATGATTAAGTTTTATGCAATTTAATAACTTAAAGGCCAAGTCTATTGTGCTCTAGTGAAAATGGGGGCAAATCTATGCTTGTTGTGAAATTTATATTTAAAGTTGTGAGATCTTATAAAAAAATTATGAGTTTTATATGAATAGTTACATGCAACTATTTTCATATGACATAAGTTATATGGGTAGAACTATTCATATAAAACTCACAACTTTTTCATATAATCTTATAACTTTTTTATAAGATGTTATAACTTTATTCATAAATCTTGCCACTCAAAACAAATTGTCCCCTTTCTACTAGGTAAAATAGTCTTGCCTTAACTTAAAAAATTCTAGAAGTACAACTAGAATGCAAACCTTGGTTATTTTTTTACTTTGAATTTTAAGTTTCTCAAAAGAATAAGATTGAAACATAACTTATTTACTTATTTAATTTGTTGAATTAAATTAAAGTTATTTATAAATATTATAGTAGAATTGAGTCAAGTCAAATTTTAAATTAATTGGTTATAGTTCAACAAAAAATTGTAAGAATTTGAGTTCAAGTTATAATGGAAAATTTAGCTCATTCTTGATGCAATTTAAAATAGTAAAACTTAATATCTAGCTTAACCCATTTGATAGTGCTTAAAAGCATTTGCAAGATTATATATCAATATAAAAGGTATTAATATATAATCCCTATAAATATATACATATAAACATAATTCAATTTAACAATTTAGAAGATTTAGGTGTACAAGCATATGGCAAAATTGCTTTAGTTCTTTCTTTCTTTTTTTATTGGAATTTTAAGTTGCTTAAGAGAATAAAGATAGAAGCATAATTTATTTACTTATTTAAATTATTGAATTAAATTAAAACTCTTTTTTAAATATAAAGATGTAATTGAGTTGAGTCAAATTTTGAATTAATTGATTATAATTGAACAAAAAAATTATAGAAGTTTAAGCTCAAATCAAACTTGAATTATAATAGAAAATTTAGATCATGCTTGACAAGACTTGGAATAAGTTAGCTCCATACTTAGTTTATCTCACTTGGTAGTGTTTAAAAAAAAATCTTATCGAGTTGTAATTAAGTTGCATACCCAATTTGTTGATAGATTTTTTCATTTTAGTATAAGATTTAATTTTTCAATAAAAATACAAACTTAAAATATAAATTAATTGAAAAATAAAATTAAAATTATATCAACACTTATAAACTAGTTGAATAAAAAGTAATAATCTTATTAACACTAACAATTAATAAAGTAAGAGAGTAGGCTATTAAGATTTAGGATTTTCTTAATAAAATATATTTAGAAGAATTATATATATGTTTTTTTTAAATTAAATGAATTGAATAAGAATAAGTAGTACTTGCCAAATGAATTAAATTTTTTATTCAAACTTGATAAAAATGAATGATGAATCAAGATAAATGCGAATCAATTTCAAGCTAAACTAATTGAGAAACTTGAGTCAAGTGCCACTCAAAATTTGTGCTTTTCAGCTTTAACACTTCTGGTAATGTAAATTATGTCATTAGGAATCTAAGATCATCCAAATAATATTCATTTATAGTAATATTATAGCATTTGTATATATAGTTGAAAAATATATATGATATATATTGATTTTATTATAAAATTTCAACAAATATTTTGTTAAAATGTAATGTACAATATAAATATATATTTATTTATATCTATAGATATCAAATTAACTGATGATACAATTGAATATAGCTTTTGGTGGATTGACTTGGCTTATTTGGAAAATGATTAAATATTTCATTTTTTATGTTAGTCATTTAGCTCACAAGATTAATTTATGGAATTAAAATTCAAATCAAGTTACCATCCCTTTAACTAACTTATTATCATCTTTATGTGCAAAAATTATTATACGTTTTGTAGTCTTTCTAGTATAGTGGTGAATATTCCTACTTATCATGCAAGCGAACTAGATTCAATCATTGATAACAGTACCAAAATCTCGATGCACATTATTTTACATAAAAAATTAATACTAAACCTATTTTAATATGTAGAGAGGGTGAGTTCAAATCAAACTCAAGGGAATAGAAGTTAATTGGTGAAAATAAAATATAAAAATAAAAAATTTTCAATAGCAATTTAAATGAAACAACAAAAAATAAATTAGATATAACTAACAAACAATGAAAAATAGGTCTAAAGGATTTCACACTTAAATTCTTAGATTTTTTATTAGCACTTTATAATTTAGATAATAGTTCCAACACTTAACTAATGAATACCCCAAAGTTGGCAATAGTCATATAAATCTTAAATGCAAATTAATTAAAATAAGTTACTAATCAATCATTTATAATTCAATTAAAAAAACAAGTGACTTAATTCAATTAATAATAATTTCAAGAATTTAAAATTAGATTAAATCAAAATTTAATATTTTTACAAGTGACAATTGCTAAATTTATTCTCTAATTTTTATAGACATCAATAAATTAATAAGCAAAATTTGAATGTCTGTTTACTACTAATTTACAATCAATTATTCTAATTATACAAGCAAGAATTAATAGCAATCAATCATATAGTATTCGATTATCAAGAATAATCAATTAATGAGTCCTATCAATTAATCACCAAAACAATCATAACTAATGAAGAATAGAAAATCAAGAGATAAATAAATTATAAATAAATCGAAGAGAGAAGCCTTAAATTAAACCAAATTAGGAGTGCTTGAATGCTTAAACCTTGAAGAAAAATTAGTCATTCATGATGTAATATAAGGAAAATTAAAAGGAAGAAGAGTTGCTATCTATAATTAGTTATGTTTGCCTTTAGAGGCACAAGATCCTTTAGTATGATTTCTTTCTACTACAAAATCTATTGGACTAAGTAAATATACCTCTTAAGGTTACAAATAATGAAGCCTTGCTATTTTTAGAAGCTAATAGCCTAATTTACATTTTAATTTACTAAAAGTATTTTATTGTAGTAATTTTAATAGGTCAATTTCCAACCTATGTTTGACTATCAAAATGACATAATTTCACTAAATTCTAAATATCAAAGTTATTAGATTGAGTTTTAGGTGATTTTGAGCACTAATTTTACTTTAATTGCACCTATAGAGTTTCAAATAAAGTCCAAAAATTGAGACTAGTTTAGCTCAAATAGAAATAGAGTATTAAGTTCACAATCATTTTTAACCTTCCAAATATCTGAACTAGGTTTCAGGTAAGGCATGAAAGTTTTTGAACTTCATCTTTACTCTTCAACAATATAAAAATCACCCAACTTTGACATGTAAAATTCAAGTTATAGCCAAAACTTTGAAATAGTATATAAATCTAATATTAACTACACAATTTAAAAATATTCAAAAAAATATTACCCAATCATAAAATAAGGCCAATTCCTTAAAATTAAACATATCTAACATACTAGAAGATATAAAATAAGATGAAATAATATAATTAATATTTTACACATTATTATAAGGTCTGCAATAACACAATACAATGTGCTTTGGATAGAACATATCTAGGTCCAAATCTTAGTATAATAGTCCATTTAAATTTCTTATTTTATCTAATAATTTTGTTTAGTACTCTAATTTTTTTAATTTTCTTTAAAACTATTTTATTATGATTGATTCTTATAAATTATGTTCATTTGTAACTAACACCTAATTTGTAATTTTGTCTTTAGTATTTTTTCTTGTAATTAAACTGTTAATGTTAATAGAATACTTAATAGATATACCAGAATATTCAATAGATATACGTGGAATCATTATAATTTGTTAAAAAAATTAAATTCCCCATTTTTATTTAATAATATTGTGCTCTAATTTCTAATTGCCATTAATTTTTTTTTCCTTATGCTTAATTCCTATAATTTATGTTCATTTGCAATTAATAGCTAATTTGTAATTCTATCTTTAATATTATTTCTTGTGATTACATTGTTAAAGCAATGTTTTAAAAACCAAACTAGTCATTGAATTGGAAATGAGAATGATTTAAAGTTTAATAGTTAAACCGAGGTTAAATCGAGGTTGAACTAGAATTATAATACAAAAAGTAAATTAAAATTATATATATATATATATATATATATATATATATAGTTAAAAATAATTAAGTTATTATAAAGTTAAATTTATATATATAAAATATGAAAATATTTAAAAATTTTCAAATAATTTCAAATTTTCATAAGTTTATAATTCAAATTATCACTAAAAAATTAATATTGAATCCCATTTTTTGGTTATATATCTTTCATTTATACATATAAGGTAATTTTTTACTATTTGAAACTTTAAATTTTGAATATGCACATAATATTAAGCAAAAATAATATTATTTTTATAAATATTTAAATAATAATTTTTTAAAAAAATTGGTTGAATTAGGAAAATTGTGACTAGTTCACACAATTTGACCAATTTGTCATTGATTTATTGATTTTCTGATTAATTTTATTGAGATCAATCTTAAAAATTAATTGGACTGGTAAGATGATTGATTCACAATTTTTTTAGTTTAACTGGCTAGTCTAATTTGATTTTTCATTCATTAGAAAAAAGTTTACAAAATGTTTAATAGATATGTGCATGGACTCAAATTTACTAGAATTGATAATCACCAAAAAAAATTATGAGAATTGAAAATATGCATAGTTTTAATTGTGTATTTTGATTCCAAACATAATTTGGGGATTTAAGTTCTACCTTTTTGTTTAGATTCACACACACACACACTATATATATATATATATTTCACTCCAAAATTCTCCCCATCATCTCCTTAGGGAAAGTAAAGGCTATTCTTTCTTAATTGTCATATCATGATGTAATATTTTAATAGATTTTGTATAATTGCAAAAAGAGTCTTCAAATTGATTATAATAAGATGTAAAATAAAAAAAATTATAGATCTTAATTGTAGAAAATATAAGGGTAATTATATCATATTACCTTAATTTGAAGTAATATGCATGTACGTTGTTATGAATTTATAAGACTTTCTTATAAAATTTGTAACATTTTATATAAAAGGTTACAATTTTTTCATAATGACATAAGTTATGGAGAATAACCACTAACATAAATCTTACAAATTTTTTTTTATAAAATCTTACAACATTTTTCACAAATCTTGCAACATGAACAATGATGATTGCTGCACGAAAATCTTAAGAGCTCTGTGGAAAAGTTGTTAGATCATATAGAAAACTTATAAAATTTTATCAAAAAAATTGCTAGATTTATTGAAAAAAATCATAGAGGACATATCGACACTCCATATTTTAAAGGAGCACCAGAGAATGACCCAAAATATAATGATAAAATTGTAACTTGAAACAAATTATTATGAAAAGATTATTATAACAAAATAAATAAAATCATTGTTGTTTATTAGTTTGTCCTTACTAAAGTGCAAAATGTTTAGTTGATCACGGCAGAGAAATTGCCAATAAGAGCTGTTTGTCAATGGTGGTGGATCATTTTTGGCCTTTTAATGGTCAAGTTAGTACAATTAAGAGCATTTAACGCAAATTGGAGAGTAGAAAAGGTCTGAAAAGTGTACTAGGTTTACTTGACCAGTATTTATAAGAAAAATCACATTAGGAGTAGATCGCTCATTATACAATGATAGAAGGTCCTTGAAAGGATAATGAGGTCCTTTGACTAGGCTTGACAACTATATCTAGCTAGTGCAGCAATTAGCCCTGACTAGCATAACAGTTTTGTTCAATTGCTATACAACTAAATACAACCACTCTTACCCATTTAGAGATAGCATAGGTTACTCGTCATCATGGGCCTATAGTTGGTCTTTTCTAGCAAAGTGGTTTAGTCTGCATTATTGGATTAGTCTACCTAGCCCATGGTAATCAAATGGTTAGGTCCAACTAGTAGTATTAATCATTTTGCCCCATAAAAATAGTGTGGTGCGGCTTGATTGGGCAATGTAATGACTTGAAATATTCTACCCTTACGTTTTGATGTTTTGTAAGATTGACCAGTATAGATTGGTTGAACGAGTGATTATTTCAGAGATTTCTGGAACTATTGCTTTGTTAAACATGATCATATTTATTTCACATGTGCTTGGATTACAGAAACCATAACGATTTGTTAGAAATTTATGCATGCAACTTCAAGGATTTCTTGGTTAGCATGCTTATCGATCAAGATTGCTGGATCAAGCTTCAAAGATCACAATGTATCCTATACGTTAAATTGACTATCGATCCAAGTGACAATTCCTTAGTGCCATTTGATTCAGATGTTTATGATGACGATCCGTATGGTAAAAATCCTTAGCCGGTGGATGTAGATAATAAATCTAAATTTAAGCCATTCATAAGGCTATATATATAAGATTCTTCACCAATTCACCATTTTTGGGGCCTTTTCAAACTGCCAAAGAATTCAAACATGTCACTTACCCTCTTCATTCAACTCATCGTCTTTATCACGGACGCTGTTCGGATTATCATCACCAGTGCACTTTTAGGAAAGATTATCTTTGGACTTCTCTTTTGTTCACCAAGGCATATACTTCATTCTCAATTTACTTTACCTCCTCATTTTTTGCATTTTTTATGAGTTAGAACTTTAACAGTAAATTTAAATGTAGTGATGGGGATTCTTTCATGTGATAGGATTAATTTCTTGCTATTTTGATGTTCTTATTTCCCTGTGATGCTGTTTTTTTTAGACCATTATCAAATAATCAATTGATAGCATTGAGTTTATTACTTTCTTTCTTCATTCTTGCAAGATTTTTTCTACTTCATATTTCTTGATATTAGAATTTGGTTATTTGTACATGGATTTATTACATTTAAATGTATGTATGTTTGTTTTGAATTTCACTGCCCTCTTTTCCTTTTACTGGTTACCTTTTATTATGGAAATTGCCATGCCCGAGGGATCATCAAATGAATCAATGGGACTAGGCACTACAAAAGTTTTGAGGCGCTGCAAGCGGACTGAGATAACCACCAAAATGGCGGAAGAGGCGGTAACTACTAGGATCGAAGAAACAATCAACCAAACTATCATCTTAGATTCTGGCACCAAACAAAGGATGGTTATTCTAGCCAACCTACCGGGTTCTTCAATTGTAGGAGTTACAGAAACTAATGCTTTTGTTTTTCAGAGAAAGATAATCAATTTCACCAATTTTCCCAACACTTCTTTGTAAGAACTAAATCTCATTGACTTCACAGAAGAAGACTACAGGGTTCCCCATCTCCATCCTCTTACAACCTGTTAATCCCAAGATGACCGAACAAACGATAGAGCATGCCTTGTAGAGGGCGATCCAGAGTTGATCGGGTTTATACATTTGGATGTGAAGTCATTGAACTCCTCGATAGGATGGCTTGATAAAAGAAAAATAACTAAACTGTACGAATGTAGTTGTCCTCCCCATATTGGATTGGCTAACACCTATTTTGAACCACTTAAAGACAAGGTAAATGTATCTTTGACCACCTAAAATCTAGCATTTATAGGTGGAAAGAATTGTATTTCAAAGTCTGTGCTCAGCCTCGAGAGCATTCCTGTTGGATTCATCCGAATGGTTTAAGCCTTATTCTTAAATGGATGGTCCCAACCTAACGTCGTTAAAAAATAGGTCACGAATTGGATGAAATAATTATTGATAGGGTGAAAAAGATGATCAAAGCCATTCTCTTGGATATCTGGGTTGTCCTAGGTGTGTTAAATAATTTCTAGGTTTTTCTTATGTTTGGAATGCTCTTTGCTGATCTCTAATGAATATGTTACTTCCGCCTTTTAGGAATCTATCTGTCCAGGGAAAATCTCAAAATGGACAAGGTCAGAGAACTGATAAATTCACTGATTGAAGTCGCAATGGGTACTTATTCAAGAGAATCGAAAGGTACAAAAAGAGGACGATCTCCTCCTGGCGAGAAATCGAAGAGAAATGTTTAGGACAGATCCCACAAAAAAAGGCCCCTGGAAGATCGGCTGGAATAATTTTCTGCTGTTGAAAGGCCACCAATGGATCTTCAACAAGATTAGTTTGTCTAACAACTTCCTTAATCTAAAGACAAAGAGAAAAGAAAAGAGTCCTCTCAAAAAGTTAGAAAAAGAAGTGAATCTTTCCACCAAGGCAGCAGTTGCCACTGTCTAGAACTTATCTTCCACCACCTAAGTCACCAGTCGTTCGCTATTCCCCTAACACAGTCGAAGATTCCATCTAGATTTTCCCAAAACGTTCCTTACTATAGCAGTCAAATGCTTAACGATCGGTATAAGGAAATACAAGTTTTGAACGAAGTAATGCCAACAAGTCCAGAGTAGCAGTTCGTAAGAGCACTTGGTCGTCGCCTACTAGGTTTTTACTTGAAGGTTGTGAACTACATACCGTTTGGGGTTAGTTAACTCTTGTTTCAAGAAAACACGTAGAAATTGGAGGAAAGTGCTAATGATAGGGGACTTAGCCATTTTTTTACATAGAATTATAGTCAAAAGCTCCGATCAATGTAAGTGATCTTATCACTTATAAAAGATCAAAGCCCTGGAGGACTCTATCACCCTCATAAGGGTAAGGAACTTTCTCGGCTTGATCAATTCCAAAAGGAGGTTGAGAATTTAAAGCAAATGTATAAACAAGCTGTGAAGACAAGCTTCAACAGTCGGTAAAGCAGAAAGAAAATTGATCATTCAAAGGAACACTAACATTAATAGCTTTGAAGGCAAATTTAGGAAGATGGAGGACTTAATGGCGATGAAGAAAGAAGCCGGGCAGAAAAAGAAAGACATATTGATTAGTTAGAGGGAAAAGATAAAAATGAGTTTGTGCTCTTAGAGAAAGACAGGAACATTATTAATGCCGATCATAAAAAATGGAAGAAAGCAGATGATCAGTCTGCTGCTAAGAATGCCAACTTAAAATCAAAGCTAGAAGATCTTAAGAAATAGTACAATGAAGCGGTCAAGTTTGTGCAGGATGGTAGTGTAAAAGCATTTGAATTAACCAAAGAACAAGTCAAGACCCTTGAGTTGAGTTTTGATAGGATGGATATTTAGAAGGAGGCAACTAACCCGTAGAAAGATTCTAAAGACGAAAAAGCAACTGACACTGAGAATGAAGGAGAGGAAGAAGAAGTCGAACATATAGAAACTGAGCAACCCTTCCAGAGTGTGGTCACCAACTACCAGTCTTACCCTGTTAATCAAGAAGAAAATGTAGTTATGGATAACGCTGCTAATCTTGGTCGGTTTGAGACTGAGGACCAAACTCAGATTGTTGTTGAAGTTACACATGCAGAAGCAAAAAATAGGGAAGCATAGGTTGATTAGATAGTGATCGAAGGGACTACAGAAAGAAAAGGAATTGAATGTGTGTTTTAACCTTTTGTAATATCAATATTTTGAATGTAATGAAATTTGACTATGGTTAAAAATTTAGCATTAGACTACTTTTGTTATTTTGTTACTATTGAACTATTACAAATTTTCTGTAGCCTTCTAACTTGGGCTTAAGAAAGTAACCTTACTTGCAACATGATCATCAATCAGTTATGGATGAAATAATAAGTTGTGAAAATTATGATTAAGTCTTAAAAATGACTAATCCAAAAAAGTTTAAAGACTTGTGATTTTGGTGATCAATGAAGATTAAGGCTGAGATAATGTGACGATTGGTGAATATTAAGGCTAAATTACTTAGGTGGCTAATAAATATCAGGGCTAAGATGATCAATGACCAGTGAATACTAGGGTTAAAATGATAGAGTAGTCAATGAATATCAAAGCTAAGATGACAAAGCAATGGTAAATATTGGAGCGAAGATAATAGGGCAGCCTATGAATATTAGGCCAACTTATCTTTGTGATGCAATGATAATTACTAATACTTAAAGTAACTTTAAAATTTAATACCATTATATAATCAAAACTCATAATTTATTCTTCCTTATTTTGGGAGCAATTACACCATCTAAGTCATAAGATCATTCAAACATATCATTCTATCAAAGTAACAATGCATTCCCTTAAATGGATTACATTTCAAGTTCTCAACAATAACTTGCCTTCTATAGTGGCCAGTTTGTGAGAACCATTTCCTAAATTTTGCAATACTATAAAGGGTCCTTCTCAATTTGATATTAGTTTCTCATCTTGATTTTTTTTCTTGGCCCATTAGTTCTTCTTAAGACCATAGGCCCATCAAAAAAATCTCTTAGTCCTATTCTTTTATTGTGATATCGAGCTACCTTTTATTTATATGCAGAGGACCATACAAAAGCCATTTCTTGATCTTTACTAAGTAGATCTAAACCCTCTCTTATCATCTCATCATTATCTTTTTTAGAAAATTGATTAGCTGTTTCACTTAGTTCTCTTATTTCAATAAGAATAAGGGCTTCATGAATGTACGAAAGATGGAAAAGGGTTTCATTTATTGCCTTTTGAATGGTTATCCTGTAAGATCATAAAACACTTAATAACTCTTTAACTAATTTATTTTTTCATTCTTCTAATCTCTTCTTCAGACCATCTAATGTGATATAATTGGCTAATTCAACTTGTCCATTAGTTTGTAAGTTTCCACCAAGTAAACCCTTGGATGATGTGAAAATTTTTACAAAATTTCTTAAAATACTACTTATAAATTGAACTCCATTGTCATTGATTATTATCTTTAGGATGTCAAATTTACAAACAATACTTTTTCATATAAAATTTTTGTGTATTTTTTGCAATAATGGTAACTAATTGTTTTGCTTCAATCCATTTAGTAAAATAACCTATGAATACTATTAAAAATTTAAGTTGCCCTATAGCCATAAGTAAGGGTCCTAGAAAATCCACTCCCCACTAGGTAGAAAGCCATGGTGAGACTATTATTTTCTAATCAATTGCAAGTAGTCGAGGAATGTTTAAATTTGATTAACATTGATCACAATTTTTGACCAATTCCAATGCATCCTTCTTTATAATGGGACAAAAATATCCTAACAAAATGACTTTCACTGAGGAATATCTCATTATATGGCTACCATAGATGCTTTCATGTATTTCTCGTAAAACATAATTAACTTGATATAGGTGGACATATCTTAGCACTGGTCAAGCAAACTCTCTTTTGAATAATTGACTGTTCTCAATGAAAAATGGAGTTGCCTATTAAAGTTTCTTATGCCACTATCATTCTTATTAGAGGAGTTATCAATGTACAAGTTTTGGACAACCAGTCAATCTTTTCCCTTTATAGTCTTTCCAAGCTTGGTCATCTCAGCTATGAAATCTACTAAATCTTGGGCTTTAATTGCTTTCCTTTGTTCAATGATCAAACCATACTCAGTTAACTCCATTGACCATGTAGTTAGTCACCCAACTATGTCTAGTTTACGCAAGATCTATCTTATTGGTTAGTTAATTTTAACAATAATTTGATGTGATTGGAAGTAATGCTTTAATCTTTGGGATTCCATTATTAGGAAAAATGGTAATTTTTCAAATTTGTGATATTGGAGTTCTACTTTGTGGAGTGCTCTACTCACAAAGTAGTGGTCACCATTCTATCTCAATATCCTTGACAAAAACAACACTAATAACTCTATCCATAGTGGTTAGACACAAGTATAATTGTTTTCCCTAATTGAGCCTATACAGTATGAGTGGAAAGGCCAGGAAGTTTTTCAACTTTAAAAATGCACCTTCATATGCCTAATCCTATTTGAATTTTTTTGATCCTTTTAGGATTTTATAGAATGGCAAACACTTATTCCCTGACCTTAAGAATGATTAATCTTTTTAATTAAGGAAGATTATTTAAAAATAAGTATTGATAGTTATACTCTAAAAATTGTTGTAAATAATTAGTGTGGTAGGAAAATGGTTAGGATAGCAACTCGACCATTGGGTCTTTACACTTCTTTTAGATTTGTTAGGTTTTTCATTTCTAAAATTGCTTAGCATTATGAAGGATTGATATCTATGTCTCTTCCTTTCATTGTAAAACTTGAAAAATTATTGACAATAACTCTAAAGGCACACTTGGATAGGTTGATTTTTTTTATCACATTGAATATTTCTTTAAGATCTTCCAAATAACCATCTTAGTTACAAGATTTGACAAATATGCCATTTACATAAACTTCAAGATTCCAATTGATGTAGTTTTTAAACACCTTGTTCATCATTCTCTAATATGTTGCCTTGACATTTTCCAAGCTGAATGGCATCACTTTATAACAATAAACATATTCATTAGTTTTGAAAGTGGGTCATTTTCTAGTGCATAATAATAAACAATACATTGCCCTAATGTTGAAACCACATATATTATGATACTTGACTATGCATCAATTGTTTTCTGACATGTAATCTCTTAAACACCTAATGTTTATAAGTTATTTTATAGTAGTAAAAATAGGTTAGTTTTCCCTCTTAAGGCATAAACTAGTGGATCAATCCAACATGCCTACAATAGTTAGCCAATCCAGTCCAACTAATAGTATTTATCACCATTTATGATTCAACATTTTCAATTAGGATTCTCAATTGCTAGCCTTGAGATAACATAAAAATAACATAGATGTGAAAACTTTTATGAAAAATTTAATAGAAATCCTTAACAAAGGTAAATATTCACCTTTCCTATCTTAGTATAAATTTGGTTTTATTCTTGGTGGTGCTTTTTTATTAAAAAAAAAGAGTAAATTAATGGTAGAAATCATGACCATAATTGCTAACAAATGAGTTACTTATAGATTAATAGGTTAAGAGCTTGATTATGAAATTTATAGTTTATATTCTTTTCTTAAAGTTTAATTTGTTTGCCTTTCATGGAGTATCACACATCATAGGAAAAGTAAACATGTCATTCAATTTTGATAAATTGCTTTTATATCAATTTCATCTTTTAAAGACTATAAGTATCTTTTTAATCCAAATTGATGATTCAATATAATATTCTAGCTCCTTTATCAAAATAAATGTTAAAAAGTTGACACAATTAATAATTTGGCATTATTATTCTTATATTCCCCCTTTTTACCACTCTTAAACAATGGATAATAAATGATTTAGCATTATTATTTCTTTTTTCTGCTTATTAAAAAAAAGAAATATTATAGCTTTTTACATTTTTTCAAGACTTAAAAAAACTTTAAAATTGAAATGGTGAAATCAAAATATAAGAAAAATTTGATCGATATTGAAATTAGAGAACAATTCACAAAAAAGTGTAAATTGAGGGGGAAAAGCTAGCCTGTTAGTTTTAATTTTAGAGGAATTATTTTTCTTTCATTTTCTTAATTTAAAACTAATAGATTAGCTTACATTCCTTTAACTTAAAATTTTTCTTGCTATTGTTCTCTAATTTTGGTATAGAAACATGTTCCCTTGATATTTTAGTTTAAATCATTTGCTTTTAAGATTTCTTTAATCTTATGAAAATATAGCAAGAGTGATAAATTTATTTTATATAAAGAGATAAAATGAATAATAACACTAAATCAATTATAATCTGTCATTTGAAAGCATAGAAATAACATAATAGAAAAAGTAAATAGGGGTGAAAGAGAAATAATAAGGATAAATTATTAATTTTTTGATTTTTTAATATTCATTTTGATCAAGAGACTAAAATATTACACTAAATTATTAGTTAGGGGCTAAAATGATACTCAAATTCTCGAAAGAATGAAATTAATATAAAGATAATTTGTTAAAGATTGAAAAAGGTGTTTACTCAAGCATAAATTATTCAAGAAATTACATGGAGTTACATAAATTAAAGTCGAGAATTATGGGTAAAATAACAAAGTATTAACAAAATTAATGATTAGCAATAACTATTAATGAAAATGAAACACTCTTAATTTGTGTGATTATATAGATATGAATGACATATTTTATATGAATAGAGAGAAAAAAATTGAATAAAATATTTAATATGATTAGAAAAACCATTTTATGAAAAAATGGAATGAAATACAACAAGAAAATTATAAAATATGCCATTCAAACAACTCTTTAATATAAAAGAGTAAAGGGCAAAAGTGAAACAAAACAGGAAATAAGCAAAAAAACGAATAAGACGAGGTTGTTAAGAATTGTTGATAACCAAAAGAAAGTCATACTTTAATAGCAAGATAGTTAATGACCAGATAAAAAAAGATGTAATAAAATAGATAAAATATAGTATGTAAATTATAAAATAATATAAAAATTAAAATGATAGAGAAAAAAAATTAAAAATAAGAAATAGTGGTGGGGACATGAGCATGAATTTAAGGGAACCAAAACCAGAAGAAAGGAAAAAAATATATGTATAAGAAGAAAGGGTAGAAGATTTCAGCAAAAAAAATATCAAAATGACATGTAATAAAAAAAATTGATGATAACACCTAAGTAAAAAGTGTAGTACTTTATTTAAAATATTTTTATATTATATATTAACCGTAATATTTTCTATCTTCTATTATGATAAGTATTATTTTTATAACTTGTTACGTATCAATTTATTATTTCTTCTCAATAAATATTATATTATAGTAGGCCACACTTGCGCAACTAGTCTCTTTTAAATAAATATTGCAATGCGGTGAATCAAACTTGTGCAATTAGTGTAGGGGATTAAATATCTTATTTATATATAGTACTTTATATTAGATTAAGAATAAATACTCATTAATTTATTTCCATCATTTATTGCATTTTTATAATCTCTCTAATTTACTAAATTTTCTAATTTTTGTACATTTTTTTCTCTGGAGTAATCTCCATAACTTCTTTCCCTTATTTATTGAATTTTCATAATCTCTTTGATCATAATTACATTTGATTTGCATTAATAATTTTGATTAAATTAAAATTTAAAAATTTTAATTAAGAAATTGAATTAAGTTCAAAATGGTAATTACTAAAAAAATTAGTTGATTAAACTATATAAATAATCAAATCAGAATATTTTTGCTTTTAAATAAATTAGTGATTTGCACATATTAATTAATGATTGAGTCATATTTTCTTGAGTAAAACTTTCAAAATTCATTAGTGTTAAATTTCCTATGAATTTCACAAGTAGGATACATAATATAAAAATTCAATTTTGATTATTTTATACTTAATATAAGTAAGGTATTTATATGGAAATTTCATAATTATTTACTTTTTCATTTTTTTATCTATTATATGTATAAGAATTAGAAACGGCAATTATTAACCTCAATTTTAGGAGAAAAATTTTAATTTACTAATTTATTGTTTACTAAATAGTCAATAATTAATATGCCAAGTGATTGATTATTTATTAGGCTATTAAGAGAAAATTTGAAAAAAGTTAAAGATTTCATTTTTAGTTTTCTAAAGATATAAAAAATAAATAAAAATCTAAAATAGAAAATAAAATAGAATGGAGAGAGTTATACATAAGTTAGAATTAATTATTTTAAAATTCTAACTCCATAAATAATAATATAATTTTTAAATCTATAAAATCTACAACATAAAATTGAAATAAGTTTCATAAAAATTCTATATTTAATCATATTTAATTATATATATATTATTATTATCTCGAGAAAGTAATAAATAAAGAATGACTAAAAGTATTAATTTATAACATTGAAAGAGATAATTCAAACATTGCTATTAATATAATGCTTAAAGAAGTGTACCAAAATTTATAAGTGTAAACTATGGTGCACCACTTTACCATGCATCAATGGCCTTAAACTGATAAATTTTATTCACATGTATAGTATTACATAGATCAACAGACTTAAATTGTTAAATTTACTAGTGTATTGTAAAAGTGGTGCACTAAAACCTATCCTAAATTTATAATTTCATATGAGTGTAACCCAAATTCTTATTCCTCAAACAACTTATCTTCTTCAAAGATAATTAAAAACACAGATTTGTGATAAGTATATTAATAATATCTTTTAAACTAATTCACATATAATATTTTTAATTAATTAACAAAAATATCTATAACTATACAAATTCATAATAAAGTTACAATTAATTTCAATACCATAACTAATATTATATCCAAAAAAGTAATTCAAAACTTACGAATTATTCAATGTAAATGTAATTTTATATCTTTCTATTTAAGGAATACTTGATCATATATTATTAATAACATAAAATCATCGATTGATATATTCATTATAATAGTAACTTTAGTTAAACAAAATCGTAACCTACGCATCACATGAGTTATAATTCAATTGATAATATTTATATTAAAATCATTTGATGTCCAAAATTATTGCAATCATTATACAACTAATTTTTAATATTTTTATTTAATATAATTTTAAAGCACTTGTATATGAAGTGATATTTCGTTGAAAATGATATATTCACTAATTTTAATAAAAATTCATCCAATATTTAAAATATAGTATACGCATTATAATATATATGTCAAATGTCAAATTAACTCATGATACAATTATGAACGGGAGCTTCTGATAAATTAGACTCGACTCATTTATAAAATGACAAAATAATTCGATTTCTCTGCTGCTCATTTATCTCAATTAATTAATTTATTAAGTTAAAATTGAAATGGAGTTGTGATTAATGGGAGCTAACTCATTGTCAATCCAGCGCGCAAAAATCTTTGTGGAGAAATACCTTTTGTTTTTTATGGTCAAAATAAAAAAATTTTTAAACTCTATTACGAGATCCGGTATAGCACAATGCAATATGTTAAGATTGCAACCAAACCCGTGTTTGAATCCCGGCAGCGGAATATCTCTTCTTTTGCTAAACAAATTTAAATGCCCCCTTTTTATTTAATAATAGTGAGATTCAATTTTTAATTGTCTCTAAATTTTTTTTCTTAGGATTAATTATTTGTTATTAACACCCAATTTGTAATTCCGTCTTTCATTTTTTTTCCTTCTAATTAATTCATATCTCTTCTATTGCTAAACAAATTTAAATTCCCCCTAAATTCGCCCTTTTTTATTTAATAGTAGTGAGATCCAATTTTTAATTGTCTTTAATTTTTTATTAGGATTAATCATTTGTTATTAATATCCAATTTGTAATTCCGTCTTTCACTTTTTTTCGTTCTAATTAATTCATATACTTCATTTTTATTTGATTTTGACATATAGCTTTTATATCAATTTCATCTTCTAGATATTATGAGTATCCTTTTGATCCTAATTGATGATTTAATATAATATTTTAGTCCCTTTCTCAAAATAAATGTTAAAACATTGACATCGTTATTATTCTTGTATTCCCCCTTCTTACCGCTCTCAGGCAATGGATAATAAATGATTTAGTATTATTATTTCTTTGTTCCCTTTATTAAAAAAAAG
This sequence comes from Sindora glabra, assembly GCA_020226215.1. Lineage (NCBI taxonomy): Eukaryota > Viridiplantae > Streptophyta > Magnoliopsida > Fabales > Fabaceae > Sindora > Sindora glabra. The sequence goes on along the minus strand of CM035236.1, from coordinate 42,150,098 downwards.
AAATATTATATTTTTTATCACTTTTTTAAAACTTAAAAAATTTTAAAAGTGAAAGGCTAAAATCAAAATATAAGAAAATCTTGTTCGATATTGAAATTAGAGGACAATTTAGAGAAAAAGTGTAAATTGAGGGGCAAAAACTAACCAATTATTTTTAATCTGGGAAGAATTATTTTTTCTTTCATTTTCCTAGTTTAAAATTAACGAATTAGTTTACATTCCTTCAATTTATAATTTTTCTTGCCATTGTTCTCTAATTTTGATAGAGAAATAGGTTCCCTTTACTGTTGTTCTCTAATTTTGATATAAAAACTAATTCCTTTTATATTTTAGTTTCATGCTCTGTTTCACGCAAATAGCTGATAAGTTAACTGATAACTAATAGTTTATACCTAATAATTGATAACAGATAAGCTAACTAATTTATTTTATAAAATTAGCTATTAAACTAGTTAAAATTATAAAATAATATAAAAGGATATATTAACATAAATATATATATAATTAAAATAATTTATATTTATCTAAAAATTAAATTATATTAATGTAATTAAAAAGTTTAAAATAAAAGTATAATTTTTAATATTTAATTAATTATATTTTATAAAATTATATATTTATTTAGTTATATAATTTTTATTTTATTATTTATTATAAAATTATAATTACTTAAAATATAATTAATTATATTTTTAAAAAATTACTTAAATTTATATTATAAAAGATATGAATTATAAATCAATAAAAAGAATAAGGATAAATTTGAAAAGAATTTAAAAAAAGTAGTAGTTTATAAGTTATAAGTTACTATAGGTAACTTATTAAATTAGAGCTTATAAACTAATTGGAGTAACTTATAAGTTAGTGCGAGAAATACTTTTAAATATTAATTTATAACTTATTGATCAGGTTAATTAATTATAAATTAACTTATTTTTTGCACGAAACAGAGCCTCAGTCTGTTATGTTCAAGATTTCTTTAATCTTATAAAAATATGACAAGATTTATAATTTTATTTTATATAGATAGATAAAATGAATAATAATACTAAATCAATTATAATTCATCATTTGAGAATGTAGAAATAGGATAACAGAGAAAGTAAATGGGGGTAAAAGAGAAATAATAATGACAAACTATTAATCCTGTTATTTTTTAACATTTATTTTGATGAAGGAACAAAAATATTATACTAAATTATTAGTCAAGAGCTAAAATAATGCTCATATTCTCAAAAGAAAAAAAAATAATACAAAGGTAATTTGTCAAAGATTGAAAAAGGTGTTCTTTCAACAATAAATTATTCAACTAATTATAGGCAATTACATAATTTAAAGTGAAAAATTATGGGTAAAATAAAGAAATATTTTAAAAAATTAATAATTTATGATAATTATTGATGAAAGGGGAATACTCTTAATTCGTGTAATTATATAGAAATAAATAAAATATTTTATATGAATAGAGACAAAAATTAAATGAAATATCTAATATGATTAAAAAAATACCATTTATGAAAAAATGGAATGAGATACAACAAGAAATTATAAAAAAATCTCATTCAAACAACTCTCTAATGTAATGGAGTAAAGGTCAAAAGTGGGAAAAAAAGAGAGGAAACAAGCCTAAAACTGATAAGAAGAGACTATTAAGAATTATTGATAACTGAAAAAGTGTCATATTTTAATAGAGAGATAATTAATGAACAAATAAAAAAAGTAATAAAATAGATAAAATATAATATATAAATCATAAAATCATATAAAAATTGAAATGACACAAGGCAAAAATTTAAAATAAGAAATTGGTCGTGAGGAAATGAGCGTGAATGCCAAGGAATTAAAACAAAAAGAAAAAAAATGGAAGGAGAAGAAAGGGCGGTAGTAGATTTTAGCAAAAAAAGAAAAAGAAAAGAAAAGAAAGAAAAAGTAATAATATTTAAAGAGAAAATATCAAAATGACATGTAGTGAAGAATTGACGGTAACACCTATATTAAAAAATACAGTACTTTTCTTAAGATATTTCTATATTATATATTAGTTGTGATATTTTCTACTTTCTATTATAACAAGTGTTACTTACATAACTCATCATGTATCAATTTATTATTATTCTTTAATAAATACTATATTATAGTGGGTTACACTTGCTCAATCAATCTATTTTGAATAACATTGCAATGGAGCGAATCACACTTGTACAATTAGTGTAAAGGATTAAATATCTCATTTATATATAATAATAATACATATTAACTTAAAGAAAAAAATGACTACTCGATATTCTTTCTCTCTAGAATAATGTTCATAATTTTTTTATTTATTATATTTTTATAATTTCTTTGATCACAATTACATTTAATTTATATTAATAATTATAATTAAATTAAATGCTAAAAATTTTAATTAAAAAATAATTATACTCAAAATTGATAATTACTAGAAAGATTTAGTTGATTAAAATATGTAAATGATCAAATTAGAATATTTTTCTTTTTGATAAATTAGTAATTTGCATATATTAATTAATGATTCAGCTAAAATTTCTTGGGTAAAACTTTCAAAATTCATTAGTATTAAATTTCTCTTGAATTTCACAAGTTGGATATATAATATGAAAATTCTATTTTGATTATTTTATACTTAGTATAAATAAGGTATTTATATTAAAATTTCCTAATAATTTACTTCCCCATGTATTTTTATCTATCATTAAGTTATATGTATAAGAATTAAAAAGTGCAATTATTAACCTCAATCTTAGTAGAAAATTTTTAATTTGTTAATTTATTCTTTACTAAAAATTAATAATCAATATGTAAAGTAATTGATTATTTATTAGGATATTAATAGGAAATTTTAGAAAAATATTAATAACTTCATTTTTTGTTTTCTAAGGATATAGATATATAATAAAAAAGTATCTAAAATAGCAAATGAAATAGAATGCAGAGAGTCATAGATAAGTTAAAATTAATTTTTGAAAAAGTCTAACTCCATAAATAAAAATATAATTTTTAAACTTATTGAATCTCCAATTTAAAATTGAAATAATTTTCAAGAAAAATTTATATTTAATCATATTTGATTATATATATTATTGTCTCAAGAAAATAATAAGTAAAGAATAACTAAAAGTATTAATTTATAATATTGTTAGTGATAATTTAAACATCGTATTAATATACTAACTAAAGAAAGATATTAAAAATTATAATTTCATATAGGTAAATCCTAATTCTTATTGCTTAAACAACTCCTCTGTCTCAAAGATAACTAAAAAATTATATTTATGATAAATAAATTAATAATATTTTTCAAATTAATTCATATTTTAATTAATTAATAAAAATATCTACAACTTTACAAATTTATAGCAAAGTTACTATTAATTTCAATATCATAACTAATATTATATCCAAGAAAGTATTTTAAAACTTATGAACTATTTAATGTGAATGTAATTTTACATTTCTCTTTTCAAAGAATACTTGATCATATATTATTAATAATCTAAAACTGTCAATTGATATATTCATTATAACATTAACTTTGGTTAAACAAAATTGAAACTTATGTATCGCATGAGTTATAATGCAATTGATGATATTAAAATCATCATATATCCAAAATCATCAAGTTCAATCATTGTACATCTAATTTTTAATATTTTTATTTAATATAATTTTAAAGCACTTGTATATGAAGTAATATTTAGTTGAAAATAATATATTCACTAATTTTCATAAACATTCAACCAATATTTAAAATATATTATATACATTATAATATGTATATTGTTATGAAAATATTAAACACTTAAGGAATCATAAAAGAAAAAGATGAAAAAGATGAAGGAGAATAATAAAAAGGAGGAGAATAATTCATTCAACTATGATAAAATAATTTGTACAACTAATATTTATAGGATAAATTAATCAAACGTTACAATTTCATAATGATAATTAATAAATAGAATATATCATAATTGAATTCTAATAATTATAATATAATTAATCATAGTTGAATCTTAATAATTGATCATGATTGAGAGTATAACATTTGACCTATGGACATCTATATTTAATAATTATTCATAATAATCCCTTTTGGATGTCCATATAATACGCAATAGAATATTGCCTCATTAAAAACCTTGCTAGGAAAAACTCAGTGGGATGAAAATTATAGCAAAGGAAAAAAGAGTATAGTGCATATTAACTCCCCTTCATAACAACATCAATTAAGATATTTGAGTTGACGCATTTCAATTTTCTACACTAATCTTTCAAATATTGAGGTAGGTAATGCTTTGGTGAATAAGTCTACTAAATTATCTATTGACCAAATTTGTTGAAGATCAATATCATCTTTCTTTTGAAGATCATGGATAAAGAAGAATTTTGGAGAAATGTACTTTGTTCGATCTCTTTTGATATATCCTTTTTTCAATTGAGCTATACATGCAGCATTATCTTCAAATAGTACAATTGGAATTCTTTTACAAAAGGATAGTCCACATGTTTCTCAAATATGTTGAGTTATAGACCTTAACCAAATACATTCTCGACTTGCTTTATGAATTGCTATAATTTCTGTATGATTAGCAAGGGTGGCAGCGAGTGTTTGTTTAGTGGAACACCATGAAATAGTTATATTATCACTTATAAATAAGTAGCCTATTTGAGATTGAGCTTTATGTGGATCAGATAAATATTCCTTATTTATATAATTTATGAGCTGTGGTTTAGATCCATTTGCATATAATAAGCCCATATCAATAGTACCTTGAAGGTATCGAAAGACATATTTAATCTTATTCCAATGTCTTCGAGTTGCAAAGGAACTAAACCTTACTAACAAGCTCATAGAAAAAGCTATATCAAGTTTTATATTGTTAGCAAGATTCATTAGTTCATCAATAGCACTAAGATATGGTACTTCAAGATTAAGAACTTTTTTATTATCATCTCAAGGTCAAAAGATATCCTTTTTCATATCAAGTAACCAAACAACCATTGGAATACTTAATTGATGTACTTTATCTATGTAAAATCTTTTAAAGACATTTTAGTTATAAGTTGATTGATGTATAAAAATTCTATCCTTTAAATGCTCGATCTGCAGGCCAAGGCATAATTTTATTTTTTCAAGATCTTTCATTTCAAATTCTTTTTTCAAACAATCAATTGCCTTTTGAATCTCTTTAGGAGTTCCAATAATATTCGAATCATCAATATATACAATAATGATTGCAAATTCAAAATTTATTCGCTTTATGAAAACATATGGACATATTTGGTCATTATTATACCCTTTCTTTAACAAGTATTCACTTAGACAATTATACCACCTTCATCTAGACTACTATATCCATACAAAGATTTTTGTAATTTAATTGAATAAAGTTCCCAGGACTTTGAATTACATACTTCAGGCATCTTAAATCCTTTTGGGATTTTCATATAGACATCATAATTAAATGAGTCATATAAATAGGCTGTAACAACATCCATAAGATGCATATCAATTTTTTTATGTACTGCCAGACTAATGAGATAATGAAATGTGATTGTATCTACCATAGGAGAATAAGTGAACTCATAATCAATTTGAGGTCTTTGTGTAAAACTTTAGGCTACAAGTTATACTTTATGTTTTACAACTTCATTTTTCTCATTTCATTTATGCACAAATACCCTTTTATACCTATTGGGTATTACACCTTCAGGTGTTTGGACAACAAGTAAAAAAATTTACATTTTTTAAGTGAATTCAATTTTGCTTAAATTGTGTCTTTCCATTTTGGCCATTCATATCTACATTGACATTCATCGACGAATCTAGGTTCATGATCTTGATTATCATTCATAATATTAAGTATTACATTATATGTAAAAATATTGTTAACAACTATTTCTTTACGGTTCAATCTTTTCCCTGTAGAGACAGTTTATTTAGATCTTCTGATTTTCATCTTCTTTATCATTTTCAGGTACTTTATTTCTTCTGGAGTTATATTGTTTATTATGTCTCTAGACTTTTCAAAAGTATTTATTTCTTTAATGGGCTCGTCTTGAATAATTGCTTATTTTCTTTTGTAGGGATTTTTATCTTTTAAACTATTGGTCTACCATGCTTCTGGTGCACCTTAGACTCATTAACTTTCTCATTGATAAATTGTCCTTCAAGGATATCAATCCTTATTGGAGCATTAATAACTGGTATATGTGACTTAGTCACTCTTTTTAGGTTAGTAAATGCATTTGATAGTTGATTAGCTATACTTTGTAAGTGGATTATCTTTTGAACTTCAAGTTCACATTACTTTGTGCGAGGATCAATATTTTACAAAGTATTTCATATAATTTCTTTGACCAGCTGCTTATCCTTTTCTCCCCTTAATGTTAGAAAAACTGATTCATTAAAATGATAATTAGAAAAATGTGTTGTAAATAAGTCCTTTATCATTGGCTCAAGATATTTTATAATAGAAGGGGAATCATACCTAACACATATTCCTAATCTCCTTTGAAGTCTCATCTTAGTACGTTATGATGGAGCTATTGGAACATATACTGCACATCCAAAAATTTTAAAATGGCAAATATTTGGCTCCTAACCATAAGCTAATAGTAATTATGATAATTATTTGGTTTAATGTATACGAGTGCTACTACATGTCGAATTGTATGTCCCTAAGAAGAAATATGGAGTTTTGTTCTTATAAGCATGGGTCTTGTTATTAATTGAATTCATTTAATATATGATTTAGCTAAGCCATTTTATGTATGAACATGAGCTATGAGATGTTCAACATTTGTTCCTATTGACATGTAGTGGTCGTTAAAAGTCTAAGAAGAGAATTCACTAGCATTCAAGTTAAATAGACTTGATAGGATAATCTAGAAATTGTACTCTTAATTGAATAATTTGAGCAAGCAAGCAATTTCGCAAAAGTCAGGTTACGAGTTAATAGTAAACATACATGAGATCATCTATTTGATGCATCTATTAATATCATAAAATATTTAAATAGTCTACATGGTGGGTGAATAGGCCCACATATGTCACCCTGTATATGTTCTAAAAATGTTGGAGATTTAGGTTCAACTTTAGCTGGTGATGGCTTAATAATCAATTTACTTAAAGAATATTTAGCGTATGAGAATTCTTTAGATTGAAAATTCTTTAAGTTTTTCAATGGGTGCCTATGTCAATTCTTAATAATTTTCTTCATCATTAGTGATCTAGGATGCCCCAATCATTTATGCCAAATAGTAAATATTTTTGAATTAATAAACTTCTAATTTATTATAGCATGTGTTTTAATTATACTAGTATATATGTAGTACAAACCAAATGAAAGAATAGATAATTTTTCAAGTATGCATTTGTTACCAGAGATTATACCAGTGATAAAAAGATATTCAATATTTCCTTTATTAGTTATCTTGATATGAAATCCATTTTGACAGATATCCTTAAAACTTAATAAATTTTTATGAAACTTAGTAGAATATAACACATTATTAATGTATAATTTTGTTTCTTCATGTAACAAAACATTAGCTTTTTCGAAGCCTTTAATTAAATTTGTAGTATCAGATATAGTACTAATTAGCTTTTTCCATTTTCAAATATGAGAAATATTTCTTATTCTTAAGTATGAAGTGTGTTGTTACACTATCTACAAGACATGTATCTTCATTATTGATTGCAAATCCATCAAGGAAGTACTCATATTCTTTGTTAACATAAAATATATAACATAAAATGTTTAAGGTTAATATAAGAAATACCACAAATTTAATGAAACACTTAAATATATTACATAGATAACAATTTTTATGGAAATAATATTAAAAGTTAAAATAATTATAATAAAAGAAATTATTTTTCCAAACTCCTATCTCCAACTAAATGATCAATTATACCTTCAAGGTGAGAGAAAAAGTCTAAGTGGGTTATATCTATTTAGCCTTCATTAGAATTATCATCTTCGTAAACAAAGTTTGTCTCCATCTTTTTCCCTTTAAGTGATTCTTGATAAAGATCAATAAGATGCTTTGGTGTACGATACATACGAGACTAATGACTTTTGCCACCACAACGATAACATATATTTTCAATATATTTGTTATTTTGCCTAACCTTTTCTTTATCATTCTTTTCTTCATTTTTCCGCTTCTGGTGGGAAGTTGAGTTCTTAATATAAAAAATATGATCATAAATAAGTAAAATGGTTATGTTTTGCTACATTCGCTTCAGGGAATGGAGCAGGGCTAGTCATGATTTTTTTTATCAAAAAATCATTATTTTGTTTTGCCACAAAGGGAATAAGAAATTAACTCAAAATATTTCTTGAAATCTTTTTCCTTGATATTGCTACTACAATAGTAAATTAGACGCATGAAAATGGAGAATTTTTTTTTTTGATCATATATTTCTTTTAAACTACTACAAAGAATAAGTAAATCTTTTACTATAAGGTATTCAATTTTAATCCTTTAAATTTTTTCATAATGTCAAAAGTCACAAATCAAGATTTGCAAGATCTGCCATAATACTATTATAGACATGTAAATATAAATGAGAAAATTTTTAATATAATAATGATTGAATATTGAAGAAAATTATTAGTCATATAATTATTAATCCAATCTTATATTTCATTGTCAATCTATGTGATGATCAGATATTGCAAAAATTATTAAATTTATGAAAGGTATATTTTAGATTATATGGATATTTATACACCAATTGCTTCTAGATATTTTTTTTTCCTTTTCTAAACTTAGTTTCTTGAATATTTGCATCCATCTTTGCATAAAGCCAAACCTTATAATGCAAGTAAATTTTTTTATATCAATATAACATATATTATTATTTCATATAACAATTTTTTAATCATGAGATGATAACATAATTAAGAATTTACCATATATCTACAATTGTGTACCATATGTATATAATACTCACATTTTATCAAGGATTCAAATTATGGTTGCAGTCACGGATGCGGTCGTGTTGTATTTTTTACGGTTGCGGTTAATACGTTCTTCAAAATGCGGATTACGGTCATCGCGGACGTGAATTTTTATATAATTTACATATTTTAAAAAAATACTTAAATTATTATATTATTATTTTCACCATAAAAGCTTAATTAGTTTTAATTTTTATTAATATTAAATATATAAAATAGAATACAATAGAATTAATAACTATAACTATATTTGGTTTGCGTGCATATTTTAATATTCTTTTAAAATTATTTTTTAAAAAATCAAATTATGAAAGAAAAAATGGAGTTTAGAAAGTTGATTGGCTTCAAAATAGAAAAAAAATATCCTTGTGTTGAATGTGATAGGAATTATAATATTTCAATTGAAAATTAAATCTCGTGTTAAATGTGAAAATGATGATATGATGATTTATTATAAATCATAAATTATAAATATAATATAAATAATTGTGATTATTTTTTTAGATGAGAAATAAAATTATTGAAACATATAATATATTTAAAAATCCTTCTCAAATGGAATAATTTTATTATATAAGATATGATAATTTATTATCAAATATTAAATCAATTTTCAAATATGAAAATTTGTAATTAATTATCAATTAATGTTTAGGATATCTATAACCCTATATTAAAACTAAAAAATATCATTTACAAAAAAATAGAAAAAAATTAAATAATCAATCAAATTTATTAAATAAATTTGTCAGCTTGACTTTTTTCTACCTCTGCCCTTCCTCTGCCCCTTCCAGAAGGTTCCCTTTCATCGCTCACCTTCACCCGTTCACTCTTGTCTCTCATCCTCACCCTTCTATTACGGAAGCCTCATCACAAAACTTCATAAATTTTTTGTATTTTTTATCTCCTCAAGCTTTTATTCCTCTCGTCTCTTTGCTCTTTATCTCTTATATTCTTACCATTATAGTTGCCATCTATTTTTGCAGAAATGAAAGTAGCGAAAAGAGGCAATTGATCTGGTGAAGGCGAAAACATTTTAAAGTGCTGGATCATGAATTTGTGAGTTTGGATCTGACTGAGAACATAGATCTGCATCAACTTTCAAAATTTTTGCTTATGGATTTGAGTTTGGAACCTTTCTCACAGTCCCTTTCTATCTGTTATCCAAGTAAATAGAAATCTTCTTCTTGATTTAATTTTTTTTATGATTGTTGAGTTGTAAAGATGAAAAATATGAAAGATTTGTTTTGCAATTTCATATTCTTTGATAAAGATTTTCATTTTTTTTTGGCTTTTTTTGTGCGATTTGAATGGAATCTATTGGAAACAAATGTTCCTATGCGCCTATTGTGGTTGTGTATCGCCGCATCACACCGCATCACCGCTTTTTCATTCGCGAAAGGTGTGAATTTTAATCACACTGCAATAGCAGTGAAATGCGGTAACGGTTCCTTCTGCATCCGCAATTTTGCAGCTGCATTTCATGCGGACCATTTTTTAAAACCTTGCATTTTATTAAAACTAACATTTACTTCAAAAATAGATTTTAAAATTTCACTTATTTAGCATTCGGGAATAAATTTTTAAATATATAATATGTCATATGTGTGAATTTAGGTTGTTTTCTTTTTCTCAATTTAATTCATTATTTATTTGTATTTTTGCATATCATATTCAATATTTTGTAACTATTATTTCTTTGAATAAAATTAGTAAAATGTTGAAATCATTATAGAAATTAAAATTGAAATATGAAGGAAATAGGGAATAAGAATGAAATGAGATAGAAGAATTACTATATTAGTAGAAAGTAATAAGATTAAGTATGTTTGTAAGAAATTACTTTAGTTGATTAAAGCCTCGTGTTGCTGATAATATGTTATAAAAATATTAAATATCTAATGAATGATAAAAGAAAGAGATGAAAGAGAATAATAAGAAGGAGGAGAATAATTCATTCACTATGACAAAATGATTTGTACAACCCATATTTATAGGGCAAATTAATCAAACATTATAATTTCATAATAATAATTTATAAATAAAATTGATCATAATTGAATTCTAATAATTATAATATAATTGATCATGATTAGAAGTATAAAGTTTAACTTATGGATATCCATATTCAATAATTATTCATAACATATATCAAATTAAATCATGGCACAATTATAAAGTGGAGCTCCTGATAAATTAAACTTGGCTCATTTATAAAATGATTAAATAATTCAATTTTTCGATTGCTCATTTATCTTAATTAATTAATTTATTAAGTTAAAGTTCAAATGGAGTTGTGATTCACGGGAGCTAATCCACTGTTAATCCCGTGGGCGAAAATCTTTACGCATGTTGTCATCGTTAAAATGAAAAATTTTGCCAAACTCAATCACAAGATCCGTTGTAGCACATTACAATGTGCTAAGGTTACAAGTAAATTCGGGTTAAAATCCCCCCAGCGGAATAACTTCTCTTTTGCTAAACGGATTTGAAGTCCACCTTTTTATTTAATAATAGTGAGATCTAATTTCTATTTGTCTTTAAAATTCTTTTTCTTAGGATTAATCATTCGTGATTAACATCTAATTTGTAATTCTGTCTTTCATTCTTTTCCTTCTTATTACATCATATAATTTATTTTTATTCGATTTTGACAAATAACTTTTATATTAATTTTATCTTTTAGAGATTATGAGTATCTTTTTTATCCTAACTAATGATTTATTATAATAGTTTAGTTCCTTCGTCAAAGTAAATGTTAAAAAGTTGACATAATTAATAATTTGGCATTATTATTCTTATATTTCCCCTCCTTACCACTCTTAAATGATGGATAATAAATGATTTAGTATTATTATTTCTTTGTTCTCCTTATTAAAAAAGAGAAATATTATAACTAATTTCTATTTGTCTTTAAAATTCTTTTTCTTAGGATTAATCATTCGTGATTAACATCTAATTTGTAATTCTGTCTTTCATTCTTTTCCTTCTTATTACATCATATAATTTATTTTTATTCGATTTTTACAAATAAATTTTATATTAATTTTATCTTTTAGAGATTATGAGTATCTTTTTTATCCTAACTAATGATTTATTATAATAGTTTAGTTCCTTCGTCAAAGTAAATGTTAAAAAGTTGACATAATTAATAATTTAGCATTATTATTCTTATATTTCCCCTCCTTACCACTCTTAAATGATGGATAATAAATGATTTAGTATTATTATTTCTTTGTTCTCCTTATTAAAAAAGAGAAATATTATAACTTCTTCAAATTTTTTAAAACTTAAAAATTTGAAAGTGAAGAACTAAATCAAAATATAAGAAAAACTTGTTCGATATTGAAATTAGAGAACAATTTAGAGAAAAAGTGTAAATTTAAAGGGGAAATTAATCCATTTGTTTTAATTTTAGAAGGATTATTATTTCTTTCATTCTCCTAATTTAAAACTGACGGATTAGTTTACATTCCTTCAATTTACAATTTTTTTCTATTGTTCTCTAATTTTGATATAGAAATAGGTTCCCTTTATATTTTGGTTTTAGTCTTTTACTTTTAAGATTTCCTAAATCAATTATAATTCATCGTTTCAGAGCATAGAAATAAGCTAACGGAGAAAGTAAATAGGGTAAAAGAGAAATGATAATGATAAATTATTTACCCTATCAACTTTTTAACATTTATTTTGATAAAAGGACTAAAATATTACACTAAATTATCAGTTTTAAAAACTAAAATGATACTCACATTCTTGGAATAACAAAATTAATACAAAGGTAATTTGTTAAAGACCAAAAAAGGTGTTTACTTGATAATAAACTATACAAGTAATTACAAGCAATTACATAAATTAAAGTGAAAAATTATGGGCAAAATAAAGAAGTATTTATAAAATTAATGGTTAATGATAATTATTGATGGAAGTAGAATGCTCTTAATTCATATGATTATATAAATTTAAATAAGATATTTTGTATGAATAAAGAGAAAAAATGAATAAAATATTTAGTATGATTAAAAAATACCATTTATGAAAATATAGAATGACATATAACAAGAAAATATAAAAAAATGTCATTCAAACAACTCTCTAATATAATGGAGGTAAAGGCAAAAGTAAAAGACAAGGAAATGAGAGATTATGGTGTAGGGCACCAACGCACCAGGAGATCAATGATTGTTATGCAATCTATTAATGTGCACTAAGAAGTTGATACCTGCTATTGGCAAGCAAAGTAAATTGCAAAAAGGCATTAGATGTAATTATAATTGTAGCAGGGTCTTACATATGAATAAAGTTAGGTTGGATTATATGTGAACCCTAGCCTATAAAGCAAAATAACAGTTACCCAGAAGAGGTATGCACAAAAAATCGTTCATTAGTTATAGTAGTTTTTGACATCAGCCATTGCAAAGCAAGCAAAGAGTGAAAGGCATTTGTTAGTAGTGGCGGGGGATTTACGGTAATTGTAATTCATACCAAAGACTATTGATTGTGAAGATAGGTATGGCTAGATTTTTAAATACTATAGTAGTTAATTGCATTGGAATTTTTAAATAAGGGTATTGAGATTTAGCATCAAACATAAAAAATGGGAGAAGTGCAAATTTTATTGTTTTACTTTCACAAAATGCATCATATCAAACATAAAGGTTAAGTTTGTGCCTTAACAAAACTAGCCACTAGGATGAAAATGTTATTTTACCTTTGATTAGAAATCAAGAAATTGTTCATATTTTATAACTTGTTTGAAATTTGTAGTGCCAAGTGGTAGTGTGAATAACGGTCAAGGATGAATGGGGTCCATAACATCAATCATGAATTCAAAACTAGCATTCTAACTTTGGTATTTCCTACTTTTCTTTTTTAACAAAATGTACAAGGGATTATTTGCTTTTTGATTAGGCATTCCATTAATTTTCTAATTTTACACTTACAAGTTATCTAAGCTTGTTTCTTTTTTGGTCTTATTTATGGAAGCATTAAACTCAAGTACCTCAAGGTATTTTCAAGAATCCCTCATTCCTTTTATTTCTAAAGTTCATATAAAGGTCTTAGACCTTTTTAAAATTTTTATTTTATCAAAATAACATTTCTACTTAAGTTTTATTATGTTTTTGTTTTTAAATTACATTAGCTAATTGAAATTCAATTGGCAGTCATAATTGAAATCCTTTGTTATAAGTTTTAGCCATCCTCTAAAACCTCAATTTGTTTAAATGATAATATTTCTTGAGAGATGTTGCAATGTCAAGGGTAATCCTAATGATGTGCAATTATAGTTTTTATAAGTTTGATTTTATCATGATTTTTTTTTTATCAATTTACACATATTAAAATGATACTTCACAATAAAAGTTTCAAAACCATGGCAATTATTATCAAACTTAATGCTAATGGTTGATATCTTAAACATTTATTGCCAGTTGGCAATGGACTTAAACAAATTAATTATTCTATCTATCTTATACTCTTAAAATTGAAGTGTAAACACAAAGTTTAATTTGGTTGTTTGATGAATTGTTCACGCTTTGTCATAAAACCAAATTTTCTTATTATCCATCATCATACAATTGGAAAAAAATCACTTTTATTCAAATCTATTACATATTGGATGACTCAATCCCATACCATGTAATGCTTTCACCATATATGTTGAGAATATACATTACACCAATAGCTAAGGGTCATTGTTTTATAGATAAACTAGAGGGTCATTTGATTGTGGGTAATCAGAAAAGGGAAAAGAAATGGTAAGGTTTCATTCCTTTAGTTTTTGTTTAGTTCAAAAAAAACTTATCTCCTTTCTCTTTTTTTCTTAATGGAATTACTTCAAATAAGAGAATGGTGATTCTTCTTAATTCGTTAGAGAATCTAATTCTCTCATTCTGATTTTGAATTTATCAACTTCAATATAATAATTTATTATTATAAAATAATAATATAAATAAAAATAAAAATAATTATTAAATAATAATTAATAATAGAAATAATAAAATATAATAAAATTAATTAAATAAAAAATAATCATATAATAATTATTATAATAAATATAATAAACTATTTAATGATATAAGAATTAATAATATTAATAAAATATTTATAATTTAATTATAATAATAAATATTCATAATAAAAAATAACTATCATGGTTAAAAATAATAAATAAATAATATAGTAATAAATGAAATAATAATAAAAATAAAATATTAAAAATTATAATTAAATAATTATGAAAATAATAATATTAGTTAATATAAAAATTTTAATAACATGAAAATAATTAATAATATTAATAAAATAATAATAAATATAATAATAATATAATAATTATTAAAAATATTGATAATAAATATTATTGAAATAATATTAATTATTATTAAGATATTAATAATAATTAAAATAATAAAATTAGTGATTAAAATAATATTAATAAGATATTAATAATTAATATTGAATAATTGAAATTTTATAATATTAGTAAATAAAATAAAAATAATAAGGTAGTAATTAGAATAATTATTTTAATAATAATTATGAATAAATTATTTTTCAATGTAATAATTATTAGTAAAGTAGATTAGAATAACTTAATTTTTTTTCTTGTTTAAACTAAACAAAATGGGTAATATGAGGTTTTCATTCTCTTTCCTTTGTTTTCCTTTGTTGATTCCTTTCCCATTTTCTAATTAAACTAAACAACTCCTGATGTTATCTAAATGCTAATTTTTGTTACCCTTTTAACAAATATTTTCTCCAAAATTGAATTAAAAAAAGTTATTCATTAGATATGACCAACTAAGTAAGCTATTTGTTATGCTTCTATCCATATTTGGTGAATGAAATTGAAAGTCCACAATTGAATTCATTACTTTTTGTCTAATTTCTTTAAACCAATGATTTACATTTATCATTATGAACGTATTTCAAGAAAGAAGGAAAAAAGCATGATATCTAAATAAGAATAGACTTGTGGTGATAAAATTACGTAACTAGAAGAGTTCTTGAAAAAGAAGAAATAGGTATAGGTTATTGCAATTTTAGTTGTCTTTTTGGGTATGTTCTTCTTCTTCTTCTCTCTCTCACACACACATATACACACATGCACATCTAGTAATTTACATAACTACATGCCAACTCAAGTTTAAACATTTCCAGCTAATTTTATCATTCTTTTTCAATAGAGCACGACAACATTTTATGGAAAACAATCAATTCCTTCTTAGAAAGTGACCCCAAATAAGGATTTCACACTTGATGATTGAAGATTGTTGTGATATGCAAGCGACCATATGATTTTGTCTAATTCTAATAATTTCATTTGAAGATGTAATTAAGGGATTAGCTCAATATCAACCATTATAGCTTACTTCCATGTTTCATTTTAAGTTTTTAAACCTTAGAAGTTGTCGTTGACTTTATAATGGTTCTATTGAGTATTCAGTTCATAATATGTTTAATGAAGACATATATTGGACTATTGTACATTGTCTCTGTCAATTTTGTAATAATCTATTACAAATGTTTAATGTTTTAAGAAGGTCCAAAGCATTGGTCAATAATTTTTTTAATGGGATGTCTGAATTATTTGTTCGTTTAAAATAATTGATATTCAATGTGTTTAGGGATATTGTAAATTTGTAAGAAGAACAAGAGAGTCCCCTCTCCTAAATTAGAAGTAACTAGTCCACATAAATGATATCTTATTCAGTGTCTTCTCCATCATAATTATCATCATCTTTTTTTACCCTTAATTGATAATATATATGTTCGAAAAAAATATAAACACTAACAGATAAACTTCCTCCTACCTAACCGTATGGAACTCTATCTAAATGAATAATTTATAAAATTTTGTCATACTAATAATGCATATATATGTAAATAATAATTAGGAAACTTTTATTATCAAGCAAATAACCAACTGAGCAACTATATTAGTTTCGTATATATTTTAACTATGAATCACATAATTAAACAAAATAATAGTAATTAATGGAAAAAAAAGTGTCTTTCCCTTATAGTTGTATTTAAAGAAGGATGGACAGTTGCACTTTTCTCTGGAAGGTTGAATTGTTTTGTTATTAGTGGCCAAACATCCTTGACTCTAACCAAGCTTTCCCAGAATGGAAGCAAAAAAAGCAATTCCTGATTTGAATGATAATCAATCCAACTTTTAATTGGTTTTATTATCAACCTGGAACCCAAATGCCAGGTTAAGGAAATTAACAACAAAAAACTATTAATATTTGACTTAACATGGTCTAGTGTACAACTAAGTCACCATACATAATAAAGAAAATGAAGCTTGAAAGTTTAAAAGTTTCAATTACATTTTAAAAGAAAGTAAGCACTATAGAAGAGCATCTATTATGGAGAGATCTACCAAAATGTTAAAATGACTATCAATTGCTACTATAACAATAATTTGACCATTAGTAGCCACAGTGAGCATAGGCGTATCATGGATAAGAGTGATGATCGTACCTATAAGGAATTGTCAACTATAATAATAGGTGTCAAATCATAACAAAAAAATTGTTTAATATTGGAGCCAATTCGACTTCCACATAAATACAAGATTCATAGAAAAACACGATGATGGAATATCTTTTTATTTAGATTAAGCATATTTAGAAGTTACTTTGCACGTATACTCTAGCTAGATATAAATATGATAATCTCACATAGGCTGGAAACTCTTTCTAAGAAATATAAGGTGAGGACAATGGTAGACATAGACAAAATGCTCCTCAAGATTAAAATTAACAAGAAATGTAAAGTATGCATCCTTACAAGACTTGATGGTAGAATGCACCAAAGTTTCTACTAAAC
The DNA here is from genome assembly GCA_020226215.1 of Sindora glabra. NCBI lineage: Eukaryota > Viridiplantae > Streptophyta > Magnoliopsida > Fabales > Fabaceae > Sindora > Sindora glabra. Next base: position 42,132,267 of record CM035236.1, on the reverse strand, counting down.
AAAAAGTCACAATATCTTAACACATTGAATGATTTAAGCATTCAAAAGAGGAGGGCAGGGTGGAAGCAAAATATTTTTCATTCAAATCTTTTATTCTTTTCCCTATGATAAGTATATTCACACTCATGCATCATAAAAGATGGGATTGCAATACATGTTCATGTTATTAAGTTAACAACTATATTTGTTGATATCAAAGCATCTAACTGCTAAATATTAAATAATTGATAATTATAGAAACAATAAGGTGAAATTTGGATAATGATGTTAGGTTAAACCCATATTATTGAGAGAAAAAAAGTGAGGGTCATGCAGAGAAACTAAAAAAAAGTGTGCAAAATCATATGTGTTTTAAGGCACAGAAGCAAATAATGTATGACATAACAAGCAATTTAAATTGCATATATTAGTGATTCAACACCTTATCATATCAAAGGAACAGTCAGGATGGGATAAAGCAATTTGAATAATTTCTAGTATATTCCTAAAATAGACACTGATGAAAACAATGATCCTTGACCACTAAAAAGTTTCTTATAATAAAATTAAATAATCAAGCAATAAACTTAAGAATTTAGGATCAAGTATTTTAGTTAGACAGAAATTAAGTCCAAATTATAGACTAATCTCATTATGGGCATAATTTCTAATTGAATACTGGACATCAAATCATATCACATGCCTTATATACAAATTCCAAACTATATATGCATTCATAAGTTAGTTACATATTACAAAGTTTATTAAGCATTCTAACCAGAAGTAGAAAAGTTGAATTATTTACTAGATGAGATAAAGCTAAGTAAATGAAAACTAGGAAAAGAAATAATTTTGTATACAAAAATGATAGATAATTACTTAGAAGTTAGAAATAACAATACCTAGTAACATAATGTTACAGCTGGCATGAAATAAATCAAACTCTTAAAGCTTACACTGTAAAAATACTCTATTTCAAATTATTGAGCATTAGTTCTTCCTATTACAAAAAAATAGAAATGAATCACAAAGGAAAAGAAAACTAATTCTATCATACTTTAAAAAAGACTACTGCAAAATTTTAGTATCATAAGAGAATAAATGAATAATGGAAAATGTAGGCCAGATGTGATTCTTATTAGAAATTAGACAACACACTTCCAATCAAAGTGCAATGTGAATATGTGGGGATATAAATTTAAGATAATAAGAAACAAGGGAGATTTTGCACATTTTCTTATAGATATAGAAATGGAATGCAACCATTCTTTAACTTCCATTATTTAAATGCCTTCAAATGACAAAGATTAGACTTGGAAGGAATGTTTTTTAGCTTCACTTACTAAGTATTTTCTTTATCCTAACTAATAATTCCATATAATATTTTAGTCCCCTCACCAAAATAAATGTCAAAACATTGACATCATTAATAATTTCGTATTATTATTCTCCTATTGCCCTTTCTTATAGCTCCCAAACGATAGATAATAAATGATTTAGTATTATTATTTCTTTGTTCTCCTTATTAAAACAAATAAATATTAAATCTTTTTGCCATTTTTTTAGACTAAAAAAATTCTATAGGTAAAAGGTTGAAATCAAAATATATCTAAAAAAAATTGTTCAATTCTGAAGTTAGAAAACAATCCAGAGAAAAAGTATAAATTGTGGGGGAAAAGGTAACTAATTAGTTTTAATCTTGGAAGAATTATTTTTTTCTTTCACTTACCTAGTTTAAAACTAATAGATTAGCTTACATTCCTTCAATTTATAATTTAATTTTGGTATAGAAATAGGTTCCTTTTATATTTTAGTTTTAGTTTTTTGCTTTTAAGACTTCCTTAATCTTTTAAAAATTTGGCAAGAGTTATAGATTTATTTTATATAGAGGGATAAAATGAATAATAATACTAAATTAGTTATAATTCATCATTTAAGAGCTTAGAAATAGGATGATGGAGAAGATAAGTAGGAGTAAAAGCAAAATGATAACAATGGATTATTTATCCCATTTACTTTTTAACATTTATTTTGATAAATAGACTAAAATATTATACTAAATTACCAATTAGAGGTAAATGATACTCACATTCTTGGAAGAACGAAATTAATAGAAAGGTAATTTGTCAAAGATCGAAAGAGGTATTTACTTGACAATAAATTTTTCAATTAATAACAAAGAGTTACATAAATTCAAGTAAAAAATTATAGGCATTATAAAGAAGTATTTACAAATTTATGGTTAAAAATAATTATTAATGAAAATAGAATACTTTTAATTCATGTGGTTATATAGATATAAATGAAATATTTTATATGAATAGAGAGAAAAAATTAAATAAAATATTTAACATGATTAAAAAAAATACCATTTGTGAAAAAATGGAATGAGATACAACAAGAAATTATAAAAAATGTCATTCAAACAACTGTCTAATATAAAGAAGTAAAGGCAAAAGTGAAAGAAAAGCGGAAACAAGCCTAAAACTAATAAGAAGACAGTTGATAATCGAAAAAAAAAGTCGTATTTTAATCTTGAGATAGTTAATGTATAGATAAAAAATGTAATAAAATAGATGAAATATAATATGTAAATCATAAAATCATATAAAATTAAAATGATAGAAAGTGAAAATTAAAAACAAGAAACTAATGGTGGGGAAATGAGTGTGAATTCCAAGTATTTGAAATAAAAGAAGAAGAAAAGGTAGTAGAATTTCTCGAAAAAAGAAGAGGAAAAAATAATTATATTTAAGCACAATGACATGTAGCAGAGAAGTTTGATGGTAACATCTACATTTAAATTTATATTACTTTACCTAAGATATTTCTATATTATTTAGTAGTTAAGATATTCTTTACCTCTTCTTATAATAAGGGTTATTTGCATACCCGTCATGTATCAATTTATCATTTCTTCTTAATAAATACTACACTATAGTGAGGGACACTCATGCAATTAATATCCTTTGAATGTGAAAGACCCCAAATAGAGTAAGAAAGTTCTAAAAAGAAATTTTAATTGGGAATTTCCCTAAGTAGAAATCCAGTAAAGTAATTGATTGAAGTTTGAGTAAACTATAGAGACAATTTGGAACAACATCTAGCTAGAATTTTTATAAAAAAATATATTAGACACTAGTATGGGTCAAAATATATTTAAAAACCTAACATCAAGATTGGAAAAATTATATAAAAGCTAGGTAGGAAATTAAAAGCTTAGGTAGCTTGAAAACTTAAAAATTAAGTCCAAATTTGAAATAAGCCATCTTTGCTTGTTTGGTTGATTTGGTTCAATTTTTTAAGGCCCAAATTTGATCCTAAGAGTAAAAAAAAAAAACAAAGGCTGAACTTGTAGGGAAAGTTATTGGCAATAAGATAAATAAGTGAAAAATTAGAGGCAATTATTAATGATCGTTTCTAAGCATTTTATTCAACTAAATTCTAGTGGGTTGTGAGAAATTATTTATTCATTTCTAGCCTTGAATAGTCATGCCTCATGTGCTAGAATTATTAATAAATTTTTATAAAAAATAATAACAGGAAGCTTCTAAAGGAAACCTTAGAATTAAGGTTTTCTATCAAAGCCTTTTAGCTTATTTTGGCACAATTTTTTCTCCTCTCCAGCCAAAACCATGAACTTTCTAAGGTTCTCTACTAGGATTTTGAACTCCAATAAATTCCAAGAGGTTCTCTAACTAATTCCATCAAATTCTTGTAAGGTAAGTTAGGTTTTCCTCCATTTTGTTTCAATTTTTATGGAAATCTTCTTTTCAAAATTTCTAAAACTTGGTTTATTTTAGTGAAACTACTACTTTGAAAGGTATTTGAAATGTTAAAGAATCAAGGATTTAATGTGAGTAACAATTATCTTTTATTTCCTTGATTTTTCCTATGAAAAGAGAAAAATATAGTTGTATATGCTATTTTAAATGTTTAGTTAAGTTGTAGTGTTGTATGGTCTAATTTTGATATTGTATAAATGTTAATATGATGTTATAATATTGGTAATTTAGTGTTAAGGTTGATAGAAAAAGACTCACCAAGTTTTCCATTGAAAAAAAAAAAAAAGGAAACTAATATGATTGTGTTGAATTTAGAAACAAAACTTTCAAGAAAAGAATATATATGTTTCTATTGCTCTATAGAAACTAGGATTAAAAATTGTTTAAATTTTAATTTTTGGTATTTTAATGTTACAAATAGTGTTAGAATAGATGTGGGGAGAACTAAAAATTTTTGAAAAATTTTAAAGTAAGTAAATTTGTATGGACTTTGATTACAATAGCTTAAAAAATAATTTTTGGATTTTGTATTTTGAAGTTTGGTGTTATTTGTGACATAATTTGATTGACAAAAATTAAAGTAATTAATATTTTTTATTATGGCAATTGGAATTGATTTAGAAACCAAGAAGGCCCTTTTTCTGCAACAACTCTAAAACTATCCAAAATTGACAATTTTGAGTTTTTGGTTTTGTATGAATAGTATCCATATGGAATTTTTGTGAAATAATTGAAGTTTTTCATCAATTAAAATGTTTCAGATGTTGCATCAAAATTTAGTAATGATTGAAAATGGTTTGGATATTAAAAAGAGATTTTTATTTTAATTACTCATATGCTATCCTATTTTCAAATTCCTTATTTTGGTACTTTGTGAACATTGTCCAAATGTTGGAAAATTGCAAGAGAATTGATGTTTGATGCTTATTAATATATTATAAGTATTAAATAAAATTTTGATCAACTTTTTAATTGATTTGGAAGCCCAGAGGACACTAAACTATGAGAGTCTTTAGTGTTTGTTACTTTATATTGAAATATGTTGCAAGTAATTAAAATTTATGTTGCATGGATAAAGCTTGTGTTATAAATTTGCTAACTACTCAAAAGAATTGAGTGTTACCATTATCTTAAATGGAAAGATTGTATGTTATCGTTGGATATAATGTCATGTGAGGATGAAATGTGAACATAAGAATAGCAAAATTTCATAGCATAGTAGGTATTTTGACTATATCTTATGAAATGAATCAAATAAATAATTGATGTTACAAAATGAATCAAATAAGTAATTGATGCTACGGCCAGCATCTTGATATTACTCACCTTGAATTTGATTTGTAGGCAGGGAGATATGCATCCTTTACAGAGAAGGAGAGGAGTGGTGAAAGTTAGAAGGATAAGGTTGGAGGCCTTGTGCCTAGGGTAACAAGGGATAATGTTAGACCGAAAATATAAGGAGAATCTTATTTATCAACTATTGGCATTCTTTTTAACAAATTTTAAAAATAATTTATACAAAAGCTTTGATCAATTATTATTTTATACTATTATAATTATGTCTTATTGATTATGGTGAAAACTTTCTAGAAAAAGAAAAAACCAGTCATTCACTGAGTATTTCAATACTCACTTTCCTTCTGTTATTTTTTTTATTTAATGATATGGAACATGGATCCCACAAAGAAGATTGACATCTCTCACTTTTGGGAACTTTCCTTATAATATTTCTATAATATTCTAGTTAGGAGTTTTATCTTCTAATAATACTATGTACAAAGTTATTATTTTTTTTAAAAAAAAGGTACACTCTTATATAAATATTATTTAGTATATGTATTTTATGTTTTGAACTTCTTAATGTATGTGCAAGTAAAAATTATTTCCATAAGTGGTTAGCAATAATTTTAGTAAAGTTTTGAAAGTAGATGAGTGAAATATACCTTAAAAATTTGTAAAGATAGTCAGTTAGTATTTTAATATTAATCAATTGTCTTTACATTAGTTATAGTACCCGAGAATTAGGTTGTGATAGAATGAATTGTGCAATGCGGCATGTCACACTTGCACGATCAGTGCAAGGAATTGAATTTTACATTTATATATAGCAGTTTCTATTAAATTGGAAAAAAGATTTCTTAATTTCTTTTCTTTATTTATTATATTTTCATAATCTTTCTAATTTACTAAATTTTCTAATTGTCATATATTTTCTTTTTCTCTAAAATAATCTTCATAATTTCTTTTCTTTATTTATTGTATTTTTATAATATCTTTGATAACAATTATATTGACTTGCATTAATAATTTTGATTAAATTAAAAATAAAAAATTTAATTGATAAATTGAATTGGGCTCAAAACTGATAATTATTGAAAAAAATTAATTAATTAAACTCTGTAAATAGTCAAATCAATTTTTTTCTTTTAGATGAATTAGTGATTTGCATATACTAATAATGATTGAGCCATATTTTCTTGAATAAAACTTTCAAAATTCATTAGTATTAAATTTCTCATGAATTTCACAAGTAGGATATATAATATGAAAATTTCATTTTGATTATTTTATACTTAATACAAATAAGGTATTTATATTAGAATTTCATAATTATTTGCTTCTCCATTTATTTTTATCTATCATTAAGGCATCTGCATGAGAATTAAAAAGGGGCAATTATTAATCTCAATTTTAGGAGAAAAATTTTAATTTATTAATTTATTCTTTACTAAAAATCAATAATCAATATGAAAAGCGATTGATTATTTATTAGGATATTAAGAGAAAAATTGGAAAAAAGTTAATAATTTCATTTTTGGTTTTCCAAAATTATAGATATGTAATAAAAGAATGTCTCTAAAATAGTAAATAAAATAGAATAGAGAAAGTCACACATAAGTTAGAATTATTTTTTGTAAAATTCTAACTTCATAAATAATAATATAATTTTTAAATCTAAAGAATCTTCAATTTAAAATTGAAATAATTTTAAAGATAAATTTATATTTAATCATATTCAACTATATATAGAGAGAGTAATAAGTAAAGAATGATTAAAAGTATTAATCGATAATATTGCAAGTGATTATTCAAATATTGCTATTAATATAGTAAGTATAGCAAAATTTATGATTTCTTACAAATGTAACCCAAAATCTTATTCCTTAAATAACTTCTCTTTTTCAAAGAAAATTGAAAAGATATATTTATGACAAGTAAATTAATAATATTTTTTAAATTAATTCGCATATAGTATTTTTCAACTAATTAACAAAAATATCTATAACTGTACAAATTCATAATAAAATTATTGTTAATTTCAATATCATAACTAATATTGTATTAAAAAATATTTCAAAATTTATAAACTATTTAATATAATTTTTTCCAAATAATTCTTGATTGTATATTGTTGACAACATAAAATTTTCAATTAATATGTTCATTTTAACATTAACTTTGATTAAAGAAAATTATAACTTATGCATCACATAGATTATAATACAGTTGATAATACTAATATTGAATATGTCCAAAATCATCAAGTGCAATCCTTGTTCATCTAATTTTTAATATTTTTAATAAATATAATTTTAAAGTACTTGTATATGAAGTAATATTTAGTTGAAAATGATATATTCACTAATTTTAATAAAAATTCAACCAATGTTTAAAATACAATATATGTATTATAATATGGTTTAAGGTATTCATGTGGTACCAAACCTATACTGAGGTGATAATATTGATAACCATTGGATATCACATGGATACCTTAGCATGCAATTTATAATATATATGTTAAATTAACTCATGATACGATTATGGACGGGAGCTTTTGATGAATTAGATTTGACTCATTTATACAATGACAAAATAATTCGATTTCTCTGCTGCTCATTTATCTCAATTAATTAATTTATTAAGTTAAAATTCAAATGAAGTTGTGATTAACGGGAGCTAACTCATTGTCAATCCTGTGCGCAAAAATCTGCGTATGAAAATGAGAGAAACGTTTTATTTCTTATACTCAAAAACTTCGTGTGAAGCCATTATTAGTTCCGCTGTAGCACAATACAACGTGTTAAGAACATCCTCAAACCCGGATTCGGATCCTGGCAGCGGACTAACTTTTCTTTCGCTAAACAAATTTAAATTCCCCCTTTCTATCTAATAGTTGTAAGATCCAATTTCTAATTGTTTTCAAAAAAAAAATTTCCTAGGATTAATCATTTGTTATTAACATCCAATTTGTAATTCCGTCTTTCATTTTTTTTCCTTCTAATTAATTCATATACTTTATTTTTATTCAATTTTGACAGATAAATTTTAGATGAATTTCATCTTTTAGAGATTCTGAGTATCTTTTAAATCCTAATTGATGATTTAATTTAACATTTTATTCCCTCTACCAAAATAAATGTTAAATTGCTGACATCATTAATAATTTGGTTTTATTGTTCTTGTATTCTCCCTTCTTACCACTCTCAAACGATGGATAATAAATTATTTAGTATTACTGTTTCTTTGTTCTCCTTATTAAAAAAGAAATATTATATCTCTTTGCCATTTTTTTAAAACTTAAGCAATTTTAAAGATGAGAGACTGAAATCAAAATATAAGAAAAACTTGTTCAATATTGAAATTAGAGAATAATTCAGAGAAAAAGTGTAAATTGATGGGGGAAAGCAAACCGATATATTATAATTTTATAGCATTGATTCATTATTACAAATGATGTGTTAAGTTATTAATATTTTTAAAAATATCATCATATCATTATATATATTGCTTTTCTCTTTAGCTAACATAAATTGGCTAATGTCATTATGCATTTTTGTAGCAGTGAAGTAATAATTTAAGTAGGTTTTTGAATGTTCTAGCAAAAACATACCATGTAACTTGATACGAGCTTCTCTCAAATCACGAACTTTTTTCGGAGGACACCAAGCGTCCCAAGGGTTAGAAACATTTTCCAAAGGTCGTGAGCCTTCCCTAATGTGTTGTTTCTTATGATAATATATCCTCCCTGAACTTCTATGAGATATTTTACTTACGATAACTATGATATTCAAGATAATCATAGTGAAATGTTAACAAAGTGATTGACTTGCACCCACTGATCAGACCAATTATTTTCTCTAGTAGCCTCACTTGTAGGATCTTAGAGGCATTTATGGATGATATTTAACTCAATGTCTCTTCACCACTCAAGTAGAGTACACTAGCCATAGTTTTCTCCCAAGTATAAAAATTTTATTATTTTTATTTGAAGTGTCAAGCTGAACGGAGACTGTCTTCAGCCAAATTCTTTGACAGCAAAAGCAAAAATACTGCTTTAAAATAATTGTTTGGCTGAATGGTCATGATTAGCCTATAGCCATATATTCAGAATATCTCTTGTAATCAATGGAGACGGGTCGCCCATCCCGGTTAGGTCAATTCAAAAAAACGACTCCATTGATTTGGGACTTGGTCTCTAATCATTTCTATTGTTGTACGAGAGAAGTTTAACGCAGAAGAAGGACTCATTTTAAAATACTGTATTATAACTTTTACGTGAAAAGAAAGAAATATGGAAGACAAACTGAACAATAAAATATAGTAGAGAAAATGTGGTAAGAAAATCAATCAAATCAATATGAATTTATTCTAATATATATATATATATATATATATATATATATGTCCAGAAAGAATGATTCAAATCCCCACCTAATTCACATTTCATCATATCCAGCATTCTATCCTAAGCCCATCATCTCATTAATGTCAAACTCAAATCAATGAAATTTACAAAGTAAATAAATAAGAAATAAAACCAGCCTACGCAAGCTTCCGAGTCCTGATCATAATACATAATAAAAACAAGAACAAAATTGCATTCTCTACCTCTTTTGTATTTTCAGAGATATGCATAGAAGTAAAAGAAGCTAAGTATGGAGAGAAAAGTAAAATTGCCTTATATCAAAGCTTGTGAGTTTAATTTGCCTAAAAGAACCAAAGCCAACCTAGCCCTTGACGTCAGGGAGCTGCTTGAAAATTTCCATTCCAGTAGGCGATATCAAGCTACTAAAATTTCCAAACAGTGAACCAGAAAACTTGTATACCGACTGGGGCGAGTCAAACAAATCCACAGGGTTTCGCCTAAACAGAGGCATATCCACAAACCCTAGATTTACAGATGGACTCTTAAACTGCGCATTTGTATACGGCTTCTTCCACCTCAAATCTCATCAACATGATCCCTAAGATATGAGCTTGCATCAGTATTAATATTACCATCATATAATGATGATTTCAGGCTCCCAGAAGCTTCAAGTTTAGGGCTTTTGCTGGCTGATACGTCGCCGGACTGAGCCTTCCCGTTGCCAGTGAGTCTTTGAACAAGCGCCATGAAATCTTGGGGTTTTGTGTGAATAACTTCGGGAGAGAGATCGTAAATGATGATTGGTTTACGTTGTTTGGTTTCTGGAAGTACAGAAGATGCCGATGAAGGATTTCGAATCATATGAGAAGCTTTGTTGATCATCAATGGTGAAGGACGTCGGCCATTGATGAAAGCTTTCTTTGCTCGGCGCCCATGAAGGTCGTGAAACGATGCCGTAGAGCTCATCTTCTGAGTTTCTCAAAAGTTGAAATCAACGTAATTGTCGGTGGCTTGGAGATTGATGAACGATTTGATGGAAAGTGAAGATAGTGAAGGAAAGACAGATGAAGGGATAATACACAGAGACGAAGATTTTATAGCCAACGATTATGACCGTTGACGTTATTTTAATTAATTGTTTTTGCCAAAATATTGTTTTAATTAAATTGTTTGTAAGGATGAAATGTCAAAGGTTCGCGCACGAAAGACAAGTTTTTTATTTCGTTTGGATAATCGATCCCTTACGCCTCCACGGCAGTTGACCCTTGGCCGTCTTTATCGCCCTCGGCATTTAAACGACGATAAAACCATTCCCCCCCGCCCCCACCCTTTCTCTTTTTTTAGGGGGTGGGGTGGCTGGCATTTTGTTTCATTTTATTTTTGGGAGACAAAAAGGTAAAAAAGAGAGGTTCTTCAGACACCTGTTGTAAGTGATTAATACTAAGTTCAATTAGATTTTGAGGGTAAAAGAGAAAAAAAAAATTGGGAGATCAAAATGACTTAAAGGAAAATATAAATAAATCTTAAAATAAGATTTAGGGTCATATGATCTTCTTTAAAATTTTAGAAAAAAATTAAAAATATTAAAAATCTAGTTTGAAAAAATAGAAAAATAGACATGTGAGGCACCCATAACTATTTCTAACAATTTTTATCATGAATTCACCTAGTTCATTAATGTGTTCTCTTCCAAAATAAATTACTTATAATAGAGTTAAATCTTCAATGTGTTTATAGTATTATCAAATAACAAACATATATTTTGAGTAAATTACTATTGAAACTCAGCTTAATCGACTGCATTTGGGGAGATAAACTATGTATTTTTTTATTACTTTTTTTTATTTTATTGTATTGCAAAGGTTAGAAAAAGCCACATACGACTCATCCATTTCTTTTCCTATGTCTTCTAATTGAAATTTCTATATTTTCATTTTTTTTAAATTCTAGGATGATTATTTGAAAGTTTTTAAACTTTAAGAATATGATAATAAACTTTTCTTTAGAGGATGATTTGTATTTTTTCCAATGACTTACATAAATTTCTTTTAAAAAAATTTATTCAATTGCATGATACAAATACATGGTTTAAAAATTTTGGGATCCACAATCTCCTATGCTCCATTTTGACACTGTTTAATTAATTCCTCATGATTATAAAGAATATATGTGAAAAGGGTTGCTCGCTACATAGAACAAGTGCTGAGGGAAATTTGAATTGATGACTAATGAGAATCATATAATCTTATGCATATATCAATCTTTCAAACATAAGAAATTTTTAGATACACATTAGATATTATATAAAATTATTTTAAATAATTTTTAAATATTAAATTATTTATAAATTTTAATTTACAATTATTGCATTTAATTATTTAAATGATTAGGCCTCTACATTTATATGAGTTGCACACTAATGATGAAAGATTCATTCTAAATCAAAATTAATAAAAAACTTGTGAAAATGCAAGAGATCTACTCATTTATGCTACTGTTGCAAGAAAAAAGTGTAGTTGACATACTAAATGAAAATTTATAAATAATTTAATATTAAAAATTATTTAAAAGTAACTTCATATAAAACTTGATGTATATTTAAGAATTTTTCTTTGAGTATAGTTAAGAAGAGCCATAAAATTTTTTTTCTAAATCTTCACAATAAAAAATATGGAGAAATCTTTGGGAGAAAATTTAGTTTGCTACAATTAAAAGGAGTCACGAAATCTTATTCGGATTTCAAACTGTGCCAAGAAGAGTTATAAAATCTTATCCTGATCTTAGTATTTAGTGTAGCCAACCCGCATTGGCAAAACAAAATGTAATTTCTTCTTGTATCTGTTGTGCGCTTGACAGACTTAATTTCTTTAAAAAAAATAAATAAAGAAACTGATCATCCCTTAAAAAGAATTAGAGGCAGATAATATTAGTCCTAATGTTTAAAATTGTATTAAATATTTCCTGTGTTTGAGCACGAAGCAAATCAAACTTATCTTAAGGAAATTCAAACAAGCGATTAATATATGAAAGAAGAATTAGAAATGACAAAATTTTGCAAACTTGCCTTACGAAGTAATATATGCTATGAAAATTTATCCTGTGGGTAAGGTGTTGGTTAAGTTTTTAATTGAAAGTAGATTTTGAGAAAGGTGCATTATTAATCTGATTTATTTTATAAAATTTTGCAATTTTAATATTATATTTTTATTCTTATAATTGATGCACATATATTATAAATATAATATTTTTAATAATTTTATTTTTAATTTTTTAATTTAATTATTATATTGTAGAAGGTTTCTTTCGTACTCATCCCTTGGCATACTTTTGTATACACATAGTTGGAATACCCTCTGACAGTAGCACGTGGACATTGTATTGGCTAATTCCGGAAGGTTGGAGGGGGATGAAGGTCGATAATGACCCCACTGCCCTTGCACAAAACAACAAAATTTTCCTTGGACAAGTGTTAAGAGGTGGAAACGGAGGAAAGAAGCAGAGGCAGTAACGGGGCAAAAATACTAATACGATTATTTTATAAATTTTTTTATTTTATTGTAATTTTGAGATAATTTATTAAAGTATGCAGGGTACCATTTTGAATTATGTTCGTTAAACACGAAGGCGCTACATCGTTTGGTGCCCTTGTAGCAACAAAAACTTGAGGAGCGTAAGTTTGAATGGCGCCTTAAGCTTAGAGGCGCCTTACAAGGTGGCGCCCCATTGCGGTTTGAATTTTGTCATGACTGGAGGCACCACTTAAAATGGCGCCATAATGCATTTATATCCCTTGGAGACGCCAAATGAAAATTTCTGCAGAGCTTCAATTTTTGCAATCGTAAATCAGTGAATGTTTCACATATGAATGAGCAGTAATATCTTGAAAGAGAAAGGTAAGCAACGAATTTTTTTTTCTCTCTATATATTACATGACACAAATAAAAGGCATAAATTACTTGTACTTGGTAGTATTTAAATAATTTTAAATTTTAACTTCTAATATCTTTAAATATTAATAAAAATAATGGAAAATATCTGTTTTAACTTTGTAGTAATTGGATTTTGTCCCTTTCAATTTTAAAATTTAGAAATCATGTTTTTAAATTTTACAAAATTTAAAATTAATATTTATCATTCACTTAATTAATTATTTTTATCAAATTATGTATTTTTATGAAATTTTTACATAAAAATTATAATATTATACAATATTTAATTATTTTATTATTTTTTAGCATCTAATTTTGCACTTTATTTACAAGTATTTAATCAAAAAATTGTATATATAGCTTAATTTTTATTAATTATATAATATAAAAATTATATGTGAAAAATAACCAAAAAATTTATTATACTATAATATTATGATTCTTGCTTAAAAACTTCATTAAAAAATCACTTGATTTGATAAAATAATTAATCAAGTGGATAATAAATACTAATTTTAAATTTTATAAACTTTAAAGAGGTAATTTTTGAATTTTCAAAGTTAAAGGGAGCAAAATCCAATTATTCTAAAGTTAAAAGAGAAATTTTGCATTTTTTTTCAATATTAATTGATACAAAATTCATGTTTATTTCAATAATCTTAAATTTAAAGAATGATTTGAACCTTTTTTTTTTATAAATGGAGAGGGCATAAACCATAAAAAATTTAACTATTTTCTAATTATCAATTAAAGTGATTAAAACTTAATGTAATATTCTTTTTTAAACTTGTGATAAATAAATTAAAATTTTATAAAAAAATAAAAAATTAAGATAGCATAATATGTAAAAGAGAAATAGATGGAGTTGCATGAAAAAGAAATGCCTTGTTTAGTTGTTTTATGTTCATTTACATACTTCGGTTACAGCTTTGGTGCATAAGTATATCGCAGACTGAGGGTACCATTCAAAATGGCGCTCTCAAGGGCCACCGGAGGTGCCATCCGGAGTGGCGCCTCCTCCCTGAGGACGCCACCCGGCCTGGCACCTCCGCCCTTTACGCGTATTTTGGTAATATATTTTCAAACAACGATAAAACGAAAATAAGTTTCCGAGAAAATAGTAATCTGATACTTTTGCTGAGTAACAGGCATAACTGACTTTGTTCAACACATTGCGATTTGCGAATTAAAGTGAATAGTATCAGCGATTTGTTCTGAAGTCTGTATGACATTAATTTTTTTTTAATTGGATATTTTAAATTAAACATATGTTAATTGAGAGATTTTATCAAAATTTTATTGTTCAAATATTATTTTTTTACCTTTATCTAGTCCGTTATTTTTTTTCTTATACATGTTCACTTTTTTGTTTATAATTGAAACATTAATATTAATAATCAATAAATCCCATAAATATAAGATGATATATTTTGTTTATTACAAAAAATATTTTAAATAAGTTAAAATTTTAATACAAAATGTGTTATTGAATGAATTAATTACATGTTTTATTTTTTATGTAAATACTGAAAAATTAAAATCAAATTTGTTTGTTTAAAAGCTGTCAATGTTTCTTATATCAACTTTCACGTCATATGTTGCAAATTCAATTAAATACACATTAATTAAAATTCTGTTAAGAATTTACGATGGACATATTATTTCTTTTTCTTTTACTTACTTTATTGCATATTTATTTTTCTTATGTCTACTTTTTGATATTTACATTTCAGATGCTAATATCACTAAATATATAAATATAATATGATATATTTTATTTTTATTATAAAATATTTTAAATATATTAACAGTTTACTATTCAAAATATAAACCGAACTAATCAATTTGTATCTATTTTTTGAAATAATATCTAAAAATAAAATCAAATTTATTTATTTTAATTTTATTAATATATTTATACTAATTTTTAGTATTATAGTTCACATTAAATTTGTTATAATCAATATGGGATTTGTCAATTTTTAATATATAATTTATTAATTAATTTTTAATTAAAATGCCTTAAAAATAAACAAAATTTCTCTCTTTTAACCAAAGAATTCTAAAGTTTAGATTAAATTTCATTTTTTTCCATTTTGTAGATTTTTTTAATATTAAAGTTTAAATTTAATATTTTTTTAATGTTCATGTGTAAAGCTTTCAAGAGATGTTTCAAAGCAAAACAATTGAAAGAAGCTTCAATATATGTGTTTTAGCAGCTAACATTCATTCTTTCTTTCTTTTATTAATTTTATTATCACTAAAATTTTTGTCTGAATAAAAATAAGTGGTTAACATACCTACATCTATAGTTGTAACTTGTTTTAATGTTTTTATTTTTTAACATATGTAGCTATAATACTTTTATATTTGAATATAAATGCAAATTATATTTTTTTATATCATATAATTATTGAATAAATTCATAAGCAATTTTAGAAACACACGAAAAGCAAAAAGCTGAAAACATTATTAGATTGAGTTTGAGTATAATTTCTCATTCACATTTTTATAACAACTATTTTTTAAGGACAAATTCTTTTATTAAATATGATTTAATTGATTTAAAATTGAGACCATATTTCATTGCATATAATCTTGAAATTCATTCAAAACATATATATCAATATTATATGTTACCTTTTAACATATATTTGAAAGAAGTTTTTTCAAATTCAATTTTTTCTCAAATATAATTTATAAATAAAAAATTAGAAATAAAATAAGTTGTGAAGTTTTCATTTATTTAATTTTTATTTACTTTCTGTTGCAAGAGACGGAGCTTCCGAAGATCGATTACTTTGTAAATTAAAATTAAGGGCGAACTTGTCACTCTATGATTCCTCTCCAGCGGATTTCAATAGGATCCCTTCATTGACCATTCAACGGCGTAGATTAAATAGCCAGCTTTCAATATCAAACCAACAGATCTTTCAAAAAAAGGTCCATGAATATTACTGCATATTACAAAAACTGCATACCACAGAACCGCGCATTTAATAATTATCTAATTATTTGATAATTATTTTTCAATCATTTTAATTAATAAAATATTTATATAAAATATACGCTATATTTTCATTACTTAAATTATATATTACTAATTTGAGTGTAGAGTCTTTCCAAAAGTTTTGCTCTACTCTCTCTTTCTTTTTTTTTAATTTTGTAACTACGTTAAAGAAAAATAAAATCCAGAATTGGCGGAGAAAAGGAATCCAGAATTGGCACTAAAGACCTTTTGACAAGTTTCTCTACAAGGAAAGATCATCAAAGAAAAATTAATCCCTGTACCTTTTC
The DNA here is from genome assembly GCA_020226215.1 of Sindora glabra. Classification (NCBI taxonomy): domain Eukaryota; kingdom Viridiplantae; phylum Streptophyta; class Magnoliopsida; order Fabales; family Fabaceae; genus Sindora; species Sindora glabra. Next base: position 42,115,627 of record CM035236.1, on the reverse strand, counting down.
AAAAGAAAAATAAACAATTTTCTCAGCCATTTTCCTTGATTTTTCTCGAAGACTCATGTCAAAAACGACAAAAATTGAAAATTTTCTTGACTTTTCCTGGATTTTCCCGGAAAATCCACCGAGAAACCAATAATATTTTAAAACTCCATGCAGAGGGCATTAAACCCAGTTCCTTGAGGAGAATGGTGTATTACCAAACCACTAGACCATCAGCTTCCCCTACTTAACAAATGTGATCTGAACAATATCAAGGCATTCCACTGCATTCTTTGAACAAGTCTAAAGATTTTTCATGTTCATCACGGTGTTGAAGAAACTTCTACGTTGCATTCTGAAAAAAAGAGTACGAAAGAGAAAATGCGGTCCTCAAAGTTCTAGATGAAAGCAAAGAAAACGGAAACACTTTCTTCGTTCAGAATCTTTGTGCGATAGGGATCTTGAAGCGGAATTTGAAAATTTGGAAGAATCGATGTGCTCAGCGCAATCTTCTTCATCAAGGACTTTAGGTCTTCCTGGAAACGGAAGTCATAGTGTGGAGAATCGATTTGTTGAATTCGAGCGCCTAGAAGATTGAAGCTGAGATTTACAATCCTCAAAGAAGACTCCCATTATGAGACAAATTCTTTAGAAATCCTAAAGATTGAAGCCGTATTAGATAATTTGGGCAAAATCTTGCCACAAAGTTGGATTTTCCAAAAAATGAAACTCAAGCAAATTTCCATTGAGTCAGTAGCAATCGAGCGCATTCAATCTCTTCTTTATTCTGTCGCAAATTGGGAATTCTACTTCTGTAGCACAATCAAGGTTCTTGACTTAATCTTAAGGGGCTGATTATTTTGTGAGAAGCTGGAAATTCTCTAATTACTACCTCACATCTTCGTCGCACGCCCTGAAGAGTCACATTTCGATCATGAAAAATGATAAATCATTAGTCACACTAACAAAGAATTCTAGCATCTGGCCGTAAATGTGGACATAATCTGCATTATTGCTGCGCACTCCCAACGTATGCTGCATTATGTTTTAGTTTTTGAGAAGTTCGAATCAAAGATAAGCCAAAAAGGTACCACATTTTGAGCCTAGCTTAAAATTTATACAAATTTCGACTAATATTTGCAATTGCACATTACGCCAATTCAATAATTACAGCTAATAGGGGTATGTTAATGCATCTTTGATAATGTCTTGAGTTTTCTGCTGAAGATTTTTTGTGAAAGCATACTAGATGTTTGATCACACATTGATGCTTGCTGAAATGCCTAGATCACCTATTTGTTTTATGTACTATCTCTTCTAACCATGATTTTAAGAAACCAAGATATATCGTTGCATAATTTGCTCATAATGAATTGATGCATAACAATTTGTTGGATTACCAGTTTGTTGAAGTACTGTAATCACAACCAAGGTGTTTATACTGTCCGGCTTGTAAATATCCTACACGAAAAGGCTATTCTGGTTGCTCTGTATAAGCCTATAGATGCATATTACACATAATCTTCGTTTAAATTTACCTACTTTAATTGTGGATTTGCTTGATTGAGGTTTACTGGGTTGATTTCCTGAATTTCACCAATTTTTAGCCTCCATTCCGTTATAAGGATGGCAGATACATAGAAATGTGAAGTTTCTGTTATGTAGCTTTATGATTATCATTATGACTAGGTTTTTTGAATGGTATTCGTCAAAATGTACAATAAACTAACCCAAAAATAAGAAATTTCCCTTTACTGTCCCTATTTTCTCTTGCTTGATTTTTCAAGAAGATTGAATTACTTGCATAATAAGCACAGAATGTATTGTATGTCGCTTGTAACTATTGTGGAAAATCTTGGGGGCAACAACATTTTGAAATTTTTGCATTAGATGTTTTTGCTATATACCTATGATAGCAAAACAAAAGTATATATACACAATATAACAAAGCTAATGCATCAAGTATATCCATCAAGTTGGGGCAAACACCTTATTTTGTCATGGCTGTATAAAAATCATTCTTTGTTCTTAGAATTCTTTATAATTAGTTAGAGTTTTATCTGTATGTCCAGTTTTTCACCAAAGCTTTATCTTTATATATTACTATCAGAAATACTGTGGCAATTACTAGAATTACAAAAAAAAAAAAAAAAAAACTCAATTCATGACAGTTTCATTTAAATATATTTAATTTTGTGCATTAAATGTATATTTATTATTTTGGATCAACCCAATGGGTCACCCTGTACAAGTTCTAGTAGAAAGAAGGGAGCTGACATATTTTCATATATGAAATCACGCTAGACTATGAGTGGGTAGCCAACCACGTCGATTTTGACATTACATAACAAATACCCTGAACAAACTTGAACATACGCTTAGTTAGCTTTTAACATGAAAAACAAGGTAGCAAAATGCTTCTGTGGATAGTATACCATTAGTGCATTAGTACAACAAAAAGTAATATAATAGATGAGACCATTAGTCCGTGCCCCTCAAATATTGAGAAATTCTAACTTTATCAACTCTTTCCTCTTTATGATCATTAAACTAGCCTCATAATACTCATCATTAAATTTTCCTTAGTTTGAAGAATGGCCTCTGTATTTCAGATCCAACTATTTGATAGTGTCATGAGTAGTTCATGTTGTATATTCCTAAGAAATTAGTGATTAAATGTTTACATGGGAAATTGTATGATTGGCATTAGTTGCTCTACCAAAGATAAACACTGTTAAGTCTTTCGAAAATCTTCTAATTAAATAACTAACTACAAAGGTTAGGACATCTCTGTAAGGTTTGCTATGTCACATACAGTTATAATTTTGTTTCATATTATATTATGGTTGTATGTGAAAATAAATGTGTGTGATTCTAATAATATCTTCTTATTACAAGCATAGTTATGGTTCTTGCATATCTGTCCTATGCATAATTACTGAGATTGTAATAAGCAAAGAGAAAGTGCTACCTGTGGACATTATGAACTGCATGATATTATTTAGTGCCAACATTCACGTTTTAAAGAAAATCCTTTTTGTACAAACACATTTGAAAGGCCCTCTTTATTGTACATTACACGCATGTGTTATTTTTTATTACTTCCCAGCGTTCATTTATTTCAGCAATAACTTAACTTTTTCATTCTGTATTTTTTTTCTGACTAATAGAATATTGGTTCTATGGCATTTTGTCAATGCATCTACTAATAGTTCACCTCTACGTACGAATACATACGAACTCTAGCATTTAGAAGAACAAATAGAGGGAAAGGAGTACATAATTGGGAAGCATCCAGTGTATGCAAGTCAATTAGACACCATCTCAGAATTGATGACATGTTTATTCCACTAATAATTGTTCATAACCATCTATTAAATAAGTCATGAATCATATATATTAGTTATATAATGATCATTAACATTGCAATTTGCATTGTGATGATTCTCAAAGTCAATCAAAATTAAAAATTATTAGTTTGATGAAAATTTGCAGTATAAGGCAACAAATCAAGTTGAACTTCTGGTGATGCGCTTAATACATCCTATCACAATGATTTTACTAACTATGATTATAGAATTATTTAATTTTTTTATGCAATGATAGTAAAAGAGATAAATAGAAATAGAAGTGAAAATTAACCCTACACATTTAAACAATTAAGCAAACAAGATGCAGATAAGATGCAAGAATGTAAATAGAATTGAATTGGGAAGGTTTAATTCAAAATTGAACAAAATTCAAGATTGGAAACAGAATGCAAAATTAACATAGAAAAACAATAGAAAAATACAATTGATCTAATGAAATTAAGAATTCTTTGATAGATTAATCACAAATTATAACATATTTAAAAATTACAATTAATTCCTCAACCTAGAATCATTGAGAATTCTTGCAATGATTCACAAATTTTATGCTAGATGATCATATAGGATGTGATCAATTTAAATTAACAAAATTAAGCATTTGTTGTAATCCATAAAATTAGATTTAAATCAATTTAAATATAGAATTCAACTGAATTGAATGAATAAACTAGAAATTATTAATTTAATCATTTAATCCTCTACTTTTACATAAAGAATGATGATTAATCAACTAAAATTCAACATAAGACCCTACTAAAAATCATAAATCACAATATTGAACATGGATTTTACGAAATCTATATTCAATTCATTCAATTCCAAAAAACAAACAATAGAATTAGAGAAATAGGAAAATTAATTAATAATAATTAATATTATAGCTTAGGATCTCATAATTCAAACTAAGATGAGTTTTAAATTCCTTTAATCAATTCAAAAATTATCTTTTTATAGGTGAAAAGAAGAAACTTGGAGAAGAGAAGAGAAGAAAGTTATCTAAAATTGTGTCTTCTTACTTTGAGAGGCACAAACACTTAAATTTAATTTCCTATGCTATAAAATCTCTTAAGTCAAGTTAATATGCCTTATAGAGTTATAAAGAACAAGACATTGCTAATTTTAGAAATTCAGAACTTAATTTATAAAATAATATATTACAAGAGTTAATATAATAAAATCTTGTAGATCTATCTTCTAGTCATTGTAAGACCCCAAAATTATGTAATTTTACTAAACCAAACATAAAATTTATTGGGCCAAATTTTAGAAAACTTTGGATGTTGATTTCATCTTAATTAAACTACTAGAACTTCAAATATGGCTTAAAAATCAAAGCTAATTTAGCTTAAATGGAAACAAAGCATGAACTTCATAACTATTATCGAGATTCTAGACGTCCAAATTAGGTTTTGGCTAAAACATGAAAGTTTTGAAATTTCCTCTAAACTTTCAAATGATATAAAAATAACTAAAATTTGACATAATAACTTAAGTTATAGTAAAAAAATTTAAATAATGTAAAAATCTAATATTAATAAATTAATTTCAAAACATTGAGAAACTAACACCTAATCACATAACAAGGCTAATTGAATAAAATTAAGCATAGAAAACACACTAAGAAACATAAATAAGAGGAAATAATATAGATAATAATTTATGTATTACATTGCTAAATGCTTTATAATTTGCTACTATTATAGTGTCTAATATATCGGGTATATTATTAGCATGCTTATTAATTATACTATTATTACAATCCACACAAGTTATGAGGTTATTACACTTGTATGTTAATCATGCGAAAAAGCAAGTTTTCATAACACTAAAAAGGCTGTAAGTATCTTGATATGGATTACCAAAAGATGTTGTTTAATATGAATTCCTACGGATTCACTACACTTTGTTGGCCTAGTATTCACTAGTTGCCTTATTATCTTAGCTTATTACACTTCAATCATCACATTATCTTAGCCTAGCATTCACTTATTACTTCATTATCTTTACCCAATTTTCACTAGTTACCCTATCATCAATATTTAAGATTATTAGATTTCAATCATTAAGTTGGATGGTCAAGGAAACCAATCATATTATTAATTTGGATGGTTAAGAAGGCTAATTATATTGTATAATCAGGGAGATCAATCATGTTTATCAATTGGAATAACTAAGGAAACTAATTCGATTGTACAATTAGGGAGATCAATCATATTATCAACATAGAATGTAATTTACACAATCAAAGAAATTGATCAAATATTTAGATGCTCAAATTTTCAAATGATTAGATTTACATATTATTAAATTCAAGGTTCAAATATTTAGATTATAAAATTTAGGGTTCAAATTTTCAAATTATTTGAGATTCATATGTTTAGATTATCAAATTTAGAGTTTAAAATTTTCAAATTATCAAATTCAAGGTTCAAATGTTTAGATTATCAAATTTAGGATCCTGATTATCAAAATTTGGTGCCAGTTGTTAGATTATCAGATCCGACTCATGATTTTACCAATTTGAGGTATCTGCATATATAGGTATCCAATCATGATGTTTTAGGAAAATTATGATTAGCTTCTACAAACAAGCAAGCCTTGTTCAGTAATTTAGAGGGGGTTAATGATAAATACTTATATTTTAGTGATCATAACAATAATTATCTAATAACTATCTTATTATGTGATAACCACTTTATTTGAAGAAACTCCTATATAAGTTATACATTATGCCTTCATTATTCAAATAATCAAATCATGTCTTTATTATACATTATTGACTTGATTGTTGGAGTTTCTTATAAGAGCCCTACTTTACTCCCCTCTTTTTGTCTTATAAGTACACTATAGAGAGAAAGAATCAAGTAGATGCAATCTTACATAGTTCATTCCATGGAGTTTTGTACAAATGTAAAAAAAAAAAAATTAAAGGAGCTAAAGGTGATGCTTTAGAGTAACAACCTAACATATACTGTTGATAAAAGGATGGCAAAATGTCCCAATCTTATAATATTTTATAGGGATTGTCTTAATGGAAATTTTGAATGATATGATTTTTTGGTCTACAAGATTAAATGTAGGATAAGTTTTCCCTAAGCAAAATGTTAGGAATGAAGTAATAATAACTTACTATGCCATAAGGACCCTACCAAAATAAAGTTATTATATTTTTAGTTTATACACTAATACATATATATATATACATACATAGGTAATATTTTTTGTCATTTAAAAAATTGAAAACATATTAAAATTTTACAAGATAATGAAGGGAGAATAATAAAATTTTGTTGATTATGCCTTAATTTACTTTTTTAATTTGAAATTATTTAAATTAATTATGTGTAACTTTAGATACATTATTATAATATTATATTAATTATATATGATTTGCAATGTTTAAATTTTAATTTTTCTTTATTTATTAGAATTTGAGATTATTTAATAATTATATATGAATTTGTAACTCTTGCTTTCAATATTTATATATTTTTTGAAATTTTTTATCATTATTCAAAAACATTTGTGAAGATTTGTTGCCCTATAAACATGGAAATGGAAAGAATTTTATTTTTGAGAATCAGGCTTGAAATATAGTAATATTATATTTCTAATAATGAGACATGAGGTGAGAGAAGGTTAGTATGCTCTCACCTAGTTCCATTGTCATCCTTAGCCATAGCACGAGGAATAAGCTTATTAATACATCCATAATGTGCTAGATTCAAAAACAAAACATGAAAGAAAAAATCCTTAAAATAAAACTAGTTTTTACTGCATTAATAAGTTAAAAAAAAGATTTTACACCAATTTTTCAAGAAAGATATTTTTTAAAAATTTTATTTTAATAATAAAAGTTTGATCTCTAGACTATTTAATTTTATGTGCACCATGACAAATCTATCTTCATAAATAAATAAAAATCATTCACACTGAACTTGATAACTAAAAGGATCAACACTAATAAAAAAAATTAAGGAGTAATGAAAAAATTCATTACAATATAGATTTAAGAGATAATTCACTACTAGAAATCATAGGATTTCCAATGGAAAAGGATCATCAAAATAAATTAAAAAGATTTATTGGAAATTCATTAAAAGTTACATGATCAAATTCAAAAGTTGATGATTTTATTTTTGTCAAAACTTTATCAAAAATGTGGCACAACTTTTTATGTTTAGATTCTTGTTGTTCCCAATGGATTTTTTTATCTCTATTGGAAAGTTTGAATGCCATGAAATAATGTGCAAAATTTCTTCTCTTTCACTTTTCCAAATTCTCTTGATGTGCATTGGAGATCTTAAAGTTTGTTAAACTTAATTCTTATATTTTTGAGATAAATTTGTAAATTTTAAACTAACTAAATTATTCCTAATACTTTGTTTGCTAATTATACCAATTGGTGTTAACATTTTTTGAGGTGTTTTATGTAGTTTTAGCCTACAATATTTTAGTAGACTTTTCATTCCATTTTTTTAAGCTACGATAAGGTGTGATAATTTATTTTCTTCATTTAGTTACAAATTTTAGTTTATTTATTTAATTCAAAAGACTAATTATTTTCATTAATATGTTAAGTATAAAGGTTTGTTAGTTTCAATAATTTAAAATATTTTGTTAATTAGCAAGATCAAGCTAATTAGAATAGTTTAGAGCTCAATTCATTTATTTATTTATTTAGAATATTTAATTTTATATGTTTAAGGTAAAATAATTTAGTTAATTATTTAGCACTATAAATTAGAGAGATCTAATTAGTGAATTCATTTAGATCATTGTTCAATTAATATATTTACTTATTTAGAATAAGTAATTTTTACTATTTATTTCATTTAATTTAGTTAATTAGATTAATTAATTTTAAATTCTTAATTAATATTATTTACTTAATTATTTGGTGATTAATTGGAAATGTCTAAATGTTTGGTTAGTTTCATCTAATAATGATAGATGACTGAACAAGGTCATGATGGAGGTTGATTAGGACTAAATAGTCCCATTCTTGCTAGCAAATCATCATTACTTGCTCACACTCCTCTTAAGTACACATTTATGTTCACACTAGGTGGTAATGGAAGACTAGTCCAATCATCGACTTCGCAGCCTTTGCCAAGTGGAGCTTTATAGTAGCAATCCCTTGTGGTTACAAGGTCTACCTTGACACCACAACTATCTTATAGGCCATTCAATATGCCTTCACTCCCTAATTGACTCGTTAAGTGTCATGTCTTATAATGATAGATACATAATCATTTTTAAATATTTTGTTTATTTTAATTTCTTTATTAAAGTAAAATAATATGATAGTTAACATTATTGTTGATTTTTGTAATTAGTTCTCCCTTTTCTCCATTATTAAGGAGCCCATCAAATTATTTGCTCACATCATAAAGAGCAAGTATGAGGGTTTATGGTCCGTTTGGCTAGCCATTCTAGAGCCTAACAAAGGATGTTTTTAATGAGTTTGGGACAAGTATTATTTTTTTAATAATTATTGCATTTAATTTGTTATAATTTTTCTCCTAAGAAGTATTACATATGAAACCCTACTTACGAGCAGCAAGTATGGAAAAAAATTTCAACCACAAGAAGTCTATAAAATTCAATGACATCTTGGATAAGGTAAAGAAAAAAAAGATCAGCTTAACCTAATTGGATTTAGGATGCAGAGTGGAAGAGGCTCTATAAATATTGGAAAAACCCCATGTTTACCTTGAAGTCCTAACAAAATAAAAGGAATAGGGCTTTAGACGCTATAAGGTAGGCGTTATCCTTATACACTAAAGGTTCTATCCTAGTGGCAGTGCATTAGCTCTAGATGATATATTTAACTTTTCCTTAATTTCTAATTTTTATGTTAACAATTAATTTAGAAAGTTTAAATTAATAATAACATTAACTTTTTCTATTATTATACATGTAAATTGCTAAGACTGGGGTTAATCATTATGTGGATGTTTGCTCCATCACACCTATTTTATGAAGAAGGATCAAAATTGGTGTCCCCAAGAGTTGCATTATCTTATATGAGTAAATTGATATTTCATCTAACTTAATTTTTCTATTTAAAGAAATTAATTAATTAATTATCTAACTATGTGTGGAAGCCTTCATAAGGAAGAAAGAATAACTCACTCAAGTTAGCACATAGTAAGTGAGGATAATAGGAATCATTCATTAGGGGGTTTAGGAACCCTTATGACCTTGACTTATGGACAAAAACAATAGAGGTACAAAGAAGGGTCAGGTATATAGGTTGGAGGTAGAGGCGCCTACCATAGAGATGATATCTTTTGCTATTACAACACATTTTGGGTACGTTCCTATAACTCAAATGCCTTACTTGGTGGAGCAGGTCAACCTACTTAGGTAGGAGGTGGTTGAGATCCAAGTCACTTAAAGGGAGCAGAGGTAGTAATATAATAATATATATAGCCACCCTTTTCGCTTCCAGATGGGTATTACTAGTATATATTGATACGTAAAATATTTACATATTTATTTTCTCTTGTATGATGTATTTTTGGATGTTATCTTGTTTAATTTAATAAATTTAGTTGCATTTTGTGAATGGGTCTTAAATTTGAAATGAAATCAAATCTTTTAGATAATGCTGTATTTTGACCCTATTTCAGGTTTTAAGCTATATCTGGAGTTATAGATGTTGTATTGGGTTGTTCTTTATATGGTTACAAAGCTAAGAAAAAGCCTTACAATCTTCATGTTTAAAGAAAATCCCATTTCGGAATCTAAGGATCTTAAATTCTGCTTGGAAGATGAAACAGTGGTTCTGACGGAATCTGACCTTTGGTTACTAATCTGATCATAACTTGGGATATAAATGTCAAAATTAGGAGTTCTTTACGGAATTTGAAAGTTAAGATCTGGCTCTACAACTCCTATGTTGACAGGAAGATGTAAATCTGCCATTCTCATGGTGAAAAATTACCAACAAGTCAGAAGAATTGTTATTGCGAAAATCAAGAAGGGTAGTTAAAGACCATGAGTGGTAGCTAAAGAATGTGATTGGTAGCTAATGGTCAAGATTTATGACTTGCAACTGATTCATTCACCTATAAATAGGTAGAAGTAGAGAGCATTTGCAGCATTCATTGATTCATGCATCTTAGATAGTAGTTTAGTTCATGCATTCTTAGTTCTTGTATGCCTCCTACATGGAAGGTTAGGTTTTCCTCCTATATGGAAGGTTTTACCTCCTACATGGATGGATAGTATTTCTATTTTCATGCATTTGTAATTATAATCTTATGTTTGTATCATGAATGTGATGATGTTTCTATTTTATTTTGAGTTTATTTTTAATTTCATTATGTTCTAATTTTTCATCTTCCTAGGGTGATGACGTAACTTGATAATAACGGATTGAATTCTAGTCTATTGAAACTAATTTCGATTTTATTTCCTAGATTGAGTTTTAATTATTGCTCTTAATGCTTTCAATTGATTGGCCACCTTTTGAATAAACTCAATATGTGTGTTGAGACCGGAAGGAGATACATGTGTATGGAACCTATAATTAAAACCGTAAATTGCATATGAAATAGGAATATATTCATATGGTTTATGTAGTCTTAATGAGTTTCATAAATCCTAATGCATGATTAGTTGTTTTGATTCACATAGGAATATAGTGAATTAGCAATTAATTATAGAATTACTTAACCTTGGAAGAGGCTAGTAATTAATTTAGGGAAACTCGACTATCAATTAAGGGAGTAAAATTGGATTAGTGTAGATAGATGATTCAATCCGAAGTTGTTAAGTGAAATATGATCCCTAGGTCTTTTATTCATCTTCATCTTTACTCCAATTGCATTCATATTTATTTTAAGAATTTTTTTGCATCAATCTTTATTTACTCGTTTCAGTTCCAACTTATTGATTTGCCAAATAGTGTTAGGATTATGAATTTTGGTACTTGGTGAAACAATCCTCGAGGGAACGATACTTACTTATCACTTTATTACTTGTTTACGATAGTGTGCACTTGCGCTAATTGATAAACCATTTCACACATAACATATATCATTACCTCCACCAATGCACCACCACTAATATGCATATAGCAAATGCCTAGTGGATAGTCAAGGGACCTCTCCCACCATCAAACTTATCCAACCTTGCTTGGTATAGATAGTAAGGGCACTAATACTAAGGATTTCAACCAATTAGGCTTGAAGTGAATTTTTTATTATATATTTATATTCTTTGTTAAACATATTGTATTTAATTTTTAATTATTTTATGATTTATATACTAAATATTTATATGCCTTAATAATTTTAAATAATAGTTTTGAATTATTCATTAGACTATTACAAGATAATTGATTGAAATCAAATGTTTAATGCATTGCATATTAGTTTTCAACCAAAGTATACTCAATCTTTATTATATATCTATTTTTAAAGTTAGTTATATAACCATCGTAAATAATAATGTCAATTTTTATATCGAAATAACTAACATCATTTATTTTGCTAGTGTCATGAGATATAATATTAAACAATTTTTTCAAAAAATTGATATGTAATTTTTATAATATCATGTTAGTTTAATTTAATAACTAACATGGTATGTCCTACTCCCACCTTAAACCCTATCTTACTATTCCTTACTCTTTTGTCCACCCCACACACTACCCCAGATTATTTTCCTTATTTTCTCATGCTTGTATTTCTCTTATATTCCTCTTTATAGAACAACCTGATCAAAAATAAAAATTAACATCTCTTATAACTTTATAGAATTGTAATTTATACAATTTTAAAGAACAAATTGAATAACAAAAGATTGAAAATGGTGAAAAATTATATATAATACCTCAATAAGAGATAGGTGCTTTGTATAAATTTGTTTTGATATTTGTTACTCAATATATAAAGTTTGTACTCCCCAAAAAAGCATTTTTAAATACAATATCTATAAATGTAATGAGCATTCATGAAAATTTAGTGTATGATATTACATATTTCATATAAATAGATAGAAAATAATACTTCTAAATACTAAAGAAGATAAATGAAGTCAAATTTATTATCTGTACAAACTTGTAAAACCTATATTAAAATGATAGGTAACAAAATATGATCAATTGGGAAATTAGAAACTAAATTGGAAGAACACAAAAAATAAAGCAAATCTTTATATTTATATATCATGTTTTTCTAATGAATGTTAAATCTCACATATTTAATTATAGGCTAACCTAGCTATAATCCTATAAAAGAATTAGTAATTAAAAATAAATAATTAAAAAAAATTATCTTAAAGTTAGAAGAAAAGCATACCTCATTACATAGAGAATCATTTTAGGATTGAAAATGTTTCACGATGAAACTTACAAATAGCACGATGTTTTGATCCTTTTATTTCATCCCTTATAATTATGATGCAAACCTAGTCATGACCAACATGGAACCTATTACTCAGTTTCCACCATCTCAACCTACAATTATCACTAATATATTAAGGCATAATAGGAAATTTAACAATAGTTTTCATGCAATAGAATGAATAAATATGGAATTTCATTTAGTAAATTTGATTCAATTACAAAAAGAGTTAAGCATGTTTATGATCTGTTTAACTGTAAGAATAAGTTAGCTCAACTAGCCTAAAAAATATATATATATTTATATTCCTCTACCTTTAACCTATACAAGGTAAGGCCTAAAAGGCCTAATTACATTGAAATATCATATGTCACCCAAGCTATATAGAAGATATATATATATATATATTAAAATGTTGAAAATCATCAACGAAGTCCACTTGCTCTTTGCTATTTATGTATACTATATTATTTCTACAAAAAAATTTATTTTTGTATATTATTTTCTACATATGATAACTTATGCTAAATCAACACATGAATTTGCTCATATGATTAAATAAAAAAAAAGCAATAGAAGCACTATACTTTAAAAATGAAGGATTTAAAGAAATTCAAATTTTCTAGAAAGAGCAAGATAATTATATTTTCATAGTACATAGTAAAAATGACATTTCAAGCCAGTAAGGAAAAGAGCAAGCTTTTTATATTCAAAGTTGTTAATTTTGACAATGACAGAACCTTAAAATTTTGGAAAATACAAGCTACCTAGAAGACTTAAAGTAAGAGAGCAAGCCTTTTAGGTTAAGGTTACTCGTTCAGCTTTATACTTCTACAATGCCTAGTTTCTTATATGAGATAACACTTCATTAGCAAAATATGCAAGCATCATTCTTGTCTCTTGAAGATTTTCTTTCCCTAGAATCTCTCTATCTCTTTGTAATATTCTCTTTTATTCCTAAACTTGCAAATTTACATAACAATAGTATATAAAACTTGTAGTCTTTTCAAGAATAAACCTTACCCTTAAAGATTCACTAGTTAGGGTGAAGTGTGAAAGAAACACTTATAGTTATCTGACAATTAGGTTGTAAGAAGGAAATCCTCAAGTGTTAAGGTAAGATTGCTTGACTTCTTCAAAGATTAAATGGGAAAGTGTATTTAGGTTTTGTAAAAGAAAAACTGGTAGTGGATAACCACTAAGATTAGATTAATCTTAGGAGAATAGAGTAAACTCAAAGGAATGGTTTTTCCTTTGGACAATTGAGCCATTATATACTAATGCTATCTTCTCTTTCCTTTACTCTTTTACTTTGTACATTTTATTGCTTATCTTTACTTATACTTACCTGACCTTTCATACTTATATTTTAGTTCCTCTTTAAGGCATTCTTGAAAAAGCAAGCTAATAAATGAGTTATTTTAAAGCTTAGATTTTTAATTTATTAAAACATGAATTCGCCCTTTCTTGGTGTATTTTTTTGTCCTATTAATTGGCATAAGAGCTTAGTCTCTATTGTTAAAGCTTAAACACCCTTTGATAAAGATCTTATAGGGATAACATGGATAATTTTGGATTGTCACATGGATATAAAAGCTAACTAAGAAGAAAGCAATAATGGTTACATAGGAAGATGAATATATTCCTTTAGATGATAATGATAAAAAGCAAGAAGCAGAAAAAGTTATTAACTATCGTTTCATGGCTAAAGAGAATTACATCCAAATAATGGATCTAAACTCATTTATTCCTTATAGTGAGTCACTTAAAGCTCTTGGAAGTTTGTTAAAGGATTGCCAAAAGGTTACAAAGAAATATCTCTTTATTTCCAAAGTTTTTTTTTTGCAAAAAGTTTTTGAAAACTTGAAAAATGAAAATCAAGAACTTGAAAAAAGTATCAACGTTTTGAAAAATGATTTTTAACACTTTGAAAATGAAAATCAAGAATTACAAGATAATTTTGATTCTTTGAAAAATGAAAATAATCTTTTGAAAGAGGAAAATGAAGTTTTTGAAGAAGTGGATGTATTTTCTCAAAATCATTTATCAAAAGAAAAATTTTTGCTATCAAATGAAGTAATCTCCTTGCAAGAGGAAAAAGAACATTGAATAGAAGAAAATGGGATTTTAAAAAACAAGACAATTACTCTTTTAGAAAACAACCCAAGTGCTAAAAAACAAGAAGTGGCTTTTTCATAAAGTAGCCCGAATGTTGAAGAGTAAGTGATTACTTCTTCAAAAAGCAACCAAAGTTTTCAAAAGCAAATACTTGCTCATTTTGAAGAATGATCAACAAATTTCAAAAATAAAAAGGAAAGTTATTTTTTCAAAAGAAAAATAAGTCTTGGAAAAGGAAAATTCAATTGTTCATTCTCTAAAAAATAAGAACCAACTTATGAAAGAAAGTAAAGAATTTGAAAAAGGATCTTTCCATACTTATAAAAAGAAAAGAAAGTTAAATGCTCTTTTAGGAAAGCAAAAAGATTTCTTTGATAAAGGGGAAGTTAACTTCAAACAAGGAAAAAATAATAAATATCATAAGAATTTCTTTGTAAAAGTAACTAAAAATTTTACCTCTAATTTATCTTGTAACTTTTATAGGAAAAATGAATATATATCCTAATTTTGTGTTCATAAAAAGAAATTGGTTGTTCATGATGCATAAAGAAAGAGACCTAAGGGTCAATATCTAAAAGAGAAAAGAACTAACTTGAAAAAAAAAGAAGATGATTTGGGTACCTAAAATATGATAACTACTTTACAGGTGAACCTAAAGGGTGGTGTAGGAAAGGATTATTAATTCCTTGATAATGGTTTTTTAAAGCACATGATGAAATATTTTAGCAAGTTCATCACTCTCAAACTAATTTAAAGAGGTGATGTAGTTCTTAAGGATGACACTAGATGAAAAATTATTAGGATTAATATTATATCTTAAACAATAGGAAAGACTAACTAGCTAAGTCTGATTCAATATTTAATGAGCATATCTTTTTAGGTTGCTTTAACATAAGCGAGGCTCATAGAGTTTATATTGAAATTTTATGGTAGAACAATTAATGTATATTGTATTTAATGAGAACAATAATGCTTAAATGAGTAAACCTTTGAATAAGGATGATGATTTCATTTTAAAAGGTAACTCAGCAAAAGAGCAAGCACAACGTAAGAATCTCAATAAACATGCTGTTTAGATTAAGCAAGAAGAATAAAATGAGCAAGAATTTCTAAATAAACAAGTTGGATCTAAAAAGTAAGTCAAGATAAATAAACAAAAGGATCAGATTGAGCAACTCAATAAGCAAAAGCTTGGGTCTCCATATGAATGTCTTCCAAGAAAATATAGCATTAGGTTTCGAAATAAAAAAACACAATAAAAAATTAGAAGTTTACTTCGAAACACACAAAGGATCTAAGAAAAAGAAGTATAAAACAATGTTAATGTTTATACTTTTGTTACATAAAACTTAATTTTGCTTTCTAATTAACAATCTGATCACTTGCATCTGAAAAATCTAATCATGAACACACAAACAGGATTATCACAAATCATAAATCTCATTCAAAAGGCAATGTCTTTATGGTATCCACACAAGCGGTCAAATACTCTGATCTAATCGGATGGAATCACTCTCACTCTTAACACATTGCTAGTTATATGATTTTTCTAGTTATGGATTAATCTTTCAAGAACCTTATGACACTTTCTCTATTTCATAGATGATAATCATAAGTTTTTTAATATTAGCTCAATATTTATCAAATCATGTAATATATATCTCAACCAAATATTCCTTTTTTAAAATATTAATATCTTTGCTAGATATTTCCTTTTAAAAGGATTTTACTAATATTATTTTATCTCATAGGTAAAGTCCCTTTTTTTATCTCTATCCAACACTACCTTAAAAAAAGAAATAACAAGACTTTGATTATTAACAAGCCTAAATATGACTTTGGTTAATAATAAGCCTATATTTAGTGTCCCTTAATATAACCGACTCATATTATGCTATTATTTAAAAACCTTATATTGGGCCTATCCTAATTAAGAGCCTTAGTTTGACCAAAAGTTCCTAATTATAATATAACACTAATATTTACCCATTCTTTGCATGTGATCCTATAGATTCTTATTTTATTGATAATAATCCTAAAATTTTAGTTTACTATCATAGATAATGAGTGATATCTAGTAATACATTATTTCCATCCACGTAATGAGAATATCAATGATTCATCATAACATTTCCATGACTAATATTCCATGTAATTTAGTCCTTTTTGTCCTAGGTATTTAGATTAAACTTAAAGTGGGTTGTGTCACCTATATTATAATTTAATCTATATGTTTCTTGATTATTAAATAGATTAACTAAAATAATGAATTAATGGCTATACATTTCAGAGTTTCACTCAATCAAGAGATCCACAGATATCACTTCTTTTATATAAGAAAGACAAAATCTCATCTAGATTACTCACATCCCTCCATATGATTTGTAGTATACCCAATCACTACCTCTTAGGCCAATCTTATTATAGGTAACATTCAATGGCATTAAAGTATATGACTTCTTATGTAAAGAACTATAATGACTTAAGGTTAAAGAGTCACATACATTATTATCACTTAGAGAACTATTTATGACATTAACACAATGATCTATGTCGTATTCTCATGGCAAATCAATTTAGTATATTTGTTCTCTAGCATGTACTTGTGAGATAACTTGATATCTCATATCCATAACCATAGTCAATAGTTAATATAAATACTAGTTTCAATGCATTATTGTTATCTCAATTTATAATAATACTTAACTAAGGATATTTTAAGAATAATATAAATCATTTTAAAGATAATTATTATATTTACTTATATTACGTATATATAACATTAAACATAATAATTGGAATGCTTTATAAAGAAAACATAATATAATGTATATAAATATAATCATTCTATGATTGGCTACTAGAACGTAAACTAAAAATTTTCTACTTGCACTAGAGTCAATCACTTATGTATCTGATACTAAGTGACATAGTGTCATTGCTTTGCTTCTATTGTGCCAAAGCATTTGTTAGTAGGAAGGCGATATTATTGTTTATTAGTACTTTGCTTATTTTCAGATCTCGTCCATAAAAAATTTCATAGATAAGATGGAAGTTTTGAAGTATATGCTTGGGATTACTGGTGAAATTTAGGTTTCTTAGCCTATTAAATAACCCTATTGCTATCATAATATAAGTCCACTAGTTTGAAATGTTAGGAACTATGTTAAGTTTAGTAATAAACTTTTAATCCAAATAGCCACTTTTATTACATTGAAAGCAGCAATATTCTTAGTCTCTATCTTAGATTAGCCATTGTTTCAAGCTTCAAACTCTTTTTCCTTATAACACTGCTATTTAGGTAAAACAAAAAACCTAACTATGATATGAAATCATCCTTATCATATGGAAAACTAGCATCAGCGCAACCTTTTACAACTAGTTTCTCCTCAATTCTTTATATTAAGAATAAATCCATAGTTTTTCTCAAGTACCTAGGTATATTCTTGATAATAATCTAGTGACACTTGCTAACATTTAACTGGAAACTGCTTATCATACTAAAGGCATATGAGATATAAGGATGACTACATAACATAGCATACATAATAGATCCAATTACTAATGCATATATAATTTTATTCATATGGTCTTTCTTATAACATAGCATACATAATAGATCCAATTACTAATGCATATATAATTCTATTCATATGGTCTCTCTCATTTTATGTTGTTGGATACTAAGCTTTAGATAAATTCATACCATATGACATAGGCAAATATCCTTTTTTGGATTCTTACATGCTGAAGCATTTCAGCACTTTGTCAATATATGTACCCTAACTTAGGCTAAATAATTTCCTTGATTTATCTTTATAGATCTTAATATCTAGTATATAGGTAATTTCCCGCAAGTCTTTTGTCGAAAAATAATTCCTTAATCAAGTATTTACAACTTATTGTATAGGGATATTATTTTCAATGAGTAGTATGTCACCATATATAATACAAGAAAAATAATTATGCTTCTACTAACCTTTTTATAAACATAAGATTCATCTTTATTTTTTTATGAAACCAAACTCTTTGATTGTATCAACAAAACAAAGATTTAATCTCTAAGAAGCTTGCTTCAATTTATATATGGATCTTCACAACTTACATACTTTTTCAACATTTTTAGGAGTGACAAAACCTTTAAGTTGTCTTATATACATATCCTCAAGAAACTTCTTATTAAGGAAGGTAGTTTTGACATCTATCTACCAAATTTTATAATCATAAAAGTTGTAATAATAAACAAGATCTAGATGGATTTTAGCATAGCAATTGGGAAACATGGCTCATTATAGTCTATACCATGAATTTGCCTAAAACCTTTAGCACTAATCAACCTTTAAAGATTTGTATGTTATCATCCATATCAATTTTCTTTTTAAAAATTCACTTGTACCTAATGAAGTTTTACCCCTTTAGATGGATTAACTAAAGTCTATACTTGATTTGTAAACATGAATTCTATTTCAGATCTTATAACTTCAAGCCACTTCTTAGAGTATGGCTTATTAATAGCTTTTTAGTAAGTTATAAGCTTATCTTGATCTATGAGCATTACATCACCATTTTGGCTTATAAAAAATCTATATCTCTCAGGCTCATGACATGTCCTACCAAATTTACATGAGCCTTGTGTTACTTAAATAGGTTCCTATTCCACAACAATTTATGGCCTCTATTCAAGTTTTTTTACAAGTTCAATGTTGTTTTTTTATTCTTAAATTTCTTTAAGTTTTACTTTTCTCCCATTAGTTTTCTTAGAAACAAACTCTCTTTCTATAAGTCAAAGCAATAAACACTTTACCTTTAGCAAGATTATAAAAATAATACCTCTTGGTTTCCTTGGAATATCCTATAAAATAATATTTATTAGATTTGGATCTAAGGTTGTCAGAGACTTAACATTTTACATAAGCTTCATAACCCCAAGTCTTCATAAAAAATATACTAGGACGTTCCCCAGTCTATATCTTATATAAAGTCTTGTGAACTATTTTATATGGAACAAAGTTGAGTGTAAAAGTAGTAATCTCTAGAGAATATCCCTAAAAAGAAATTGGAAAATCTACATGACTTATTATAGATCACATAATGTCTAACAAGGTATGATTTTACCTATCTGAAACACCATTCTATTATGGCATTCGAGGTGGAATAACTTGTGATACTGTACCACGCTTTTTCAAATGGTCATCAAACTCTTAGTTTAATTATTCTCAACCTTGATCTAATCAAAGTATTTTGATACTTTTGTGAAGTTAGTTTTATGTTTCATTCTTGAATTATTCAAACCTTTCAAGGGATTCTAATTTATGTTTCATAATATGCACATATCCATATCTACAGAAGTTATCAATAAATATGATAAAGTATCGAAAACTACCTCTAGTAGGTGAACTAATAGACCTACACATATCAGTATATATAAGGTTAAACAAATCATTAGCCTTTTCACTATGTCCAATGAATAGGACTTTAATTATCTTGTTTAAAAAAAAGATTCGCATACCTCATATGATTCAAAATCAAATGAGTTCAAAAGTTTATCTTTATAAAACTTGGATATGCACTTCTCATTCATATGGCCTAAGCGATAATGTCCAAGATAGGTTAGCTTAAGATTGTTGGATTTGAATTATTTAGTATTTATGTTATAGTTTGGCATTTATTAACATCTATAACAAAAACAGTTTAAGTATAAGTCTCACTTCCCTTCTTCCTTTTTAGATCCTCTAAATAGAACTTGCAATTCCTTTTTTAATGTCCAATCTAACTATAATGGAAGAAAACCCATTCTTTAGTCACGCTAACCTTAGGTTTTAGTGCAGAGAACTTAGGCTTGGGCTTACCTTTGGATTTAAAATCCTCCTTGTTCTTACTCTTTCTTTTGCCCTTACTCTTTTATACCATCATTATGGTATTAGGCTTTGTCTTTTACAAATTTTGTTTAGCAATTCTCAACATGCTTAACAATTCTAGCAATGATTTATCAATTTTATTTATGCTGTAATTCATGATAAATTGATTGTAGCTCAATGGCAATGATTATAAAACTATATTAGTAGCCAAATTTTAGTGTAATGGAAAATCCAATTACTCAAGGCTCTCATATACCCAATCATTTTGAGTACATAAAGCCCAATTGGATTTCCTTTTGCTAGTTTGCATTGAAACAATGCTCTAAAGATATCATACCTTACATGAAGCTTCCATGCTTTGATGTTGCTTATAAAGCTCAAAGTCTACGATAGCCAATATAAGACAATTAACATCTAACACGTTGTCATGAGGCTTCCTATAAGCATCTTCTAGTACAAAGTGCACCAGCTTCAGGTAGCTAAGAAATGGGTCCCTCTAGGGTATAGCTTTCACTTATGTTTGAAAATTATCCTCATATTCCTATACTAATCCAAAAAGTTTGTCCAAGTCAATTTGTCTTTCTTAAGGACCAATCACAATAATAGGTTATTTGGAATATTTTTCATTTGTATCTATGACAGAAATATGCAAAATATGTACCATGTTATAATCATTTAATAAAGTCTTTTATTAAATATTCATCCTACTATTTTATTCAAACTAATAGCCTTCACTATTAATTCATAAATCACATTATTGAGACTTTCTAGTGGGTCAAGATCCATATTTCATCTAGTTTTAAGTTAACTTTAGCTAAGCACCCAAGATTTAGCTATTTAAGAAGGCAATGTTAGCCAATTGCATCATATATAACTCTTGGATAATTAAGTGAATAATACTCATTCTATTCCATCTTATGAACTAAAGCCTAACTCTATGCCTCTACACCCTCAATCCTATTGAAATGGCCTAATTAAGTCACATCCAAAATTGGCAATCAAATATCACAATTATCCCATTGTGTCTTACCAAAATAGATAAAGTACTTTACTTTTGCAAACCTACCATATGTCAATCAAGGCCTTAATGAATGTCAACTATTGAAAGGCATCACAATTTATTAGTGACTTAATATTTGAATTGAAAGATTTAATTAATTTAATTATTTTAGATCTCACCATTACTTGCCTTTTATTCATGCATAGTATCTAACATTTCTCATACATTAAATAAAGCATCAAATAAACCGCAACATAATATGGCCCTTAACTACCTAAATCTTCTCAAACTAATGAGAGGATTAATTAATCAACCTAAGGTGCAACAACTTTCTTAAGCATTTTCCTTGGTAATCCTCATGTGATCTCCTCATGGTTGTAACTCCTCCAAGCATGTTGTTTGTGATTTACATTACATTTGATAAAAGAAACCTAATATTACATTCAAGGGGAGTTAAATGAGAAGAAAATATACAAAAAATAATAATAATAAAAAGAAGAATGACACACATGTCATACTTTAAGAATTGCAACCAATAATAAAATTCCAATCACATTGGTCTAATGAGGCCAGACTATATATAAAGACATGCAAACATCACAAGAACT
This sequence comes from Sindora glabra, assembly GCA_020226215.1. Classification (NCBI taxonomy): domain Eukaryota; kingdom Viridiplantae; phylum Streptophyta; class Magnoliopsida; order Fabales; family Fabaceae; genus Sindora; species Sindora glabra. Next base: position 42,093,337 of record CM035236.1, on the reverse strand, counting down.
AATATTACAATTTAAATTTTAAAATTTAAAATCTTTATTAATCTTATTGTTCACTTTACACATCTTTCAAATATGTTTGTAAAGTGATATCATGTAAAACAATTACATATTCATTCTTGAAATCGAAATTTGTTTTCAAATCTCGGAAATAACGAGCAGGATTTGTTTTCAAACACGAAAGCAATTGTATCGTATCACGTTATTCGTTTCAAAAACATTATAAAAAAATACTATAATCGTGATTTCGTCATCACGTAATTTTGTTTAAAAAAACGAAAACTTAAATTAGGCAAACGCTTTACACATTTTTCAAAATTGATATCCCTTTCACATGAAATCCTTATATGAAACGATTTTCTTTTAATGTTATAAATGATTTCAAGTAAACCAAAAAAAAAAAATGGAAACTAAATTTCCTTTTAGAAGTTTTCAAAAGGAAACAAAATCAAATTAACATGGAAATTGTAACCGTAAAAGTTACCCTCCAAATTTGAAATCTGATTTCAAGTAAGACAAAAACATGAGATTCTTGTGACTCAATTATTTACGAGAACGTGATATCACATAAAACCATTGTAATGTGATTTCACAGAAACCTTTTTTTTTATTTTGCAATAAAGAAAAATGATTTACTTGTATATCGCATATAAATCAAATCAAATAAAATACGTAATCTAACTTATGATTTTGTAGGTGGCTTTGTGTTGGTATATGCTTTATGCTCTACTAACCAATTATAGGATGATTGAATTTGCATACAATGCATTAAGTTTTTCTTATATATAAATAAAGGCATTTAGTTGAATATTATGTTTAATGTTATATTTACGTAATATAAATAATTTAAATCGTTCTTAAAATGTCCCAAGTCAAACATTATTGTTAATTGAGGTAACAATAATGTATCAAGACAAGTATATGTGTTGATTGATGATTATGATTATGGATATAAGATAAAAAGTACATGTTAAAAAATTAATTTACTGGGCTAACTATGAGAATACTACGTGGATCACAGTATTATAAGAAGTTTTCATAATGATAATGTTATATGTGATTCTTTGACTTGAAGTCACTTTGATTCTTTGCATAAGGAGTTGTTTACTTTGATACCATCTAATGTCACTTTAACAAGGTTAGTCTAAAAGATGGCAATTAGGTATATCACAAATCATGCAGAGAGATATGAATAATTTATATGGGATTTTATCCCTTTTATGTAGAAGCAATATCTATGGGCTGCTTAGTTGAGTAGACTATGAAATGCATGGCTATGTTCAAATACAGAGAGATATGAATAATCTAAATGACATTTTATCCCTCTTATGTAAAAGTAATATCTGTGAACTCCTTAATTGAGTAGACTATGAAATGCATGGTTATGTTCATATGGATTAATATATGATATTGATTCATTTGTCTTAATCTACTCAAAAATTAAGAAAGACATAAATTGAATTATGAAAAGGGTGACACATTCTATATTTCGAGTTTAATCTAGATATTTAGAATAAAAAGAACTAGACTACATAAAACATTAGTCGTAGAAAGATTATGTCAAATCATTGACAATTCTCCTTACTTAAGTGGTAATAATATATTGCTTAATACCACCCACTATTTATGGTATTAAAATAGGATTTTAGGATTACTACTAATTTTATGAAAACTTATAGGGTTATACACAAAAAATGAATCAAATATTAGGATTTTAGTATAAATAGAAATTCTTAACTAAAATGGAGCTTTTAATTAAGCAAGGGCCAATCTGATTGGATATCACTAAGTAATAATACACTATAATTAGGTTATGCTAAGAAACATTAAAATAGGTTAATTAATAACTAGTCAAGTTTAGGCTTGGTTAATAATCAAAGCTTAATCATCTTTTTACTTAAAATGAATTCTAGTTTAAGATCAAATTAAAAATTTTATTTGTGAAATAAAATATAATCAATCAAATAATTATCCAAATATATTTTATTTGGAGATAAAATTTATTAATTTTAAAGAATGAGATATGATAATGATAAAAAAATCATTTAAGTCAAGGAGGATATATATCCTAATAAAATACGAATATTCTTGCTACTTTTAAAACCTAATTATATATATTTGATATTGTAAATATCAAGACTGATTCCTTTTTTAAAAATATGATTAGAACTAAAAACATAAAAAAAAAACCTAGCAACTAGTATTGCTTTGTGAGGAGAGAAACCTCATCTAATTATATTGTAGTCTTTGAACATTTATATGGACACCTTAAAGACGTTGGCTTCTAACAACATTCGTGTTTTGACAACCATTTGTTAATCATCCATGACGTTCATGCATTTGAGAGTGCTGGTTGAATATGTGCATGTGAAAACAAAAGCAAACTAAACCTATGTTCATGATTTAGTTAGCATCAATTTGGAATCATGTATCAAAGGTGTATATCTTCCACTAGTTTATACTTTTTTTAATTGGATCCTTGATGGATTTTAAAGTAGTTTTAAAATTTTTTGCTATGCTTCTCTAATTCAAAACCCAACACTCTAATACCATTATCAAGTTTCAAAATCAAAAAACACAACAAAAAAATTAAAAATTTACTCCAAAATCCACCAAAGATCTAAACGAAAGAAGTATAAACTAATGTTAGTATTTATACATTTGTTGCATGAAATACACTTTTGCTTCCAATGAATAATCTAATCACCTGCATCCAAAAGATTTGATCACGAACATATAAACAAGATTATCATAAATCACAAATATTGTCCAAATGGATAATGTTTCTATAATATCCACACGAGCAGTTGAATATTCTAATATTACTAGATGGGATCACTCTTGCTATCAACACAACGCAAGCTATGTGATTTTTCTAGCTACAAATCAATCTTTCAAGGACTTCATGGCATTCTCTCTATCTCATGATGATAAATATAAGTTTTCTTATATTAGCCCAATATTTATCAAGTTATATAATATATATCACAACTAAATATTCTTGCTTTAAAAGATTAATATCTTAGCTAGATATTTCTTTTTAAAGGATTTTACTAATATTATTTCATCTTATAAATATAATCCTTTGTTAATCTCTAACCACCACCACTATAAGAAAGTCAATAATTAGGCTTTGATTGTTAACTAGGCCCAAATATGACTTTGGTTAATAATTAGTCCATATTTAGTGTCCACTACATATAACCAAATCATACTATACTATTACTAAGTGAAATGTAATTGTATTAGGCCTATCCTAATTAGGAGCCTTAATTTAACTAAAATTTCTAATTATATCATAACCTTAATATTTGATGCACTTTTTATGTGTAACCTTATAAGTTTTTATTACATTGGTAGTGATCCTAAAATTATATTTTAGTGTTACAAATAATAATTGATATCTAGTAATACATCACTGTCACCTAATTAATAAGAATGTTAATGATTTGAAATAATCTTTTTGTGACTAATGTCTTATGTAATATAGTCTTTTTTCTCCTCGGTATCCAAATTGAACTCAAAATATAAAATGTATCACACTTTTCATAATTCAATATATATGTTTCTTGATTTTTGAGTAAACTAACTAAAACAAATGAATCAATATCATATACAGATTCATTTGAGCATGACCATGCATTTTGTAATCTCACTCAATGATAAAATCTCATTTAAATCACTTATACTCTTCTACATAATTTGTGATATACCCAAGCACCACCTTTTAGGCCAACCTTATTATAGGTGACATTTGATTGCATTAAAGTACATGATTCCTCATGTAGGGACTCGTAATAACTCCAAGTCAATGAACTACATGCATTATTATCATTATGAGAACTGCTTATGACATTCACACAATACTTTATGTAGTATTCTCATAACAAGCTAATTTAATACGTTTGTTCTCTAACATGTACTTATAAGTTAACTTGATATCTCATATCTTTAGCTACAGTTATTAATCAATATACATACTAGTCTTGATGTATTATTATCATTTTAGTTTACAATAATACTTAACTACAGACATTTTAGGAATAACAACAATTAAAGAAATTCAAATTTTCTAAAAGGAGCAAGTTAATTATACTTTCACAATACATAGCCAAAGTGACACTTTAAATCAACAAGGAAAGTAGCAAGTGCTACATATTCAAAGCTATTGACTTTGATAGTGACTGACTTTGATAGTGAGAAGATCTTAACTTTTTGGAAAAAGCTAGCTACCTAGATGACTTAGAGTAAGAAAGCAAGCTTTTTAGGTTAAGGTTACTCATTAAGGTTTATGCTTCTCCAATGGCCAATTTATCAAGTTTTGGCTATAAATAAAGAGCAACACTTCATTGGTAAGACCATTATAAGAAGATTCATGATCAGTGATGGATGAATCTCTCACTAAAGAGGAATTTTCCATCACTAAATCATAATTAATAAGGAATAAGATCCCTCACTAATTGTCGCCTCGCTAATTATTAGCAAGGTTTATATTTTTCCCTCACTAAATTTGAAAAATTTCATTACTAAATATTAGATAAAGGCTTAATTCTAGACATTTTTAGCAAAAGAATAGAAAGGGATTTATCCATCACTAAATATTTTGCTAAGGATTTTGTCCTTCACTAAAGTGGTTGCTAATAGAGCTAGATATGCCTTGGTTTTGGACTCTCAATGCCCTATTTTGGCTAGATAATCCCTCTTTAATTCCTTCGTTAAAATATTAGTGAGGGACTTGTCCTTTGCAAATATTTTAGCAAGATATGTGCCCTTTACTGGTTAGAGGAGATGTGCACCAAGGCAATCTATTCAAAATAGAATGCCTCTATTTTTAATTATGTCAAATAACATAGCAAAGCTCCTTTGTAAAATAATTTTTTAGAGGTTAAAATTGAAGAACCTTGTAAACAAAATCACTACCTATTTATCATTACACAATAACACAAAATATAAAAAATTGCATTTAATTAAAAGGAAATATAGTATGTATATAGCTTTTTTCATAAACAAACTGCAACAAATAGTATATTTCATGGACCATTATTTGAAAGGGGATTATTTGAAGGTGGTAGTGCTTATATATTTAAATTGAGTTAAAACTATCAATGAAAATAAGAATTGAGACATTTGCTTTCACAATTAGGCTATTTGTTGCTCATTTTGCACTTAACATTTAATTACGTGGCCTATTTGTTAATCCATAATTTGCTCAATTATGCTTTTTAATTGGGAAGTTATGACAATACCCTTAACTTTAACCCAAGGTTGGCTAGGATGTTGTGCAACAAATGATCCTAATTGCTTTAATGCCAAAACTATATCCTTTTATCTAAATCCATAAAATCTTCTTCTTTTATTCACTAAATACCTGGTAAAAAAGTATTGCATCATTCCTTCAATTAATTTTATTAGTATTTGCTCATCCTTAACTTCTCCCCCTCAACATTAGTTGTAGCACTTCATAACAATTCTCCAATTTTCTCTCCACACAATTTATTATGTCTTTCAAGTCATTGAAACATAACCAAAATATTAATCAATGCTTTTTTAGGTACAACAAAGTAAATACTAAGTAAAAATGGTATTACTATAATCAATTAGGTAGATTACTTAATAACACAAAGAACATTTATAAATGTTTCATTGAAATGCTCTTAAAACAAAATTAAAATGCCCTTTAATATCATTTCAATAAAATGCTATGTTATTAACCTAAAACATAACTAAAATATAAATTACTAAGTAAACTAAAACATAACCAAAATATAAATTATTAACCCAAGCCAATTGAGACTTCTTGTAGACAAACTTCTCACTATCCTTGTAAGTTGTCAAAACCACTATGATAATGTGTGCTTTACCTTAGTTTACTTTTCCTACAATAAAGTACAATAAAAATCAAGGATGATCATGTAATTCAACCAAGATCATAAAAATAAAATTATTATTCCTCACATGCTTTCTTTTATGTTCAGTCATTAGGATTGATCCTTCTATATGTAAAAGGGAGTTAAAGAAACCACAATCAAATTTTCTATTTCTAGTGTTCTACTAAAATAATTTTTTTAAACTCTTATCTGTATATGACATATTAAGCATAGCTTGTCAATTTGGTCCACTTATCCATTTAGGGATATCTTCTTTATCTTTATATGCTTTCTTTGCCTTGTATAATAGGTTAGACAAACATTCAACATATTTCATCTCGTATATCCTTTGAATTGTAGGCTCCCGACTCATATCCCACTAGTACTCTTTCTATAACATTAAAATAACAAATTAGAGCATGTATAAGATGGATTTAGGGTTAAGAATAGAAAATTAATTATAAGTTTAAGTAACATTATGGAGTTTAACCTTAAATATTGCAAACCATCTATCTTTTTACTCGTTGAGCATTTCTGACTATATGATTAAAGGCCATGAAATGAAGATTTTATTTTCTTTATAATTCTCCTCACAAAAACAACATTAGAGAATTTGACAAAAACAAATGATTATTAATCATTAACTTAGTACATATTACTCTATAAAAGTAGTTAAATTTAATTAATACATACACTTTTCCTTTTGTCCCCAATTGTGTCATTTGGAGTTGTGTATGGTTAGAGGCATCTGCTAGTTCAATGCCACTTTATGGAGGTGGCTGTGTCTCTACATTGCTTGGCTCCCCAACAGTGTATGCAAAATTACCTTCTTTAGTTGAGGAACCACTTCTTCTCCCCTACCCTGAATCATTACCTTGTCTAGCTCTATTTCTAGATATTGCATCTCTTCCTTAAGGCATAATTCTTGTAAGTTATTGAACAAATAGCATTAACTTGGAAAAGGTTAAACAATTAATTAATATGAAAAATTAGATAAGTATTACCATGCAATCAATTAACAACAAAAGGATAAATTTTTAATAGCATAAAGTATATGTGAAGCATCAAATTTAATACATATAAATGCAATACAACACAATCAATTAGCACCAAAAGTGAATTTCGTAATAGCATTAATTATGTCTAAATTAAGCATCAATTTCAAATTGGAAATAAAAGTGAAAATTGTAATAGCATAATTCATATGAAAATTAATATTGGGACTTGAAGCGTCTAAAACATTAGATTTCAAATTGAAATGCATACTTAATCATTGAATGTCATTAACAATAGATTAATTATCGTCCTCATCTCCAGTGTCAACATTATCATCCTTTATGGTATCCTCTAATTCTAGCATTGCATCATCTTTGTTTGATTCATCATCCCTAGATAAACAAACAAGATCAAATTCATCATCATCTTCCCCTTTCACAACCACATCAATATGGACCAAATTACCTAATTGTATCTTTTAGTTTTCATTATTGTTGGATGCCAAGCTTTGAAAGTTCTCATCTATGTTTATGGTGGACAAATTGGTAACATCCTTAAGGTCCTTCCTTAAGTCTCAATTGTTGAAGGCAATTGAAATATTTCTCTAAATTATTATAAATTTAAGAATGCAAAATTAACTCTAGACAAGTATAGCACACCAATTTCAAAAAATTTCACCTAATATACTATTTTTTGTGTGATAATTTTTATACATGTTGAAATAAGAGACCAACTAAAACTAGTCTAGGAAAGCTGTTCTACTAAGAAAAGGAAAAAAATTAAATACAATTTCTTACATGTTTATCATAAAATTATTCAATTAAATTATGATACACGTGTTAAGAGTTGTATTTAAAGAAAATAATTACTACATTGATAATTATTATAATTATTAATAGCAAATAAATAGAATAACTAACATAGATTAATTGATTTAATTGAAAAACATTGCAAAAATCTCTTCTTAAATTTTGTTCAAAAATTATGCAATGATTTTTTTTTTCAATGAAACAAAGGAATCCTCTGATTTTAAAGAACACTTTATCTTTAAAAGAAACATAGACAACAAATCATGGATATAAAGACAAGCTAGTGTTTTGAAAATGGGATTTAATATTCTAGCATCCATGTTGTACCCAATACATAATAGACCCCATATATACCATGTAAAAATAATCCTAACATAGTTTTTAAAAAAAAAAGTAAGCCAAGAAAAAGCAAAGGAAAAAATATTGGAAAGAGATAGATAACTTGGACTTTCACAAGAAAAGAGACCTTCTCTTTCTTACATTGCATACCATAAATCCTATTACCCAACTACTCTCAAGAACAAATAAAGCAAAACAAAATAAAAAAAATAATGTAACTTTTATTGATATTTTTCTTAGTAATTAAATTTAAATTAATCAAAAGATGGCTTTGCTTACATAGGTTCATCGGCAATTTGTGGTGGCCTTGTCTACATTTCTAGTAAATTGACCTCTCGTGATTTTGATCAAATTAAGAAACTTGTATGTTAGATGTTACTGTCCCACTTGCATAAAAATGCCCTTCCTAACTTAGAAATTGCCTATTCAAGAACCCTCTATTTAAGTAGAATAACATTTTAAATATTTGGAAGTTCAATAGGTTATTAATCTTAGTAATGTGCCTAATATTACACCTACAAAAGATCACTTGCTGCATATATATTTATATTATATTAATATATATGTGAATATTACATGTGTAATAGAAGACAATGCATATTTTTCTTTTCCCAGAATACATGAACAAGAGAACAAGAGAAAACAAACTAGAAATTGGTGCAATCGGATATAAGGATCTACAATCTAATAAGGTTTATTATCCTATAGTGATAAAATAAAATAAAACATAATTCTATGTGACACAAGCTTGAGTTCTGTTGTTGAAAATAGAGAACTTGTAACTCAAACACCTATATTTTTTTATAATTTTCCAAAAAAAAATAGTTCATTTAAAAAAGGGGAAAAATTAAGAACATACCAAGTTAAGAGTTTCAATTTGAAAGAGACTATCAGGCTACATAATCTAAATTTGAAAGGCTTAGGAAATTACGGGATCTTCTATACAATTTAAGGTAAAGATTAGTTAGTGTAGTATTCAAAATTGTAGAGCAGAACCACATTTAAATGAAACTATTTATGTACCCATAGCAGAGCTAATTATGAGAAAAAGTTTATTGATGAAATCATTTACATTTTTGTGATACAGAGTATTTATAGAAGATAGGTTATATAATTAATAGATGCTTGGTTGTTAGTATATCATTTATTGCCCTGTACATGCTTTTTTATGAATAAACAAATACAAAAGAAAGTATGGGAATTTCATATAATCTCTTCCTTACATAAGTTAGAAAGACTATATCATAGCTTACAAATTCTATTATTGTTGGTACTTGAAGTTCATAAAGTTAGAAAATAAACATAGGCAAGTAAGAATTGTAGGCACAAAGATAGGGACTGTCAAGGTTGTCAGAATCGCGATCCAACTCATGGGATTTAACAATTCTATGATTTAAGCTCCCCTTTCCGTGATGACTTGGTGGCTGTCACAGAAGAAGCTTGTATCGCTGAGCTGGAAGAGGAGAATCGCTGGGATCGTGCGATCCTACCGAGTCAGCCGATCCTCTGAAGATGGAGATGATGGACCGGGCTTTCATGGGCTGAACGAATTTTTTTTAACTACCAAAAATCAATTAATCCTAAAAGTCCCTTACCTTATTGTCGAAAGCGTCCATCAGCTGCACCCATCTGTACTAAAAGTGAGTCCCGATTGCAGCAACTTAGGTTTCGCAGTGAGAGAGTGACGAGCTAACATTGATGCCGACTACAACTTCCACCACGGATTGTAGCTGTCGTGTCCTTGCTGCTTGGAAGTTGGAACCGATGCAATGGAGTGTCAACACCTGAGACAGAAGCTGCGATTGGAGTTGTGAATTTTGGCTTCTATTCGAAGACTTGCGAAAATAGAGTGAAGGAGACCGAAATAGAGGGAGAAGTTGGAAAACAAAGTAAGCTAGAAAATGAAGTGAAGGAGATCGAAACAGAAGGAGATGCTGGAAAACAGAGTGACAAAAGCTAAATTGCGCGTAAAGACTAAGAAAGAGGAGAGATTATAAATGGAGGCTTCAGGCTTTGTTTTAACCGACAAGTGAAGTGGGCTAACCAAAGACCAGTTGACCGGGTAACTTATTCACTTGCTAACCAGACTTAGTTTAGTGTTTAATTCAATTAAATGGCTTCTTCCACTTCAAGGCTAAATGTGAAACGAAAAAATTTTCCTAGAAATAGGAGTGATGTAGGCTGGGAACATTGTTTTGAAGTTGAGGGAAATCCAAGAAAGGTTAGATATAAATAGTGACAAAACAATGAGTGGTGGTGCTTATAGATTAAAACATCATCTAACTGGCAGTCACATGGACACAGGTTCTTGCCCAAATGTGCCAGATGATGTTAAAAATAAAATGATAGAACATGTTTCTAAATCCATGGATATTTTAGCTAAGAAAAAGCAAGGATTCTTTGCTAATGATAGTGATGATGTTGATGTGAGTAATGCTTCAGCTGAAGGGAGTAATAAAAGTGTTCAACTTCAACCTAAAAAGGGATCTATGGAATCAATGTTGAAAAAATCCATTCCTAGTGCTGGAAGAACCCAATCTACAATCAATCAAATGTTCAAAAGGATTTAAGGGAGGAAGTATGTCAACAAATATCTAAATTTTTTTATACTAGTGCCATTTCATTTAATTGTGTGAAAAATCCAGAATTTGTGAAGATATGCCAATTGATTAGAAAATATGGTATTGGATTGAAGCCTCCTTCCTACCATGAAATTAGGGAAAATATTTGAATCAAGAGGTTGCCCGTACCAAAAAGTTGGTTGAGGAACATAAAGAGCAATGAAAAAAAGTAGATTGTTCTATTATGTCAGATGGTTGGACGGATAAAAAGAAGCAGTCTATATGTAATTTTCTGGTTAATAGCCCAAGAAGATCAATCTTTTTATCTTCAATTGATACATCTGAGTTTTCAAAGATAACTGATAAGGTGTTTGAGATGCTAGATAGCATTATTGAGCAAGTGGGTGAAGAAAATGTTGTACAAGTGATCACTGACAATGCTGCCAATTACAAGGCAACGGAGAAATGCTAATGGAAAAAAGAAAGATTATTTTTTGGACACCATGTGTTGCTCATTGTATTGACTTGATGTTGGAGGATTTTGAGAAAAAATTGAAAATCCATCGATTGACAATTCCTAAATCTAAAAAGATCACAATATATATTTATGAAAGGACCATGGTTATTGGAATGTTGAGGCACTTTACAAAAGGCAAGATTTAATTAGGCCAGCTGTCACCCGCTTTGCTACATCCTATTTAACTTTAGGGTGCCTTAACAACAACAAGGGTGCATTGATGAACATGTTTAATTCAAAAACATAGAAATCTAGCAAATTTGCTAGTACAAATGATGAAAGGATTGTCCAATCCTTGGTTATGGATAGCAGATTTTGGAAGAATGTCACTAATTGTCTTAAAGCTACATATCCTCTTATCAAGGTCCTTCGGTTGGTTGATTCAGAAGAAAAGCTAGCCATGGGTTTCATTTATGAAGAAATGGATCGTGCAAAAGAAAAGATCCAAAGTAATTTTCAAAATGTCAAGAAAAGGTTAGTAACTTAAATTTTATCATTTATTAATTTAATGTTATAATTTATAGAGAACTATGAACTACAATCTTATTTATTGTTATTCAACTTGTTTGTAGCTATGAGCCTATTTGGGAAATTATTGATTCAAGATGGGAGTCTCAACTACGTAGGCCTTTGCATGCAGCAGCATATTATTTGAATCCCCAATTTCATTATAGTCCTAATTTTAAAGCTGATTTTGAAGTTACAAAAGGACTATTTGAATGTTTAGAAAGAATGATACTTGATAAACATGAAAGGGCTAAGATTCATGTGCAACTTGATGAATTTAAGGTTAGAAAGGGGTTGTTTGGTTTTGAAGTTGCTTTGATGACAAAGGACATTAAAACTCCAGCTATGTGGTGGGACTCTAATGGAGCTGAATTTCTTGAACTACAAAGGTTTGCTATTCGAATATTAAACTTGACTTGTAGCTCTTCTGGATGTGAACGTAATTGGAGTGCTTTTGAGATGGTAAGATTATTTTTATGAAGCTGCAATCATTCATTCAAATGTTCCTTATTGTTTTTTGTCTTTGTTTTCATTACTAATTATGCATTTTAAAAAAAAAATAGGTTCATACAAAACGAAGAAATCGTTTACATCAAAAGAAGATGAATGACTTGGTCTTTGTAATGTACAACTTAAAGTTAAAAGATAGACAAGTCAAAAAATCCATTGAGATGGATAGCTTTAAAGATGTGCCCTCTGATGATGAATGGATAGCTAGTGAATGGACAAGTTGCAATGAGGACATATATGAAGGTGAAGGTGAAGGTGAAGGTGATGATGGAGAAGGTGATTTTGTGCTTGAAGGTGTTGATGAAGGAGGTGAGGGTGATGATGAAGATGATGGAGGCATGCATTTGGAGGAAGTACCATTGGATGAAGATGAGGCTACTCCACATGTTGAAGATCATGAATTTTATTAGATTGTTGTCAAATCATGACTCTTTAATATTGTTCTTGTTTGTTTTTGTCATGTTGGATGCTTAACTACTTGATGTGTTACTATTTTTTGTTTGTAATCTATGTCAATGAGTATGTTTTAATTATATATGCATATTTAAAAATTATGAAAGTGTATTTCTTCTCATAAAAAAATTCACTAGGGGTACATAAAATACACAATGGGACCTTGAGGTAGGATCTTACGATCCCGTTACAATTCTACAATTTACGATCCTAACCCCCCTTTCCAATCCTACGTGGGATCGCGATTCTGACAACCTTGGGGACTGCATTTAAGTTGCCATATGATGCATGAAACAACACAAAAGACTTATTGATGCATTTCCTCATGTAATGTCATTCTTAAAAAGGATAGGTAGGAGAAAATCTCTATTAATTTTTGCGCGTCATTTAGTAACTTAGTCAAGGGAATTATTGCTAGAAGAAAAAAGATGGAAAATAATAGCCTAAATATGGGTTGAAATGATATCTTTTACTGTAATAAATAGTAAACCTAGAACTTATGTGCAACAGCTTAGCAAAGGAGGATAACTTATCTTATTTGTTTAGTTATTAATGGTTCATATAGGCCTCGGAAGTCATCAGTTCCAAAAGAATGAACTTAAGATGCAGAAAATTTTGAAGTAAGAAGCATTAAACTAGCTGATTGTGGTTGTGGGCTTTGTCTAATCATTTCTTGTATATTGCACTTTGTGGTTAAAACCAAAGGAAGGGATATTAAGGGCTTAGGAGCATAAGTAGACTGCTTATCCCAAGGGCTTTGATTGTTGTAGTTTTTATTGATTTCTTTCTATGAGCGTCTATAGAATTGTGTTAAATATGAAATAACTTCAGTTAGTAGGTTGCTAGTTTTTAGGATAGACTTGAGGGTTGACTTATGTTAAGTATGTTGGTTGGGATTAGTCTTATCTTTTAGCCAAGTCCATCATTGAACCAAGGACTAAATTCCACATTAAAAAAATAACTTCAATGTCAATGATTATAATTGAGATACAGAGAAAACAAACATCTAAAAAATTTCATATACCAGATAAAACCAGCAATATCTGCTACAAAGATTTCATATATTAGACAAAACCAATAACTCACAGAAAAAAAGCTCAATATATATGGACCTCCAGACCATCACCAAAACTCAAATGTAAACATAATGACAATCTAGAAAAAATTAGAAACATACCTAGAATGAAAACCCAAACAGCTTCCTAGTATTGGCAAAAATTATCACAGCAACTTCAGCATCACAGGGAATGGCCAGTTCTTGAGCTTTTTTGAGCAGCCCAGTTTATAAAAATAAGAATTACAAATTTGAAGAAAAATTCAACAAGAAAAAAAACACATTCAGCATTTAAACATACCTAGAATAGATTATGCAATGTTGCTCATGATGCAAAGATTGCGGTCCTGGAAACCCAAAACTCAATCAAATAGTAACGCAAGAATAAAGCTGGACCTAAACACCGATCACCTTCAACAAAAAGGGCAGCATTTTTTAAGAGATTCAAGCATAAATACAAAATCAATGTTGGAAAAATAAAAAATAGACCTTAAACTTATCAGAAAATACCCAGCATTCAAAGACAAAAACTACAGCAAGTCTCTACAACTTCAAAAGCAGAATAATGGAAGAAAAATAAAGGAAGCTGGCCTTTTCAGAGTCCCCCTTTGTCGTTGTCAATAGTTGCCTCCCTTCACCATCAAAATTTCATGAAAATCCTCGCAAAGCAGTGGCCTCTGACAAACTCAATCGCGAAACCGTCCTTCTATTCTCACCTCAATTATGAGATTTTGATACTTAAAATGACAGGTTGAAATGCGTCTAGGAGCTTAAAATTTTTTATTACTTTGTGAAGGCATTAGCTAAAGACTAGTCTCCCACTAAAAAAAAAACAAAGCCAAGGAGTTTAAATTTTTTTAATACTTTGCGAGGGCATTAGCAAGGGACTAGTCTCTCGCTAAAAAAAAGGTGAGGCCCAAGTCCCTAGCTAATCCTTCGCTAAACAGGCCCAAAAACCGCTAAAAAATTTCTAAGAAAATAACCCATTACCATGACTAATAGCGAGACATTTGGCAAGGGATTAATCCCTTGCTAAAATTTAACGATGACTAAATCCCTTGTACTAAATCCTTTGCTAAATGTCTTACAAAATTTTTAGAAAAAAAAATTCAACCTTTTTTATTTAATATCCCCTTGCTAATCCTTAGTAATTCCCTTACTCGATGCTTAAGTTTAACGTAAAGGATGGATTTGCATTAACTAATTTTCCTTGTTAAATAACTGTTTTCTTACAGTGGTCATATAAGCATTTTTTTAATCTTTAGAAGACTTTCTCTCTCTAGAATCTCTCTATCTCTTTGTAGTCTTCTCTTTTGTATTTAAATTTATAAATCTATACTTCTAGAGTATATAGACCTTGTAGACTTTTTAAGAGACAAGTCTTATCATTAAAGGCTATTAGTTAGGGTGAAATGTAAGAAAAATAATAATATTCAATTTATAATTAAGTTATGAGAAGGAAATCCTCAAGTGTTAAGGTGATATTGCTTGAATCTTTGAAAGATTAAGTAAGAAGTGTATTTAGATTTTGTAAAAGAAAGAGTGCTAGTGGATAACTACCAAAATTGAATTTGATCTTGGAAGAGTGGAGCGAATCCAAAGAAGTGATTTTTTTCTTTGAACAATTAAACTACTATGCACCAGTATTATCTCCTCTTTCCCTTACATTTTTACTTCATGCACTTTATTACTTATCTTTACTTATACTTATTTGATCTTTCATGCTTATATTTTGGTTGCTATTCTAGGGATTCTTGAAAAGGTAAACTAAAGAACAAGCTATTTCAAAGCTTAAATTTTCAATTAGTTGAAATACCAATTTATCCCTTCTTAGTGTGTTTTTTATCTTGTTAACTATATGTCAGCCTAAATCTTATATGAAGAGAAAAAAAAATTAAAAGAATGTAACAAGAAAGCTGGTCAAGAAATACTAAGCATTAGAATAATTTTCTACCCCATTTGTGAGGAAGCTTTACAGCTTATCTCTTCCCGCATTTCAAATAACCTATTTGGTTAAATATTAATCCTTAATTAATTAAATTAATACTCATAAATCAAAAGTGAGTTCAAGCCTCCTCTAATATGAACTCAATAATAATTAAATGTTGGTCAATTTATATTATTCAATTTATACGAAGGTTATATGATTTGGTATCAATTTGACAAAATTCAAATTCATATGTACTCTATCAAGTTTTTATGAAAGATTGTTATAATTTTTGTAACTCTTTATTGAAATTTATGACTTTTTTATATGAGAAAATTTTAAATTTTTTATTTAATTTTAAATAACAGGATTGTAGTTTTTATATGTTTATTGAATATAAAATTTATCCATACTTATAATTTTTTTAATGGAAATTGTAATTTTTATGGCTTTTACATAAATTTTCATAAAACGTAGACCTTCATATAATTATAAGAATTAGAGTTAAATAAAGAGGGATAATTATGAGGCTCCACGACCTGACCAACAATGTTGCCCAAGAGCACTTGTTATTGGACTAAGTTGTAAGCTAATGGCTAACTTTCTAATTCATAGATATCGGAAGAGTTTGCATACTAAAAATTCAATATTATTTTTATATAATTTTTTATATATTATCATATAATTTTTTTTTAAGTTTTTTTTATTCAATAACTTAATTTTATTAGAAACAACTGATTTCTTAGCCAAAAAAATACTAATTTCTAGTAAGACAAAATCATTAATTAAACAAATAATATACAAAACAAAATTTATATGAGAGTGGCATGAAAAAATTTTCCTATGTAATTCTTTGTAATCTAATGATCAATAAATTAATTAATTAAAAATAAATCCTTTGCAATAGTTGACCATAAAAATACTTAAATTATAATTAAATTGAATGTAAATTTGTTAATACTTCTAATAAAATGTTTGCAATCTTAGACAACTAATCTTTTTTATATAAAAGTGTAATTAAAGAAAATGTTGAAAAAAGAAGAAAAAAAAATCTTCATTACTAAGGGTATCTATTTTCAATCCAACTGCTAGCAACTGACCGAAATAGGCCGAACATGGCTAATCAGTGGCAAAGATAATAGAAGGAGCGAGTAATGGCAAAGGAAAAATAAAGCAAAGTTCAGATGGATGGTTGGTGGCAGTTGAGCATTCATTAGGTCTTAAAGGACTAAATCAATCGATGATTTGCACAAAACAACATTGTTGGCATTATACCCATATGACTTTGGGGTTGCAACTAATTTGTTCGAATGTGAATTGCCTATTTGCTTTTTGAAATTGCTTTGTGTCATAATCCTAGCAAAACTCCAACTTTGCATTCTTAGGAGACTCCTACACCACTAGCCTCCCCCAGCACTATGAACCATAAATTGGTCGGAACCACCCTTAGTGTAATAGTAATCTCCATTGAAGATGTCCAACTAGTCCACCAAGTTGCAATATTTTTGCAAGGTAATGTTGGTTTTGTTTTATTTTCTAATTGAAAATTTTATTACTTTTCTTCTATTTTCACATGCCATTTATTCACTTGTTATTTGAGATCCAACAAGTAAATGATATGCTTGTTATCCCAAAAATAATAAGTTGATAGTACTTCATCTTTGTGTTTCTAGTTTTTCTTCCTAAACTCTATCTAATGTTTTCATTTAGGGAATTAGAGTTATTATTTGTTTTAGATTTTATACTTCATAGATCTATTGTGAATTGTGTGTTTTATTTTTAGTATGTGCAATTGTATGGGATTCTGTATTCACAAGGTAAAGACTTGGTTGTTATACAAGCTTGTTAAGTTGTAATTTTTTGTTGAATTTTCACTTTCCACAGTAATTAATTATTGTCAATGTTGAATTTGTTGAATGGCAATTTCATTACAAAATACAAACATCAATTTGACCACCTCAGTATGCTACACAATGACACAAATGATACTATTAATTTTTAAAGCAAATTTGTGCCTTTTTTTTTGTTAAAAGCCTACCAAGATAGGCCCACAAAAATTGATTGTAATAAGTTTTTTGAAAGTTTGATAAACTATACCAAACTATGTAGAACCGATTATACTCATAATGTGCAATTATAAGTTGTTACTACATAGAGAATGATCGCAATAGGTTTAAAAGGCAGCCATTTTTTAAGTCATGGTTAGTTGGCAACTTGGGCCTAAACCACTTAAAACTAACCACTTGGCCAGCCTTATTCATTATTATAAGTATTGAATGTGACAAATGGAGATGGGTTCCCATCTATTTTTTAGCATGAGATTTATACCATTATTTAGAAAAGAAAGAATTTGTATATATTTTTATTTTTATATTTTTAAAAATTATTTTTAGATTAAAAAATAAGAAAGATAGTGCTTGGTATTACAAATAAAAATATTTTATTTAATTACAAAATTAATATAAAAAATAAGAAAATATTTAAAAGTTATTTCTTTTTAATTTTTAAATTTAATATTTGAAGTTATAATTTTTGAAATTAAATTTAAAAAAATACTAAATAGAATTTTCTACTTTTAAAAATAGAAAACAAACCAATCCAATAGATCTTGTTTCTTTATTCTCATTTCTTCACTCATGTGTATTAATATATATGTGTGTGTGTGTGATTTAGAATTTTAATACCTAATTATCTATTTGCATTTAAGAAAGCATAAGTGAGGAAATAAGAATAAAAAATGAAAGAATATCATTATTATTACATAAATTAAGGCTCCCAAAATTCAACAAGGTCCGTATTTATATTATATATACATTATTTTACATAAAATTTAATTATAATTATTAATAATCAATATAGTGTTATGGATAATTATAATTGTTATGGATGTCCATAAATATTTTATTCTCCCTTTCATAGAATTATTTTCCCATTATATTCAATTAGGTTTTAATTCTCATTATAAAACATTAGTATGAAATTGTAACTTATAACTATAAATATAGAATTGTAAAAATCATTCTATATACAATTAAATCAGGACATCTACCTTTTATATTCCTTCTATTTATATTTTACTTCTTTAGTATTAATTTGAGCATTTTATAACATATTATGAGCATAAAAATCTATTTTATTTTGATTCAAGTATAATCTTTAATTTTTCATTGTTCTCCCATGTTATGTAGTCTATATGTATACATGGTAATATAATATTGTTTGAAAAGTTTGTGCAAGCCATGTTATTTACATATTCATATTGTTTGCCAAACAATTTGACTAATTTATAATTATGAATGATAAATATGTACAATTTTATAGTTTAGCCATTATTATGAATCTAAAGGTGTTCTCAATAATACTCTATATGTAGTAAGTTTGAAAAGTTATTGATATTTTGGAAATTTAGCCTTTATTGTGAACTTAAAAGTATTTTCAATAGTATTTTATATGCAATATGTTAAAAAGTGGTTAGAATTGTAATTATAAAATTATATGCCCTTGAAGGGACTCTTTTCTAATATATAAGATAGGTGCACATCAAATGTTATGTTAGGTAAAGAGCCTTCCTAAGTTTTAATGTTTTTCTTTATTTCATTATCTATTAATTTATTGTTGTAACCAAGGATTTCACTTAATAGAGAAGTGAAGTTATTTTTAAAATTTTACCTATTTTGAAATAAGATTCTATTTTACAAAGATTTTTGCAAATAACTTTCATGTAAAAACACTTAGACAAATGATCAGGCAATGCAACAATCAATTCTAAAATAATTAAGATAAAAGTTTCTTTAACTTCAACAAGCAAAAATAGAGTGTTGTGTAGAAAGTGAAAAAAGATAAGGATAGAGAAAATTAGATGCAATGATTTATAGTGGATTCATCTTAAAGATCTAACACTCCAAAAAGTACATCCACTATTAAGCCTACTTGCCTTGGATTTTGCAAATTACACAATCTTTTCAAGTTTAATCTAGCCACTTAAAGAAGCCTTTACAAATATCCACTTGAATACAAGTTAATCCCTTTAAGATTCCTTACTTAAATAACACTTTACTAAAAAATTTCACACTCTTGAAAATTCTAAAAATACTTCACCCTAAAAAATAATAAATAAATGCTTGAAATTCAAAAAATAAGCACACAAACTCTCAAAGTTTGATTACACAATGAAAAACTTAATAAAGGAAATTTGAATCTTGTGAGTTCAAAGGATTTGAATCATATGAAAGAAAAGAGATGAAAATCTTGCATTAATGTAACAATGAAAACCTTTTCTTATATTTTAAAGTTGAATTCAAGGCTTTATATAGGAGTTAGAATACTTAAAAGTCCATTATACAAAAAAATAGCAATTATAACTATATTAGAATTTGAATTAGTTGATTGAGATTAGAAATTTTGAATTTTCATAAGGAGAATCAATTGTGTAATTGATTTCCCATGCATATACTTAGGTATTGGACATTGAGAATCGCTTCTTTTAAGGCATTTTTGACTTTGAAAATAAGGGATGCCTAGGTGTTAAATGGGTGTAAAGAATCAATTGTATAATTGATTCACCCTACACAAAATGTTATTGGAAGACAAGAATCAATTATGTAATTAATTCTACCACCTTGAATTTATATTTTCAAGCTTAAACATATTTCAAACTTATTTTAGTCATTTTGAAACTTAATTTAGCCTTAAGTTTGATTCCAACTCATGTAAAAATATTTGACACAACATTTAATTTTGAAAAATATTATCTCCAAATTTTAATTGAACCCATTTAATTTAATTTTCTCTTATACAAATAGACTTATTAAATAATAAGATCCTAACTAATAGTTTTCAATCATCTTTAAACTTTAACCTCAATCCAATGCAACAAGTGATCATGAATCACATTTAAACAAGTCAAAATGTGTTGTTATCATCAAAATTAACATTTAAATAAGGCTGAAACTAATAGCTATTGTTTTCAACAATTTTTTTGAAGGCTTGTTTAATGATTAATTATCTCTATATATCTTACTCTCAAGGTTTGCTCATGCTTTAAAAATATAAAATTTTTAGGTTTTACTTTTTAGTCTTGCAAGTGGTCAAAAAATATATTGTTGAAATTACGTAGTTATGGATTTTCTATTCATGAAATTTGTCCTATTAGTTTAATTAATTACTGCAAGTATAAATTATTTTTTGCATACCTATCATACCTAAAGTAAATGTCTTATTTAATGATCATTAATATTTTGAAATTTTTTAAAATTATTTTCTATTTTATTTAGTAATTAAATTTATGGTAATAACTAATACATTGAGGAAAAATATTTTTTCTTATACTATATTTAAGGCCATAATTTGTAGCAATTTAGACATGAACATTTTACTTTCATATATAAGGTCTAAATTCATAATTATTTATGTGCATTAATTATTTTCTACTTAAGTTTGAAAATAAAATGTTATGATGATTCAAAATTCTATTACATGCTTTAAATTAACCTTGCTAACTCTATATCTATGATAGGCCAAGTGATCAAATTGATTATTAGTTCTATTTTGATAAATGAATTCTTATTTCATCATTTTTTGTACAATTATTCATATTTAATATTAAAATGTTCTTTTAAACTATAATTTTATAAATTCTCATAAATTTAATCATCAAAACAACTAAAATTACAAGTAAAATGATTATGACAAGTTACTAATAATTAATTATTAACAATTATTGAAAATGATAGTGAAATAATTTAATTAATAGTAGTAATGATTAAATTATTTTGACTAATTGAAATAACAAGAAGATTGATATTTAGATTTAAGAAAATAAAAATTTAATTTGTTATTATATGAATTATGAAGCAACTAATTAAAGTTAAAATAAAAAGATAATAATAAGGCACCCGAAGGAAGTCATTAAAATATATTATTAACAACATTAAAATTAATATTAAAATAGTTTAATTGATAATAGCGATAATGATTGAATTTCATTTAAACATGAAAATTATAAATACATCTCTTACATTGCATAGTAACACTTAAAAATTGTAATGACATCTTACAATAGTTGCAAGTTAAAACCAATACAATTAAACATAAAATTTATCTTTTAGAATCACAAAACTTGCCAATAGTTATGGTGATATGCCTTTATGAGGTTAATGGTGATAAAGATGAATGGAAATCAAAGTTAAAGTTAGCCAAATATGGAATATCATTAACTTCAAATTAAATAATGAACTCATGAATATCCATATGGTACTTATCAGAAAAGGGTTAGTTTAACATTATCTTATTACTATTATTAATTTAATTTCCTATATATGCTAACTTAACTATCAAATGCAAAATGATCATATTAATGCAATAATTAGAAGCACATTTGCCCACAATTTCAAGAAAAATATTGCCATGTTTATTGAATTAAGAATTTCGAAGTGGTAACAAATAAGATAGAGTACAAGGCTATTAACTATGAATATATAATCAAGTTTGATGCATAGATTATATCAAAGAAAATAGAAGGACAAGATTTTGCTATACTCAAACACAAATTTGAGTTACTTCCTTTTAATAAATTAAAAGAAAGATTTGTTACAGATACTTACTTAACATGTATTATAAACTATATTCATATATTAAAGTAATTATGTATGATGCTAATCTATAAAATATGATTATACTTATGAATTCTTGGTGTAGATGTCATGAAACTGCTCAAAAGTATGGCTCCTATTAAAGAATGTTAATGGGAAGTGAATCGTAGAAAAGAAGAATTATAAAGCTACAAGATAAGATATTACAAAAGAAATAACAGAGAATTATTATGCATGTGAAATATCTATCCTTAGTATCTTTTAATTTTTAGGAACTTAATATTACAAGGGAATAACAATTAGAGCTTTGTTATGGGATATGCTGGCAAAAACACTTACAGGAGAATTCATGAATTAAATTCTACCAAATTACTTTGTTTCTAACATTAATAACTGTTGAAACAATTTATTCTAAAATTTACGAGCGTTAAAATTTGGTTACTTACTACTAGTTTGTCTAAAATCTTCATAGATTTAAATATGAAATAAGTCACCAATTTAATGCAAAGGTAAAGATAATTTAATTAAATGTTTATATTATATATCATTACTTTAATATATAATAAGATTAAGGCTCTATTTATTTCATTGGAAAGCATTTTTTGCAAGAAAATATCATTTATATATATTGATGAAGAAATGACATGACACCTTGTTTACTCCTAAAATAATAATATCTTGTAATATATATTAAATTAGGTTATTATTTCTAGGAATTACAGTGTAAGGTTCGTGTACATAGAAATTTGGTTAAAGCATTGAAATAATCAACTACAAAGTTTGACTTATAGCATCATTCAATAGTCATGGTATACATTTATGTAAACATGAATTACAAAGTTTGCACTAAAAATTAAAAAAAAAAAGAACAACTCTAAGAAAATCATTTATTTCTTGACTCTCCAACACTTTAATAAATCTCCAAATAGGTGAGAGCACATCAATACTATTAGAAACTCTTATAATCTACTTATTGGGTGGATGATCTTGGGAATAAAGTACTTGGGAATTGTCTTTGAGATGATTACAGCATAAATGTCTATAATAGCTAGTAGAGTGCTAGAATCCAGAGTGCATACAAATGAGTATTCTAGTATTGATTTGGCAAAATAAAGCCATTTCCCTATTGATAACCCTTGCTGATTGGTTATAAGGACTACAGAGTTGAGGATGCTATTATGAATTATCAAATACCATTTTTTGAGAATGTGGGCTAATGCTCCCCTTAAAGTTGTTCCACCCCTACTTTAAACAATGCTTACATTACATTTGTTTTGCCCATGATGGCTAAGATTCTTTATTAGCAATATAAAGTATGATAGCTAAAATTTTATATCAACATTACAAAAGTCCTTTTAATTTTGTTTCCTAAGGTGGAAGGGAATAAAACTAGTCAATGGATAATATTGAGATCCCAAAAAAGAAACAAACTTCAACACCACTATGAATAGTTGAAATCCAATGATGTTGATTATTAAAGCTTAATTAGGTCAAGATTTCAAATTAGGGATCCTCTCCCTACTGAACTAGAATGAGTTACGTTAATTAAATGTTATTAATAGCTTTGAAATCTTGCAAAATTTTCATTTTCTAATACTTTGTAAAATGCCATTGTTCTATCTAATTATACTTGTAACTATTTCTCTCAAGCGTGCAAATCATTTTATTGATGAATTAACTTATGATGATGAGCATGCATCAACATCTTTTCAAAATAACTAATGTGTCAACTACCATTAATCACTTATTAAAGCCCATTACCTATATTTAAATAGTATCATTCCCTCCATTGCACTCTTTATGCTTTCTTTAATTTCTTGAGCCTTCTTTGTGACCTTGCAATTTGTTTCTTCCTATCATCGCACTCTTTCTAGACTTACAATGGCTTCCAAAGGTTTTTCTTCTTACGCTTTTGCATAACTAAAGTTGGATGACCTAAGCTTATTTGAGGCTTCTATTCTAACTAATAAGGCATAGATAGCTTCTTTTTCTTTTATGTTATCTAATAATGAAGCCATACCTTACTATCTAGGATCCCTTACTATTGATGATGTAGACATGAATACTTTTAACTTCTTTTCCTAAAAACATGTTTTCTCAATTGATAAGATTCCTACATATCCCTGGGTAATAAAAGGTTCTGGGCTTTTTAGGATTTTGTCCCATCCTATAATGAATATTTACTTTGGGCTAATTAGGTAAGTTCAGGGAAAGAGGAATAATGAAAAAAAAATAAGTATTTTTTATTTAATTCAACTTACATGTCATTTATAAAAGGGAAATTGGCCATTGATAGGTTTAATCATCACTTTTTAGTCTCTTTCAACTAACAATCTTCATCTGCCTTATGGTATAATGAGGGTTAACCTTTTTTATCTCACTATTTTAACTAGTTTGGCTCCTATTGGCAAAAATAAAATCCCACTATTAAAGCTAAACAATAATTTCAAAAAATGATTTTAAATTGTATGCAAAGACTTCTGCATACTCGACTTTTTTGAAAAATTTTATTGGTCAATTGGGATTGGTTGTGTTTAATCTCAAGCATATAGTTTTTTTACTTTATTAGCTTTGCAAGCACATATTCTGTATCTTTGCTTTCAAAATCCCAATTGTTTATCTCTTTTTAGTTATTCTTTTTTCATAAAGGTTAACAAGTAGCTTTAATTCAACTAATTTTAGCCAATCTTTATTAAAACATAAATCAAATTATGTTGACAATGCATGCTTGATAATCTTTTTCCAAGTTAGGGGGTCCTTTATAGATTCTTCAATTATAGTTTATAGCATATTTTTAGGAACACTTTATTTTTCTTAGAGATTATATAGCATTACTAAAAGGTTTTATTTTAAATTTCAAATATACTTAAGCTAGTCTTTATCCTTCCTACTAGAAACTTAGTCTTATAGAACTTTTTCATATGTATTTTTTATTTTTTTATACTTGTTCTATCAACTATCTTATCACTTATTTCTCTCCTTTCTCTCTTTGGCCTAATAACCTAGTTGGTTTACATATGAACCTATCCCCTTTAATGCTCATAGTGCTCAAATTTGGGCACATTTGTCTTCGCAATACTTATGTATTAACTTACCATTAGAAAATACCAAACTAATTGAATGGTACATGCTGAACATAATGGCCAAGCAATTTGGCCTCATACAAGGTTGACTGATGATAACCTTAAACTATAAATATCAAAATAGAATTTTGATTCAACTAGACTTTTTAACATTAAAAGTGTTGAATCAAAACGCCTTCACTATTTTTAAGTTGCATCTTATTTTTGCTTTGTCATACTCACACTGAGCATTTTAGGGACTGGTGGACTACTCATTCCCACTGATAATTTGCCATGAAGGTAGATATTAAGCTAACTTATATATATTACCATGCAGACTATGAAGGCATCGTAGAAGACAATAGCTATGTATTATCAAGAAATCCTTATTTTTGAAAATTATTATAAAGCTATATATGATTATCAACATAGCCAAGCTACTATATTAGACACTGAGGAATCCCTTAAGAAAAAGATAAGCAACCATAATGCTAATCATGGAAAGAAATGGTGGAAAGCATGCTAACAAAATATGAATATATGCCTTTTTACTATTCCCCTTCTAAAATTGATCCTAGTGTTGAATACTCCTTTTGATATTGCAAAATACATTCCTATAGTCTATTAAAAAAATGAACCGACCTTCGATGTTATCATCACCTATTTATATCCTTATGTAAATGTCAACATCCATTGTCGGGCCAAATTATTACTTATTGCCTAAACCATATATCAATAACTAGAAGGCCCAAAGGTAATTAGTTATCTTTTTTAACACTATTTTTTCTCACTTTGATTATCTTTTTTATCATTTGCAAGCATAGCTAGAACGATTGAAATCGTAAGTATTTTGTTAGATTCGACTACTCAAGCTGCTAGGGAGAATGAATTAAAGCATTTGAATAATGAAACTAAAGAGCTATTGTTAAGGACAATGTTGAGATTGCCACTTTTATTGTAAGAACTAGAACAAAAATTCAATATCATTCTCATGATGGAAAAATTGTAATGCCAATTAGGCCAGCTTATAAAAGGAAGAGAACAATGGCACACAGCTAATTTAAAAGTCTTTCTAACCATTCTTTAGCCAATCAATCCTAACAAATGCGATCCAATCCTTCTTACATCATAGCTTTGGTAGGTTAATTTTGCTTCTTGAACCTTTATTTTGACCATTTGAATTATTTTAGGTGTTATTTTAAAGGGAGGTAATGACCCCATCATCATCTTTCCAATAGGTATCTTGGTTAAATTTTTCTTATGTTCAACTTTTACTTGATGAATTTTATGTTGCTAAAAAAAATTTCCTTAGAATATTCAAAGTACTCTTATGCCAAGTACTTCTCTTCCTTTAGCAATTAACCTTTTAAATCCAATTTTTGTCTTTAGCTAAATCAAGTTCACCAATCCATCAATAACAAGTAACCTATATGATTTATCTTGCCAAAAATCAGCTTCAATGAAAGAAGTTCTCAATCAAATTGACATTAGAGTCTCTTTAATCGGCATAAATCAAGATGTCAATCAAAATGTCGTGACCTTTGACACTACATTAGCTAAAGGTGATCCTATCTCAAAAATAGCCCAAGTTTTAGATTTAACTGATACAACACTAATAAGGAAGGTTATTCTCAACCTAGCAACGTTATACTGATGATGACACATCTTCATTTGCTTCCTTAACCAAGCCATCTTCAATGGAAAGAGAGTAAAACAAAGAA
Organism: Sindora glabra; assembly: GCA_020226215.1. Lineage (NCBI taxonomy): Eukaryota > Viridiplantae > Streptophyta > Magnoliopsida > Fabales > Fabaceae > Sindora > Sindora glabra. The sequence goes on along the minus strand of CM035236.1, from coordinate 42,066,427 downwards.
AAAGAAAAAAAAAGTTACTCTTAAATAGGTTTTATCAGAGCTTGATAAGATATTAGAATAAAATCTAAACTTCTTTTGTCAAGATATGAATACTAGGTAAGAGATGGATGAGCTGCTGCAGTTTATGCAAAAAGCTTTATCGACCAAAAATGTCTTTAAGGCTTTTATCAATAATTTTATTAAAACTTAGCTACAAATGATTAATGACTTATTTAAAGCAATTGACATTGAAAATGCCTATTTATCCTTAAAGCACACTAGAGATAGCCTGGTTAAATATTTCAAGAAAGGCCAAAAGTGGAAAAATGAATACGCTACCAAGTGTCAAGCATGCACTAATGAAATAAGGAAAAATGCTACCAAAATAGTAGACCTACAAACTAAATTAGTTAAAGCTCAAGAGCATAGGTTAAAACTAGAAACTAACTACAAATCTTCGATAAATGTTAAATTAACACTTTTAAAAGAAAACAAAGCAAAGTTCAAAGGACTCAAAATGATGAAAGCTCGATTAGTAGATTTGCAAGATGGGCGTTGAGCTATACAAGAGTGGCAAGACTAGGCTATGGTTTGAAGGAAAATTTTAAAATCCTTTTTTAATTCAGCTAAAAAATAATTTAACTCTTATAATCTTTATTGTAAACTAAACCATTCTTCATTTTAAATATATGCATTTTTCCTTAATTACTATTCATGTTGTCACTTTAATCTTTCATACATGCTCAACTTCTAAAAATTTAAATATTTATCATTTATAATTTCATTTCAACCATCTTCAATATTTTAAACCTGGTAACTATTGCTATCAAAACAAGTCTTAATAAAAAATGGCCTCTTCTAATGAGGTGACCATTTTCCAAGATTTGATTTAACTGTCGGTAGTATAACTTTTCACATAAGTTAGCCTATAATAAATTTCTTGAACTTAATTCATTTATTACAGTGCTTAGCTAACTTTTCTTTATTCCTAATCAAAGAATCCAAGGCTTTCCACTACACTTCATATAAATTTTTTATTTCTTCTATCATGAAATCACAATAATCACCCAAAGATAATTTGTTTTGTTATTGCACCTTTAATAATTACAAGGAACCTTTAACAAGAATCACGGTCTTGTTATCAAAAACTAGCTTATAAGGAATCATACTAATGGCTCCCTCGAGTGTATTTCTAATTACCCATAATGCCAAATCTAACATTGCACACTAGTTCCTTGAATAAAGCCCAATTTATTTCTTAATTAAATTAATTATCAATTTGTTGGCCATTTTAACTTAGCCATTAGCTTATGCATAGTAAGGAGTAGAGGTTAGCATTTTTATCTCTCTAGATTTAGCATATGCTCTTACTTTCTATCCTATAAACATAGATCCATGATCAGTAGTAATGGTTTCTAGTAAGCTAAATTTGCATACTATCTTATTCTTAATAAAGTCTATCATATCCCCTTGTTTAATTTTCTTAAATACTACTATCTCCACCTATTTTGTAAAGTAATCTATGGCCACCAAAATATAAGGATGCCTTCTTGTTGAAAGGGGATGTATCTTATTGATAATATTTATAACTCAAACATAAAATGGCTATAGCTTGATGATAAACTTCAAATTGATAATCAATATTCTTTGTATGGATCCATGTTTTTAACATTCTTTATATCCCTTGGCATAGCTTATACAATCGTTAATCACTTATAACTAATAGAGACCTCTGTGAACCAAGATCTATTTCATTTTCATTCCAACTTAATGAGTTTCACATATATAGACTTTAATCAAAGCTATTGTAGCTTTTTTACCACCCTAAGCACTTTAGTAATTAGCCCTTAAGTCTTTTCTTATACAAATTATTTAGAAGCATGAATTTTAAACCATTCATTTTCAAGGCTCAATCAGTACTTGCTAATAGGTTTATGAAATAATTAATCAGTGGCATTCTCTAATCAACATATTCATTGTTATTTGTAGTATATGATATTTCTTGTGTTTCTATTAGTTTAAAGTAATAATAACAAGTAGTCATTTTGGCAAATATCACTTGTCTAACTTTATAGCCTAAGGAAATTTGGGCCAAAATGTTAACCTTCTCATCCTCCATTCTTGGGACATAACTTATAACTACATCATTAAACTTAGTTAATAATTTAACACCAATAGCTAATTATTTAACCTAAATAAGATTGATACATTTTAACTCTAGTTAATAATCAATTACAAATCCTTGTATATCTTAATGTCCTGAGCTCCTTGTTTTATCAACAATTCTAAATTGACAATAAGTGCTTCATATTTAGATTTGTTGTTCAAGCTTTTCTAATCCAATAAGAAAAAGAATTTAGTTTGCTTTCCACATAACATTATAATTAACAATCCTTATCCCATACCTTTTTTATGGCATGATCCATCAAAATATAATTTTTGATAACTAATTTAAATGAAATTAATCAACTTAAACTTATGATCCACCACTAGGCCAAGTAACACTTGTCCTTTAACACTCTTTAAAAGGCAATATTGTAGTGCAGATTTAGTAAAATTAAAGTTCATTTGCCTACTTAACCATATATAATTAGTGAAGCTAACATGTATTTTAAGAAGTCTATTTTCGCTAGCAACTGTATGATGGTTGGCAATAAATAATACTCAAGATTCATACAAGAATAATATAAAGAAAGACATAACTTTTTATTACTGAATATTTTTGTTCAGTTACATTCAACATTCTTGAAAAGTAACAAATAGCTCTTTATTTGTCCTTAACATTTTCTTAAACTAGAAAATATCTTATTACATTATCAAAGGTTGAGACATGTAACTTAAAAGGTCAACCTAGTAAAAAAGCAATCATTATTGGAGGATTTATCAAGTACGTTTTTATATCTTCAAATACCACTTGATGTTCCTCTCTCCACTCCAATTGCTTAGCTCCTTTCAACTTCAATAAGTGTAAAAATACCTTAGTCCACCTAAATAAGAAGCATTGCAAATTCTTCTTATTAATGGGAGCCATTGTTTTAAGCACAACCTTAGCTTTATTTTTTATCCACTTTAACACCTTTTTGTTAGATAAAAAAATCTAAAAAGTTTCTTGTAAAGTTATCAAAAGCACATTTAAGTGGATTCATTTTTAGGTTATCATGCCATATTCATCTTCTTTTAAGTTTTTCAAATGTTATTCACAGAATAGTCCTTTAATGACTATGTCATCAATGTACACTTTTATGGACTTGTTGATCATACCATGAAAAATTATATTCATTATTCGTTGGTACGTGGCTTTAACATTTTTTAGGCCAAATGACATTACAAACCACTTGTAAGCTCTTATTACCTTAGGATAATAGAAAGCTATTTTTAGCACGTCATCTTCTGCTATAAATACCTAGTTATAACTAGGGTTGCCATCTATTAAACTGACTGCTACATGGCTAAATGCTACATCTATGAGGATATCTATGATCGATATTAGGTACTCATCTTTCAATATGGCATGATTCAAATCTCTAAATTCAATACACACTATTAACTTACTATTCTTCTTCATAATCAAGATCATGTTTGATAACCATTTTGCATACCTTGTAGTTCTTATGAACTTAGCTATTAATAATCTTTCTATTTCTTCCTTAATCTTTAGTATAACTTCAGGGTGAAACACTAGAAAGGTTATTTATATGGCTTGAAACCTTTTTTGATTTGCAGCTTGTGTTCTGTTAGATCTTAACTTAACCTTGATATTTCATCATAATTCAATGTAAAATAATCTTTTTATTATTTAAGAATGTCCATGGTTTGTTATTTTATTGCCTCTAGTAATGTGGTGCTAATAAATGTCAACTTAGGGTCTTTATCTGTTCTTAGATTAATTTCTTATAAGATATCCTACATCTCCATTATCTTGGTATCTTCTTTAATTAGTGATTCCAATAATCCAAGAGGACTATCATCGTAGATATAGTCTAGGATTTAGGTTATACTTCTCAATAACATAAGCTGACAATCAAGCAAGATGTTCTCAAAATTCATTCATTAGCTATGTAAGTCAAATCCTTTCCTTTGGTATTTTTAATAACTTTAAAGCTAGATGCATCTAGGACATACATCTCCATTATCAATGGATCTATACATCGGCTGATATACAACAGTTGCATGTTAGGATTATAAATTTTGAACTCAACATAACATTGTTGAACATAACACGAGCTATTATCAGCCTCTATACTTTCAATTATACCATTTTCTTTTCAAATGAGCATCTTTTGATGCAAAATGGATGGCATGCTCCTATAGTGTGGATCCAGTCTTCATCAAGTAAGAGATTATAGTTAGCCTTTAATGGCATTACCATAAATAAAGTAGGCCTAACTATTGACCCTACCTTTAGATCAACCATCACCATCCCTTTTGAATTAGATATCATTATATCCTTTGGCTGCTTTCCTAACTAAATGAATAAAGACTAACAGCTTGTTTGGTTGTGCAAAAAAGTGGGGAGAAGAGAAATAATGGGTAGAAAATGGGGTAAAAAATATTGTTTCACTTTGTTTGGCTGCAGTGGAAAAGATGAGAGAAAATAAAAAAAATTTTGAAAATAGGGGTGGGTCCCATGGTCAGAATTTCTCCTCAAATATAAGGAGAAATAAGGAGAAAAGGAGATATAAAACTCGAAACCAACACTGTGTAGTAGAGGGGAGAGCTTTTCATCCACAGCAACTCGACACTCCGAAAGACTTGGTAGCCGACGTCGCTCCGGTAAGTTGCCTCTGTCGATTTCTGCTATTTTCCATCTTTCCCGATGTTACTTGTTGCTACACTAAACTCAAACAGTCATGTGCAGGTTTATGGAAAATATATGAAAGGGAAAGTGCTTACTCCTATCTCCAAAATTGATAAAATAATATTTATAGAAACATCCATTTAGATTGTGTCTGTTTCTATGTACGGTAAACATTTTTGGTAAAAAAAAGTTACAGAAGGTCAAGATAAAAAAGAATATTTTATTTATTTAATATTAATTATAAAAAAATTGAAAAAGATAAACTCCTTATTTTCTCCTCTATCCAAACATAACTAATTTCTCCTTTATTTTCTTTTCTCCCCTATTTTCTCTTACAACCAAACAACTTTAAAGAAAATAAATTCTCCCATATTTTCTTTCTCCTCTATTTTCTTTCTCCTCTATTTTCTTTTTTCCTTATTTTCTTTCGCTCATATTTTCTTCTCTAACCAAACAAAGCCTAAGGCATTAGGTTAATTGTAATTCCTCCATTTACTAGTATACAGTTTATAGGTCTCCATCCATATAAGCCTTTATATGTAAAGGCTATAAATACTTCCTTATTCACTTAATCGATCACTCAAATTCAATATTCCTACCTTTATTGAAATTAACCACTACTATCAAACTTTGATCATTAAAATCCTTTTTAAAATATATTAAGCTAATTACTACAAAAAAGGGAGGCAATATAGTTACTATATTAGCATCTAAATCCATTTTCTGTCCATGAGTTTTTAATTATTGTTCAAGGGATTGCTTTTCATCCTTCTTGAACTTTATGCCACTAGTTTCCCTTAGGCTAAAAGACATTTTGTGGTTTCCTTTCCCTCATTTCCTATAAGTAACTTGCCATTGTATCATCATTTTTTAGGTCATACTTAGATAGGGTTTCTTATACTAGTAGTTATATCTCTAACTCCCTCTTTCCTTAGGTTTAATTCTTAAACTCATTCCTCTTTATTTCGAGGCTCATTCTTAACCCATTCTCTTTTAGGATAGTTTCCCTTCAACTTCTTTCTCTAGTCGATCTCCTCCTATATCAGTCCTTATAACTAGTTCTCTTTCTAAGTTTTCTCCTTTCGATTTCTTAGAGTTGATCCGTATCCTATCCTTGGATACCTTATAATTTAGTCAATGGAAAATGGTTTTTTGCTTACCTTTCTCTAGTTCTTCCATTTTCTTAAAAGTTATTCTTTTATCATTAACTTGCTCTTATATTTTTAGATTGATGCAATCTTTTGATCACTTTTTATACGTGATAACTTGTAGTTTGTCATTATATTTTTCATGATGCTAGCACATTTTCAACACTTCCCTTTCACACTAGATTCTTTTTATGAAATCTAAATCGGAATCACCTTCTATTGGGTAGGCTTTAGAAAAAAAAAAGGGCATATAATGGGTCATCATATTCATAGTATGTTACTACATTTATGTTCATGTTAGAAAGGTTGAATTCATTTATTGTCTTGACATAATTTGATCTTATAAGATAGGGATTTCCGTTCATCAATATCTCTTTCTTTTTTTCTTTATCATCAAATTTCAATCTCCCTTACTTGATAGACTTCTCAACTATTTTTTTAAAAATGAATACAATTATTAGTGTCATAGCCGAACATATTATTATATTTATAATACTTTTTATTTTTTTATCTCTTTTGATAGAATTCTATAACCTTCAAATAACTTTATTTTTTTAAAAGAAGGTTAAAAATTTGATTGCCTTTACTTATATCAAATGAATATATTTTCTTGTTAGTATGATCCATTTATCTTTTTTTTATCAATATGTTTTAATAATGAATAAGTATACAAAAGACTAGGTTAGAGTTCAACTAGATATATCTAATTATGACTTTTGTTTTCAATCTCCTTGTTGACATAAACCACTTTTTCCTTTTTAAAATGTGTTCAATGTGCTCTCCTATTTTTCTCTTGTTGTTACTACTTAATTTGCCATAATTTTTTAGCTAATTATATGTGTCCATGATGTTTTAATTAATGAAAGACTTACGAATAGCATAGTCAAATCCAATAACTACTATTTTCATGATCTCACCTTCAGCAATTTAAGTGAAGCATTTGTTCCTCGCTTGCTAAAATCTAAATAAGTATTCATCAACCTAATTAGTTAGTTTATTTCTAACATTAATTAGATTCATTAAACCCACTTTTATTTCCTTTCAATAGAATTAATCATGGAACAATCTCTCTGTTTAAGCCCAAGAATGTACTAAATTCGAAGGTAATCCTGAATACCATGAAAATGTTGTTCGATTCAAGAATAGAGGAAAATATCTTAGTTTGAGGAACTCATTCCGGGCGAGTTCTTGACACTTGATTATAAACCTAGCAACATGTTCTACTATTGGTTTATTATATTTACTTGAAAAAGTAGTGAATTTTGACACTTTGAATCCTCTTGGTAACTCAATTTGATAGATCTATTTCAGTAAAGTGCAACAAACTAGGGAATACACTCTACCCCTAAATTGATTCAATAACTATTCAACCAAGACTACTGAAGACTTGGTTTAGATTAATTCATTTTTGATATTTATAGATTTTTGTAATATAATCCTCTTAAAATTTCCTATTTTCTCTATGTCCTTGTACTCGATCTCCTTGATCATGTGGTCTGCATTAAGCCACTTTTCTAAGCTATTTACCCCTACCTAGTATTCTTAATCGACCATTATTAATGGTTTCGAGCAATTCTAACTCTGATACATTAAATTTAGTCTACTCTTTTTTGGAAAATATCTCATCATCTTGATTACACCTAATAATTTTACCACCCGTTTGAGCGCTTGTGTGTCACAAACTAAATCCGATCATAACCAACGTGGATCCTGCTATTCAGTCTTCATTAACATTATTTACACAAATTTTATCCACTGAAAGTCTCTATGTCTCAATAGGGACTTAAATTACATTTTAAATTTTTATAGAAAAATGGATAGAGTTTCTCCTATTTTTGAACACATTCTAAGGGCCATATACCCAAAATCATACAACTTATTTTACATACAACTCAACAGTAATTTAAAACACAAACATAAATAAATGATTTAACATATCAAATGCCAAATTAACATAATCTCTATTTGTAATCCCTAAATTGATCTCAATAAAATCCTAACTATCAAATTCTCTATGGTTGCCTTGAACTCCAACATGAGCTACATAACTTGATCTTACTCAATTTGACTCTTAGAAATATTAAAAGAAAGGAATGAGTTTGATAAACTCAATGATTATATATCTACTAGTCTAGCATTAGTTTTCAATAAGTAGAATAATTAAATACTAATTAAGCTATAAAGATAGAAAATGGCCATGAGCTTAATTTCTAGTTTTCCTATTCTAAATATCAATCTCTAGGTGATATATTCACCTACATATAACTTAAGTTTCCTGTTTCATATTATAATCCATAATAGACTTACCTGCTCAATTTATATGCTACAATCATGATTTCACACATAACTCATTTCAAGTAGTCATCAAACCTTAAGGTAGCTAATAAGGCTCTATCACAATCAAGTAATCATAGTCAATCAAATGAGAATATTTAAGATCAATTGGATTTTAATACCATAACATAACATGTAAAAATTTGTAAATTTATATATAATACATACATCCATCTTTTATCTCCTAGGTTAACTTCATAGCCTTCATAAACTTTTCATCTTTGTCCCTCTAAAGTCTACTTTATACCCTCCATAAGCTTCTTACTAGGAAATTTCCATTCAATATTCACATAATCACCCTTATCACATTTTACAATTCTAATGCTACTCATGGCATGATTTATAGTATGATATACACATTAAAGTTTAAGCTGTATATATCATAATTATAATGTATACAAAGCAACTAATTTATTATCATGGGGCAATATCAAAGTGCATGATAATATATACAGCAACACCACCATGCTTTTTGCATGGCCACAACATTTGAGTAACAAAGTAAACCTATACACAATCCATCAACCTTTAAAAATAGCACTAACATGCTTGTTGAGCATGGTTAATCAATATTTATTCAAACAAGTAATCATATCTATACCACTAATATCAATTCCAAATCATTCATGCATAACCACAAAGGTAATTTAATAATAATTTATGCTACATGATTGGCTTTCAAGAATTCATAGATAGATGTATATATATATAACCTGCATCATCAATAAGAAAAATATAAAATATAACAATAAAAGATCATATTATTAAGATATTAATTTAGAGTGAGTATATATACTTACCTAGGAACGCCCATTCACTTTAAGGATTTTCAAGTAATTTGCTTTCATATTTCTTTTCTTTCGACTCTATAATTATTCACAATAACTTATGAATATGTTGTTACTACTTATTTTCTTCCTAAACATTACAAATCCAAATTCAAATCATGATATAATAGCAATCCATTTTACCCATTCTTTACATTTCCTAATATTAACTTTTAATTCAGATATGTCATTATTTAGGAATTTTCAAATCAAAATCATAAAGATAGAAATATTATGACTTAAAGCTCTAAAAAGGCTCATTTTATGTCACTTAACCATTCTAGATCATTACTTTCTTTATTTTCAAATCTATCATTAAAAAATTAAAGATTCTCATAAATAACGAGTTTTCTAAATCAAAGTATAAAACGATTAAAATATCAAAATCTTAAACTCTAGAAAGACTATAATTACATCCTTGGATAAAACTATACACATTATTTCTTTATATTTTTAACTCTTCTTTAAAGAATAAAAAAAATCACATTTATTGGAAATTTTCCAAATCAAACTCCAAACATAAAAATTTTTATATTTTTATGATATAAATATACTCTAAGTGTACTAATCTTACACTTTTGAGCACAAAATCCTTATTTTATCAATGTTATATCAAGTTCCTAAAATAAGCTGATGAAGTAGGATTTTTTTAATCAAGTTCAATTCATCCATAATATTAAAATGCAACACTCTAAAGAGGCTTTAATCATATTATTCTATCACTCTATAGCACAAATCTCTTATTTTTCAAAGCTAATATTAAGTTCCTTAAAACTTACACAAATGGAGTTTCTTAAATCAAGCATCAAATCATTATAAATATTAAAGTTTAATGATATAAACAAGCTCACCTACATCTAAAATGCCTAGTCGAAGCTTGTCGACAGTGAAAGCAAAGGTTTCCTTTATGCTAGAAAGCTACTACTGGGCAAAGCTCTTCTTATAACATAGGTGGTGCAGTAATGCATATGCAATTAGCAATTTGAAAGAAAGGGAAAGGCAATGGAAGCAAGGAAGTAGGGAGAGAAAGAAAGAAGGAAAAAAAAAGAAAAAAAGAGGGAGTGGCTAGGTGTTCAAAAAAAGGAGAAAGAAAATAAGGAAAAAAAAAAAAACAAGGGCTTTGCTTTGGTGCCTCTCGATGCACTATAGGTTCAAGTTCTATTTGATCTCACCTTCTATTTCTAATTAAAATCAATCCTAGTGCTCTATCTTTTAGAGATTCATTTTTAACTCCCCTCTTCTTATTTAATTTAAAATTCCAACTTAAATATTTCCTTACTTTATAAATATTAAAAGAACAATGTATTAAATTATAAGTATATGTATATATATATATATGTCATAATTTATTATACCCCAAATTATGAAAATATTCTCATAAATTTATGAATTAATGAAATAAAGCCCTCCATACAAAATTGATACATATATTTTCATAAAATTCCCACTCCTAACTTTTAAATGTCCCACTAAAACTTTGGATTACATTTTTATTAAATAAGATCATAATAATATTATATGATTGAAAATTAAAATATTTGTATTTCACTTTAGCATAAATAAATAGAATTCAACTATCCTCATCAATTAAAATAAATACTTTATTTTTTTAAATAATAATACTTTAATTATTGCTTTAGGGTATTACATTGTGTCACCCTATTTTGACTAGTGATAGTTTCCTCAAGTACATGTCTCAAGATAGTGGCAATTTGTTATGACAAAATGTTAACCATGTTATAATTGCTTTTATCCATTTATTGCTAGAGAACTTACAAGATCTAGGATGCCATGCCACAACCTTTATTGTTTATGAAATCCTTTAGGTATAGGTGAACTCTATCAATTTGACTACTTCAATCATTGTAAGTGGTTACTTTGTTGTTTTCATTCGTTGTTAAAATGCTATAAGGCATTTCATGTGGAAGACCAATGGGCCCCTTACTATTAACTTTTTGGTCATTATTCAACGTATTGTATTTTTTTTTTGGCTTACTTGTTTATGATGGTTTTGGCAATTATTCTTTTGACTACTAGTGCCTAAACTTGGCTAGCCTTGGCCAAAATGGCTTTGCTTGGTGTTCTGAGCATCCATATTTTCTACATTATTAGCTAAAACCTGAGATTAATCCTTGATATCTTCAACATATACTTCCTGAAACAAGGGAATGTCTCAAAGAGGGCTAAAGCTAGATGGATTGATGTTGTTAGGATATGGTGATGTTGCAGCCATGCTTCTTACTTGTAAAAATTTACCACTTTGCAATTACATAAAATGGTTAGTGCAGACTATCTAATTATGTCCCATCGAGCATGTTAATTTATTTACTTATAAAATAATATCTAGTAATATATATTAAATTAGACTATTAATTTCAAGAATTACAACATAAGGTCAATGTACACAGAAATTTGGTTAGAGCATTAGAATAATCAATAATGAAGATTAACTTACAGCATCATTTAACAATCATGGCATGCATTTATACAAAAACAAATTATAAGGATTGCAAAGAAAATTAAAAAAAGAACAATTTCAGACAAATTACATATTTCCTAACTCTTCAACACTTAAGCAGATTTATAGATGGGTGAAAGCACGTCAATCTTGTTGAAAACTCTTATAATCTACTTATTGGGTAAATGATCTTGAGAACAAGATGCTTAAGAATTGTCTTTGAGATGATTGTAGCAAGGATGGCTACAATAAATAGCAAAATGCTAGAATGTAGAATGTGTTCAAATGCATATTTTGGTATTTAATGGGCAAAATGAAGCTCTTTGGTTGTTAAAAGACCCCTATTTATAACCTTTCCTAATTAGTTATAAGGGCTACAAAGTTAAGGATGCTATCATGGGTAGCTACAAGATACTATTTTTTGAGAATATGCTCTAATACTTCCTTTGAAGTTGCCTTTTCCCTCGTTTTAAACAATGCTTCTATTACATTTGTTTTGCCTATGATGGCCAAGATTCCTTATTGGCAATATCAACTGAAATTTTATGTTGTCATAACACATTAATATTTATGGTTGAAAAAAATGATATATAAAGTCATAGTAATTGAGAAAAGTAAATTCTTTTTTTGAAATAGTGTAAATTATTCCCCCAATTTTTCTTATTTAATATTAAAAAATATTTTTATCTTAATAATTTATAATTATATTTTATAAGAAATGCTTTTCGTTGAAACAAATAAATCCTAAATGATAAGTTTAATGCAATCTTACAATTTAGCAAGCAAATCCAAGTAAATAATTAGAGATTTCAATCAGAGTTATTGATCCGCAATTTTTTTTTAAAGTTGAAGTATGGAAGTAATATCAAACCATATATATAGTGAAGAAAAAGAGGTGAAATGAATACAATTGATCAAAATTTGTCAAAATCATTGTAACATACTTTTACATTTGTAGGAATTAACTTTCTTTTGTATAGTAAAAAAAAAAAGAGAAAATTATATTTTACCCTTTTTAATTATGAAATTATTGAATTTTACCTCTTGAACTATAGAAACTTGAATTTTATCCTCTACAATTATATAAAACTTGAATTTTATCTCATCGTTACCAAGTTAATAGTTATAATACTTAGCAGCAATTCTGTAACATTTAGTAGTAGTTATAAATCGATGCCATCATTATTAACAATAGTTCATAACCACTGGTAAATGAAAAAAATTTTAAAAATTAATAAAAATAACAACGATTTTCAACCTCCGTTAAATGAAATATTATAGCAGTTATTTTCTTAACCTATTCTACTTATTTGATAACAGTGAGGACAAAATTCAAGTTTTATATAGTTATAGAGGGTAAAATTTAAATTTTCATAATTTAAGGAAGTAAAATTCAATAATTCCATAATTGAAAGGAGTAAAATGTAAATGTATTTTTCTCAAAAAAAAAAAATACTTATGTTGAAAATGGTTGATACTATATCTCTTGCACTAATTGCACCACGAAGTTAAAAATATTACTTCCAAATTTAAGTGTGATCACTACAAATATAAAAGACAAAAATGCATCTCTAACACTTTTCTTAGGCTTCTGCTTCATTGTTGTCATCAATTGACGAAGATGATAGACTTTCCGGTAACACTCTGGTGAAGCGAGGTAAGACAAAAAGTGGAAAGGGAAAATTGAAAAGCAGAGGCAGGTGAAGCAAGATGAATGACAAGAAGTGTAGAAAAAATTTGGAAAGTATGGGGGGCCTAAATATTGAGGCCCACTTTTTCTTTTTTTCCAATTTTTTTAATCCACTTTTCGATTTGTTATATAGTTCAATTTGGATTATGCCGCGTAAAATTTAGGTAAATTATCATTTTTACGCCCATAATAAAAGTATAGCAAACAAAAATACACAAATTCTTCTTAAATAAAACATAATTATTTATACAGTAATAATCAAAATTAATCACAATTTAATTCGTATCTAAAAATTGAAAGTGTTAATACAATAAAAATTATACACAAATTTTTCATAAAAATTTATGAACAATCCTGTTTCTTTAAAAATTAAGAATTGAAAATAATATCACATAATTTAAAAAATATAATACAAAATAATATAAAAACTATGTAAAATAAGATATATATATATATAATTTGTTCCCGTACAACGCATAACTCTAGAACTAATTATTTAAAATATTTTAACTAACTTTTAAATTTTGTTTTCTCTTAAATATCTGTTAAAATAGAGTTGCCCTTACGACCTCATAGTTCCCGACTCCACCAACGCAATTCGGAGTAACTGGGAATTAGATTTTAAAAAGGTTTGGTAATTCAAAATCAATTCTAAACTAATTCAGTAAATTTAATTAATGCAAAATACGGGATTTAGTTTCACATTACTTTATTTGAGTCATTAATAAGTTAAAATAACTCTAATAATAAAAAATATATTTATTTCTATGTTACATATAAATAATTGAGTAAACATACATATGTTTTACAGAAGCGTAAAAATTATCATCCATTTTCAAACGTGGATATGTAATTGCACCTAGTAAAAACATGAGAAAATTAATAATTTGATCTTTATAATTGCAAGGTATTGATAAAATAATCCTTAAAGTATATAAAATTATAATTTTATTTTTAAATAATAATTTATATATATAATTTTATTCAATTTTATCATTAAATAATATGTTTGAAGAATAAAATTGCATGTATAAATTATTATTTAAAAATTATCATCCATTTTCAAGAGCATAAAAATTATCATCCATTTTCAAACGTGGATGTAATTACACCTAGTAAAAACATGAGAAAAATTAATAATGATTCTTATAAATGTAAATTAATAAAATAATTCTTAAAGTATATAAAGTTATAATTTTATTTTTGAATGATAATTCGTACATATAATTTTTGTTCAATTTCATTTTTGAGTAATATATTTGAAGAATGAAATGCATATATAAATTATTATTTAAAGAAAATATTATAACTTATATAATTTAGAAATTATTTTTTTATATTTCATATTTTCAAAAATAAAATTATTAATTTTGTGTAAAAAAATCTTAATAAGAAATAATAGGTAATTTTGTTTGTCTCTCAAATTATCACAACATTTTGGGCAATCACACTAACAATTTGGATGCAAAATACACTCTGTTCTTACAGCAAAGGAAAATTTTATGTTATACTAATCATATCAATACATTACTAAATCTAATAATATGAATTTATTGATTTGTATAGTATTATACAAACTAATAAATCCAAATTCTTAATTTTTATTGCATACGCATTGTAAATTTCTCAATAAAAAGAAAAATATGACCGCCTAGAGCCTACACATTTCCGTCTCATCCTTATAGTGATGGTATAAACGAATATATTATGATTTTGTTAGAACTGGGAAAAGTTGACAGGTTTTATAGAAGTTTAAAAGTTGTAAAATTTTGCAATACTTTTATAAAAATTGTATGTACTTCTAAATTTTACATATAATAAATATAAAAAATTATAATTTATTATTCAAAGTAACAATTAAAACTTATAAATTTCTATGAAAATTTATAATATTTAATGAAAATTAATCAATATTTTATATAAAAATTATAATTTTTAATAAATATTTTGTGAAAATATGTACCAGTAGAACCTTTTTCAAAGGCGAGCGAGTCAAAACACAACCTAGTATACCAACCCATGATAAGCTCCGTAACATGTGTCCAAATTAGGGCGGTTGTACCTAAAATCGTGGGTCACATTGTCGCACAAGTGAGATGAAAAGGGCAGGAGGAAGTGGTGTCGGGTGAAATTTGGCTCCAGCAGTGTACATTTGCATATCAAATAAAAGGCTCCTTTTCTTTGTATGCAAACATGCTTTCTTGCTATATACAAATACATACATAATACATACATCGTAACAAGTTGGAATGTTTCTTCTGTAATTTGCTCATCATTTCCAAGTCGTCACCCAGAATGTGTGGGAGAGAGAAAGATTCATGAAGAACAAGATCCATAATTTCAGGCTCCAAAATATTAAATAAAACCCGCATATTATGCCCAAAAAAAAAACAAAAAAAAATCACTCCTTCTGAAAGTTTCTTAAAATTTTTGTTCTCTCTGTTTTCTTTTTCATTCCCCAGCGAAAAGTCAACTTTTTTACCCGCGTTCTTCCAAGGAGTTTCATTACTGCCAAGGACTCATTCCCTGTTGCATATCCAAGGAATAAAGTTTTAGCACACACATATAATGTGTACATCAGATCGCATCCAAAAAAGGCTGGTGAGATTTGAGGAAACAAACCCACCCATTCTTGTATCCAAAACGCAAAATTGGTCATCCTTTATTTTTATTTTCTCCCTCTTGTGTGTTATATTCAGATTCCAAATCGGTAGCCTTTTATTTCAACCCAATTTCCTTGGTGTAAAATTAGAGAGGGAAAAAATCATTTTCCCTGAGAGTGTTAGCTGGATTTTGCTGGAAAACCTACCCCATCAAGTGCCTCCTCACAATGCCTACGCTTGGTTCCACCACCTGCCTTTCCCAAATATCTGACGATCTCCCGCCGCCGTCCCCGGCAGAGAATCCCGACGTTAACATCGCCCTGAAAGCCTCCGTGGCATCCAACCTATGTAGGTCCCACCCCTTCCTTTTTAGCCTCAAGATCTTCTCCATCTGCCTCTTTGCTAGCTGACACGTGTTGTCCTTTATCGCTCTCACTGCTTCCTCGTATGCGTCCGTGCGTGCCTGATCATATTCTACTTTTTCTTCAGCGCCGCCATCGATTTGACTTGGCCTCACCGCCGGCGGAGGGTATTTTTGAAAATATTGATCAAACTCTGGGACTCCAATGGCTTTTCTTAGCCCGAAACGGTGCGCTGAGTCATCATCCAAGTCGTTTGATTCCGGGTCGAAGAACTGAGCCAACTCATCCGCCATTCCTGAGTCAAGCATGTCGTCAACTCGCTTCCGTAAATATTCCGACAACACGGGGAACGAAACATCGACCCATAGGAAGCAGCATTTGTATCTCAGCTCTTCCGAAATCGGTTCAAACGACGTCGAATCAAACATATTCACCTCCGGGTCGAATTTCTCTACCAACAGAGCATGAATAAACGAGTTCGACCCCCCGACAATGAGAGGAAGTTTTTGCCTGGAGCTGATGTCGGCGATAACGCTGCCGGCTATGGAACGGAACTCCGAAGGTGACAACTCGCCGTTATCAGGGTCAACCATGCCGAGGAGATGGTGTGCCACGCCGTTTCTTTCCTCAATGGGTATTTTGTTGGTGGTGATATCAAGGCCTCTGTACACTTGCATTTTGTCGGAGTTGATGATTTCGGAAAAAGGGAAACGGGTGGCGAGGTCGACAGAGAGGCGGGACTTGCCGGCGCCGGTAGCGCCCATGATGACGACCACCTTGTCCTTCCGGCGATGGTGGAGGTAATAGATGTCGGCGTCCATGCGTGGCCTGAACAGTTTCCTGGCTGTGGAAGTTGAAGAAGAAGGAAAAAGGGTTACCGGAGAATATTGAAATTTGATAACCGTGTAAGAACAACAATGGCGGGACATGTGACTTGAGAAGAAGGGAATTTTCATCGGAAGAAAGATGACACAGCAAGTTTCCTTCTTTTAAGGTTTGTGGTGAAATGAAATAATTATGGTGGCTGGACGGGAGCTATGGATGGTTTTTGCAGACAGACAAAGGGAGACAAAGATAGAAATATACGGAACGAAACATGAGACGCTGTTGCAGGAAGAAAGCAGAGAATGTGTGCTCTGCTAAGGTGGCGTGTACCTCGGAGTGCGGTTTTAGTGAATCAAAAGATAGGACACAACTGATTTGTTTTGAATTGCTTTGCTCTGTTGGTCTGTTTGTTGTTTCTCATTGCAAGGATTTGATGGGTGAGATTATTTAGAGCAAAGTGAGTTTGGGGGGAGGAATGAAGTTTTGGATGGCTTTTGTTTTGCTCACTGGCTTTTGTGGCTTTAGTAAGGTCAGCAATGCAACGCTTTACCTCCTCTGTTTTGCTTCCGTGCAATGAGGCTTTTTGAGTGGAGGGAGAATGTGTTGTGGGATATTTATACCCACGTTATTATTTATAAATAGTTCGGGAATTTCAAACTCGGGGTGATGTGACACAATGCAAGCCATTAGATGAAATTATTAAGAATTTTGATAATCTCATTCAATGGTCCACAATGCACCACGTCACCCCAGGTTTGAAACCCCCTGGAGTACCGTAGAATTGGCCTATAAATGTAATAATTATTTCATCTTTCAACTTTTATAATTAATATAATTAAATTTTATTTTTATTTTTATTTTCATTATAATTATCGATTTTTTCCTTATAGATAATATTAAAATAAATATTAAAAGGTGTGAATATAATAAAATTTTAAGTATATATTTAATATTATTAAAATAAAACTTAATATATTTTATTTATTTTAACATTATAAATTCAAAAAGGGTTAATAATTATAATAAAAATAAAAATTAAAAACTAATAATACTAATTATAAAATTTAAAAAATATAATAATCATTCTAATAATAAATAAAAAATTAATCATTACATTTACTCTTTATTTAATTGTCAAATCTTTTTATTTATTATGTTTTAATATAAATTTTTATTTTCAATTTCCTCTCTTTCTTTGTTTCCCCGGAAACAAAGCTCTAGTTATACTCGTTTCAAATGAAGAAAAATTTCTGTGTAATTTACGGGGTATGTGATTTCCGGGACTATCTTTTATTTTCTAAAATGTTTAAAGTGAAACGTTTTAATATTTAGTTTACAGTTAAAAAAATTATCACAGAACGTGTGTATTTCTCTAAAATCTTCTTCAACTAATATTTTTCTGAATTATTTCTCCGCTAAAAAAAAGTATCTTATATTCCTATTTTATGAAAACATTATTTCATATAAAAAAGATATATTACCCACCACTACATTAATATTTTACCACTATCACCTTTTTAAACTATTATTTATTATCATTAATTATCTATTAACACGGATAAATAATTTTTTTTTTGACGTTCATATTATCTTACTGTTCAAAATTTAAACTTCATCCGCCGTTCACTATTGCTTCACAAGCCAACTTCACAATGGCGGTCAATACCCACAACTACTTCAAGTCAAATTTTTGATGTTGACCGCTGTATATATATATATATATATATATATATATATATATATATATATATATATATATATATATATATATATATATATATATATATATTAATAATAAATTAACTTATAATTTATTAAATTAATTAATAAATTATATATTAATTTTTAAAAGTATTTCTTATATTAACTTATTAAAAAATTAAATTCTAATTTTATAAGTTACTTAAAATATTTAATAACTAATAAGTTATTATCTATTCAAACTCTTTCTAAATTTATCTTAATTATTTTTATTAATTTTAATTCATATTCTTTGTAATATAAATTTAAATATTTTTATAAAATATAATTAATTTAATTTTAACATAATTATACCTTAATTTTAAATTATAAATATACAAAAATATATAAATAAATAAATAATATCATAAAATATAATCAATTATATTTTAAGTAATTATAATTTTATTATAAATAATAATAAAATAAAAATTATATAAGTAAATAAATATATAAGTTTATAAAATATAATTAATTAAATATTAAATATTATATTTTTATTTTAAATTTTTTAATTATATTAATATAATTTAATTTTTAAATAAATATGACTTATTTTAATTATATATATTTATTTCTATTAATATATTCTTTTGTATCATTTTATAATTTTAAATAATTTAATAATTAATTTTATAAAATACTTTAATTAATTTATTAATTATTAATTATGAATTAACTTATCAATTATCAATTAACGTATCAGTTACTTGTATAAAATGAAATCATAAAATAAGGGCAGATAATGATGAGTAGTGAGTCATGCTCACAAAATTTTGAATTCATGTAGATTTATTTGTATAAATTTATAAAAAAATATGAGAAAAAATTATTATACATATGGGAAGCTCACAAGTACTTAGAGATAAATTGTATTTTTTTACTATTAAAAAAAGTTAAATTACTAAATACATATACATAGAGATAAGAGATCAAACTTTAGATATAGAGGAAGGATGGCATCTTTAAAAAATATTAGATTGAATTAAGTTAAAAATTTTAATTTTTTATAAATTGTAATTGGATAATTAAATTTTTTTTATTTTATATAGTGAATTAGTTAAGTAAAATTAAAAAAATTATATTAGCTTATCAGATATTGAATTAAAATTTGAGTTGAATTAAAAAAATTCTTAAATATCTAAAGGATTATCAAAATTCTTAATTAATAAAAAAATAAAAAACTTACCTCACAAGCAAGCTTGCATCCACGGGCAAAATCACACTAGCTTATGCTAGTGCAACGCTTGCCTATATTAACTCACAAAAATGTTAGATTCTAATTTAAGAAATCCAACTTACCTATAATCACAGATTGTTTGTGTTATCAACGATCTTTTTATCTATTTTACATGCTTATCAACAATTAACTTTTCAATATTGATTACTATTATAGATTAATTTTCATGAACCACACATTTTTTACCCCACGCTTAATAAGAAAGAAAACAAGGGGAAAGGAAAAAAAATTTCAAATTTGAATTTTTTTTGTGCCTAAGGAAAATGGTGAGAAAGAAAAGGAAAAATATAGAATTAATGATTATTATTTTTCCACATAATAATTTAAAATTTTTCTTTCCTTTTATTTTCTACTTTAACTAAATTTCAATTTTTTTCTTTTCCATCGATTTTCTCTACCATCAAGCGTAAAGTTAGACCAACCAATCTCTTAATTGACACTTTTTAAAATTTGATAAAATTATTGGTATATAAATTAAACCAAATACAATAATATGATATTTATAGAAAGGTATTTATAAAAAGGTATATTTCTAAAATATTAAAATTCAAAAAAATATTCGGAATTATAAATCAAATATTTCATACATATCGATGTAACCACAACTAAGGATGATTTTATCACCATAATTTCATTAAAGGACTAACGATCCCAAATATTCATTATTCTTTCATTAACTACAAATTAACCTTTTTTTATGTCAAATTTATATCTTTATAAGACAATGACTTAATATCATCAAGTAGCGGTCACATGAATTTAAACTCTATGGTTTGCATTAACCGGCCTAATTCAAGTGTGATGTGAAATCATTTTTTTTTTTTTTTTGACAAAGTTCAATTGCAAGGCAAGGTCAAAAGAAAAGTTTTTTATAAATTATTATTTAATCATGCTTCACTCGGATGAAAAAGAAGGAAAATGGAAAAAAATTTAAAATTTAATTTATTTTTTTGTTTGAATTGGGAGAAAGGGAAAAATAAAGAACATAAATAGTTGTGATTTTTTATTATTTTCAAATTTTTTTTATTCTTCATATTTTTGCTCAAAGTTAAATTTAATATTTGTTTTCTTCCTTCCTTTTACTTTCCAAGAGAAAAAAAAGATCTATAGTGAAAATATAATATAAAGTAGGATATTTAAAAAATTTTATTTTTAAAAGAGTAACTTTGTCAAATGCCTTCCAACGTTTTGGACAAGAGGCTGCAAGATGGGTAATTTAAGACCAAGGGCTCCGGATTTCAATTTCTCCAATTTTTTATTTAGCAAGTTTTTAAATTGAAAAAAATTCCTTCTTATTTGTTTACTTGTTATTTTAATAAAAATTACATTTATTTTTCTTGCAAATTTACTCTTTCTAACATTCCTTTTAAGAAAGTGAGGACGCCCATTCGAGTTCTCCATATTCCGTAAGCGTGCATACTGTACAAATTAAAATATAAAACCTCAGTTAATTAACTTTATATCTCGCCTTTGATTTTCCCGCGTTTTGTCAAATTGCATGTTAAATCAATACAAAAGCTTCAATAGTATCAACAACAAATTGGGATTTAATTTTCTGCAGAAAGTGGGATTTTCATGCACTATTATTATAACTATAAATTATTATAATTTAAATTTAAATTTTCTTATCATTTTTAAAGTAGATGAGGATTTTAAATTGTACGACTTGTGCAATCATAAAAAATTATTGTAAGAATATCACTCTTTTTTTTATTTGTTATCGGCATTTTTACTTTTAAGGTGAAAACAGACAAAGCCATCTTCAGTTTTATTACAATTGATTTTTTTAACAAGAATAATGCTTCAATATATGTTAGAGTTGTTGCAATTTTTAAAAATTGAAAATTGTGACTCGGAAAAAAAAAATTACAACATCCGAAAAAAGTTATACCGTTACATAAAACTTATGAGTAATAAATATATAAAAAAGGTTATGATTACATCAATTACACTTGTAACACAGAAGTCTTGGCAAAATTTATTTCTATGAAGCAATTAAAATATTTTGTAAAAAAAAAAAAAAAGGTAAAGATTTCGATGTCTACATAACACCAATATCTTTGATAGAAGAAATTGCGTCTTTGTCTTTGATAAAACGGGGGAAAAAAAGGGCTAAAATGTCATTTTAATATTTTTTACGAAACTTATTTTCATTTTACCGTCTTTTCAAAACTTATTACCAAAATACGCATGTAAGGAGGAGGCGCCATTTGGATTGGCGCCATTAAGGGGGGGTGCCATCCGAGGTGGTGCCTCTGGCATACTCGGAGGGCGTCATTCAAGATGGCGCCCTCGGTCTTATTTTTTTTAATTTTTTCTTTTAAAAATAATTAATTTTGATATCATTTGAAAATAAAAATTTTAAAAATAAATAATATATAATTGTGACTCAAAATAAATTTTTAAAAATAAATTACTCATTTTATAATTATATTTGATATCATATAAAAATATGTTAACTCCACTTTGATATCTAATACATAAATTTATTATAGGAATTAAATAAGAAAGTAGTTAATGATAATAATATAATTAATAAAAGTAATAAATATTTAGTAAATAATTAAATATTACTTAAAAAATATAGGATCAATAAAGAATAATTACGTAATTTATATTAATGTCTCTCAAAATTTGATCAAATGACAGTTAATATATATCACTTTTCGAAATTATAGACTTCCAACATTTGAAATTATATTATTACAAGTAATTATTTAATACGTTATTACACATAAATAAATTTATTGGATTATTCAATAATATTCTTTATATACGAAGTTAAAAATTGTTAAAAATGAAAAGAAATATAACGAAATAAATATGTTTTTCTTATTTTGTATTTATTTCAATAATATTCTTGTCACCTTTTATTTATCTCAATAAAATTATTTTTATTTTGTAACAAAGTAAATGCGAAAGGACAAGGTTGAAGATAGCTGAAAATTTTAAAAAATGTGATTATTTCGTTACAATAATCTTTTCATTTTGTAATGAAATCAAATTTGTAACATGAATTAGTTATTTTTTATTTCGTCACAATAATAAAATATTTTGACAATGAGAGGGAAAAGTATCGATTAACTATTTTTTAAGAAACTATTGTTCGTTTTATTGTTCCTTTGAAACATTCTATCGAAATAAGCACAGAAGATACGCACAGCGATGGAGAGACGCCAAATGGCGTGTGGAGATACACTAGACGAAATGGCGTCGTTGGCGTTGAAAGGAAGGGACAGCAGGCGATATGGCGCCTTTGGCCTACGGCACCCTCGCTCCTCATTTGTAAGTTAATTAGCCGATAACCGTGTCGACCGTGAATCCAAGAGACTTGAATTTTGGTACTGTGCATGGGTAGCATCCCTATCTACGTTGACAATTGTGCTACGTATTTTTATTCTTAAATGTTTGGTGAACTCGACTCATAATGTATTGAATAAACACAACATTTAATGTCACTTACAAGGATGATGGTTATTTATCCTTCAAATATTATAATTAATATCATTATTTTTTTATATTTAAATAGATAATGAGAAAAAATTTAATTAAAAAATAAATATATATTTCACATTATGAATATAAAGTTTATTAAATTAATTTAATATTATTTATTTATTCTCACATGGTGAATAAAAAAAGAGTAGATAATTATAACATTTGTGAAAGTATGATAATTAATAATGTTAGTTATTATATTTGGGAGATGTCATTATCATCATTTAAAAAAAAAACTAAATATTGCAATGATTTTGAAGTTTATTATTATTTGTAATTATTCCTACGCAAGCAATTAAAAATGTCGTAGTAATTAAAATCATCATAAATATTGATGTTTGACAATAAAGTAGTAAAATCATCCTAAATGTTGATGTTTGGCAATAAAGTAGTAAGATAAATGTACATAAATATATAATAAACATAGAAAAAAAAGCTAATGTCTACGTAAGTGATGTCCAGTCCCACATCCAGGATCGGTAATATGGCGACCGTATCTACTAACCCTCTGCGTAGGCTCGGGAGTCACATCCCTGGTGTCTGTGTCTCTTCTACCTCCAGCACCCGCTCTGCCTCTGCCCATGGTTCCCACTCTACCTCCACCTCTACCTCTATCAACAAGCTCCGAGTCGTCTGTCATCATGCCACCATGTGCTAATCTCTGATCCTGAGTATGCCAATCAAATATAGGACGATATGGCTGCGATGGACCAGCATCACTAGAAGGAAAGGCATGAAATGAAGATAAAACTCCTGGTATGTGTGAAAATGCCTGGAATGTGGATGGAACACCAGGAGAAAACTGGGACATCTGGGATGACGACGACCCATATAGTGCAGCCGGGAACATGGTCGAGGATGAAGGATCATCAGGTGCAGTAGGGTACACATGATGAGAGGTAGTAACATCAGGCATCATGGTCATGGTCTCCTGGGCAGTCGAAGGTAGAATCTGCTGCACTATCGAAGCGGACAGAACATCAGCCTGCGACGTATATCGTGGAGCAGTGCGACGTTGTCGGCGAGAACGAGGCTAATCCTGGCCACCTTCCGCAGGGTCTGGGATATGATGGGCATGAGGAGCTGGCTCCGCATGTAAGTCAATAATCACATGATCAACCTGCTGAATGACATGAAGGATGGACTCCGTCGCTGATCTAAGCGCATCGAAGGTGAACATAGCCTGCCCCTTAGGGGTAGTGAAGTCTTGTAGTGTGGAAACCTCATCTACCTGTGTAAATTTTTGACATTAAAGTTAGTTATAATACTAATGCATTTAAAGAAAATCAGATATAGAAAACTAGCACGCAATATTACCACAAGGTCTAGCGCTCCCCCAACGAGTGTAATACATCGCCTGGTAACTCGTTTGTACCATATCATATAATCGGATCGTGGTCCTAGAACTAGGCGTGTGGTCGGCTCGGGGGTGGCGCACAAGTCTCGCCGAATATCCCAGAGTGCAATATACGGCTGATGGCGGATGTGCCACTCCTCATCATACTGACCGGATAGGTGAAGGCAGTGGACCTCTGCCACCTGCTTCGGTGGCTCTGGAATAGCTTGGCGTAGTCTAAACTGCCGCAAAACCCTATTAGGCTGGTGCCACTCGACAATCTGAAAGTGAATGAGCGGCACCACTGCTGTCCACGTGTCACTCTCGTCAAAGCAGTACTGAGGCAGTGATGCGGTGACCTCCTCAGTGTACGGGATCCAGGCGATCTGAAGTTGCAAATTTAGGTTGTCATTTAAATACAGTAATGGAATGGACAAAGCTTGAGGTAAAAAAATCCATTATCCTTTACATACCTGGTCAAGTCGAAGACGGTCCAACACGTATCTATAATGGGGTAGGCTGTGTGTCAGACTATCCTAGAACGTCTTCTGATAGTGCCACCTGCCAAGTACAATAACTGAGTTAAACAACTTCATAGTAAATTTAATTATCAGTGAAAGTAAAAAAAATTTCTAACCTGCGTGCTAAGGGGCCGATCCCTACATCCCCCTCTGGTATGTCTAAAACAGCTATCGTGGGAGCGATAGTGGGAAATCTATCCCATGCCTAGAGTTGTAATAGTAGGCAACACCCTCCTATCTCCTTGTAATCCGGGGCAGTGGCCTTGCAAAACTCTCTATACAGATAGGCCAAGCAAGCAGATCCCCAACTGTACGTCCCAGCCTCATGTAAGTGTCTGATCAAGGGTAAGTGCATGAGGTGGACATATGTGCCGGAATGGTCTGGAAATAACGTCCCACCAATGAGACGTAAAATGTAAGCCCGGACGAATCTCTGCACTGTCACCTCATCCGCATCATCTGGAAGATGAGTGAAATGCCTCTCCAACCAACTCATCCTCAGTCACCCCCCTCTGATGACATTCTCGTCCACTGGTAACTGGAGTCCCAAATACTCCTTTATCAAGGCTGTCCATCCCCACACAGTGGGCCCCGTCACTACTCGACCGTCAATGGGTAGGCTGAGCTGAAAAGCAACATCCTGTAGGGTAATAGTCGCCCTGCGGCATGTGAAAGGTGTGTGTCTCCGGCCTCCACCTCTCTACAAAAGCACTGATCAGCTGATGGTCGATCGGCACAAACTCGCACATCGCCAAGCCGTAAAAGCCTGCCTCTCGTAAAAAGGGGACAATCAACTCTGGCGGCTGTTGGTGATGGTAGTGATGAGCTCGTCGAATCCTGAGCACACGGTCAGGCTGCAAAACAAAAAAAATCACCAATTACCATGTCTGGCAATTCAGAAATGGCTTAACCAAGTTTATTAAGATCTAACTACTCCCATACATGGCCTGCCCAAATCGACTGGGAGATGTGTGAGGCCTGAGCCGTCAGCAGTGAAGGATCTCGTGGTCCAGGATCAATGCACCGGGATGTGAATGCCATCTGCCACGACAAGCATTGCATTTTAAAAATTATAATTTCATTTTAAATAATAATAACCTAAAAATTATGTAAATAAATATAAAAAATTATAAAATCTAATTAATTAAATATAAAATATTATGAAATACTAAATGGAGGCGCCAAGTGGAATGGGCGCTAAGTGAAATGGGCCTGTAGCAAAGGCGCCATGTTGAAAGGCGCCTCCAACGCACGCCAAATCCCGCAATACAGTGTGGCGCTCTGCGTACTTTGGTAAATACTTTCAAAAAGCCCGGTGAAGCGGAAAAAAATTTATAAAATATTCGTATTTTGGTATTTTAACTGATTTGTATACACTTAGCCAATTAACTAATGGTCGGTTCACATTACTAGTGGTGGGGTAACATATATATATATAATGCCGTGCAATTTTACAACCATAAAAAAATACATCATCCGACCGTTACACTTATGATATTGGTTAACATACTTTATAACATAAATGCGAAAGTAAATAATAAAAATCAAGGTGAAAAAGGGCTTTCCTCCCCGTGTAGCAGTGGCAGCGCCTACGATTATGTCCTTCCATCTTACAATGACCGCATTTTTGCTTTACACTGCTCTCTTGGGGTCAATCCATCTCATTTCTGATCTGGGTCGACTTTGGTCGTCCCCTTGCACGTAATCTTCCATAATTTGGAACTAGGACAGGGAATGGTGGTAGGTTATTCCATTGCGACCACTCCTCGATAGGCCACCACTCAGATTTGTAGCAATTGAGTAGTGTGTCAAGCCTGTATACAGCATCGACATATGGTTCCCACGATATGTTGATTGAGGCACAAGCAGCAATAATATGAGCGCAAGGATACCTATATGCTTGGAATTGTCCACATTCACATTGCCCTTTGTCTAATAATACTTGGATGACCTTTCCACATGACCCCCTTGCCATATTAGGGCCCTCCACCACCTCAAACCTAGTCCCTTGTCTATTATAAGCACGAACGTGGTAAGAAGAAGCACGTGACTGGATAGTCGCAAGCTCCTGTCTGAATCTACTTGCGTATATGTGACCTTGTTGTAGTTCAGCATGTGCTTCTTTTGCCCTTTCCACAAAGTACTTAATACATCTGTAGTATATTTGTTGAACAAGGCTTGTGATTGGTAGCTTCCTTAATCCTTTAAAGAGGCCATTGATGCACTCTACAATGTTAGTCGTCATATAACCATATCTTCTGCCTTCATCATAAGCAAGCGTCCACTTCTCCATCGGAATAGCGGTCAACTTCTTGTGGATCTCCTCGTTGACTTTGCTAAGGTTCTCCAATCTCTCCATGGCCTTTTCCCAACTAGGCTTATACGCTGAACAGAAGGAGACAAATAGGTTAACCGGATTGAACTACTAGATACACAAATTTATAGATGAAAGGTTCAACAAGGAAATTATGCTATAACGCATACCAATCTTAAGGATAACTTTCCTTACATTGTCATCCCTGCACTTCTTGCGAACGTTGCTGGCAATATGTCTGATATAGTACCGGTGAAAAGCATGAGGGGGCTGCCATCCCAGGCCTTCGGTGGCTACAGTATCTTTTATAACTCGGTGTCGATATGATATCAAGCATATTCCTTGCTTGTTCGTAACATTTACCCGTAGTAATGCTAAAAACCAACTCCAATTTTCATAGTTCTCCTTGTCAACAATGGCAAAGGCAAGCAGAACGGGACATTTGTTACCGTCCTGGGTCGCAGCAATTAATAGCACGCCCCTAAACTTGCCATACAGATGCGTTCCATTAACTTGTATGAATTGCTTGCAGTAGGGAAATGCAACAATTCATGGCTTGAAAGCCCAGAAAACTCGGTTGAAAACATGTTTCTGCGGATCAACACGATTGTCAGCTGTGACGAATTCTTGTGACTCCAACTTGAATAGCGCCTGGTCACAGTAGCCTAAAATGTCCAACCATCTGGGAAGCACTTCATACGATTTATCCCTAATCACCGTAGACCTTCACAATTGCCTTTTGTTTCGCCTTCCATGCTTTTCTGTACGAAATCTTATACCCGTACATGCCTTCCACCCTCTCTTGTATAAGCGAGATTGAAACATCTTGCTTCACTTTAATCATCTCGAGTATCAAGGAACTGATATATTCGGAGTCTAGAGACTTGTGATCCTGTGTCAAACTGGCATTGACGTGTGAGGCCCTGAAAATCTAGTTATTGTCCAAGTGTTACAATTCTTCAGTTTGGTCGCTCTGAGGTGGAAATTGCATTGGTCCCCGTAATTATCACACTTCACGCTTAATCTTCTGGTATCCGACTCCTTCACGTAATAACTGTGGTGCCTTCTGATGTGGTAATGCTTGGTTGCAGCAATTAAAGCCTTCTTGTAATTAAACTCTTGCCCAACCTGTAAGTCCTCCATGTCATAATCATAGCTTAGTTTCATTATTTTCAAAAATTCATTAGGATTCCGCATGGCATCCCAATCAATGTGAAAGAAGACAGCAGCTTGAGGGACACCACATGATGTCTGTGTAGCATTGTCACTCCTCACATGCTGCGTTCCAACACTATCTCCATGTGCAGTGGCACGTTCCTCGTCATCAGTGTCACGATCATCATCGCTATTGCAAGACACCTCATTATCCTCAAAACCAGACTCAAGGTGAGCATCCATTAATATAAGACCAGCGGATTGTTCCTCTACGATCGGTAAGGCACTTGTTGAACCCATCATGGTATGTGATATATTTCGCGGGAAAACACCAGCAACTAATGAGTCCAATGCAGGAGTATAACTATCAGAAATGTGGAACTCGATTCCACCCGTGTACGGAAGCCCTTCCCGCACCATCGAACAACTAGTGTTGACATTAGCCTTTAGAACCATAGGTGATCTAGTTGTTGGAACTCTTTCTTGTGAACCCAGGTTGGCCGCGTACAGTTCAAATGTGATCACCTCCGCGTACAACTCCATTGTTGTCATCGTCGGATGCTGTTCGTAGCTTGCAATGGCATATGCCAAGTCTTCATCGTCGTCCAATTCGTATGCCATGTATTGAGCCTCTGTTTGATGCTGTGGAAACCTATAAACAATTTTTCCCATAACTTGATCTTCGTGAAGCTTCAGTCAGGCATGAATTCTCTCCCGCAAAACATCCATAGTGCTGCATCCTCTTAACTTCAATGCCTTTGGGGGAGGTCCATCGTACATTACCCCCATTGATCCCTCAATAATTGTACCATTTGAATATATAAAAGCAATTAAACTTTTCTTCATCTTCTTACTTTTAGCTACAAAATACTCACTGCACCCCCACAGTTGAGAGATAGTCTCATATACAAATTTTGTTCTCATAAACGAGTGTACTAATATTTACTACTATAATTAAAAATGAATGCGATGTATTATTATTTTACAAGGTATTCTATCAATACTACGTAATAAGAGGATTATTTTTCCGGCCAAGCAAATGTTATTTCTTTTCCAAAACTAATATAATATTTAGCTATATAATCTTATTTATGGTTTAGTTTAGTTCTTTCAATTATCACTTATCTTAGTTATTTTGCCCAAATTAGTCCACTGGTAACTAAGTTAACATTTTTAATACACTATATTTTTAATTTTTACGGCTTTTTTCTCTGTTCACACCTACTACCAAATAGCAACCGAAATTATGTACACATTATTATTTGAATTTTTTAATATAATACAACCATGAATTCTTTTTTACATTCACTGACTTTGTCTAATACTTATTTTGCAATGCCTCCATATATATTTTAATGCTTCTTGGATAAACCTATGTAACCTAAAATTTTTTCAAGTACGTTTATTATTCTTGTATTTATAATATCTACTATTTAAACACAAAAAAGTTCAAATTTTCAATAATAATATCCTATTTTTTTAAGGTTCTTGGTTACATTCACATATCCTAGAATTTTTTTTTATATTAGGACACCTTTCTTTATCTCGTTTATTGTTCTTTTAATAGCACAACTTATCACAATATATATAAATTCCTACAAAATTTTTATAAATCATAACTTCACATCTTAAATCATAATTCCACATCATAAATCATAACAATCAATATAAAATAAAAAAATTGATTATTTATATCATAACATTCTAAACAAATTCCTCTATCAATATAAAAAATATTTTCATCATGACTAATAAAAATTATAATATAAGCATAAAATTTATAAAAATACTAGCCGATAAGTATTCGAAAAAACAAACAGAAAAAAGCCTCTGCATGAAAGAAAAATATGTTAGATAATTTAATAATTTTAATCTCTAAGTAAAAGTTATTAGATATTATTGTATCAAAAAAAATTATGCAAAAATCACCCTAAATTAAATATATTTTATAAAATAATATATTAAACGAGTAAAAATAACAATATATATAAAATTTTACTTATGTATATTCAATTTAAAATATAGTGTTTGAACTTTTATATCAAGAAAATATTAAAAAAATTTAAAAGATAATTAATTTTTATTCTTAACAACTTTTATTAAAACTAAAATATATAGTTAGTTATTTCAATTAGCATTTTCCATAACATGAATTTTTCAAAAAAAGATATTTGATCATTAAAAATAATTTTATGTCAAAAATATGAAATTATATTATATTAATATTATTCAATATATTACATTTCAACTTTTAATAGAATGATTGAAGAAATAAGGAAGAAAAAATTCAGCAACGTACATGAAATAAAGAATAAATTATGTACGAACTGTGAACCCTTTGAAAACTCTTACTTGATGTATTTTAAATTTAAAATATAATATTTAAAAATTATCATCAACAAGAATTTAAAAAAATTTATATAAATAATATTTAATTTAATCACTAACTTTTTTTCTGTAAAATATAATATGAAATTAATTATTTTTGTTAATAAAATGTATATTAAAGCTTCAATTTACTTAAAATATTGTAATAAATTAAAAAATATAATTAATAATTGTAATAAAATACTGTTAACAATATGTCAATTTTTCTAAACAATAAAATGTGTTAAAGCTTCAATTTTTCCTAAATTCTAGATCATCATTTCACATTATCAATCATAATAATGAACATAAAATAAAAATTATAAAATAAATATAAAAAATATACAAATACTACTCAATAAAAATTACAAATTATCACAGATCACATAAATTTATATAATTTTTTTCTAAATCCTAGATTATCATTTCCGATCATAAATCAAAATAATCAACATGAAATACATAATATACATACAGCAATTATAAAAATACTAACCAGTAAAAATTATAAACTATCACATATCACATTAATTTGTACAAATATTTTCTAAATCCTAGATCATCATTTCACATCATAAATTATAATAATCAACATAAAATAAATATTATAATATAAATATAAAAATAATTAAAATATTAACCAGTAAAAATTATAAATTATCACAGATTATATAAATTTGTATAAATTTTTTCTAAATCCTAGATCATCATTTCATATCATAAATCATAATAATTAATTTTAAAAAATATAATATAAATACAAAAATTATAAAAATACTAACCAAGGAAAAGTTGAAAGAAGATCAGATCTGCTCCAAAGAAGAAAATACTTCCGAATAAAATGCACAAAGAAAAGAACAGCTAATGATTGCTGAATGAAAAATATAAACTATTGAGAATGAGAGGAATTGCGGGAAGTGACTGCAAGATTTACGAAGAAAGAAGTGAAAAACAGCGAAACAGCGGCTTGGGAGGGTTTCTGGAGTGCGGAGGGAGGGGGAGGGGGTATTTAAAAAGAGGTGGGGAGGCGGCATTTCATTAGGCGCCTCCCATTCAAAATTTGAAATTGGCGCTCCTGGAGGGCGCCACTTTGAATGGCGCCTCCATGGTGGGGGCGCCACTTCAAATGGCGCCTCCAAGGGTGCCTTTAACGGGAGGACGCCACTTTGAATGGCGCCTCCCAGCCTTCTAAGCGCCAAATGGAATGGCGCCCTGCATATTCTGGTAATTAGTTTCGCAACTGCGGTAAAACGATAAATTGTTTGTAAAATAAACGTAATCCGGTATTTTATCCAAAAAAAAGTCTACAACTAAACAGAAAATGTCTTTAATCTTAGGATTGTTATTGCATGGCATTATTATATTTTATAATTTGAAAATTAAAAAGTAATTATTTAATTTAACATCTAATCAATCATAATATTAAAATGTTATCTTGTTAAAATATAACATATGATAATACTTATTGTTATATTAGATATATTCTTTTTTTACCGACACTTAAGTAATACCGTGATACTTGTTATTATCTAAAAGTTTTATTTTTTTATTGTATCTGAAGTTCAAACTCAGACGCTTGTATATGTATTTTAAATGAATTATCATTGTTATCATTAAAAAAAAGAAATATTTTTCATTTAAAAAAGTATTTTTCCAATTGAGACTGAATTAGGTACGGCCATTTCCATTTAATCAGGCAAGTATTACCTTTCCACAAATTTATCATGCATAGTACAGAATCATTTTAATCCTCTAATCTACCAAAATAACCCATTATTAATAAGCTTTTAATATTTAGGTTAATTAAAGAAAACCAAAATTCAACGCAGTTTAGGTTTTAAATTTTCAAAAGTAGGTGATTAGGTTTTACCGGAAAAAAGAAAACTTCAAAACCAGATTAATTAATCGCAGATTTTTCCTTGATATGATTTCTAGAAAAGGAATTTCAAGTTGGGATTATTGTACACAAAATCATTCCAAAAAGAAGAACAAAGCTTGAAAAGTAATAATAAGATTAATAGAAAAATTAAAAGCCAAAATTCAAATGGGAAATTACTAAATTAAAACAATTATTGGGAATTTTGGCTTCGAATTTAGTAATTCCCCATTGGAAAGGAGAATCAGAGTGAAATTGGATGTAACTACATTGCAATTGCATACGATGCTAATGATCAAAAGGAATAAACAAATTATACCACCAAATGAAAATATATATTTTTTTGGTATTAGTGTAAAACTGGGAATTCCAGTACTTTTTTTTTATAAGTAGAAACCCACATCCTTAATTTTAACATTCATTTAATATAATAGAAAAATATTTTAGTTGTCGTAAAAATTACCTCTTTAATTTTAATTTTTAGCATTCATTTTTCAAATTTAAAACTTTCTTGTGTGTTTTTGAAAATTTTTGAAGAGATTTTATATATAATCTTTTCTAAAAATTAAAATATTTTTATAAAAATACTTTTAAAGAAAATTTGAGCATTAACCATTTTGATGTAAAAGTGCTTAATAGATCAAAATCCTTTTAGGCTTATCTATTAATGTCCATTTTTAAACAAATTCATTTGAATTGGTTTGATTCGATTTGTAAACCTACCGGATTGACTTGCAAGTCAACTCATTTTTTTAATTTTTAATTTTTAATTTATGTTTTATTTTTATATTTATGA
This sequence comes from Sindora glabra, assembly GCA_020226215.1. NCBI lineage: Eukaryota > Viridiplantae > Streptophyta > Magnoliopsida > Fabales > Fabaceae > Sindora > Sindora glabra. The sequence continues at coordinate 42,032,560 of CM035236.1, read as the reverse complement.
ATTTTATTTTTAAATTTATTTTTATATTTATCAATTTTTATTAATTATTTTTTATATCTAATTATTTTAAGTGTTTATATTTTTCAATAATAATATTATATTTCATATTAAATTATAATATAAAAATAATTAATTAATTAATTTTTTAAAAATATAAATATTATTTAAATAATTAAATATAAAAAATTAAAAAAATAATTTGATTTGTTTAAATTCGTAAACCAACTCAGTCCGTTTTAATCTATGACCTAAATAAACCAAAATTGTTTAAATTTATTTTTTAACGTATTTAAATTTTTTTATCTAATCCATAAAAAGTTCACAAATGGATTACCGATAAATTTTAGGCCCCTTAAACCTCTTTATTTTAATTATACTTAGCCGGTCTCGGCCCGCAGATTATTATTATCTCAAAGATGACCTAGATATTCTCCCTCTCTCCCTCCCTCCCTCCCCGAAGGCCCTCGAATGATCTCCAATTGATTAATAAAGTTCTTTATTAACTGTTGTATTTTGAAAACATATATTTTTATTTATTATTTAAAAATTTTAAAATCTCCAATTGATTAATAAAGTTCTTTATTAACTGTTGTATTTTGAAACAACATTTTTATTTATCATTTAAAAAATTTAATAAAATATTAAATATTTTCAATAAATATTTTATTATTTTATATTTTTAATTTATTTTTTATTTCATTATATTTTTTATTTTTTATTATTTTAAACTTTGTAAAAAAGATTATCTTAAAAATTCATTAAAAATCAATTAATTATAATAAATAATAACCAACGGAGGAAGTATCACGTAAAACAAATAGAACAAATATCGCACACTTAAGGACAGAGAGGAGAACTGATACGTAAAATATTTACATATTTATTTTCCCTTGTATGATGCATTTTTGGATGTTATCTTGTTAAATTAAATAAATTTAGTTGCATTTTGTGAATGGATCTTGAATTTGAAATGAAATCAAATATTTTAGATAATGCTGTAATCCGACACTGTTTCAGGTTTTAGGCCATATCTGGAGTTCTGGATGTCCGATTGGGCTGTTCTTTATATGGATGGAAAGCTAAGAAGAAGCCCTAAAACTTTCATGTTTTAAGAAAAGCCCAGTTCGGGACCTAAGGATCTCAAATTCTGCTTGGAAGATGAAACAGTGATTCTGACGGAATCTGACATATGGCTACTAATCTAATCACAACTTGAGCTAGATATGTCCAAATTAGGAGTTCTTTATATGCAAATTGAATAGAAGATCCAGCCCTACAACTCCTATGTTGACATAAAGATGTAAATCAGCCATTTCGGTGGTCAAAAGTTGCCAACAAAGTGAAACAACTTGTGCTGCGAAAATAAAAAATGTTGGCTGCGTGTGATTGGTAGCAACTTGTCAAATTGGATGGCTTGCAGCTGGTTTATTTACCTATAAATAGGTGGAAGTAGAGAGCATTCAGGATTGCAAGCATTGAATCATTCATTCATGCATCTTAGATAGTAGTTTAGTTCATGCAATTTTAAGTTCTTGTATGCCTCCTACATGGATGGTTCTACCTCCTAATGGATGGATAGCTTTTATATTTTTATGCATCTGTAATTATAATCTTGTGTTCATGAATGTGATGATGTTTTTATTCTATGTTTGTGTTTAATTTCATTATGTTCTAATTTTTTATCTTCCTAGGGTGATGACGTAACTTGATAATAATGGATTGAATTCTAATCTATTGAAACTAATTTCGTTTTTACTTCCTAGATTGAGTTTTAATTATTGCTCTTAATGCTTTCAATTGATTGGCCACCTTTTGAATGAACTCAATATGTATGTTGAGACCGGAAGGAGATACATGTGTATAGAACCTATAATTAAAACCGTAAATTGCATATGAAATAGGAATATATTCATATGGTTTATGTAGTCTTAATGAGTTCCAAAAATCCTAATGCATGATTAGTTGTTTTAATTCACATAGGAATATAGTGGATTAGCAATTAATTATAGAATTACTTGACCTTGGAAGAGGCTAGTAATTAATTTAGGGAAACTCGACTATCAATTAAGGAAGTTAAAATTGGATTAGTGTAGATAGGTGATTCAATCCGAAATTATTAAGTGAAGTCTGATCCCTAGGTCTTTTATTCATCTTCATCTTTACTCCAATTGCATCCATATTTATTTTAAGTATTTTCTGCATACATCTTTATTTAATTGCTTCAAATCCAACTTAACAATTTGCCAAATAGTGTTAGGATTATAAATTTTGGTACTTAGTGAAACAATCCTCGTGGGAACGATACTTACTTATCACTTTATTACTTGTTTACGATAGTGTGCACTTGCGCTAATTGATAAACCATTTCACACGTAACAAGTTTTTGGCGCCGTTGCCAGGGATTGTTATCATTAATATCAATACCAAGTAATCTTAATCCTAATTTGGTTTTTATTTTACATTTTCTTCTTTCTTTGGTGTTTCTTTTCTCTTTTCAGGTTTGTTCTAGTGTATGACCAGATCAAAAGTTGCTGAGCCACTGCTATTTGATTTTGAGATCGAGAGAACTTGTCGAAGGAATCGAAAGATACAGAAGCAGTCAATTGTAGATCAAGGTTAAGCAATGGCAGATATGAGAGAAGAACAAGACACCAAAGCACTCCGTGACTATGCCACACCAACAGTCATGGATACCATTTCTGGAATTAGGAGACCACCTGTACCAGCCAACAACTTTGAGATCAAGCCAGCCATAATTCAAATGATGCAAGCAAACCAGTTTGGAGGTTCTCCAATAGAAGATCCAAATGCACATATAGCCAGCTTTCTGGAAATCTGTGATACATTCAAGCATAATGGCATTTCTGATGATGCCATAAGGTTGCGACTCTTCCCTTTCTCACTTAGGGATAAGGCTAAAAGCTGGTTACACTCTTTACCAGTGGGGAGCATCACTACATGGAACATATTGGCACAAAAATTCCTAGCAAAATTCTTTCCTCCAGCTAAAACTGCAAAAATGAGGAATGAAATTGCTTCATTCACCCAACATGACATGGAAAGCCTTTATGAAGCATGGGAAAGATACAAGGAGCTGCTAAGAAGATGTCCTCATCATGGGCTACCAGATTGGCTACAGTTGCAGACTTTCTATAATGGATTGTCTAATGCTACCAGAACACTTGTAGATGCTGCAGCTGGTGGATCATTAATGGGAAAAAGCATCGAAGCTGCTATGGAACTGTTGGAAGAAATGGCAGCAAATGCTTACCAATGGCCTTCTGAACGCAACACTTCAAAGAAAGCACTTGGAGTCCATGAGCTAGACATTCTAACCACTTTGTCTTCTCAAGTCACCTCTTTATCCAAGCAAGTGAGTTCATTAACAGCTCAAGCAAATGCAATCAGAACTCCTGCAGATGCTTGTGATTTATGTGGAGGCCCTCACATGAGCACACAATGCCAAGAAGGAAATCCATTCATTCCTTCTCAACCTGAACAAGCCAACTATTTGGGGAATCAAAATCGTCAAAATGATCCTTTCTCAAACACATACAATCCAGGATGGAGAAACCACCCTAATCTAGGGTGGAGGAGTAATCAGAATATGTTCAAACCTCAAGGGAATTATCAACAGCAAATTCAGCAATCACCACCACAACCAAAGGCGAATTTAGAAGAAGCATTGGCTCAACTAACCATGAATACTTCCCAATTCATGGTCAGAACAGAAGCTGCACTTAAGAATCAAGAAGCAACCATGCAGAGTCAAGCAACTTCAATAAAAAATCTAGAGGTGCAAATGGGCCAAATTGCAAGTATGCTGAATTCCAGACAACCAGGCACTTTACCTAGTGACACTGAGAGAAATCCCAGAGAGCACGTAAAGGTTGTTTCATTAAGAAGTGGGAAGCAGTTGAATGAGCCAGAATCAAGGAAGAAAAATGAAGAAGCTCAGAAAGAAGATGAGGTGATTCCAGGAAGAATGACTTTTCCAGATAATCCTCCACCATATGTTCCACCAGTTCCATTTCCCCAAAGATTGGTGAAAGCTAAGCTAGACAAACAGTTTAGCAAGTTTCTAGAGGTGTTCAAGAAGTTGCATATCAACATCCCATTTGCTGAAGCTTTAGCCCAAATGCCCAGTTATGCAAAATTTATGAAGGAGATTTTATCAAAGAAACGCAAACTGGAGGATTTCGAAACAGTGGCCTTAACTGAAGAGTGCAGTGCAATTCTCCAAAAGAAACTACCGCCAAAGCTTAAAGATCCTGGGAGTTTCTGCATACCCTGTACCATTGGAGAGTGTGAATTTGAAAAAGCCTTATGTGACCTTGGTGCAAGTGTGAATTTGATGCCATTATCTGTTTACAAGAAGCTGGGATTGGGAGAAGTGAAACCAACTACCGTGTTATTGCAGCTAGCAGATCGTTCAATAAAGCATCCACGTGGAGTCCTTGAAGATGTGCTAGTAAAAGTTGATAAGTTCATCTTCCCAGCAGATTTCATAGTGCTTGACATGGAAGAAGATCAAGAAATTCCTGTCATTCTTGGGAGACCATTTCTTGCAACTGGACGAGCTCTAATTGATGTACAGAAGGGAAAGCTTACTTTGCAGATTCAAGATGAGCAAGTGTCCTTCAACATTTTTAAAGCCCTATCTTTTCCTGATGAAGGTGACACCTGTTTTAAGGTTGATTCAATAAGCAGCTGCACCAGAGAAGTAGTAGATGAAATTTGCTCTAATCAACCTTTAGCAGTCAGCATGATGGACACATCTCATACTACTGATCCCAAAATTCTAGAACAAGTCAGTTATCTCGAAGCCAATTCACCAATTTTCATAAAAAGGCCATTCGAAGATTTGGGAGAAAAACCACCAAAGCCAGTTCCTTCAATTGAAAAGCCACCAAAATTAGAGCTGAAAACACTACCCACTCATTTAAAGTATGCTTTTCTAGAAGAAGATTCATCTTTGCCAGTTATCATCTCATCTGATTTAACTACTGAAGAAGAAGAAAGGTTGTTGAGGGTGTTAAGACAGCACAAGTCCGCACTAGGATGGTCAATTGCAGATATTAAGGGAATAAGCCCTTCAATCTGTATGCATAAAATACTGCTAGAAGAAGACGCCAAGCCCCGTGTGGAACATCAAAGAAGGCTCAATCCAAATATGAAGGAGGTAGTTCGTAAAGAAGTGCTCAAATGGTTAGATGCTGGCATTATCTACCCAATTTCTGACAGTCCATGGGTGAGCCCTGTACAAGTTGTACCAAAAAAAGGAGGCATGACAGTTGTTCCAAATGAAAATAATGAGCTGATCCCACAGAGAACAGTGACCGGATGGAGAGTTTGTATTGACTATCGAAAGCTCAACAAAGCTACCAGAAAAGATCATTTCCCCTTGCCATTCCTAGATCAAATGCTAGATAAATTGGCGGGACAAGCTTATTACTGCTTCCTTGATGGATACACTGGTTACAACCAAATTTTGATTGCTCCTGAAGATCAAGAGAAAACAACTTTTACTTGCCCATATGGAACATTCGCCTTCAGAAAAATGCCCTTTGGATTATGCAATGCTCCTGCAACCTTCCAACGGACAATGATGGCAATCTTTTCAGATATGGTGGAAAATTTTATTGAAGTATTCATGGATGATTTCTCAGTGTTTGGGGAATCTTTTGATCTCTGTCTAGCTAATCTGCAAAAGGTGCTACATCGCTGTGTGGAGACCAACCTTGTATTGAATTGGGAAAAATGCCACTTCATGGTGAAAGAAGGTATCGTGTTGGGACACAAAGTTTCAATTCAAGGGATTGAAGTTGATCGAGCAAAAATTGAAACTATTGAAAAATTATCTCCACCTGCAACAATCAAAGGCATCAGGAGTTTTCTGGGCCATGCTGGTTTTTACAGGCGATTCATTAAGGATTTCTCAAAGATCACAAAACCACTATGCAAACTGTTGGAGAAGGACATTTCATTTGTGTTCGATGAGAATTGCATGTCAGCATTCAAAACCTTGAAGAAAGCTTTGATCTCAGCACCAATCATTGTCGCTCCAGATTGGAATTTTTCGTTCGAAATAATGTGTGATGCAAGTGACTATGCAGTTGGAGCAGTCTTGGGCCAGAGAAAGAATAAGATTTTTCATGCAATCTATTATGCCAGCCGAACACTCAATGAAGCCCAAATAAATTATGCAACAACTGAAAAAGAGCTCCTTGCTGTGGTATTTGCCTTTGACAAGTTCAGAGCATACTTAATTGGCTCCAAAGTCATAGTCTGGATGGATCATTCAGCAATAAAATACTTGATAGAGAAGAAGGATGCAAAGCCTAGACTAATCAGATGGGTGCTTCTGTTACAAGAATTTGATTTGGAGATCAGAGATAAGAAAGGGACCGAGAACCTCATTGCAGATCACCTTTCTCGACTTGAACTTCCCAAACTTGAACCAGAATTGCCAATCCAAGAGTCCTTTCCAGATGAGCAGTTGTTTAATGTGAAATCATTATCAACTCCATGGTATGCTGATATTGTGAATTATTTAGCAAGTGGGATGATGCCATATAAGCTCTCTGGACAACAAAAGAAGAAATTCTTAGCCAATGTGAAGTATTACTTCTGGGAAGATCCATTTGTGTATAAACATTGCCTGGATAGAATCATAAGGAGATGTGTTCCAGAAGAAGAAATGACCAGTATCCTTTCCCATTGTCATTCATCCCCATATGGCGGTCATTTTGGAGCAAATCGAACTGCTGCTAAGGTTCTTCAGTCTGGATTCTATTGGCCTACCCTATTCAAAGACTCTCAAGCCTATGTAACCGCATGTGATAAATGTCAGAGAACAGGAAACATCTCTCAGAGACATGAAACCCCATTGACCAACATCCTGGAGGTAGAATTATTTGATGTATGGGGCATTGACTTTATGGGTCCTTTTCCATCTTCATTCGGCAATCAATTCATTCTAGTAGCTGTGGATTATGTCTCCAAATGGGTAGAAGCAGCAGCATCTCCTACAAATGATTCTGGAGTGGTTGTGAAATTCTTGAGAAAGAATATATTCACAAGGTTTGGAGTACCTAGAGCAATCATAAGTGATGGAGGCAAGCACTTCTGCAATCAACAACTTCAATCTGTGCTTACTAAATATGGAGTAACTCACAAGGTGGCAACTCCTTATCATCCACAGACCAGTGGGCAAGTGGAGATATCAAATAGAGAGTTGAAATGGATTCTTGAGAAGGCAGTGAACTCCAACAGGAAAGATTGGGCAAAGAAGCTAGATGATGCATTATGGGCATACAGAACAGCATTCAAAACCCCAATTGGTACATCTCCTTACCAATTGGTATATGGCAAAGCATGTCATCTTCCGGTCGAATTGGAGCACAGAGCATACTGGGCAGTTAAGGCATTAAATTTTGATTTGAAGACAGCTGGTGAAAAAAGGCTAATGCAACTCAATGAACTTGAAGAATTTCGCCAACATGCTTATGAAAATGCTAAGCTCTACAAGGAGAAGACAAAAATGTGGCATGATAAAAGAATTATAAGGAAGGAGTTCACACCAGGGCAGAAAGTACTTCTCTATAACTCAAGGTTAAAACTCTTTCCAGGAAAGTTAAGATCAAGGTGGTCAGGGCCTTTTACTGTGGTTCAAGTTTGGCCGTATGGAACTGTGGAGATTCAAGATGGTGACAGGAAATTCAAAGTGAATGGGCAAAGATTGAAGGAATACAATAATAGTACATTGAACATCATCAAGACTGTCATCACGATCGAGGAGCCAGCTGGTAAGTATTAAAAAAAAAAAAAAAAAGCAATAGGTTAGAACTTTGTCTAGCTAAAGACGTTAAAGAAGGGCGGCTGCTTGGGAGGCAACCCAAGATTTCTTTCTCTTCTCATTTCTTTTCTTATTTAAGCACACATCGCACAGCATTTTTCACTCACAATTTCAGCTTTCATCATTTTCATCATGGAGGAATGCCTTGTAAAGCTTAAGAGCAGATTCCCTACTCTTCCCAAAGATGTGCTCAGGAAAATCTACAACTGTCGACTTGAAAGAATGAGGGCATTTAAGCGTTTGGGTCTTCCCGAGGACATACGCTGGATTATTGAAGCTAAGGTACGTTTAGCAGGTGAGTTTAATGAATCATTTGTTAGACGTCTGCCAGGTATGGGAAGAAGTTCTTACTCTAAAAAAAGAAGAGCTAAAAGAATGAGAGTCTGTCATAAGTGTGCAAGGTGGAACTGTAATAGGCTCTGTAGAAGTAAAGGAATGATTTCAGTAAATCGAGAGGACAAAATCCGATTCATAAAGGATGGACTGAGTAAAGAGTCACTGGATAATATTATTCAGACTCTTGAGACGCATCCTAGCGGAGATGTTCATGTTGTCCTTCTTGATTTAATGAACTTATTCCATACAGAAAAGGAGCGCTACAGTCTTGGGGATCTGACTGTAAAAGACCCTGTTTGCCAGTTTATAAGAAAATTGGATGGGAAGCAAATCCTCGGCTCATAGAAGCCGTTTAAGCCGTTACTGAACGAAAAATCAGAGGAAGATGTGAGCCACAATCACAACTACTGTACATATGTTTGTCTGCTTTACGTTTCCTTTATCTTTTTATCTTTACAGCTGCTTTTTAACTTTTCGTACATTTATCTTCTTTTTAAGTTTACCTTTTCAGCATCTTTTTGACTTTCTTTACATTCCGTATTTTACTTTGTTCAGGCCATTATTACACTTGTCAGTTTTGTACAGTATTTTTCTGATATTATCTGATTTGCGTGATCTCTTTGTTTCTGCTTTTGTATTATAAGAATGCATTTCAGCAATCACACATTGCAAAATGTCTGAGAGCGAGAGTAAAGAGGAGGAAGAGGTCGAAAAACCATCAAAATGTGGACTTAAATCTATCTGTGTTTTTGGTGAATCTTTTGCTGGAAAGAATGTAGAATTTCTGCTAGCAGCAACTGAACTTGGTCATGCATTAGCTGCTAGAAAGATTGCCTGTGTGTATGGAGGAGGGCTTCATAGCTTAAAAGGAAGTGCAGCAATTTCTGCCAACACTGGAGGAAGCAAAATACTGAGTATCCTTGTGAATGGTTTAGATGATAAGAAATACGCCATCGATAAAACAGTAAAGGTTTCAAACTTGCCTCAACGTATAGGATGCATGCTTTACACTGCTCAAGCCTTTATTGCTTTACCTGGTGGTTTAGAAACATTAGATGGAATTTCCAGCATTGCATATTGGATTAACTTGAACTTTCATCAGAAGCCAGTAGGTTTATTGAATGTTAATGATTTTTATGATAGTTTGCTGTCTTTTTTAGATCAAGTTGTGGAACAGGGATTCATACCCCAAGCGACTCGTCGTGCCATAATGTCTGCCTCAACTGCTGATCAGCTGATTGACCAATTGCAAAGCTATACACCTAAACCAGATCCATCAGTGAAAAAGAAAGATTGGCAATCTCCAACCAGCAGTCAGAAGCATGAGCCCGACACCACTCTCCGGTTGTAACTTTCTTTACTCTTGGTTTTACTCCCAAAATTTCTTTTATGTGTGCGTTGTTTATGCATTTCCTTTTAATAAGTCCTTTTTGCTACTCTGTTGAAGACATTGGGGACAATGTCTACATTAAGTGTAGGGGGGATTACAACAAAAAAAAAATTATTTTTATTTTCGTAGGTTTTTTTGGTAGTAGAACCATGAGATTCATTATAAAAAAAAGGGGGGATGGCCGAGTAAAGAGCTTTTTACTCTTGATACGCATCCAAAAAAAAAAATTTATTAAAAAAATATATATATATATATTTTCCTGCTTATTAGGTTCTTTTCAATAATTTTAAAAGATTTCATAGCATGATTGAACAACTTTCTTACTTCCTAGGATTGATAGATTTTGCAATGGATTTTGAGTTGGATTGAGTTGGAAACCTCTAACCGTGAGATTTTGAGCCTATTTGTTGAATCAATATTATATTTCTTGCGTGTGATATTCACCTGTTAAGTTGTCACTCTAGAACTTGCATGAAATCTGGTTGAGATTACAATTTACATGCATACTCAGATATGATAAAGGCATTTTTTTTCCTCAGTTTGAACTAAATAGCCAACCCTGCAGTTTTACCATTGATAAACCCCTTTGAGCCTGATTAACCTTTCCCTTACTTTAACCTATTAATATGTCATTTAATGAAATATCAATTGTCTTTACTTAACCCTAGGGATTAGTAGAGCATTTGAATTTTTGAAAAATGGGTTTTTGACAAAGTGTGGGGGAATATGTATTATTAACTTCAAAGTTACAAGGGTTTTTATTCAAAAAAAAAAAGAAAAAAGAAAAAAAAAAGAGAAAAACTAAATAAAAAAAAAAGAAAAAAAGAAAAAGAGAGAAATTGATGAGAATCGTGGGCTGCTATGTTAAGATAAAATTATTTAGAGATTACCCATGTTTTAATTGCTCTATTAATTTCTCTCCTTACTTCAGCTTTTCATATCCCTGTTTTATCTTTCCTTTACCTTGGCCTCATTACAACCCTTAATAAGACCTTTTGATTTGAAGTGTGCATGTAAATCAGGTAGTGGAGATTGAGAATTTATGCAAGCCTATGGTAGTGCAATCTTTAATAGGATGAATTTGAGTGAAACACTTGCCAATAAACATTTGAGAGAGGAAGAGTTCCAGTGATTATATCAATCTGATTCAATCCTTCTCAAATGAAGTTGCAATTTCTTTTTGATTTTATATGTCAAGATTTGTTGATTCATGAATGCTATGATATCTTTGTACTTTAATTATCTTTCTTATGTTTTTCTAACTATCTCATGGGTAGATTAGTACTAACATTAGCATTAGTATTAGTTTTCTTTTATTTTGTGTTTGTCCGAGGACGTCCAATAGCTAAGTGTGGGGGAATTTGATACGTAAAATATTTACATATTTATTTTCCCTTGTATGATGCATTTTTGGATGTTATCTTGTTAAATTAAATAAATTTAGTTGCATTTTGTGAATGGATCTTGAATTTGAAATGAAATCAAATATTTTAGATAATGCTGTAATCCGATACTGTTTCAGGTTTTAGGCCATATCTGGAGTTCTGGATGTCCGATTGGGCTGTTCTTTATATGGATGGAAAGCTAAGAAGAAGCCCTAAAACTTTCATGTTTTAAGAAAAGCCCAATTCGGGACCTAAGGATCTCAAATTCTGCTTGGAAGATGAAACAGTGATTCTGACGGAATCTGACATATGGCTACTAATCTAATCACAACTTGAGCTAGATATGTCCAAATTAGGAGTTCTTTATATGCAAATTGAATAGAAGATCCAGCCCTACAACTCCTATGTTGACATAAAGATGTAAATCAGCCATTTCGGTGGTCAAAAGTTGCCAACAAAGTGAAACAACTTGTGCTGCGAAAATAAAAAATGTTGGCTGCGTGTGATTGGTAGCAACTTGTCAAATTGGATGGCTTGCAGCTGGTTTATTTACCTATAAATAGGTGGAAGTAGAGAGCATTCAGGATTGCAAGCATTGAATCATTCATTCATGCATCTTAGATAGTAGTTTAGTTCATGCAATTTTAAGTTCTTGTATGCCTCCTACATGGATGGTTCTACCTCCTAATGGATGGATAGCTTTTATATTTTTATGCATCTGTAATTATAATCTTGTGTTCATGAATGTGATGATGTTTTTATTCTATGTTTGTGTTTAATTTCATTATGTTCTAATTTTTTATCTTCCTAGGGTGATGACGTAACTTGATAATAATGGATTGAATTCTAATCTATTGAAACTAATTTCGTTTTTACTTCCTAGATTGAGTTTTAATTATTGCTCTTAATACTTTCAATTGATTGGCCACTTTTTGAATGAACTCAATATGTGTGTTGAGACCGGAAGGAGATACATGTGTATAGAACCTATAATTAAAACCGTAAATTGCATATGAAATAGGAATATATTCATATGGTTTATGTAATCTTAATGAGTTCCATAAATCCTAATGCATGATTAGTTGTTTTAATTCACATAGGAATATAGTGGATTAGCAATTAATTATAGAATTACTTGACCTTGGAAGAGGCTAGTAATTAATTTAGGGAAACTCGACTATCAATTAAGGAAGTTAAAATTGGATTAGTGTAGATAGGTGATTCAATCCGAAATTATTAAGTGAAGTCTGATCCCTAGGTCTTTTATTCATCTTCATCTTTACTCCAATTGCATCCATATTTATTTTAAGTATTTTCTGCATACATCTTTATTTAATTGCTTCAAATCCAACTTAACAATTTGCCAAATAGTGTTAGGATTATAAATTTTGGTACTTAGTGAAACAATCCTCGTGGGAACGATACTTACTTATCACTTTATTACTTGTTTACGATAGTGTGCACTTGCGCTAATTGATAAACCATTTCACACGTAACAAGAACTCAACTTCTCCCTTTAGCATGCCAATTGCCCATATAAACACCAATCCAACATCCAACATTAATGTAATATCCTTCTTATTCACCTAGAGAACCCTTCACGACACACTAATTAAGTATCCGGTCTCGATCTATTTTTCCAAAGATAATTTTTAATATATATATATATTCTTATATCTTATGATTAAAAAGAAATCAATCCCTATAATTATAATAATAAAGAAAAATAATTTCTTCTTTTTTAAAAAAAATATTTTTTATCAAAATTATTATATTTAATATTGAATATATTAATTATTTTTCATCATCTTAAATAATATATAACTATATTCCTATAAAAGGTATTTTTAATTAAAATAAATAAAGTCTTAATTTGAATGTCTTTAAATCATTTTCTTTTTCATTTAATTATATTTCTATCTTATGGGAAAGAAATAGCAATTAAAATTTTATTTGAAGTAGAATTGAATTTTTTTATAATAATAAGAATAATAATTTATTTAACATACATATATAAAACTTCGAATTTGATTTCTATATACAAGAATAAAGTTTATAAAATAATATCAAGTAATACTGTATTATTAAAGTACTGGCTAAAAATTCTTGCACACATAAGAAGAACAATAAAAAGTACAAAAGAAGAGAGCATCTCTTTGATCATCTTCACTTAGAGAAGTCTTCATAACAGACTGCGTACCCAATTTGAGTGAATTTAGGTCTTTCCCGTTTCTATTTAATTATATTATTCTAATATTGGATAGAAATATCAATAAAATTTATATATGTAGTAGAATTCAAAATTATTTTTTATAGATAATATGATCTATTAAAATGTTATATTTATCTTTTTTTTTAACTCGACATAAAAATATAAAAATGAAGAAGGGAAAATTCTGCTCCAAATTGCCTCAATTCTATCTGGTCCCATGTGAGCACAGGATGGGAAAAATGCATGTTAGTGGCAGGCGGAGAAAATTATGATGCTTGAAAGATAATTGGCTTCCTTGTATTAACATGTTTAAAAATGATTGAATTTTAGTCAAAAGTTATGTATTTTAAAGTTGATCAAATTCTCGGTATTGTAAATTTCGTCTTCAATTTTTTTGGTGACTTTTCTCAATCGCATGATGCATCTTTTTCACCCTTTTCATTTGCACTGCGGGCAATTGATCAACACGTGACGCTCTTAATCTATAAAAACCACGACCACATATTATGTGATTTTTTGTGGAAATTATTAATATATGACAATTCCAATTTAGTTTTAGCAATTATTGCGTTGTCATGTGTGTCCACGGTCTATACCTATATATACGAGATGAATTAAACTGCGTACCAGAAATTAAAATTCAGCGGTCAATTATCAAATTGAATCCAGATTGATTTGATTTGGTATTTCCTTGAATTTATTTTTTTTCAAAATTTAAATTTTTTAATAAAATTTTCACTATTATAAAATTTTAAATAAACATTGAGTATTTAAGAAAATATACGTCAACTTTTAACAAATGTCTAATAGAATATTCTTATATATTTATTATGACATCAGTTATATAATTACTAAAAATAAAATAAAATAAAATAACTTTAATTCTTCTTTCGATGAAATTGTCAATGTTTCTTCATGAAAAACACAATGTGGTGAGATAAGATGCTATCTTTGAAATTCAATAGTAAACGTCAATGGTTTTAAAAATTCAAAGTGGAATGTCTTATATACTATGTCAAATTTATTCAATAACCAATGCAATATGTCCCCCTTCCAAAAACCCCTTATTCCCTTTTATACACTTTGTTCATTTTATATAATTTCTTAGAACACTTCCTATTACAATTTTAAATGCATATAGAACCCCCAAATAAAATTGAAACTAACCCTAAAATACTCTAATTTTGAAATACATATAAAAGATCCCAAATGAAACAAAAATTAACATTTCATATTACAATACATAATTCAATGCAATGTAAAATAATTCAATTGAAATAGAAGCCATATTTCTCATTACTCTGAAGACATACAATTATGACATCAGATTAGATAATATCTCATAAGAGGAAGATTACATTGCTAAATATTGGCATACAACTAGGCCATGCTTCAAACTGCAAAGGAAAAATAAGCATATGACAATTTGGTAATTGTAGCAATCATAAAGAAAAGATTTATTGATGAAAATAAAATTATCTTTAATTGCCATAAATATTTTTTTTGCTTAGGGATATTCAAATCATTGTCCCTTCATCATAATTATCTCTCACTTGAAACCTACATTAATGAAATAGAAATAATTAATGAAATACAAACTAACAAGCAAGTAATTATACTTGCAAACAAAACTTTCAAAATGAGAATATTTGTACCTTGAAATTGTGTTAAGAAATTAGTTTGGGAGGATCATTAACTCATATCCCTAATCATGATCTTTTTGCATATAAAACTCCTCCAAATTATGATCATGATTAACTAAAGGTAGTCATGATGAGAAATGAGGCATGTATTTAATGTTAGTGGCTATGTCTTCTTCCTTCCTACTACTATTAATTTATCTTATCCCTTGGAAAACTATAGATCATTTCTTATCAACTTGAAAAAGACTTGTTTTACTTATGATGCCATTATGAATGACTCCCCCTTATAACCATCCTTATTATGATCCACTAATGTGAATCCTAGTTTATCCACTCAAATGCCATTATTATTTCCTATTCACTTACTTCAAAACACAACCTTCTTGAATTAGATGCAATTGAGCCCCTATATATCTTCAATGATCCCATAATATAACATCATCTCATAGACGAGGTTCGTCTTTTGCACTAAAGGCATTCATTACCTTGATAATCAGGGTAACCTTATTATTTTGTATAATATTTTTACATCTTGTCTCTTTGTATAGAAAGAATACCTATTAATGTCATATCGATAATAAAATATAACTTTTATGTGAAATATATTAGCTAACCATCTTACAATCATGAAAACATCATCTAGTGTTCATGCTATCATGCTCCCTACCCAATTGTGGAACCTTATGATGAATGAGTGATTATGTTTAGCTTGTGCTTACTACTCAATCCTATCATGATTAAGTGCTTTTATGAGAATAACATGCTCATTCATATAAGGTTTAACTCTTTCACTATTTTATAGGATATAATTTTGTACTTATGCCTACATTTCATAGTTTACGCTTTTTACTTAGGCCCTTATTATAACTTTTCTTGAAATTTTTTCCTCATAGTGAGGTTTGGAAAGTTCAATACTATCCATATTTGATAAGTATTTAATGTGAAATTTTATAACATCTTCAATAATGTACATTTCAAAAATATATCCTTAGGACCTATTTTAGTTATGCACATACCTTTTTATAATTTTCATATATCACTCAAATGGGTGCATTTGCCTTTGGTAAACTAGTCCATAAAGTTTTACCTCCTTCACCAAATGCACCATGGTATCAAGGAATGAAGGTAAAAAATATATCTTAAATTGACACAATGTGATAATAACATCCTTTTATAATTCAACCAAATCCTCTAAATTAACAACTTTGGCACATATTACATTAAAGAAGAAACAAAGTCCCATGATAACCTATCTCACATGTTTAGCTAATATTCCTCGAATGACTATCGGTAGAAGTCTCTACATTAAAGCATAATAATTGTAAGACTTCAAACTGATTAATTTTAGATCTTTCATAAAAATAAGGCTTCTAATGTTAGAAAAATAGCCTTAGGCACTTTCACACCATATAGAAACTTATAAAAACTTATTTTTTTCCTCCCTAGACAATGTATAATAAGCTAAAGGCAAATATATATTGACCTTGTTTATCCAATAGTAATTCCTCCTATATGGACATCTCAAGCACGTTTATTCTAGCTTTGACTCTACCTTTGTCTTACCTGGCATGTTCGAGAGCATTTTAACATATTATCATATATATTTTTCTTCACACATATAGATATAAACCTATTCTTACACGAGGTGTTGCCACACATAAATGTAAGGGTTCACCAAAAATGATATTAATATTTTTCATTCTTTCATAAACTTCTTACATAATTAAAGGATTTAGGGTCGGCGCTTCCTTTGATGAACAATTGAAAGTCTTTCTTCAATTGCAATAGTTGTGAAAATGGGTCAAGAATCTCTTGTGACTAAAATACACTATTTACTTCCTATGCTTAGGTTGATAAGAGAATATGCCATTTTCACAAACAGGACATGCTTTACACTTATTAACACTGTATCCTAATAAGTTTCCTTAAGCTATAAAATTATTAATTGTGCAAAAGAGTATGTCATGCAACCTAAAATTTTTTTAATGATATACATTAAGTAACAATATAGCTTTATCTTACATATGTATCAAGTTGTCAATAAATATGCCAAGAAGATATTTATTTCATTTTTAGGTTGCTTGGGCCATGAAATCAACATGTTAACATTATATAATTGTGCTTTATACATAATGAAGGAAGGAGATTGTAGATCATTAATATTATAAACCATGTGCTATATTTGCTGCTTATGTTACCACGAGAGTTCATTCCATCAAAACATGATGCAAGTATGAGGTTTTTTAACTTCATTACTAAATTCAAATAATAATAAGTTAGTCGCTCTCTATTAAAAAGAATTTGATGGATGACAAAGCTTTTCATTAGAAATTATCTCTTTTGTATACTAAGATAAGTTCTTGACATCTCTTGCATTAGAAAAGCATGCTTTAAATCTTAGTATTAAAAGGAGATATCATAATACCTTAATTAGAGCTCCTTCTTTGATGCTAGTATCATGCTTTTTTAATTTATAATATGACACCTTGCATTTTGGACACTTATGTAATGTTTTGTACTCTTTTTAGTATAGTATGCAATCATCAAAACATGCATAACTCTTCTTATATGCTATATCCTCTAAGCATATGATTTTTTTTATATTATAAACATAAATTGGTAATACATTATCTTTAGGAAGCATATCTTTCAACAATTATAATAATCCTGCAAAACTTTTATCACTCTACTTATTTCTCTCTTTCAAGTTAAATAATATAAACATAGTAAATAAACGTGTAAATTTAGTGCAACCTAAATATAATGACTTCTTCACATCATTCAACAAGTTATGCAAGACATGTGGATGATCAATAAAATTATCTACAACAACATTATGTATCATATTCTTTAATGCAAGGGCACTTTACAAAGTCATTAGTAAATTCCTTTCCTTAACAAATTGCAAATTTAATGATATCATCAACCTTATTTTAATATTTAGCACTTTTTCATATTTAGCACTCTGTTAATCAATATAGTCCATCTTAGATCCATAACTAGCTAATTAAGCACACATATACATCTTCAATCCATAATAAGCTAATCTAGTAAAATTCATGCACATAAGAACATGAAGTAAATCCTATATCATTTATATATTTTCAACTATGTACCTAAAACCTAAACACCTTCACATATTTATATGCATCAAAACTACAACTTTAATTATTTAAAGCTAAACATTTTCAAAGCACATACTTAAGACCATAATAAATTCATACATTTATATGCAAGCTTATGTATGTAATTTATTTCATACTTAGAGTTATGGTACATATTCATGAGATAATAGAGTATTAGAAACATTTTAGTGATACATCCTAATCTTAACTCTAATCATCCTAAATTGAACATTTGCACACATAAATGTAAAACACAAACAAACAACACCACATAGCTAGAACAAAAATATTAAGACTTATACAAATAAAAAATATTATCATATTTGGCAATTATACCTTGTTTATATAGAAGAGCAAAAGAAAATATTATGTTTTGTGATTCTTTTAAACTTTTTTTTAAGCATCAAAGGGCTTTGAGTTGGAGAAGTCAAATTCTCCTACTAGTTCATTGGTATTTTTTATTAGTGCAAATAATAGTACAAAATAACATCATTTTAATTTCCATGTTGTTTATTAAAAAATAATGACGTGTAAAGTGAGGCTAATTAAACTACATCGACTATTAGATGTTGATTTTATCATAAAATATCATTGTCTATAATAAAATGATGGCATCCTATTAAACAATGTTTAGCATCACTTATTTAATAAAAATTGATGAAATAATACTTTAGTAATGACTAATAGTATAAAACTAATATCTTTTGTTCAAGGAATTTTTTTATACACTTGGAAGCAAAAATTTTATAAATTAAATATAATTTTTTTAAAAATGTTAATATCATTTTTGGCACTAATTAATTTTTTTTATTGAAGTTACATTATTTGAAATCTGAAGCATTACAATTCTTTTACTCATTACAATGTCGGTTATTTGTAAAAACCTTAGTGTCATTTTTGTATGGATTTTTTTAGACAAATATATATAAACAATTACAAATTAAACATACATTTAGAAACATATAAGAAGGACACAATCTATTATGAGAATTTATTTTGTAATTTATTTATTTCCATATTATTACATCAACATATATGCCAAAAACACTATAATTTACCATAAAAAACTAACTTGTCATTTACAATAAATAATATATACACTAAGATTACAATAAACAATGTATGCTGTTAATTCCCCTATCTTAGTCCAAGCAAATTTGACTCATCGTCACTACCAATTCCTTTATGTTGAATACTTAAATAAAAAAATGTCTTTTTGCATGAGTTTTAGACAATATATTTGTTTCCATTGCCAATAAAATATTTTGGATGAAGTATCAAGACAACTCCCTTTATATTTCATCTAGCACATTTAAAGATGATAAAGTATCTTATAAAAGAATTTGCCTCCTTTGATATCTTTGCTTTCTTATATTGGTAAGTCTCATAGTTAGAAGGATTTTTGTCAAAGGACTTTGCCAATATATGAAAACAAAGGATATCAAAGTAGGTAAGTTCTTTAACAAGATTCTATATTGTCTCTAAAGGTGTAAAGTGAAATAGAAGGAGAGCAATGTTGATCTTCAACCTAAACTCTCAGGTCAAATAATGAAGGTTAAGCAAATGTCAAGATATTTCAAAAAGGCATTAAGAGAGAAATTTATAGGTATTATGCAAAATCTTAGATGTTGGCTATTAAAAAAAATCGACATAAAAAACTAACATCTTAGGTATGATTTATTTCCTAAGAAATTGACAGTTGAAAGATCTTTAGACATCTATTATGTACAAAATTAATATGTAAACTTTTTACATTTCTTAGCGAGATGATTGAAATGTTTTTGGATGGCAATTATACAAAATTGATGTCTTAATTTTTACAATTTCTCTACAACCTCATATGTGCTATAATCTTAAACGTCAATTAAGTAAAAAATTAAAGTGTTAAAGTTTGATATTTTTTCATCAAACTTTTACAATATCTTTAGACGTTTGTTATACATAACATCAACATCTTTAGTTTCAAAATTTAGACTTCGATTTTGTAAACAATCAATGTTATAATTTATTTAAATGCCAATTATATGTGCAAAACCAATGTCTTATCATTGGAAATTTTTTAATATTAATTACACTATTTGCAATTAGACAAAAAATATAAAGAGAGTAAATATCTTAAAAAAAATGTTATTTAAGTTTTGATGTTTTTTATTTGGTATACTTTATAATCCAAATGTTGAATGTATAATTTAATGTAAATTTAATTGTTATTAAATAATTTATTATGAAAGTACAAATAGATGCGAAAGAATACAAATGATTTCAAAAATTGATTTTGAGATATTATTTCCTTCTAAAACATTACATATATATGAGATCATCTAAATGAAATCCATAAAACAACTTATGTAGAAACTACACTAAACCATTAATGCAGTAGTACAATAAAATCTTTATATATATAAATTTACACCCTTAATTAAATTAAAATCCTAATTCTTGTTAAAAATTCTTGTGTGTCAAAAAAAGCTTTGTTTCCTAATAATTAAAGACAATTCACCAATTCTTGTTACATAGTTAAAATTGTCATAGACTATACAGAAGCAATTTCAATCATTCTCTAATATTACAAAGATTGAATGGAAATCCTCCACAAGATTTGTAACATTTCTAAATGTGCAACAAGAATATGAGAAAGAGAGAGAGGAAAATTTGCAGGGCTTTTGCAAACACTTTGAAGTCCTAACAATACATTTAGAGATTGGTTAAAAATTTAAATGTGTTGTAAATCTTTTGGAAGCACTACATCCATTCCCTGATATTATATCGAAGAATGAATGAGATATTTCAACAAATTTTAAAATAAACATATACATAAACGGGTCATATGTCCTGGGAGAGCAAAAATTATAGGTAGTATGAAAAATAATAAATATTAATTATTAACACAAAATTAACATCCTATATATTACTCTTTTCTAAGTAAGCTAGTGATTGTCATACTATTAAACATTAGTTAAGTCCAAAATCGATATATAAATGCTTAAAATGATTTTAGATAACAATTATATATGTAATTGACATTGTATTTTCCTTATTTTCCCCATCAATCTTTAAAAATTATAGATTTTAACATTGATCCAATACAAAAGTGATGTCTTAAGTTTTCTAAAATTTTCAAAAAAATGCATTGTGTCCAAATATATGTCAACAATATTTATAAGTTGTCATCTTAAGTTTTCAAATAAATTAAAAAATGTCACTACATTAAGATGGATGTTAGGTTTAAATGGCATCTGTCTACCGATATATATTTCTAATTTTGTAGTAGTGTTCATATTTTTTTGGAAAAATAGAGGATTTGGTCCTTATAATGTTGCTAAATTTATTATTTCATCCTCATAATTTGAATTTAAGTAATTAAATCCTAGAGTTTCAAATAATTTGTAATTGATTCCTCCCATTCATCTTATGTTAAATTTAACTAATAAAATCATGTATGTCATCTTATGTATACTTAAATTTTACATATTGATATTTTATTTTTTGTTTAATCATCAAACTTTATTTATTTTCACCAAAATCATTCCCATCAAGATTTAAACACACCTAATTCTTACATAAAATCATGTAATAAGAATTAACACAAATTGATAGAATTTTCTTCTTTCCCAACTTGTCATTTGAAAGCATAATCCATTGTTCTACTATATTTTACTTTACAAAAGTGAGGTTTTAAAATTTATAATTTATTATATATGTTTTTTATGGGAACAAATAAATTTTAATAATTAAATAAAATGTTAAAATATAAAATTTAATTGATATGTACAATTTTATTAGTTAAAATTAATTTTGACTAAAAGGGAAAAGTTAATTATAAATTATTTGATAATTTAAAATTTAATTGTATAAATTAAAATTACAATAATGAAATTACAAATTCAATGAAATTATAAACATTGAAATCTCTATTTTCCCTAATTTTTATTAAGTTCCCAATATTTTTATACTATAAGTATGACTATTAATATTATGTTTTAATGAAAAAATTTAAGATATTATCAAAAAATTGTAAGATTTTGTGAAAAATTAGTAACTTTGCACTCTAAAATGTTATAAATTTAAGATAGATGTGACCTTTGGTAAAAGGTGGTGAATTTTATATGAAAAATTGTAAATTTTATAAACAAATCACTACTTTTGAATAAAATTACACAACTTCTTACATGAAAGCATTGATTTAAAACCTAAAGTAGTGTGAAGCTATCCAAAAATTACTTAACATAAGCTAAATTAGCTTGATTAGGAAAGTATTATTTTTATGGTAATTGAACTAACTGATTAGTTGACCAATTAGTCAGTCCACCATAATTGGTCAATTGTTTGGCCTATAATTGATTCATTTATTAGCTTGGTTGTTAGCTCAGATAATTATTATGCACATAGTTGGTTAAATGGTCAAAACATGTACCTACTTATAATCAAAATTGTTATCATTGTTATAACTAATTTACATGAGTTGGCATCTCAAAGATTTTAAAATGATCTTTTTCTATACAATGACCATTTTATCTTCTTATAAAGTGGTTGATCTACCTTCCCAATGAACACTATATAAGGTTCGAAGCATGCTTTCTAAATCCTATTCATACTCATTTTACTCTACTTTCTATCTTTACTTCTTTCTTTAACATTAATCATCAGAAGGCTCATGTGGTGCACACCACTGTCATCATTTGAGGAACTAATCTATCTGCACCGTCATCCTCCATCCTATTCTATATTCATTGGCAAATTCTAAAACATCGCTATATTCAATTTTAGGCAATCAATCTTAATGAATGAAAAACTACAACTTTTTTCATATATATATATATATATATATCCTAAACATCATATTCATATGTGAAGGTTAACAACTTTCACTTTTTCATTTGGGTAGAAAAATCATGTAAGTAATATAATAACAAAATATATATCCTAAACATCATATCCATATGTAAAGGTTAACAACTTTCACTCTTTCATTTAGGCAAAAAAATTCATGTAAATAATATAATAACAAAATAATAAATGACATTTAAGTAATTTTAATTTAAAATATTAATTTAAAATATTTAAATTAATTATACTCATTCTTTCTCATCTTCATAATAAATATATTTAAATAATTTTAATACAGGAATACAACTTTAAAATATTTAAGTTAACTCCACTCATTTTTTTCTCATTTTGATGATAAATACACTTTTTAAATGAAGAAGTTAATAATGATAGCAAATTAACTATAATATTTTTTTATTGTTTTATGATATTTAAATTGGTAACATAATTTTTTCATCTAAATAAAAAAATAAAAATTGCTGATCTCAATATATATATATATGGGATTAATTGATATTATTTTAAATTTACACCACTTATATTAAATTTATATTATTCATTTAACCTTCATTTAATGGTTAGAATACATTCAAATTAATTCTCACTCTCTAACTTTAATACTAAGAGAGAATTAACGGGAGATTTAATTAATTACCCCCCCCCCCATATACCCACTGCCACAAGATCAAATTATTTATTGAAACAATAATTATCGTCACCGTAGATCAATAAACAATGATGACATATTACAACATCACATCAGCATCCAAATGTTACAAACATAAAGTAGCGATATTGTTATTAGTATAGATATTAAGTGATGACATTCCTATCCATTGCTACAACAAATATCATCACTTTGAAACCTTTTTCCAACGATGCAAAACTATACTATCTTCCTTAATCATCAATCTTAATGAATAAAAAACGATTACAACCTTTTTCAAATTTCCTACGAACAAAGCTAAAATTTTGAAATTGTGATAGCATAACATTTGGAATTTCAATTTAATTTATTATGACTGTATATTAATTTTATATTATCGCACATTCGTATCGCCAAATCATTAAACAAAACTGTACTGCTAGCGAAAACACTCAATTACTTTTATTTTTTTAAAGACATGATATTCATTATTTATTAATAATATAAAGTATTTTACAATAACAATGGTTGTAATTTAAACTCTAAATGTTGTGTATAAACTTTAGGCGAAATATTCATCTTAACTAATTATAACGATTTTATATATCCTCGGCAATTCTGTAAAATAATCCATAAAAATCATCTAAATCAAGCTGCAGAGTGTAAAATCTTAAAAACAAAAATACTTTTCTGAGGCCAATCGCCCTAGAATTTACACGTTAAAATTATGTTTTGTCCTTTATTTTAAAGTTCGTAACTATGATCAAGATAACATATTTTGATAATCACGATAAGGATAACGTAAGACATTCTTTGCATCTAAAATAATCGATTCCATGATTAGACTTCTAACTTTGAGGCTTGGATGCGCATGTGATCTTTCAAGATATGATTACTTCTTTTTTTTTCTTTTCAAAAAGTGCCTCTTGCACATGATTTCACGATCCGAGTCTTCCGTATTACTTTATAAATAAATAAATAATTTAAGAACACTTAATCATGTATGTCAACAAGAAGGAAAACCCTAAGGATCTTCTTAAATATAACTAACTAATTATTGATAAGCAGAAAATTATTATTCTTTAAAGAAAAGGATACTATATTAATTTAATGTATAAATTAATGTTTGATACAATCTAGAATTTTTTATTGGATAAATTATATAGAATCCTATTGAATTTGTTTTGATATGTGATTTATTCCTGCATTTTTAAAATATGCTAATAACCTATTTTCACTTACTTAATGGTGCAAAGAACTTCCACCGTTAACTTTTTGTTTGATATTTTGATAGAATATTTTACACATGTAAATTCTTTCTCTTAAAACTTCTTCATTTTCCTCTAGTATTCTTTAGTCTTTTTGTATTTCAATTTACTAATTTGTAAAATACACTTTTCATTTTACTAGTTTCTAAGATTTATAAGAATTTTATTGATCAAATTTAGAAGTCATATTATTAGAGAGCATCTTATGGATACAAGTTTTATTACTATGATTCTCATTATTTTAGCATACATTACAGTGATGATTTTTTGCATATAGTTATTATAAATTTTTATTCTAATTGTTAGAATGTATTAGAATCTCAATGCTTTTGAGATTTATGGCTTGAAATTTTCCCAATAGATTAAACATGGAATTAAATTAATTAATTATTTCAAGGGTAAAGATTTTTTTTTTGAGCATCTAACCAATTTAAATGTGCCATTGAATTCATGGATTAAAAATTTTAATATGAAAATTCACTATGTGTTTGGTTATAAAGCTTTCAAATTGTTATTAAATAACAGTTATGTAATTAGAAAAAAAAATACAGCATTACTAGAAGAAAACGAGAAAGGAAACATACAATTTAATCCAAAATAGCATTCAATTCAACCAAAAGAAATAAAGTTTTTTTATTAAATTTATTTTTTTAAAATAAACAATAATGGTATTAATATAAATTATTTGAAAATTTTTTGAATTAATATTATGATAAGAATGTAAATCCACATAATAATTTTAAATATTATTTTATAATTAATATTTAATGGATAGAAAGTGTTGAATATCTTTTTAAAATTAGGGCATCAATTTCTTTTTTATGTTTGAGAGAAATTATTGTACATGTACATTCTCTATTAAGATTTTAAATAGAAAGTTAATGGAAAATTTTTTTTTTGCACCATCAATTAAGTAAAAGCAGGTGAAATCACATTTTAATAGGATAAAGGTAAATCACATATAAAAGAAAGTTAAAGAGGATTCTATATAATTTATCTTTTGTAATTTGAGTAACACTCAGTATTTTTTTAAATTTTTTATCACTCCTTTCTTTAAAAATTTGAAACCACTCTTTTAAACAATACAAAATTTAGAATTCACATTCATTGTTAGCTTAATTAATTATTTCATCAAATTAAACAATTGTTATAAACTTTTTAAATAAAAATTTTAATATTATGATATGTTAGTTTATCTTATTAATTCTTTACAAATAATATATGGAGGTGATTAACTTTTACATTCGTACGTGGAGGTTAGTAACTTCCTCTTTTTCAATTGGATAAAAAAGTTATACTACTAATTTTATGAAAATAAAATAATAAATGGTAGTAAATTTAATTTGCTACCATTAATAATTATTTCAATTAATTAGTATATTTATTATGGATATTAATGAGAATGAGTATAGTAACTTTAAATACTTTGAATCTAATTTCTCTACTAAAATTACTTAAATATCACTTATTATTTTATTTTTTATTAAATTAATACCATAATTTTAAGAAAAAATAAAAAAAGCCTCTAAAAATATGGCCTAATGCTACATAATCTCCTTAAAATTTCAAAACTTACAAGTAACTTTATGAAATTTTCAAAAAAGAAACTACTGGTAATTCAATTAAAAAAAAGGGCATATAAGTTACTCATAACTATTTTTAACCATTTTTTCACCATGAATTTGGCCAATTTTTGAATGAGGTATAAAATAAATTATTAACAATAAAATTAATTTTGTAATACATTTATGATATAATAGAAGACAAATACTTTGAGTAAATTATTATTGAAACTCAACTAAATGATGTTTTGGGAATATGATATGTATTTCTTTCATTTTTTTAATTTCTATTTTGACTTTACCATAATAAAAGGATAGTTAGAAAAAGTTATAAGTGGCTTATTTATATCCTTTTTTATTTTTCTTAGTTGAAATCTTTATATTTTCAATTATTTTAAAACTTCAGGAGGTATTTGTAAGTTTTGAAACTTCAAGGAGATTATATGATACTAAGCCATAATTAAGATAAAAATTTGTATGCTCAAATTATTTTATATGTCCTTAATCATGACTAATAAATGAAAGATACTTATTAACTCTTATAATTTTTAGACGAAGGCTACCGCGCCTCATGCTAAAGTACAGGTATCACAACCTTAAATACATGGTACATGGATAATCGTTAGATGGAAAAATTTTCAGACACAGAAAAAAAAAGAAATCTGAGATGTTGTTGGTGATCTGAAATTTGCATTTCAACCCTCAAAGAAGTCATGTATTAGCACTGTGTTGGCCTTTAACTTGTTTTGCTGGGCTTTTTTATGATGAAATAGATTTTACCTAGGCAATTTATTTTCTGCATATTAATTTAAAGAATTTTTTTTACTATAAGATAACAAGTAGTAGATTAGAAAAAAAATAGTAAGATAGCCATTATAATAATTGTTTATTTTTATGTGATTTTATTGTATGTTTTCAAACTTTTTTAAAAAATTTTATATTTAATTCAATGATCTTATTTTCATATACACTCCTCTCTTCCAAAGTTTCGTTAAAAAATTTGTCATGAAAATTATTACATTGCTAGATAAATTACATTGAAGTCCCTTCTGATTTAACTTAATTACAATTATATTCCGTTTATTTTCAGAAAAATGCATACAATTTTTTTATATTTTGAAAGGAAGAGAAATTAGTGTATATTTAGAATAGTTGGAACGGAGGTGAATGTATATAAGAATGTGGTGAGTTTGTGTTTTTTAAGATAAAAAGAATATGAGTGTGATTATACTGGAATATAAGAAAGGTGAGTATAATTTATCTTATATTTTTAAATTTATATACAAAATATTATAATTTTTCATAGAATTTATAATTTTATCAAATTAAAATTATAACACAAAAAATATTTTAAAAAATGTGACCAATTTGTAACAAAAACCATACAAGTGTGATTTTTCGCCCTTGTAAAACTTATGAATTTCATGTGCATATTCTTTTCTCTTTGGCGTGAAAACATTATCTGTTATCAGTTATGTCCTATATATGGATTATTCTTGAGAACCTCTATTTTTCTCTAATAGTTTTTTATTCCGTAATTAGCATAGGTACTGCACTAATATATATTGAAAATCAAAATTTTCACTATTATTTACTGATAATATTAAGTTTTCTTTAATCTATATTAAGTCTTGTGGACGCAAATATATTTAATTTCAAATTTTAATAAATATGGCTTTAGTAATATTTGTATTGAGATGATTTTTAATCATGCATTTACATAAATAAACTCGATAAAAAGGTAAACCTTATTTTCTCATTTTTAATAAAATTTTATTTTACCCCTTAAATTATATTTGAATCAAATTTATCCTAACTTTTAAAAAATATACAATATTGTTTAGCAACCTTACACTGTTAGATTTTTTAATGAAAATATTTGTATAATATCTAACTTAAAATCATATATAGCAAATATAAATCATATTTTTATATTCTTATAGTAAAAAAGGTATTTTAACCTTCAACTTCACCTTCTATCTAGCACAATTGATAGCTCTAAATGTAAATTTATTATTAATAAGAAAAATGATAAATTTATAGTTTTTATTAGAAAATTTTCACAATTATATTTGTGAAATAATGAAATACTAAAAAAATATAAATGTAAATTAAAAAAGTAAAATAAGAGTTAAAATTGTAAATTAAATATAACCTTTCAAACTCTTCAATTTAGAGGAATATAAGATATTGAAGAGTGGAAAGATTTGGAGAGTTAATCATAAATTCTCGTTACCTTCCTTTCCTAACATAAAACTCCAAATGAAATTCAACATTGCTACCGGAGAGCAAACCGTGTGGTAGATAGGATGGCAAACTTGGCTCATGATATGCAGGTAGCTGATCTTCGGTATGTAGCATTCCACAATCCTCCCAAATGTTGTGTGGAAGTTTTAAATGACATGCGAGGTGCGCCCATTTCTAGGTTGGTTGCTAGCTAGTTTTCCTGTGAAATCCTCCTTGTACCCCCTAAAAAAAATCCAAATGAAATGATAACACAGCCTATCATTTCTTTTCCATTCCTTCCACTACCCTCTATTCAAACAATCCATTATAGTGTGCTTAAGTTTTGAATTTGTATATCTTGATATTTATACTTATTAGGTATATGCATATAAATATTCAAAATTTGACCCTTATTTTATTGTATACTTTAAAACTATAATTCTTAGATGATTGAATATTTTAAATGTTATATATATGATTCTAGAACTTATGAATCATATATTAATATAATTTTTACTTTTTAAACGGCTCATAATTTTATTTTAAACTAAATTTTAATATCTTTTCATGTATGCCAAAAATTTTATTAAAATACTTTTCATAATATAATTATATAGATAACAATAATTCAAAAGTAAAATAAATATATATAAATGCACAAGTCAAATGTTAGTTTATGTTTATAATCAATTATATTATAGCGATATTAAACAAGATTAGTCTTTTAGCATTTAAATAAGAAAATTTTTGCAATTTTATTTCATGTACACTCTTCTTATTTTACATGTTTTTAATAAATATATAATTTCTATAAAAAAATTATATTGTTTTGTAATTTTTCAACACAATATTATATTTTAGGGGAAGACTATAGTACCCCCAGAGGTTTCAAACCCTGAGTGGTGTGGTGTAATCTCATCCATTAGATGAGATTACCTAAGTCTTTGGTAATCTCATCCAATGGATGAGATTCTGCCACATCACCCAAGGTTTAGAAACCCTAGGGTACCTTAGATTTTCCCTATATTTTATATGAAATTTGCATGTTACAAATGTAAAAAAATACAACTTCATTGATTAAAATTACTTGAAATTTTCTAATTTTTTGTGATAAAATTATTATAAAATGTAAAAATTGAATAATTTTGAAAAAGCATAATGAAGATTGCATAAAAATATGATTACCATAATTGTTATCTTAATGCAAAAAAAATTCATAAACTAATTTTTTGTTCATAATAAACTAATAATGATTCAGGCTAAAAAATTTAAAATTTTATAAGAAATTCAATTTGGAAAAAATATTATTTTATTTTACATAATTGAATTTCTCAAAATTTTTAAGAATTTTATATTATTTTATTTTGCATTTTATAGAGTTGATGGTTGAAGTTTTGGCTTTACAATAATTAAAAATCTTATCTCATTTGACAGTTTTGACCTAATTTATTCTACCTGTTATGAATCTAATCCACTACAAATGCTAAGGTCAAGTTGAGAGCCTTTAGCTCAAATGGTATTCAATGTCCTTTGAAGACTTTACCTTTCGCTGCATCTAGGATTTGATTCCTGGTTATTGTGTATGTGCGTCTAGTAGTTTAATTACTCCTATTATTACTAAAAAAAAAGTTAAGGTCATTTTATAAATATCAATTTTCACAAACAAATAAATATATTGAACAATAGCTAAACAACTTGACTCTCTAGGTAAAATTTCTGCCATATGTCTATATCTCATTTGTCATTCAGTATAGGTATCCATGCCTTGGATATCCATGCCTTGTATTTTCATCCAAGGAAGAACTCACCTAATTTTTAATGTCTTGAAAAATTAAGAAAGTCATGTTTTTAATATGCATGGATCCATAAGTGATAAATATCTTTCATTTATTGGTTGTAACTAAGAATACATGGCATAATTAGAGCATTTAAAAATTTCTCTACTTTAAAGAGTTCATTTATATTTTTTTTTCTAATTTTTTTATCCAATTGAAGAAGAGGAAGTTGCTAGCTTTCATATATAAATATGAAGGTTAGTGGTCCGTAATTAAATATATAGAATTTTAGTTAAATATTTTAAAATAAGTTATGAATTGTGTGTGAAAAAATAATGAAATGAATTTATATATTATAATATTATAATTCTTATTGATAAAATTTATAAAAATTATGTAATTTGATAAAATAATTAACCAAATTAATGTTAACAATTAATTTTAAATTTTTTATATTTCAAAGGTGATTTCCAAACTATCAAAATAAA
The DNA here is from genome assembly GCA_020226215.1 of Sindora glabra. Lineage (NCBI taxonomy): Eukaryota > Viridiplantae > Streptophyta > Magnoliopsida > Fabales > Fabaceae > Sindora > Sindora glabra. The sequence continues at coordinate 42,001,819 of CM035236.1, read as the reverse complement.
AAAAAAACTTCAACCACTCAATATTTGAAATTTAAAGGATTATTTTACAATTTTTCCTTAATTAAAATCAGAAGTCAAAAGAAGCCATGATATTGAGCACGAAAGCTTCAATCGGGCCCCACGAAGGTGGAAGGTGGAAGGTGGAAGGTGGAAGTTGGAAGCCGAAAGAGGAAGATGGTCCAAAGCTTGGTCCATTAACGCAAAGGCGCGCAGAATCAGGCGTGGGCTTTGCCACAAACATCTCATTGGGGGCACGTAGTGTAGTTCAAATATATGTTGCTGTCCATAGTCTTCGAGGTGTATGATTTGACTCCGGCTTTGTGCATGCCAACGGGGTTTGCATGCCAATAATGCTCGGAGGCATTTTGGCACATTACCAATATAATAATATATTAATATATTATTAAATTTATTCTTTCAAATTAAATTTTATATATTATATAATAATATATTAATATATTACTGTAGAACAATATATTATAATTTTTTTCTTTTTATGTTTTGATCAAGCAAAAAAAAGAAAATAATACAATGACAAACTACTAAATTAAAAATTGCTATGTTATTTAATACGTATTAATGCATTACTATATTAATAACATATCAAAAAAAATTATCAATATTATTTTTTTATATTAATGAAGAGGACAAATAATTTTAATTTGTAAATAAATTTTTATTAAATATAGCAACTTTATATTCAACTCACTATTTTTAACGCAATATCAAACTAATTAAAGGAGGGGTTACCGTTACGGCTAGTGGGTTATCAATCAATATTGTAGTCTAAAATCATGATAAGACCGACGAGCATGTAGATCCACTAGTATGAGGTTGTTCTAACTTAATTAGTGATCTCAGGTTCGAGTTCTTAGGAATGCAGTTGCGTTAAAACTCGGTAGAGAGAGTTTTACCGTCCAATGTGGTCCTACCCGGCTCGATTCCGAATTAGTCGATACCTAATGTGGTATCCGGATACCGAATGATTATATACCAAAAAATAAAACCATGATAAGAGCAATTACACATAAAATCCTTCATTAGCTTTAGACATTTGATGGACTCCATCATATCTGTTACTAAGGTTGATTTCTTATATTTTGACGGAAAATATCTTGGATAAGGCCTAAAATGTCTCTCTCATATCTTTACCTTTCATTTTTTTTATAAGTAAAAAAACCACCTTTTAAATTTTAACATCAAATCAAGCGAAAAGCATTTTATTTATTAAAATATAAGTTAATGCAGAATTGAAATTTTAACGTCACTGAAATTTATTCCACAAACTAATTGATATTCTTTTTTGGTTAATAACTGATTAAGATCTAATAAAGTAATATTAAAAAATGACACTATTAATTTTATACTATCACACATTTATATATTGTTATATTAATAAAATTTATTAAATTTTTTTATTATTGTTAAAAAAATTTAATTATTATTTTTAATGATGTATTTTTTTAATTTACTGATAGTTTAAAATATTTTATATTAAAAATTAAATTTAAACCCTATTCTAATATAATTGAAATTATTTCATATAGTTTTTGAATTTATTTATCTTAGACTATAGATAAAAAAGAATAAAAAGTGTACATACACGAAGGTAATTATGAATTGGCAATCGTGTCCATTTGTCATGTTATAGGCCATATATTGTTATGGCAATTGCATTTTTTTTGGGTCATATATTTGAATATATTAAGAAATGTTAACCTACATCTTTATCCTTATATATTTTAATAATAAGAGATCATTAGTCTTTATATCGTTGAGAGATTAATGATCTCTATCTTTTCATTTGGAAAAAAATTATTATTAATTTAATAATAATAAAATAATATAAGACATTTAAATTATTTTAATAGGTAAATTTTATTTTAAAATATTTAAATTAATTTTATTTATTATATTTTATTTTTATAATAAATAAATTTATTATATTATAAAATTATTTTTTATAACAAATATAGTATAATATTTTTTAGTATTTTTAAATCAATTTTATAACTTGTTATTTATCTCCATATAAAGATGTGGAAGTTAATAATTTTCTTAATAATATTAAATTATTTTATAAGATATTTACTATTTTTGGTAAGAATATTTTCATTATTATTTATATTTTTATTTTATATTTATATTTTTTACTGTATTAAACAAAATTAAAATGAAATATTCATTTATTTCCATTCTTTTTTCTTTCAATATCTCGCGATGGGATTGCTGTTCATTTGCCGGCGCTTTTTTTTCCCCGTTACTAATTTTGTGATTTCCGAAGTCAAAAAGATGAATGCTAGTTCAATTAAAGATAAAGATAAGGTTTAGGATACCTTTTATATATATAGCAAACAAGAAAGAAATTATTGTTAGGAATCTCAAAGAATAAGAGAAAAATGTCAAGAAAAAAAACGACAGACTTTCTTATGACGGTTTGATTTGTTCTACCTAGTTAATTATTTCATTTAATTATTTAATTTTTGATAAATTTTTAAATAAAAATCACAAAAAGTTGTAAGAACAAGATTTAAGTATCCACAATTTAAAATTTTCCCATTAAATAATATTAATTTAAATTAAGTTTTATAATATTTAAAATAAATAAATATTTATAACAAAAAATAAGTATGTATAATATTATTACGGACTTGTTTACGTCTTAGTTCATGGTTGAATAGAACAGCTGGCAAAGACTACTACGTCCATTAATTTTGAGATGCGAAGTTTTTTCTGAAGCTAAAAATAATGAAAAATATTTTAAGTATCAAAAATAAATTTCGAGATTGAGTTATAGATTTTTTATATTTATTAAATTAAATTTTATTATTTTATATTTAATAAAAATATTTAATTTTCATTCAAAATTTAATTTTGAATTCAATTTTTAATATAAATAATATTGTTGGAAGATAACAATTTGACATTTATGTTGTGTTTAGATGAATGAGTACAACGGAAAAGAAATTAAGAATGGGTTAGATCATAACTTTTGTTCGAAGGCAAAAAAAAAGATTAATCATATAAAATTCTTAAAAGCCCTCGAGTACTTAACACTTTTTTTTTACATTTAAGAAGATTTTTAATTATTTAAATAAGCTAGGGGAAGAAAAATCCTATATTTATCATCCATCATCTTTACTTTTCTTATCTTTAACTCATTTTATCGTTTTTTTCTTCCCGATGATTATGTCTTCTGCATTTGTGCATAAATATTGGTTATTCATAGTCTTTCAATGAATGACGATGGGGTCTGAATTTCTCAATTTCTATCAATTTTGAATAGCGAAGATACAAGTTTTTATTTTTGAGATTTCTCAATCCCTTGATTTTAATGTTGATTCAATGATGATGAAAACTAATTTTATATTATCATCTACTCATATATTATCATATTATAAAATATTATTATAACTTTTTTATTGTTGATAAAATTTTTAATTATCCTTATTTTTTTAATAACATGCCATTTTTATATTTATTGATAATATAAAATATTTTACACCAATAATTTATTAAATTTACATTTTAATATTTTTATCGGAGTCCATTAATTTAATATAAAAATATATTTATTCCTTTCCTAAATTTACATTTATTTTGTTTTTTTATAGAAATTGAAGAGTTACATATTAGAGGATGATGGGAGTGGGGTAGGAAGGAGAAAAGAAACGAAAGTTAGAAAAAGATAATTGCTTATCGGTTTACATCTATTTTGTTGTTGAGAGATTTTTAATTACACTCTTGTCTCAAGTAAAGAATAGACTATTTTTTTAATTATATATATATATATATATATATATATATATATATATATATATATATATATATATAAATCTTCATAATTCCTTTTTTTAAACATATGTATGTTTATTTCATGATTACTTTAGTACATACATTATAACCTTATGCTTTGTGGAGAAGAAAATGGTATGAATGAAAAGAAAATTTTAAAATTTAATTAAAAAGGAAACTAGAAAGAATAAAAATTTCTAAAATTTTAATTTGTGACAATGTTAGTAATCATATATTATATCATATTATTTTCCTTTCTCTCCATTTTCCTTCTAATCAAGTGAGTAAAGTTTTCAAGATTAAAAATTTTCTTCCTTCCCTCTTACTTTCCATCTCACCGGCAAATCTAATTAGGATACCCAAATTTTCTCTTTAGCACGGTCAGCCTGCTGATGTTGAAGTCCAAGACAATGAACATTGATCATGATTACTTCTTTTGAATTTGTTTGCACACACTTGTTTATTCACACATCTATCAATGCAAATGATCCACACGGAAGATGGAAGTGGCCCAAAGGGAAAAGGATCGGTCCATGCGAAAAGATATGGAAGCGAGAAGAATAACTGTTTTAGGATGTTTCAAATGATGGTAGAAATTTATTATCAAGTGAAAAGATGCCATAAAAATAAAAATTGCAAATTATAACATTGCTTAATTTTATTGTAGATTATATTGCATAATTTACTAAAACTTTTTTTTTTTGTATTCTGGAGTAGATGAATATTTTTATTGTGTCTTGTGCGACCTAAAAATTTTTTTTTCTAGTAGGGATTAAAAATTTAAAAGAGGTTGCAGATTATTCTTGATATTAATTATAAATTAACTTGATTTCCTGTCTTATTATAATAAGGATTAAATTGTTATTAATTTATTATTTGTATTTAATTAATTATTGACAAAATGAATCCACAGTTGATAATATCTGAATAATATTTAAATACAATGTCATTGCAGTATTTATCACCTCATCCACTCATTCCATCATCAATTAGCTTTAACTTGATAGTTGCTACTTTTGCTAATTTAAGACAAAATAAGTTAGAAATTGAAATTTTATAAATTTTACCTCTTTTGAAAATTAAACTTGTCATATTAGTGACCAAATCCTATTTGACATGATATGAAATTGATTATAAAGAAGGGGATAATTATGATGCACTAATTATATCGATATATCATTAGTTTAAATTATTGAATTTCATTTATCTATATAATACTACATAAGATAAATGAAATTTAATAATTAAATTCAGAAATATTCTAGTGCAATTGGTGCACCAAAATTTCTCATTCAATCGATTATTGTATTGCTTTGTGGTGCTAGCTAGAATAATATTTTGGATCTAGGTTTTTTCAATTTCTTTTCTTTTTAAATATTTGTTATTGTGTCATAAAAATGTAGATAAATTTTTTGTGGATGGGTTTCGAATATCAAAAGAATTCTGGACTCCATTATAAATAAAAAATTTTTATTTATTTCCTTTTAACAAAATTAAAAAAATGATAAAAACAGATGATTCGAATTCTATAATTTTTTCACACAGAGATATGACCACAATTCTTATTCTAAATACTGGAAATTAAAGAATCAAAATGCACATGAGCTAACTAAAAAGTAGCAAGCAAAGCAGCACCCATCATTGTTGTATGATTATTAAAAATTTAATTAGGAAGAATATCAAGTTGAGATGATATTGAAAGACAACCTCACTTGATTAGGGTCGGCAGGATCTTTATCTTTGAAATCAATGATTGGTTGTTGAGTTCATTCAAGATTTGATGATGATTTCATTTTATTTTGTTGAGTCAAGCACATATGCTTCGCGTGCCTAGCTTATACACATACTAATCTATAAGAAGACTATTGTTTGACTTCTTCAAGTCCCAATCAGCAATATATAAATCTAAGAGCATGATTTTAAGTTAAAATTTACAATTGTTATATTATATGCAATATTATTTATACGTTAAATTTAGTGATCATAAATTTTTGTTATTTTATTTCATAATTACTAATAGTGTCAAACAAGTGGTCTTAAACAAATAAAGTTTAGATAAGTTATAATCCGTATAAATTGGTTTGTATAAATCTACATTAAAAATGAATAAAATTTTGAATTATTCAATTTGATCATTAAATTTGTAAACTTTAACTGCAAAACCTATATACCAATTTAATTTGAATAAATCCACTCAAGCTTCGATTTATGCAAGTAATTTTGTATAAACCCATAATTAAAATAGTTTAGATTTTGAGTGTTTTGATCTCCTTAGATTCATGGACCCAAGGTCCTATATATTTTCCATCCCTAATAATAATTATTATATTTTTCTTGTATTTATTCTCAATATTTATAATATATATAATACAACTAGTAACTAGGGGCGACAATTGTGTCATTAAGGTTTATTCATTTATTAAATGTGTCAAAAAATTCACTTATCTAACTTTTTAAATAATTTTAACTAATAAAATTTATATTATAAAATTATTTATTAAATTTAATTACTTATTATTTTTCATAAAAATATTTTTAATTATTAATAAAATACTATTTTAAATTTTATTATCATTTTATGAAAATAAAAACTTTATATTTTTATTATATATAATTATTTTTAATTTAATTATTAATTATTTCTTAAATAATACTTTAAAATTTAAAATTTTAAAATGAATTCTTAAATAAATTAATATGCCAATTCAAATTTATATAAATATGTCATATTTACGTTAAGTTATTATATTATATTAGAAATTATCACTCTCATTAATAACTATTATTTAGAATCATAGTTAAGAAATAAGTGATAAAATGAATCTTACCAATCAGTTTAATTCGTGGCTGTAATCTAGAAGATAACGGGTCGGTTTTGCCTTTCGTTTTGGAGCCAATTGACATTAATCTATAGAGCCGCTTATTCCTTCTTTCCAAAATTACGGATCAATATGTGGACCCACTTTAGATTCGGATGAATCAAAGTTCGAGCAATCATAAACTGTAATAATCTTACAAGAAAATTGGCGTGACCAACATCAACCAGCCTCGCTAGGTAGAAAGTGATTGCTTTCAAGTGTTCGAAATCAAAGATTTGTTTTATTTGATTAGTATTAAGGTTCAGTACTTGAAAACATCCTATCTAAAGGGAATATCGAAGTGGACTGGGTTCGGCCGAGCTTATATTATTTTCAAGATATCTTGTTTAGTTACAAATCTAGCGGACTCGATTCGAAATTTTTATATTCTTTGTCTAATGTTTTGTTTAGTCAAAATAATTGATAAAATAGTAAGAACATAAGATCGTTGATAACCACCAGTAGAACACTGACCGCCGCAAACGTCAATTAACCTAAAAAAGATGATCAACTTCAGCCCCCAAGAAAGACTTTGAGGCTTTCCAAAATTTGCAAACTGAAAGCACGATACACGATATTCCTTGTATGGTTAAACAGAGAAGAGTCAAGAGCCCACAAAAGCCGGTATCTGTCTTGGATCCCAAACACACATCAACTGATGCACATCTCCACCACGCATAGCTACTCTATTCATTTTGCAAGATCTCTGGGCTATAATGAACGACTTGGGCAAAAAGATCCAACACAAGCCAAGAGCAAAGAAAATGATCAAGGAGAAGATAGTAATTTAAAGGTGGGAACTTTAATGCTCTAGTAAAAAGTTAGGGTATTAAACCCTGCTTATATGGTTTATTTACCACCATTCTTTTATTTTCAGATTTACCAGTAACTGTCAATAGAAAACAAGCATGAAAAATTTTATTCAAACCCATTATATTACATTAAATAAAGTTTTTGCCCTAATTAAATATAATTTTTACTAAATAACTATATACGATATTTAAATAATTTCTTATGCAATTATATATCTTTTATTATATATAATTAAATAAATTTATATTAATTTATAATAATTAATAATAAAAATAGTAAGAGTCTCAAATCAATGCAACATGATCATATAATTTAATATATACATTATTTTTATTTTTTACTAAATACATTATCAAGTTATATATACCAAACTAATTATAATTGAATGTAAAATTTTAACCAAACCAATGTTTATTTATTGAAAATTCATTAATTCTAACACTATTAATATTAAAAAATATTTAACCTAATTTGCTTATAATGGATCGATTAGTATTTTTATAATTTTTTGTAAATGAAATGCTTCATACATTTTTCTTCAAAATTTTGGTAGATCTAATAAATGTTAAAAATATAAATTTAAATTACAGAGAAGAAAATATGTTAAACTTAGTTGAGATCAAGCCACTTTTTTAATAAAAATATACTAATATAATAAAACATTGTCATTAAAAATGTTAGCCTTTCCGATGCTAGAGGTTCATTAGATATTTGTTAAATTGTTCTTGAAGCTTATTATTGGACATCAACTTATAATACTAATAAAAAAAAAGATAAAAACCAACTAATTATGAGGCTATTTTACATTTTGACCTTAATTTTAAATTTTTAGTAAACTTAATTATGAATTCAAAGATATGTATATAAACTGTAAATAGAATAATTTTTAAAAATTTTTGTTTGATAAATTTTTTAGACAATTTTGTTTTGAGTGCTTATGAATTCAATAACATATATTATAATAGATTTAGAATTCCTATAATTTTATAAATAGATACTTATTCATATTTTTCATTTGCATTTAATCCAATTGTATTAGTATCGGTTGTAAGGACAAATTTAGAAAAAGTTTAAAGTCATTCATATTTTTCAAACTTTTTTTATAACAACTTAAAAGTTCATATTTTTCTTATAATACAACTTTCTTGAAGTTTCAATTTTTTCAACTTACACATGAAATTTGTACTAAAATATAAATCTCTATGAAAAATTATTAATACTTCATATAAAAATTTTAAATCTTGTACCCTCAATTGACATTGATAAATTGCCCAAAAAAAAAAACTAATGTAGTCAATGTTATATATTTTAATAAATTTCTCAAGCAAGGTAATTCTAAAACTTTCATGTAACAAGTATAATATGGACAAATAAACTAGTGAAAAAATAAGAAAATTTGATATCTTAAGTATTCATTTAAAGATAATTTTTAAGGATCAATACATGTTAAAAATAAAGAAATTGATTAGTAATGTACTACTCAATTACTTATTTTATCCTTCTAAAAAAGCATAATTTCCATTTCCTGTCAACACGAATATTAAGCAAAAAATGTTTTCGAGAATATGAATATTTTCAAGAATATATTTCTAAAATTTGAATTAAACATGAAAATTTCATATTTCCTTAAAAAAAATTTTAAGAATGGGTGAAAGATTTTGTGAATTAAATGTCACCCTAAAAGAAAACAATAAACATAATTTTAATTTTTCTAAAATGAAAGATAAATAAAAAATTAAAATAACTCTTAAAAAGAAATGATTGAATATATTGTTAACCTAGTTATTAATGATTGACATTCAAATTTTAATATTCTTTTGAAGTATTTTCCTACTTAAAAAATAAGTATTTTTTCACAAAACATTTATAAAAATTTCAATCAACCCAATTTTATAATCAAGTTAGGTTAAACGTATTTATATATAAATGGAGTCAAGATTAAATGAATTTTTGATAAATAGACATTGGACTGATTAAAATTTTACACTCAATTATAATTAGTTAGGTACATATAGCTTGATAATATATTTAGTAAAAGATAAAAATTAGTTATACATTAAATTATATGATTAGGTTGTACTAATTTGACACTCTTATTATTTTTATTAATTTTTAAATTGTAAAATTAACATGAGAATATAATTATTATAAATTAATATAAAATTATTTAATTATATATAATAAAAGGTGTATAATTACATAAAAATTATTTAAATATTGTATACAGTTATTTAATAGAAAGTATACCCAATTCAGGCAAAATTTTCAAATACTATAATATATTGGGCTTGAATGAAATTTTTCATACTTTTTTTACACAGTTTTCTATTAAATCTAAAAGCAAAAAAATGGTGGTAAATAAGCCACATAAGTAGGATTTAAAGCACTAACCTTTTACTAGAATATTAAAATCCCCACCTCATGTAAATTCAAATGAATGTGCCCGAGGCAAATCCGAGTAGTCCTCTTAACAATAAACTAGCTTGAGCGACTAAACAACCCCTCAATATTATATATTAAAAATCATTCAACAATTTTCACTTAGTTTGTAAAATCAACATTTTTTTTCAAATGATAAGACAATATAAGAATAAATCACCACTATTTCAGAATATGAAAATCCTTATTATTTTTTTAATTCAACATGATATTTATCGTTTATTAAAAATCTAACATTCGAAAGATAGCATACTTTTTAATATTTTCACAAAATAAAATTTTATCCCAACAACAATGTTCATTTATTTTGGTAATAAAAAGAGTAATTAAACCACTAGACACATACATATAATGATTAGGGATTAAACCTAAAATGTAGCAAAAGGTACAAAATTTTCAAAAATATTGTTCATTTCACATTATAGTATCTTATGCTTCTATATATAGTATTGAACAATATTATAAAATCAACCTTTTTTTTGCCATTCTTTGATAACTCAGTATAAAATTTATTATATTAACAAACTTTCTTTCTATATATCAAGAATGACAAATTTTCCATGTTATACGATCAGATCTTATGTAACATATGCATATTATGTGAGATCTCATGTAAATCTTTGTGATTACTTTAAATCATATTTCAAAAGGCATGATAACGTAAGAATTCAAACAATTCATTTTTTTAATATGTACATTTAAAATTCTAAAGTTTTATGCATTTTAAACATAAAATAACATGTTTTTTTTTTTTAATTATGAACAATCATATCTCTTACACATGAAAAATTATGTCTATTAAACATAAACCAATGCATCTCTCACGTATGAACTATGAACTATTATGTTATTTGCACACAAAAAATGATATTTATTAATTGTAAATCATCATGTCTCTTGAATTTGATCACAAAGCACTGTGCTTTTTATGCACAAATTGTTACATCTTTCAAATATAAATTATCATATCTCTTGCACATAAATCAAAATATCATACTTACATTTAATATAACTCTTCATATAGACCCTTGTGTTTCTTAATAGAAAATTTTTGAACCAATATGAGAACCAAACAATGCACATATTTGTAATCTATAAGCTTTCTTTTTATTTATGAAGAATAACTCATTATATCTATATTATTCTAGCACATTCAGTTAATTATTTTCAAACAATCTCAACTAGATTTTATAAATCATATAGCATTTTATATAATTCTATCTAAAGTTCATCTAAATTTATATCACCAAACTAGATGGGTACCATAACAAATCTATATGACATATATTATTAAGAATCAAATTAATAGGAAAATAAGGAATTGTGCACTTATCCATCCTTTTGCATGGTTGAAATGACATCAAAATCACATGGGTAACATTGCCTTCTTTTTCAACTTTTGAACTTTATCAATTATTTGTATAATGGGTTATCTTCCATTAGCATTTGGTTGTGGATTATCTACAGGCATTATTGTATATTAGCTAACTCCACATCAATTTTAACCAATATAAGAAAGTAAAATAATGTCAATTTTCATATTTATAAAATTATTATCATTTCTTCATGAGAATACTATATGAATAATTTTTATAACAAAATAATGTCAATTTTTATATAACAACTAATGTTATATTTTATATATCACCTCAGTTGATAAAAATAATTAATGTGATATATCATCCTCTTACCTCTCACCTCACTCCCAAATTTTAACCCCTTATCATCTTCTCATCCTCTTTATTCTTTGTATTTCTCACACCTAACTAGACCAACATCTTTATTTTGATTTCAATAATTTTAAATAAAAAAAAAGTTTGAAAAAGGTGACATGTTACCTCAACTATAGATGGGTGCTTTGTTATAAGACCTGTTACTTAATATATAAGGTTAATACTCCTTGAAAAAGTACATGCAATACTTACAAATATAATGAGCAATATTTATTAAAATTTCATATATAATATTACACCAAATACCAAAAAAAGATGAATGGAATTAGTTTTTTACCTTTACAATCCTATAAAAGTTGCATTAAAATGAAAGGTAATTAAACATTGTCAATTAAAAAATTAGAAACTAAATTGTAAGAATAAATATAAAATGAATCCTTACTTTATATTCTATGCTTTCTTAATAAATACTAAATTTAAATATTTAGTCATAGGCTAATATAGTTTTAGTCCCATAAAATGATTAGTGAGCATACATACAAAACTAAAATGAATCATCTTAAGGTTAAAAGGTAAACATACCTTATATGAGAGAGAAATTTTAAGGTTAGAAGAGCTTCGTGACCAAATTTACAAATAGTGGAATAGCTTCACTTTTTTTTTTTTAATTTTCATCTTGCACTCTCATTTTCATAGTGTTTTAAGTTTACATGTTAGCTAGTAAGAAAAAATTGTTGTGTGTAATAAAATGATGTTATTCAATTATAAAATTTTAAACATTAATTATTAAATGAAAATAGATGTTATAAATCAAAATATTTTATTTTTTTTATATTTCAAGCAAAAAATTTATAATTTGACAAATTGGTAGTACTAAATTTTTTTTTTGCATTACAATATTTTTCTTATGTAATTAAACATATATAAGCAATAACAGATTGAACAATCTAATAAATAAGAAACTATAATTTACAATGAATAAAAAATTTTAATTAAGGTTAATAAGAAATTAACAAATAAAAAATCTAACAAATAAGAAACTATAAAATATAAATTTTTACTTAAAAATTATTACGTAACAAGTGTAAAGTTATAATAAAAAGTTTTTGTTATTACATAAAAGGGCTTCTGAGTTAAAGAATATAGATATAAAAACTAATGATAATTATAGTGAAAAGAAATAATATAACTAATTTTCTAATGAATTTAAGTGTTCTAGTGCAAAATTAGCCATATAACTTCTTTTTATTACAATTATTTATCAATTTTCCTATCTCTGTGTTTTTTTCCTTAATTGTCACTAATACAAAATTGCAATTTTACATTGTTTTTCGATCAAACCAATGTTTATATAAATGCAATGATATTTTTGAAATTATTAAAAAAAATACAATGATTATAGAAAAAAATTGACATATATAGTTATAGATATCTTTTTTAAATTTATTTGGAAATATCAAATGAATGTTATATTAGAAACCATCATCTAAAAGTTATTTCATGGATCAAGGAGGAAGTTGAAAATATTTACATGTTAGTTTTTTCATTAACTGATGTGTAAAGCCATTTTAAAAGTCTTTTTGAGTAATACGACTTCCACCAAGCATTCCTACATCATCATTTTTTAATTCATAACCAATGTTAATATTTTTGCTTATTGTCTATATATTTTATATGCACCCTCTACTTCAAAAACATTTTAGTGATGCCTTAACATTCATTATCTAACTATAGCATGCATTTAAGGAGAAGGAAAATAGCTCTCTCACCATTTCATTTAATGCTTTTAGAGATATTATAGAATTTGATCAATATAATCTAAATGTGTCAAATGAGATAGAAGAGGAATTATTTTCTTCCTTCTCAAACATAGGTTAGCATTAGTAATAGAGACAAATATATTGTCTAAATTTATGATTTACTAATATTGAAATTTAATATTTTTTGGGTGATGGCGATGAGAATTAGTATTGAGGTTCATAGCAAGAGTGGAAAACCAAAGTCTTCCTTTTTCTTCCCTTGTGTAATATTATTGTAAATTTATATTTGTTATTGTAACAACAATATATAAAATGAATAAAATTGTATAATGAATTTTTCTTATATCAATGTCTTTTTTCTCATATTTTTATATACTCACATTCAATTAATGTATTGATATTTGTATTATTGTAAGAAAAATATGAAAAAAAGAACATATAACTTATTATGAACTTATGATATTTAATAATTAAAATTAAAGAAACATTCTTTATCAATTTTGAAACTAATCTTTTTTTTCCTTAAACTTGCAAAAATTAATTCTTAAAATAAAGTAAACCTCTCATCCTATTTATGAAACTTTTAGGTTTTCTTATACTTAATCCATCTTTTGAGCAAATTGTCCTAGATAGGGTTTATCATATTGATTTTCTATAACTACCATCCAAAAAGTATTTACTGTATGAGATATTTAATATTTATATGTTGGTTTTTATTAAATAATCAATGTATATTATTGTTCCCCCAATTATAACTTTTTATTTTCACTTCATTTGTTATCTAAGTTTTTTGCTTATAATGTTTCTCTTTGACTTCACATTTTATTTAAGTTTTCATTCCATATAGTGGTGTCATAAGAGGATATCATGCAATGAATGTTGCTCAAGTATCAACTATTGAGATGCAATTCGTTACTCCTTTTCTATCTTCATCTCTTGACCCTATTCCTTTTTTATATTGCTCACTCAATTGAGTGAATTTAAAAATATTAGTAGCAGGAAAGAGCTAATATTTTTATAAAGGTTTGCTAATAATGGCTATAAAGTGGTTGCCATAGATATTAAAAATTATTTTAAGGATACCATAAAAACAATTATCATCACTTTTTTTAGGAGAAAATATCTTAGATTTTATTTATTAATAAATTAGATTATAAGAATTAATCTCTTGTTCCTCATTGATTTATCAATGGACAAACTCTATCATTACTTTGTTAAGATAATTGCAATAGGTGTTACAATATGAGCAGAAATTAATGTTGTAAATAACCTTAGTAAAATAATTTAAGTTTTCATTCCATATAGTCCATCTCAAGAAGTATAGTTAAGGAGAAAATACAAAGATAAATTACAAAGTGATGATAAATTTTTATAAGAAGAAATAATAAATGCATTCTTGCATTGGTATGCTTGAGTTCATTGCATAAGTGATGATGTTATTTTTTCTCATTGTAATCTATCATCAATTTATAATCATCTACATCTTCTAATAAGCATTTAAAAAGGAATTATAGAAAAAAGTATTCCATTTTATTTTTTTGTGTAATAAGAAAAAATTTGTATTATAACTTTATACCCTTTTGTGTAATAGTATTTTAAGTAAAAATTTATAATTTATATTTGTTATTAGATTGTTCATTTCTCATAATTAACTTTGACTAATAGTTTGTTCATTATAAATTATAATTTCTCATTTCTAAAATTGTTCAATCTATTGCTATTTGTATTTATTTGATTATGTAAGAAAAAAGTTGTAATGAAAAAATAATTTTTAATATTACTAACTTGTAAAATTATATTTTTTTTTGAAGAAAATAAAATATTTTAGTTTATGATGTTAGTTATAATTTAATAATTGGCATTTAAAATAATTTAGTTGATCAATGTCATTTTGTTATAAACATCAATTTTTAATTAATAATTGATGTACAAACTTTACATGTAAGAAAAAAGAAGACACAATATAAAAATAAAGAAGGTGAAATTATAGCACTAATTGTAAATTTTATTGTGAAGCCTTAAGTGATTCTCTCTCAAATGAGGTATACTCTCCAACTAACTTAAAAATGATTTTTTTTAGCTTTGTATTTGTGCTTCTTAATTATTTTGTAAGATTGAAGCTTCGTTAACTTGAAGTTAAATATGTGAAATTTAGCACTCATCGGAAAAGTACAAAATATGAATGTAAAGATTTATTTTATATTTTGTGTTTACTCTTGCTAGTCAAATAAGGTTTCGTAATTAACTATATTTTGCTACTTTTTACTTTAATATAACTTTTACAAGTTCGTATGGATATGAAACTTAATTTCATTCATCTTTTTTGGCTTTCTATATAATATCATACATGAAACTTAATTTCATTCATCTGTTTTGGCTTTCTGTATAATATCATACTAAAATTTTAATAAATATTTGCATATATTAGATTCTAAAGTGCTTTTCTAATGAGTGCTAATCTCATATATTGAGTAACAAGTACTTGTAGTGAAATACTTATCTTTAATTGAGGTAACCTTTCACCATTTTCAAGTTTTTTTACTTTAAATACAGTTGAAATCATGATAGAAATGTTAGTTTACTTAAAGTGCGGGAAATATAAGAAATAGACATATCCATGAGAAATTAAGAAAAAAATTTTCTTTCACATGATAAACCTTTTATTTATAATTGTTGCAACAATTAATTTTTCATTTACTTCTTTTTTGTTGCAATTTGAAAATGCTTTGTACATATGCCATATAGTAATACAAATCATTAAGTATTCTTAACTCCCATTTATTCAAGTTGTACAATAATGTTGGAGCATTGTGCTCTTGTTAGTTCTAAATTTATTTTAGGTTAAAATTATATAGTAGGAAGTGATTTGAGATGTTGTACAAAATGGAGAGTGTAAGGAAAGATTTTTTTTTTCATGGGAAAGAGTAATATTATGTTAGTTTGTAAATCATTGTTATGGTATATAACAATTACACATCAATTATCAAAATAACCCAATGTTAAAATTCAAGTTTCAATGGTAATTACTTAACAAAAATTAAGATATTTAAATGTAATCGATTATCAAGTTCTGTATTATACAAGAAATAATGACAATTTATTTATTATGAAAACTGATGTAATATTTATTTTTCATGATAGTTTTATAAATGATGTTATAAAATATTTACTATAATGTTTGATAAAATGACAATCCAAAATTGATGTTAAATACATTAAATTGTCAATATCAAATAGATTTTTTTTATAGTAGTGTACTTCTTAAGATAGAACATGAATAATAAAGATAACTTTGGAAGGGATAATGGTTGCAAATTGATGATAAATTATAATGAAAAGAAGTAGTATAAACATTCTTGCAATTAACTCAAAAGGTCAAGCCTTCTAGTGTAAAAATGGTTATTCTACTTCTTTTCACAATAATTTCTCATCATTTTATACATTATTGATAAGGTATCGCCTAGATTTTTTAAATGAAAAGTAAAAATTAAATTTATAGGCATTATATAGATATTTAAATATTGGTCATTAATTAAAACGAATGTATTATTCATATTTTACTTCATAAAGTTTAATTATCGATATGCCTTGAAATGTTATAATTTTTAGTAGTTTTCCAATATATGTTACTGGTAAACACTCAGTATTTATGATTCATGTTTTTATCTTCTAATATAATACAACTCATAAATGTCATCATTAATGTATTAATAAATATTTATTATATATTACTTGTTTTATTCAAGTACTTTTAAATGTTAGTTATGATTAAAAAAAGAACTAACGTGGTATTTGCTTCTACATTTGCAAAACCATGTCAGTTTTAATGAATAATTGATGTTATTTAGCTAATTTTTTTTTAAAATGTAACTTTTATGTCTTGGCATTTTTCTTACAATGACTTGCATAAAAAACTACACTAGATTATTAACACACCTATCAATGCTACACATTCTTATCTTAAAGAATAAGTATTTTGTTATTGTCACTTAAGAACATATAATATTAATAACCATGAACACTTTGAATACTTACTATAGAAATTGCATGTTCATTGATGAAGAAAAATAATGACAACTGTCTTCATGGTATCCTTAAAATAGTTCCTTACTTTTATGTTCATTGCAATCATTTTTATCCATTTAGCCATTATCAATGAACCCTTATAGAATTACCCACTTATTGTTACTACTAGTTCTCTCAAGTTTACTCTATTGAGTTAACAATATAAAAAAGAAATAAAGTTATCTTCATTTATTTTAAAATGGTAACTTGACATAGATTGTGATTGAAAGAGCATGTGATAGGTTAGGAGTAGTGATTTGCATCTAAACAATTGATGATTATATAGCATCAATCATATATTGTCCTCTTATACTAAAATAAAAAATGAAGTAAAAATCTAAATGAAAAATAAAATGAAAAAGAAATTATGGAGTGAAAACTAAATGAAAAATGGACCAAAAGAGAAAATTATAGGCAATCTAGAAAATAATAAACACCAGTTATTTAATAAGAACCATTGTATAAATATTTTATATCTTTTGCTAAGACAATTTGAATGTTGTTTTAGGTAACAGTTATAGGATACCAACATATTAACATATTGATATTTGATATTCTACATTGCTTTTTTTTATTTCAACCAATGTAAGAAGTTATTCATGTTTACAAAAATACCACAACACTAACTTATCATGTCAATTTTTTATTAGAATTATTGCTAACAATTGCTCAAAATTGTAAAAATGTCATCACACCATTACATATGTTAGTGTTCTTTATAACCGATGTCGATAGATTAACATTAAAAGAGAATTATGTAATAGTATTTTCCCTATATTTTTTTGTAAAATAATTTTATAATGGCTACTACTATTAATAAAGACAAATAGTTGAAAAAAGTATGTCTTTAAATGTCTTGTTTTTTTTTCATATTTTAGAAGTATGAAAGTTTGAAGTATTTATAAAGTTTAAATGTTTCATTTAATAGACATAATTCTTAGATTTGGAAAGAGAGAAAGTTTCCATCTAAGAAACAAAAACTATTGATTTGAAAAGAGATAAAGTTTCATTTATAAAAGTTGTAAGTTTTCAATTTTAAAGATATAACTTTACATATTTCAGAAATCATAATTCCTTATTTTAAAAGACATAAACATATCAACAGTCACATCTCAATTTTTTTTAATTTGCTTTGAACAAACACAACTATTAATTCAATATAATGATTTATTATTTTTTCCAAATAAACATCGATATCCTTTAGACTAGATTTTCTTGATTTTGTTTCAATCATCTTTATATTCTACATTCTTTTAAATTTCAAGTAAATTCCCTTTGTTTCCTTTTTATTTTCATCAATTGATATCTATTCCTTTTTGGTTTGCATTGGACTCAAAGATTAATATTAGTAATAATTTTGGTATGTGCAACATATCATGCATTTAGTGTCATACATATATACAAGATTATAAATTCGTGTGATGCAAAAGTTAAAAACTAACTTTTACTTAAATTGAAGATTTATTGATATAAATAAATTTTAAATGAGTTTCACACTATTAAAAAAGTCAATATAGAAATATTGGAATCTATTTTATTGCATTTATTTTATAATCATATAATTAGGTTTGTGAATTATAAATTTTTAAAATATATATTACTTTTTAATAAATAAAACTACTCAAAATCAATTAATTTTTTTCTCAACAATTTGAGTCCATAACCAAATGAAACTCTTCAACATAAAAGTAAAAATAATATAGAGTAAATAGGAACTAAACAAATGAAAACTTTCACAACTTTTATTACTCAACATATATTGTGTTATATCTATACAATTTTATGATATTTGTGTATCAGCCATAAGAAATAAAAATAGACATATGCAAACTAGCAAAGAAAAAAATAATGCGTAGCATGTAAAGCAATAAGAAATTAAAAAAGAATAAATAGTTAATTAATTCAATTAAATTTAATATTTAACTTATTTAAAATTATTGTATAATGAATATTAAATATATTGTATTATATTTATACTATTTTTTATATTAGCATGAATGGTAAAAAAAATAAAAATGGATATAAAAAATACATGCAAAATAGCAAATAAAAAGAGGAAACAATGTGTCACATGTAAAGTAATAAGAGTTAAAAATAATAAAATATATAGTTAATTAATTTGATTAACTTAAATCTTTATTTTATGTACAATATTTTTACTAATTTAAAAGAAAATACATTATATTATATTCATACTACTCAATGATCAATATTAGCATTTAAGTTGTAAATAAATAAAAGTGAGCTTGAAACAATAAAAAGAAAGAAAAACATACATTGCAACAAATAAAAAGAAGAGAAATAATATATTAATTGTAAAGTAATAAAAGTTTGAAATAGAATAAATATTAAATTAATTTAATTAAATAAAATAATTAATTTATTTAGAATATTTTTTAAAAATAAAATATTTTTATTATATTTATACTACTTAATAATGTAAATAAATGAAGATAAAAGTTCATGTCTTATAAACCTTTGAAAAAAATTTAATTGATGTACAATTATTTAATAAGTTGTTCTTTGTCACTCCTTTGAAATGAAATAAAGAGTACTAATATGACCTCTTTCTTTTATATATAAATCTTATAGCTTATTCATAAAATGTTATAACTCCTTCTACAAAACTTATAATTTTTTCATAAATCTCCTAAAATTTTTATGTCATAAGTGTCACTATTCACATTTCAATATTTATGAAAAAGTTATAAAATTTTTATGTCATAAGTTCCACTATTCACATTTCAATATTTATGAAAAAGTTATAAAATTTTTGTGTCATAAGTGCCACTATTCACTTTTCAATATTTATGAAAAAATTATAAAATCTTATGAAAAAAATTGTAAGATTTATGTAAAAAGTAGCATTGCATAACTTATGTCATTTATGGAAAAAATTATAAATTTTATATAAAAAATAACAAATTCTATGAGATAGTTTCATAAAATTCACAAAAAGATGTATGCATATTACCTTAAATTAAGGTAATACCAAAGAATTATCCTTATTTAATTTAAAATATGACACTTAAAAATTAATATGAAGAAAATATTAACAAAATTTAAATAAACTAGATTTAATTTTCAAATACTTTTATTAAAAAATAGAATATGTGATTAATTCTATCAATATATAACTTTTATATTAAATATTTAACTTGCTTAAAATACTTGTATAATAAAGGAATAATTTGTTGAAGAAATTTAAAAAATATATCTATTAAGGGAAGTAAATAAAGGCAATGATTGATCACTCACTTTGGATGACTGAGTAGAAAATACTTGCTCTAAAAATAACTTAATATAAAAATGATAATATTTTGACCATTATAATATTAGAAAGGTTATGCATTCAATTTTTTATTGTAATTTTATTTTCTCTTTGACTAACAAACCAATGTATGAGATGAAATAGAGGAAAAGAATACACTACAAGAAAACTTGCATTTAATGACAAAACTTATTGATGGATATTTAGTAACAAATATTGTGATGAAATATTCATTGGTAAATGGGGCTTTAGGAGACAAATTTAAGATGTGAAATTAGCAATGTTACTACATAATTTGTTAGCATTTTTGTTGCTAATTTATGAGATTTCTAGAATTATCTATGTCAAAACAAGATCTCTAACTAAATTTTACTCATGAAATTAGTGATGGAGTTTTAAAATTTAAATTTTGAATTATTGATGAACTTAGTAATAGACTTATGCATAAAAATTAAATGATTTGTTTAATGGCACAATGAAATTTTTTGTCAATTAGTGATGAAATTGCTAAAGGAAGTCTTATTTTCCATTGCTAAATCGGTCAATTATCAAAAGACATTATTTTATTAAAATGTGTTAATAATGAAAAATCCCATTGCCAAATTAGACTTTATATTAGTTCATAATGCTAGACCCCCCTCATTTTTCCTTTTCCTCTTCTCCTCTACTTCCTTTCACCATCACTATCGTCTAACATCCTTTAAGAAAATCCGTCGACATCTCTCCATATGTTTAAGTTTTGATGTCTCCATATGTTTAAGTTTTCTAATAGTTATAGATAGCTTTTGTCAATAAGTTTCATTCCTTCAATTGCCATATGTTTTTTAATTTAATTTTGGAATTTTTTTCTTAGGTTTAGGTTTAGGGTTTTTAAGATTTGCTTTAGGGTTTCTTGTAATTATTCTAAAATTATGTTCCCAAATCTTGTTTTTCCATTTTATTTTTTTGAAATTGTATTCCTAAATTTTGTTTAATTATTAATTTTCATTTTTTATGGTTTAGAGTTTAGCATAGATGTTGAACAAATATGAATAACAAGGTAACATATATTCAATACTTTTTTATTATTTAAGTACAATTGGTGACAATTGATTTAGTTAGTGTTTTTTTATAATGGATAAGTTCATATTCATATTTTGTTGGAGAAGGTTAGAACACTCCTTGAATTAAAATACTTTGTTACATATATTATGCTATTTTTAAAATTTGATTGGTGGAGGTGAAATTAATATGCCATTGCTTGAGTGCTTAACTTGGGTATTATGATAGGATTAAAATTTTAAAATTTGATTGGTGGAAGTGAAATCAAGTAAGTTGTTTATTCTAGTTGTGTGAAAGTATAGGTATTATGATAGAAGTAAATATTTGGATTAAACTTTATTTTGATGTATGAAATGTGGTTAATGTTCAATATGTTTTATAGGAAATTAATTTCTTAGGAAACCATATTTAGTTATCTGTGATGTTCTTGTTATTTGAAGTAGTAACTTGGGTTATGAAAGCTGAAATGGTAACTTGTTTACGAAACAAAACTAAAAATTATATTGGAAATTAGTATTTAAGGTACAAATGAGAGATTAATGGTTTATATCTATTCTTGGGTTTGGTATATAAACTCATATAGGTAAACATGAATTAGATAAAAGTTAATTATGATAGTAAATGTAAACCCTAGCATAATGGAGATTAGGATTTTAGCTTTACACACATAATAAAATTTAAAGAGAACATGTAATTGCTTTTCTATACTATTCATAATGTGTTAATTATTGTTGCTGTATTGTATTGGTTTATATTGTATCACTAGTAGGGTTTCTATTAATTTTATCCTTTAGATAATGATATTCCTTTAAGGATGGAATTGATTAAAAAAAACTTGATCATTAAGGTACTAAAAATGCTATTTAGTTATTGGAAATTTGAAGTTTTTGAGAGTTGTTATCCTTTAGTCCTTTTTATTTTTATATCTTTATTGTCTTTATATTTTGGATATGATTTTCATTCTGCATGGATTTCATAGTTATATGATTGACTCTAGTACATAATAAATTTTGTTGCTTATAAAAAATGGTCCTATATCTATGTTATTGCTTCTTTTTTTATGGCATTGCTTTTACAACTCCATCTATGATGTTTTAATAACATCTTTTATCCTTAATTTTGTTTGTCTTTCATTTCTCTTTAGCATAAGTTTTAGTATGATGTTGTGTTAGTTGGTATTAATTAATGAACTATATCATTTAGTTAATGTTGTAAGGTATTATGTTGATTAGTTCATGTGAATATAGTAAATTCACTAGTGTGGACTTATCCATTCTAGATTCATCGACCATGATTAGCAAATGCCCATTCACTCCCTTGCTTAAGCTACACACATCATTGTAGTCACCTAAGTAGGAGTTTTAGGCTTCTCTGCCTCCAACCAATCAGCATATCCATTTCGATCATTTTGCCCAAGATCTCAACTAACAAGATGCACAACACCCAGCTTCATGTTCGAGATATCTTCCTGCAAATCCTTGGGGTAAAGACCCAATTTACAATCGAATATCATGTATTTGGAAGGTGATTTATATGTATTTTGCACTCTTCAATTATTTATTTGTAATAACCAATTGTATTAATTTTTATATTTAGTTGTATGAATGTTTAACATTTATGACAAATTTAAATTGGTGTATTTCATTACAATTTGATTGTTGCGTTTACCCATAGTCCCATTGGATAAATAACCAAGGTGATTTAGGAATGCTTCATAAAGCCAACCCTCACCTATACCACTATCTCACCACAACTTAAGAATGAGTGGTTCAAGTTGTAGGCAATATTTATTTTTGTACTTTATAGTTTAATTTATATTTGAATTTGCATTTATATTTTATATTCTAATTTGTATTTGAATTTGTAGGTTATGTACAAGTGGCATGCTACACATCTTTTTAAGCATTTACTAATGGTGGTAAGGTAAATCTAGCGCAAGTTGATGAGACCTCAATCTTAATGAAGGCAACTAGTGGTGGAAACAAAAAATGTCACATTTATAGCATGGGATTGAAGATCTACAAGGTTATTAAGGCTTTATCTACAATTGCTAGATCCACCTTATAGCTTGGAAGGCTAGAGGAGTTACAAAGCATCATCGAACAACAAAACGAGGAGCTTATAGTAGCATGATAGACTATTACTAAGGTATAGTAACAACGTTTGATTGTGCTTGATCTAATTGAGGAAAATAGGCATATAATAGAAGATTTATCCCAAAAGGTGAAGTAGGGCGGTTTATCACCTCCCTCGCTGCCAACTAACTAGGAAGATAATCATCAGTTGTAATCAAAGCTTATAGATGTTTGTATATTTTATATTTTATATTTATGTAAGATTTATTTAATTTTTATAAGAATATTGAATTCTATTATTTGTTATTTGTTTTATGTTGTATAAATAAAATAAAATATTGACATTCAGTTTATTTTATAAATTTCAATTCAAAATTTTGATTATTGATTTTTGAATGCATATTTAATTTTAAAAATATAGTACAAGGCAGCGTGTTAATAACTAAAATTTCAACAAATATTTCTAGATTAGCAACGGATTTATAGATAATGACATTGCTAATTTTGTAAAAATTCCTAGTATAGTGGTAAAATTAGCGATGGATAAATATATAAATAATATAATGATTAGCGGTAAAAAATTTGTTAATAATATAATATAATTAGTGACAGACAAAAACATCATTAATTCCTTTCGTCATCTGCTTTTTGCTTGTCGTGGTTTCTAACATTAGCCATAAAAATGGCAATGGATGTAATAATCCATCTCTAATTTATTTACTGATTTATTGTTTATCAACATTTGTGAATCCGAACCTAAATATTTTAGTGACATATTTTCCATCGCTAATTGGTTTTTTTTTTTTTTTGCAGTGAGAAGACGAAAAAATTTTAATGCTTTACTTTTATTGTAATACCTGCGTATGTCTTCTACGGAAGTATTATTTTGTTAAATGGTAGAAATGAATTCAGACAAATTTTTTAATTAAGATAGAAATGTTTTAATTTCATAAAATTGTAGCCAAACATTTGACATGTATTGAAGGAAACCTTAATCAATATACAAAGCATTTCAAAATTTTGAAATGCATTTTAGATACTAAGAAAAGTAAATTAAATAAATAAGCGATGGAAATAATTAATTTTTAATTAAATTATAAATATACAACTGAAACTGAAACGCAGTTTATTGTGCAAAATTGGATGTAGAACTGTCTGATGATAATATTACATCACCAAAATATATATAAAAAAAAGGTTAAAGTATACTTTTTATCCCCTAATTTTCATTCAAAATTTTGAATTAATTGCACCACCTTACTCTACAAATAAATGCAATATCAAATATTTTCAAAAATTATTTATTATTTGAACAATAAACTCTTACATGACTAGGTGAAATGCTTATTGAACTCTGAAAGGGAAAATACACAAAATACTCTTGAAATTTGTATGAGTATCAAATTTGATGCATAAAATTTGAAACCTTACAAATTATCCCCTCAACTCATTAAAAAAAATTAAAAGATTATCTCCTGTTAAAAACAAACAGAAAGAGCATAACCCATTTTGTGTCTTATATTTTTTCTTTCTCACTTAATTTGATAAAGTAAAAAATTAGATTGATGATCTTATTAATTCTAAGTTTTATCTAGTTTAAGTAGGTAGCATCCAATTTTGCAAAATTAAAGGGACAAAAATTTAATCATCCCAAAATTTTATACTTGCCTTTAATTAAATTTATAATAGAATATAATTTTGTGATTTTTATTCCAAAAGTTGATAAAAAATTATAGAATTTGATAAATTGAAAATTTAAATGGTTATTTGGTTGGCAAAAATGTTATGAAAAATATAACTTTCTAGAAAATATGATATACTTAAGTTGTTTGGTTAGCTACTAACCACCAAAATGGAGAAATTATGGAAAACTACTTATCCATACCTTGGTAGAAAAAAAAATTCAATGTCATTTATAAATAAAGATAAAATATTATCTCTACTTAATTTAACTAATAATTACTTTAACTTTTCATTGTTATCATTAAAAAACTATAATAAATATAATTTATTAATTATAAAATATAAATAGAATTATAATAAATTGATTATGATAAATGTAATTATTATCTTTATTATTTATCATTATAATACTCAAATATAAAAATAAAAAATTTTGTATTTATTATCTATTGTATGTAAATTTGATAGTATTATAACATTTAATTATTTTACTTCCTTCATTTTAGTAGTCAGTAACTAACTAAACAACTCAAGAATTTACAACTTCTTAGAAAGCTAAACTTTCCATATCATTTCTACCAATTAGACATCACTTAATTTCTCATTTTATTAGACTGCATGATTTTTTATGAATTTTCTAAATAAAAATCACAAAATTATAATATTTTAATGGATCTTTTATTTTCTATACATAATTTTTTAACTTGTTTTTAAGTATTTAATTAAAAACTATATGTCCAATTTAATTTCTATTAATTATATAACATAGAAATAATGTGTGAAAAAATTATGAGATAAATTAATATATTATAATATTATGATTCTTATTCAAAAAGTTTATACAAAAATCACATAATTTGATAAAATAAAGAATTAGATCATTTATTAATTCTAGATTGGAAAATACTATATTTACTGAAAATAGGTTTTGAAATTGAGTTTTGAATTTTTTATACCTATTGGATTCAACTTTACAGATTTATCTCATAATCTTGTATTTGAAGATAACCCTTTATTTCAATTTAGGACTTAATTATAGATCATATTTTATATATATATATATATATATATATATATATAGCATTATTATTTTAAATTTATTTTATCATTTTATATTTAATGATAACCATTCATTTCAATCCAAAACTCAATTGAATATTTTATTTCCAATGTATATAATATTATTGTTTTAAATTTTGTGTAATTTAAGAGAATGACATGCAAATTTTTAAAGTTGAAGGAGCAATAATCCAATAATCCCCAAGTTTTTACATTTTCTCTTTAATATGATTTATCATAAAATTTCATAGACCCGGCAGGAGATTCAATTGCATCAACAACCTTGATTGTAGTTGCAGAATTAAATCAAAATCAATGTTATAAATATAAAGGTGACCAAATGTTCAATCATGCGCGAAACCTTTCAAGAAAGTATGTGGTTTCTTGTTTTGCATATAGTACGAAAGAGAGGGCTTTTTCCCTGGAGAAGGGGGAAAAAGGAGATGGCTTTCAAAATAAAATTGAGAGCGGAGAAAGAAGGGAAATTGTATACAAATTTTTCAAATACTCTCGCCGTTTGCCTTTAACGGCAGCCTAATATTTTCATTTTTTTTTAAATTGAAGAAGGTGATTTGTAGATTTTCAAATTTTATGTATCAAATTTGATATTATTGAATCATGGATTTAGATCATCTAAAATGAATCTATAACCTAACCTGACTTGATTTATGAAATGTTTATAAATAAGTAGAAAAAAATTGATTAAAGATTTGGTTAACAGAAGAAACAATCATCTAAATAAAAAGAAGACTTAGATTATAAATAAATTGTCTTTTTGTATAATTGTCAATTTCAACCAATAAAAACAAATATCGGATACCAAATCTTCCAATCCAAATTTTCGATACTTTGATATGTATGAATTCGATTCATATCCATTAAAATAACCAATAAATACTCATATAAATTTTAAGGGTGTTTGTGTATTTTTCCCGGCTTAGAAAGTTGCGGAGCAAATAAGAAGAAAACTCTTTGCACAAAAATAAAACCAGAAGCCTTTGTTGGCTAGATTAAAAGCCCTAAAACCATGTTCCCATTAAAATCCTTTTTTAAATCGCCTACTGCGAACTCTCTTCCATTTTTACCTTACAAAAGAGAAAGAATTTTAGCAGAAACAAGATTTTAGGGTTTTTAAATCTAGAGTCTAGTTAGGATGCCGTCCAATCACATAGTATTTTTTTATTAAGTTAACGAATGATTTTCAAAATATATAACATTGTATTTATATCAAAATTAAGGCAGTACAATTCACATTCAAATAAAAGTTAGTGGCATTATTTAATCTCAAGCGAAAGCTAAATGGTAAAACCTAGTCCTAGGCCTAAAAAGGTATTATTATAGTCAAAATTTACCCTAGAACTTTGATGTCTCATTTCTAAAAGAGTTTTTTTTTTAATCTTGTGGATTCCTTTAAACGTTTAGAATCAAATATTTAACTTCATTTCACCCATGGCACTTGTCCTGTAAATAGTGGTTACACGGTAAATCAATCATGTTACAATGAGAATGATAATACCCAGCAAGAATAATAAATGGCGGTGACTCCTTTCCCTTCTTACTTCTAGCAAAAAAATAAAAAAGAAAGAGAACTTCTATTTTATATATAAATTATCAGCATATTTATTTACATAAAGTAAAAGAGTAGTACTAGATTTATATATGATGATTAAAAAAATACAATATTTAGAATTATGATAATGAGAAAAAATTTTCTTTTTAAATTAAAAGATAGTTTTTATCATATTCATCATAATTAACATTGAAGAAATATGATTTTTTTATTATTCTAATATTTTATAATTATATTTAAATATTCTAAGATGTTGACAATTAAAACATACACGTCCCTGAACTTCTATTTGCATTATGTCCATTTATGAAAAGAGTCTATTTCAGGAGTTTCCTTTCATCACTGAGGGAGCTAGGCTAGAGCATCGCATGTTATGTAATTTGACAATGAATGATCTAGTAATTAAGGGAAAAGCTGGCGCAGCTTATATTATTGGGACATTGCCAATTCCAGCTGTTGATGACTGAAATCTTCGGCCTAAGGTCCTGAGTCCTGTTAATTGTTACTTTGCTAGTTACTAAGTAGTCATATTTTGAAACCAAAATCAACTTTTTTCTTAAAATATAGGATTAATTTAGTATTTAAATAATTAAAATTAGATTAGTTGGTTCAACCAATTCAATATCCAATGATTCACTCGAATTGAAAAGCTTAGAATTGTTTCAAATCGCGGGCTAACTCAACAGAACACCAAACTTATCAACATTTAGTAGGCAATATTTTTTGTTCTAACTTCTCCTAGTACTGTAAAAGAAAAGGCAAGATTTTTTTTTTCGAGGTACCACATTCTTATGGGGCAACACAATTGCCATTGGATCCAGGCCCTCCATGAAAAGATAAGTGTTATGAAAATAAAAATAAAATAGCAGGAAAATAAAACAAGAAAATAGAATTAGAGGAAGAGGAATTCCTCTTATTTCTAATTATATAGAATCCACTATACAACACTTGTATATATAGTCTGGCGGCATCAATTGACTAGTATCATTAATTTTTATAATAATTGATAAGTACCATGAATTGGTGCTTAACACTAATTGATTAGAACCATATACTGGATAAATTCTAATTACAATAACTAATTGAAAAATTAAAGATATGACATAGATAGTCACATGAATAAATATTTATAACATTCTCCTTGGATATCTATTTAATAAAGAATATGTATGCCTTGTTAAAACCTTCACTAAAAAAATTTAATGGGAAAAAATCTCAATGAAAGGAAAAGAGTATATTATTCTTTTAGCAAATAGTTTGCCTTATTAAAAATCTTGACAGGAAAACTCAATAGGAAAAAATCGTGGTCAAAGAAAAAAAAATGTAACATGCACTTAACTCCTTTTAGTGAGAATATAACTGAAGATTTGAGTCAATATCTTTGTTAGGAATTCAACTAGTGACTGCTTGAATAAATTTGTTGTCATAATGAACTCTTACAATCGTTTTGTAAGTAAAAAAAAAAGGGTTATCTCTTTTGATGTATTATTCTTCCAATTGAGCTTTAGTACATAGCATTATCTTTGTATGAATTTATTGAAATTTTTTCCTTGAAATTTATGAAAATTAATTCTTCACTTGTTATAAATACGTTGGAGAAATTACAATAATTTATCTTATCATGAAGTATGATATAGAAGCATCATCACAAATAGTAATATGAAATTAAACTTTATGTGGATTCAATATCTTGCATTTACGTAATTAAATAATTATGACTAAAAATTTCATATAAATAAAATAATCTCATATCATTATTCTATAAAGATACCAAAATATATACTTAGTTCTTTTCCAATATCTTCTAGTTGCTATATTTATCTAATAAACTTTTCAAAAAGCTACATGAAGACATGTGTAATTGGCATAATGCATTAATGCACTAATTGTATTAAGATGTAGTACTTTGGGATCATGAAATTTTTCATTATTCTTTAGAGTTCGAAGTTAATTCTTATTAATATCAAGTGATTAAACAATCATTGGGATATTCAATGGATATAATTTATTCATATAAAATGATCTTGTCATTTTGATTGATGCCTTTTCTCTTTCTACTCACAAGGCTAGGTCTTACACCCGAAAGAGTCTTTCACTTTACCTATCTGAATTTATCTAAACAGGCTATCACCGCTAATAGAAAAATTGCTTGACCCGGCTTACAATTCTATTAAATAAAATGAAAGGGCTACGAAATACCTTTCGACAACTTACTTAATTGTTCTATCATTTAAATGCTTAATCTACAAACTAAGATAAAACTAAAGTTTTCAAAATTTTCTTCTCAAACTCTCTTTTCAAATACTCTATTGCATATGGAAGCCTTTCATGAGTTTCAATAATATTTAAATTATTAACCTATGTAGCAATTCACATTCAAGTATTAACACAAGTGATTACACACACACACACACACATACATATATATATTCAATAAATATTCATTAGGATGATGTAACCCATTTATCCTAAATTCATATGGGGATTTTTGTAATTGAATTAAATATATTTCTTAAATATTCAAACTGCATGCTTTAGACATCTAAAATCCTTCAAGGATCATAGTAAATTGTCATGTGTGAAATACAATATAATTAATCTATCAAGTGCATATCAAATTTTGATATATTACTAGAAAATTTGTATTCACCTCATAAAAATAAATATTTCTTATATCCAATGACAATCTTTACAAAAACTATTATGTTACAAATCATATTTTCTCTTTGCAACTAAAATTTTCTTATTATCTTGGTACAATCATACATATGTAGCTTATCAACTCCACACCTTTAAGGGTGTTTTATTGGCTTAACACCTTTTGAGTATTTTTTTCACTTTGCAAGTAAATTTAAACTTTGCATTTCTATTTGAATTGCATATTTTCTCTATAACCAATAACTATCATCATTCTCTAAATTGAAAATCCTCACCAATCATTATTTTTCCTAATTTTTAGCACTATATTGTATATAAGAATAAATGTTGTCAACAAATATTTCCTTTTTAGTTCCATCTTTCTTATTGGAGAATAATTAATTGACATTTCTTTATTTTCATAAATTTTAGGTGCCTAAACTTCTTTCAAAGGTTTATCTAATTTATCTTTAATTATATCTTAGCTCTTTTCTAAAATATGTAATTCTTCAATAAAACCATTCCTTTGCTCTTTCATTATTTTGAGGATATTTATATTTGGAATTAATAGATCTATTATGCTTCAGGCATGTTTAAGAATCAATTACTATTGAAAAATAGATTATTGTACTTAGGCATTATTCTAAATAGAAGTATTTGCAACTGACATATTTTATTTATTTTTTTGGTTAGTAATATATTTGGCAATTTTCAATACTTTATAAATCAACCATTTTATGAACTTCTAGTTCATATCACTTTGTATGAGGATTAAAATGATTGTATGTCATATTATTTCTATAGTTACATATTTGCCCCTAATTCTAGAAATATAGTTTCACATATGTACTCTCTATCATTTTTTAATATCATTTATGTGTATTGTGGTGGAGTAAAAATATATTATATATTTGAGAATTCTCTATATGTAAAATTTAACTCTTGACCAAAACTAATTATAAAAGAAAATTATAATTTCTTAATTTATTTGTATAAGTATTGCAACATGTAAAGTTGCACATCCCTTAAGATGATAAAAGGAATCTTGTTTTCTTAAACAATGATATAACTAATGAGTTGAGACATTAAAATTATTCTAACTAAATAATCTTATATATGAACATACTTTAGGATGTTCAACAATCATTTCTATTGGAACACGATAATTCTTAAAAGTTTTAGATATAAATCTACCAATATTATAAAGACATATTGTCTTAATTGCATAATTTAAAATTTGTCTCAAAGTCAAATCATTTGATCCAATAATCTTGCAAACATCAGGTTATGAATTAAAAATAAATTCATATGTGATTAAAATTATAAAATATTTAAATAGTCCATATAGTGAAGAAATTAACTTATGTTATATTGCATTCACTCAAAAATATTAAGAATCCAATCCCAACTTTAACTAGCAATAGCCTTAATTCTTTATAAATAAATTACCTTGTGATCAAGTAATATATGAAAATTTATTATATTGAAGAATCTTCTAATTCTTCAATGTATAATCTTGTAAGAATTTTAATAAGTTTTTACATTATTATTTATCTAGGATGACCTATCCAATTATGCAATATAATAAAAATATTTTGGTTAAGGAACTTTTAATTCACAATTTTTTTGAATTAGCTTTGTATATGTATATTACATATTAAGAGAAAATAACAATAACTTTTATAACACATTTTTCTCACTTAAGATAACTATTGTAATATAAAGCTATTCAAAATCTTATTGTCTCATTTAAGTATCCATTTCATTATTTGTCTTTAAAACTTAGTCAATAACTTCAAGACATAATTAACAATAATGCATCTACAAGCATCGTATACCTCCTAGTAAAATTATATTAGTTCTTCAAGAGTCTTTAATCAATTTTATACTTCCAAATATTATATTTACATCATTTTCACTAATCATTAATTGAGAAAATTATTTTTTATTCTTAAGTGCATTGTTGCACTATTCATAAGAGATAAATATTCAATATTATTTCAATAGAAAACAAATTTTGCCATTTTCATAATCAATCAAATTATCAAATCTTTCTTTTGGATGTACAAAAAAATTTACCACATTGAAATGTACTATATAATAAGAATTATGGTTGAAAGCATCATTCTTAACAATAAAATTAGCCTCTTGTACCACTTTGGTAGCAAATGCTTTTAGAATTTTCATGGACTTTCATATCACATTGAAAACATATACTTTTAAAATCTTTTAAGTTCTTATTATATAGATCTTTCACATTATATTCTCTAACTTTTAGTGGTAAAAACTAATCTTATAGTTATTTATACTATTCTCATAACCACTATAATTGCATAAATTAACTTGATCTTTTCCACTTATATAATTATAACCATAACCGCATCCACATCTAAACCTTTTGATTATCAAGGCATTCGCTTCTAGGAATGCAATAAAACTAGTTAGAGAAGTTTCAAACTTCTTCATTAAAAACTCAAAATTTTATTTAGCCATTATAAGGTATAAAATAAATCACTTCACGGAAGGTAATGAAACTAATTGTATGAGTTATATTTTTCATTAAAAAACTTTTAATTGTTAATGCATCAACTTTAAGGAATACTCTGAGACCAATTAGACAAATTTCATATTTTTCATTAGATACTTATTATTATATTTAGTCATAATAAGACATGAGTGGAGAGGTAATTTTACGATGATGAAAGAAAGAGAAAAACATATAATACAATAGATAAAAAAAAAAGAAATAAGAATAGTAGATAAAATTTTATTTCATCAATTCTATTATCTCTCTTTATAAACTGATTCAAGGTAGAAAAGAATATTTTGCTCTATTTTCAATCTTCCATAAAGATAAAGATAAACAAAAATCATTACCTTATAATAAAATTTTCTTACCTTAAATAATAAAGGGGTTTTTCAGTCATAGATGAATTTCACCATCTCCAGCATCGTCGTATATCAAAAGATTTTCTAAAGAAAATGCTCATGTGCTTTATAGACACGATAAGAATTGTACGTATTTAGACCATCTGCATCCTCTAATGTGACACTTCTTCAAATTTCGTCGAGAAGGAATTAAATATTTAACCGTTGATAGTGAGGATCAAACCAATTTATGTGGCACTTCTTCAATTTTTTTTTCATAGGGCACCAATCAAACTATATAGATCAAACCGATCATTTTTTTTTTAGATCTAGACATTGAAAAAAAGAAAAAAAGCTGTACATAGGGAAAAGGAATTCAAGTTAAGATAACTAATAAATTTTTACCTACAATCAAACCATATAGATTGGTTCTCCGATCACGAATTCCAATTAACAATAAAGAAAACAAGATATCACAAATTGCACTAAGAAACTCTAATATCATAAAGAAAGTATAAAGTAAGACCTAAAAACTTAAATGCTTCGATGATTGAAAATTATGTTGATAAAGTGTTATGAAAATAAAATTAGAATAATAAAAAATTAAAGAAAATAATAGAATTAGAGGAGGAGCTTCTCTTATTTCTAAAGGGAATTGCTAACGTTCATATTCAAATGCGGAGGTTACAATCTTCACTCTTTCATTTGAAAAAAAAAAATATGTTATTAATTTAATAATAATAATAATAATAATAAAATAAATGGTACTATAATCAATTTAAAATTAATATCAACTATTTCTATTAAGGAGTATATTTATTATGGAAATTAAAGAAAATAAGTAGAGTTAACTTAAATACACTAAAAAAATTCATAATAAATTGATTATAACATTTTATTATTATTTTATTATTATTAAATTCGTAGTATAATTTTTTATCCAAATAAAAAAGTAAAAATTACTAACTTCTACATATGAATATGGAGATTTGCAATTCCCATTTCTAAATGTATAAAATCCTGCACACAAATCCGTATATATAGTCTTATGATACCAATTAATCAATATCACTAATTGATACAATAATTAATAAATATTATTAATCAGTACTTTTCACTAATTAATTATAATAAAAAATTAGATAAATCTCAATTGTAATAACTAATTGATAAATTAAAGATATAATATGAATATTCATATAGATAAAAATTATAAAAGAAAAGGCAAGATTTTTTTTTTCTGGCTACCGCATTTTTAGAGGGCGACATAATTGCCATTGCCCTCAGTTGAAGGGGTAAGAATCCCACCCCCCCCCCCCCCTTTTTTTTTTTTGGGTCGGGGGGAGGGGAGGAGCGGTCGCTGAGGATTCGATCCTGTGATAATATGCCACACTGATCAGGGATCGCTATGAGATGCGATTGTTCAGACAAGGCCCTGGTGGCAAAGAGAGGCAGGATCCAATACAACCATATTATCTTCATATTTGAAAAGGCCTAGTATTTCTACCTTTAACCGTCCACTTATGAACAATTGGGCTATGAAGCCTTAAATTGGACCACAAGGCCTAATATAGTGTTTTTTTTTAAATATTATGATAAAGTGTTTCTTAAATCAAGTATAACGGGGTAGACCGAAAAGCATGCTCAAGAAAAAAGTTCATAGTAAACACTTTCTATTAAAAATAATAGTCTAAAGTACCCAAAAAAATTTTACTAACAAGATGAGTGTAAAGTATATTAATTCTAGATAGATTTTACATCTCAATGAATAAGGATTTGAAGTTTTCATTTAATTTGATGAATAATATTTTTCGTTGAAATATAATTATAAAATATTAAAATAATAAAAAATAATTTATATGTTAAATATTAAATATAAGAAATTTTTTGGAAGTTAACTTTTTTTTAAAAAAAAGAAGAATTATTTTTTATTATGATTTTACGTATTATTTTTTAATTATAAAATATAGATGTATTTGAAACTCTCTTATTTATATATAAGAAAATAATTTTTTTTTTTAAATCTTTGGAAAAATTGATGAAGCTCAAAATTCCTTGATACTCTGCCTTGAGCAATGATTTCTTCGCTTGAAATCTTATGTATAGAGACTCAAATTAGACAAGACCATATTTGGTCTCCAATAACCCGTGACTGAAAATTGCACCTCGAACAGAACAGGGGTCATCTTCTTGTATATATTCTTTATCTTTTATATTTGTATTTTGAAAGAAAATGACATAATAATTGTCCTGCCTGCCCCCGACTTGAAATGACTCTCTTAGTTGTCAATTTGCATGGAGGATCAGTTGAAGTCTCCCGGCAGAAAATACTTGTCCATCGTCCTCTAGCTCTCTGCACTCTAGAAGGTTTCACTTGCTAAGGTTTAATCCTTTGTTTATGTGGACGTGCAAATAGAGGGGTGTAAAAGGAGATGAAAAAAAATAAAATAAAAAATAATTAAAGATAAAAAAAAATTTATTTAAATTGTTTGAAATTGGTGAAAATAAGGGTTAAGATTTAATTCTTTGTTTGAGTGGAAGTGAAAATAGAGGGATAGTAAATGGAGATGAAAGAAAATGAAATAAAAAATAATTAGAGGTAAAAGACTTTTTACTTAATTGTTTGAAATTGATAAAAGTGAGAGGGAGAAAAAATAGAAGTGAAATTAATTTTTTTTGTTTGGAATGAATAAAAATGAGAGAGGAAATAAAATTGAGTCAAATTATTATAATACTCTTATAGTATATTATATAGAGATAATTATAATATTAATTTATTAAACTCAATTAAAAATTTATAATATATTAATAAAATGTTATACATTCAATAAGAGATAAAATTTTTTAAATAATTTTAAAGAATAATACTAATTTTTTTTACACATTTACCTCTAATATTAATATTACATGTTATTGGATTTAAATTTTTTAACATATTATCATTTTAATAATACACTTTTGCATATTATACCAACTTGCAAAATCTAGTAAACTTAAAAAATTGTTACTAAATTTCAAAATATTTCAAATATTAAATATTCTTATTTCTATTTTTTAGAAGAATATAATATTAATATTTATTTTCGTTCAATGAAAGCAAAATTCATGGCTATCAAAAGGTCAACTTTAGTCTGCGAAGCAGAGGCGTAAAATTCTTGTGCTCTTCTCACCAATTTGGAGCTAAGTTCTAGGCTTAAGTTAAGAGGATTATCGATCATATTTACCAGACCGAAAGTGGTGGTTGTGTTTTGCGGCAGCTTCACGAAGACGATTGAGGTAGGATTGTGGCTGCTAACGACATCATGGCAGTAGAATTTGAAGTGAGTGAGCTTTTGTTTCTTCAGACTTAGCATTTTCCAATCTATTGATTGGACGAAATTGGCGTCTTGTGCTTTGGTTGAAGAAGGCATCGGAGAGGAGAGGAGGATGAAGATGAAGATAAAGAATTGAGTGCCATGGTTTTTTAGCATTTCAACGTAAGGGCAACATGGCAATGAAGAAGAAAAATCACTTTTTATCTTGAATTTCATCTCATATCAGGGGAGTAAATTTTATCAGTGGGCCCCACCTATATTTTCAACTCAATTTACTCTCTCTTCTCATTTTACTGCGATGCCAAATAGGTGAAATTGTGAATTTCACCCAATATTTTGTCACTCCCATTTCTTCCTTCCCTCTTTACACTCATTCTAAACGGATGCTAAAATTCCGACCTGTGAATATTATTGTCACGGACACTACTGCAATCATAATTTTTTATAATTTTATATTATAATAATTATATTTTTTTTTTCATAATACTGCAATTGCGACCGCTAAATCAGGCACTTTGTTATTGATCTGGAGTCCCGCATTCACGGTGTCGAGACATATTCTGCACAGTACGCGCTCAAACTTGGTAGTCTAAAAGAGCGAAGCAACTATGATCGGAATGAAACTAAAGGTATGTTTGTTTAAGTCGATTTTTCCTAGAAAAATATAATTATAAGATATTGAAATATAAAAATAATTTATTTATTTATTTAATATTAAATATAAAAAATAAAAAAATAATATTTTTTATTTTAAAAAATAACTTACCTTTATTCACTCCGAGAGTAAAACTATAAACCTACCGCTAATCGATTCAAGGTGATATATTTAATTTTTAAATTTAGGATCATATTTTAATATTAATTTTAATACTATATAAAAAATTTATATTGATATATGCTTTTGTAATTTTTAAGTAAATTTTTTTATAAAATTATAATTTTATATTAAAAATTTTTAAAGATTTTTCTATGCAACCTTAATTGGTGAAATTGTAACTTTTTGTGCAATTGTTATACACCAAATTTATATAAAATGTAAGTTTTGTGAAAAATTAAAAGATTTTATATAAAAGATTTCAAATTTTATGATAAACCTTTACTAAACTTACAACTCTTCTAATATGTATTATAGTATTACACTTAAACTTTAATCATGATCGTATCAACTTACTAATTTTGACTAAAATAAAAATATAAGATAAAATATATTTTTAGTATATTCTTCTATATATATAAATATTAATTAAATGATATTGGATACAAAATTATAATTTTTATAATTGCTTATTATTAAAAAAATGTGTATAATTTATCATTCACTTTTATGATTTTTAATGAGTTTAAATGCTAAAATTTATTAGATTTATATATAGGGGATGCTTGACAATTAGTTGATAGATATAACTATTAACTAATCTAATTAGCTGTTAGCTGACAGTTGATTGTATTAGCTGATTTGACTAACAAATTGTATTAACTATTTGAATAAGAGTGTTCGGTAAAATTAATTATTTATAATGAATTATTTGAATATAAAATGATGTATTAGGATATGTGTATATTTTATAAATTATTTAATTATTTTTTATTTTAATATTTTAAATTCTATATATTATTTAATAGATAATTTGTTTATAAATAATATATTATTATAATTTATTATATGTTAATATTTTTTAAAAATAAAATTAATATAATTTTTATAATAAATAAATTTATTAATAAAAAATTAATAATTATAATTATTTAATTTTATATAAAAATAAATATTATAAAATCTTTTTCTTCTCTCATATAGAGTGCAAGTGAAGGTGGGAATTCCAATTTCTTCAACTCGCGACAGCCTTAGTTTCTTCATCTCCCTTATCTGGCAGCTCAATGACGGAGGCACCGCCAAAGCAAGTGGCGCTAGCAATTGCCAGTCGCTAACATCAGAATTGGTGCGAAAACCGTTTTTCCGAAGCCATCTTTCCGAAGCAAACAGCAGACCAAGCAAACAGCAAATAGTTGTCTTCCTTGCGAAATAGCCTCACTAAAGCCACCAACAGACCACCAGCAGGGGAGGGGGTAATTTGGTCATTAACAGAAAATTAGACCACCAGCTAATTAGAAAATGCTGTATTGGGCAGTGTTTTCTATTTTAGCATTTTCTATTTTAGCAATTCCCAGTCGCTAACATCAAAATTGGTGCAAAAATCGTTTTTCTGAAGCCATCTTCTCGAAGCAAATAGCAGACCAAAGCAAACAGCAAATAGCTGTCTTCCTTGCGGAATGGCCTCACCAAAGCCACCAGCAAACCACCAGCAGAGGAGGGGGTAATTTGGTCATTAATAAAAATTAGACCACCAGCTAATTAGAAAATGCTGCACTGGGCAGCGTTTTGTATTTTAGCGTTTTTACAAGGAACAGCTGATTCAACAACCGTTAATCAAACAGCTTTTCCAATTAAAAATTAGTCAAACAGTTAAATTTTAGTCAAATAAATCAAAAACTTTTCTAATCCCTGATTACCGAACATCCCCATAATATCATCTAATATATCTTATAAGAAATTTAAAAATTTAATATCTTCATTGTCATACATTAACCTAACCATAACTTTGTGACTATTTCATTCTTATTATTTTAAGAATTATTTTTTAATTATAAATATAATTAAATGTCATTCTTTTATTAGTATATACATAAATAATATTTTCTTAAAAAAAGTACTTTATATTAAATACATGCAAGCTGATGGAAAATGCTGCAATTTTTTTTTTTGGAGTTTATGACTTTTTTACTTTTTTTGATTTTCTTATAATATGTGAAAAATTTTGTAAATTTTAC
Source organism: Sindora glabra (assembly GCA_020226215.1). Taxonomy (NCBI): domain Eukaryota; kingdom Viridiplantae; phylum Streptophyta; class Magnoliopsida; order Fabales; family Fabaceae; genus Sindora; species Sindora glabra. The sequence continues at coordinate 41,962,069 of CM035236.1, read as the reverse complement.
ATGCAAACCGAGGGCCAAGTTGTGTTTAGATAGGGTGGCTTTAGCCACATTAAAATTACCGAATTTTACAAAAATTTTCTGATCATTTTATATTTTCTTTTGAAAAATTAATCTATAAATTCTCTAAATTTAAACTTTTTTTTGAAATCTTTAATAAATTATAGTCCAATGCCTCTGAATATTTTTTTTTAATTTTTCCTCCGATAGTAGTTTAATCTAAGTCAACTATTTATTCCTTACAATTTATTCAATATCTTAGTTAAATTAGTCTTTAAAAAAATTTACTAACAATTAAGCTCAAAAGTTTTTAAAGTGATTCATACTGATCTTCTTGTCAAATGTCAAATCAGAAGTTAATAAAATTTTTATCTAAAACATAGGGTGTCAATTTATTATCGTTACTTACTAACCCACGATCCCACATTATCGTTGTCAGCCTTAGGGCTTGATTAATTATGGGAGAAACAAATGAAGAAAGAAAAAAAAATGAAAGATGATATATTTATCTTTTTGTATTTGGTTGAAAAAAATTAGAAAGAAACAAAATAAAAAATAAATATTTTTTATTTAGTTGAATAAAAAATTAAAAAGAAAGAAAAGTTAATGAGTTAAAATGATAATAATACCTTTATTGCAAAACTAATAATAATAATAATAATTTTAAATTTAATAATATTACAATGAATAAAATTAAATTAAATTAATAATAAAAGACAATTCCAAAAAATTGTAACTGTATTTTAAAGTTATCTGCAAATGTTTTAATAACTCACAATTATATAACTTGCATTTACAACTTGTTGTATAAAATTAACAAAAATCAGCAGAAATCTAATAAAATATATTAAAATTATACTAATTAAATATTTATATATCAAAATAAATTAGTTTAAATTAAGATACTAAAACTTCCCCATTTATATTTTAAAAGATTAACATATTATTTAATTAAAAAAGAAGAAGTTTAGCCTTGGTTGTAAAGGAAAAGAAAAGAAGAAAAAGAAAATAATAAAAAAAGGATCATCTTTTTTGTTCAGATGCGGAGAAAATAAAATGAAAGAAAAAAATAACTTTTTTTATTTATTTGGATGAAAAAGTAAGAGAAAAAAATTAAATTAAGTTGAATAATAACTTTATCAATTAAATTAATAAGTTGGTTTTAAAGTTAAATAAAATCAAGTGTAAAATTATAATAAATTAATTTTATATTCTTTTTTTGCCCATATCTATTAAGAAATTTTGTTGTTGGCTGTATTCTTTTTTTTTTACTCCTTTTCTCTTCTATCCTTTTTTCACTCTATAACCAAGCAAAGGAAAATATTATTTTTTATTCATGTTATTTCTTTAAGTCTTCTTTCCACCCATCTTCAATAAAAATAAGTAAGACATTTTATTTTGGCTTAATTTTAAATTTAGTCCCCTAGTATATTAATTGATCACATTTCATCATTTTTAATTGTAATATTCTATTTTAATTTTTTTAATATACAAAATTAGATTTCATTTGGTCTTCATTAATAACCATAATAAAATTGAAGAATGAAAATATTAATGGACACATAAATCATGAATAAGGCTTTAAATTAGTAATCACTGGAAGGAAAAGTAGTCAATTATATGATGCTAATGACTAAATTAAAGTGTTTTTTCATATTAGATAAATCATGTAGTTTCATTTTTTTGTTGACATAATAAGATTAATTTCATTAAAATCTTCCTCCCATGGATTGTCATATAAAAGTCTTGTTAAAGATCTATATGTCAATATCATGACGATTGTAACTAGCATAAATCTTGCTACTTGGTTTCCATTAATCTTAACATTGTTTATATTAATTTTGCCCATCAAAAGTCTCTATTTTTGTGATGACTCAATTTTTGTTATAGATTTTATAAAAAAATAGATGAAATCTCCTTTATTTTTAGACATTTTTCAAAGATCACACACCTTAAATCATTTAGACTATGAATTTACACATTTGACAATGTAGATTACACATAACAATTAAATAGTTTTGACATTTAAATTACATAGAAACTATTTAATCCATTTTTGCTAATCCAATTGTCATAATCTCCTAACAATGCGATCTTTGACTCTCCATAGATGCAATAAGGATCTAATACTCTCATTTCAACTTGAAAATTTTGAAAATAAAAGAAATGAGTTACAAGAACTCAATGAGCATATATCCACCACAACCTAATTTAGAATAAGTTAAATAAAATAAATAAATGCTAATTTAGTATTAAAATGGGAATCAATTGCAAACCTAAATCTTGGACTATGTAGCATACGTTATCAATTCTATTCGACATATTCACTTGTTCTACATCACAATTCATAACAATTTTATTTACTCAATTTACACAACACAATTAAAAATTTTACATGCAACCCATTCTAGATAATCATTCAAGGTTCTATTAAAACCAAGTTATCGCTATCATATTAAATAGAAATGTTCAAAATCAATTAGATTTTAATGTCACAACACAATACATAACAATTTGTAATAAATATACATGTATCCACTTTTAAATTTTTAGGTTAACTTTATATCCTCTACAATCTTTCCATCCTTATCTCTCCAGGATTTGCGTTATACCCTCTATTAGCTTTTTTACTTAGAATTTCCCATTCAATATTTACAACATCATCTCCCATCACATTACTTAATTTTAATGCTACTCGTAGCATAATTCATAGTATAATTTATACACTAGAGCTTAAGCTCAACATATCATAGTCAAAATCCAATCATAACACATAGTAACTAAATTATCATCATAAATCATTCCTAAGATATATAATAATGGTCAACAGCAACACCTTACCTTTTTAGCATGGCCATAAGCATCCTTTCACATCACAAGACAATTTGTAACATATTCTTCAACACACATCAAACATAATCACAATAGTATAATTTAACAACCATACCACACTCTTTATATATGGCTAAGGATTTTCCATATATCTAACATTTATAATTTCATATTTACCTAATGTCATAACTAACAACAGCCACATTATATTATTATCACACACATTTAAGGGCTAATTTTTAGCATCTTAAAAATATTCATATCAATCATAAATAAGATGCTTGTCAAATATTTCAGGAAAATAGATATCATTAAATGGCAATTTTATAGATTACCAAATATAGGAATAACTAGTATATTATAGTTGTAAGTAAATGACTATAAAAGCTTTTAAATTCCTATAAAGCACAAACATGAATAGTCATATACTTATGTGAAGAGAAAATATAAAATTTAATTAAAACCTTAATTTGGCAAGATATATATTTTCCTAGGGACGCCTATCCACTCTCAGAAATCCTGAGATATCCATACTCATCTTTTTACCTTTTCTTCCTACTTTGCAATTTATAATGATAAATTATAAATATATGGGTATTATTTATTTTCTTTTCAAATATTATAATTCTAGATTAAATTCATAACATTCCAACACCCATGATCATCAACTTCTTACATTTTCTAGCTTTTATAATTAAAACATGCCTTTACTTAGTGATTTTGGAATCAAGCTTATACAGGTAAAATATTAAAATGTGATGCTCTAATCATATCATTGTATAAAGCTAGACACTTAGCTTTTGATATTTTCAACTCTATTTCAAGGAAATCACATTTCACATTTTTTAGGCTTTCTTGGATCAAACCTAAAACAACAAAAATATTAGAGTTTGAAGATATAGATATGTTCTTAACATGTTAATAAAGTAATCTTAACATTTATTTTCTCATATTTTAGCTCTACCTTAAAAAAATTACCATATCATATTTTTCATAATTTTAAGAGTTTCTTGAATTATGCATGAATAATTTGAAATAGGTGTAATGCTTTAATGGTGGTCTAAACATGTTATTCTAACATCCTATAATATAAAAACTTCATTTTTCAAAGTTATCATCAAGAACCCATAAAATGCACAATATGGGTTTTTTTTTTGTCTTAGTTCAATCTAATAAAATATGAAAGTTTTAATGTATAGGGTGGCTTACCTACATGTTGGGAGGTTACCAGCAATGGAAAATGATGGCACCTTGCTAAAAAAAGCAAAGGAGTGGTTCCTCTGTCTACGCTTTAATTAGCAACTTTATCTTACACCATAGAGCTTCTAAGCTAATGAGGAAGCAACTCTTAGGCAGATGGTGGAGCATGGTGAATAGAGGAAGCTACATGATAGTTGGGGTAAAGAGAAAACACATTGAAAAAAAAAGGAACTTGTGCCTAATGCCATGGTGGTTCATGGCTTTTTGAGATAGGCCACCTATCTGAATGCTAAAAAAAGTTATTTGCAATAGTGGCCATTGTTGCCAACAACAAAACTACTAGGAGTAGTGGTAATAGATCTAGAAAGCTGTCATAAAAAAGGAAAGAAAAAGGGGAAAGAAGAAAGAGGGAAAGCTAAAAAAATAGGAAGGAGGAGAGAGAAAGGAGGAAAAAGAGCTATTAACAGTTAATCGATCATTCAGTATGCATTATAAGCTCTATGTTCATCATATCTCAACCTCTTATCCTTAACTTAAACCAATCTTAACCCTTTATTTAATAGAAAATCCATTTTCATATAATTTCTTTCCCCATCTTATTTAAAATCCCTATCTTGTATTTCAAATAAACATTAAGAGATCATTCTATCAAATCATGAACACATACATGCACACACACACACATGCACGTGCGCGCACACATACACACATATGCTTAAAGTTTTAAAAATATTCTCATATATCTATAAATTTATGAATAAAAGCCATCCACTAAGAATTGATACATATACTTCAACACTTTTCACTCTCAACTTCATAAGAGAATCATTAATTTAATCAGATTTTGAAATAAAAGCTTAACCAAATAAACATAATTTAACTATCCTTATTAATTAGAATAATTATGTTAAAGCATTTAAAATAATAAAATTTTAAATATTATTCCAAGATATCACAATCAAATGAGAGTTTTTATCTTAAATTTGATAAAAGTTATCAATTTGGACCTAATTTAGTCCAATTTATTTGTTAAGGGGACTAAAATAAAATATCTCATTTAAGAGAGACCAAGTGCAATCACTTTGGATATTAGATGAGCTAAAATTGTAATTAAGCTTTTTAGTTTGTCTTTTCTCCACTATCCTTCTTAAAGCATTCAAAGTCTTTGTTTAGAATGACTAAAAACAAGATTTTATTTTCAAAGCTTTAAGCCTTACCTTTTTTTTGGTTTTAAAGTTATAAGACTGTTGGCATTTTTGTACTATAAATAAAGTAAATCTTATTTTGTGTCTTATCATTCTCACTTTCCTTGTTATTTATTTTCAAACTCTATTTCTATCTTTGTCTAGTTCCTTCTATAGAATACTATATTTCACTTTATCCTTAATTATATATCAATGAGCTATTAATACTCCTTCTATTAACATCAAGCATGAAATATGTTCAAAATAAAAGAGCTGTCTTTCTTACATTTGTTTCTCAAAGAAAAATAACATTTCATTTCATTTTCAAAGCCTTAAGCCTTACCCCTTGTTGGGTTTCAAAGTCATAAAATTGGTGACATTTTTATATTATAAATAAAGCAAATATTATTTCTTTCCTCATTATTACCCTCACTTTCCCCTTTATTTGTTTCCAAATTTAACTGTTATTTCTATTTAGCTTTCTCTATAAAATACTAGATCTCACTTCATCTTCCATCATATATCAACGAGCTATTTATACTCTTTCAACTAGTATTAAGCATAGAGTGTATTTAAGAAAAACAAGAGTTGATTTTCTTACTTCTTTTTCTTATATCTCACTTCATTTTTCACCATATGTCAATGAAATATTGATACTCCTTTAATTAGCATCAAGCACGAAGTTAGTTCAAAATATTAGAATTGTCTTTCTTGCTTCTATTTTTCAAGTTTACACTTTTTGCATTTCTCTGATTTTTTGTGTAAACTTTTTTAAGAGCTTTTTGTTTATGTTTTCTTTATATAATTTTTATGGTTATATTTTAGTTTTAAATGCCTATTATATGTGTGTTTGGCATAATAAATAAGTTAATTTATAATTTATTATCTTGATCAATAGATTATAAGCTAATTTCTAAAAGTATTTGAAGTACTAAAAGCTAATAGCTTACAAGCATTTGTTTAATAAGCTTTACAAAATAGCTTGTAGCTTATAAGTTAGTAGTTTTTCAATTTTTTTTAAATTTACCTTTCTTCTTTTAATTAAATGATAGTCAATATTTAAATAATTATTTAAATAAATATTTGACATGTTTTTCTTAATTTAATATAAATAAATAATTAATAAGTAAATAAATATATGATGTCATAAAATATAATTAATTAAATTTTAGTTAATTATGTTCTTATTTTAAATATTTTGATTACATTAATATTACTTGATCTCAAAATAAACTTGAATTAATTTCATTAATATATATTTATATTAGCATGTTCTTTTATATTATTTTACATTTTTCAACTAGTCCCATAGCTAATTTTGCTAAATGCTTCTAATACAATTAATTAATTTATTAACTATAAGTTATAAGCTTTTAATTATCAGATATTAGTTATTAATTACTCCCTCCGTTCCTTTTTATCTGTTGTATTTTGAAGATTTCTTTTATTCTTTTTTACCTATCACTTTAAAATTTTAATGAAACAGTAAATATTCTTTTTTCAAATCTATTCTTCTTTTTCATTAATAAATATTTTATTATTCTATACTATTAACCAACTTGCATTTATTCATTTACATTTCTTTCTCTATTTTTAACTATCTTGAATTTTGTACAAAAAGGGTAATCTTATAAAATTTACTAAAAATAAATAAATTAAACTACTTTCTTAATATTTATAAAATTAGTTAATAGCAACAGATAAATAGAGATGGAATGAGTAACTTACTAATTATCAATTAACTTATTAATTAGTTATATCAAACAAAACCATAGGCTATTTTGTAGTGGAATCCAAAGTCATTTATATAATAATAAGAGATGAAGAAAAATGAAAAAACATCCATGAAGATAATTTTCATGATTCTAGAAGGCAAATCACTTTTCATCATTTGCAAATTGATAAATTTTGAAAAATTATATGAAATAAAAAAATTTTCCCAAGTGGACAATCGAGTGTAAGGTTATGATTTTTCAAAAATTTTAACTCAAAATATATATTTTTAGTGGGATGCTAAGTTTATTCAAATTTTATTGCAAATATTTTCATGGGAAAGTAAAAAACAAACATTAAAAAATATTATGCAAATACATCATGTTGATTTTTTTACTAAAACCTAACTTAAAATGTAAAAAAAATTAAAATACATTCAAAAAAAGATAACAATTTTTTAGCAAATAACTAATGTGGTAACCTCTTTATGTCGATTATATAATTGATGTAAAATGATCTAACATATAATGTCTCTCATATATATACATTGGTTCTAAACTGACATGATTTTTGTGGAATAAACAACATAGAATTTTATCTCTTTAGAAGTATAAATTAAAAAAAATTCATTTCATATTATTTGTAATTTTTATTTGGATTATATTTGTATCATTATAAAATTCATTGAATTTATTAAATATTTTACTAGAATTTATTTTATTTGACCTAAAATGCATGTTATATCAAAAATTTTCCTCCTCTTAACATTGTATTCCATATTACCATCAAAATCTATTTTTTATTTGAATTGCATACAATTTTGAATATTTTTAATCAAAAGAATCTATCTATAAATGAATTGAATTCATTATTTTTAACATAATTTTTAAACAATAAAATTTATTTATAACTAAGTTGAAATCATTTATATTGGAATGAGATCAATCAGTTTTAAAAAATTTGATTCCAAACCAAACCTTGAATTATACATTTTAATTCCCTTTTTCTCCACCATCTTTGAGGCATTCAAAGCGGGGGAAAATGAGGTTCTACTATGAAGATAGATACAACAAGAGCGATGGGTTAGCCTCTGCATGAAAATTAACATGATAAATAAGAACATAACGACATAACATAAGCTAATCTATCGTCAGGATCAACTATGAGATTTATTTTGAATATTTTTAATATGTGTGGACTAAACTGAGAATAAAAATCTGTTAAATACTCAAATGAGAAAATATATATCTTTCAAGGACTAGAAAGCTAATCTATTGCAGAAATTTTATAAAGTTGTAAATAAATCATGTTCTTTTATAAAAATTACAAGCCAACATGCATATTTTTTCCCCTTTCATGCGAAAGCAAATAGGCTACTAATAGCCCGTTACTTCTTGTTGTGGACAATACAAAGTGGGCAACATGTATTTGGGTGTAAATGTGTATCCTTACTAATTTTTTTAAAATTTACGTATAATTATATATTATTTAAAATATCTGTATTAATTTATAGAAACATTGAAATACATTTATTTATTAAACCAAGTCTATTATATTTTGATAAAAGTGGGGAAAATTTTATTTTAAATGTGAGATTTATGAATAAAATTATGAAATTTTATGAAAAAAATTATAAATTTTATATAAATAATTATACATAATTTTTTATATAATATAAGTTGTATAAAATAAAATTATTCACATGCCATTCGAAATAAACTTGCCCGGGCTTTTGCCTGTTAACCTCTGTCTGAATTCTGACTTTGTCGCTGTACACGAGAGACAAATATGGGTTCAGCTTCAAATCTTTATCTTAAAAGGGCAAAAAAAAAGTAGGATGGCCATGCGTGACATGTGCATTGGACTTTTCACATGCAGGTCTAATGGAGAAATAATTTGAGTAACACGGAAGGAGAGAGAAAACATATATTTAAAAGTTTAAAAATGAGGAGCATATATGTGTCACAAAGGTTTGTGAAAGTCTTCCGACATTTTCTGAGCTGAAAGAAGTAATCTACTCTCTGCTTGTTCCCTTTATAAATTTATAAGAACAAAAATAATATTACTTAAAACTTTACTGTATGTCATAAATAAATAAGAAAATTTGCTCTAATAAAATTAATAGATACAAGATTAAAAAAATTCATAAATATAACAAAGGTGAAATCTTTCTACATGTTGAACAAAAAAAAACTTAAATATATATACATTGTAAATTAGTGAGTATTTTACTCCAATAAAAAATACAAAATTAAAAAACAGGGTACTTAGATTTTAAAAAATAAAGTTACTTTCGAGTTTTCTTCTATCAAAATAAACGATTTTTTTTTTTGGACATGTGGGATTTAGAGTCTCCAAGTCTATTTGAATTTTCCTGAAATCTCAATGCATTACGCGAGAAACATGGTGTATCTCGTGTTGCCGCCTACTGGTTCCCAGACCGACTGCCGCCCCATCCGCGCTGACTGCTGACCGCTGACTGCTGACACAACCCAATATATATTTCTCTTTGCGTGCCAAGTTGAAGTCAGCTTTCGAGCGCCTTTAAGACTAATCATTCTCTGTCCCCATTTCTAGCACCGCCCACTCCCTGCCAAGCTTTCCAACCAATGGAGTTTTCTGTGGCAAAAAGTTTCCGATCGCAGTGCCTCCCTCCACTTCGACAAATACCCTCTTCTCCCATTGAACACCCGCTCAAGAATCCGATTCTCTCCACGCCCAGATTGTCTAAGAAACCCAGTTTGCGACTCTCCAAAAGTAAGCTCACTATAACTGCAAAGAAGGAGTTTCCGATTGAGGGTTTGAGTGACGAGTTGAATGCCGTAGCTCGTCAAAATCTGGACTTTGCAACTTCTCGCAGAAGGGTTCGTAATGCCTTCATCAAGTTCCAAGAGAATCTGGATCATTGCTTGTTCAAGGTTAGCTTGGTTTTTTGTTAATCATTATGAATAGGCTTTAATTATAGCCCTTGATCACTTTTTTTCCCCCTTTTTTTGTTTTTATTTCTCGTCTACTGGATGTGGTTCTGGTTTTGTTAAAAGAATTAGTGACTAATTTTTCAATCTCTTTCTCTCTTTGATGGGGATGGTAGACGGTTCCTTCCGGGATCAGAACAGAGGAAGTAAGTACACTGATTTACTATCAGACCTGAAATTCCAGGGTCAAGTTTTTGAAAACATTTATATGTATTTTTGGTGAGAAAGGGTGGTGAATGATCAGTTGATCACCGTAGAGTTGATACTGTTCATTGTTTAGTAGTGGTACGAGAGGAATTCGAGGGGATTGGAAATTTTCTGCAAAAGCTGGTTGCCACAATCTGGTGTACCAATCAAAGCTGCTTTGTGTTTCTGCCATGGCTATGGCGATACTTGCACCTATTTCTTTGAAGGTCTGTCGTAGATTCATAATGCCATGTTCGATGAGTATCTACTATTTTGCTAAGCTAGAGGTCCTTCATATTATAACGAGCATTTGTATTTTTCAGGTATTGCTAAGAAAATTGCCGGTGCCGGGTATGCTGTTTACGCTATGGACTATCCGGGATTTGGTCTATCTGAAGGATTACATGGTTATATACCAAATTTTGATAATTTGATTGATGATGTAATAGAACATTATACACAGATAAAAGGTATGAAATTTAGTAAGCATGGTGACATATCCAATATTATTATTGTACAAATGTCTTACATTGACCATGCTTTGTGTTTTGGATGGCAGCAAGACCTGAGATTAGAGAGTTGCCTCATTTTATATTGGGGCAGTCAATGGGTGGAGCTGTTGCCCTTAAAGTTCATTTGAAGGAACCAAATAATTGGGATGGAGTTGTTCTTGTAGCACCAATGTGTAAAGTAAGTTCATTCCTTCCTATTGATAAATGTTGATGCCCACAACTTTGTAATTATAATTTTACAATGTGATTCAGTTTCAGGTCTTAAGTACTGAATTTTTTGGGTTCTTATTGCAAGCTGATATTTTACTTTGAAAAGTATATGCATGTATTGGTTGATTTGGTATTCTCCATTGTACAGATGAATTTCTGTTTTCTTGATTTGGTAATTTGAAACATGCAAAAATCTGTTGCGTGTTCTTATCATCCTGTAGAGATGACTAAACTTCATATCTGGGAAAATACATAGTTTAGACCCTGATATCATTGGCAAAATATAAAGAAATGTAAAATATATGTTAAGAAAGTTTGGAATCTGGCCAACAACATGATTCAGAAATCATTTTTCAATGTCGTTGGAAATTTTATATTTCATATACTTTCACTATGCATTGCAATCATTTATCATCAAGCAAAAGTCAAGTTGCTAACTTTTTGTGTTTTATTAATGACTTATATTATCTTTTTCCGTGGATGTTGACTTTTTTTATCTTAACTTTAGACTTAGTGGTCCTGATAAATATATGTTTTAAAATCATGGCTAGGATGGCCTTTCCTTCATTGCAGAATTTTAGCTTTAATGAAATGACTTTAGAGGGTCTTATTAGGAATCAGCCGGGGGCAGGTAATTCTGAGAGGTGAAATGAGATTAACATAAAATTGCAGTAACAACAACAACAAAGCCTTATCCCATTAAGTGAGGTCGGTTACATGGGTCGCACGACGCCATTGGGTTCTATCAAAAACTAATTTAGATTAACATGACTTTAGATCAACATAAAACTGCAAACCAATTTAAAGTTCAAGGGAGAGACTATGGTGCATCATTAACGTAGTGGTACACTAGTACACACATTAAGTTTACTTTTTTTTGAAAGTCAAATCTAGTGCATTGCACAATAGCATATCAATGGTTAAATCTAGTAGTGTACCATACTCATCTCCGAAGTTCAAATCCTAAAATGTAGGACAGTAAAATCAATGGCTTAAAGAAGGCTGCAGCAAGCAGTCTAAAAGCCTCAATACTCTGCTTGGTCATATCCAATGTTGACCTTTCTAGTTACCAAGTTCCCGAAGGTGAATCTTATTCTTTTATACATGAAAATATGAACCAGTGGTCTTGCTGCATTTTCATTAAGAGTTCATGTATATGTGTAAATGTCTACAAATGTCTTATGCTGAACATCACCAACCAGGTAGAAGCCCCAGATCAATTTGTTGGAAAAAGAAATGACCTACTAATTAGAATATTCTTAGATCACTATATTTTGGAAGCAAAATAATAATATAGATCGTCAGGAATACTTCAAGAAACGAGACAGAAAGTTGTTGACCATCTTAGCTCCCAATATTCCTGGCTGTAATTGTTTGTAAGATGTAGACATTTTTATACCAGATCCTTTAGATTTTCCATGTGTTTTAGGTAGGGCCATATTACCATTCATTTTATGCATTTGTAGTTGACGTAAAGGTAGAAATGAATGGAGTAAAAATGACCTAAGTTATGCCTTGACCTAGGGTATCCGGCTAATGTTTGGTATAGGATTTTGGTAATCACTTCTAAGTATTAAACTTGTGAAGAGCTTTGGAACTGCTCTTTTGTTGTTGGACAGGTTGTACTGATGCCGAACAGTTGGCCAACTGGTTGCATGTAAAGTTAACAAGGCATATGAATCTGTTGATCAAATTGGTCTAACAGTCTAGAAGATGCATTCTAAATTTTTGTTTTACGTTTCTATCAAAAAAACCAGAAGTTTTAGTTTGACCAAGGGTAGGTATATGCTACAACATGGTTCCTAGAAGTTACCCCGAACTAAGCAAGCTAGGCTGATCTAAAAGAATCATTCAACCTTTAAGCTCACTAGTCACAAGTTGCAGTCTGCAAAAGTGTTGGTTTCTGAGGTTGCTGTCTTTCGTTAACCTTAGGCATAGAATCTGCATATGCATTATATTGTGTCGAGTCTAACTATGGAACTGATTCTTGAAATTTTCCTTGCATATCGAAGGTTTAATGCCAACCAACTGTGAAATAAGCATGGAATGGTTATATTTTTTATTTTATATTCTTTTGTTTTAACGAGGTATAACAAGTTGATTGATATAATCAATTCTGCGAAATAGCATTATACAAACATGATTTGCTGATCTTGTCTTGCTAGTAGATTGGAGAGGGCGTGTTACCATCAGATGTAGTGTTGAAGGTGATGTCTGTTTTGTCGAAAGTGATACCAAAAACAAAACTCTTTCCAGAAACTGATCTATCTGAGCTGTTCTTCAGAGAACCAAGCAAAAGAAAGTTTGTAAGTAACTTTGTCTATCCTTCCATTGAATTTTTCACATGCCTGTTTTTAACATTTGCTCTGAAATTCCTTAAAAACAAAGTCAATTTAGAAATTGTTGCATGCCTACACATTTTCAAAATCTTTATTTGAATTCATCCCCTTAGCACTTGTATCCTACTTCATATTGAATTGGGCTCCTCTAAATTGCAAGGTGTACTTTAGAGGTTAAAGTGCAATATCACAATCTTTAATGAGAAAAGCAAGAGAGTAGATAGTTATAAATTTAAAAATCATTATTTAAATTTATTGTTGTTTATCAAATTCTGAACCCTTGATTTTTCTTTTCAAGAGTTGTGATGTTGCACTCTAATGTGTATCTTACACTGTAGATAAGTCCAATCTCACACCAGATATTATGTTTCCTCTCTTATAACATAGCCACACTATGAGTTTGAACAGCAGAATGTGCACCTATTCTATCTCTTTTCTGTCCCATGCACAAAATGAAATATAAAAGAGCAACAGAACTAAGCAACGTGACATGTCAAGTTGGTACAATTTATTTTTAGCTGTGTCATGTCGTGACTTATTATTTAAACAAACATTTTCAGACTAATGTTCTTTCGTAGGGTGCATACAATTTCATTTGTTATGAGGATCAAGCACGATTGAGAACTGGTATGGAACTTTTAAGGGCCACACAGGAGCTTGAGTTACAAGTACAAAAGGTTAACTCTTGCATTTGCTCACTTCCTATTAATATATATTTTGTTATATTCCAAAACTTAGTATGCAATGGTGGAGCCAGAATTTTTAATTTTAGGTTGTCAAATATAAAAATTTTGTAGAACATGTACAATTTTTAAATTGTTGAGAGTGACAATCTAAATTAAATATACATCAAGATATCAAGATTTTAGGAGGGGCTGCGGCTTCCACTGGTCCATTGTTGATTCTAATACATGTATACTTTCACAATCATATCAACAAAACTTTTTCTGGGGGTTGTATATTTCAGGTTTCTTCTCCACTATTGATTCTTCATGGAGAAGCAGATAAGGTGACTGATCCTAAGGTGAGCAAATTTCTTTATGAGAATGCTTCTAGCAAGGATAAGACCCTAAAACTCTATGAAGGAGGTTATCACTGCATTTTGGAAGGGGAACCTGATGACAGAATTTTTTCTGTGCTTAATGACATAATCTCATGGCTTGATTCTCGGTGCTCAGTTAACTGAAGTTCATACATACCATGTATTTCTACTGTGCGTGGGGATGAGGAAAATGCATGTTCGGAATCGATTTCTGTGTGTTCAATAATCATACTTGAGGATGTCATATCTGAAATTCACCACGATTATTTTAGGTTTAGCCGTGAACAAATGCACTTTTAGCACAAATGCAATTCAATTCTTAGAGTGACATCTCTCTTGTCTTCCTTTTTGTTCTGTTGGTTAACCACTTGTTTAAAATCACCAAAAAAGGGAAAAAATGAATTCAATACATTTGGAATTAGATTCATGAACAATTTTACACTTGAGTCTAATTCCAAATGAAGTGAGTTCTCACCTTGTTTTTGTTTCAAACAAGGGGTAAATGAAAATCAATACATGGCAACTTAAACTTTGATTAGTAATATTACTATTTTCCTTATTAATAATCAGGGAGATTCTGTAGAAAAGCAAATTCTTTCTTCCACGAATTTAGGCAAGAGGAATAGAGTTTATGTTTTTAGTACTTAATTTGCTTCATTCTTCAACTTAATTTTGTCAGTTAGAATTTGTGTTGTAAACTTTCTGATGTTTATTGTTTCATACTTGTTGAACTTCAGCTATTGTGGGCATTTGTTATTTGTTATGACATTTCTGCTTATGAAATTTGTCATCATATATCTCACATGTAACCAAGCAACATGGCTTATAAATTTTCCTTAGTTCTATCTCTTGACAAGTATTAGTACTGGGCTGGCCTTACCGTCAAATATTTTTCCCGTTTTGGTGCATGAGTAGAGATCGCACCTCTACCTCTGATGTCAGTAGAAAGACTATATGACTATTGGTTGTAGAGTTTCAATTTAGTCCAAACTTTTCCTTCAAAAAATTTGCTTGTAAATTTATCTTTTTGAAAAAAGATTTTTTTTTTCTTATATATTTAGAGCTTTTTCTTCTTGTGTTTGTCAGAAATACCAAATCTAGTTTGTTTTCAAGAATCTTCTGCAACTTATTTTGTTTTTATTGAAAGGAGAAAGCCTCTTCTAGGCTTGTACACAGGTCTATAAATCTGCGATCTCTATGATCTTATAACGTAGATAGACAGAATTTAAAGTAAAATCTTTGAGTTGGAGCACTTATGATTTCACAAAGGGGAAAGTACGGTGTCTTTTTAATGGCTAATTTGCCCATAGAATTAGTTTTGAACTATAAAATAGATATATTCTAATCAACTGAGAACTCAAAATATAATATAATACAAAGTCACCAAGTGATGGGTTAATAGTGAGAGGGACCCATAGAGTATTGAAGATTTGTCATCAATATACCAATATAATTAATGCATTAATTGCAAATTACATATTGCTTATTCACAACTAGTTCACCCCTAGTAGATTTATTAGTAATCTCTCGTCGGTGATTAATTATAATAGTCACAATATTAATCTTGTACAACCAGGAGTGTTCTTAACAATTATCTTGTTTTTGTAAGTATAACTTATCTTTTGGTTTGTTAAAGCCTTTTTATAACAATACAAAGTTCTTCATTGGCTTTTGTTTCTTAACCAATGATGTTATCGTCATTATCTCATAAAGTGTCTCATAAAGTGAAGGACATAGAATTCCAAATTTGTTGTCTAATCCTAAATGGTTGAGGAAAAAAGGAGTTAGCTTAATTGGAAATGTCTAATCCTAGCAGTTTATAACTTAAGAGAGATTCCCGATTACTTGGCGGGCATAGGATATGATTTTTATGTCTAGTATCAATATAATATTGATATAAATGTAAATGGGGTGGTTAAAAAATTAATTAACCACAAATAAACACAAGTAGGCTTGTTGAAAAATTAATTAATTATTTATCTTTATATTTATCTCAATTCCTATTTTTATTGGTAGTAGATATTTGAAGTATGTGTTCACCGGCCAGTTAAGAATTTCTTATGACTTAGATGCAAAGCATGTAAAAAATATTATCATAGCAGAGATACTCATTAGATTAGATTTGATTAAAAGGGAAAAGAAAGAGTTAAATATTTCAACAGAATAATAAGAAAATTGAAAATGATGCGAGGGGCTTGTAGTTTTTCCATTAGTTGAAGTGTTAATTTTTGACATATTCCTCCAAAAGAATAGGCCGATAAGCAAAGGCAAAATGATGGTTGCACCAACAATAACTTGATTCGGACCAAAGCTCATTGATCCTACCAACCCAAATCAAATATTTCCTTCTCATTAATTAATTCCTAAGCCTAACTTTTAAACTTGTTTAATAATCTAATTATGAGTCAATGAGTATAGAGTCAATTAGTAAGATTCAACAGGATCAATGAGCATATCTTGTGCTAATTTTAATTACTTATGACCTCCACTTTTGAAATTTCGAAACGAGGCTTTCATATTTCCTTTCCATTGCCTAAATCAATGACCTTTTATATAATTAAAAAAATCAAGAAAAAATAAAGAAGTTTTGCTACCAAAAAAAATTCCCATAATCTTAGGTTAAAAGATGGAAAATAAATATGAATTTTCTTTTCTTTTTAATGCTAAGAAAAATAGGACTAGAGGACTAGACACACATGTATCTTCCTTTTATCAAACTCAAAATATGCAAAAAAATAATATTTTTAAAGAATATCGTATGTCATTCTAATTTAAGACTTTCAGAAAACAATATAAGTTTTACTAATCTAGCATATGCATTATTGAAAATCTGATGTGATTGTACTCATCCATTGTGGGGATGGATGTAATGTTGGTGTCCCCCTATTAGGGAAGCACAGCTACAAAGAGGGATCTTGTCTCTATAACTTTTTTCAATAATTATATTTCTTTTTCCCACATGAATCTTTTGCTATTTTATTTTATGTGCATGTTTGTTTCAGCAAGATTATAAAGCGACATGTCACTTGGCCAAACATCTTGTCCTACAACATGGTTAACTGGTAGTACCATTGAAATTGGTGGCTAATTCCTTGACAGAAGAGATCTAACTCGATGTGTGACTAAACTACCTTTCATCACGGCTTGAACGTGAAGGCTCATAGCGTTAAGATACTATAAGTGGGGTTTGAATTAATATTTAAATTAAGAAAACAGTCATAAACTCATATTAAATTTTAACAAACATCCCCAAACTTGAAAATACCAATTTAAATACCATCCTTTTTTTAAATTTTTTTGAAAATTTACATAATTTAGTACAAACATTTTAATAACATTTTCATGCTCAAAACATGTTATACTACTTACTACTTTAAGCAAATATCAAGTTCCATCAAAGAAAGTAACACTTTTTTCATGAAAAAACATCTTTCAATATAATTTTATTAAAAAAATCCAGAAATTTCCAATTATGTTTTTAAGACATTAAACATCATTTATTTAATCATAAAACAAGTTACACAAGTCACCAAAATACTTTACTAATAAAAAATAATTTATTGGAAAACTTTAACACTTGAAAGCATAATTTTAAAAATGGTTTTTTCTCCATTTTTTTCCATTGGCTTTCAAACATGTTTTTGAACACATTCTTCATATAATTGTTTGTAAAAATCATTAGAATAGTTTATAACATAGTATAGTAAGTTTTTCTTGTAAAAATAATTTTTTTTACATGAAATTACATCAAAACTTGCGAGCTTATAATGCTTCATTCAAAGTAATTTTTGTTTAAAAATTTGGAAGTCATTCTAAAACCTTCATATTAGAAAGTAGTTTGGTTTTTACTCAATTTTTTGTTATGAAAATAGAATTTTTCCCTTTGAACATAGGAGAACCTAAGAGTCTTTATAAAGTAAAATCAATCCATTTTTAATTTCAAAGCATGTTATTTATGCATTCTATCATCTTTAATTTTAAGTAGCGCATCATGTAATATCTTTTGAGGAAATAAAAACAAAATTTTCTCTATCTTAGGCTAAGAAAACCATGAACATGTTTTCTTACTAAATTTTTTCTTCTATTTTGATGTAAAATCATATTTCTAAAACATTGCTAGTGTAAAAGAAGTCATTTCCACAGAACATTTTAAAATCAATCTTTTCAAAATCTTTTTTTGAAAACTTAAGAGCACATATTAGCAAGTAATCTATCATGACAATCATGGCTTCAACATAACAACCGCAAACAATCACATATCTTATTCTAATATTACAAGAATATTCTTATTCTAAATCCTTAGAATATTCCATTACTTGATGGACCAATCCTCTAATGTAATATCTAAACTAAAAATAATTAAAATTTTGTTTTAATTTAAAATCTCTAGCAATTTTGGATCTCAAAGTATTTATTTGTAAGAACTGCATTGTTTAAAATATTTTTTTTAAAAAATTCATATTTAATTCCTTTTTGAACAATTAAATTAGCTAATGGTATAATTATTATTTAAGATGTTATTTATTATTTTTAAAATAAATTTTAGTAATTTAATAATTCTTGGAGCCATCAATAAAATTTTATTTATTTGGTTAAAGTATTGCTTTAAACTTACTTTAATTGATTTAATAAGTTTATTACTCATAAAATAATAACTATTGGATGATAATGGAAATATTGATTTGTGAAAGTATTTGTGCATTTTTAATAAATAATTTTCTTAAAAACTATAAACTTTAGGAAATTTATTTTTGAATTCCTAAAATTTATTAATCTATCATGAGAATATTAGAAAAATAAAATTAGAGAAAATTAGAATTTGGCTTTGATTTAATATAGAGATAAATGGAAAGAATGACCAAGATTTTATTGAATAGGCTTGGTAAAAGGAAGGAATGGCTAAGATTTGCCTTTAGAAGTGAGCCTACCATAAGTAAAAAACACTAAATCATTGCCCCAAGCTCACCTAATTTAACTAGCCCTTGTATCCTTTCTTGAAAACATTACTTGTTTTTATCTCTCCTTTTGGCATGTCATCTCTTATCATTTTGCCTTGCTCATAGCTGATTTGCATGGTAGTTGTGTTGTTGTAGCTTTCAATGCTTCATCACTAGCCAGTTGTAGCCATTGGCTATATTAGGAGTTATGATTACATAACTAAGAGTAGATGGAATGAATGGGTATATCCATCCTTTTTGCTAGCATCTTCCATGGATTCTGATTGTACCAAGCATAGAGGAGTTTCTATTATAGTAGGAAGTAAGTCAAGTACAAAATACTTCGATATTTTTTTCCTGATTAAGCTCTAATAAAAAATTCTCATTTAAAATCTTATATTGATTTTCTTGGAATAATGCTAGAAATATAAGAAACTCATGTTCTAGATTGGTATAATACTACAATTAAAGCTTCATAAGAGCATAAGAACCTAGTATTTCTTTATAATTAGATTAGAATTAAGGAACTCTTGCTTTTAATCATCTTATGCTTTCTTTCTTTCTTAAGACAGTATAAAAATATAGGAAAATGATATTCTAATTTATGAAAATAATACAAGTGGAACTTAGAATAAGAAGTTTTTAAAAGAAATAGTTAGAATTAAGCTATTTATAATTTATTCTTTCAAATCTGTGAATAAAAAAAGGCAAATAATAAGTGTAAATTGTAATGTCCTAAATTTTTAATTCTATCATTTGAATCTCTAAATTCTGAGGCTGTAAAAACGAAGAGCACGTTTGAATTAGCTTGGTGGGTGAATTTTAAGTTGAAAGGAATTAAGTGTAAGTGTAATTGAAATTTTGAAGGAAAAAGGATAGTAGGAAAAGAATTAATTTTCCTGAACAGTATAAATGATCAGAGGAGGTTAGAAAACCCTAAAAAGAGAAGTTGTCTAAGTCTGACAGTGCAAGAAATTTTAAATTGACAGAAACCCTATGGACTAAATTGCAAAAGTGCAAAATCGGGTGTGGTTAAAGTGTAAATAACCAAGAATTTGGGGTGTAATATGTGATTTTATTTAGTGTGACCAATAGACACATGACAAGTGTCATTATTAGAAAAAAATGACAAGAATAGCCTTACTAATTGGTGAAAAAGGACTAAAATACCCTTGGAAATTTTAAAAATGACCAAAATACCCTTGAAGCTTCATGAAAACTCTTTCTTCTTCTCCATTCCACCTTGTAGCCGTAGATACCTCCATGAAAACAAGCTTGGACATGTAAGAGAGAGAAGGAAGAGAGAGAAAATTTTTTTTGGCTTTTTCACCCAAAAATAGTGAGAATTAGGCTTAGGTGTAGAAGGGAAAATTGCTCCTCTCATCAAGCTCTATCTATTGGTGTATTTAGATTGAAGAAATCTTAAGTTTGATCAAGTTTGGTGAGCTCTAAGTGAGGATTTTCAAGTTGCACCAAGAGGTAAAAATGTTCTCCTTTAAAAGTTCTTTAATGTACTCTTTTTAGTTTCTTGAGATTTTGATATTGGTGTGGTCAAAGGTAGTTGACCATGGAGTTTTGGATGATTTAAATATGTTTAATGATGTTATTATGTTGATCTATGGCTTTGGTTTGGTGTAAAAACAACAAGAAACCATGATGTACATACTAGGGTTTTAGAGGCATAATGGTGCATGTATGGATTTGGCATGATTTGTTTGGAATTTGGCTAAATTAATGAAATTAGGATGATTCTTATGAATTATGAAGCCTATGGAAGATGAAATTTTGAATTATGAAAGTGTGTGTGAAACTTTCCTTTTAAGAAGCCAAAATCGTGAATATGGAAAAGAAGGAGGGAAGGAGATTTAGCCATTTAAATTGTGTTTTTGGAAGATTGGAACAATGTATTACAATGAAATTTAGGAGATATTGAAATGTACATTAAAATTTAGGTCACTTCCTTCATGGTTTAGTGTATGTGGAGGAAGTGAAGAATACATGAAGTTTAAGAAAAATGATGATGTTCTAATAAGAATTATGATGTGTATTTATGTAGACTAAGAAGTGACAAGTTAGGAAGGTAAGGGGAACTGTAAAGAAGTTTTTAAGTGAGGGCAAAGGAAACATCACTATTGGAAGCTTTTAAAAGGTAGCTAGCTTTATCTTTAAGCTCTGTTTTTCATTTATGTTTTTTCTGTATTTTATGCCATTGTATGGATTGTGTATAAAATTGCTATGTGCGATACCTATGGCTCGAGTTCCTCGGGAAGACAGTGAAATGCTGTATGTGAGGCCTTTGGCCCGAGTACCCCGGGAAGACAGTGAAATTGCTGTATATGAGGCCTAGGTACGATTATTTGTGATGGCCATCTTGATATCTTTATGAGTCTTTGAATGGGCTTGATGATTGCTATGTGCGATGCACATTTCTTACAATGGTATGGAATGAGATGATAAATGATTAATTGATTTTGAAATGTATGTTTTATTTGCTTAAGGATCTGGAATGGCTTGATATATTTTTATGGTAATAGCTAGCTACTGGGAAACTTTATTTCTTATGTTTCTGTATTGTTACTAACCATTCCAGGTGATGCTTCTAAAGGCCCTCTTGATAAAGGAGAATAATGTTTTGAAGTTGTATTAAAAATATTTATATAGTTTGTGATGTTGTATGTGATGGATATATATTTTGTAAGTTGTACTTTTTGTATAACTATATAACCCTTGCCTATACTGTATGAAATATATGAATTTGATGTATTGTGAGTTGGTTGGGAGTAGAAGGCAATTTAGTATGCAATATGTGTGAAATTGGAAATGACCAAATGAATAGTAAATGACCAAATGAACAGTGAACTCGTAGGCAGCAGGTTGAGTATGTTTGCAGGGACTTTTGGTGGAGTTTTAATGATCAAAAAATTATGAGAAAATTCAGGGATGAACCTTACATACTCAATGAACTCTGTGCCAAAATTCAGCCTAAAATAAGTTTATTTACTATGTGAATTTATTACATGTTTTGGTCTCCCCTGTTACCGTCACAGTGCATAGCACTAATTGTATCTCAGAGATCAGAAGGAGTAAATGGATGATTTTTTATCTGAAAATTTTATGGAAATTATATAACATGTTAATCAGGTCCCATACCAAATTTTAGCTTATTCGGAGTTGATTTACCCCATGAAATAAGGGTTTACTTTTACGGTTGTGAATTCTGGATGGCACTGGGACAGAAACACTTTGCTGTGAGTTTTGAAAGGCTTAATAATGTCTAAATTATGTCAAATTTTTATAGGATGTATTTAACACGTGAAAGGTTCATATAATTCAATTTCATGATTTTTGGAGTTCTGCAAAGTAGTTTTTTCATATTTTTGAAGTTGGTCCAGTAATTCTGGAAATGAGCAGAAAATTTCTGAAACTCAGATTCTATAATATTTTGTTTTACAGAATCATAAATTAGCCTCAAAAAGACCTAATTGTGCAATAATTACCTATTTAATGAGGATTAAGGTGTTAATGAGTAAGGGAGTTACATAAATGCTTGGTACTTTTAGGAGTAGAATTATCGTCTTAAAGTGAGTATATATCTACATTAAAATATTAACTTATTAATCTTTGTATTTCCTTTTTATTTTATATCCAAGTCGCATACATACTCTTTTATACACTTCTGTAAATATATTGGATCTTTAATAGATTAAAGCATAGAAAACATTAATTATGATTATGTTGTTACTATTAGTATCATTCTTATAATTATATTATGAATTTTTTGTTAGAATGAATTGTGATACATATATTAAATTGAACAATGCTAATGAGTATATTTGTTTATGATTGTGATTAGAGAGATGATTATTTTGAGATGTGATTATTGCACAAGATCTATATGCCCATTTGTGAGAAGTATAAGGCAAATCTTGAAGGAATAAAGATGATGTTTGTGAGGGGTATCAAAATTATTCGAAAGTTATATGTAGGTTTAATTATTTTCTTTCTAAATACTTATATTTATCATCTATTGTGAATAAATGTAAATCTATACATGTTCCCTGGATGGTAGTTGAGTATCTTAAATCATTATTAGTGTTCTATTATTTAGTTATCTATATGAAAAAGTATTGTTAGAAAAAATGTTGTGTTATGATTACTATATTATTTCTTTAATATACTTAGGAATGGATTTCATTTATAAGATCTGATTTTATCTTAGAGTATCAAACTTATCATATGTTATATATTTAAGTAAACTTAATAAGTTAGTTAATGTAAGTGCGAGTATGGAAGCATCAAAGATAAATGGCCTATTAGCTAAAAAGCTTAGGTATGGAAATGCTTATTTAGTTCTATATATTTAAATTACTTTATTTATATAGATTTTTGAATATTGATTTAGGTAAAAATATACTTACTCAATTTACAAAACTCATTCTCTTATTTTATCTTCAATGTTTTAGGTTTATTGTGTATTTCCAAGATAAATTGTTCGACTAAAAACCCAAGCACTTGTTAGTAGAAATTGATAGTTAGAGAAATACTAGTTGGATTTATTTTTAAATAATGCTGTATATAAAGTAATAAACATATTCATTTACATATCATATAGTATATCCATAATGCCATAGGAATGTATTTATGTTTTTAAGGGAAATACCCCTCTTCAAGAGTCGACAAAAGAGAAAGGACTTTATCTATTTATTTTACAAAAAAATCAAAAGTTAGAAAGTAATGTGCATTATCATTTAGTAAAGCAAGTGGAACCAATTACTAGGATTCACACTGATCACGAGGAAATTAGGTCATGACATCTAATCATCTTTTTCTTATTTAATTGTAATTATAAAATTCACTTGTTAATTATACTAAAGCCTTTAAACTAAGCCAAAATCCCTTTGTTCTTCCTTTGTGACCATGTATACCCATGAAAAATGCCTAGAATTTTAATTTTTCTACCTTGGATTATTTTAGGATGCTCTTGAATAAATATACTAAATTACTTCTAAATATTATCAACTTTGGATCTTAAATACTTCTAATTTCCTCACATTTTTCCTAGTTAACTCCTAGTGAATTTTTTTCTACTAGTACTATGAATTCTTCTACTAACAGTAATAAATATTTCTACTAATTATCAATTAGCAGACACTATATAGTTTTATCTTGTTAATTTTTGCTTACTAGGTTTTTACCAAGTATTACACTTTCATTACCATATTTTTCTATATTCATTTTCAATACATGGGTGTTTATATCATTACAAGAAAAATAAGCAAAAAGAAATTATGTTAAGGATATTACTTAACAACTAACATCATATTGAAAAGTAAATTAAGTTAAACTTGTATAAAAAATTGTCAATACAAAAAATGATATTAAATTTTATATCTTGGAAAAATGGTATATGTGATTACCATATTTAATTTGAATTTGTAAAATTGTTATTTTATTTTCTATTGGTTGATATAGTTTTCTAAAATTTAATATGGTATTTGAGTTACAATAAAACTATTTTTAAGATAAAGTTATAGGATTATTGCTTTGTTTTTTATTTGATAATGTAGTTTCCTAAAATCTAATGTGGTATTTAAGTTACAATAAAATTATTTGTAAAGCTAAAGGGTGTCGATTGCATACAAATAATCAACTTCTAGAACATGTAACAACAGTTTCTTATATATATCTGACATGAATTTATATTTATTATAATGATATTGCTTTGTTATAGAAATTGATATTATAAATAAATCAATAAGGTTTACTTGGTATTTATTTACATGTCAGTGGTTATTATTAATTAATGATTAAAATAAAAAAATACAAAAGCACTAGTAGGAGAATGAAATACATGACTAAAATATTGCAACACCATTTGCAGAATCATGATTCCTTTACCACAAAAATCTAACTTACAAACTTTTGAGGAATCATAGAGTGTAAGTTAGTTTCCTACTCCTCTATGCAAATAACGTATACTTATTAAATATTCATATATTTTTATTATGTGTGTATTGATATTTTAATGTTGACTTATGATTTTGTTTAGGCTCTATCTTAATATATTTAGCTTAAAATGATTAAGGTCATAATGTTACATCAAAATTCTATGCTAGCTTATGAATATTTACTATAATCTTATGCATAAAATAATGTACCTATAGAAAATTGCCTTTTTAAATATATGGAATTATTTTGTTTGGATATGTGCTTGGAAGATGTTATGATTTGAATTATTTAAGTTCTATTTTTTATGTATATAATTCTATTATTGTGTTTAGATTTTGGGTACATAATCAAGAATATGCACAATTTGTGATGGTATGAGGCTTGCTTAATATTCTTGTATATATAGTTCCCACTAGATTAGCAAGTTATGGACCGAAGATAGATGTAGGCTTGTCACTTATTGCAAATATCAAAATAAGGTTAATGAATTCATCAAATTTACAATTGCTTGAGGGAAGAAGAATTTTATGATGGCCTCATATGGTGCCTTTACTTTAACTATTGTAATATGAAAAAGGTGACAATCATGCAAGTACGGGATCATCTATTTGAACATGGCACTGACACTGGGTATACAGGATAGGATATGGCATAGTAAAAATTAAATTAAGCAACACCTCTATTAATAATAAAGAAAATAGTTTCAATGATTACTTAAATGATATAACACACAATTATGTATATAATTTTATGGAATGGTTGTAAGTCCTCAATAGCTTAATAAATTATATAAAAAAAGTAATTGTATTTAGGTTGCACTTAATACATATGTTTATTTGCCGTACTAAAATTATTCAACTTGAAAGTAAGAAATGATTAAAATGATAAGAGCTTCATGATATTACTATAATTGTTAAAAGATATATTTCTTGAAAGTAATTTACTATTAGTTTGTGCTTATGAGATGAAGAAAATGATGTGACTGATAGGCATGAATTATAGGAAGATTATATTTACCCTAATAATCATATACTGTATCAAAATAAGCACAAAGTATTGCATAAATTTCCAAAATGTGGGGAATCATCAAAGAAGCATAATAACAGCATCAAGGAAAAGGTTCTAGCTAAGGTATTATGATATCCTCCCATAATTTTAAGCTTAGTATCCTCCCATAATGCTAAGGTTTAAACACATGTTTGTTAATGTAGAAAATGCTAAGAACTTAGCATGACATGCGTAATAGATGATTTTTTATAATAAGTTTCATCATCTAATGGATTCTTGTAATGGAGAACATTTAATAGTGAAGCAAAAAACATTAGACTTATATTGTGTATTAATAAAAGGAACCTTTATGATAACATAAATAATAAATATAATACATGACTTGTAATGGTGATAACTTATAATCTCTTTTCTTCTTTATACATAAAGTGGAAGTATATAATGTTGACATTATTAATATTAGGGCTTAAACAACTAGGAAATGATACAAATGTCTACTTGGCAACACTTATTAAAGACTTGAAACTTATTTGAAATAAAGGTGTGTCAGTGTTTAATGCATACAAGTAAGAATCTTTTAGGTTGTGTGCCATACTTTTTTGCATAGTAATGACTTTCCAAGTTATGAGAACTTATAAACATGTAGTATTAAAGGACATAGAGCATGTCTTATTTATAAAAATGGCACATACTTTTATAAACTTAAGCATTAAAAAAAATAATGTATCTTGATTATAGGGGGTTTTTTGCCTCAGGGCCATAATTATCATAAGCTAAGAAAAGTTTTCAATGGTTTACTAGAGGAAAAAATAGCTCTAAAGCTCTTATCCTAAGAGGAGGCTTATGAAAGGATAAAAAATATTAATATTATATTTGGTAAACCTTATGCATTGGCAAGCAATAACACTTCGTGGAAGATGAGATCCATATTTTTCAATCTTCCATATTAGAAAGACTTATTTGTCAAACACAACATTAATGTTATACATATGAAAAAAAATGTATGTAATAGTTTAGTTGAAACATTCTTAAACATATCAGGCAAAATAAAGGATGAATCAAAGCCTAATTAAACTTGTAAGAAATGACTATATAGAAAGAATTGACATTGAAAAAAAAGAGGTCAACATATATATTTACCTTTACCATGTCATACTTTGACTAGGAAGAAGAAAATAATTTTATGCAAGTCTATAAATAGGTTTAAGGTGCCACAAGGCTATTCTTTAGACTTTAGAACTCTTATTTTTATGAAAGATCTAAAATTAATTAGCTTGAAAAAAGCTATCACAAGATCTTATTTCTTCTTCAATGTAATTTATGCTAAATCCATTAACTCAAAGGATTTAAATGACTTGCAAAATGATGTTATTATCACACTATGCCAACTTGAGAGGTATTTTTCACCATTATTCTTTGACATCATAGAGCATTTAGTTATGCATTTGGCGAAAGAGATAAAACTTCATGGATTAATTTATTTGAGGTACATGTACCTTATAAAGTGATATGTAAAGATCCTAAAGGGGCATGTGTGCAACAAGAACAAGTCGAAGAATGTATTGTTAAGGGGTACATTATTAAGGAGGTTATCAAGTTTTGCACTGAATACTTGTTAAATATAGACATTATCGAGCTTTCCAAGCCTTACCATGAAGGAAAATTTTCAAGGAAATGTACATTAAGGACCTAATTGAAAAGCATAAGCCATGAAATATGGGTAAAACACACCTTTACATCTTTCAAAATAATGAAAATGTTAAGCCTTACATGGATGAGCATATTGTTTCATGGAAAAGCTTAATCATAGAAAAAGTGAGTAGTAGGTTCAAGATGAATATAATCACTCATTCATCATATGATTCTACAATTGGATGGGTAACATGATGGAGGAAACACTAAATGTTATTTCACAAACTGTAAGATAGTTAGCCAACAAATCTTACATAAAAGTCATATTTTATCAAGGATATAACATTAATAAATATTCTTTTTACACAAAGATATAGGATAAGATGATCACCATGTAAAATAGTAGGGTAACTCTAGTGACTTAAGTAATGCATTTCTTTCATGCTAAAGATAAAAATCTCATCTATGTGATGATATCATATTACAAGGTCATTAAAGCCATGTGAGAGTTAGATTATACTCAATGCAAGGAGCCTGTCATTTGATGTAAGTATGTGAAGAATAATAACAGCATCTAAGTGGATGAGATAGGATTCACATTGGTAGATTATGATAAGGAGGGTTAGAAGAAGAAGTCCTTCATAATGATATCTCTAGCGAAATAAGTTTTTTATATATTAGACCCAATTGATAATAAGTCGTCTATAGTTTTTTAAGGAAAGAGACAAATTATTGGTAGTGAGAATAAATAAGACATAGTCACTAATATTGAAAACATACCTCCTTTCTTATGAGGACTACCTCTAATTAATCATAAATCTAATTTTAAAGAGTTTTATGTGTAAAAAAATTATGGTGAAGGAATATAGGTTAATGATACTACCAAATAAATTTCCTAGTATATGTTCAAGGTATTAATGTTCTCTATTTTATAGTATATGTCTAATATAATTGCTTTCTTATTAGTTTATATTTCATTAATAGAATTGCCTTTGGTTAAATTATGTCTTATATGAGATATGCACATCAATAATGACCTAGATATAGTCAAACAGAAAAATATCAAAGATAAATTAGGAGGTAATTTTTCTTTTATCAATAAACATTTTCTTTGTGATTACTTCAACTATTAAATTGTTATATACTTATTTTGTACCTTTATAGTTTAAAATGGTATAGCCATATGCCATTTAACAATACAAATCTTAAAGTATTATTTAATCCTATGTTTAAATTATATACAACTAATGTAATGGAAAATGTGGTTTCTATCTTAATTAAACTATTATGTATTGCATTTACTAAATGTGACATTATGTACTATAATATAAAATGTATATTACTTTTTATTTCATTTGGAGAGTTCTGTGTGTATTTTGAAGCTGGAGTAGTATGTTTTAATTAGAAGGCTTTTGCATGTATTTTAGATCGAAAGTAGTGCAATAGAAACTAAAGGTGTACACAATGGAGAGATTGTATAGAACATAATGGGTGGACTGAGGGAAATGAGCTTTTTCTTTAGGGAAAAGGTAATACAATATCAGTTATTTAATAGAATCAATATGGTATAAACAATATTCCAGATTTGGTTTTAAAAGAAACTAACATGGAAGCTTAATTTTTGTTAACAATTATTGAGTAACAACCAATGTATTCAACTAATAACCAATAACCAAATTGTATGTTCATGAAGAAACGACAACAATTCTATTAAGATAGGAACCGATATTATTTTACTTTTTCATGTCAATTAGTTAATTGACATCATAAATTATTTACAATGATACTAGATAGAACATCAGTTGAATTCTAACATGTAATCCACTAAACAATTGATAAAATCAACTATTACATTCAAGTGTTAATTTTTGAATTATTAAGTCAATTATTATGAAAATTCTAACATTTTTAAGGAAAATACTTGATATGTTACTTGGTTTACTATCTCAAACACCTTTTTCTAATAAATAATGCGACTTATAGATGAAAAAAGAAAAATTAGGAAGTGATTTTAAAAGAGTAAGAATATTGTTATTCTTTTCATAACCAATTTTGAGTAATAATAATGAATATGAGTGAAGGTGAATAATCGGATGAAAGGACTACTTAGTATTAGTTAAATTGGTCTATATTCATCTAGACATTACACTAAATTTGAATGTTTTAGAAATAGAATGCATGGCCTGATGGTTGCAATTAAAATTCATTAGTTAAGATTATTTTTTTATATAAGACAAATAAAAAAATTCAATTATATCATTTTTGTGTGAATATCTTTTTTTTTATTTTGTGTGGATTTCACCCTTTTTTTCTAATAAATTTGTATTTTTTTATATTTTGGAATAGTACATATAAGTAATATTTTGAAATATGGACCAATTTGGCAAATTTAATTGATTGGATTAACACTCAAATGCAAAAATAATCTGAATATACCCATAAATTCATATTAGACAAAAATTTGGATTGTCTTGCTTAAACCTAATAAAAAATCAGTTGAACCATTATTTCATTCAACTTATTAACCTATTTTAGTTTTTAAAAATTTTTAAGCTTGATGTTGATTTAGACTAAGTCCAACCTAGACTCTAAACTACAAAATAAAAATAATAATAAAATCTAAGCATTAAAAAAAGAACAAGACTTTTGTGATTGTAATTTGAGCTAGAGAGAAAGTTTATTATTAAACTTTTATTTTAACTAAAATTGTATTGGATCACTTATTATGTTTTAAAAATACATTTGTATTAATTAAGTAGATTTTTTTTCTAATATTTTTATATGCATATATATACTATATGATTTATACATATAAAAATATGTTAATTGGTTCAACCACCCAATTTGTTCAATTGAACTAATCCGACCTTGATACATTGAATTGGTCTAACTTTAACCCAACCATCTTACTAGATCAATGGTCGGGTTTGGTTTTAAAATATTATTTATAAGGAATCAAAACCCTACTTTATTTTATGTGCATGTAGTGCTTAGCTTGGTGCTTGCATATTAAATTTCGATAGACTTAAGTGACAAAGCATCTTTCCTAACCTTAATATATGCTAATGGCCTAATGCTAATAGCTAATTATCTGCATTTCACTCATCATTTTTAGCAAACTCTTATTTATTTTTTATTATATATGAGAAATCCTATAACTCCTCCCATTTCTCTTGTTAATTAATACAAATCCATTTAAGTAAGTTCTCTTAAAATGCTCTTTCCTTCTCCCTCCCTCATTCTCCCCTTCTTTATTGTGGTAATGTGCTAGATATTAATCGCTTGCATTTAATTTTAATCAAATGACTTGAATTTTTTTGTTTAGATTAAGTGAGTGTTTGATAAAAAAATTTTATTAGTTTTTAATTAAATGAGATCATTTTAGTTGATTGACTTGATTGATTAATTATTTTAAGTATTAACAAATGGCTATTCAATTAGCTTATTAGCTTTCAATCAACTAATTTGAAAAGGTTAAGAATCCTAAAATTTTCATATAATTGATTCACTAAATTCATATAGAATGTCAAAAAGCTTTTATATAATAATCCTTTTTCACTCATTATTTTATATAAAGTGAAAATAAGACGGGTTAAACCCATCATTTTCAATGAGTATTTATTTATTTTTTTATTATATATGAAGAATCCTATAATTTATTTTCTTTCTTTTATTAATTAATACAAATCCATCTAAGTAAGTTCTCTTCCTCTCCCTCTCTTTTTCCTTCCCTTCGCTTCCCCCACTATGCTAGTGTGTTAGATATTAATCACTACTTTAATTTTAATCATCTAACTTGAATTTTTTTGTTTAGATTAGATAAGTGTTTGATAAATATTTTTTCATTATTTTTTAACTAATTAAGGCCATTTTAGTTCATTAACTTGATTAATCAACTGTTTTAGGTGTTTAACAAATAATTGATTCAATTAGCTAATTTAAAAATGTTGGAGATCTTAGTGTTTTTAAATAAATAATTTATTAAATAAATATAAAAAGTAAAAATTTTTGTATGACAATAATAATTTCCACTTGTTATTTTATTAAAAGTGAAAATAAGAAAAGTTGAAATTAAGCTTATTAACATTAACATATAATAAGTTGTACTTAACTACTTTACTATTATGTATTCTTAGTTATACTTCTACTAATCTAATATGTATTAGAATAAAATAGTTTTTTTACAAATAATAAATGATTATTTAAATTTTTATTATTTAAATTTATATAATAAAAATAATATTTTAAGAAAATAATTATTGTAATATGTTGAAAACTTGGTTATATAATTATTTAATAAATTTAAATTATTTTCACATTAAAAGTAAAAATACAAAAACACATATATAATGAAATAAATTATAAAATATGCACTATAAAAAAGCATTAATTAGTGAAGGGTAAATCCATTGCTAATTTAAGAAAATCTATCACTAAAATATTTAACAATCGATTTATTGACAAAATAAGGAACATCAAGCATTGATAAATGATGCATCAATAATCTAATTAGTAATAGAATTTTTATAAACATTGCTAATTTTGTACCTCTACAAAGAGCAAAAATGAAATGATGAAAAAAAATTAGCAACGTCTTTGTTTGCGATCAAGCCTTATATTACAAGTGGAATTTCCATGGCTAATTCCAAATTTAGCAACAAAAAAATCTATCACTAATTTTTAATCCATCATTAAATTTAGAAATCCTTATAAAATTAATTGCATCATTATTTATAACTTTATCACTAATTTCATAGCTAATATGAGAAATATTTATTGATATTCTAACTATTTTTGTCGCAAGGTAAACAACAAACATATTGCATTACATTGGATTTTTTAAATAAAATATATATCCAAAACTTAAAATTTAGATAAAAAATTTATACAATAAAACTAAATTTCAATATTTTATTTATATAACATAAAAAATTAATACAATCTAATATTCATAAAAAATTAATGAAATTTAATATAAGTATAAAAATTAAAAAATACAAAATTCTAAATACTACAAGTCTAACTTTCGACATCTCACTAGCAGTTGTCCTTTTGGCTTTCATGTCCCTAGTTAGATAGAGGTGGTAAAGGTGTTGAACTACCCATTTACATCCTCTGATATAGTTTTATTAGCATATGCTGATACTGCTTAATAGTATCAAACGTAATAATAAGCTATTGCTCTTAGGCTGTCATCCTCTTTCATATTACCTCAAGCTTTGCATTTCACTACTCGATGGTGGTTTGTAACTATTGCAACTTTGGATATAAGGATGATTAATGAATGGCAAATGATAGCTGAACAACCTTGCACGTTTCTAATCTTATGCCATAAATCTTGCCCTTTTTATTCTGGTCATTAACTATATCCATCCATAACAAAGTCTTATCAACCTAAGCTAAGGAACCTTTACCACCATTAATTAAGGCTTAAGAAAATTATGCCTATATCATCTTAAAGTACTCAGCTTATAAATTAAATTTGAAGGTTAAACACTTATGATATAAAAAAATATAATGTAATTTATATCAAAAACAAAAAATAAATCTTACCCAAGCCCTCTTGAATCTTTCATCTACAAATTAGTAAGTGCCTTTTAAAGTTATCTAGGTGCAAGTGTGTAGGAACACCTCCTTATCAATAAAGATCCATCCAACGCTAGCCATTAATAAAGACACAAAAGTTAGTAATAGAATGAACTAACCATAAAACTAATTTCAAACTTAAACTAAAACTCATCATTTTTCCCTTATGCTTTGAAATGGAGATGGAACTGCTAATTTGCAGGATTTTTCCAAAAATAGATGCCCTTTTTTTGTCAACCACTTGTTTTCTCTTACAATTTGTATTTTTAGTGCATTTTTCTTGAAGTCCTTAAAAATGTCATCAAGAATGTACTTGGCCTTTTTTAGTAGATCCTACCTCATTGGGTCCGCCATTATGCCATTAAAATTAGCTACAATCTTGTGGGAAAAATTCTTTTTTTTTTTATTATGTAAGCATTCTCAAGATAACACTTACACATAGGCTATAAATAATTAAAGTCAAATACTAATAACATCATCATTAAAATATAAATACAAATATATGATGATTAAAATATAAAATATAAATACAAATGCAAGATAAAATATAAATATAAATACAAACATAAATATTACCAATCCTTGAACTAATAATATCATCTTTTTTTTTATTATGTAAGCATCCTCAAGACAACACTTACACATAGCCTATAAATAATTGAAGTTAAATACTAATAATATCATCATTAAAATATAAATACAAATATATGATGATTAAAATATAAAATATAAATACAAATGTAAGATAAAATATAAATGTAAATACAAACATAAATATTACCAATCTTTGAACTAGTTATTTTTAAGCCCTTGGGAATTATTAGTGTAAGTGAAGGCCAACTTTATGAAGCATGCTTGTATCACCTTTATTATGTCTTTGATATGACCATAAACAAAAATAATAATCAAGTTACAACTAAATACAATAGTGGAATTTTATAACAAATATTAAACAATACAAATTAATTAAAACTAAATAACTAACCTAAACTAATAATTATGAGTTACCCTCTGAATGCACCTTAGTTTTACTATTAACTTGGTTAACATCCCAGAGATTTGTTAGTGGGTTTATTAGATGAACAATCAGGTTTTATGCAATTTGCTAAATAAGGTTCTAAGCAATATGCTTATCACACCTGAAGTATTTTAAAATTTGTTTTAATAAATTATTTAGTAATTTACAAAAATGTATTAGTCATTAAAATTATTGTGGATAAACTTAGGCTAATGTTTAGATTAAAGAAAATGTGTTTCTATCATAAAAATTTGTAGGAAATAATTAAATATATATATTAATGTAAAATTAGAATTAACTAGATGTGTATAAAAGAGATTTAGGAAATAATTTTCTTGTTTAGCCATGAGAACCCTTCAA
Organism: Sindora glabra; assembly: GCA_020226215.1. Classification (NCBI taxonomy): domain Eukaryota; kingdom Viridiplantae; phylum Streptophyta; class Magnoliopsida; order Fabales; family Fabaceae; genus Sindora; species Sindora glabra. Next base: position 41,927,389 of record CM035236.1, on the reverse strand, counting down.
AATTACTAACTTACTATAAAAACCATTAGCCATATTTTTTCCTCCATTTTTTCAACCAATTGGCTAACTCCCTTACTTCATTAACTTCATCTCATTTCTCCATTTCAAGGTTTGTCAAATTCATACAAGATTAAGCTAGGAAATTAGAAGGCAAGATTCATTCATTTTTCATTAAGGTAAATTTCTTATTGTTAAGCTTAAAAGTCAAGGCTTTCATGAAGGACAATTTTATGGTTTTAAATCTTAAACTTTCTCTAAAACTAATATTGTTTAGGATAATCCAACCACTTTTGTTTCTTCTTCTCATCTCTTCCACACTATAAGTAAGTAGATAATTTACCTAATCTCTAGAAATATACTTATTGATTTGATTATTGGATGGTTTATATGATAAATGATGATTTATAACTTAAATTTTGTAATTAAAATGAATCTTTGCACACTGAATTGATAAATGGTTAAAGTATATTGCTTATATAATGATTTATGAGGCAAGAGTAATGTGTATGATTTGGAAAGGATAAAATTTAATGTTAAGTTTATCATTCTTATGAATTTTTGGAAAATTCCAAAAGGTAATCAAGTATGTTATTCGATTACTAATTTAAAACTCACTTCTAGTAAGCTATAATTAAATATTATATTCAAATATAATTAATAAGCCTCATCTCTTGATTCAAGTATTTGAGTATAATACTCAATTATGGCTATGTTAAGAGCCATAGTCAAGTACTATAGTTAAATACTATAGGAAATGGTATTCTTTATCTTAAAGTACTTAACTATTATAGTAAAATATGGGCTTTTTATAGAGCCTTATATTCGACTATCACGGTTGAATATCTTGGCCTTCAACCTTGTATGATTTGTATGGTAGTACTATGTGATAGTTTTAAGCTATAAGTTATATAGTGATAAATTTAATTAGTGAATTTTATAATAATAATAATAATAATCCCTAGGTTGTAAATGTGAATAGAATTAATGAAGATGGAAATCTCCAAAAGTGTTATAGTGGAATATGAAATTGTATTTGTGCATATAAATAAATATATTGGAATTATTTAGTATGATAATAATTGCAAAGATGTATGCATAGGATTGTGTGTAAATTATTTTATAACTATAAATAAGTATTTATTGATTGTGAATGTGATTGATATCATAATAAAACCCAATAGGGATGAATTGTTGATAGAAAGGGTGAACCAAAGGGATTGGTATGGAAATCAGGAAGAGCTATTACAGAGATATCATAAAATGGTATGAAATTGAAAAGTACTTGAATAGCTAAGATTGAAGGGTGGCACAAGGCGGCTTATTTTTTTTCATTTGTTCATATAGGTACTAAAACCCATGTTTTCTTTGCATGGACATTGAAAATCAAGCTTTAGAAACTCTCACTTATGAACAGTGGAGAAACATAACTCTATGCCTAAGGTTTCTTTCTTATATAGGTTGGAGTGGTTCTGGTTGGTGTTAAGGGTTGTCATTACATATCTCATACCAAATACGTATCTCAGTATTGTTGGGAATTCGGATTATCACATGCAGCGAAATTTTAAAATTTTGATCCGAATTCTACCTAAGATCCATGCAAAAAGCATAAGTCAATGATTAGGGTTTTACCTATTGGGCACTCGTGTTTCTACTGATCAAAACTTGAGAGCGGATGAATCAAACGCCGGCCGGAAGGTACAGCGTCTCTACGGTATCCACACGGAGTGAACAACGACCACTCACCCTCCACGCGTCTGCTAGGATGCGTTTTTCTCTCTAAGAATTAGGATTGGATGTTTTCTGAGTGATTTAGGGTTTATATGGAAGCTTAAAACGTATCATTAAAGTGTTGCCCTCAAGTCCCCTTTTATAGAACTTAGGCAAGCCATAATCCTAGTCTAACTAGGATAATGCTTCCAAAATCCTAATCACACTTAACAACTCATCTTATCCTTATCCTAGAGATAATGGGGAGAGATAAGACTTATCTATTAATTATCTAATATTAGATAATAATATTATCTCATAATATAAATATCTTAATTATTAGATAATTGCATATAGTTATCAAATATCAGAATAATATTATCTCATAATATATTTATCTAATATCTGATAAGATAATTATTTGATATTTCTTTAGTATCAAATAATATCACATAATATATATATATATATATATATATATATAAAACGTGAATTATTATTCTTAATAATATATATATGTACGAAAAATAAGTCCAATTAATTGGATATTAATATAATTAAAGTCCAATTAATTATTGTCTTATTCCTACTCCTTTTATGTGACCCTGTAGGTTCTTACTACGTTGACAATGACTCATTTATTGAGTCATAGACAGTAAGCGGTATCTAGCAATACATCACTGCCACTCAAGTAGTAAGAATGTCTGTGATTCGACATCCACCTAACATATGATCAACATTTTACATCATAACCCTTTTGTAATAATATCCAAATTGAACTAGAGGCATGGAATGTGTCATCCTCGTCAATGTTCAATTTATATTTCTTGATGCTGAGTAGACTTAAAATAAATAATTAATATCACATATTAATTCAACTGAGCATGGCCATGCATTTCTAAGTCTCACTCAATCAAGGGGCCCAAGGATATTTCTCTTTTATACAAGAGTAACAAAATCTCATTTACATCACTCACTTCCCTCTGCATGATTTATGACACACCCAATCAATGCCCTACTTGTCATCCTGATTAAAGGTGACATAGGACAATATTAAAGTGAGTAATTCCTCATGTAGGGAACCATAGTGACTTCAGGTCAAAGGTTTATGTGTAATTGTGATCATATGAGAATAACTTATGACACGTTTATCCATGCAATATTCTCATAGTGGGTCAGTCCAGTACATTGTTCACTAGCAATGTACTCATGTATTAACTTGATATCACATATCCATGATTCGTAATCATCAGTCACTATACATGCTAGTCTCGATGTATTATTACTATCTCTTTCGTAATAATACTTGACTAGGGGCATTTTAGGAATAATAAAGCTATTTCAAGGATAATTATTATATTAAGTTATAAATTGCGCATAATAATAATAAAAATAAAATATAATAATTAAATTGCCTAAAATAAAAATATAATACATTGTGTATAACTTCAATCATCTTATATGATTGGTTCTAGGACACACACCAACAAGTATATCTCACGTCATATGCTTTATCTCACCTAAGTGCTTATAAAGACTAGATAGGGAGAATGGCAGGCTAGCTAACCAAGCAAGATGAGAGTAACTCTAGGCATTAAAGTTGATTGATATTATCTATAATATTTATGAGTATATGTGTGTGTGCACGTGTATGTGTGTGCTCATGTGCTCATATGCTAGAAATATAACTATGCTTGAATATTGTTATATTGGTATACATTAATAATATAAGCTGATTATGTGCGGTTGTTTGAATTAGGTTAAATAGGTTATATGTTTACTGAGTCTATAACTTACTAAATTTATTTTAAATAGCTTTTAGATATATTTGCTAAAGTGCCCTTAACCACTACTACTAGCGTTAGAGTAAAAGCTTTTAGAATCTCATTATATGCAACAATAATTAATGAGAAACAATATTAAGATATTATGGTGGGTAGTGTAAATATTTTAAGCATGCTATTATATAGACTATAATTGTAAATATTATGATATATATACAATCAGTTAATTCAAATAAATAGTTTGTTACTTATTATGTGATGATACTAAAGTAAGATAGGTAGGTTGGTGAAAATTGAAAGTTAGTTCCACACTAGTCACTATTAGGTAGGTGATGACAAAGTAAATATCAGGATATAGTTTATGGTTTAAGTAGGAAAGGAAGGCCTTAGGATATGATTAGGTATGATTATGGCTACATATTTGGGTGTTGGTTTAAATTATATTAGTGGTATGTGTGCATTTGGGAATATGTATCATTGATACCATTTCAATAGACCTTAAATTATTAAAAGGGTTGTGATGGAGCTTTTTTATGTACTGAATTATGTTGTATTTGGATGTTTAAAATTTTTTATGAATTAGGAGAGATGTCAAAATTGAGTAGAAGTCGAGTTAATAATCCTAATGATGGAGAATCATCGAAAAGTCCTTAGGTTTGAAGTAGTTGATGTAAGGGAGATAATGATCAATATATCCCTCTGTCGACTATTACTTTTAAGTAACAAATCCCAATTGATGTAATACAAATCCTTTAATAAGAAAGAGAGAGAGAGAAAGACAACCTGAAGATAAAAAATAGGGTAGAAGATAACTAGGAGTGAGAGGTTTAAAAGATTCTTAATATCATTCCTATGTTCCAATTTGTTTGGTTAAAAGATAGTTTCAAGGTATAGATAGTTCCTAAAGGAGACCTCCTAGACTTGTATTTTATAGAAACAAGCATTAGGGACCTTAAAATTAGTTAACCATGGCATGTTATTAGTATGGACAAATAGGTCATAAATAAAGAGAGCATCCAAGAAACCTTCTTAATTATAGGATGGATAAATTAACAACCCAACAAAATGCATTTACGAGATAACCAGTAGCATGTAGACCTCATATGATTTTAAGAGCAAGGAGCCAAATAACTTTAGGGTCCAATGATAGTGGAAGCCATAGGGGAAGGAATGCACTAAGAAACCAATTTAGAATTTTCACATCAACTAGACACAAAACCTAACGCTAATTGTATCAATTTGGTAAGCCTTTAAAAGTTTGCTAAGTAAGTAACTTGGTTTCTAAAAATTTAGAGATAAATTCTTTGTAGAGGAAAAGAATTATCACACCTTAAGTATTTCATATTTTATTTTAAAAAATTATTTAGAAAGTTATATAAATGTGTTGGTAATTAAAATTGTGATGGATAATCTTAGGATAGTGTTCAAATTAAAGAAAATGTCTTTTTATGATAAAAATATGTAGAAAATAATTAAATAGATGTTAGTGTAAATTAGAATTAAGTAGGTGTGTACAAAGGAGATTTAAAAAGTGATTTTCTAGTTTTGCCCTAGAAACACTTTGAAATTACTAAATTACCTTTAACTTTATAAAAATCTTTAACCACCTTTTCTTTTCCTCTATTTTTTCCCTCAACCATTTGGATGACTCTCCTTTCGTATCAAATTCATCTCATTTTTGTATTTTAAGATTTGTTAAATTCATATAAGATTAAGCTCGAAAATTGGAGGGCATTTCATTAATTCATTTTTCATTAAGGTCTTCTTGTTGTTAAACTTAAAAGTTAAGGATTTACTGAGAATTCTTAAATAAGGTTTCAAATCTTAAACTTTCTCGGCAATTAATGTTATTTAGGATAGTCTAGCCATTTTTTAAACTTCTTTTCATTTGTTCCATACTATAGATAAGTAGATAATCTACCTAATTTTTAAAAATGTAAGATTTAGAATTGTTAATTTGATTATTCAATGGTTTTTGTGATAAATGATGATTTTTTACTTAAATCTTGTTATTAAAATGCATCTTTACGTATTGAGTTGATAAATGGATGAAAAATATTGCTTATCTGATGATTTGAGAGTTGGGAATAATATGTACAATTTGGAAAGGGTAAACTTTCATGTTAAGTCTATGATTCATCTAAATTCTAGATAGTAATTAGGCATGTATTCAATTACTAGCTTAAAACTCACTTCTAGTAGGTTGTAATTGAATATCATATTCAAATACCACTAAAAAGCTTCGTCTCTAAATGTAGGTATTCAAGTATAATATTCAATTATTACTCTACTAAGAATTGTAGTCAAGTACTATAGTTGAATATTATGGAAAATGGTACTTTCTGCCTTAAATTACTCAATTATTATAGTCAAATATGGCTCTATGGAGCCTTTTATTCGACTATCATAGTTGAGTATCCTTACCTCAAAACTTGTATGATTCATTTGGCAATATGATGTGATAGTTTTGGGATACAAGTTGTATAGTGATAAATCTAATTGGTGAATTACTTTATAATAATAATAATTATCCATTGATTATAAATGTGAATACCATTAATGAAGATAGAAATTTCCAAGAGTGTTGTGATGTAACATGAAATTGTATTCATGCATATAAATAGATATGTATCAGAATTGTTTAATATGATAATAATTGAGAAGGTTTATGCATGTGATTGGTTTCATGATAAATCCCAATAAGGATAAATTGTTAATTGAAAAGGTGAAGCAAATGGACTAGTATGGAAATGCAAATGGGTTGTTACAAAAATATTGTAAAATTATACAAAATTGAAAAATTTGTAAATAACTAAGGTTCAAGGGAGACATAAGATGATTCATTTATTTTTATTTATTCATGTTTTACCTAAACCTATATTTTCTTTGCATAGGCATTGAAAATCAAGGCTTAGAAACTCTCACTTGTGAATAATGATGAAACATGACTCTACACTAAAAGACTTCTTGTTATAAGGGTTGGAGTGATTTTGATAGGTGCCAAGGGTTGTTTTCTCATAGTCAGGCTAAGTGCTCATTTCACATCATAAATCATATTTCATGTAGGTGCTCATAAGGAATCAGTGGGGAGAATGATAGGTAAACTGGCTAAGTAGACATGATGAGAGTAACCTCAGACACTTAAGTCAATTGATATTATTTATAATGTTTATGAGTGTGTTATTTGCTATTGTGAGATTATAGAATGTTTATGTTATTTTGTGAAAGTGGATTAAATGCTTGTCATCTTCTATTTTCTCAATGCTTGTCATTTGTTACCATTAATAAGTGGTAATGTTATATGATATGTGTGTGTATATGTGTAAGTATGCTTGAGTATTGTTATATTGGTATACATAAATGACATAAGGTGATTACATGTGATTGTTTGAATTTAGCTAAGTGGATTATTTGCTTCCTAAGTCTATAACTCATTAGTTTTATTTTAAGTATTTTCCAAATATGTCTATAAGGCATGATAAAATTATATGGAGAAAATTATGCTCTTATAATAAATTATGCATTATGTATCATTCATAGGCAATCTCATGCAAATAGGTCATAGAAATGTAAATAATCAATCATAGCTACCTGTCATGTTGTTGTTACAATTAGCTTGTAATAAGGGTTATAATAAAATTTTGTAATATTGGGTGAACTATCTAAATTACTGTCACTACTTCTAAAAAGCCTAAATTTCCAAGTTGCATTATAGTACCATTTTATGGTTATTTAGATAGAATTCCCACTTTCACAGTACATAACACATATCACCCAATATAAAGCAACATCCTTGCATACCATGAAATCTAGCAATAGAAAGATCAAAGTATCTTATCATAAGGTTATGGGTTACCATTAATGTCTTTATGCAAATAAAAGAAAAGTAGATATATTGAACTTAATACTATAGTATACTTAAGCCTATCTTATGCAGTGGTAGTCATGACATTGAGCAATGAACATTAAGATGCTTAAAAATTAGAAAAATATAATTGAACTCATGATACTCACATTCTAAACTAAAATGATTTGTTTTCTTGAAAATTTCATATAATATAGGAATCCTAAATCAATAAATAATGTAACAAATACACATAAACTAAACACACTCAAACTAATCAAATTTTGATATTGAAAATTGAATAGACAAAGTAAAAGAAATATGTAATATGTTCATGTTGTGCTACCAACCTAAATGGAGAAATGAATAATATCATCTAGAAGATATATTAAAGGATGTGGTATGCACTACATATCCATTTATATCTTTCAAAACCACTTACCTTGTTAATTAAACTAGGCCATTACTATATGCTCTTTCAAATGTAAGAAGCTAAGAAATGTCAATATTCCTTTATGAAATAAGAAGCAATGATTCACAAGTTTTGTGTAGATTTGTACAAAAAAATCTAGTTGACAACTAAACAACATTATAGTGGTTTAGTCGTCTAGCTTATGAACTAGTTGGTCGTCTATTGAGGTATATTATCAAATAGATAGTGTGTATAATCTTTATTACAAAAGTGTTTAAATGTATATATTTTTTAAAACCTACTCTTAAAAGTTGTTTTTAATTTTTTTTTCTAGTTTTCAAAACATATTTTCAAATTTAAGAAAAATAAAGAATAAAAGATGTTCGATGAAGCAATAAGTAAAAGTTTTATTTAATTACAAAACTAATATTAAAAATAAAAAAAATCTAAAAATTTTCTTTTTTTTAGGTTTTTTGAAACAAGAATTTCAAGAATAGGTTTTTAAAATAAAATCTAGAAACATGGTGTCAAACAAGTTTTTTAGTGTCTTTGTTTTAAAAATTGAAAACTATTTTTAAAAACAAAATCCAAACAAGCTCTAAATTTTTTATATATAAAATGAAGTAGATGCAAGAACTACGCTTCAACTCATAGAGGAGTACTTGGCATTATGTCTTCCAAATAAAATGAACAAAAGAAAAAAAGAACAAATAAACTCAGAAACCAACATTTTAAGACAAATATTAAAGTGCATGCATAAATTTATTCATCCTAATTTGTCCTTTTTAAACAAAAGTGGGCTTAAAAAGAATAATCCAAAATAAGGCTCATATATAGTATGACTAAATTCCTAAAAGACCAATATATATGAAATAGCAAAAGTAATATTTGAGTGTAAAACTAATTAAACAAAGTAGATTCCTATAAATCCAAAAACAAAACCTAAAAATTAAGTTAAATCCTTAAACAGTAAGTAATAAATCAAGCAAAATCTTTAAAAACTTACCCAAATTGGAAAACCATTAAAAATGACAAAATTGAGAAAACTCACAAATTAAAAGCTATTGTAACAAGTAAGGAAGTTCTCTATGATGGCAAAAGGTAGCGATAATGGTAGAGGAGCAAGCAGTAAAGCAAAAATGTGGTAAGCGCACACGGTAGGAAGAGGAAAATAGAGGAAGAGTGGGAAAGTGACAAAATAAGGGTTAGCTTCAAGGTTTGATATATGATCCAATTAAGCAACAAATTAGTGACAAATAAATTAGTTGTAAATCTATTTTAATTAAATAATGCGCTTTAATTATTGATAAAATTAGCAATGAATTATTGGATATTTATTGCTAATTTTGGCAAAATTTTAGTTTATTGCTAAATAAAAAATTTAAATTTTCATGCTTAAATCTATCATTAATTTCATTGGTATTTTAAAGGAAATTTTTTTTAAATTTCATTACTAAATTTGTTGGTAAAATTATCAATGGATTTGGTTATTATTTGCAAAATTCAATAAAGTTAAAAAAAATTATAATAAACTTAACAATGAATATTCAAGCGCTCATCGGTAATATCATCATGAAAGTCAAAACATATATTTGAGGCTTGTAAACTCATTTATTGACACTAATTCTATCGTTAAATGAAGATTTTCTTGTAGTGATACTCATGTCTTTATATCTCATTTTATGTGTAAATAATTAACAATGAATAACTAATTTTATCAAATATTTTTATTCAAACTTCTAATATTATCAATAAGTTAAATCGGTTAACAAATTAGATAATTACAATAGTGATCAATTAATTGTCAAACAAAACCTAAGGTTATACTTAACATGTACCTATGAAAATTCATATTGATATTTATTTTTATGTATTTAGTTCGTAGTATCGTACGTCCTTGAAAATTATAATATTCTTAAAAATATGATTATAAAAAATCTAATTTCTAAAAATATTATATTATGATATTCAATTCCATTAAAAAAGATTCTTGAAAGTGTTATGATATAGTTTTTAATTAATATATATATTTTTTAAAATATTTTTAAATTACAAAATACAACATCATAAAAATTTAAGTAGTTAATTATGTTTAATGGTAGGGTGGTGGCTAACATTGTCAAGTGGTTGCATGTGATAATTAATGATAATGGATGATGATGAGCGATGATGAATAATGATAAATAGTGATGAGCAGTAATCAATAATAATTATCAATGATAGGTTATGGTTAACTACATTAGGTAGCAATCGATGATAGGCAGTGGTTAATGATAAGCAGTGATAGATGATAGTTAACAACAGTAAGTAATGACAAATGATAGTTGATAATTTATAGTAAAAAGTGATGGTAAGTAACAGTTAATTACAAATGATAGTCATCAATTATGGATTGCAATGGTGCTAGTTTGATCAATAATAATGGATGTTGTTATAATAAAGTGGCAAGATTTGGAAGTGTGGGCAAAAATAGTTATTTTATATCATTAAAACATTCTTATGATATTGAAATTTAAGATACTTGCCTTATATAAGAATATGTTGAAAAAATATTGGATTACAAATATTTAAAAAATGTTCACATTCCTTGAAATATTTTGTTTAGTTTTGAATTAGACATGAGAATTTAACATTCCCTTTAATCAAACCCCACCTTACAAGTTTTGTGATATTTTTTAGTATTTTTTAAACTATTTCGTTGAAAATTCTAATAAACAACTTCCTTATAAAAGGTTGAAGGTTGAAGTTGTAACCTTTTTTTTCAAGCCTTAACATTGAAGTTGTAATAACATGAACACAAAATTCAAGTAAAATTACGATTTTTATGATAAAGTTGCATGATCTTATATAAAAATATCTTATATAAAAATATATACTTATATACAACATTAAAATAATAAAAACTATTCTAAAGGAGATATTATATTTTTATGTCATACAAAATAGATTTAATAGTGCACTAATACACTAATTAATTAGTGGTGTATCTTAATTTCTTTATATGATAAAATTATGCATATAAAAATGACATGTGATCAATAGAGAAATAATGTGTTTATATATTTAGTAAGTTATAAGATATTTTTTATTTTAATGTTGTATATAAGTATATATACTTATATAAGATATAAGTATATATTTTTATATAAGATATTTTTATATTAATGTGTTTATATATTTATATATACACACACACTTGACGTAAAAATATAATATCTCCTTTAGAATAGTTTTTATTATTTTAATGTTGTATATAAGTATATATTTTTATATAAGATATTTTTTATTAAAAACACACTAATTCTTAATTACTAATAAAATTCTTTAAATATTTGACTTATGAATTGTAAACTCAGCTGTCAAATTGAAGATCAAAGCACTATCGTAATTTACAACAAAATATCTTGTAGAGCTATTGGATGGATGACTTAAGTCAATCCATGCAGATTAGGCATTAAATGGGTCGAGTCAAGGTCAGCCCATTTGCAAATTCGGAGAATTCTATACTTTGGTTCTCATAGGTCGGTTCGGAACCTATTTTCTTAATTTAATTTTTTTAATTTTTAAATAATTAAAATTTTAAAATTATTCTAAAGCATTATATATTCATTTATAAATAAATCATAATATATTTAAATTTATATATAATCTTAAAAAATCCATATGTATAGAAATATAAATAATAAAATACTCATAAAATAAAAATATTATTTATAAATAATTTATAGCACAATTCTATATAACTAACATGAAAAATGAGAGTATTATTTTGTATGAGTCAAAAACTTGAGCCTATATAAAATAAAAAAATATATGCAAGATGGACCAACCTAACTTGTTCATAGATTGACTTATGCAAGTCATGTGTTCTACTGAGTTCAACTTGCATTTTTATAAGATGTTAAAATGAGAATTTGAGTTTGCCCGAAGTATGGGCTAATAGGTTGACCCTATGAATTTCATTCCATTTCAAATGCTCTAATAACTTGGGACTTCTTGAATTTGTAAGTAAACATGCACAACTAAATTATCAATTACAAGTGATTGATACTTTTAATGGTACAATAATACTCAATGACGTTTTAAGAGCTTTATTTTCTTCACACCATGGTTCAAACCTTCGATTTTGCACATGTGTATTGAATAGATTACTACTTGTGCAATTACCCTAAAAAAAATAACAAATGAAAATGTGTCAAGTCACATCAAACATTAACATAAATATATTAGACATATTTCAAAATTTTATGACATGGGCTTAAGTTATCATTAGTTTATAGGTCAAATTTTCAATTTGACTTATTTATAAAATTCAAGAAGTTTAACCTAATTTATTGATCTATTTAAGCTTAATTATAGAAGTCTAAATAAGTTATAGATAAGTTTATAAACCTAGGCATGTAGGCCATAAATAAATCTCTTAGTAAAGAAATAGAATAAGAAATTTGTTAAATAAATAATAAAAATGTTATAGGTATTGAAAATAGAATCTAAAAATAAGTTTTAAATATTTTATATCCATTGAATTGAAATTTATAAATTTGTTGTACCATTTTGTATTTAGATTATTCTATACAAGTAGATAATAAATTAGTTGATAATTGATAAGTTAACTTATAACTAATAAATTAATTGATTATATAAGAAATATCTTACAAAGTTAACCATTGAACTAATTTAAATTATAAAATGATATAAAAATATTAATATAAATAGATATATAAGTTGAATTGATTTATATTTATTTAAAACTTAAGTTATATTAATATAATTAAGATGTTTAGCAAAAAATAAAATCACTTAAAATTTAATTAAGTATATTTTACAATCTTACATAATTTTTATTTATAATAAAAATATATGTAATTATATTTTATGAAATCATATATTTATTTTTATTTAATTATTTACACTAAAAATTTAATATTATTTATTTGCTAATTTAATTAATGTTTATTTTTATTGTTTAAAACAAGAACATAATTATTTATTAAGTGTGTGAGATGTAAATTAATAAAAAGAAAAATAATAAATTTGGAGAAATCTTTAAAAGTTACTGGCTATTCAAAGTAATTTACTAAATTAGAATTTATTTTTCCATGTAAATAATATATGAAATATCTATAAAAATTAGCTTATAATTTATTAATCAAGTCAATAAATTAGCTTATTTATTATGTAAAATAGAGCTTTAATGACAACTTTTAATTTATATTGGGAATCTAATTTTGAATTTTATTATATGTATATATAGCATTATTAAATAAATAAAGGATTGAAAAAGATTATGACTCAAATTTTATAGAACTTTTAATAATTTAACATATAAAATTATAATCATATTTATGTAAGATTAAAAATATTAAACAACACAATAATGTAAATCTACCACACTTTCAAACTTCAAATTGAGAAATTAACAGTTGAGTGTAAAAGGAAAAGAAGATACAATAATAAAAAGAATAATAACTATAATGCAATTAGGTCTAATTATGAAATTAGGATAATATATTAATTGAATAAATTGCTTTAATAGACAAATAAAATAAACCTAAAGCTAAACAAATTAGACCAATTTAATAAATAAATTAATATATTGGCTTAGCCCTTGTTAAGTGAAATTTTTAATGAACCAAAATATAAACCCGAAAATGCTTTATTTCAACCACTAATAACAACACGAAAATGCTTGTTGCTATATAGGATAACAGGCATTTCAGTATACCAACGGGATTCAACTTAAAATGTTTATAAAAAAAATTATTATTATTGTGATATAACGATCAATAAAATGAATGATTAATATTAATTTTGAATTTTATATAATTTAAATTTTCAATGCAAATTTGAAAGAAAGAGAGAATAAAATTCAACTACTCGAAAATTATATGATTTTTTTTTTGCACTGATTTTTTCATTTTATGCCATGGGATCATAATTCAATTTCAAGCTTACCTTTCAAGCTATAACAAAAATGTTTAACTTAGTTTGGATGTCACTTTCTCACACTTTCTTATAAGGGGTGTGGTACTCAAAATAAAACAACTTTTTAATATAGCTAATAACTAATAAGTTCTTATTATTTTTTAAATTCATTCTTTTTAATAATTAATAACATTTTAATTAATTAATTAATTAATCAACCCTTAATTATGATGTTAAAAATATAATTAGTTCAATTTTAATAATTATGTCTTATCTTAAATAATAAGTAAAAATAAGTATGCAAGTAAATATATAATATTATAAAATATAATTAATTATATTTTAGATAAGGGATGTTACCCCCTTTTTAAAATATAATAATTTTGTAAGAAAAATAATGGAAATGATTGGTATGTTTAGTTAAACTAAAAATTTTGTGTATAAATTATGAAATAAATTAATAAAACTAATATTTTAGTAAATATGGGAATATGAATTCTATGAGAAATAAATGAGGAGAGTTCAATAGAATAATAGTTTTGGATTATTATAAGTAAGTATATGAATATGGAAGAAATTTAGAATAAGTTTCCAACAATGCCCTTAAGCACTATACCACATTTTAAGACTTCCCACCATCTTTTTCCCCTCATTTTCCTAACTCCCCCAGGATCTTACTTCCTCCCCTTATTTCTCTATCTTCTCTACCTTATCTTCTTTAAGATTTGCAAGGGAAGCATTAATCTTCTTTGAAATTCTTCATCCAATTAACATAAGAGCATCATTCTTATTAAGATTTCTCCTTATTTATTCTTAATTTGATGAGAGATTTAGGGATTATTTGGTTTCAATGAGAATTTAGAACCTTAATTCAAGAACTCTTAACTTTTTATGTTCCTAGGGTTAAGAGGTATCCAATTTGACTTCCTAGTATTCTCCTTTAGATAAGGTGATTGAATACTCCATCTTCTCTTGTTAGATTTTACGAAATCCAAGTTGAATTTGATATTTTAGGTTCTATAGCCATTTGATCATAAATGCTTGATTTTTGTATTAATTAATAAAAATAGATTGATTTAATGATATAAATAACATCAATGGCATGTGTTTGATGCATGTTGATGATGATTGGTTCGTTAGTTGCAACATTAAATACAAGTTTTTAGAATGGTTGAATAGTGAAAAGTTTAAAATTCTATAAATTTGTCAATGTTAGTCAACTATGCCTCAAAAAATGCATTCTAGAAAGGTATGGTTAATTACATGGTTGATTATTTAATCACAAGTCACTCTTTGGAGGTTCAAGGTTCTCTTTGGAGCCTCGTAGTCAACTATTGAGCTCCAAATTTGCCTCAAACCTTGCTATTCAACTACATAGTCGACTATAAGTTTAAGATTTGTTCTTGAGGTTCTATAGTCAAATATGTAGTTAACTATGCCTAGTATACCTTGTAAAAAAATGTTACCTAGGGGTCCAACATGGAATATATGGTTTCTAAATATCAAAGCATGATAAGATATAATAGATAAGAGTTAGATACATGGATTATGATCATGAAATAAGAGAATGAGCTATTATACCCTATGACATATATAATACCTTGAAATACTATTTAGAAGATTTTATTATTTTCCTAAGGTTATTATAATATGAAAGTATTTAAGTTTGGATTTTATAAATGAGAGTTTTATAAAAATAGATTATTAAAAGTAAACAAATGGCTAGGATTAACTTTAAATAGGAAATGAAAAGTTAAGATTAAAATGTAATTAAGGCTCACTATGTACTGAGAAGGGCTGGATAAAAATCCTTACCTCTTTATTTTTTTCCCTCTCCCGTCTTTGTTTATTTTTCCTAGCATCCCCTCTTTTTCTTCTCTTTCTTTCTTTATACCTTTCTTTCACTCTCAATTGTGGGTCCTTTCCACCCATTGCCTTTATCATTGCATTAGCTATTGTGCATCATGGCTACCACGCAAGCCATTTTTGAAGTGTTACTTTCCATACATGAAAGGGGGGAGCTCCATAAACAACAAGTAACTCCATTAGTTCTCTTTTTAGGTGTTATCATGCTACTACTCTTTCAGCTAATGGGTAACAATGCTCCTTCTTTATCTTCATTTCCCTAGCTACTAGAATGGATGAGAACTTGGACAATTATAGATATAAGCTAGAATGGATGCATAATAGGGCATTGAGGTTCCTTTGTTTCTAACAATGCTTAACTAATTTAGCATTAGTGAGTTGTCAACAACTTCTTCAGGTTATTGTAAATCACCTTAAACAAATAGCTCTTGATGTTTTTAAGTTTACATGCATGATTTAAAAAATTCATTCTTATAAGCATTTTGAAAATATGATGATAACTTTGAAAAATGAGATTTTTATACTATAGGATGTTATAATAATATGATTTGTACATTTTTAGAGAGTTACATCCCAATATTTTGGTTGATTCAAACTTAATTCAAAAAACCCTCAAATATATGAAATACGAGTTAGTATTTTAATGAGATAAAGTTAGAAATATTAGAGAATAAGTGTAAAGAACTATAAAATAATATAAATAGAGTCTAGAGTTAGGGATAAAATAACTAATATTAGTATACTTATGATTTATCTTTGCAAAATTATTGAATAGGAGAAATGGAAAGGATGATCATGGATATTCTAGGGCCTTCAAAAGTGTATAGGTGCCTCCAGGTGAGTATATAGTTGTTTTCAATCTCTAATTTACTTTATATGTGTAATTCCTATAGCTATTTATGTTAAGACCCCATATTATGTCATTATGAGAACCTAGGTATCCAATTATTCCTTATTTTGTCAAGTATTGTGGGGTTTAAATAGTGTTCCTAAAGAACCATTTATTTATTAATAAGTACTGATGGTTGATTCTTGAAAATGGTAATATGAAAGCATCATATTGGTTAATAGATAGTTAATATATGTATGTCTGTGTATATGTACACACACACACACAGACACACACACACTTATATGCATATGTTTGTAAAAAGTAATGCTTATGAGATATGGAAGTACTATATGATATTATGGTTTTCCTTATATAAAAATGCAATAATGGTTAGTATGAGTTGTAATAATCATGAAATTATAATTGAATAAATTGTATTGTATCCTATTATAGCCTGATGCCACTATTATGGATTGTGTGAAATAGTTATATGAATCATAATGAAATTGTAGTTTGATAGGTGAATGACCATTGAGATATGATGTAGGACATTGTGATTGGGAATGATGTAATTATTGATTAATAGCATCCTAGTAAAGAGTTGTGAGGATATAAGGTTAGCGTAGAAGAAACAGGGATAGAAAGGTAAAAAAGGTGTAAGGGTGAACTAAGAGTAACAAGGTGGATGTATGTACTTGTTATGTATACATATATGATATGATGATTTATGAATTAGTTGCAAAAGAGCTCCTGTGATCTATTGAGTATTGGAATATGAAATGTGAATGATTATGTGAAATAGTTTGATTACGAGCCTTGCTCCATTGTGTTAATGAAATGATTCCTTTTAATTATTATGAATAAATTGGGTGCCTGCTAGTTGTGAAGGACCTTTTAGGGTTTTGTTACTTTTGTGTTTAGAAATGTTAATATAGGTGTGAGTGCAAAAGTATGAATGCTAATTTATTAGATAAGGTAAAGTTGTTAAGTATAAGTGCCGATAAGTTTATTGTTAATCATGTAACAAGATTATTCAAATTGTTTTAGTTAGCCATTGATAATGCTTTGTTTTTATAGATATACATTTACTAAATTTACAAAATTTACTCTTTTCTTTTTAACATTTTAGAAACTAGCTTAAGAATATCAAGTTGCATAGTTTGAGTTGGAGTCCAATGCAATCCAGAGGAAAACTTAACAATTGGGATACAATTGGAATTAAGTTAGGATTAACTTTGGGAAATCATGTAATGACGTGTTGAATTGTTTATCTTTATGCATATTCTATGCTATTGATGTTACATAAACACATGTTATAGAATTTAAGGTGTGTGACTTTTAGGAAGTATTCAAAAATCAAAAAGACTTTATCCATTTTTCTTTAATAGAACGATTTCCATTGGGTAAAAATAATGTGGTTAGTGTTAAGGCCGATGAAAATCAAGTAGCGGGATCCATGCTACTCATGATTGAGTTCAAGTCATGACAACATATGATGTGAACCAAGATGGATTGTTATTTATGTAATGAAATATGGTATATTACCTTGTATTGAGAAATGGTATTGTTTGCTAATATGATAAGCATGGCTTGTGCTATAATATGAAAGATGAAAGCATTGTACAAATTTAAGAATTGAGAAATGTGTTGGGGCAATATGAACACTAGATGATTAATTTCTAGTGATATACTTATGGAGGATATAAGGCAAATCTTGAAGAGGTAATAATGAAAAGCTTGTGGAAGGTATAAGGCTGATTTAAAAGTCACAAAATGGGTATATGTATTATTTATCTTTTATTGTGTAATATTTGCTAAAAAACTCATTTAATTAAAATTATTTAAGGTAATTAGAAGTATAATTAATATTGAGTGAGAAGAAGAAAAACCCATTAAAAAATTAAAAATAAAAAAAAGACTTAATAAGAAGTTTGTTAAAAAAAGGCCCATTTGAGTCATTAGAAAGTTTTATGGGATTTTATCAAAAAAATATAATTTTGAATTAACCATTAAACTTACAAGGAAAATATGAGTCCGGGTGGTAAGCTTGGCCATTCACAGCCAAACTAATTTTACAAAGAAAGTCAAGGTAATTTATTAAGAGTAATTGGTCTCTATGCATGTTTGTTATTGGTACTATATTTAAGATTCTTCAATTTTTATAAAATCATATCAGCATTAAAAATTTTGAGAAAAATATGTTTCAAAAAATAGAGTTTAAAAGGGAAATTTTAATGCTAAAATTATAATTTTCTGATTTCATTTCGTATACAATATTTAAAAATGTGATATAGAGTAACGGACAAAATAGATAAATTTCACAAAACTAAAAATAATTTTAAGATCATTGAATTTTATTTGTTCTATCTATATAAAAATTTTACATAAAAAATATCATTTTTATTTGTACACATGTATAATATTATATCCCTATATTACTAAAATATGGGAAAAAAGTATCTATTTAATATTTTAATTACTATTCACAAATGTGTTGATTCTCTCTTTTTCTCAATTTTTTCAATAAAGCTTTAATTGTGTTACGTCACTTGCATATAAAACTTGTCCACTCCACCTCTACATTCCTATGCCTTTTTTTTTTTTTACTTTTTATAACTTTATTTCTCTTTTCTTAAATTGTTTATTTCTTTTTTGTTTAAGACAAAGCCACCATTTCAACTCCATATTGCAAGCTTCAGATTATCTTAACTTAGTAAAAAAATTATTTCTCACTTATATTAAATTATTTTATTGAAAATATGCATTTGCTTATTTAAATAAAAATAATATAATTTTTTATATTTTAGGTACTTTTAAAGGTTTGCTTTAAGAATTTTATGAGTGAAAACTTTTTTTTTCTTTTTGGTTTTTACTTAAAAAAATGTCTGTATTAGAGATATATTAATTGCTGTATTTTTTTTCAAAAGTGATGTTACAGTAATAATTATATATATACAATATTTTAGAAAAAAGAATAATTTTAATATATATATATATATATATATATATATATATATATATATATATATATATATATATATATGTATGTATGTATGTATGTATTATAAGATTAGAAGGTGGCATGAGCCATACCTCTACATTGTTAAAGTTTTAACTTGAGTATATTTATATATTTCAATTTAATCATTATTAAAGTTTTAAAAAGCATTATTATAAAAAAAATTATTGGTCAAAAGTCATCTAAAAGTTTTATACTACATAAAAATAACAAGATCTTTTTAAAAAGAAAAGAGAAAGAGTGATAAGGATGTCTATAAGACATCTTCATGCTAGTCATAATGGATTAGAAAATGGGTTGTGACATATTGTTATGCCTTATGACCTAAATTTAAAATCTAATTGTTTTTTAGTATTTTTGTTCATTATAATTATGATAACACAAGCTTGGTAGAGCTTTTTGGGGCTATGTTGGGTTGAATTGAAAAAGTGATTAATTATATGTTAAGTATTTAGCAAGATGACCCTATAGGTAAGTTATTATTTTGATTGTTTTCTATTACTTGTTTAAATGGAATATTAAATCATTGAGCCCCAAATTTACTTCTTCAAGATTTATTTTATAAATACTCATGTTAAGTTGTTGCCACCACCACTTTCTCAAAGTTAGAATTGTTGGAAGGTTTACATTTTCATTAATTGGTAGCCATGGATATTTTGCTAGATAGTATATTTTTAGCCATATTCAATCTATAAGCTTTAGGCAAAGGAAACATGCAAACTAAATTCCCTATGAGTTAGTTAGACAAGCTTGTTTTCATTATGAGAGGGTTATAAGTAAATCTAACTTACTCATCTTTTATGTACCTATAGTTAATAATGAATGAAATGCCTTTTTCCTAATTGTCTTTTCCTTCCTTGTTTTATATATAAATCCATTAACTAATTAGAGTTGTGATGATTAAAATGGAATAGGATAATGGAAACTAGAAAATGGTCATAACTGAGTTAAGATCGTGACAAGGAGATTGTAAATCTCCACATCCATATGTGAAGTTTAGTAACTATATGAAAAAAAAAATTATATTATTAATTTAATAATAATATGATAATAAAGTATATTTAAATAATTTTAAAGAAGAAATATTAATTTCAAATATTCAAGTTAACTCTACTTATTTTTTTCTTATCATCATAATAAATACGATTAATAAAGGTGGAAATTTGATTTTAATATCCACCATTATTTTATTATCATTAAGTTAGTAGTATATTTCTTTGTTAAAATAAAAAAGTGTAGCTTGCTAAATTCTATATATGAATTTGGATGTTAGTAATCCCTTTTAAATAATTATATTCTTATTTTAAATAATAAATAAATAATAAGTATATAAATATATGAATGGTATCATAAAATATAAGGATTTAGATTTGATGCATTATTAGTATAAATTAATTTTATATTATCATTCACTTTTATACTACCATATCATTAAAGAACTATTAAAACTCTTTGACTGATGGTAAAAATTCTTAATTATTATCGTATTTTTAATGATGTATTATTTTTATATTCATTGATAGTATAAAATTTTTTACATTGATAATATATTAAATTTAAACTTAAAATATAATTGATTAAAATTTTAAATAATGACATTTTTATTTTAAATATTTTAATTATATCAATATAATTTGGTTTCAAAGTCAATATGGATAATTTAATTAACATACCTATTAATGTAAGTGTATTCTTTTATTAACGATATGTGCTAATATCACAATTTATATAATTTAAACAAATGAGTTATAAAATTTTAAAATTAAAGAGGAAAAAAATTTTATGTCAAAATTAAGAAGTTGTTTGGTTTGCACAAGAATTAACTTCCCATAAAAAATTGAACTTTTAAGGAAGTGGTTTACTATGTTAATTTTTTGAGAAGTATCCAATATTATTTAATTACATATAAGAAGTAATTTCTTATATTTTATTTGATTCAACTTTGAATACTCTAAGAAATATTAATAAAATGACTATTATATTTTTAATATTATTATAATATAAATTAATAAATTTTAAATATTATTAATTAAATTTAATGATAATAATTTTATTATTATATTTATAAATAGTATAAGAAATAGAACTTATGTAAAAAAAGATAAGTAAATAACTTTTCATATTTTGTAAAAAATAGAACTTTCTACGAAATTCTATTTCTTCTAATTTATTAAGTAATGACTAATCAAATAACTTACTTCTTTTTTATTTTTTAAAAAATAAAATTTCCTATATTATTAAAACAAATCAAATGATTTCTAAAAACAGTATTTCATATTTTCTGATTTAAAATAATACAAATTCAAATATTAAATGCGGTGGACTGTTCCCCGTTAGACTATGACCAAATTTGAAAACAGACAGGCTAACCGACGTCGTTTTCCCAACATGTGACATCGGCTTAAACAAAACCGTTGCCGACCTTTTCCCCGAACTCCGTTTTAACCGAAAACCGAGAAACTGCCACGTGTCAACACCTTGCAACAAGTCTTAACGCAAGGGCCTTCTCCACTACTTCGCCATCTACATCTCCAACGGACCCTTTAGATATTTATGATTTTATTGGGATAATTAATTTTTTAAAAATTTATTGTATATTACTAAGTAATATATTAATATATTGTTAAATTTAATTATTAATATATTATTATCTAACATATTTTATAAAACTATTAATAACATATAATTAATTTAATAATATATTAATTCATTACAATACATAATATATGTATCATAAATTTTTCCTTCATTTTATAATAATAAATATGAAATAAAAAAATAATAATAAATGTAAAATAATTCATTGTTTTGTCAGATTAAAAATGTGGGTGCAGAAACCGATGCGTCCTCTCGCGGGAGGCACCGCCCGCATGAAACAACCATAAACAATTAAAATAATCTGCACAAATGTTAAACGCCAAACAAACTGTAATAATAAAAAACAATTAATTAATAAAATATATATAATAAAAGGCAAGTGTGGCTCGGAGAAGCTGCAGTCTCTGCCTTACCTGCGCTCCCTCCCCCTCTCTCTCTATTCCGTTGGTTTCCTCTCTCTCCCTATAAAACTTATCTAGCGATCTCCTTCTTGTAATTTCTGTTCTATTTTTGTTATCGTTCCTTCTGTGAATAATATTTCAGAATTTCTCTCTTATGCCGAAGAAGCTGTGTACAGTAAGAACTAATTTACAGGCATTTACTCTTCTTCAGTTTGGCTTCGACGTAGTTCTGATTGTTCTTTTTGATTTGGTTGTGTGGTTGATTTTCGTTTTATTGATGGAATTTCTATGCTGATTTGGTGAGAAGATGAAGATTTGAGCCTCTAGATCCGTTTGGCAACTAATTCACGGAATATGTATATTTTTTATTTCTTTTAAAATACAATAAAAATGCTTTGAATCATGGGAATTACTGTGGAAAAGTGATTTTTCTCTTTTTTTTTATTTTCATTTTACACGAGTTTTTAGCCGAACTTCATTTCCAGGTCTATTCCAGCCTGCACAATTTTAAATTGTTGTGCGGATGACAGTAAAAAATTGAATTTTTTTCATCTTTGATTTGCTTTTAAAATTTTTATTCCCATATAAATGATTTTTCATTTTTTTTAGCTATCAGCTCAACATGTTAATTGGGGATTAAATTTAGGGTTTTAATTAGCCCCTTAGGTAAGGAGGATAGCTGTCAGAGCCAAGAGGTTGAGAATTTTTAGAATATTTTGTTTGACTAGATCTTCATCTTGAATAGGTCAAAATCTTTACGCACGTTTTGGATTTCTTAACAATTTAAAACTGATAATTTCAAACTTCTGGTATT
The DNA here is from genome assembly GCA_020226215.1 of Sindora glabra. NCBI lineage: Eukaryota > Viridiplantae > Streptophyta > Magnoliopsida > Fabales > Fabaceae > Sindora > Sindora glabra. Next base: position 41,904,187 of record CM035236.1, on the reverse strand, counting down.
TAATTAGGCTTTTTGGTTTTGAATTTTTTGGATATCGTCCCGATTCCTGATTTATTTGTTATTACATGGTTGTGCAGGTTTAGTTCTTCGAAGAATTGAAGAAAGAAGATGAACAATTGTCTGATCCAGCAGCAAAACGTCGTCGCACCGCGTGAAGAGATGGCCAGAGGCCCTGTGGTATGTCCGAAACCTCGTCGTGCAGTCGCTGTTAATGACTACCCCGTTAGATCCTTCTGGTGGCACCTCAGGTAATTTAGTATACCATCTTTCCATTCTTGTGCTTTTGCCTTTTCATTTTCCTCTGATTAGATTTGAATTTCGGATTTCAAATGAGCTGACTTTATTGATTTTTTACCCCTCTATTTTCTGCAGTTGCCAGGCTGATTTTTGTGATTCGAGATCTGGATCTGGATCTGATCCTTTGGACATCATCCTCACAAAGGTAGTCCTTTTTTTTTTTCCATCAATTTTCTCCCTTTGTTCCCCCAAAATAAATAAATAAATAAAGTATTCAACCTCCTGCACTAATTGCTAGCTGATTTTGAACTTTACAAATAATGGTATTTGTTGAAAAATATCATAGTATGGCAGACAAGTAGTCTTTAATTTTCTTTCTTCTTTCCGAAAATTGGGCTTTGGCTGATTTTGAACCTTTAAAAAAAAATGGTACGTATTATTTCACAAAATAAATGACTTTGATTTTCTTGGTTTGGTCCATATTAGCTATTAAAGAGAAGGATGTAGTTCGTGTCTCACAAAACCTAATTCTTCGAGTTTTCTTATGATTCAATATATGGTTTTAGATGTATTAAACATAGACGTGCTAAATATCTGATTTTGGTTGAATTTGTTGGGATGCAGGGTGGTTATGGTATAGAACAATCTTCCACACAGGTAGCCTCGTCGCCCCCATTTTTCTGCGGGTCTCCGCCGAGTAGAGTAGCTAACCCATTAATTCGGGATGCTCGATTCGGTGACGAGAAGTTCTCCCCATTCTTGCCGTCATCGCGGGTTCCTTCCCCATGGAGTCCATCCTCGTCCTCTCCCTCTTCTTCTGCAAGGAAAGGAGGTGGCTGTGTTCGAGCTAATTTTGGAAATAATCCGGCTGTGAGAATTGAGGGGTTTGATTGCCTCGACAGGGATAGGCGAAATTGTAGCATCCCTGCTCTGGCATAGAAACCCCGCAGCCTGCAATTACGAATCTAGAAGAAGATAAAAATCTTATTGAGCATACAAGTAAAATTACAAAGTTGGATACCAGGAAGGGAATTTTGTGAGTCTCTGAAGAGGAAATATCTTCTGCCTTGTGTAAATGTGTTCAAATGTGTTTGTAAATCTGTGTCTTGTAGGTAAATATATATGATAAAATATGATAAAATGGGGTCAAGGTTAATTTAAGTGTTAGAAGTTACCCTCTGAATCTGAATGTCTACTCTATTTTACCATCTTCTTTCAATGTAATTAGAAAGGTGTGAGGATGGGAAAATTTTCATGGAGCGGCTTTTAAGGAAAGGAATCTGTACAAAGATGTCTTGTTACTTTATTGGAGTCATTAAAGTGTTCCTGTTTCTTGGCCTTGAGCAATGTGATAATGAACGAGTTACGATGTAAATAAGATCTTGTTCTTCTTTATTGTCTCTATTGATGTTGTTCGTTCCTGTGGGTCAGGGTCAGTTTGTTGTTTTTGTTATGATTTACAGGAACTTGGTCTCTGATAAATGGCACAGCTGGGAGAATGTATTGGACCTGAATTACCTTTCCTTTCTTTTTTTCGTTATTTTTTTATTTGGGAGAAATAAAAATATAATTTTTAATTTAAAAATTATTAAGTTTTCTACTAAAATTTATAATTTTAAATATAAAAGTCATTCGTTTTTATGTCTCTACCATATTCACTATCTTTTTCCTTAAAAAGAGAGGATCTATTTCCCCGAATGTATTTATCGGCATATTAATCGGGCGATAAAGTCAAGTCCGACTGATGCTGTTTTTGACGCGTTGGATGCACCACGTACCTTTGTCGTATTCTCGGGCTTCTGTTGTGGTGGGCTGTGGTGTTTCTGTTTTCTCGTTCTAACCAAATAAAAACAAAAGCGAAGCATGGGATGCTCGAAGTGGATGGCACCCTCCGAAGATGCCATCTAACTTGGAATTAGTTGAATTCGGATGCCTTTTCTCTTCCTTCTTGTCTTTTTTTATATTATGACAGATATAAAATTTTGGGTTTTACATGCAAGGATTCTACAATCCCCTTTTTAAGTTGTCTCGTAGTCACATTTTCCAACGCAAAAGAAATATATCTAGAGTTTCTTTAGTATAGGATTTAAGAAATAAATGGGAATGATACGTTGGGTTTATTTTTGAAGGAATGTAATGCAAATGCTACCATATGTCTACTTAAAAAAATGGAAAAAAAGGGTACACGCTTTAATAGCATGAGGTCTTTTGATTTTTGTGAAATTTTATGCTGTGATTGATTTGCGAGACTTTTTTTTTTAGGTGAAAATTTTTTATATTATTAACAATATTTTAAGAAAATATTAAATTTTTATATTTAATTTAAATTTTTTAAAAAATTTGATAGCTTAAAATAAATAAAATATTCTTCCGGTAGTATATTCTTATGATATGAGTATTTTATCATTGACTATAATCTATTATCGTTTATTATTGCCAGTTATTATTCATTATTAGTAGCCATTGTCAGTCACTATCTATCTCCAATTATTACTACTAATCACTATTAGGGATCACTACAATAAATGATTCTTACTAGTTATTGCTTACTATTGATGACTATTACTTATTATTTATTACAGTTAACTACTCAATTTTTTAATCATTATCTTTTTTGTAATTAAATAATATTTTTAAAAATATTCAAAATAATCAATATATTATATTATAACAGTCTTTTTTGTTACAATTACTTTTCTACAAAACACTTTTCTCCTACTTGCTAGGTTTTATTTTCTTGCTACCTGCTTCCTGTTCTGGTCATTTATTTTTAAGATAGAAAAGTCTACTGAATCCTAGGTGAATCACTAGTTCAAACTTCACATAAGAAGCTCAGATAGTTCCTTGAGGACAGTGACCTGTGTCACGCCTTAGATTGCACATTCAAATTTTATAACAATCTCAAGGAATTATCTCTCAAGTGCAATCTTAAGGATAATATCTCTATAAATAATTTTTAAAAAAATAATTTCTGATTCATTATGTTTATAATTTATATGATGTAATTTCTCTAATCATTTTCTTTATTTGTGTTTGTTATATAAGATATATATTGTTATGATCTGTCATAGAACAACTGTGATTCAATTTCTTTAACTATTTATAAATAAGGTCACATAGATAAATAAAAGCTTATGGACTCAAGTAAGTAGGTGCTTTACTCAACCTTTGCTCCAACATTAAGATTTTTATTGTTATTGCTAGTTGGTATATTAATGTTATATTTGTGCTATGCCATAGAACCTTGAATCACAATTGAAAGGAAATGATAATCTAATTATTTTTTATTTATATTTTAATTTATCTTTTAGGAGTTACATTGTTTAAGAATTTGTTCTTATCAAAAAAATATTTTTACTACATATGTGAATATCACTATCTAGTAACTTACTTCATAACTTCTTGCATGACTAGTGTGTTTGGTTTTTATTAATAATACACTATACAAGCATGAAAAAAATATAAAAGTAATATTTTAGTAGTTATTGATTGTGTTGGTGTGTGTCCTAAGAGCCAATCATAAAGATAATTGTAATAATGCACAATGTATTATATTTTATTTCAGGTAACGCAATTATTATATTTCATTTTTATTTTTCATATTTGCATAATTTATAACTTAATATAATAATTATTCTTGGAATAATTTTACTATTTATAAAATGCTCATAATTAAGTATTATTACGAAAAAGATAGTAATAATACATCGACACTAGTATGTACAGTGACTAATGATTATGAATCATGGATATGTGATATCAAGTCAATACATAAATACATTATTAGTGAACAGATGTACTGAACTGATCCGCAATGAGAAAACTACATGGATTGTCATATGTCATTAATTATTCTTACAAGACTACAATGCACATAGTCCTTTGACCTGAAGTCACTATGGTTCCCTACATGAGGAGTTACACACTTTGATGTCATCCTGTATCACCTTTAACTGGGATATGTTATAAGATGTTGATTAGGTGTATCATAAATCATGCAATGGGATTTGAGTAATGTAGATGGGAACTTTATTCCTATTACATAGTAAGAGTGATATCCTTGAACCCTTTGATTGAGTGAGATTAAGAAATGCATTACTATACTCAAATAGATCAATATGAGATATTAATCATTTGTTTAAATTAGTCTACTCGATATCAAGAAACATAAATTGAACATCAACAAGGATAATGCATCTTATGCCTCTAGTTCGATTTGGATATCATTACAAAAGGAACTATATTACAAAGTATTGTTCACACATTAAGTGAATATTAAGTCACAGACATTTTTTACTACTTGGGTTGCAGTGATATATTGTTAGATACTGCTCATTGTCTATGGTCTACAAATGGGTTATTACCAACATAGTAAGAACATAAAGGGTTATACAAAAGGAGTAGAAATGAGACAATAATTAATTAAGTTTTAGTTAGACTAAAATTTAATTAATTAAACTTATTTATGTACATATATATATATTATTATTAAAATAATAATATATTTTCAGGTAATACATATAGTATATTATGTGATATTATTTGATATTAAAGTAATATTAGATAATTACGTTATTAGATATTAAAAAATTATATTATGATATAATATTATTTTCTAATATAAGATAACTATATGTTATGTTAATATTAGATAATTATATTATAAGATAATGTTATTATCTAATATTAGATAATTAATGGATAAGTCCTATCTCTCCTCACTCTCTCTATGATAAGGATAAGGTGATAGTTATTAAGTAAAATTAGAATTTTTTGGAAGTATTATCCTAGTAGGGTTAGGAATATGGTATACCTTAGTTCTATAAAAAGAACTTGACGGTAGCACTTTAACAACACGCATTAGCTGCCATTAAATCTTAAATCACTCAAGAAAATGCATTAATCCTAATCCTAGTGAGAGAGAGATATCCTAGTAGATTCGTGGTGGATGAGAAGTCATTGATTCACTCTGTGTGGATACCGTAGAAATATTGTACCTTTTGGCCAGTGCTTGATTCATGATTTATCTCAATCTCTTAAAGTTTTATTCAGAAAAAACGTGAGAACACAAAAAGTAAAATCCTAATATTAATTTATGCCCTTTTGCATGAATCCTTGGTAGGATTTGAATAAAAAAAATTTAATTTCCAAAGCATATGCTAATCCGAAACTTAACAGATTTCGTGTTTAACTTAAATCCTTTGTGAAAATTTATATTAATCCTTAGTGAGAGTTTATACTATACTTTTGAAGTTTGAAATAAATTTAAATTCCTTTATTAAATGTTTGTGGATTGCTTGAGAAGCTTTAATTGAGATCCTAAACGACATATTTATAGGATCATAAACATTAACTCATTAGCATTTTTAGACATAATGAACCTTATTTTTATAACTTTGAAGGTAAAGATATTAATGCATAATAAACAAGCTTATGTAAGCTCGAGTAAACATATTTACTTATTTTGTTCACTTAATGTGTTTGAATGGGCTTTATCTTAATTTGATATATATTGTCAATAAATATGGTAGCTAATATTATTGGTATTTATAAATTCATTCTGCATGTCACTTACAAATAGGATGCCCCATAATAAAATAAGAAAAACACCTTATGAATTGTGGAAAGGTTATAAACTTAATTTATAATATTTGAAAATGTGAGGGTGCCTAGTTAAAGTTTTATAGCATGAACCCAAGAAAAGAAAATAGGATAAAAGAAACCTTTGATTGTATGTTTATGGGATATGCGAATTATAGTTCTGTATATAGAAGTGATGTACTTGATTGCAATACATTAGTAGAAATAAAGAATGCTAAGTTCTTTAAATACAATTATCCAGTACATGATAAAATTTTTCATGCAACAAAGACTTTAAATGCACTTTTAGCTGATTTAGAATTGATTGATGAAGTCTTGAGAAAAAGTAAAAGACTAAGAAAAGAAGCCTCTTTTGAAAATGATTTCTTATGTTTATTATTGATAATGATCCTCAAATATAGTTTAAAACAAAACTTTTAAGAAAGCAATCAAAATAGAACTGTCAATTTCATAAAATTAAACTTAAAAACTAGTGAACTTGCCTCTCGAAGCAACGTTAATAAGTTATAAATGATTTTTTAAAAAAAATATTTTCCTAGCGATTTAATTAAAAAAATATAAAACTTCATTAGTTGCAAAAATGTTTTACACAAAAATAAGATATTGATTACTTCAATACTTTTACTTAGTAATACAGATTTCTTCGATTTGTATTTTATTTACTTAGCTTCTATTTTTAAATTAGTTGTATATCAAATGGATGTAAAAATTACCTTTTGAATGAAAATTTAGAGGAAGAAATTTATATAGTATAATAGAAGGGTTGTGAAGTCCTAGAACAAGAATAAAAAGTTTACAAATTGAAAAAGTCTTTATATGATTTAAAACAAGTCCCTAAATAGTAGCATGAGAAATTTGATTAAACTCCTTCACATAATGATTTTTCTTATGTTGAAGTGGACAAATGTGTATATATAAAATGTGAAAACAATGAATATGTGATCATTAGCTTATATGTGGATAATATTCTTATTTTTAGCATTAATTTTAATATAGTGTGCGAGACTAAAACTTAAAACTTTTAATATGAAAGACATGGGTGAAGTTAATGTTATCTTGAAAATTAGAATCATAAGGAAAGATAGTAGCATTTTGTTGGCTTAACAACATTATATTAAAAAAAAAAAGCCTTCTTAAGAAATTTGAGAAAAGCCTATTAGCACTCCTTATGGATTTTAATATTCATCTAAAGAAAATTTAGGAAATTGTTATGTTTATGGTAAGCCAAAACATCACACAACCTAACGTAGGAAAAAGGGTGAGAAATAACAATCCTCTAAAACCTAAAGCAAATTTAGTTGGAGATGATAAAGATAATATAATTGTAGTGGTCATTTCTCAAGCAAATATTATGGCTAATGTGAAAGATTGGGTTGTAGACTCAAGTGTTACGAGGCACATTTGTGCTAATAAAGAAGATTTCACCTCTTACTCATTAGTAGGAGATGGAGAAGATTTAGTTTACCTTGTAGATCCAAGAGCTGCAAAGGTTCTTAAAAAGATAAAATACTTCTGAAACTCACATCTGGCAAGAACTTGACTTTAAGTGATGTTTTACATATGTATAACATTAGAACAAATTTAATCTCTATATCTTTATTGAAAAAACTTAGGATTAAAATATCTTTTGAATATGACTAGAATAATGAAATAGCTAATGAATTATGATATTTTGTATAAGTGGCTTTCCTATTATATCAAAACAATACAATAATACTAATTGGATCTCTTATTCAAATGAGATAAATTCCACTAGTGATTATGTATTCACCCTTGGTGGTGGTGTAGTAGCTTGGAAATTATCCAAGCAAACAATTATAACTAGATCCACTATGAAGTTAGAGTTTGTGGCTCTTGAGATAGCTGGAAGTGAAGCTGAGTGAATAAGAAATTTCTTATTTAATATACTATTATGTACAAAACTAAAACCTTTGGTATCTATACATTGTAATTGCCAATCGGTGATAGCCATCGCAAAGAATAGAGCTTTCAATGGCAAAACCCAATGTCTTAAATTGAAAAACAATATTATGAAGCAATTGCTTAAAGATGGAATGATTTCCATAGATTATGTGAAGTTAGAAAGAAATTTAGCTAATCCTTTGATGAACCCTTAGGAAGAAAACAAATAATTGAAACATTAAGGAGAATGGGATTAGTGCCATTTAAGAAATTAACATTAATAGTAACTTAACCTATGTGATTGGCGATCCTATGAAGTACATTTATATGGGTAATAACAAGTCAATATTAGTTCTGAAAGCACTAGAATTAATTTATGTGTCCTTCATATGGTGTATATTGAATAGTGCTTTAAAACTACAAATTATATGTGAGGATGAGTTTAACTTTTAATGAATTCCATAGCTCTTATGGGTGGTATATTTAATTGCAATGTACACCTGATGGATTCACCTCTATAAGTATAGAGTGGGGCCACTCTTTTAAGATACTAGTAAGATCTCTAGAGCACTCATGAACTACCAAGCACATGCATGGCCTATTAATGTAAAACCACGTTGCACAGAAAAATAATTTACAAATGTAAATTAATTAGTGAGATGCTATTTTACAATAAGAGATTATTGATTCATAGACACTAAATGTTTCATTGGTAAGTTTGTAAAATAAATCTCTCTTTTCCTAGACTTGGTTCATAGTCAGTAAAAATACCAAATCGATAATTTACATTTATTTGAGAACCCAATAAAGATTCTTTACCTATTTTTTTATTTTTTCATAAGTCTTTTCAAATATGTGGGGGATTGTTGTATATTGAATAGTATTTCAAAAGACTTAATTCCACATTGGGCAATTTGGCCTCAAAAGAAAGTTTATATATGAAAAACTTTTATATATAAAGTGATAAAGAAAGAAAGTAGCCCTTTGAATACAAATAACACGTGAGGTTGGGCTCAAGCCTATTTTTTGTAAAATTAGATTTTCATTTTAATAAAATTTGAAATATCAATGTATTTATTTGAATATTTGATTCTTAATGACTATTTAAATATTTATTACTAACAGTTATTTTAACATTTATTTTTTAATGATTATATTTTGAACGGTTATATTTCAATAGTTATATTTTCAATGGCCATATTTTAATAACTATATTTCCAATAGCTATATTTCCAACAATTATTTTTTAATGGATAGATTTCAAAACTTATAAAAGGCATACTATTCCTCTCATTTTAAACAACATACTTATTTGCAATCACTTTTCTACAAACACTCTTCTCCTACTTGTTAGGTTTCATTTTCTTGTTGCTTGCTTCTTATTTTGGTTGTACATTTTCAAGACATAAGAGTTTGTTAAATCCTAGGGGAATTACCAATTCAAGCTTTACATGAGAAGCTCGAATAATTCCTTCAGGACAGTGACCTATGTCACACCTCAGACTACACATCCATATTTTTTTAACATTATTTTATAAAGTAAATTAGTTCATACTAATTAAAACATTAAGCTAACTTGTGTATTTTATTTATAAGACTACATTATATATAAGTAACATTCATTTAAAAAAAATAGTAAACACATTTTATAAATTTATAAAAGATCTTAATACTTATGCATTCTCTCAACTTTTACTTGTATTATTATATTATGTTGTGATTATCTAAATTACCAATTTATAATTATTATTGGAGAATTTTTATATAAACTATAATACTTAATCATTTGTAGTTAAGCCACACATTTATAATTGTTATTGTGGTGTATTTGTTTTTTCTTTTGGTACATTGTGGTGTATTTATCTACTTTATAATACGGGAGGCATTTCCATACACCACAATAATAGTGCATCACTAAATTTAATGAATTATATTTATTAACCTACATAATATTATATAAATTGAATAAAATCTAACAATTCTAAAATAATGCTACATGTTAAGGTGATATGTTGTAATTTATACCTCATAGTGTTATAATCGTTGGTAGTTGAGTTAAAAAATTACACTGCTCATTGACTCGATTGACTCACTTGGTATCGTAACTCCTTTTTATGGAATCCAAATAAGAAAGTTTCTTACTCCACTCCTTTAACTTCCCAGTAATATAATTATAATTTTTTATATTTAACTATTTTATTTATTAAAATAATATAATATATAATTAAGTTTTTTATTTTATCATTTTAAATATAATATTTAATTATTCAAATAATGTATTAAGATTAAAATTTTATTTTAATTATTATAAAATTAAATTTTTATTAATTTCATCTTTAATTAAAAATTTGTATAAATTTAATTCTTATAAAATTAAAAACCCTTTATATTTTGATTTTTTCGTACATAAGATAAAATATTTAATTACTATACGAAAGAATTAAAGTTTAATAATTTTTAATCTTATAAGGATTAAATTGATATAAATTTTTAGTTAGAAAGTTAATAAAAAATTAATTTTACAAAAACCAAAATAGATTTTTAGTCGTGTATTAAATATTAAATTTTAAAAAAATACATTTATTATTATTTTATTAAGAATTAAACTAAAGTCTACCCCAAATCAGGCCTTAATTTTTTAAAATTTATAATTTTTATTAATTTTTATCAAATGGAATTAAACATAACTTTAAGCTTTATAATATTTGATCAAGTTAAATTTGAATTAAAGTATTATTATTATTTTGAGCTCAAGCAGAGCTCAAAGTATCTTTATATATTAATTAAGTTATGCTTGATAAAAATTTTAATTCATTTAATTTGATTATATTTTTAATAATATTTTTTAAATCTATTTGTTAGTAATCAATAAATATATACATATTAACTATTTAGATTAAACCATGAAAATTTATATAAAATATATATACAGATCAACAAATGCTAAACTTTAAATACTTAATTAATGATAAAATGTGGCTAAGGCTACAACAAGGGTAATTTAAGTGATAGAAATTGCCTTCCATAAATCTGAATATTCAGCCAATTTGCCGTCAATGTAATTAGAAAGCTGTTGAGGATATCGACACATTTGCTGGCATTCCTGATGAACAGGAAATAATTTTTTTTTCTCAAAAAGCTTCTATGGTCTTGATGGTTTAAGTCAAGTGTTTTTCCAGAAGTTCTAGACGTCTACTAAAAATCTCATCTTTTATTATTCAGGATGTCTTTGATTAAGGTATCTGTCCTCTTTTTCTAAGGAAACTCATATTGCTCTTGTTCTTAAAGTTAAAAGTTTTGAAGCCATTATTTACCAAAAAATAAAGATAAAAATTTTGAAACTACTAGTCATTTAAATGCTTATCAACCTTTGTACTACTTTTTATAAAACTCTTTCAAAAATTATTGTGTCACACCTCACAAAAATTAAGATTTATTTTTATTTATCCATTTTAATATTTATGGACATATGTAATTTTAGTAATTGTTGTAGATATGATTAGGATGGTATTTTAATTGAGAAAACTGAAGTTTGATGACAAGTATAGGAAGATATATGCTAGACATGAACTAGATAAATGATCATGCAAAATTAGATTTGAATTAGGGTAGATGAAGGATATTTGGGAGCATATTCTCCACTTTTGTCCTTTAGATGATCCACGATTACAAAAGTGCTCCTATCATGTTTAAAACCCCAAAACTCCACATTTTTCCCAATTCCTCCACACTTTCAACTGACTCATTTCCTCTTCCCATTTCTACTCTCAACTTCTTCTCTCAATATCAAGCCATTCACTAAGGAGCAAGTTAATTTCTTCAAGGATTCAATGCTTACTTCCTTTTAACAAGGTAATCTCTCTGAAATTTCATGTTGGGTTTTTGTTCTTTAGTGAAATTTGCTTTGGAGAAACATTAGGGCTTCAACGCTAACTTCTAACATGGTGTATGATAATTTGGCTATATTTTCATCCTTCCTATTCTTCGTATAAATAGTAAGTAGATAATTGACTTAGATTTAAAATTTGTATTATTGTTTGTTCACTTTGCCAACTTATATAATTGTATTGAAAGCTTGTGTTGTAATATAATTTGTTATTGTTGATAGTTGTAAAATAAGTATAGATGATCGGGTTGTGGCTTAATTGAAGTATATATATTAATTTTGAATAAAGATGATCATTTACATAGTGTTTGTGGCTATTCTACAAAATTTGGGCATTATATTTGAAAATATAAGCGAGTATAGCTCCAAAAATTATTTTTTGGATTCCTATACTCAAGTATTACAATATGGAGACTCTTTAGATGACTATAAGTGAGTATATACTCGATTACAAACACAAAAATCACTCTTTGGATGCTTATACTTGAGTATGCTAGACAACATGATTATATCAACTTTGAAAAGTTATATCTTATTTATTTTACACCTTTTTCTAGTAAACCACCTATTGTAAGATAATTAAGTCTATTTTTAAATGGAGATAACTTTAAATTAATATTTTATGTATATTTTAAGATATTGCCAAAACAATGGGCAAAGATTAGCAATTCAAGATTGTGGGGGGGGGGAAGGATTTTTAGGTTTAACTTACAAAAATCATAAATCTTTGAAATCTTAACCATTTTGTGCAAAGATTGTCCATGGAAAGCCCATTGAGTTTATTCTTATATGAAACAAGTTCTATGGATAACAAATCTATAAATTTTGAGTTATTCATAAGATATAATATCTAGAGTTATTTCCAAAATGACTAAGTGACTACATACTTAAGTATAACATCTAAAGTTAGCCTTCGATTGCCTACATTCAAGTACATACTCGAGTATGATGGTTTGAATTTAATTTTAGAAGTACATATTCAAGTGTTATCTTGTGTTGCTTGTCTCTTTATTTCTTATTAAGTAAAATGATCAGGTAAGCTTATATAGTGATGTTACTTTACAGCTTGCTTATGAATAATGTAACTTATAAATGTGATAATGATACCCCATAGGGGATTATATTTTTACTTGAATTGAGTTGTGAATGGGTATTATGAAAAGGGTGAATTTATATTTAAGATATGATATTGCAATAAACTATACTACCTATTTGTGAGATGTATAAGGCAAACCTTGAAGAGATAATAATGACATTTACGAGGGGTATAAGTATGACTTAGGAGACATAAGGTGGTCTAATTAATTTTATTACTTTTTATATGATGATTAAATATGGCTTGATATTATCTCATATAAATTGTAATGGTAAATATGAATTTAAGACATATAATGACAAACTTATGGATTATATGGTTGTTTACTTGATAAATAAGTAAATTATTTACTTACTTAGTCTTTGACTCACTTTTTAGTTCTTTCTTTCTTTCCAAACATCCTTGTAGAAGCTCTCCTTCCTCTATGAGCTTAGTAGGAGTAAATTCTTTATAACTTATCTAACAAAGTAGATATGATTGTAATAAAAAGTGATTAGCTACATATGGGCCTTGTATATAAGTAAACCAAACTTTCATATAAATTATATTTTGTAAAATACTTTTGATATGTTTATAAAATAACTATTACATTAATCTTGTGTAATGGTACCAATTTTAGGATTTAGATTAAGCTTGTAGAAACCGATAATGGATTCTATACTAGTCATGGCCTGGCAGGTTGTGACAATATTAGTATCAAAGCATGGTCTAGGATTATAATAGGAAAAAAAGGCCTTAGGATTGGTTGATCAAGGAATGATTATGACTATTTATTTATGTGTTAGTTGAAATTATATTAGTGGTATGTAAGCACTCGGGAACATATACCACCAATATCATTTCAATGAACTTTAATTTGTTTAATAAGGTAGTGGAGCTTTCTTCTTAGTATTAGACAATATTATTATGTGTTTGAATTTAATGTATGAAAGTTTTATGAAATAGGAAAGATGGCAAAGTTTAGTAGTCACCAAGTTAGTGATCTTGGAGATGGAGAATCATCCTAGGGTTCCTAGGCTTAAAGTGGTTGATGGAAGAAAGAAAATCAAGATATCCCTCCGTGGGCTACTATCTCTAGGCAACATATTTTAACAAACATAGTGTAGGTTCTTTGCTAAAAAAAAGTGGGAATAACATAGGGATCAAGAGGATCAAGCCTCCAATTAAAAAACTGAGAAAGAACAAAGCCCACCCAAAGAAAATATGACCACCAAATTGCAAATTATACACAATTTTAACAAATTGAAACCTATTTATTTTACTAGAATGGATCCAAATGTTAATCCACACCAATTTCTTAATCAAATAGAGAGATATGCAGAATGGTTATTAGTTTAGATCAGATACTTATAGAATTAATTGGTTATAAGATAGATGATACAGTATACTTTTGGTTCACTAACATTGTAGAAAATCAACACTGTGCTTGATCACCTTTAACTTAAACTTTCTGCCGAGAAATGTTTATAGATCAATTTCTATTGCTAAGTGTATAGGAAGCAAAAATAAGAGAATTCGAGTACTTAAAATAAGGTTCAGTGCCTATGAGCAAATATGTAGCACAATTCATTTAATTATGTTGTTATGCAAGATATCTTATTCTTAATGAAAGAACCAAAGTGTAAAGATTTGTGTATAGCCTTAGAAACCATTTCTTTAATGTTACCTATATTGCCAAATACATTACTTTTTAGAATATTGTTGATCAAGCACTTAAGGCCAAATATAGAATCAAAGATAAAAAGGAAAGAAAAGCTTAATTAGTAGAAAGAAAGTGCAATAGGTTATAGGGTATTAGCTTTTTAATAGGTTCAGGAGGAATGGTTCTTGCCAATGTATCATGTATTGAAGGAAAGCAAGCCTTTCCAAATCCTTATCCAAGAGCTATTTCTAATGGACCTTTAAAATGAAAAGGTCAAAGAAACCTATCATTTTGATCTTTTGCTCTAACTAGTTTTGGAAGAGGCAATCCTAGGGTAAAGGTACTTTCAAAAGAGAGCCACCCTTAATGTGTGCAACATGGTAATAAGCATTAGGGGACTATACCTTCAAGCTAACATTATAAGTTTTTGGTGTTGTCAATTAGGCTATGAAGAGAAAGTTTGTCCAAGAAACCCACAAAGGTACAATGTGAATTACCTTGCACCATAATAAAATATCCCTATAATTCAGCTAATAACATCTAGACCTCAATAAACCCATGGATTGGGTAGTATTGAAAATATTAAGGGAACTACACCAAAGAACTAATCATGAGCTTTCACATTAACCTAGCAAGAAGCTTAGGCTTTCAAAGTAGTAATTGTAAGTGCATTTTTAGTAGATAACTTATCAATATATGCCTTATTTGATTGAGAGGGTTACTTATTATTTTATTTCTTTAAAATTTGCATACTTGATAAGTAAATTTTCCTTTAAATTGTCAAATCCTTTATTAGTAGCCATTTCTATAGATGAAACTCTTGTAACCATTCAACATAATAAAGCTTATCTTGTATGTGTGTGTAAATAAGTGACGCCTATTAATTTGATTCTTTTGGAGATGTTAGAATATGATATTATTTTAGGAATGAATTGGTTGTTAACTTATCATGCTAAAATGGATTCTTTTAACAAAATATTCACTTTTGTTGTAAAAGGAGCTACTTCTGTTATGTTTTAAAGAGAAAAGAATTCCAATGTTGCTAGAATTATTTCTAGTATCAAGGCTTAACAACTTATTAAAAATGGATGAATAGTTTATCTTGCAATAATCCAAGATCTCAACCAACATTCTCCTAACTTTCAAGATATTCTTGTAGTTTGAGAATTTTTGGATATATTCCTAGAAGAATTACTACGCTTACCTCTAGATCATGAAATTAAGTTCAAAATTAAAATTGCTTTAGGTGTGGCATTAATTAAATTAAAGGAACTTAAGAGGTAGTTACAGTAGTTAATTGATAAGGGATTCATTTAACCTAGTTCTTGACTATAGGAGCACTAATGTTATTTGTGAAAAAGAAAGATAGGACTTTGTAGCTATGCATTGATTATTAGCAACTAAGCAAGATGACAATAAAAAATAAATTTCTTTTACCTCACATCAATTACTTTTTTCACCAATTGCATGGAGTAAAATGCTTTCCTAAAATTAATCTATGATTTGGGTATGATCAATTGAAATTTTTTGAAAAAGACATTCCAAAAATAGCTTTTCAAACTCACTATAGTCATAATGAGTTTCTCATCATGTCATTTGGACTCACTAATATGCTTATAACTTTCATAGACCTCATGAACCAAACTTTTAAACATCTCTTTGATAAATTTATAATATTGTTCATTGATGATATCCTTATATATTCTAAAAAAAAAAAAGAATATACCTAGTGTCTTAGAATTGTTCTATAAATCTTATAAGAGAATTAACTTTATGTTAAATTCTCCAAATGCAAATTCTAGCTCTTCAATGAGAAGTTATTAGGCTATGTGATTTCACAAGATAGCATCCAAGTTAATCCCTAAAAGATAGAAATAATTTATACTTAGCTAAAATTAACCATTGTGATAGAAATTTGAAATGTCCTTGGTATAGCTAGATATTACTGTCAATTTATGAAAGACTTTTTAAAGATAACTTTTCCATTGACGAGGTTGATTCAAAAGGATGTGAAATTCAAATGGTCAAACAAATATAAAAACAATTTCTAGCAATTAAAGACTTACTTGACTATGACTCCAATTTTATCATTTCCATTAGGAGGATTTGTAGTGTATTGTGACACTTCTAACATAAGTTTGGGTTGTGTACTAATATTAAATGATAAGGAGATAACATATGCCTCAAGATAGTTAAAGAAACACAAGCTCAACTATCCTACCTATGACCTTAAGATAGCCATTATAGTTTTCGCATTGAAAATATGGAAACATTACCTATATAGTGAAACCTACAAAATTTACACAAGCTATAAAAGCTTAAAATACATCTTCAACTAAAAAAGATTTGAACTAAAGACAATGGAAATGGATGAAACTTGTAAAATATTTTAACTACATAATTCATTATCATTTAGGCAAAGCAAATGTGATAGCAAATGCATTAAAAAAAATTTATTAAGAGTTTTGGTTAGTATCCAAGCTAAAGATTAGATGGTAATAATAGCTCAAGAAACTATTCAATTTATATTAATTGAAAAAAATTAAAGAATCCAAAAAAAAAAAAAGATCCCTAATGTCTAACCTTGTAAGAATATGTAACATTTGATCAAAATGAAGATTTAATTATTAATGAGCACAAAATAATCAAATTCCAAGGTCAACTTTGAGTTTCAACCTATTAGATAAAAGAATTACTTTATTAAGCTTACAATTTATGTTATAACATGCATCTTGGAATGGTAAAGATGTTTTACAGCTTATGATAGAGTTTTTGGTGGAAAGGAATGAAGTGGCATGTGCTAGATTTTGTATTGAAATGTCTTACTATTAGTGTATATGCCCTAAAATCAATCATATTAATGATTGTAATTTTGAATCATATTATTTTAATAGCGATTCTAATTATTATATTTATATATATTGTCTACATAATATATTTAATTATGATAATAACTTTAGAATAATTATATTCTTAAATGTCCTTAGTCATATATCATTGTGGATTAGGTTGCTTTGATATGTTAAGACTAGCATGTGTAGTGACTTATATGAGATATTAAGCTTATACATAAGTACAAGTTAGAGAACTTGTATACTGGACTGACCCATCCTAAGAACACTACATGAATTGTTATATGAGTGTCATGAGTGATTTTTAGTGATCATTATTATTATGGTCCTTTGACCTGAGATCACTAAGGTTCCCTACATGTGAGTTTCATATTTTGATATTATTCTGTCACTCATGCTTAAGTTAATACAAGGGTAGTTATTGGATATGTCACATATTATGCAGAGGAGTTTGTGTGATCAAGATGGAATTTATCCCTCCTATATAACAGGAGTAACATCTGCGGGCCCCTGGATTAAGTAAAGTTGAGAAAATGCATAGCCATGCTCAAATGAATTGACATGGGATGTCAATTACATTTGCTTCAGTCAGCTTACTTAAGGATCAAGAAACCTCAAGATTGGACTATATGGGAATGACACGGTCCATGTCTTGTGCTCAATCTAGATGTTTAGGAAAAAAGGATATAGATGATGATCACATATAAAGGTTCAGTCGAATCACCGACTTTCTCATCACTTGAGTAACAATGATGTGTTGCTAGACACCACTCATTGTTTATGATCATTAATATGATTAATAATTATTGCTAATGTAATGAGAGCCTGAAGGGTCACACACTTAGAGCCTAGTGGATTTGGAATTAATGGACCAAATTATTTGGGCCTGATACTTAGGAATTCTATGTTATAATTATAAGACCCAATAAGAAGCCTATAATTATACATAGACCAAAGCCCAAATTAGTTAAGGTTTTCTATGCTCCTATTTAAATAGGCTTATTAGGTAATAATAAGGTTGATTCATTATTCACGGATCCCATACAGCATAGAAAAATCCTAACACCTCTCCTTGACCATAATCCTTGAAGAGACGTAGCTAGCACTACGAGGTTAAGGAGATGAATTCCAACCAGTGATCGTGAGGACTTTCATTGGTGATCTACTGGTTCGTGTGGATACCTTGAAGTCTTTGATTAAAAGGAAGTCGAAGAGGTGATCA
Source organism: Sindora glabra (assembly GCA_020226215.1). Classification (NCBI taxonomy): domain Eukaryota; kingdom Viridiplantae; phylum Streptophyta; class Magnoliopsida; order Fabales; family Fabaceae; genus Sindora; species Sindora glabra. The sequence goes on along the minus strand of CM035236.1, from coordinate 41,885,749 downwards.
ACGAACAAAATCTAGAATCATATAAAGGTATAACCTGAATCCTATACTCTAATTTAACGTTTTGCATGGATTTGTTGGCTGGGATCGGTTTATTCCGCTACACTCATATGGCTCCTGATCCCAACACTTACACGTCAGCAAGTAAAAGCAAAACACTAAAAGCTAGTTAGTTTACATAAACCCCTTCCTATTCTTAAATGAAAGTGGTAAAGTGTAACCATGGATTTCCTAATCATTCATCTTCGAACCCAAAAAAGGTTTAATTTCATTTATGTAATTCTTGATAAGTTAACCAAAACAATTTTTTTCTTGCCATAAAACTAATTTTCAACTACTTAGTATGCCTAGCTAGACTTAGATAAGATAGTTCCTCTTCATGGAATTTTTCTTACTATTATTTTTTTACAATATTATGCAATTCATGGCTTATTTTTTACAATCCTTTTAATAAGCTTTAGGAACTTACATGGATTTCAATATAACTTTTCATTCCTGAATCAACAATTAATATTTTTTGGTGCTAATATTAATAGCAAATATACTAGTTCCAACATTTAATATTAGCACTCAGTTATACATTGGCAACTAATTTGATCTAGTTATAACTTCCCAAATTTAGTGGTAAAATTTTTAATAACTAGAGCATCCAATTAAAAGTGTTCTTTAAATTCTAAGATATATGGAATTTAGTAGAGAATAACTATACTGAGGTAAAAGATCAATATGATTTTTGATGTATTAGAGAAAGATAAGAAAAATGCATTGGTGGAGATTAAAAAAAAAGATCAAAAAGCACTATTGATAATCTTTCAAGCTATTAAAGAACACATAATTGAAAAAAATGTCATTTACAAACATATTAAAATAAGCATAGGATATTCTACAAAAACCCTACAAAGTTGATGATTATGTTAGATGAGTGTGGTTACAAACACTATGAGGTAATTTTGAATCTTTAAACATGAATGACTTAAAATCAATTCTAGCATGCTTTGATCAAGTTCAGATCATCATTAATCAATTGAAAATAATAATGAAGGCATTTCAGATACTAGAGTTGTATAAAAACTCATGTGGTCTTTGATTACAAAATTTGAATATATTATTATGGTAATTGAATAATCATAGGATATATCTATTGGGTTTCATAATTAAAAAACATAATGAAAAAAAATCAAAATTTACTTCAAAACTTACCAAGGAATTATGCTAAAGAAGCATAAACTAATAGTAATGTTTACCTTTGTTTGCTCCCCTACATTTGAAAGATCCAATCACAAATACATAAACAAGATTATCATGAACTATAAATGTTATCTAAAAAGGCAATATATTTATGGTATCTAGGCAAGTAACTAAATATTCCAATCTAATTAGATAAGATCATTATTACTCTTAATACAATGCTAACTATGAGATTGTTTTGATTATGGATGAATCTTTCTAGAACCTCATAAAACTTTATCTATCTCATAGAAGATTATCGTTAAGTTTTCTAATCTTAACCAAATATTTATCAAATCATATAATTCATGTCTCAACTAGATATTTCATGTTTAAAAGATCAATATCTTACCAAGATATTTCATTTTAAAAGAATTTAACTTATATTAGTCAAATATTATTATGTGTTTAATTTATTTTATCTTATAAAAAAAATCCTTTTTAAAAAATTTCTAATTAGAACTATTTTAAAAATGGAGATAACTAGGTTTTAATTATTGACTAGGTACAAACATGACTTGGGTTAATAACAAGCCTATATCTAGTGTCCTTTAAGTATAGTGCAAGCATATTGTGTTATTACTTAGAAATTATGCTACCCCATTAACTTAGGAAAGCTTCTACATCCTTATCTTTGAAATTGAGGATTTAGTTCTAACAATCACTAATAGACTTCCTTTTCTTCTACTCTTAAACACTTTATAGTTACCAAGACTCTCTTTTTCTGATCATCATTGCTTTTTTTTTTGTCCTTCATGAATGAAAGTCATGATAGGAGAGGTAGGTTAAGTTAACTTTCCCCCTTAAGGGATAATGTTACGCATTCTAATATAAGCTTAGATATAGTGTCCTTTAAGTGTAGCTTAAGCATATTATGCTATTACTTAATGAAGCCTAATTATATTAGGCATATCACAATTAAGAGCCCCAGCATGGTTAGGAGTTCCTAATTATACTACAACCTTAATATTTGACATGCTCTTTGTAAATGATCCTATATGAACTCATTATAATGATAATAATCCTAAAATCTTATTTTAGCATCACAGATAGTGAGTAGTATCTAACAATATGTTACTACATGTAAGTAGTGTGAATTTCAATAATTTGATATAACATTTTTGTAATTAATGTTCCATATACTTTAGTCTTTTTAGTCCTGGATATCCAATTTGAACTCAAGGCATGGAATGTGTCATTTTTTTTTATAGTTTAATCTTTGTGTTTCTTAATTCTTAAGTAAATTAACTAAAACAAATGAATCAATATCATATATTAATTTATTTGAGTATGACCATATATTTTATAGTCTGATTCAATCAAGGGCCCTACGAATATCACTTTTCTTACATAAGAGGAATAAAATCTCATCTAAATCACTCACATCCTTTTACATGATTCATAGTATATGTAGTCACAACCTTTTAAAACAATTATATTGCTAGTAATGTTTAATGGTATCAAAGTACAAGACTACACATGTAGAGAATCATAGTGACTTCAGGTTAAAGGATTATATACATTATTATTACTATGAGAATTGCTTATGACATTCACATAATAATCTATGTAGCATTTTTATGGTGAGTTAGGCTAGTATATTTATTCTTTAACATGTATCAATGAGTTAACTTGATATCTCATATCTATAATTATAATCATTAGTTAATATACATACTTGTGTTGATGTATTATTGTTATTCTAGTTTACAATAATACTTAATTAAGGATATTTTAGAAATAATATAAATTATTCTAGGGATAATTATTATTTTACTTATATTACACAAATATGACATTAAATATAGTAATTGGAATGCCTTTATAAAAAAATGTAATATAATATTTGCAAATACAATCATCCTATGATTGGCTACTAGAGCATATAACAATCTCCCAATTGCATAAGAGCCAATCACTCATGTATCTAGTACTAAATGACTTAGTGTGATTATTTTGCTTTTGCTACACTAAAGGCTTTGTCAATAGCTTGACAATATTATCATCTGCTAGTACTTTGCATATCTTTATATCTCATCTATCAATGATTTCACATATAAGATGGAATCTTTGAAGTATATACTTTGGATCATTGGTAAGACTCAGTTTTCTTAGCCTATTCAATAACCTTATTGCTATGGCAATATAAGTCTACCAGTTTGAAATGCTAGAAACTACCCCAAGTTCAATAATGAACTTTTGATCCAAACAACTTCTTTTGATACATTAGATACATCAATATACTTAGCCTTTGTGGTAGAATTAGTCACTATTTCAAGTTTTAAACTCTTCTAGCTTATAGCACTGCTATTTAGGCAAAACACATAACCTGACTGTGATTTAGAATTGTCCTTATTACACTAGAAATTGCTACTAGTGTAACCTTTTACAACTAATTCTTTTCACCTTCATATATCAAGAATAAATCCTTAATCCTTCTCAAGTACTTAAGGATATTCTTGACAATAATCTAATTATGCTTATCAAGATCTAACTGGTACCTGCTTATCATGCTTAAGGGACATCAGACATCCAGATGAGTACATAGGATTCATACATGATAGATCCAATTATTGATACATATGGAATCTTATTCATACAATCCTTTTCATTTTGTGTTGTAAGACACTGAGCTTTGGACTAACTTATACCATGTAACATAGATAAGAATCCTTTTTTAGACTCTTATGTGTTGAACCATTTTAGCACTTTATTAATATATGTATTTTGACTTAGGCTAATAATTTTTTTTATCCATCTCTATAAATGTTAATACCTAGCACATAGGAAACTTTGCCTAAGTCTTTCATCCAAAAACAATTCCCTAACTAAATTTTTGCAGCTTGTAGGGTAGGAATGTTATTTTTTGATTAATAGTATGTCATCTATATATAATAGAAGAAAAATAATTGTGCTCTTATTATCCTTTTTGTAAACACAAAATTTATTTTCATTTTTTATGAAATCAAACTCTTTGATCTTATTATGAAAACAAACATTCCATATCTAAGAAGTTTGCTTCAATCCATAAATAGATCTTTGCAACTTATATACTTTTTTTAGCATTTTCAAAAGTGACAAACCCTCAAGTTGTTTCATGTACACATCCTCAAGAAGCTCCCTATTAAGAAAATCAATTTTGTCATCCTTCTACCAAATTTCATAATTATAAAAAGTTACAATAGCAAGTAAGATCTAGGTGGATTTTAGCATGACAATTGAGAAATAGGTTTCATCATAATCTATACCATGAATTTACCTAAAACCTTTAGCAACTAATCACTGTTTAATGTTTTATACATTACCATCCATGTTAGTTTTCTTCTTAAAAATTCACTTGCACCTAATAAGTTTTACCTCTTCAAGTGGATCAAACAAAATCCATACTTAGTTGTTATACATAGATTCTATCTTAGATCTTATAGCTTCAAGCCACTTTTTAGAGTATGGCCTATTAATAGCTTTTTGGTAAGTTATAGGCTTATGTTGATCTATAAGTAATACATCATCATTTTGGGTCATAAGAAATCCATATCTCTTGAGCTTATGATGTGTCTTATCAAGCCTATGTGGGCCTAGTGTTACTTGAATAGGATCTTGTTCCATAAAAATTTATGGTCCTTATTCATGTTCTTTTATAGGTTCAATGTTATTTTATGAGTCTTGAATTTCTTCGAGTTCTATTTTTCTCCCACTAGTTTTCTTAGAAATGAACTCTCTTTCTAGAAAAACATTAGCCCAAGCAATAAAAACTTTGCCTTTAATAGGATTATAGAAATAGTACCTTTCCTTAGGATGCTTTATAAAATGACATTAATTAGATTTGGTTCCAAACTTTTAAGAGACTTGACATTTTATACGAGCTTCACAATGCTAAATGTTCATAAAAGGTATATTAGGATGTTTCCTATTTCATTTCTCATATGGAGTCTTTTGAACTATTTTAGAGGGAACACAATTAAGTATAAATTCAACTGTATATAAAAAGTGTCTCTAAGAGGAAATTGGAAGATCTACATAGCTTATTAAATACTACACCACATAGCTTATTAAAGACTACACCATGTCTAATAGGGTGCAATTTTGCTCCTATAAAACACCATTCCATTGTGGGGTTCTAAATGGAGTAAGTTGTGATGCTATACTACACTCTTTCAAATGGTCATTAAAATCTTAGCTTAAGTATTCTCCACCTTGATTTAATCAAAGTGTTTTGATAATTTTACCAAGTTTGTTTCGTACTTCATTCTTGAATTCTTTGAAATTTTCAAAGGATTTTGATTTATATTTCATAAAATACACATATCCATATCTATAAAAATTATTAGTAAATGTGATAAAGTACTAAAAATTACCTCTAGCAAGTGAACTAATAGGCTTATACACATTAGTATATATAAGGCTTAACAAATTATTAGCCTTTTTACTATGTCTAGTAAATGGGGTTTTAGTTATCTTGCCTAATAAATAAGATTCCCACACCTCATGATTTAAAATCAAATGATTCCTGGAGTCCATCTTTATAGAGCTTGGATATATACTTTTTTGCTTTTATAAGCTAAGTGATAATGCTAGAGATAAGTTAGGTTTAGATTGTTGGATTTGAATTATTTAATATTTATGTTATAGACTAGCATTTCTTAACTTTTATAACAAAAATACTTGAAGTAGAAATCTCATTTCCCTTCTTCCTTGTCAAATCCTTGAGGTAGAACTTGTAGTTCCTTTTTCAATATCTAGTCTTATCACAATAAAAGCATTTCCTTGCTTTAGTTACACCACCCTTAAGTTTTAGTGTAGAGAACTTAGGCTTAGGCTTACTTTTAGATTTAAAATTCATCTTATTGCCTTTGCATTTGTCGTTACCTTATTATACCATCATTATGGTATTAGGTTTTGCTTTTGCAAATTTTGTTTTGCAATTTTCAACATACTTAACAATTTTAGCAATGATTTGTTAATTTTATTCATATTGTAATTAATAAGAAATTGATTACAGCTCTTTAGCAATGATTGCGAAACTACATAAGTAGCAAACTTTTAGCCCATTAGAAAACCTAATCACTCAAGGTTCTCAATATACCTAATCATTTTAAGTGCATGAGGCCTAATAGGGTTTGTATGCTTTAGAGATAAAATACATCTTATGTTTAGCTTGCCTTTGATAAAGTTTGTTAAGATGTTTAGGCAACTTATAAGCATCCCTGTTCTCATATCGCTTCTGAAGCTCAAAGTCCATGGTAGCCAACATGATGTAACCAATATCTAAAATATCAACACGATGCTTCCTATAAGTATCTTTCTCAACATGAGGTGCACGAGCTTCAAGTGATTAAAGAACAAGTCCCTTTATTGTAGACAACTTTCATTCATATTTGAGGACTATCCTCAAATTCTTGTACCAATTTAAGAAGTTTATCACAATTAGTTTGTCCTTTTTAAAGACTAATCATAGTGATAGGTTTTTTGATATGTTTGCCATTTATGTCTATGATAGAAATATGCAAAAGAAGTATTAGTTTTTAATTATTTAATAAAATTTTTTATTAAATATTTTTCTCACTAATTTGCTCAACCTAATAACTTTCATTATTAATTTAGAAAATCATATCATTAAGACTTTTTAATGGGTCAAGATTCATATTTCACCTAATCTTAAATTAACTTTGACTAATTACCTAAGATTTAGCTATTTAAGTAGGTAACATATGTCAATTACATCATATATAACTCTTGAATTAGGTGGGTGAACAACACTTGTTTTAATCTATCTTATAAATTATAGCTCAACTTCATGCCTCTAGGCCCTTAATGCTATTAAGATAACTTAGTTAAGTCATACCCAAAATTAGCAATTGGATATTACAATTATCCTATCACATCTCATCAAGATAGAAGAGGTATTTTGTTTTGGCAAACTTACCATATGTCAATTGAGGCTTTGATAGGTGCCAATTATTGGAAGATATCACAATTTATTATTGACTTCATATTTGCATTGAGAAATATAATTAATTTAATTAATTTAGATTTTACCATTATTAACTTTTTTTTTATTTATGCATACTATCTAACATATTCCATACATTAAATAAAGTATAAAACAAAAACCTAATGTAGAATGATCCCCTGATTACTTAGATCCCCCTAAGGTAATGCAAGGATAAACTAATTAACCTAAGGAATACCAACTTCTCTAAGTGCCTTCTTTGATGATTCTCATGTGACCTCATTGGGGGTTTTAACTCCTATAAGGGTGTTTTGTATTATTTACATTACATGCAATGGAAGTTAAGTGGGAAGAGAATATACAAATAAAAAAATAATAGAGAGATGCACAACATTTAGGTTTTATTATAAGATTACAATTAATAATAAAATTCCAATCATGTTGGTCTAATGTGGTCATATTATACAGCATACATTATGCAATATATAAAGGCATGTAAACATCACAATAAATAATATTGACAGTTTTGAATTTTAAAAATTTAAAATTTTCATTAATCACTTTAATTTTAAAACATGTTTAAATTCTAATTTTGAATTATAACCTATTAAAAATTATCATAAAAGATTATATTTAAATACACATCGACTCTTGGCAGCTTTTTGATCGAAAAACTATGTTTGGAAAAATAATTTTTTTAAACCCTGTGCTAATAAAACTATTGCCCGAAATGCTTAATTTTTTTTAGAAAGCTTCTTTGATCACATGGACTGGCACCCCATGACCAGTCCATGCACTGTGCTTGACCAGTCACGAGCCGTGCCAGCTAATGATCAACAATGACATGTCACATTCTATGCAATCTCATGATTGAGTCCAGTGACGCGGTCTTTGAGCCCATGATTAGCAGTCATTGTGCACTTGTGAAAGCCTAGCCCTCTATATAACAATGCAGCCGTTCCTCCATAACCCTATGCAGCCGAACTCCACTATACACACAGTTTTATTGCATTACACCTGCCCAGCTGAGAAGCTCTACTCGAAAGCTCATTGTGTCTCTTTCATTTTGCCTCTGCAGATTATTAGTCCTTTTAAGTAAGATATTTAATTATAAAAGAATATTTTTAAATGATATGAAAATATAATGTGTGCTTAATGTAATATTTTTTTATAAGTATTTATTAATTTTATTTTTTATTATTATTAGGTACTGTGATTAAATTATTATTATTTTATTTAATTTGATATTTTATTAGTATATCTGTATTTGTTAGTTTCATCTTGTTATTATGGTATTTGTATTTTTTTAATTTCCTTGTATTATTTCATGCATATCTTAATTTTTTTATATTATTTTAATTTATTTGTATTATTATGATATCTGTGTATTTTATTATTTATATTTTCTGTCTAGATTATGCATTTTATGTATGTTATTATGCTCAAAATTATTATGTTTATGGGTTAGATATTGTTAGAAAAAAAAATAAAAATTTGGAATACTTGAAAAATTTATAAAAAAAATAGAAATATTTTTTAATGATTAATTATTATTAAGAAACATTAGTTAAAGATAGAATACAATATTTTGTGATTTTTAAAATATTTTTTTAAACCATCAAAAGCCTTTTGACCTAAATACATATAATTTGTATCCCTCTACTAAAAGAAGGTTTTTTGAGAATCCCACCTTTTTTTTATTTTTTCCAAGTGTTAACATCTAATGAAAATTTTTTGTACCAAAATACCTTTACACTTTCTTCTTCCAATTATGTCTTGACTATAAATTTTATTTGTATTATTATTTTGCTATCCTTTTGTAAATTTTATTATTAATTATTAATAAAAATCATTATTAATAATAATCATTATTCCTATTAATGATATAAATTAATACATTCTAATTAATGAAATTGAATATAATATCATATTAAAATTCAAAATTTTAAAATTGGAAAAAGTAGAGAAATCTTTATTTTTATATTCTATTCTCTTGAATTTTAATTTATCTGCATCTATTAATTGAATGGTATCTTGGGTGGTCATCTCTTATTTTTTAAATGCTCACCACACATTTTATCCAATTTTGTCCATCTAATAAATCATCTATTTTTTTCAACTTTACCTTTATTTTTCAATTTTATGTTTGAATTACTTCTTTTAACCTTCAAATTAAATTCTTTTATAGGGTTTAAAACAATATATTTTTCATTTATTATAACAATATTTTAAAATTTGAAAAATTAATTTAATTACTTTAATAATTAATATATTCTATTTTTTATGCTTATTACTTTATAATTGACCTATTATTTTTCTTCTTTTTTCTTTCTCCATTATATATTTTTAAATTTTATTTTTCTACTTTATTTACTAATAATTCAAACACCAATATCACAAAGTAATATAAATATTACATGATATATTTTATTTTTATTATAAGTTTTATTAAATAAGTTAAAACTTTGAAAGAAATATAAATTAAATGAATCAATATAATATTTTATTTTTTCTAAAATTTATTAGAAATTAAAATAATGATTAATTGTTTTAATTTTTGTAATATTTTCTTCATATTAATTTTCAAATTTCGTATATTAGATTTAACATAAATTAATTGATGTTTTGTCAAAACTTTATAAATCACATATTATTTATCTTCCTTTAATTTAAATCATGGTATTTTTTATTATTTCAACTTGTATTATTTACAACTCAAATATTATTGAATGTTATGAATTTAATATAATAAAACATTTTATGATAGAAATGCTTTAAAAATATTTTTGTTTCCAAATGAAATTAAGTCATTTTAATAAATACTTTGTTTATAACTCGGATTGTTTTATTATTGAAATATTATTTCTCATAATTTTATTTGCATAGTTTAATCTTGTCCTAGTTTTCACATCCATTTTTTTTATTTATAACTTAGATAATAATATCACCAAATTAATTTATTATTTTTAACTAATATTTACTTGATATCAAATTTTTAATACTATGTGTCAAATTAAATATGTATTAATTAATATTTTTATCAGGATTTTACACTGTATGGACTATTTTAATTTTTATATTTTTCTTTATTAATTATATTATTTACAACTCAAATGTTGGTAAGTAATGTGAATTTAGTATAACAAAATTTCTTTTTACACTGAAAATACTTTAAATAGCTTAAAATTTTTTAATTAAATTAATTCACACCATGTAATTTATTATTAATTCTTATCTTTTATAACTCATTTATTATTTTTCTCTTTTTATATGCTTGGTTTCATGTTTTCCTACTTTTCATGTCTATGTCTTCTATTTATAATTCCAATATTAATATCACTAAGTAATATGTGTATATATATATATATATATATATATATATATATATATATATATATATATATATTTAAATTGTGTTTGAATATTTTAAAAAATTAAATTTTTTATAGTTATGAGAATTGCTATTGGTACTAATCTGAAAGTTAAAACAAATATTAAAAGTTTATATTATTATTCTTGACTCATTAACCTTTAAAAAATATTATAATATACATAATATTGCTTAAACAATGTTTGACACTATATATTATAAAAAATTAGTTTATGACACTTCTTTACAAATTTGTTTTAGTATATTTAGTTCTATAAATTTAAATTTCAAAATTGAACTTAAATTAAATTTGTAATTAGATATTAATAAATAAATTAGGTAAATATTCAAGATTGCAATAATCATAATTAATTAATTAAGTAATAAGATTGAAGTACATATGAGTAATTACGCAGTAATAGTTAATTGTATTTATTTTTGTAACCATGGTAGATCTTTCATGATTATATAATTTTAATTCCTAAGATGACATGTAAACCTGACTATGGTAGGAATCGGAATGAGTACTTGAGAAAAGAATATTTGTATTTATGCGAATGGAGAAATTTATGAGACGAATTAGGATGATACATTTAAGTGTCGTAAGGTCAAAGTAATAAAAATTAAATCAGATATCACCCTGGATGCTTTGAAAAGTCTAGTTGGACAAAAGTTACAACTTGATGACAATCAAGTCGTAATTGAGTTGGTATACAAGCATCCTCTCTTACTCAATCTGACGCTGTATAAGGCATGTGAATTGGAAAATGACGATGACATTCAACAAATGTGGAAAGAGAATGTAAGATTTCTTACTTAACTGTCCTGTCTAGAAGTGTATGCACATATCTTAACAATGGGATTTGATTTGAATATAGTAAGTCAACTAGTTGATGTGAGTGCTCCATACATGCTACCGTCCACCAGCCAATTTCATGACATTAATGAAGGGCCATAATATTATAACTTATATCTTGCCTGTGTAGAACTAATAAATAGGAAAATTTAACTATGACTAGCAGTTTCACAGTCCTATTGTTGATTACGCTCTAGAGTCATGTTTTTCTTAGCCTAACTATGGCTTATCTCAATCCCTTTCTTCCCCGGAGGAAATAAAGGATATTAAGGATAAATTTGAAGAGAAAGATGCATATGACGATATTCCTAAAAGGTTTGGTGGTGATAATGACAATTACGATGGCGATGATGATAGAGAAGATGTTACCAATACATTACCAATAACACTTGAAAGCTAATACATGGAATCGACTGCTGCCTTTTTTTATGACTAAATGTAGAAATTGCCATGAGTCATGATTATCCTGAAGTGGAAGATGATATAAATATAAATAACAACTAGGAACCATATGTGAGTTTGTAATATATGGACCAAAAGTCATTTTGTTATGCAATGAAGATATACTCAATCTAAACTCACCACATATTTTGGGTGCATTATTCCTCAGCCAAATATGAAGAATATTGGTGCCCTTACTATGATGTATAGTGTAATTAAAGGGTTAGAGCATGTCATAAGTCGAGAGAGAATCACTAGCAGATATCAATATACAATAGGCCTCACACATGTGTATTTGTCTCTCTTTCCTAATATTATCCAAAATTGGACACAAATGACATTTCATCTTACATTGTGGCGATGGTGATCGAAAATCTAAGAGTATCCATCCAAGAAGTCATTGAGCAAATTCATGATATTTTTGGGTACTTAGTATCCTATAAGAATGCATGAAAAGGCAAACACTAAGCCATCGCTTTTACATTTGGGAATTGGGAGAAGTTGTATTCTATATTACCTAAGTGGTTAGCAGTAGTGTGTCACTTTAATCTTGGGTCTTACTTTAAGATTATTAGTAGAGAATGGTTGCCAAGTAGTTCTGGAGATGAGCCGATTGCATTGTTCCATCAAGTGTTTTGGACTTTCAAGTCATGCATCGAGACAATTACCCATTTGAAATTGATAGTCCAAATAGATGACACTTTTTTGTATGAAAAGTATAAAGGGGTCTTGCTTATGGCGATGTCATAAGATAACGATAGAAATGTTGTCCCTCTTGCATTTGCCATGGTAAAAGGAGAAACATACGAGACATGAGTTTGATTCTTATCAAATGTTCGACGACATGTCATTAAGGACATATAGGATATTTGCTTGATCTTAGATAGACATCCTAGAATACTAGTTGTCGTTGCAAACTCACGCATAATGTGGTAACCCTCTTATGGTTATCACGTGTTCTACCTTCGATACATCACTAACAATCTTAACTCAACTTTTAGGACGACGTGGATGAAGAAGATGTTTACTAGCATTAATGTGTATTACTTACACTAACATCATTAATTAGCATTGCCTATCATGATTATTGTTTATTCAATGACAACGATGTGTGGTATATGTTACCAATATGAGCGATATGTTGTGGATTGTAAGTTGGATGAACTACGCTAATTGTACCCAAGAGCTGCTGATTAGATCAATAATATCCCAAAGAGTTAATAGAGTTGTGCTTATGATGAGGAAGATCAACGATGGGGGCACATGACAGCTAACCTGGCTAAGTGTGTCTATAGCATATTCAAAAGAGTTAGATTTTTACCAACTACCGGATTGGTCAAAGCTATGCTGTATCAAATAAATGCATACTTTGTTAACCAAATGGAGACCATTGTAGTACAGTTACAGGCAAGAGAGGTGTTTAGTAAAAACATCCGAAAAAAAATTTAAGAGTGCATTTGGAAAGCATCTGCCTGTCACATTTGCCACTTTGACCGCTTAGGGTCAGCTTTCGAGGTGGATGAGCTGCATGACCCGACTTGGAAATAGTTTAGTCAAACTTGCAAGGTTAGTTTGTGCAATTGAACATGTGATGTGGCAAATTCTAAATAGAGCATTGGCCTTGGCAACTTGTGTTTACAACATGTGCGAAGGTTGCATTAGATCCATTACAGTTTGTTGATCCTATATTTCGATTAGAGATAATACTAAAGACTTATAGTTATGAGTTTTAGCCAATCGATGGTATGGAGCACTAGCCACCATTAAATGGACTAATACTTGTATCGGATCCTGCGCAGATGTGTCCCAATGGTCATCTGCATTTCGCACAAATAAGAAATGAAATAGATTGGAAAGAAAGCCCATCAAAACCTCAAAAGTGTGGCTTATATCGATAAATTGGGCACAATCACGTAACTTATTTGTCCAGCCAACGGAACGTGCCATGAGACCCCTAACCCTAAAAAAATCAATGAATAACCTTTCCTTAAGATTGCTACTATACATAGCTTTAGAGCTATGTATAATTTGTTGATATATTGGTAAAGGCCATTCAACTTATTATATGTAAATAGTATATTGTGCTTGTCTTATTGTATTAAATTATTTATTTTCTTACTACATTTTGGAAAACTTACATGAATGTATGATTGTGCGATTAACTGAATTCATCCAGCTTGACATAGTTTATATCACTTGACTCTAATGTCTAGTCAGCATCGTGTTGTGACCCCTGGGCCTAATGATGAGTCGTTATTATACTTGCAATCCAAGCACGTTTCATAGGTTGTGTGGTTAGGTAAGGTAAGTTTATTTCCTTACTAAAAATTACTTAATTTTATACATGCTAACTATAGTTTCATTTGTTATGAGAAAAGAGATCGAATCCTAATGCTACGATGAGTCGCCTATGGGAATTGTCTCTTCAATCCACTACTTCTAATTATGCCTTATCTTTAGCAGGAAAGCTTTTATGGTGCTAGCCAACTCGATCACTTTGATTTCAATGCTACTCGCCTGTCCGCACTCATTAAATAATGGCGTCCGAGACATATATCTTCCATACCACCTCAAGGGAGTGCACTATCACCCTATAAAATGTCTCCATCCAGTTAAGTTTGCCATATGAAGGCGTCCCCATCTTTGGATACACTAGATATGATTGGTCAGGGATTTGTGAAGATTTATTAGGGTTCAGACCACCCGAAGAATGTTTATAAGGCTAGTGCCTGAGCATGACTTGGTTAGGAGCAAATTTTGGACACTTATTGGATAATGCAAATGATGAAAAAACACGGTGCTTTGCACGTGCCTATATCTTAAGGCTCATAAGCGATTATCTTATGCCCAATACTTTAGGTCATAGAGTATTACTGATGTATCTACCATTGCTCGAAAAGTTTATAGATGCTGATCAGTTTAGTTAGGGGTCGGCGATTTTGGCTTGCTTGTATAGAGAATTATGTACCACCACTTAATGTGATGAGATTAACATTAGTGGATATTTGCATCTATTGTATTTATGGGCATATGATTGATTTTTCACTCTAGCACCAGTGAAACCCCCGTATCCTGATTCTCGCTTGAATATCTATCCCGTGCTTCTACCATTAGGCTTTAGGTATGGATCATACATGATTTTTATATTGCATTTCTTATAACACCTTAACATATTCGAACAAATAATATAAAATTTATATTCCTCGTAGGTGGAAGAACACTGGGTTGCCTCCTTGGCCGTTAGTAATGGCTTTACACCAATATAGAGTACTGCTTAATCAGATGAGGGTTGATAAGGTTGGAAGTCCTACTTTATTATATCTAATGAAGCTAGTCTCTCATGTAGTGATGTTCTTATTTATATTACACTTATGTAATATAGATTATTTGATGCCCTTATAACATTCCCAGTATACAACAGTTTATATCCCCATATTGCTTGATCTCACCTGACATGACATATGGTTGACATTAATCCTTATCATATGCTTCCACATTGTCGAATGGCACCACACAGTTCATGTGCTGCGCCAATTTGGCAGGCGACAGTCAATCCCACAAAAGCCATTCAATCTTGGTTTTTGTCATATCTTGTAGTTTCGAGATAAAATGTCAAAAGATTGGCAACAAGAGCATGTGATATTCATCAATGCTATCATATGCTTATAATGTATGGCGCAATATACTTTTGTTGATTGAGATAGAGATAGATGTTCTTTATTGTAACTCAGGTTATAGGACATGGTACTTGGGACACACCAGACGATGGATTCATCCAACTAGCGGTGGTCTAGGATTTGTGGCAACCAATGATGTTCATACATTTTTTATGATTTTTTCAAGATATAATATATATTAAATTATCAAATGTTCTTTTTTGTAGGCTGAAATAGCTAAGAGACTACACAAGTTTAGCATTGAAGATTCCCTTCTCAGTCGTACAGTTAATTTAAGGAGACAGTGGATTGGGAATATTGCCTCATGCTGCGTGCATTAGGGGAGCATCGAGACATGACTGCTACTCAACTTGCTTATCCTGTTGATGAATTACTAAGACCACCCATTCTTAAGCCTGGGCGTGGTAGGAGAGGCTACAGCTTCATATTTTTTAAGGATCCCATTTTGCCTAAGAAAGGGGATGATGATGAAAGTATCTCATATGGTTATCCATCGATGACACAAGTAGGTGTCCCCTCCTCCTACATGTCTCTATCGATGCAAACTGATATAGGAGGTGTGAGTCCATCAACTTATGCCCCCTCCTTGCAATTCTTCATAGATGGAGATGTTGACCCATCATATAGCATGACATTACCCCTATAGCACCCTTATGATGCTCCATAATCATCGTTCTTCACCCCCATTGCCATCACAATTAACTTAGCAAGTCTCTGGTTCTTTAAAAGTGTTATTTGCTTACCCATTTGCATTTATTATTGAGTATGCTAGTGGATCTATAAAATAGCAACAACAAGGGTTTTCCATCCTAAAAAATTCTTTTCCACCATTTTAATCCTCCCCTTGGAATTTGAACTCTCCACCCTTTAGGGGTCAAATTTGCCTGACTCATATAGATGACAATAAGGATAATGATGAAGATGAACAGCATCAACCCCTAGTTCAACGACTGTAACGAGTAAGGCGATGCCTTCAATGTGGGACTGTAAGCCATTATTTTGGTGATTAAGTATTTCATTATTGTATTATAATATTTAATTCATTTTTTTATTTAATTGATTTATAATCTTTTTACTTCAGATTTAGTACTTTCTAATATTTCATTTATCATATTATCAAATTTTTAGATAAATTATACAAATTGATAGTTATTTATTTCACTCTTCTTCATTGATTCTAATCACATTATTGAATTAATTCTATTCATTATATTGTTATTTATAATTCATTAGAGAATTCTAAAATACCTTAAACCCTAAAATACCATTCGTTTTGGTGTTATTTTAAAGTTATGCTTATATATTATTAAATTTTGCATCGTTTAATTCTAAAAATTTTAACTTTATATATTGAATTTTACTAAACTTATACTTAATATTATGCTATCTTAATTAATTAAGTATTTTTTCATTTGATGTGATTTTTTTATTTTTACTTAAGAATTACAATATTATAATTTATAAAGGTTAGCTTTTTGACCATAGCACTTACCTTGGGAAAACAAATTTCCCTTATATTGCACAGTAAAAAAATTTTCCCGAAGTGGTCTCAAAATTACTCTATAATATTTAATGAGATTTACTTTATTATGAAAATCACTTTAATTAATTAAAATAAGAATAGATTATGAAGTAAAATATTAGTAGAATAATATGAATAAAAATTAAATAAAAATTAACATAAGTATTTTAACGCATGTTTTAATAAAAATTTATTTTTCGAATTCATTGGAATGATTAAAATTACTTCAAGATTTGTGTATACCCACTTAATGTATAAAATAATGGTGTATAATGACTAAATAGTCATTTGATCTGTATAAATATATATGAATGATTAAGTTTATCATTAAATTAGATCTAAATAAATAATAATTTTAGCAATATGGTTTAAATGTTCAAATGTTTATCTATGTTAAGAAAAAATTCTGCATGGCCTCCAGGAAATTTGAATTTAATACAAATTATTTTATAATGGAGTTATGCCTGTTTTTCCCTTTATTCATATATATAATCACATATTTTGTAGCATAATTTGGTTACTCTTAAGTGTAAAATATAATTTAGGAGTTAAAATGAATTATTATAGGATAAAAATTATAAGTTTTGAAGTTAATAAACAATAAGTCAATAAAAATGTAATTAATTTTTAAAGTAGTAATTTTTTCATTAATTAAAATTGTTTTAATTATTATTTTTTGGATGTTAAAGTCAAATACTACTTCAACTTACCATAAAATAATTAAATTCTACTTTATTAAATTTTAACAAAATTGAAACTTCCAAATTGAATTTTACTAAATTTATACTTAATATTCCACTACCCTAATTAATTAAATATTTTATCAAATGATGTGATTTTTTTATTTTTAAATAAAAATTATCACATTATAATATATTAATTTTTATTAATTTTTAGCACATACTTCAATACTTTATTTTCAAGTATTAAATTAACATTTTTAATGCATAATTTATTTTTATTATTTATATAACATGTAATAGAATGAAAATTAAATAACATATTATAATATTACGATTTTTCTTTAAAAATTTCTTAAAAATATATTATCTGTATGTAATTATTTTTTTAAATTAAATTATATCATATTATGGATTAACATAGTTTATTGATAAAATATTTATTTTTTTAATGCAGATTATTTTCTTATTTTATGTTTAGTTGAGGACTTCTATAGATATATACATCACAATACGATAAAATATTATTTAAAAATTTATTTTTATGACTTAAATCTTTCAACTAATAAGTTTATAAGAAATATTTAAATATTTATATTTATTGAATTAATAATTATTCTAACGATCTTACGATAGTTACTAATTTTATTATATTAAATATATTTACAATTTTATGACAGTTAATAATATTATTAATTATTATTTAGAATTTTGATTAATTAGTATCAAATAAACATCTAAAATATAAAAAAATTAAGTCAAATGCAAATTAAGTAAAAATTATAAATATAAAAAAGAAAGGATCACAAATTAAAAATGATTCAAAATTTAAAAAATTGGATCCGAAATCAAATAAAAAAATAGAAAAAAAAGCAAAGAAACTAAAAAAAAAAAGGCTTGGATCAGATAAAAAAAATTAAAAAAAAGTAAAAAAACTAAAAAGAAAAAACCTAATCATGGGAGTGGCCACCCATGACTAGTCAGAATGATCACTGGGTTCTCCCTCCCATGATTAGTATATTTTTTAACAAAAAAAGTTTTTAAGCATTTGGAACAATAATTTTATCGGCGCAGGGTTTAAAAAAATTATTTTCCCAAACGTAATTTTCCGGTCAAAAAGCCGACTCTTGGCTTCTGGTTACTAATTCTAATTCCAGAATTAAAAATTAATATATATATGTTATCTTTTAAAAAGAATATTATTAGTTTATACAATTGAAATGTCATTGCAAGTCACGTTGAAATTTGTGATTTCAATATAATCTACATATATACCATTCAAGCTTTCAGTCATAAACGGGATGATCTCCGTGATTTCACTATACAAGGAAATCATACAAAACGTAATCTGATTTCGTTTTTCAAAATCGTGATTTCCATATATAATTTTTCCTTTTCAGAAAACGAAACCAATTTGTTAAATGTGCCTTTTGTTTTACAAGAATTCAAATTAAAAGTTTCTTATAAATGATACTGTATCATTCAACAACTAAAACAAGGCATATTTTTAATCATATTTGAATGTTCTCATCAAAGTGAAACTTTTTCCTATTAACGTGATTTCAAGTGTATCCAGAATTGTGATTTCAAAAATTTTAAAACATCACTTTTACGTTTTCCAGAATTTCCAGTAATCACGTTACAAATAACGTGATTTTACGAAAAATCAATTATACATCGCATATACGTTATATCTAATAAATTTATAATCTAATTTATGATTTTATAGACAGCTCTGATATTGCTATTGAATTTCATAATAAAAAAGCATAGCAGAAAAATCTAAATTTATTTTGAAACTCACCGTAAATTAGAGGTGCTAAATGGCTTAGTAGTTCATGAGTTTTTTATAAATTGGGCTTACCAAAAGTAAGTTTGTAAACATGTGAACCTAAACAAGCTTGACTTATGTAGATTGTATTCATATAAGTAACGGGCTAACTTGCAGATCAAACCTATATATAAACCGAAGCTCGCGGACCTCTTAGGTTTTTTTGGACCGAACCAATTTTTTGTATACTTGTTTAAATGCAAGCCTTAACAAATCAAGTCTAAACGGGCCCCACTCATATGGGCCTTCACTTGGTCTATTAGGCTTACAACATTAAATATTCCTACCATAAATCCAAGTGAAAGTAGTATGAATTAGTATTATTATTTATACCTTTATCAGATGAAACACACTTTTCCTTCCTGATGAACAATCAAATTACCTACATTTGAAAGATTCAATCACAAATGTACAAACAGGATTACTGTGAAGTACAAATATCATCTGAAAGGGAAATATCTCTATGATATTCATATATTCTGATCTAATCAAATGGTGTTGCTCTTACTCTCAACACAATGCTAAGTATAAGATTTTTTTTATTATAGATCAATCTCTCAAAAACCTCACGACAATCTCTTTATCTCATAGAATATGACCATCAAATTTTCTAATATTGACTAGATATTTATCAAATCATATGATTTATACCTCAAATAGATATTTTCTTTTTAAAATATCAATATCTCATTAAGATATTTCCTTTTAAAAGGATTTAATTTATGTTAGTTAGATATTATTTGTTTAATTTATTTTATCTTATAAACAAAATCCTTTTTAAAATATCTCTAACCAAAACTATATTAAAAAAGGAGATAATTGGGCTTCGATTATTAATCAGGGCTAGACACAACTTTGGCCAATAACAAGCCCATATCTAGTGTCCTTTAAGTATAATCCAATTGCATTGTGCTATTACTTTGTAAAGCTTAATCATATTGGGCCTCTCACAATTAGAAGTTTTACCTTGACTAAAAGTTCTTATAATATGATCCTAATATTTGATACGCTCTTTATGTGCAGCTTTATAGGTTTTCATTGCATTGTTAGTGATTTTAAAATCTTATTTTAGCATCACAAATATTGAGTGATATCTAGTAATACATCACTATTGCCTAAGTAATGAGAATGTTAGTGATTCAATATAATTCAATATAACCTTTCCGTGACTAATGTTCTATGTAATTTAATCAATATGTGTTTTTTTATCTTTAAGTAGGCTAACTAAAATAAATGAATCAATATTATTTGAATATGACCATACATTTCGTAGTCTCACTTAATCAAGGAACTTATGGATATCACTCTTCTTATATAAGGAGGACTAAATCACATCTAGATCACTCATATTACTTTGCACGATTCATGGTATACCTAATCACTACCCTTTAGGCTAACCCTATAATAGGTGACTTTTGATAGCATCATATTACATGATTCTTCATGTAAAGAACTGTAGTGACTTTAAGTCAAAAGACTATCAACTTTAAGTTTCACATGATGAGTTTTAATGATGAAAAATGAGTGGTTGCAATAGCATTGTATGTCTTATGCTAAAGTGATATATGTTAATAGACATATTATGTTATGGTTGATGCATATATATGATATGATAATTATACTTATTCTTGTATATGCATGATGACAAATAAATGTTATAATAGAATTGCATGTCTTTATGCTAAAGTATTATAAAATTTTTAATAGACATGCTAAATTATGGTTGAAATAGCAATGCTTGATGTTGAGCATATGATTAGTCAAGATATATGATATGATGATTATACATGTTCTTATGGTAATTTTTTATATATATAAATTGTGCATATCAATATTTTGACATATTAAATTGGACTAACTATATGATTTACAAAGTTTATGGCTATTATATAGGAAAGTCTAAAAGGAAAAAGAGTGAGCATTGAAGCAAAGAAGTGGAAGATCATAATATGCTCAACTCAAGAAAAGGAAGAAAGATAAGAAAAAAGATGTAATCCAAGCATTGAAGGATGAGAAGATTAAAGTTTTTGAAAGCTTGGAAGCATCAAGAAAAGCCTAAGGACTTGATTAGTATAGTTTTTCATCTTAAGGCTTAAACTTTCTTATAGAGCAGAGTATTTCATGATATAGAACTCAAACATGTTTTTAAAATCTTAGCTTGATCAAAATGTTTTAAAAAGATAGCCTATAATTACATTTCTACAAGATAGCCTATTGGGACATTTCAAAAATAAATAAGATATGAGGCTTTAATATTTTCAATATTGATCTTTAGTCATTCTTTTAATCATATCTCATAAAATGCTTGTAATTTAAATGTCAAACCTTTTTCATATGAAATTAGACTCAAAGATATTTCGATAGATATATCATTTGCTTAAAATGATCAATATATGTAAAAGATATATTTTTTCAAAGTTGAGTCTAGAAATCAATTTTCTATAATATGGTCTTTCTGACCTTTGCTCATTTCTTTGACTATATCTCAAAAACTACTAAGGATATGAGCATAAAATTATTTTTATGTGAAAATAAACTTAAAGAACTTTCCATGAACTGGTCATTTGCTTAAAATGACTAAGATATGAAAGAGTCATGAATTTTATAATTTAGGTCTCAAAATTAGATTTTCACAAGTTCATTGTTTCTAATCTTTGCTCATTGTTTAAACATATCCTAAAAATTACATAGATATGAGCTTGAAACTAGTCTTATTTGAAAGTGGACTCAAATGGCTTTCTAATGATAGGTTATTTGCCTAAAATAAATTTAAAATGAAGAAATTATAACCTTTTAAAATTGAGTCTGCATTTTTGTTTGGGTGAATCAATTCACCAATCGATTCCAGACATCTAAAGAGCACCTTGGACATCCTGAATCATTTCATGAATTGATTCTAATTGTCCAAGTGCTTGAATAATGGGTTGTAATAGCTAGTTTTCATTCCTAATAAACTCAAACAACTATAATACTCCATGAGTTTCCTATATAAGCTAAGAAATATCAAATTCAATATAAAGAGAGCCTAAACTTGAACATTAAACGTCATTTTACATCCTTTTTCATCAAATCATGATTTAAGCTCTAGTTTATGAAAATTTTCTATTCTAAGTTCTTCATTTATTTCATCCACTCTTTAAGAGAGTTTATATGAATTGATTTTCATCTTGCATCACTTTAGAATTGTAAAAGGTGAGGTATCCCTAGTAAAAGAAAAATTTGCTTAAGGAAGAGTAAAAAAATTGTAAGGCTTCTTTAAGTGCGAATTAAAACTTAAAGGGATAATGAATTAATATATAAACTTAGAGAGCTTGAAGAGTAGATGTACACCTTGGAGAGGATATTCAAGGGAGGAATCATTATATATTCTTGTGTTTAATGTTTCTACCTTATCCTTTTATTTCATTATATTATACTCTGTTTTTCTTACTGTATATACTTAGTTTTGCTGTTATCTTTTGTTGATATTTGTGTTAGGTTTCAAATCAACATACGTAGCAGAATTTTAAAATTTTGATCCAAAACCTTCCTAGGATCCATGCAAAAGTCATAAACTAGTATTAAGAATTTACCTTATTTGTGCTCGTATTCTTTCTAAATGAATCCTTGAGAGATCGAGATGAATCAAATGTCAGTCAGAAGGTAGAGCGTCTCCACAACTATCCACACGAAGTGAACAACGACTTTTTCCTTCCATGAAGCTGCTAGGATTCGTTTCTCTTATTAGGATTGGGTTTGGACATTTTCTAGAGTGATTTAGGGTTTGATGAAGCTTATGAGCGTGAATTATAATGTGTTGCCTTCAAGTCCTTTTATAGAGTTAAGGCATATCACAATCCTAATCCCACTAGAATAATACTTTAAAAATTTTAATCACATTAAATAACTATTACCTTATCCTTATCCTCAAGAGAGTAAGGAGAGATAGGACTTATCTTATTAATTATCTAATATTAGATAATAATAACATTATCTCATAATATAATTATTTAATATTAAATTAGCATATAATTATCTTATATTAGATAATAATAATATTATCTCATAATATAATTATCTAATATCTAATAATGTAATTATCTGATATTACTTTAATATCATATAATATATAATATATATATTACGTGAATAAATATATATTATCATAATATATATATATATATATATATGCAAGAAAATAAGTCCAATTAATTAAATTTTAGTCTAACTAAAATTTAATTAATTATTATTTTATTCCTACTCCTTTTGTGTGACCCTATAGGTTCTTACTACATTGATAATGACTCATTTTAGGCTATAGACAGTGAGCGGTATCTAGCAATACATCACTGCCACTCAAGTAGTAAGAATGTTTATGATTTGACATCTACTTAATATATGATCAATATTTTGCATCATAATCTCTTTTGTAACAATATCAAATCAAACTAGAGGCATCATCCTCGTCAATATTTAATTTATATTTCTTAATATTAAGTAGACTTGAAACAAATGATCAATATCACAAATTAATCAAATTGAGTATGGTCATGCATTTCTATGTCTCACTCAATCAAGCGGCCCAAGGATATTTCTCTTTCATACAAGAGTAATAAAATCTCATCTACATCACTTACTTCCCTTCGCATGATTTGTGACATAATCAATATTCTGCTCGTCATCCCGATTAAAGGTGATGTAGGACGACATCAAAGTGAGTAACTCTTCATGTAAGGAACTATAGTGACTTCAGGTTAAAAGACTATACGTATTTATGATCACATGAGAATAACTAATGATACGTTTATCCATATAGTATTCTCACAGCAGGTCAGTCCAGTATATTGTTCACTAACAATGTACTCATGTATTAACTTAATATCATATATCCATGATTCATAATCATTAGTCACTATACATGCTAGTCTTGATATATTATTACTATCTTTTTCATAATAATACTTGATTTATGGCATTTTAGGAATAGCAAAGCTATTCCAAGGATAATTATTATATTTAAGTTATAATTTATGTAAAATAAAATAAAATAAAATATAATAATTATATTGCCAAAATGAAATGTAATACATTGTGTAATATTACAATCATCTTTATGATTGGCTCCTACGATACACACTAACAATTTATGCTATAATACTTATGTTATTACTTGGATATTTGAATGGTTAAAAAAGAAATTCATCTCTATTTTGCTATTGCTGTTTGCTGAGATATAGTGTTGCATGCTATATTCTTGTTGTTGTTAATTGTTGAATACATTGTGCATCAATGTTGATCTTGATCTTTAAATGATTGAATGGTTAAAAGAGAAATTCATCTATGCATTAGCTTCTTCATTCTTTATTTGTGCATAGTTAAATAAGTTGCTTTGCATAAGTGTAATGAATAATCATATATTGTGTGCACACTTTTTACTTGAATAATCTTGCGTTTGTCTTTTGATAATCTATATATGCTTAATTGAATAAGCTTATTTGTATTAATTCATTGAATTATCATATCTTAAGTACAAACATTTTCATTAGGATCTTTTAGAATTGGTTGAATTAAATTTATTCTCATAACTTTCCAAAATGAAAGGCTTTTTAAAAAGAATTTTAAAAATAAGAAAAGTTTTAAAAACACCAAATTCACTCCTTCTTGGGTGTGGGTTGTTAAGGCCAACAAAGACCATATACATCATTATTACTATAACAATAGCATATAGTATTTACATAATGATCCATGTAACATTCTTATAGTAGGTTAGTCCAATATATTTATTCTTTAACATATACCCAAAAGTTAACTTGATATCTCATATTCTTGATTGTAGTTTACAATAATACTTAATTAGGGATATTTTAAAAATAATATAAATTATTCCAAAGATAATTATTATATTTACTTATATCACATAAATATAATCTTAAACACAATAATTAGAATGCCTTTATAAAGAAAAATGTAATATAATGTATGTAAATACAATTATCCTATGGTTAGCTACTAATGCATATATCAACAATATCAACCACGTTAATGCATAAGTTAATGAGTTTGTTATGCTTATATAAACATCAAATGAACCAAAAAATCATTAGTTGAAGTTTTGAGCAAGCTCTACAAAGTAAAGTGGTTTAACAAATCATGGAGGTTATCAAGGTGATCGTGGTTATGGAAGTTATCAAGGTAGTAAATAAGGATGAGGATGAGCAAGAAGGAGCTATGATCACTTTAGTTCAACTAACAAAGAAAGATTAAATGATAACATTCCTTTAAAAACTCAAGTAAGTTATAATGAAGTAGGCAACAAATTTAATAGTCAATGTTATATATGCAAAAAATATGGACATTATTTAAATGAATGTTATTCCAAGATTCCAGACAAGCTAATAAAATATGCAAATGTTATTAATGTTAAAGAGAATGTAATGCTCGTATGCAAATCAAATGAGCCAAATATGAAGTATGTAAATACATGGTATCTTGATACCGAATGTAGCAATTACATATGTGGGGAAAAGGAGCTTTTCTCACATCTAGATGAATATGTTTGTGTAAAAGTTAATTTTAGAAATAAATCTAAAATTCCTATTATGGGCAAAGGCAACATCAATATTTAATCCAAAGATGGTACAAATATTACTATTACCAACATTTATTTTGTGCCAAGACTTTTTTATAAGTGTGATCCAACTTTCTAAAAAGGGGCACAAAATCGATATCCAAAATATAATGTGCACAAATAGAAACAAAAATAGCAGGATGATTGCAAAAGTACAAATGGCGTAGAACTATATGTTTCCTTTAAATTTACAAGTGAAAATTTTGATGAATCTTTCAACAATTTTAAAAGATGATAATTGGTTATGTGTATCCAGCTTGGTTATTTGAACTTCCATAGGATAAAGTTGTTAACTAAAAAAAAGAGATGGTTACTAGTTTACCAATAATTAATCTTTTTAACGGTATTAAGGATGCATCTTTGAAAAGTAGCATAAAGATTCTTTTTTAATTAGGATAGCTAAAAGAGCTAGATAATCATTAGAGTTAGTGCACACAAACATTTATGGTCCAATTAAGATAGAATCACCCAAACAAAAAAGGTTCTTTCTAATTTTTGTGGATGATTTTACCAAAAAAAATTATGTGTATTTTCACAATAAAAAATCAGAGGCTTTTGGAAATTTTAAGGAATTTAAAGCTCTTGTTAAAAAATTAAAGTGGCTTTTATGTGAAAACCTTGATATCTGATAAAGGCGAAAAGTTTGCCTCAAATGAATTTTTATATTTTTGTAAGGGTTAAGAAATTTAACATCAATTAATAACCAGTTATACTCTTTAATAGAATAGTATAGCTAAAAGGAAAAATAAAGTAATTTTTGAAATAGTTAGAAGTTTGCTAAAAGCTAAAACTTTACTAAAATCCATTTAGGTAAAAGTTGTTGCTTGTGCTATATTTTTGTTAAACAGGTGTCCAACAAAGAATACTCTTAAAAAAAACCCCTAAAAAAACATGGAGCAGTAACAAGATAGATGTTTCCTTTTTGTGCATATTTGGATGTATCACATATCCCTATATTCCAAGAAGGCAAAGAAAGAAGTTATAAGATAAAAACTAAAAGTGTATTTTCATTGGTTACAATAATATGAGCAAGGGTTACAAATTATACAATCTAGTGATAGAAGAAATAATTATTAGCAAAAATGTCCAATTCATTAGTGATGAAGCTTAGGCATGGAATCAAAATGATGAATAGTATCAATAAGGACTCATTATAAAAAAAATGAATCAAAATATGCAGAGATAAACAGTTCTTTTCTTGATAGTCCATCTCCTATTAGAAGTTTTCCTTCCCTGGCAACAATCCTAGAAACTCCAACACATCCTCAATGGAAATAGGTGATGCTAGCCTACTTGCATGATTATGTGATCACATCAAATAATGACAACAATGACACAGTTATTGATGAAATTATTATAGACTTTTGCCTATTTTTAGATTATGACCTAATTTTTTATAAAGATATAGCAATAGATGAATGATAGGTTCAAACAATGAATGATAAGATCCATTCAATAAAGAAAAATGACATATTGCAGTTGACAACTTTACTACTTAACAAAAGACCCATTGGTGTGAAGTAGGTATACAAGACAAATTTGATGGTTAAGTGGATTATTACAAGCTAAATTAGTGGTCAAAAGCTATAAATAAAAGCTCGAAATTGACTAATTTGAGGTATTTGTACTAGTCTTTAAAATGGATATCATTCAAATAATTCTTGCCATTGTAGCATAAAATAAGTGAAAGATCCATCAAATTAGTGTGAAGTTAGCATTTTTGAATGACATTCTTCAAGAAAAAGTTTATGTTGAGCAACCACTAGATTACATGAAAAGAGAACACGAAGAAAAAGTCTACCATTGGAAAAAAAATCTTTGTATGAATTAAAATAAGCACTTCAAGCTTGATATACGCTAATTAATGCATATTAGTTACAAGATAGACTTAAAAAATGTCCTTATGAGCATACATTATATATCAAGTTAGAAGCAATTGAAAATCTACTAATTGTATGTCTTTATGTTGATAACTTGATATTTACAAAAAAATTTGAAGAGATGTTTGTAGAATTCAAGTAGGCTATGACTAGTTAGTTTGAAATGACAAACATAGGATGAAGGCCTAAGAAATAGGCATTACAAATTGAAGAAGGTATTTTTATTTCTCAACAAAAGTATGCCAATGAAATTATGAAAAAAATTCAAGATGGATTTAGTAGTCTCAATCCAAATTCTATTTATTGAATGCCATAAGATGAAGAAAGAGGGCAATGGAGAACTAGTAAACCTAACTTCCTTTAAAAGCATAGCTAGTAGTTTATGTTATTTGACTTCCACTAAATTAGACATTGTTTATGCACCTGGAATTATCAGTTATTTCATGAAAAGGCCTTATTAACCGCACTTACAAGTAGTTAAATGAATTCCATTGTATGTTAATGGTAATCAAGATCATGCATTATTTTATATTATTTTGATGATTTCAACCTAGTTGGATATACAAATAATGATGGGATAAGTGATATTGAAACTAGAAAAAAAATACACTTTTAATTATGTTTTCTATCTTGAAGGAAGTGTATTTTCTTGATCTTTAGAGAAGCAACAAGTGGTAGCCTTTCAATTGTAGAAGTTAAATATATGGCAATAACATTTGTAACAAGTCAAGCAATTTGAATTCACAAATTTCTTGAAAAGTTAAAATAAAATTTTTAACAATAATTATGTGTGAAAATAAGTTAACAATTACATTGACTAAAAATTTAATTTTTCATGGCATAAGTAAACATATTAGAATAAAATATTATTATATTAGAGAACTTATAGAATGGAGAAATGTACTTGAGTTTTGCAAATTTAATGGGCAACTTAAAGATATTCTGATAAAATCACAAAAGGTAAACGCATTCAAAAAGTTAAAGATAATGTTGCTATTTCAAAATTAATTTAAAAGAAAAGGTTATTTGAAATTATTGAATAAATTTTGAAATAAAAACTAATAAAATCGATGGCAGTAACTCTTAGAATCTAAGTATTAGGATTCTTAATGCTGAAGGTAATGAGGTCGGTTAAGTTAGCACAACTCAATGCAAGTGGTTATTATGGCCAAAAAAATGCAAGCGGTTAGAACAATTATGACGAGCAAACATTGGAACGTGAAAAATAATATTTTATTGCAAATTGCCTTCCAGTTGCTGACTCACAAATAGCTCCCTTCGTTTTCCTGCTGAGTCTCTGATAAATGACACGGTTGGAAGAACGTATTCATCGGACCGCTTGCATTTTAATTGTGCAATAAAGGTATATCAGACTGATGCTCTTCCTGAAACGGTGTCGGATTGTCGGGGTTCTATCGCGGGAGGCTGTCCTGCGGTATTTCTGTTTCTTGTCCTCGAGTTCCAACCAAGGGTAAGCATAGGATTCTCCAAGTTGGATGGCACTTTTGAAGATGCCAGCTAGCTTAAAAGAATTTATTTATTAACTTGTTTTTAGAAATTGAAGATTACTGAATAATATTTTTTTAGAAATTGAAGATTACTATGCCCTAATTCCTTTTGTGGGGTATATTATGTATATATTTGGTGCAGGAAATAATTTAACATATAATTTATTAATTATTAATTTAGTTAATAAATTATAAGTTAATTTTTAAAAATATTTGACATAATAAAAGTTAACAATTTATAAATTCTTATTTAATAAATTTCACAACGTAATTTATAATTTGTAAGGCAGTAACTTTTTAAAATTTTTTTGAATTTGTCCCTTTTATTCTAATGAAATGATAATTTATATTTCAATTACATAAATAATATTTAATATATTGTCATCTGACATATCTTTTTTAATTTAATATAAATATATAAAAAATAAGTGAGTAAATAAATATATAACATTGTAAAATATAATTAATTATATTTTATATTATTATATTACTATTTAAAAATAAAAAATATATAATATCATAAATATAATTAATTAAATTTTGAATAATTATAATTTTATTTTGAATATTCTTATTATATTAATATAATCTAGTTTCAAAATAAATATAAATTAATGTAATTAACATATTTATATTAATATAATTTTATGCTATTTTACATTTTTTTAATTAATTAAATAATTAATTTTATTAAATATTTTTAATATTATCAGATAATTTATTAATTATTAATTAACGTCTGTTAATTAATTTATCAATTACCTTACTAGCTAATTACGCAAAATAGACCTTATGTCGCAGCCAACCACCGGTCATGATTTAGCCGATCTCAAACAAGTAACCAGTCCCATTTAATACAATTTTTTCATTTGAAGTTTTATATTGCACCCCTGAACTTTAATCAATCTACACGTCCTCTATTTTTTCTTTGATGCTTTTTGAAATCTATTTAATACATGAGCGTCCTCCCTAATTTTTTTCCCGTCAAATCTCACACATAATTTTTATTTTTATTTTTATTTTTGAATTTTTTTCTGGTTTACTATTTTTCCTTTCATTTTTTTTAAAATTTAAGTACTCTTATATTATTTTATATATTTCATACGTTATCTTTTTAATCTTATTATATATATTTTTATCCACTCATTATTTATAATTTAAAAGACACTATCACTCACTAGAATATATACAACACATTATCGTTTTTTATTATATAAAATGTTTTATACGAATTAATGATTTAATTTATTAACTTAATTAATTACACATTTTATTTCTAACTCTTATAGCTCACCTATTACTTTTCTTTTTCATTTGCTTCATTGCAAGTTTTTTTTTTTTTTCATGTTCACAATCTATTTTTACAATTCAAGCATTGTTTCTCTTCATTATAATTACTTCATTATATATACATATATATATTGCGCTCCTATTATGTATAACTAGGACACTAATACTATTGAGTATTATACATATAACACAATATATTTTATTTTTATTAAAATGTTTGAAATAAAATAAAATTTAATTTATTTAGTTTACATAAATATGTATTCTATTTTTAATTATTATTACTTTACAATTTATGTTTTATTTTTCTTCTTTTTATGTGATTAACTGCATGATATTCTTTTTTTATTTTTTATGACCACTTATATTATTTATAATTTAGGTACTAATATCATAAAATAATATAAATATAATATGAAAAAAAATTATTTTTACTATTAAAATATTTTGAATAAATTAAAATTTTAATTTTATTTAATTACCTAATTATATATTTTGTTTTTAATTCTTATTAATTTGCATCTCGTACTTTATCTCTCCTTTTTTTTTCAACTCCATTACATGATTATTTTTCATATTCATTTCTACTCTTTATAACTAGGACGTTAATTTAAGTAATATATATGATATATTTTATTTTTATTATAAAAATATTTGAAATAATTTAAAATTTTATTGTTAAAAATATTAATTAAAATAATTAATTACATATTAATTTTTTCTTAAAACATTTAAAAATTAAAACTAAATTTATTTTGAATAGAGAAAATTTATGTTTCATAAATTTTAATTATAAAATATTAACATGAGAGAAAGTGTTTTATCTAATTAATGTTAAATATGAAAAGTTTTGAGAAAGTAACTTTCCATTTTTCAAAGGAAAATTTTCTTTCCTTCATCACTATAAGTTTTAAGTATCATTTTTTTAACCAAAAATATAAATAGGATATTTTTTTAATGAAAAACACTTTTTGTTGAAACAAATGGATCAAAATTAGAAACTGTTAAAAATTAACAGTGATCATGGCCAATTAATTCTACAATAAAACAATATTGAAAATATACATTAATTTAAAATTATAATTTTAAAACATTTAACAAAATAAGAATAAGATTTTGGCAATGTAATTTTATTCTTTGAGCATAAACATTAAAACATACGAGTTTAAAATTTTAAAAGGCTTCAAATTTTTTGACTCAATAAAATAATTAAAAAAATTAAGAAAAGTACTAATAAGGTATAAAAATATGAATATTGAAGAAAGTTCTTTACTCGTTCAGTTTTAAGACTTGTAATTAATTGCATTCATAAGAAATATGCGCATCGTGCATTTTACATGGAAAAAATGACATTGATTAATTTGGAATTGGCAAGTGAATTAAATCCAACTAATTTAGTGGTTATTGATTTTCTATTTATTATTTCTGAAATGGTTTAATTGATTTCCGTATAACGGCCAGAGAACAATTTTTAAATTTGTAACTTTGAATTTAAAATCCTGTAAATTTTACACATCATATTTTATAAAATGAAAATCACATCACAATTAAAATAAACATACATCTAAATTAAAAATGATAAATTCAGCACTTTGAAAATTAAAAGTAGAATTAATTAGTTGTTTTGATTAATTTGAAATGATTAACTTAATTAAATATAACTAATTTAGATTTTGTTTTGTGCAAGAAGATAATAAGTTAATTAATAATTAATAAATTAACTGATAACCGATTTGTAATGTCCTGAATTTTTTTTAATCATATTATTTGAATTTCTAAATTCTGAGGCTGTAGCAACGAAGAGCACGTTTGATTTAACTTGGTAGGTGAATTTTAAGTTGAAAGGAATTAAGTGTAAGTGTAATCGAAAATTTGAAGGAAAAAGGATAGTAGGAAAAGAATTGATTTTCCTAAACAGTATAAATGATCAGAGGAGGTTAGAAAATCCTAAAAAGGGGAGTTGTCTAAGTCTGACAGTGTAAGAAATTTTAAATAGACAGAAACCCTATGGACTAAATTGCAAAAGTACAAAATCGAGTGTGGTTAAAGTGTAAATAACCAAGAATTTGGGATCCAATATGAATAACCAAGAATTTAGGGTGTGATATGTGATTTTCTCTTAGTGAGACTAATAGACACATGACAAGTGTCATTGTTAAAAAAAATGGCAAGAATAGCCTTCTTAAGTGGTGAAAAAGGACTAAAATATCCTTGAAAATTTTAAAAAGGATCAAAACACCCTTGAAGTTTCATGAAAGCTCTTCTTCCTTCTCCTTTCTTCTCCAAGCTGTAAAAACACCTCCATGAAAGCTCCAAAACGTGCAAGAGAGAGAAGGGAGAGAGAGAAAACTTCTTTTGAGTTTTCACCCAAAAATAGTGAGAATTAGGCTTAGTTGTAGAAGGGAAAGTTGCTCTTCTCATCAAACTCTATCTATTGGTGTGTTTAGATTGAAGAAAGCTCAAATTTGCTCAAGCTTGGAGAGCTCTAAGTGAGGATTTACAAGTTGCAACAAGAGGTAAAAATGTTCTCCTTTAAAAGCTCTTTAATGTACTCTTCTTAGTTTCTTGAAATCTTGATGTTGGTATGGTCAAAGGTGGTTGACCATGGAGTTTTGGATGATTTGAACATGTTTAATGGTGTTTTGGATGTTGTTATGTTGATCTATGGCTTTGGTTTGGTGTGAAAACAATAAGAAACCATGATGTACACATTAGGATTTTAGAGGCATAATGGTGCATGTGAGGGTTTTGGCATGATTTGTTTGGAATTTAGCTAAATTAATGAAATTAAGATGAAATTTGGAATTTTGAAAGTGTATATGAAACTTCCCTTTTGAGAAGCCAAAACCATGAATGTGGAAAAGAAGAAAGGAAAGAGATTTAGCCATTTAAAATGTGTTTTTCGAAGATCAGTAATGTACACAGGGTAGAACATGGCCCATGTTGTACACCGTGTTCTTCGTCGAAGGTTAATCAGTAGGTTACACGGGGTGAGACACTCCCCGTGTTTACATCAGAACTGAAGGGCAGTAAGATACACGGGGTATAACACAGCCCGTGTTTACCCCTGTGTTCTTCTCTGAACAATCCAGTGAAGCCTCGAAGTAATCCAGAAAGAAATACGGCCCTGAACACGGGGTATGGGAACCCCGTGTACTTTGTCAAGTGAACTTTTTGGTTTCAATTCTTCATGTTTTGCATGGTTTTGCCCCCGGATCCTTTTCTAATGCATATATATGTTATTTCAAAGCCTAGAAACAAAATATAAGAATGCATTTGTGCATCTATCAATATGGAGGAAGTAAAGAATACATGAAGTTTAAGGGAAATGATGATGTTCTAATAAGAACTATGATGTGTATTTATGTAGACTAAGGAGTGACAAGTTGGAAAGGCAAGAGAAATTGTGAAGAAGTTTTTAAGTGAGGGCAAGGAAACATCACTATTGGAAGCTTATAAAAGGTAGTTAGCTTTATCCTTAAGCTCTATTTTCTGTTACATGATTTTCTGTATATTATGCCATTGTATGGAATGTGTATGAAATAGCTGTGTGCGCATCCCGGGAAGACAGTAAATGCTGTGTGTGAGGCTTATGGCCCGAGTTCCCCGGGATGATAATGCAATTGCTGTGTGCGGTACCTATGGCCCGATTACCTCGGGAAGACAGTAAATGCTGTATGTGAGGGCTACGGCTCGTTTACCCCGGGAAGATAGTGAAATTCCTATGCATGGGGCCTAGGTACGATTATCTGTGATGGCCATCTAGATATTTATATAAGTCCTTGAATGGGCTTGATGATTGCTGCATGCAGTGCATATTTCTTACAATGGTATGGAATGAGATGATAAGTGATTAATTGATTTTGAATTTGAAATGTATATTCTATTTGCTTAAGGATCTGGAATGGCTCAATATATTTTTTTTACAATGATAGCTAGCTACTGGGAAACTCTGTTTCTTATGTTTTCTGTATTATACTAACCATTCCAGGTGATGCTTCTTGAAACCCTCTTGACAAAGGAGAGTAGAGTTTTAAAGTTGTATTATAAATGATTATGTGGTTGGTGATATTGTAAATGATGGATGTATATCTTTGTAAATTGAAACTTTTGTATAATTACATGACTCTTACCTATGTTGTATGAAATACAGAAATTTAAGGTATTATGAGCTAGTTTAGAGCAAAAAGACAAATTAGTATTCAATAATTACCTATTTATCGAGGATTAAGGTGTTAATAAGTAAGGGAGTTACACGATTAAATAAAAAATATTTCATAAAATTAACTATTAAATTAATTAAAATTATAAAATAATATAAAAATATATCAATAAAAATAGATATATAATTAAAATAATTTACAATTATCTAAAAATTAGATTATATTAATGCAATAAGAAGTTCAAAATAAAAATAAATATCTAATATTTAATTAATTGTATTTATGAATTTGTATATTTTTTTATATAATTTTTACTTTATTATTATTTATAATAGAACTATAATTATTTAAAATATAACTAATTATATTTTATAATATTATATATTTATTTACATATATATTTTTTATATATTTGTAGTTTAAGATCAGGATATAATTATATTAGAAGTAAATTAATTATATTGTATAAAAAATAATTTAAATTCATGTTATGAAAGGCATGTGGTTACAAATCAATAAAAAAAAGGATAGATTTAAAAAAATTAAAGAGTAGCTTATAAATTATAAGTTACTTAAGATATCTCATTAAATTAGAATTTTTTTAATAAAGTAGTGTGTGTAACATTTTTAAATATTAATTTACAATTTATTGACCATGTTAAAAAGTTATAAATTAACCTATTTGTTGTGTGAAATAATGTCTTAATGATAATTGATTTACTATTTATCATTGATTAAATGATTTAATTGGTTTTCATATAATTACTAAGAGAACAATTTTTAAATTTGTAATTTCTCACCTACAATTTTGCAAGCTTTGCGTCAAATAATTTCTTTGCATGATGAAAATCACGTAATTTATTTTGTGCAAATTTAGTGATTATTGTTTTACTATTTATTAGTCACTTAATGGAATGAATTTAGAACTTCTCAGATTAAAAGAGTAATTAGTTATTCAAATATATTGCAATTTATTACTTTATCTATACCTTTTTAAGTATTGTTTTAGAGAAAAAAATTGTTTATATTTATTTGCCATTTTAAAAAATTAAGATTATATTTATTGACTTCTTTTAAATATTACCTTTATTGTCTAAATAAATATTTAATAACTTTATTTACTAGTTAATTTTTAATACAGGAGATAATATTAAATTACAACTCATCTTTCCTAAAATTAAAGTTATTTATTTATTTTAATCATTATATATTGACCTTAAACAACATTTAAAAAGAAATGGAGGATGTATTTATGTAAATATAAAGGAAAAATCAATGGTGCACTATACCCTCTCCTAAATATAGATAATCTAATCTATTTATATTTTATATTATTAAAACAAGATTTGGCTCCCCTCACTTGGCTTCTTACGGCGGTTGGCTCGTATCATGCGG
The DNA here is from genome assembly GCA_020226215.1 of Sindora glabra. NCBI lineage: Eukaryota > Viridiplantae > Streptophyta > Magnoliopsida > Fabales > Fabaceae > Sindora > Sindora glabra. The sequence continues at coordinate 41,849,355 of CM035236.1, read as the reverse complement.
CATCATATGATAAAATATTTTTTTTACTTTTTTTAATTTTATAATATTAAAATTTTTAAAAATTAAATATTAACACTCTTTAAGGTTGAACCCATGACTTCTACAATAAACGAAAATTTAATAACACTAGATCTATTACCTTGATGATTATCATATTCCTTAACTTAATGTGATTAATATGACCAACTATTTAAATTACAATTTTAGAAATTTTCATTATAATAAATGAAATATATATTTATTAATAAATTTAAATATAAAATTATTTTGTAAATAAATGTTGTAATTGTTAAGTAATATTAATAAATAGTAATTTTAATTTCAATGTTACTTAAATAAATAAAAATTCAATCTTGAACTTTTTTTAATATATAAACAGAATAAAATAACATATTTAATTTTAAGTCATTTATCCAAAATTATTTTAATGAAAGAAAAATATCAGATAAATTCTACTTTAAGATGAAAGTCATTTATTAAAATATATAATGTAAATATTAATAAATATAGTTGAAAAATATCAATTAATTATTAAATTATAGTTAATGTTTGATCCAATAGAAATATACTACCCTTTATACTATCAATAAATAAAAAATAATATGTTAGTTAAAAGATTTTGACATAATAGTGAAATAAATATAAATTTTGAGATTATCAATAAATATAGTAGTATTAATTTATAAAATTTGTATTTATTATATAAAATTTATATATTTTGTAATTATTGGCAATGAATAATAAAAAATAAATATAATTATTTTTAGCTATCGTGTAACAAATTAGTTAAGAGATAAAACTAATATAATTGAATTCAATTAGAATAGATAATAGTGCATGTATAAATATGAATATCAAGAAGAAATTAGGAATCATGCTTATAATAGTAAATACATATCCAAAAAATAAATTTTTAGAAATAAATTAGTGCATTTGACCAAAAATTAATAAGTGGTATATCTCTCTTTCTTAAATTTAGATAAACTACCATTAAAAGGAAGGCATGAATTTATTGCAACAATTGTTGAATTACAATATTAATTTGTATCATTTTGTACTAGTTGTATTTTTAAATTAAGGATTAATAGATCAATTGATTCAATATACCAAATAATTAAAGAAAACTAAGTAATATGGGAAGACATAAAGACACGCAAACTAAGTTATTATTATTGTTTGTTAAAATTTTTATTCTTATTTCATATTTAGGTTAAAGTTTTTATAAATAAGAAAAAATAAAGAAATGTTGCTTTTAAAAAATATTTTTAATCAAAATCTACTTACTTATACGTTTATAAAAAAATTAAAAAAATTATATTTATTAAGTTTTTAACTTTTTTTAGTGTATTCAAGTTTTTAATTTTTATCTTTTCTTTTAAAAGTCCTATGATAATGGTTAAATTCATTGTGTTTATATATAACATGTGATAATGTAATTTTTTTTATAATATTCATTAATGGATCAAACTAATAAAAAAACATAAAACAAAAGAAGTATTATCTTAAATATATATATATATATATATATATATATATATATATATATATATATATATATATATAATATTACATAATATTATAGAAGTTAACCAAAAAAAATTAATTTTACTTTCACAATCATTGCATAATAATTATAATGAGGGTGTTTGGTAAAAAAATTTTAATTAACTTTTAACTAATTTGATAATATTTAACTATTTAATCAAGTCAATTAACTAATTTAATTATTTAACAAATAGCTTATTGAATTAACTGATTGACCTTATATCAGCTAATTTAAAAAAAAAATTAGTGAACCCAACATTTTCAATTAACTTATTAATAATGAGTTTGTAAAAATATAAAATTATCCTTAAATAATATACTTATTTCTATTTATATTCTTACTGAATAATGATCAAATAAATTTATTAAATAATTATTATTAATTTCTTAAATCATTTATAAAATATAATAATTTATTTTTAAGAAATATAATAACTTAATAAACAAAATAAAATTTTCATTATATTTTAGATTTATCATATTTTTAAGCAAGTACAACTCAAAAATTTATTCAAAATAAATTATTATATTTCTTAAAAATAAATTATATAATAAATATAAAATATTATTAAATAAAAAATACTTAAATAAATCATAAAATATACACATATTTTTATATATCATTTTATATATTAATAACTAATAGGAAATAATTAATTTTACCAAATATTTTCGTTCAAATAATTAATATTATCAACTGGTTAAATTAATTAATATAATTAGTCATTAGCTAACAACTAATTGTGAAATAAGACTAATATATGGATTCCATTCAATTTTAACATATAATAGGTTCATTTAGTAGTTAATAACAAAAACCAAGGTTATGATTTTCAGCAATATTTACTGCTATCATTTATGCGTATATTTAGTTTAGTATTAATTTCATGAAATTGCTTTACTTTTTTTAAAGTAAATAAATTTTTATTGTTGCATAAATTTGAGTGATATAATTTAACTTTGATTGCTTCAATTTTTATTACAGTATTACTATTCCTTCCATTTCTTATCATCCATCGCATTTAATTGATTTTACAATGATTAAGAAAGTAATTCAATCTATTTATTTTTAATAAAATTTTCAAAACTATCCTTCAATTCAAAATCAAAATTCACTTCATTATTATTTATCTTTTTACTTGGAATTTGTGATCGGACTTAAATGTACACATAAGTCTTTCTCTTTTATTTTATGCACAAATTCCAACATGATTAAAAATGGAAAAAGAAAGATGGAATAAATTTGTTAAAACATTCCAAGACAAAAGTGGTGAATAATAAAGCATTTATTAATGAAAAAAGTAAAAAAAAAGTAAAAAAAAAATTAATGCTTTATTAGATTTAAAAAATGACACATAAAAAAAGGAAAATTTTGAAAAATGCAATAAATAATAAAGGATGGAGGGATAATTAAGTTATTTATGTAAATAAATTTTAATTAATTCAAAATGATTAAGTTGATTAAATATAGCTGATTTAATGCTTCTATCACAAAATAAATGTAGCATTAAATTACAAATTATACAACATTTAATTGTAATGATCTTGTAATTCAATGCAGTTTATAGAGGTGAAGCAGATTTGGGTGGGAAAATGAAGTTTATAAATTGGACATTTGTACAAGACTAGCATATATAGAAATATATAGATATAGAATATATATATATTATTTTTATAGTATCTTCTTCCTAACATATTATACATATATAAATTGCATGAATTTTTTTAACATATATACATATTCTTAAATAGTATTAAATGTAACTGGATAGCATTGTAATTAGCTGGTGATTAGAATAATTAGCAAATGTTTAAGTATAATTATTGGGATTGTATTTGTTAGCATTAAAAAGTATTGATTGCATTTCTACTATATAAAGGACCAAGGCTAAGATAGTTTTCTTAAGCCATTTCTAACAATCTTAAGTTAGTATTAGAGCCCTTTCATTGAGGGACTTTGCTTCTGCTTCAATTCTCTTCTATTAAGCTTCAAGCTCCTCTTTTTTTTCCCCTCTGCCTAGAATTGTTCTATTACATATTGTTAAATAGTGTTAAATGTGATTTAGTTAGTGATTAGAATAATTAGTAGATGTTTCAGGCATAATTATTAGGATTGTATTTGTTAGCATTAAAAGGTATTGATTGTATTTCTACTATATAAAGGACTAAGGCTAAAATAATTTTCTCAAGCCATTCCTAACAATCTTGAGTTAGTGTTAGAGCCCTCACATTGATAGGCTTTGTTTTTACTTCAATTCTCTTCTATTAAGCTTTAAGCTTTTTTTTCTCCCCTCTATCTAGAATTGTTCTATACCCGAACTCTACCTAGAAATAGAAACACAAACACTAACCAAACTTAAACACCTCTAAAACACATTTATCAGATTGTTTTAAGCTTTCAAATTATTTTTGCATCTCTATTAAATTTAAACCCAAAAAACTACAAGCTTCTAAAACAAAAAATATTTTTCCACAAGTACCATTTTCTGATTTGAACATCAAACACAAAACTATCATGCCCAATCTAGTTGCTTTTGATTCATAAAGTAGCATTGTCATCTTTCCAAAACCACCACCAGAATGAATGTCGTAAACAAATTTTTGGCCACCTTTGTTGGCATATGTCATCAACGCTCTATTTTCTAAAGCATGTGTCATCAATGCTCTATTTCCTAAAGCAGTGGTATCCATACACCATCATCTTAAGTGTATGTGCTACATGTGCCACCACAAAGCTAACCATAGCTTCCTACTAACTTTATCGGTGACCTTAGTTTATCAATCCAAGAACCATATTTCCTTTTTTTTTCAATTTATAGCCTTAAAAAAATAGAACAGAACAAAATAGAACTATCTCTCTAACTTTCCTTTCTACTTTTTTTAACTAATAGTTTTCTTTTCTTTTACCCTCAGTCATGTCTACTTCCAAACCTAATAATTCTACCAGTATTTTTTCTTCTATAATTTTTGGCACTCCCATAGTTTCTTTTGCAAAATTGAATGGCTTTAACTATTTCTTAGGGAGTGCTTTTGTTTTACTATGGTTCAAGGGTCAAGATTATTCTAAATACTTGACTACAAATGTTGAAGATGTTCTTGTTGATAAATAGAGTGAGTGGAATAAGATTGATGCATTAATCCTAAATTGTTGGTTATTTTTTAACCTTATGACACTTGCTATACTTTCTAGGAAGAAGCCAAGAATTTATACTTTGATGATATTTAACAATTGTATGAAGTTATGGCTAGATTGAAGGAATTGAAATAAGAATCAAATTTGTTTTCTTATGTTAGCATTGCTAAGACAATAATAGCCTAATATAATAAGCTTTTGTCTATCACTACTGATATTAAAAAGCAAGAGAAATAATAAGATAAGTTTCCTATAGTCTTTATCATTTTTGGTTTAAATTCTAATCTTAACACTTTTTTTTAATAGACACTAGGCAATGCAAATATTCTCACAACAAAACTGTTAATTAATTATTATCTATTACAATTACCTACTTTGACTACTCCTATTAATACTAAAAACTCTACTTTAGTGAAAAATATTAATGATCATAGAGGGGGGAAGTAGTGGCGGTCACAACAATCAAGAGGGATATGGTGGTTGTAACAATCGAGGGGGATATGGTGGTGGTGGTGGTGGATAGAGCAATCGACTTTAATATACTTATTGTCAAAAGCTAGGATATACTTAAGATAGATGCTTTAGTTTACATGATTGATCGCCTTAATCTGCTAATGTTATTCAATTTGGTTCTATTGATATGTTTCAATCTAGTTCTAAATTAACTAATCAGTCCTCTCTTTTCTTTAATATAGAATATTAAGAATTCTTGAAATGACAATTTCTTTAGTACAAGGTATCCAAATAGGAATAAATGCATTCTACATCTATTATAGACACATGTAATTCTATTGCTTGCTTATCTCATTCTATAATTTGTGATAATTGGATTTTTAACTTAAAAGCTTGTAATCGCATATTTGATAATTAATTTATTTTTACTTAACTTGATTGCACTTTTAAATCCCTTCCTTCAATTACATTAGATGATGGTTTTAAAATACCTATTCATAGTATTGGTCAAGCTAAACATTTCTTTTCACTAAATTTACAATCTATTTATTGCATGCCTTGTTCTCTTTTCAACTTAATTTCTATCAATCAACTTATCCAAACTCTTAATTTTTTTATAACATTCTTTTCTAATACAGAATTGAGGTGCGAGGAAGATAATTAGTACTAGACGTGAGTTAAAAGGAGTTTCTTACATTCAATTGACATTATCAATTATTTATGTTGGTGTAGAGTCTCTAGAATTAGTTCACTATTATCTAGGTCACCCAAGTTTTTCAAAACTATTGAAAATGGTTTTAAGTCTTTCAAGATTGAAGTCTTTAGATTGTGAGTCATGCTAACTTGGTAAACATGTTTGTAGTTCTTTTTCTAATAAAACTAATCAAGCTAAGTCTTTATTTTCTTTAATTCATTCTGATGTATAGGGTTCTAGTCATGTCAATATCATTTTAAGTTTTTAGTATTTTGTAACCTTTATTGATAATAATTCTCGGTGTATTTGATTAAATTTTATGAAAGATCATCTTAAATTATTTTCATTTTTTAAATCCTTTATTTTTTAGATTTGTACCTAGTTTGGAATAACTATATGAGCAATTCGTAAAGATAATCCTTGTGAGTATTTTTCTACATATTTTGTTTCTTTCATATCATCATAAGGCATTATTCATCAATTAACATGTCCTCGCACTCGACAACAAAATAAAGTTGCTAAAAGAAAAAATCATCATTTAGTTAAAAATTGCACAAAATCTATTATTACATGCTAATGTTTCTTTTCATTTTTAGGATAGCTTGTTATTGTTAATAGCTTGTTATTTAATTAATCGCATTCCTTCATTTATTTTGGAAAATATAATTATTTATTCTTTGGTGTGCCTAACTGAATCTTTATATGAAATTTCTCGTTGTATTTTTAGGTCCACTTGTTTTCTTTATGATATTACTTCAGGAAAAGATAAATTATCAATTCATTTTATAAATTATGTTTTTATTGGCTACTTAAGACTACAAAAGAGTATAAGGGTTATTCTTTAAGTTTAAAGAAGTATTTTATATCTACTAATGTTAACTTTTTTAAAACTTCTCATTTCTTTTCTTTTTCTAGAGAGTCTATTCTCATATATGAGGTTTTGCCACTATTAGTCCTTGAATTAATTCCTTCAAGTCTACCATAAGATCGTCTTTTTTATCACTTATCAATGACATCCTTGTTAGGTTTCATATACATCATGTGATACATCAAAAAGGCAGATTTTTAAAATTATGTCATGTGAAACCTTCCTACGGATTAATGTGTAGGGATATAAATTAAGAATTAAATATTACCTCTTAGAGTGTATAATCGAATCATGAGCACAATTAGGTGATAGTACCTTCACAATATCCACACAGAGCGAATGGTGACTTCTCAATCTCTACGAATCTACTAAGATTTATCTCTCACATAAAGAAGAAGGGTTTAATGCAATTTTCTAGGGTGTTTTTATGCGATTTTACTAGTGGCGAATTTATTTATTTTTCATATGAAACAATAATGCCTTCATGCCCTTTTTATAAAACTAAAGGCATGCATCTTTCCTAGTTTTACTAGGAAAACTGCTTCTAATCTTAATTCTATTTAATCACTAATACCTTATCTCTGACATGGTAAGAGTGAGGAAAGATAGGGCTTATCCATTAGTTATCTAATATTACTTTAATATTAATAACTAAATATTATTAGATAATAATATTATCTTATAGTATAATTATCTAATATCAAATTGTATAATTATTAATATTACTTTAATATTAGATAATATCATATAATGTAATATAAAATATGTATCACTTGAATAATATATATACATTATTACCTTAATAATATATGTATATAAAAAAAAAGCCTAATTAATAAGTTTTTAGTTTAACTAAAAACTAATTAATTACTATTTCATTCTTACTTTTTTGGTGTGACCTTATAAGTTCCTACTATGTTGACAATGACTCATCATTAGATCATAAACAGTAAGCAATATCTATCAATATATTACTGATACCTAAATAGTAAGAATGTCTATGATTCAACATCCACCTAATATGTGATCAATGCTTTGTATCACAGCCTCTTTTATAATGATATCCAAATTGAACTAAAGGCATGGAGTGTGTCATCGCCATTAATGTTCAATTTAAATTTCTTGATACTAAGTAGACTAACTTAAATAAATAATCAATATCACATATTAATCTAGTTAAGCATAGCTATGTATTTTTAAGTCTCATTCAATCAAGGGGCTCAACGATATCTCTCCTTTATACAGGAGTAAAAAAATCTCATTTACATTACTCACATCCCTTTACATGATTCATGACATATCCAATCAACGCCTTACACGTTATCTCAATTAAAGGTGACATAGGATGGCATTAAAGTGTATGACCTCTTATGTAGGAAATCGTAGTAGCTTCAAGTTAAAGGGCTATGTGCATTATAGTCACATGAGAATAGCTAATGACACATGATAATTCATGCAGTATTCTTATAGTGGGTCAACCCAATACATCTATTCACTAACAATGTACTTATGTATTAATTTGATATCATATATCCATGATTCATAATCATTAGTCACTATATATGATAGTCTTAATGTATTATTGCTATCATTTTTGTAATAATATTTGACTATGAACATGAGAATAGCTAATGACACATGATAATCCATGCAATATTCTCATAGTAGGTCAATGCAATGCATTTATTCATTAACAATGTACCCATGTATTGATTTGATATCATATATTCATGATTAATAATCATTAGTCACTATACATGATAGTCTTAATATATTATTGCTATCCCTTTTGTAATAATATTTGACTATGGACATTTTAGGAATAACAAAACTATTTTAGGGATAATTATTATATTTAAGTTATAAATTTTGCAAATATTAAAAAAAAATAAAAGAATATATAATAATTATATTACTTAAAATAAAATGTAATACATTGTGTATTATTATGATCATCTTATGATTAACTCTTAGGACACACATATCAATAATCCTTGCCCAAATAAGCCTTAAATAACTGATGATGATGATAATGATTCACTTATTAACTCATTATTCAATTTTATGGAATCTCTTATCTTAGATTCACTTAATAATCTTCTTATTGCCTTCTATAAAGGTATTTTTTCCACTTGTAACCTTTATTCTATTTATAATTTTTTTAGTTATTATCATTTATTTGCACCCTATTCTACTTTATTTCTACTTTATCCTCAATTTCTATTCCTAAAACCATATAAGAAGCTCTCTCTCACCTAAGGTAGCATAAAGCAATGTTTAATAAGATGGTAACATTGGAAACTAGTGGCACATGGGATTTAGTTCCTTTACCTTCTAATAAATCTACTATTGGATGTTGTCAGGTATATACTTTCAAAGTTGGTTGTGATGGAAAAATAGACTAGTTGAAAACTAAATTAGTTGCCAAAGGCTACATTCAAATTTTTTGCCTAGGTTATGGTGACACTTTCTCTCATACTGCCAAAATTGAATTAGTTCATTTATTTTTATCTTTTACAGTAATTAATCATTGATCTCTACATCAATCAGATATCAAAAATGTATTTTTACATGGGAATCTTGAAGAAGAAGTCAATACGGAGTAACATCTAGGGTTTGTTATTCAAGGGAAGATAGATTTTATTTATCAATTGAAGAAATCTTTATATGGTCTTAAGCAATGCCTTTGAGCCTAATTTGGGAGATCCAGTAAAGTTATTCAAGATTTTAATATGTGTCAAACTAAAATGAATCATTTTATTTTTATCATCATTTGTCCATTTCTTAGTCTTATGTTGATGATATAGTTAGTATAGAGAGTGATCAATTTAGTATTAATTAACTCAAGTAGCATATTTTTTTATCATATTTCAAATAAAAGACTTAGAAGAACTTTGATACTTTTTTAGTACTAAAGTGGCTCAATCCCATTCTAGCATTTCTATCTTTTAATGTAAATACACTTTTGATATCTTAAATGAGATAGGTTTGATAAATACTAAACCTATAGATACTCCTATGAATCTAAATATTAAACTATTACTTAATCAAGGTAAATCACTCTTAAATCTAGGGGATATTGTAAGCTTATTGGAAAACTAAATTATCTCATAATTACTAGTCAAAATATTTCATTTGTAGTGAGTGTAGTGAGTCAGTTCCTTAGCTCAACTCGTTATATTCATTGGGATGCAGTTATTCAAAATCTTTATTACATAAAAAGAAATTTAGGTAAAGGTTTATTATAAGAATAAAGGATATACTTTGGTTGTTAGTTACTCAGATGCTAATTGGGTAGGTTTTCCAAATGATCATCATTCTACTTCAAGCTATTATGTTCTTTTTAGAAGAAATCTTATTTCTTATAAAAGCAAGAAACAAAATGTAGTGGCAAGATCAAGTGTAGATGCAGAGTATTAAGCTATAACATTGGCTAATTGTGTACTTATATGGTTAAAACAATTATTACAAGAGCTAAAACTTTATATGCCTAGTCTTATAGCGCATATGTGTGACAATTAGGTAGCCCTGTATATTGTGTCTGATCTCCTCTTTTATGAAAGAACCAAACATATTGAAAGTGACTCCCACTTCATAAAAGAGAAAGTTGTTGCAAAGAAAATTATTACTATTTTTGTGAATTTCAATGACCAACTAGCCAATATGCTCACAATGTCTTTACGAGGCCCAGGAATAAGCTACATATGTGACAAGCTTAGTGTATATGATATATATGCTCCAACTTAGAAGGAAGTGTTAAATAGGATTAAATGTAACTGAATTATGTTATAATTAGCTGGTGATTAGAATAATTAGTAGATGTTTAGGCATAACTATTGGGATTGTATTTGTTAGCATTAAAATATATTAATTGTATTTCTATTATATAAAGAACTAAGGTTGAGATTATTTTCTCAAGCCATTTCTAATAATCTTAAGTCATATAAACATATGATTATAACATAATAAGTTATAACTATCTAACATTTAAGAAAATGAAGATAAATAAACTTTGTTAGATAGTTACAAAATAATAAGGTTAAACTTAGTCATGCATATGAGTAAAGGAATAGAAATGTCTAGGAAAAATTTTTCAAAGGAAGAAAAAGATGCCTTTTCATAAAGTAAATAAAAGCTCAATGAAAGTAACTAGTAATCATAGGATTCTAATAGGAAAAATTCAAAGCAAGAGCATAGACAAGCTTGTAGTTTTAGAGATTAATTGATTAGAGTCATCTTGAGGACTTATTAGAAAGCTTTCTTTAAAGAGAAAGTGGAAGTAAACATGGCAAAAAATGATTGAAATAACAATTTAAGTTAGAATGAAGTTTCATTTCATCTTCTTGAAAACATGAAATGAAAAGTAAGAAAGTAAGATATATGCACCTTGGAGCCTTACTTTTATTAGTAAAGTGTATCGTAAAAAGGTTATCTTTCAGTATTTAGATCTTAAAGTTAGGTCTTTATGGCAACCCTAAAGGCTTTTCTTTATTCTTGAAATAGGAAATGATTTTTTGATATTCAAGTTTAACTCTTAAGTAGATTATGCTAAGGTTCTATATGGAGAACCTTAGTTTATCATGGACCATTTTTCAGCTTTTCATAGATAGAAGCTATTTTTTAAGCCTCCTTTCACCATATTATTATCCATTATAATGTGGTTAAGGCTTTTAAAACTTCCTATGGAGTTCTATAATTCTAGTTTTTTACTACAAAATTGGTATGGTTTAGAAAGTTAATACTCATACTTTTTTGTGAGATAAAGATAAATATGCTAGAATATACATCCAAATTGATTTGAATAAACCTTTAATTTGCACAATTCATATTGGTGGTCTTAAACAACAAGTTTTATATGAAGGATTATGTTGTCTTTGCCTTGCTTGTGAAAGAGTAAAGCATAAAAAATTAGATTAGTAGAAGCTTCTACTCAAACTCTAATGGTAAAAGGTTTAAGCCTTGCTTCAATGGCAACCGCTAATAGTGTTTTATATGTTTTAAAGGCTGAGATAAAAGTCAGTGGTTAAGATGATTATGGACTGTTGATTTTAGTTAAATGGAAAAAATTGAGTGGTTAAGAAGAACTCTATCTGTCCATCAAATAAGCTTATTATTATAGAGTGAAAATTAATTAGGCTAAGACAAATTAATGAGATTTTTTTTAGCTCTAATGTCATGTCTATTAAAAACTCTAGCCTAAGTTTAGTTAAATATAAGTTTGTAATACAAACTCAAGCCTAATCTTTGGTTGCCTTAATTAAAGAGGATATTTTTAGAAACACTTGATAAAAAAAGCAAATCTCAATTACTTAGCTAGCATTCATAACTACTTCTTCTTCTTTTTTTAAGGTTGTAATTTCATCTTCCCCTTCTCATTTTGCAAAGATAAAGCCTAATGTATTGAAATCTTTTTCTACCTTTGTTAATCATGTCTTAATTTAGCTAATTATCACCAAGCCAAAAGATGAAGGAATACGAGGTTTACTAAATTAATGTGATGTAGAATTTTTCTATGTATGGGAGGTTTCAAGAGATCTTTCTCAAGACATGAAATGGGTATCGATCAATCCTGCCACCTCAATATGGAAATTCAATCATAGTCAAGAAAAGGCTTAGAAAAATCTTAGCCTTTTTAGACGCTCTTCAAATGGTGAATATCTATGGTCCTTCAAAAAGGAGCTAGTAGAGACTAAAGAACATTGCTCACATGGATGACAAGCCTAGTTAAAGATGTCTAGCTACATAGCTTAACTTGTTGATGCCTAACGAGAAGCCATTATTATGGTTCCCTTCAGAACCCTTTCATGTGGCCTTAAATAAGAATGGTAGAAGCTAATGCAATTATAGAAAATACATTTAGGGATAAATGAATACAAATTGACATACAAGGGAGGCAAGCCGTAATTTTTTATCCTCTAGCCCAACCCCTAAACATTTCAAGTCTAAGCCTTATTAATGAATTATATGGCAGACAACTGGGAGTATTTTGGGAGAATTATGGAAGAGCTTATTTTTAGACTGGTTCTAATGGCTCATAGTTCACCTACACTCTTATATTCTATCTTTAATTTTGTTGTAAATTTAAATAATTTTAGTATAAGGGTATGGAACGTTAGAAGGGTTTAGCGTCCTAACTTTAAAAGACTGGTTAAAGAATTTATTAATAAGGAAAAGGTTAAAATCCTATTTCTAATAGAGACTTAAGTTGATAAGGACATGGAAAATAAGATTTTAGCTAACTTATCTTTCATAAATTTGGTGATCACCAATATTATAAGATTTACAAAAGGCATTTAACTATTGCAGAATTAGGATAAAGTTAACATTTAGGTGGTCAATAAATCTGAGCTTAATAAAGTAAACCTTAATTCTTAAACCTAGTTGTTGAGTGGAATATGTGCAAATCCAAAATTCATAGACAAGTGAGTTTTGTAGAATAATTTAAAAATGATTTCTACTTCACACAATCTTCTTTGGTTAGAATTTAAGGACTTTAATGAAGTTTTATGTTAGCAGGAAAAATTAAGAGGTACTTTTATTTGTTTAAATTGGGTTAACTTGTTTAATGATTATTTACAATTTTGCAACCTAGTTGATTTAAGGTATTCAGGGTTAACTTTTACTTGGTTTAATAACATGAATTTTAATAATCTAATTTTAGAAAAACTTGATTAAGTTATAGCGAATTTTGAATGGAGTCTATTGTTTGTAGAAGCTAGTGTTGTTAATATGCTTAGGATTCATTTTGATCACTCTCCTATTGTAGTTTATCTTCATGTTCTAATTCTTGATCTCTTGAGAAGCCATTTAAATTTGAGACATGCTATCTTTCTCACTTTTTTATAATATAGTTGCCAGAAATTGAGCTTCCAATTCTTCTTTTGATATAGCAATTGATAGTTTTGTTAAAGAAGTTTCTTGATGGAATATAAATGTTTTTGGAAATGTTTTTGAAAGAAAAAATGGATTTTGGCTAGTATAAAAGGGGTTTAAAATGCTTTACAAAATCAAGATTCTAATCTTTGTAAAGATTAAATAAGTTATTGCAAGAAGAATACACATAAATTTTTAGATATGAGGAAGAGATATAGGCTTTGAAATCTAGGATAATATGGATAGATGATGGTGATAGGACTACTCATACTTATCATCTATTTACTATTATCATAAGGTGGAAGAATAGAATAACTAGTTTAAAAAATGGGGCAGGGAGTGGTTACATGATATTATTAATATTTAGAATTATATTGAAACTAAATTTGTGGAAAAGTTTACTATTTCAAAGTGTCAACCTTTTTTTGCTTCCTTTTTTCTTGTTTTTTGGAAGGTTTCTCTCAATGAAAAGGATAACCATGGAATAATCTTTACCCTAACCATCAATAAAACTTTCAAGGCTTTTAACTTTCAAAAAGCTATCAAGGCCTAGGGTCCTAATAGGCTCCACCAATTTTTTTTAAAGATTTTGGCCAAAAGTTTAAAGATTTTTTTTATCATTGTATTTTTGAAGTTTTTAAGTCTCTCTAGGTTCCTTTTTGGCTTAATAAAACTTTAATCTACTTGGTCTCTAAAGGTGAAGTTCATGAATCCATAAATGCATATAAGCCTATTAGTCTTTGAAATATCATTTTGAAAGTTCTTTCAAAAATTTTGATTGCAAAACTTAAACCAATTTTAAGTAAAATTATTTCCTTTTTTTTGGCAGTTTTTGTACAAAATAGGAAATTGGGAGACAATGTTATTATTTTATAGGAAATCATGTGCACTATTAATAGATTAAAAGCCAAAGTAAGGAGTATGATAGTTAAAATTGATTTAGAAAATGTTTGTGATTCTTTAGAGTGGGATTTTGTTAGAAAAGTGTTAAAATACTTTGATTTTCCTTCTAACTGGATTGAGCTAGTCATGAGTCTTATATCTAGTGTTTTTTAACAAATTTTTTTCATTGATGGTGAGCTCTAATCCTTTTGTTTTTTAAGAAGGGTTAGGAAAGGCAATCCTCTTTCTCTATACATTTTTATTTTATTTATGGAATATTTACATCATCTAATAAAATATAACGTCTAATGAAATGAATAGAAATCTATTAAGTATAGTAAGTATGGTCTAAGTTTTTCCCATTTGTTTGACGCTAATGATATTATTAATTTTTTTGCCAAAGCTAATAGGAAAAATGCAAAGTTGTTAACTAGACTTTATTTGAGTTTACTAATTTGTTTGGTCTTAAAGTAAATTTTGCAAAATTAAGACTCTATTTTTTTAAAAAAACATTGATTTTTACTTAAGAGATGCTTTGAGTAATGAGTTAAGGATAATGCATCATAGGAATTTTAGCAAGTATTTAGGGTTTTATTAAAGTAAACTTGCTATTTCCAATTTTTAATTGATAAATTAAGGGTTAAGATCTAGGGGTAGTAGTCAAGATACCTTTCTTTTTTTAGAAGAGTTATTGTCATTAACTCTATTCTTTCTACCTTGCCTTTTTATTATATGCAATTTTCTAAAATTCCTAGCTCAATATTATTAAAGCTGGATTAGGTTGCTAGAAACATTCTATAGAAAGGTTTTTCTGAAATAAGGAAAGTGTCTTTAGTTAAATGGGAGTTTGTTACTTAGTTTGAAGTTACAAATGGATTAGAAATTAGAGACTTTAACTTGGTCAATCTAGCTTCATTAGGAAAATTGGCTTGGCATTTCATTCATAATAATCAAGAAAATTAGGTTTTTAATGCTAAATATCTTCGTCAAATAGCAAACGGTAAAGTTATTTTAAACGAGGTTAGTTCTCATAATTAGCAAGTTTTAAAATGTATTACCTATATTATTAAAGCTGGGATTATATGAGTTGTTGGGGATGGAGATAAAATGAATTTTTAGCAAGATAATTAGCTAAATATTGGGCCTTTGTGTAACCTTAGTCAAGGTTTTCTTCTTTTTCAAGAGGAATACTAGTTTTTAAGGTTAAAGAATTTTTGTTCAATATGGCTTATGATTTAAATAGAATTTTAGTGTCTTTTTCTCTTAAGGTGCAAAATCTTACATCTATTGGAAATTCTAATGAGATGGTTTGCTAACTTTCTCAAGATGGAAAATGTTCAATTAAGAGCATTTATAATTTTTTGAAAAATGATAAACAACTTAGTGGGAACATTAAATTTATTTCCATTTGGAAAATCCCTACTTTATCTAAAATTTAATTTTTTGTTTGGTTTACTATGCATAATAGAGTTCTTACTAGTGATTTCCTGATCAAGGGAGGAATTGATGTCTAACCTTCCTACTCTCTGTGTACTTTGAGTCCTAATTTTATTGCTTATATTTTAAGAGAATGCTTGGTTGCTCTAGATATTTGGAATTCTAATCAAATCCCTATCTTTTGTTTATGTTTGCTTAACTATGATTTTCATGTGTGGATGAAACATAATCTAACGCCAAATGAATTAGGTTGAAATTTTAATATTCCTTAGCCTACTATATTTTCTTTTGCTATATGTAATTTATGACTAAATAGAAATAGGAAAGTCTTCAAAGCTAACTAACGGAGTTTGAATCTTGTGAATATTATTAAAGCCAAACTAGCTATGTTCTAGGTTGTTAAAAGACAAGCTAGAATATCTACTCCATAAATAGGTATTAAGGTTAGGTGAATTTTTCCTCCTTCTAAATGGTAAAAGCTTAATTTGGATGAAGCCTCTAAAAGGAACCTAAGGAAGGTGAGTTGTACTATTATTATTAGGGATGATAAAGGGAAGTGGATTACTGGTTATATCAAAGGTTTAGGTGCTTGTGCAAATTATGTTGTTAAACTTAATGACCTTCAAGATAGTCTTATGCTAGCTTTTGAGAGGAATTTAAAACCATTAATTGTTAGGTTGGATGCTTTTACTATGGTTCATGCTTTGGGAAAGTAGTAACTAAATTTTTCTTTTGCTATTTCTAGTTTACTTAAAGCCTACAAGTTGCTATTAAATGCTCTGGGAGTGAAGGCTGTTAAGTAAATGTATAAGCAATCCAATACTTTGGCTAACTTTTTGGAAAATTTCATGGATAGTGGTGATAATACTTTGTTTATTTTGGATGTCCCTCAGTGGAGGCTTTGGATATTGCACTTAGTGATGTAATTGGCATAACTATGTTAAGACTAGTTTCTATTACTTAATTTTTAATATATTTCCTCTTTATAAAAGAAAAAAGAGAAACTTAGTTATACTTTTTCAAGATCAAAGGGGAGATGAAAGTTATATTTGTTAAAATTAAGTTTATCATGCAATATATTCTTAGCAAAAAAATTTATAATGCAATATATAGACATCTTATTTAACATAATTACAATCTACTATATCAAAGTTAGTAATAAATCATAGATGTGTCATTTTTCTAAAATATATTTTATGGGATTTTATGAAATTTAAAATGCTAAAATGCATACTTGCTTGAGATTTATGTATAAGAGCATCAATCTACTAAATATATTTTAATTATTGTGTGGAAAATAGCTAGTCAATTCATTTAAATTAATTTGTCAAATGTTAGATAAACTAATTTTCTATTCTAGTGGGTTAAATTTATATGATAAAGTTACCTTCCTCTTCAATACTAACTAGAATATTAATGGAAAAATTTAGAAGTTGATTACGTTGATATAGACACATAATGGATTTCTTATATTAAACATATTTTGAATTGGATGTAAATAATTAATTGATTAGATTATAAACAATTACGTTATTGAAGTTGTTAATTAATCCATTAAAAATTAACAATTGTCCTACTATTTTAACACTAAATTTTTTACTTAAAAATATTGTACCAATTAGGTAAAAAAAATCATATTGACAAGCTAATAAAATTTATCAAATTTCAATCTTAATTTTTATTAATGAGTTTATTTTACAAATAATCTCCCTTTTTTTAGATGGGGTCATTTCATAATTATTATCTTTTCTTGGGTTTGAACATAATTTCGTCCTCACTTCAGCTAAACCCACCTAACCAATTTATTTCAAGCTATCTTTATATTAGAGTTAAAGATTCCAACATTTTTTTTGCCAAGCCTTTAAAAGTAGGCAATTGGATAAAAGAGCATAGTAATTTACACTACTTTCATAATAAGGCATAGAAGTTTACCCTTTTTTTTTATAATTTTATTCTTCCCTCATATTTTTTAAGAATGAAAATTTACTAATGGATGGGCAAAATTGTATAGACAGAATATTATTTAGGGATTATTATGCTCATTTGTGTAATTCAAAGATTATTTTGCTAATGCCTTATAATTTTAAAAATGAAATAGTTATTTTTTTAAGAGAAAAATATAAAATATCTCTTCATCTTCGGAGGGAATGCATGTTACTTTTACTAACTTAACTATAAAAAGCTTGCACTTAACACCATTCATTTACTTAATTAATTTTTTTACTACATCAAGTAATTTTTTCTTTAACTTTTTAAATATGATTCAAGATATTATTATATGTTAGTCTATTACGTCATATTTTGTACATAATTTCACAATTGATTTTTAAGTATTTAATTAAAATCTTTTTATGTACATAGCATTAAAAAGAGAGAGGAGATTTGTAGTGCTTAATGTAAGAAATAATAGATTCATGCATAATATAATATTAAGTAAATAATCATTAAAGAAATAATCAAAGTAGGTTATCGAATATTATAATAGGAATATGATATATGATTCAATACAATAACCTCTTAAGGTACGAACTTTTTCAATATGTAACAAAACTTTTTCAAAAGATATGAATTTAATCTAAAGGTCAAGAAAATGCTTCCCTCTTGATGTAATACTAGAGAAACAACGTAAACAAAATTAGGATTTAGAGTTTTCTACAAGTGAATTTAGAGTTCTCTATAAGTGATTAACTTGCTACTTTCAATTACACAATTTTCATGTGCATGCCTTACTTGTAGGATCAATGGAGGTTATTTATAAGAGAGCTTTAAACCCTTTATCTCTATTGTAGGAATACCATTCCATTCAATAGCAATTATCCACATAAATTTTATTAAGGACATTAACTAAAATATAAATATCATTTAGAGTATTAAACTAAAATATAAATTTTATTTAGGACATTAACACCTTTCATAATATAAATAAAAAACCTTGTCCTTTGAATTCCACCATTAAGTAAAATAAAACACTTTCAAAATAAACAAGTAACTCTTTGAAACCATAAAAATTCTTAAAATCTCCTATTTGGTTTCAAAGAATGTATGTGTATATATATATATATATATATATATATAATAAATGATAATGAGAATAAGTGTTATCTTAGATCTTTTAACATCAAATTTATATAGTTAAAATAAGCTTATATAAAATATATACCATCTTATTAGAGATTGAGACTAAACCTTGGATTGGTCTATCATTCATATGATACTTAGAATTTGACAACTTGGGTAAAGCTCATTTTGATTTGAGTATTAGCCACTAAGAAAATATGCCTTAAACATCCCATGGGCCTAAATAATTTGAGATCCAAACCTTCCTTACTATTAAGACCTTCACATATATACCCATAAATGTATACCTAATAAAGAATTTGAATATTAAAATATAACCATAAATGCTCAACAAAGCTATCACAAGGAAAATTTCATGGAATGTACATTAACTTATTCACTTACTTCAAAATGATCACAAAGGAATCAAAACCAAGTTTTAAATTTAATTACCAAAAGCCTTAATGGATGGATTCACTAAATTATCTTATCAATAACATCTTATCCATAACAACTAGTTGCTTTTCTAGCAATGTTTAAATTTAATGATATGGTTTTCAATATTCCTCACCTCAAAATGACTAATAAGATCCTTTATATTTACCACAACTAAAGAATTATGATAAAGGATTATGGTGGAATGTTAATATTTCATGAAAATATTAGATTGTCAAAATCATGTAAACATGCACAAATTATGCATAGATTATTTTATAAAATTAATAAATACTTGCACTTCTTATTAACTCTATTGTTAATATGAAGAAGCTCAGGTACTTTAGTCACAATGACTACTATAGGCACTCATGATTCAATCGAATTTTGGATGAATAAGTTTACTTCTCCTAATTACTTTAATTATAGAAAATAACTTTTTAGGAGGCTGTTTAACTAAGCACTAATGGGTATACATAATCTAATTAAAGTATAGGAGTAAGGACCCTATTTTAGTAGAAAAACTAAACTAGGTAGGACCCGACCTATAACCAAATCCAACCTATTTAAGTTATAAAAAGTTATTATCATAAATTCCACTTAATCATTATTATTACTAATGGGCAGTTAACTCATATTAGCATATTTTTTTTTCTATATTAAATGATCCATAATGAGAATTTTATTTAGATATTTTATAATTCAATTTTTCAATTAAAATTCCAAGATGGAAGCTATAGTATTAAAGACTACAAAAACAAATCATAATATGCAATTTCTCTAAAGCTATATTAATAGCCACATACTTAGTCTTCATAATGGATTAATTTAAAAAAAATTATATAGGATGTGGCACCTTAACAAACCTAAGCACAAGCGCAAGAATTAACTCCCATTATTTTCATATGAAAATAGTATAACAATTTTAACTCCCACTGTTTTCATATATATTCAATACTCCTTATGATTTTAAACAAAGTCATGTACTTTAGTAACTCATTAAGATTTAAGATTATACTTTGATGAGATTTGCTTTAGATATAAATTGGTCACTTTTTTACTTTCCTTATAGCCTTTTGATAATTTTTAGGAAAAAAATTGCATTTAATTAACCTGTGATAAACTATAAATTCTTACAAAATGTTTCTTTTTGAGAATTTTATTCCTATCAAAAGGTTTTTCAACAAAAAGTTTATATCCTTTTAATTATTTTGGATAAAAACACCTTTTTTTATTATAAGTTTATCTTTACGAGGTTCAACTATAATAACATGAGTAACACAATCTAAGTTTTCATGTAATTCTTCTTAAATTAATTTCAAATCTCATAAGAAGTGTTATTTGTAGATATATAATGAAGTCTATTTAGTTTAAAATATGTATAATAGTGAAGAAAACTCACCAAAATAACTAGTAAAAAATTTAGTAATAGCCATCATAGATCATACTATTTTTAACAATTCCTTTATTGCACTTTTTACCAACTCTAGTCTTTTGAAGTATATATATGCAATGTGGCATACTAGGTAAATGAATCATATCACCAAATGAATCAAATTAAAATTCGCTTTTATATAAAAAGAAATATTTTAATCCTTTTACCAATAGTTTTTACTATTTATAACTTGATCTATTTAAAAGATTTTATTGCTTCACATATCTTATGCTTAGATATATCTTTTGGAGTCAATGAATGTTATAAAATAAGAGTGATTACTTTCACTATTCATATACAAGTAGGTTATATATACATATATATATATGTGTGTGTGTGTGTGTGTGTATTAAAGAAAATTTACTCATTATTTTACTAAAAATTTCCTTTTTATAATCATTTCTAGTAAGCTATCTGTACTAATATCCTTACTTATATGACCAAAATGAATATGGCAAAGATAGTATTAATTGGATTGCTTTTTAAAAATTTCATCCATAAAAAAACAAGTTCATATGCTAATGAAAAAAACACTTTAGCTAAGAATTTATGATCTAGTAAAGAATTTATGATATAGTCATAGATAAAATATTCTTTATGAAAGATGCATAATGATAACCCAAAATATCTTATCATACAAATGATCCTTCAAATTATTACTAAATTTAATCACTTTGGCTCAATTACAATCTAATGCCATTAGATATTTGGTAAAATTATCTCTAAAAGACCTTATTATATTCAAAATGCAATCTTTATATGCCATTCAAAGATTTATGCATGGGTCAAATACCATATATGTGGTTTTATATTAGGTTTGTCTAGGTATGAAGAGTTAAATCATCCAATAATAATAATAAATGTAGAACTAGTGCATATTACTTTCTAATGAAAAAAATGTGTTATTAACTTCATGATCAATAGTAAAAGACATATATTAGAATATTAAAGGCAAAACTTTGTTATAAACTAAAAGCAATGCTAGGAAAGATCACTATCTAAGTTTCATCAAACTTAACCTATAATGCTTTAATAAAGTGTAAATTTATAAACAATTATAAAGGCAAATAAGTTTAATGGATAAAATAAAAAAGCATTATTTATCTTGCTTAGCTTAAACTTTATTTTATTGTTTTGTTATATGATTAGTTTTTTAAATGTAGCTAGACATGTTATTGTGAAATTATATTTTCTATGTAATATTTATATTCTTCTTTTGAAAATGAAAAATAAAATGTATAGCATGAAAACGAAAATTTCATCCCAAATTTTATTTAAAATCTTATTTTGATTCAATTATTAATTAAAAATTCAATTTGATACCTTTCTATCCTTTAAGTACTCAAATTCACAAATAAGATGATCAAATTCTTCACTTGAGACTTAGCTAATATCATCGATAAACTAATATGGTTGTGTGATAGAAGAGACTATATTTTATTCTTGTAATATTACAATAAAAATCTAAAATGTTTATCAAATATAACAACTAACTACATGTTTTCTCATGTCAATTAGATTTAGTTAATCATTTCTATAGATTATTCACATTACTTAATTTTCTTTTCATATTCAACCTTTAATTTATTCAAAATTTCTTTTATACCTTTATTTAAAAATAAAGTTATACAAAAATATTTTATTGAGTTCACTAACTACTATAGATTTACCCTTTAATGTTAATTATTTTATGGTTTTGACATCAGTCCCTACCTACTATTTATACAAGCAATGTTATATATTTGGCATATTTAATAGTGGTTTTGAACTAATATGGAATATAAATAACAATATTAGTTGTTCTACATGAAAATCAACATCTTTAATTCTTAAGTATTGAGTAACCATTCCCTTTAGACATTGGCATATAATCAACATAATAAATTATAATAAACCAATTGATGTGGTATATAGACTATGATGTCAATTTGAGAATTGCATTGAAAATTAACATTCATTAGTAACATAAATTTCACATATAATGTCTATTTTATTAAATAACTACCATAATATGGCAATAAAGATAATGTTTATTTATCATGATTGACATTATTTAGTATTTTTTTCCAATTTTATTCAGCTATACCTCATTACTCCAAAGCTATAATCGAACTTAATCATAAAATCCAATCACCATATTATTATTCAAGTAGTATTATCATAGAAATACTATTTATTATACAAAAATACTACCTATTATATATACAAAATAGACATGAGAAATGATGGATACTTTACCTTTAATCTTTGCTAACATGTTTAGAACAATCTTTGATCCACATCCCATTAGCATAACTATCTCGCGTGTAGAACTCATCCACATTAGCTTCATTGTCCACTAAAGTTATTCCTATAAAAAAAAGAGGAGTCTCCTTAATATTATCTTTTAAGTTGTCTTTATTTCTATCACTAATAATTTATCTCTTCCCTAGTAGAATTACACACTACTTATGATCGAACAAGTTTATGACATATAACATTTTTTTTGTTTAGAGTACCATTATGAATAGCTCTCTTTGTGACCTTCCTTATTAAAATCCAACAAATTGAATCCTAACCTATTGATCTAGATGTCATATTAGTCTTAAACCATTTACATGAAAGCACAAGCTCTATAAACATAATGTAGTTAAACTCCTAAATGTCTTCAATGATTCTATAATATAACATATTAGCAAAGACAGGTTCCTATTTTTGAAGTTACTCACATGGTTGGCCAAGGCCACTAGAGTAATCCTATTATTCTTCATAGTGCTCCTATCATTCTAACCTTTTGCATAGAAAGAATACCCATTAATGTTATACTTATGACAAGAGATGACCTTCATGTGTGGCCCCAGTACTAGCCATCTGATAATTTTAGAAAAATATGTTATGTTTAACTTGGATCCTCCATGTATGGTCCCTGTACTAGTGGTCCTTGTGCTATTTGATAACAAACTCAACTCCTAACCTAATTGTGGAATGATCAATTATGTTTAACTTAAATCCATTAATAATTTCTTATGTGATGTTATCCCCCTAAAATTATCGTCTACTTGTCCATGTAAGGTTAAATTTCATCAATATAATAAAAGATGTAAAGGTGGGCCTATATACACGTTTTAGGGCTTATGCTTATCAGCCAAGTATCTAATGTGCCATTACTTGCAATTCTACTCTTATGACAAGACTGTAAAAGTTTGACAACATTCATGTTTGATAAATAGTCACTATTAAACTGAGCTACCTCTTTAATAATATAACCTTTGATAATGTATCTTTTTGGTTAATGTCTATTTTTCATATACCGTTTTAGGATTTTCATATATTACATAAAGGGTACATCTACCTTAAATAAACTAATATGTATAGTTTTATTTTTTTCACCAAATAGACAACTAGATGCATCATGATATCAAAGAATAAAGGTGAGAAGTACATCTTTATTTGACATAGTGTAACCATAACTTATCTTTGCAAGTCGTCCAATTTCTTAGAGGTTAATAACTTTGTTACATATTATAATGAATAAGAAAAAAAGTTTAGTGATAGCATGTCTAATATGTTTAAGTAAGATTGATTGAATAGCCACCTATAATAGCCATTGTATCAAAGCATGACAATAATGAATATTCAAACTAACTAGCTTTAAGTCTTTTATTGAGATCAAGTTTTTAGTGTTTGAAGAATATCCCTATAGCATCTTAACACCAAGTAGACACTTATAGAAATTTGTCTTCTCCTTTTTAGATAGAGCATGGTGAGCTAGCAGAAGAAACACATATTAACCCTTTCTTTTTTGTGCTAATTCTCTTTGAATGAGCATTTTAACTAAGTCCAACCAGGCTTTGACTTCATCCATGGTCTTCCTCGATACATTTAACAATGTTCTAATTAGACTATAATAAATATTTTTTTTCATATGCATGATATTGATGTTGTATCTTACAAATAACGTCTTCTAGTATGGAAGATTAAAAAATATAGACTTTTTCTTCCATGAGGTATCTTCACCTATAGGCTTGTAAGGTTTATTAAGAATGAAATTAACATTTTTAACCTATTTACAAACTTGAAATGCAAAATCAAGTATAACTATTAACTCAAAGAGATTATTTAGCTTCTAGTAATAAAAAGAATGATGCATCTAAAATTCAATTACATTTGCTCATATATACTTAACCCCCAATTAAGGGAGTTGAAGCCATTGCTTCTTTTAATAAACCATTAAAAATGTCCTTTACCCTATAATATCAATGCCATAATGTAAAAAACTTTATTGACCAAGATACACTATCTTCTTGCCATGCTTGAGTTGAGAAAAACAAATACCATTTTCATAAATAAGACATGCTAGATGCCCTTTGATGTTATAGCCAGACCAGATATTGTAAGTTAGGAAGACATTGATTGTGCAAAAAAGTATGACGTACAAAATGAAAGACTTCTGATGATAT
Organism: Sindora glabra; assembly: GCA_020226215.1. Taxonomy (NCBI): domain Eukaryota; kingdom Viridiplantae; phylum Streptophyta; class Magnoliopsida; order Fabales; family Fabaceae; genus Sindora; species Sindora glabra. The sequence continues at coordinate 41,824,104 of CM035236.1, read as the reverse complement.
ACATAAAAGATTGAGACACTTTTTTCCTACATTATCTTCAATAAACAATGTCAAGAAATCATTTTGGTCATTTTCCAATTGTTTTCACCATAAATTAATAAAAATAACATGATGTACTTGCACTTCATGCATAACCAAGGAGGTAGATTGTATATCACCAACATAATAAGTCATGTGATGTGTTTAGTACTCATGTTACCATAAAGGTTCATTTCATGAATGCAAAGTGCAAGCCTAAGGTTTTTTGGCTCACTATCAAACTTAAGGTATAATATATCAACTATCCATTATTGAAAAGAAATAGTTGGATCCCAAAACTTACTATCAAATAGTATCCAATCCACATGCTATGTTAATTTCTTAGCATTTTTTTTGCATTGATAAACATTCATTTAAACTTTCATAATATTGGATAATGCCATAACATCTTAGTTAGAGCTCCTTTACTATTATTGCCATTATTTTTCCTTAATTTTTAATGTGGTGTCCTATATTTTGGATACTCATTCAAAGGTTTGTTCTTGTTTTTGTACAATATGCAATCATTAAAGTAATCATATATCTTTTTGTACTTCATGCCTATTGGGGACATAACTTTCTTTGCCTTATAAGTACAATCCAATAACCTTTACCTTCAGAAAGCTTTTTTGTTTTAACAATTATAGCAATGCCTTGAATCTCTTATCATTTTAACCATTTCTTATTTTCAAGTTGAACAATCTTAGCACAGCTACTAACCATGTAAATTTAGTGCAACTTAGATATAAAAACTTTTTTGCATCACTTAATAATTTATGAAAGATATACAAGATTTTAGTGAAATCATCTTTTATACCATAAATCATGTCATCTAACTAATCATTAACTTCCACATCTATGTTATCATCTTCGCAGGCTTTCTTACCACTATAAGTACTAAAAGAACTAGACAACTCATCTTCCTCATGCTATATCCATTGCTTATACCTCTAGTCAATGCCATTGAAAAATATATGTATCTTTTATCTTTATTGAATTAAGCATCCTAATATAGACACTTTCCTTATAAGGACAAAAAATAAGCTTATTACTAATATCCTCCCTTTTCTCTTTACTTATAGCAAATCTAATAAGCTCATCAACCTTTTTAGAATATTTAAGGGTCAAACAATTAATAAACATCAATCCATGATCCATGATTCCCTAATTTAAAATAAAAATGCAATAAATATACAAGAAATCATACAACAAAGAATACATGTACAAACATGTGAACAAAATAAGAGTTTTAATGAAATCATTAAACATATATTAACATTCAGTCCACTTAAAACTCTAATAAAAATTAGGCACATATAATTCAATATAAAAATTACATAATCATAGCATTATACAATTCTTCCTTATGATTAGAATAAAGTTAAGCATTGCAAATACATCTCAACATAGTGAAGAAGATTTTAATAAGTTAAGGGATGAACAAGAAGTTGAATGTAAGTTTTTTTAAACTTCAGTGGAAATATTCCCTTAGACTTGAAGAATTTTGAGAGACAAATTGAAGAACTTTGCACTTTGCTCTTTAGTGTTGAGTCAAAGATTATTTATTTTAACTTTCACCCTTATTTTGTTAAATTATTTGAAAATTAAAATGATGTCACTGGATATTTTACATCGATTATATACTAAAATTGACATTTGCAGTAAAAATTTTAATGGTCGAATATAACAAGTCAATTAATAAACATTTACCATCTTAAATACATACTTTCTATGTTGGTTTAATATAAACACATGATGTGATTTTATAGTTTTAATTGAAAATTTTTTTCCTAAATATATGAAATATAATTTAATATGTTGGTTATTATAATATAAACATTAATTAGTTGAAAATAACCTTTAGACATCAATTTTCAAGTACAATCAATGTTTAAAACACCAATGTTCTTTATAGTTCTCAATAAAAACCATAAATTGGTTGTTGACATTCCTTTTAAAAGTCAATTTCATATGAAATCAATATCTAAAATATAGATGTTCTTCATAGTTTCTAATAATATTATATATATACATATCTCTTGGCTATTGGCATTTTTTTAAACATTGATTGAATTTATAACCAATGTTTAATATTTCATATGATATTTATTTAAACAACTATTAAATTGAAATTGACATGGTATTTATATTTGACATCAATTTATTACACAATTATTTTTTTCTGTGTTAGACCTTTCATCTACTATCAGAAAATAAGACCTCATAACATGAACTTATTATTTTAATTAATGTGGTAAGTTGCACTTATTTTTAAAAAATGTTATTATGATGTTATATGCATTAGTTTCCCTTTAATTGATATAAATGTGGCAATATTAAAAGATAAATCTATAGTAGTGCTAGCATGATACATAATATCAAACTTTTTTTACTTTAGAGGTTAAAAGTTTAATTCTTTTTACTCTTAAAAAATACAATTTAAGCATAAGATTTAAGGATATTAATAAGCATCTTCTAACCATTTGAACTTTTTAAGTCATCTTTACACAATTCTTTGGTGTGTGTCCTAGGAACTAATCATATAGATAATTGAAATAATACACAATATATTATGTTTTATTTCAGACAATGCAATTATTATATTTTATTTTCAATTTTTACACAATTTATAACTTAATATAATAATTATCCTTAGAATAGTTTTACTATTCCTAAAATGCCCCTAATCAAGTATTATTACAACAAGGGATAGTAATAGTACATCGAGACTGACATGTATAGTGACTGATGATTATGAATTATGGATATGTGATATCAAGTCAATACATGAGTACATTATTAGTGAACAAATATACTCGACTGACCTATTATGAGAATACTGCGTGGATAAGACTTATGTCATTAGTAGTTCTCATATGGTCACAATTACATATAGTCCTTTAACCTGAAGTCACTACGGTTCTCTACATGAGGGGTTACTCACTTTAATGTCATCTTATGTCACCTTTAATTGGGATAACGAGTAGGGTGTTGATTGGGTGTGTCACGAATCATGTAGAGGGAAGTGGTAATGTAGATGAGATTTTGTTACTCTTATAAAAAAAGAGATATATATTTAGACCCCTTGATTGAGTGAGATTTAGAAATGCATGGCCATGCTCAAATAAATCAATATGTGATATTGATTATTTGTTTTGAAATTTACTCAATATCAACAAATATAAATTAAACATTGACAAGGATGACACACTCCTTACCTTCAATTCAATTTGGATATTATTACAAAAGGGATTATAATGCAAAGCGTTGATAATATATTAGATGGATGTCAAATCATAGATATTCTTATTACTTGAGTGGCAGTGATGTATTGCTAGATGCCGCTCACTGTGTATGGCTCAATAATGAGTCATTGTTAACGTAGTAAGAACCTATAGGGTCATACAAAAGGAGTAAGAATAAGACAATAATTAATTGGACTTATTTTCGTGCATATATATATTATTAAATAATAATATATTTTTCATGTAATAAATATAATTATTATGTAATATTATTTGATATTAAAGTAATATCAAACAATTTTGTTATCAAATATTAGATAAATATATTATGAGTTAATATTATTTTGATATTTGATAACTATATACAATTATCTAATATTAAGATATTTATATTATAAGATAATATTATTATCTAATATTATATAGTTAATAAATAAGTCCTATCTCTCCTTATTATCTCTAGGATAAGGATAAGATGAGTTGTTAAGTGTGATTAGGATTTTGGAAGCATTATCCTAGTAGGATTAGGATTATGGCTTGCCTAAATTCTATAAAAAGAGACTTGAGGGCAGCACTTACACACACACTCATAAGCTTCCATAAAACTTTAAATCACTCAGAAAACATCCAATCCTAAATCCTAGAGAGGTCGTTGTTCACTTCGTGTGGATGCCGTAGAGACGCTGTACCTTCCGCCTGGCATTTAATTCATCCACTCTCAAGTTTTGATCAGTAGAAATACGAGTTCCCAATAAGTAAAACCTTAATAAATGATTTATGTTTTTGCATGGATCTTAGGTAGAATTCGAATCAAATTTTGAATTTTCGTTGCGTATGATAATTCAAATTTCCTACAAATTCATCATTAGTAATTACACCGTTCTCATTAGTCATTGGTTAGGGAAGAAAAAGTCTAAGTTCAAATAATATTTGTATAATCATGTAAGGCCAAGAGCATATCAATTCCATCTTTCAATCCATATAGTTAGTACTATTTAACTTATTAGATTTGAAAAGATCCATAAATACTTATCCATTACTAGGCATAGAAAAGAGATTTTCAATTTGCACTATTTTAAAATAATCATTTACTTGTTAAGGATTCGTGATAAAGAGAAAAATATATCATTAGAAAATATTAATAATTCTCATTTACCTATTAAGGATTCATAAGAATTATCAAGAGATCCATACATCTACATGACTTGTTAAAATTTTGTAAAGTATAATACAATAATAAAAATTAAATCAAAATATGTATATATCCATATTATTCATTGGGATTTTTACGAACCAATAATAAAACTACTACTAAGAAATTATGATCCAGAATAAAGTAAAACAATTGCATCACCCATTATTGATGGCTTTGTAATTTGAAACAAACATTATAAGTTACTAATAAAGTAAAAATTAATCATAATATTATATCTTTCAAGATTATATGAGAATTATATGTCATGTAAAGGTCTAATTACTTGTAATTATAAGAAATAATAAATTCTCTTATAATATAATTTAAAGTAAATAATCATTAAAGAAATAATTGAAGTAGGTTACCAAATATTATAATATGAATATGGTATGTGATTCAATATGATAACTTCTTAAGCTATGAATTTTTTCATGATGTAACAAACGTTTTTCAAAAGACATGAACTTAATCCAAAAAATATTCTTTAAAGATTTGGAGTGTTTCTTCCTTAATGTAATAGAAAAGAAATAATGGAAAAAAAATAAAAATTTATATTTTTTCTATAAATGATTGGTTACTAGATAGTTTTCATTTGCATGCCTCACTTGTTAGACAGACTAGTGAAGGTAATTTAAAGAAAGTTTTAAACCTTTTACCTCCAATGTAGGAATATCACTAACCTAGTAACCTATATTCCATTCAATAGTAGTTATCCACATTAAAGTTCCTCACTCGTATTCATAGCTCTAAATTTCATTAAGGATATTAACTAAAACATAATTCTTATTTAAAGTATTAAACTAATATATAAATTTCATTTAGGACATTAAATCCATCGATAATGTGAATGAAAAATCATTCACTTGAATTCCATCATTAAATCAAATAAAAGATTTTCAAAATAAATAATTAACTTTTTGTAACTATTAGAATTCTTATAGATAACTTAATCATATTGAGGTGATTTTGACCATAACAAATAATTTTGCATTGATTAAGACAAGTACAATTAAAATAGCCGCTACTTTACTTTTTGTAGGAGTTATAAACAACCATTAGCATAACATACCACTATAAAATGAAATTATTGTGGAAGTTGTCTAACTATGATTAACCATCATTATAAGACATTTTGCTTTATATTTTATAAAAATTAGTATCTTGGGATTTGAACATGTTAAAATTAGTAAGAAACCTCAACATTATGCTATCAAAAAACAAGTAAACAAAGCAAAATTAACAATAGATTTAGAAAAACCAATCTAGGAGTAGAAATCTAAATTTGTAGTCAAACAAATTTAATTTGCATTAAACATAAGAAAACTCAAAGCTCAAATACAAAGTCTAAGTTAATGAAATATTCATATAGAAATGGATACAAAAATTCAAAGCTTACTTTAAAGCATGAGGTGGCATTTGGTTCAAAAAATCATATATTCTCTAGAATCTTTATATTCTTAATAATATGATTATTTGGAATTTAATTCTGAGGAAAATGACATTGTCATATTTGGTTTATTTAAAAATATTCATAGAATATTACAATATTATGTTTTAATTAATTTATATATTTTTAAAAATATTATTAGATTAATAAAAATGTCCTTATTAAAAATCAAACAATCTATAATGGCAGATAGTAATGGAAAGTAATCAACGATAGTCATCAACAATGAATTATAGGCATGGTGGTCTTTAATAATGGGTGGTGGTTGATGGAAGTCACTGATAATGAGTGATAGTATCAACAATCATCAATGGTTAGTGGTGTTTATTATGGATAGGTGATGATTGATAGTAATTATTGGTAATGAATGGTGGCTTACTACAAAAAATGATTACATGTACCATGAATTATACCATGAAAAATATAGCAAATTTATCTCTTGTTATGGAAATAAAAGAATTCAAATAAATATACAAAAAATTAAAAATTTCATTTTACAGGAAAATTTTATCCATAGCAAATAATCACTTATGCCACAAATAAAGTCAGAATCGCATTTGACCACCATAATGTATCTACCATTAATTTGTGCTTTTTAGTAGTGTAATTTAATTTTTATTAATTCCATAATGTAAAAATTATGCACAAAAATGATGTAATAAATTAATATATAATAATATTGTAATTCTTGTTTAAGAATTTTTTAAAGAAAATTACATAATTTAATAAAATTTTTAATTAATTAATGGATGTAAATTACAAGTTTTACATAGTTAAATGGTTTACTTTATAAATTTTCAAAATTAGTGGAGCCAAAATAAAACCACCACAAAATTGATTGGAGTATTTCACATTTTTCTCTTTCTTTTTAGATAATGAACTATTGCAATATGATTATTTTATTAATTATGATATTTATGAGATCATTCCTAAACTTATAAGTGTAATAATGTAAAGATAAATTGTAGTAATTTTTTTTTGTTTATACCCAAAGTATCCTTACACTTTTTTCACCCGATACAAGACTAATTCATATTTGTGGTAATACAAAAATTATAAAATTTCAATAAATATTATACAAAAAGTTGTGACATGGTCATTTCCCACAATTAAAAAAATGTAATTTGCAAATCATTCACAAATTTAGAAAAATATAGATAAAAGAAAAAAATATAAATAACCTTTCTAAGGCTAAGATTAGTGTTGCATACTTCCTAAAGTTTTTAAACCTAGCATATCAACCCTTTAAAACTAAAAAAAAAAAAGCTAAAAATATTAAAATTTCACTAATATAGAAAGTTGAAATAATATCACTTCAACTTGGTTAATTGAAAGAAACACCAACATTATAATGGCAAAATATTCTTCTTTTTTTTGTAAATATGAGGAAAGATAAGAAATGAATTATGTAAAAGAACAACTGTATTTACTTTTGCAAAACTTTATACATTAGTTCCTTTAAGAGAATTGACATCTAAAATTTTATGATATTATATTAGATGTCTGTTTTTGTAAAGGAATCGATGTTTGAAGCCCTGTATATTTTAAATTAGCTTAAAATTTTCCTTTTTTGACTCCCTCTCATTTATTCTTATGCAATAGCTCTCATAGATTTGGACCCTACATGCACTACACTCCATATTGATCCTTTTGCCTCTATTGTCACTATTGTTCCTGCTATTCTCAGTTTCATTACCATCATTATTCCTTTAGCAGGTGAGCATTGTGTTCATTGCCTTTCTTGATGCATATTATGATATACAAAACTTGATAAATAAGATAGTCATATTGATTAGGGAAACTTTACACGTTGTTTCCAATTTTCCTTTTTAACTTTTTTTTATCTTTTATGATGTGATTTTCTGCAAGGTAATTCTTCAATCTTTGACCTTTTTGCGTAGATTTTTAAGAGATTTTTATGTGTATTTTCTTTTTTTATTTTTTTAAATAAAATTTTAAAGTTGTATTTGATTTTTAGATGCATATTATGTGTTTGATAAAATATTACAATTGAGTCCAAAGTTGTTCGAATAACTATAAGAATAGACAAAAATTAAAAAAAAATTATCAAATTTTGAAAGCATAAGTTACCTTCAATAGTTTGCTACCATATAGATCTAAAAAATTTACATGAAATAAAAAATATCTTTTCAAATTGAAAATCAATGTTAAGTTATGGTATTTCAAAGTTTCTAATGTAAAATACATTTTTTTTATAAGATGGATGACATGACAACAAAATTTAAGCTCATTAGATCCTCTACTAATCCTATTAAAATTTTGATCAAATTATCAAATTTACTAATCTCATCCAAACTTTTAAATTTTTTTAAACTATTAGAGTGTGTTTTCTTTACTCTAAGTTGTATTAATATTGTTTTATAACTTTGATGTTGGTTATGAGATGTTTGTGTGATTATATTTTTGCAAGTATGAATTTGAGACACAATTTATATCTCAAATGGTAAGAGTTGATTTATCTACTATTTGTTATAAGGAATTTGATTTTTAATAACCTTTGGATTTTATATTATTTTTTATACTTGAAAAAATTACAATTGATACCAATATTTATATTCTTAATTTCCAAAATTTTGTGTTTTTTGTAATTCCTTCCTATAGGTAACATAGTTTGATTTCTTTAGTTTAATTGCATAACTAGGTCTACCTAGTATAGAAAAAGTGGATTTTTTTTATAAATATCATTATTATTATTTTTAATTTTTTACTTTAATGAACTTGCAATATGGAGTGATTTGTGGTGGATTTATTCCATTTCTATTGTACATGGAAACAAAAGCTAATGTTAAAAAAATATTAGAAATCAATTTTTTTTATTAAAAGCTAACATGTTATGTAAAAAAAATTTAAGAGAAGAAACCATTTTTTTAACAAAAAAAGGGCATTATAACCTTTGTCCATGTCATTTTTTTTTCTCTAATGGACATATCAATTTTTCTTACAAAAAATTGATAGGTTATGTTAAAAATTTTTAAAGAAAAGATGGAAATTTTAATAATATTTGTTCAATTCAATTTTTTAACTTAAAATTAACATATTGTGTAAAAATTAACATTTTTTAGAATTAAAAGACATTGATTTTTGCCAAAAAAAATAAACTAATGTTATAACTATTTTTTGTATGTTGGTTAAAAATCTAACGTGGAATGATATAATATATAACGTTGCTTAAATACACATTGATTTCCAAACCAATGCATTTTTGTAAAAAAATTAATGTATAGTTATGTTTCTATAATAATATTTTATTTAGCATGATGTCTTTCTTTAGGAATGATTTTATTATATTACTATAGTAAAGAAAAATAATTACAATATTATAAAAATGCTGATTTATGTTAGTTAATAAACATCAGTTTACATTATTATTAACATTTAATTTGATGCAATAACATTTTTGAAATTATATGAAAATATAAGATAATAAATAATAATATGACTAATGTCCATATTGATAGTGGAAAACTTATTATGTCGGTTATAGAATAACTAATGTCTAGATCTTATGTGAAAGCTTAGAACACCAGAGTTTTACTTAATTGTCATCTAAAAGAAATTTTAAAAGTCTTTTTAAGATAGCATAATTTAATTTTAGTAGATAGGATGTTCATTTTATTTAATAACTACAGTCTAAAAGGCATTTCAAAAGCCTTATTGAAAATTGTAGATACATAGGATGTTGATTTTACTTAATAATAATTGTTCAAAAGGCATTTCAAAAGTCCTAATGGGAACTTCATATGCATAGGACATCAATCTCATTCATTAACTAATGTCTATTATTTTTCTATAAGTTTTTGCTTAACTTTATCTTTCTATATGAAATACTTCTAGCATCTCACTCTTCAATATTCTTTTAATATCTATCTTGACCACTTTCATTGCTAGAGTATCCAACATACTCTTATGATTAAGGTCGAGAAAAAAAAGCAACATACTAGAATTTGCACATAGTATGATAATTTTGATATATAGTATTTCCACTATTCTTTCACTTCACTTTTATCAAGAAAATGTACTATGTGAGAACTTTAATCTTTGGTTCTTTTATTATATACTTTATTAATTGAAATTTAATAAAAGTGAAATCGAAGAATTGGTGAATGATAATTTGATACATGGTTCTTCTATACTCTTACTCCATTTTCATAATACCAAAGTGTACAAACTGGAGAAATTTGAGCAATAAATTGGACTTTGCATTGAGAATAAAGATTTTGATATATAGTGTTATACTATTATTTTTACATATTCATGTAGGCACGTAGTTTTTTTTTATTGATGACTTAGTGTAATTATTATGTATAAGTTTGCAAAAATTGTTTCTCTTTATTCATACATTTGTATTTTCATTATGAATAGAGTAATGGTAATTAAATTTTTATATAAAATTATTTCTCTTTACTCATATGTAAGTTATTTTTATATTTAAAACTTCATAATTGGCATTTTGATTGCATAAATTAATAAAAAGAAGACATATTAAATTAAATATAACTTTCTATGTTAAATTTGGTTTAAAAATAATTTTCTTATCATTTTTAGAATTTATATTTAGATATATTATGAAAATAATTTGCAGTGTTTTTAAAAAACTGTGATTAAATATTCTTATATTGTTAGTTGTTTATATAACAAAATTCTATGAATAATTGAAAGACTTTTATTGAGGAAATGACAAATATAAAAATATTGATTTTAGGATTAATTAATGTCTAATATAATGACATTTCTTCCAAAATTGAAGAAGTTTAAATGAATGTCATTTATGAAGAAATCTAAATGAATGAAATTGAAGACAATAAAATAAATGAAATTTATAAAGAAATCTAAATGAATAAAACTAAAGACTCCTAAATGAATGGAATTTATGAAAAAGTCTAAATAAATGGAATTGAAAACAAGAAATGAATGACATTTATAAAGGTGAGAATCTTACAATGTTAGTTTATTTATGGTGAGCATCATTTAAGTCCATTTCTATTATTGTGATATTCCATTAATAATCTACACATCATTTTAGTACTCACCAATGTCTTAAGGTATTCCAACCATATATACAAGCAAATTTACAATGTTAATTTTAAATTAATAACCAACATCCAATGATTTGCTATTAACTTATAAATTGGGCTCTCCCTGTCTATTTGAAATAAATTAGCGATCTATCAAGCTAACTTTCTTTTCATAAAAAAAAGGTTTTTTAGTAGGCGTGTAGATCTTGGTTCTCAAAGGATACCTTATGCTAATATTGAGGCATATTCAAAGCTATATTGAGAATTAACATGCTATTTACTCTATATGCTATCTCAAAATTGGGAAAAAATATCCTAATTGTCCTATGCCAATTAGTATGATTCAATGCAGGGCTATTGAGAAGGTTCTGGAATCTCTCAAAGTTTCATCCATAAATGCAAAATATGGTTATGCAAAAATTATGTGTCACAATAAGTTTTAACTATAATCTTACTATAACTCATAATTTTTGCAAACAATATTCTCAATTATGCATGAAATTTTGATATTTTATAACATTTTTAATAGCCCTATATTGAATAGTACTAATTGGCATGACATAATTAGGATTTTTTTACCTAAGTTTGAGACAACATATAGAGCATATAATATGTCCATTCTCGAATAGAAACACGAGGACAATCAGAGGCTCAAAGAAAATAAAGTAATCAAATACCTCAAGTTTAATAAACACAAAATTAATGGAATAGAGTACCTAGAAAGCCATTAAGAAATATGAAGTAATTACAAGCAGAAGATAGCCACTTTTCTTTTTAACTTGTGTAAGGCTGCCGTGTATGTTTATTGTAAATGAAAGTTCTATTTTTCATTGTAAATAATAATTTTTTATTATATATGTTCATGTATAATATGGTCACAAACAAAATGGCAAAATTGATTTTTATAATAAATTGTCTCCTTTCTCATATGTTTCATTTAAGTTCAATTTATTGTAGTTTACATTTATTTAGCATAAGAAAAATGTTGTAATACAAAAAAGAATTTTAAAGCTATCAATTTCAATTAGAGCAAGTTCAATTAAAAAGAAAATAAATTAGTTCATAAAATGATGTTGGTATTCTTACAAGATTTAAATTTAATTTATAAAATTGTTACTTATATATATGTGATATATATTAATTGTGTTTTGGATTCTAGTTTGATACATATTTGTGATGTATATTTAAATTGTTATCTTCTTTTGGCCACTTTGGAACAATTCTAGAAAGGTTTTGTAATCATTCTAGAATAATTATGAAAAATGTTGTAGAAGCAAAAGAAATATATATATATATATTTAGTATTATGACATTAGTTCTTATTAAGTAACTAATGTTAAATATTACTTAATGGGATAACATTGTTATATTTAAGATGACAATTTTTTTACTTAATTGACATTTAATATAAATTTAAACATTAGTTTTGTAGTATTATCTAATAGACAATATTGTTAGACAATAAATAATATTACAAAATCTCATTTATCTTACTTGAGAATTTGTAGTATTATCTATTATTTATTCATATGAAAACATCTAATATCATACATTAGCTTTTCATGGATGCTCATTACATATGCAGATATTGTATTCAAGAGGCTATTTTAGGGAGTGCATGCCTCACATATTAAATAACAAGTATCAAAACAAATTTAACACAGCACTTAACTCTAGTTAAGGTATTGTATATAATATTTTACCATTTTCAATCTTTTGTTATTCAATTTATTCTTCAAAACAATTGAAATTAGGATTTTGTAAAGTTATAGAAGATGTTAATTTCTATTTCTTGTTAGGAATAGATAGGAAATAAGGATAACAAAGGAGTAAGGAATAAGGAATGGGTTAGAGTTTAGGATAAAGGATTGAAGAATAAAAGGATGAGCTAGTCTATTTAAGGGTGGGGCATATCTCGTTGGTTATTAAAATAAATTAACATGATATTATTGAAATTTAATGTCAATTGTTTAAAAATAAATGATTTTAATGTTATTTTTCATGATTATAGGAAATTAAATGACATTGATTTTTTTAATATTAAAAAATTGACATAATTGTTATATTTTATGATCATTTCAAAGTTAATGTTAAAAATATATATACAACAATGCTTGATTAAATATCAACTGATTTTTGAGATGTAATTCTTTAAACATCCAACGTTAATTAGTTACTCTATAGAAGCATTATTTCTAGAGATAGATTATGAGGATCAATTTGTTGATCCTTATTGATTTATCAATGAACAAACTCTATCATCATTTTGTCAAGGTAATTGTAGTACATGTTACAACATAAGTATGAATTAATGCTATAAATAACCTCAGTAAAATGATTTGATCAGATTCATATTTGGATTTGATATTAGCATAACGTGGTTGGTCAATGAATGAAACATGCTTGATAATTTCTTTTCTTCAAAATCATTATTAGAAAAATGTTAGGATGAAGTTGTAAAAATGTCAAAAGTTGCAAAAAAAATTCATACAATGTCAGTTATTTATTAAAACCAATGTGGATGGGAAAAATTAGATTTAGATACCATGGTCATTTTTTTATCATAACTGAGGTCTAAATCTAGCCTAATAGTTAACTAACAAGTAACAAATTTTTACTAACATGTGGTAAATATTTACTAATATACCAATGATGGCATTTATGAGGTGTGTTGTATGGGGAGATAAAAACATGAATCATAAACAGTAAGATTTATGAAGTAATATGTATAGGGAAATAACCAAAAAGTTATGATGTTTCAAGGTATGTCAATAGTTAAACTTTATAAAGTAAAACATATGTAATATGTCTATTTCAACTAATTAGTAATTGAAATGTAAAGTTTAAACATAGTTAAAAAAAAGGATATAAGATAAAAATAAAAAAAGTAAAGTCATGACACCGTTTATAAATTTTATCGTGAAGCCTTAAATGGTTCTCTCTCTAAGAAAGTATGTTGTCTAACCAACTTAAAGATAATTCTCTTCAATTTTTTGTTCATTCTCAATAATTATTTTGTAATAATAAACCTTTATTAGTTTAAGGCTAAATATGTGAGGTTTAACACTCACTAAAAAAGCATATAATATAAATAAAAGGATTTATTTTACATTTTATATTTGTTCTTACAATTTAGTTTCTATATTCATAATTGACTATATTTAATTACTTTTTACTTTAATGCAACTTTTACAAGTTTGTACAAATAAGAAACTTAATTTCATTAATCTTCTTGAGTATTTTGTGTGATATTATATATAAAATTTTAATGAATATTACTCATATTTGTAAGTATTGGATTTAAATGTACTTTTCTAACGAGTACTAACCTTATATATTGAACATTGGGTACCTACAATGAAACACTCATACTTGACTAAGGTAATCTTTCACTATTTTTAAATTTTTTTTACTTTTGAATACATTAAAATTGTAATGGAGAAGTTGGTATAGTTAAAGTGTGGAAAATGCAAGGAATAGAGATATTCACAACAAATAAAGAGGTAATTTTTTTTCACTATAATAAACCTTTTGTTTATAATTGTTGTAATATTTAAATTTTCATTTGCTTATTTTATTTCCTTATAATTTGAAAATGTTTTGGACATATGCCATTCAACAGTGCAAATTATTAGATATTCTTTAATCCCATATATTCAAATTGTATGATAATGTTGGAGTATTATGTTCTTCTTACTTTTGAATGTATTTTAGATTGGAATTAGTATAATAGGAAGTGATTTGAGACATTGTACATAATAGTAAGGGTGTAAGGAATTTTTTTGGAGGGAAAATAATATAACATCATATAGGTGAATCTTTGATGTGGTATATAATACATTCCACATTATTATTAAAATAAGCTAACATTAAATTTTAATTTTCAATGAAGGTTACTTAACAAAAATTGACATATTTAAATATAACGAGTTATCGAGTTGATTGTTATACAAAAAATGATGACAATTTATTTGTTATGGAAACTAACGTATTATCTATTTTTCACAATGATTTTGCAACTAACATCATAAAATATCTACTACAGTGATAAATAAAATGATAATCCAAAACTAATATCAAATTTGTTAAATAACCAACTTCAAATAGCCTTTCTATAATAGAGAAATAGATTTCTTTTATAAAGTTTAATAATTATTTTAAGTTTCCCAAGAATTTCAAAAATATCTTCGCATTAAAATAGACATCATTTGTATTTATTAACAACTATCTTATTATTCCTAATAATTTGAAAAATACCATTATGTCAACATAGACATTAATTTTTATTTTAACTAACATTTATCCATTGACAAGTATTTGCAATTTTGTAGTAGTGTAAAATAAAACTATAAAATTGGCTTTAATTATAACATGTGTTTATCATTGTTCATTTTAAAGTTGAGTAGGTCATCTTGTGTTCATTGACAATCTGTCTTCTTTAACATTTGGAATCCAAAATCTAAAGAATTAGAGGTGATTTAAATAGCTAAAAGTTGTGTAAGAAGTGTAACTTTTTGAAAAGTAGAAGATAGGAGAGTTATTGGTTATCTATTAGTTGGTACATGGTAAAATGGTGGAAGTAAAACCTTTTCTACTTTCCAAAAAATAGAAAAAGTTGTTTACTCCCTTCTTTTAAGTAAAAAGAATTTTTAATGAAATTTACTTCTTCCTAATATCAATTAAAAAACTTTGAACACTTTTTTTTTTTGAAAGAGAGGTGGCAAATAGAGTAAAGGTGACAAACAAAGGAATTAAGATGAATGTGGATTGGATCAAAAGTGAATTGATCCTTGTTGACTTACTTATTTATTTAATGAGTTAAGGATGACTTGTAACCTTTAAATATATATGATTAATTTGACTCATCTATTTATCTATCAATTTATTATTGTTTTGTATCTTGTTATTTTTGCCAAATTAATTTTTTACTATTATATTATATTAGCCACCACCATTTCAAAATGAATTTATACTTTTAGAAATTTTAAATTATATTTTTACCAATTCTTTTAAAATTCTAATTTTCATTTGTCTTTAGTGATATAAATAGTTGTTTTCTTGATATTATAATTTTTAAAATTGAAATTTTATAAAATTAAATAATTCTGATCAAACTACACACATTAAATAAAAAACTTTCAAAATAATAAAAAATATTTAATTTTATTTTATATTAATTAATTAAGAATCTACCCCTGAATGATGTGTGGATGTATCAAAATATTTAAAAATTATGTATTTATATTTTATGAACGTATAAAATTTTTTAAATTTTTTTACTTCATTTAAAGGTATTGATATAAATGCTTGTTAGAAGAATTATATATCACGTACATGCTAAAAAATCTTTTTAATTAACAACATCAATATTTAAAAATATTTTTTATAATTTTCTTTTAAAATTAATTAGTATCATTAAATTTATTTTTAAATTTAAATTTTATTTAGTAGTAAGGTAAGATTAATATAAATGATTAACCTTTTCTTTATTTTCTTTAAATGAGAATTAATATCATTATATATAAAAAAATATTATGATAATTTA
The DNA here is from genome assembly GCA_020226215.1 of Sindora glabra. Lineage (NCBI taxonomy): Eukaryota > Viridiplantae > Streptophyta > Magnoliopsida > Fabales > Fabaceae > Sindora > Sindora glabra. The sequence continues at coordinate 41,807,618 of CM035236.1, read as the reverse complement.
TTTGAAATATACAACTTTAAAAATATTAAAATTTATATTAAATTATTAAGATATATTTTTTGTAGATAAATTAATAAAACATTTCAATATATACATATTTTCTATTCGTAATAAATTATTAAAAAGATTTTTAAGAAGCACATAAACTTACTAATTGGATGAACCAAACCACCTCTTAAACATAAAATGCACTTACAAGATGTGCCTGCCATCCATCATTATTCTGGAAGCTTTGGTGAGGCATGATGATGAAGTGGAGGGAGGTGACACATTAGCTTGGATTTAATGCCGACAACAGCGCATGCAACAAATAGCAGGTTGTAGGGCATCCCACTTATGACCGCACACCTCCCTGTCGCATATTTCCACGCCTTTCCTAACCATCAAATATTGCCGCCTCGCCGACATCTACAGTCCCCCAAACTTCCCCACTAACTTTCAATCCCTTGAAAGACGTCCAAAGAATATTAATTTATATTAAAAAAGGAAAAAAACTGTGATAACTTTCATGAATGTAGTCAGATCCCGAAACCCTCCACTTGCCTCTCTTTACCTTCTTTGTACTAAGAATCTCACCTTAACCGTGAAAAAACTTTTCTTTTTTTAATATTTTTTTTAACTCATTAGGTATTTACCATCTTTAGTTGGTCTGCAAGCCTTCTTTTTTCCCTTTTCTTTCGAAGAAAGTTCTTACAACTTACACCTAAATGAAAGAGTTGCATGCAAGTTGCGCATTTCAATTTCGTTCAAAGCTATGGCCTACTGGTAAAGTCGTGTTAATGAAGGGCTGTACCAGCATTAGGTGATTGCAGGAAAACATGTCAATTTTGGGTTAGCTAAACAGATAAGTAAGGTTTTATTCGTTTTACGTTTTTTAAAAAAATAATTCCATTTTTATTTAAAAATCGAAGTTTTTGTTTGAGAAATTTTTTTCATAATTTATTTTTAAAATTTATATTTTTCATATGCATAATTTAAAAATAAAAAATAAAAATAAATTTTGTATTTTTTTAACTTATTCTTTTATTTTTTTTATATTAATTTTGTAATTAAATAAAATATTTTTATTTACTAATTTGAACACCTTTTATTCTTTATTTTTTTAAATTTGAAAATAAAAAATTTTATAAACAATTTCTATAAATAAAAAAATAAAAGCACTTCTAAACAGAGCCTAATACTCTTATAACTTTGTAATTATACATACAGTACAATTTGATTTAAATTAGGATAATCAATTTTAAATAAGTTAAGTAATCTTGAATGTAGTCATATATACATGAGCAATTGTAAAAATCTAAATAATATTCAATAAAAAAACTAAAAATGTAAACAATAAATGAAAACACACTCTACTGTATATGGTATTTTTGCGTTGTTTAATTGTTTTGGTGTTATCATTATAATTACCAATTTTAAGATAAGCTAGCACATCTCGAATTTCCTTTATAATTATTTTTATAATCTTACGGTGTGATATAATTCGAACTAAAACAATTTGTTGGTACAACATTATAAAAATCACATCAATATGTGCTAAGAATTTTTTTTAAAGTTAAATATTTTATGTTAAATGTTTTAATTTTAAAAGATGAAATTGTAATCCTTTTAACTATATTTTTATAAGTACACAAATTTACAGTAATAATTTTTTATTAAAAAAATTATAAGCACAATAAATTTTTATATATAGAATTACAAATTTTATAATTTATATATTAAATTTTCATAAAATTCACAATTATTTTTAAAAATATACAGTATTAAAATCCTAAAATAACGTTAACTGAATTTACGATGATTAGGGTATTCTGACTTCGTATGTGTGTATCAGTTAAAAAAATCATTAAATAATAGATTAGCTAAAATAAGTCCCAATGGGATATTACCAATATCGCCGATAATAATCCATTGTACGTGGCCCCAAGTCATCAACTGGCCCAGATGGGGAATTTGATTTGATTTCATCAAGTTGCCCCATAGGTTGTCCCAAGGATGCGTTTTGTCTTTTTCCATAAAAATGATTGCAGGGTTGCACATGACAATGCTCACAATTATCCACAAAGACTGCCCACATCATCAAGTGGTCAAAATAATCCAGAAAATCTTCTATAAAGTCAGCTGGACAATAAACAAATCTTTCTCATATAAATTTGGAGCTTACTCCAGGCCATTCTATTTCATCTCAATCTCAATTCCCTAGTAAAAAAACACCGAAATCCATGAAGAGGCAGAGAGGTGGGGGTGGAAATATGGCAAATACCATCAAACCTTCAAAATTTGATGATTCAAGCATGGATATGGCTTCCACAATGAAAATGGAGAAGAAGAAAGTCAAGAGGGAAGTTGATCAGAAGGTGGGCAAGATGGAAGAGGAGGAAAAGAAGGAAGGTGGCAGAGATTTGGGTTTGGTGGGACCAGGTATAGCAGACAATAACTTGGTAGGGATAAATTGGGAAGATGAATGGCCATGGCTGCTGGGAGGTGTGGTGGATGAGCAAATGTCATGGGGTTCTGTTTGGTGGCCTGTTTGGGACATGGACTTCATGGGTGATGCTTTTAGTTCTTTGTACAATGATGTTGTTTGGTATGATGATATTTGGAATTTGCAGAAGGAAATCCCAATTCCATCGAGGACATTAGCACAAGATCAGTTGTTTCATTAGGATAGAGGTAGGATTATTAAGAGCTCAAATCGTGTTTTTTTAGTTCTCTTCTCTGTAAATTATGTGTTTAATTTACTATGTTTTGCATGCTGATTTTCTTAATTAAGACTCAACCGTTTTTTCATTTGGAATATATTATATGCCAATCCTTGCCCCAAGAATTGTTGAAGGGAGTAATAACTAATCCTTGCAATTCTAATTCATGCATTAGGTGAAGTAGGTGATTTACCAACAGTTTACCCAGTTAGCCAATTTTGACTAAAATCTCCAGATAACCTCGAGGCATGTTTGGGATCTCACACGGTTAGCCCCTTGCCGGTCTGAGATCTTATTGTAATTATATTTCAACTATATAAATAATATAAAAAAATTATAATAATGTACTGATGCATCATTATCACGTGAAATTTAATTCTAAAAATAAATAAAATTGATTTGCAATCAAACTTGGTATGTTTTATAACAATATCAATAGCAAAATTTCATATATTTCTGTGTGGTTGTGTACTTCTATAAAAGTTTATGCAAAATAATATAGATGATTTATAATATTTTTATTGATTTTTAAATTTTATCCTTATTAAAATATTAAAATATTTTTATCTCTACTAATCTTCAAGCACTGGCTATTAAACAATATAATATATTCATAATTACACAAGTCAACTATCTGTACAAGGTGATAATCGTAGCAATTTTTATTAGAATAACAATAGCACTTAACCCCTCAAGGATACGTCTCTTTACAGAACATTAATCCATTGACTGGTTGGAAAGAACTTAAGGAGAAAGACGATAAAATTTTTAAATTTGAATTGAGAAGAAAATGGGAGAATTTTTTTTAAAGTTTGAATTAATTAGAAAATAATAGCTACAAATATGACATCTAATATTTCTTTCCTTTTTTTTTTTTCTTCTCTTCATTCAAATAAGAGAAGAGAAAAAATTTTAAAATATTCCTTTCTCCATTTTCTTTTCCTCTAATCAAATAAAGCCAAGTTTATGTTAGAGAGGTTGTGCAATCCTTTCCCAAAGATAGATAGATTGAAGAGAAGAGATGTAAGATACATAATAGCCGTGTATTTCCAAGTTTGCTTTTAACATTTTTCACAAACTATGGCAGATCATCTGTGTTATGCATATATTTCAAATTCTAAACTGTATAATCAATAAGTAACGCACCATTGTTTTAAATTGTAGGCCAGCGTTGCAGTTGTAATATTGTAGTTGTGGTAATATTGCATATTATTGCGACTGTTACAATCGCAATATATTATTTCTTTACAAAAAAAATTAAAAACCTTAATATTGTACTTGAATTTACTTAATATGATATTACATTATTTTTAAAATTATCAGGTACTAACGAAATAATTTTTAAATTATATAAAGTTATAATTTCATTTTTAAATAATAATTTGTATATATAATATCATCCTTTCATTTAGACAATTTTATCCTTAAATAATATGATTGAAGGATGCAATTATATGTATAAATTATTATTTAAGGATAAAATTATAACTTTATATAATTAAGGAATTATTTTGTTAGCAACATATAATTTTAATGACAAATTATTAATTTTCTCTATCTTAAATTTTAAAAATAATATAAAAAATATATTGTATAATTTTAACTATATTTTATGCAAATTATAATTTTTTCATTTTGCATTTTTACTTCTATGATATCCATAATCTTCTAAAACACATTGCAATTGCAACTAGTCACAATCACAATCCTAATTTAGAGAACTAATTACAACTTACAACTTATGTATACAAGAAGTGTTAGTCATTTAACTAGTAAAGTAATTAATCTAGTGATAGCAAGTTACCATGTCACTCATCCTAAAGGTTACAAATTTAATGTAAAAATACATCAATTTATGAGTTATAAAGAGATAGAGAATTCATAGGATTATTAATATTTTTGGTAGAATTATGGTAATAAATCTACTTTTTTAGTATTAATTATGATTTAAATTAAATATTTCTCGTGATAATGATTAAAGAGAGTAATCGATAATGATGGCTTTGTGATTTTAGGGGGAAGATAAAAGTTTATATCATTTTTTTAAGAAGGCAACAATAGAAAGCCCCATTATTTGGTTGCTTAAAACTAGCAACGTAATAAAATTCTTTATTAGAACGCATATATATTCCAAAAGCCAATTTCACATATATTCCACCGTTACAACACAAATTAATTTGGCCCCTCCAGCAAACACGAGCAAAGGTAGGGAATCAAGAAAGCCTGGATTAAATTTAGAAGCCAGGAGGCTTGTAGGCAATGAAACTGATGTAGTGCACTTGACGCCTATTGTCAAAACCAGTGATTCTAATGAAAGCATTTGGGTATTCCGTCTTGGCTTCTTCAAGCTCCTTCAACACTTGGGCTGAGTCTGTGCATCCAAACATAGGAAGCTTCCACATTGTCCATGTGAGTCCATCATAGTATCCTCGTGATTGTGGTTCTCACGGTACACAAATCCATCCCGCCATCATTTCAAACAACAAACATCAAATATAAACAACTGCTGCAATTTTCTGCACTTTGCATAGCAAAAGTCCTTTTTTATGCAATTCTGCTAACAAAACAACTCCAATTGCTATTTACAATTATAACTCCATCTACAATATTACATTCGGTTGACAAAATAAGCCAATTGATATGAATTCAAACTTTTGATGGATAGAATTAAAAAATTTTATACTATCATTTAAAAATTGGATAGGACAATAAACCAAAATAGTTAGAGTCATAATTCAATTAGTTAAATTTATTAAATCAATAGTTGAACCGCTCGATGCAACAAATAAAACTCTGGTTAAATTTATTACTAAAATTAAGTGGCTGAACTACACGGTGACATGAGCACATAATTTATAAAAAAAATGTAAAAAATACAAGAAATAAAACAAATTATTGATTTCTAATTAATTAGGTATTAGATTCCTTCATTTATAAGTTCTTATTAGTATATAAGCTCGTCGGCCAATCAAGCCCAAGAACAGAAGTTTAAAAGAATTTGATTGATTGATTATTTAAAATTGCCATAGTTCTTTGGTTCCGTTAGTTGGGCCAGTTCAAAGCAAGCCGACCATTAAAATTAACCTTTGAATCGATTCGATTCGAATATCATGACGTGTAACAGCTAGACTGGTTAGAACATTTGATCCAATTCATTTTTTAAAACATTGGTTTTATCTTTAAAGAATGAAAATAAAAAAATATTTCTAAAAAATGGAAATATTATAGTACTCATAATTACAGCGAGAAAGAGCGAAGCTGAGTTGTTTGTAATTTTAAAGCTACTGATCGGTGAAGAAGAAAGACTATGAATGGAGTAATTGATAATTAGCAATTACCAAATCGAATTCCAAGCAAGGAACCCAACCCTTGCCAATTGCTCTTGGTTCAGAGTTGGAAGGTACGAGAGAATCTCAAACTTCTTTCCCAGTGGAGGCCGCACCTGCGCCGACCATACTGCACGTACAACTTTAATGGTTTACCCGTTTAGTGTGCACTTTTCTATTTCATTGTTGTAAGGATATAGAAAGATCAAACTACCAACATTTATACAATTAATATGCAACAAAAATATACGTAACTTGAGTTGCCATGGCTTGTAATAATTGTTAACGTGTTATATAAGATTTATATTTCATTCACTACTGCAACATCCTCTTTTATATTATGGGATGCTAAGATTTGAAAAATGGTTCACGACTATAATATTGTACACAATATTATATTTTCAAATTAGATTATATCTGTAATTTTTTATAATTTTATATTGTTATAACTGTATTTTTCTATATGTATCTGCATTAAAACGTAATCACGATTGCAATTTAAATCCTTATAAGTTTTAATAAAATATATAAAATTCACTCTGTGTAAAAAAGAATGTAAAATTAGAGTAGTATCATTTATACTTTTCAACATTCATTGCTCATTCACTCTTTCCTATATATCAAAAATAAAAAAATGTTGACTTAACTCATTCTTTTATGAATAAATATAACAGGCATCATCATTCTTTCTTAGGAACATGGTGCATTAATGACCACAAATACAACATTACGTAATACAAGTGGATAATTTGGATAGCCAATTTTAAAAAGAATTTCAAAGAATAATTTAATTTATAAAATTTTATTAAATATATAAAAATTTATTCTAACTTATATGTGAAAATATGTGATAAATAAATTTGGAGTTGGAATTGTCATCCAAATACATGAAACCTTGCATTCCGGGGAATCCACATTAATTAATAAATAATATTTAAAATTAACTTAAAATAGTATAAATAAATATTACCAATTATTCATTTACGCTGCAAGTAATTTGTGGCCTGTAACAAAGTTGTTATTGTACAAAATGACAACTGTAATATAAGACGAATCCTTCTTTTAAAGGTAAAAAGTACTTTTCTTGATATAAAAAGAAGAGTGATTAAAGAGTGAGTATTAAAAAATTCAAGTAGATTTATCCCCAGGGACCTCTTTTTAGTATCCAAGTTTGTGTCTTTTGAATCATGGCTGTCGTCATGTACATGCCAGGAACCCTGCCTCCATTGCTTGCTAGAGAGGTAATGTCAGATGCGGAGGCGGACTTTAGCCCTGTTAATGACGCAACCAAGGCGTTCTGAGCCAGGGTAGCCCGGTTCACGGTGGCAACAGCGGCTGATGAAACCATGGAGGCGTACATGATTCTTCTACATACTTTGCTATACTCAAGTAAAGGAGAGTGCGAAATTTATTAATAACAATTACGAAATCTTATAAAAATATTACGAATTTTATGTAAATAATTACATTTTATACAATTTATATTATGTAAAAAATTATAAATTTTATAAAATCTCTTCATAAAATTCATAAAAAATCATCAAAATAAATCTATCATAAATAGTCATCAGGCATAGAAGCCCTTCTTCAGTATTTAAAAATATGTGTGTGTGTAATACACAATAGTACTACTTACCTGCGATAAATTATAGAGGCCTTTCTAGCTTCTCTATATATAGCATCGTAATATGTTAATTTAGCCTTCGAATTGTGATGATCAAACGGTCTCAAATTTTTTGATGAATTGTTGGGGATATTGAAGGCCACAGAATGAGAATGGGAAAGAAAGTAGTCTTATCATCGAACGCTGCCTTGCATGCCACGTGGCAAGAGCCCATGATCTTATTTTATCAGAGGGACGAAAGCTTAAATACGTGAAGGGCATTGTCGGCTCCGTTCATCCGCCTTACAGCAGAGTTCCATTCTTTGAGCCTTCCCTCCTCTGTTTCGCTGGATAGAATGTGACTTTCTTTTATTTAATGCCTGAAAACCTCTCTTGATGACAAACTCGCAATGATAGAATTAAATATCACCTTAATTATTTACAAATAAAGAATTAATATATCACTTATATATTAAAAATATACATAATGACAATGTTAGGATTATAGGATAAAATAATTTATTCTTTTAAATAGAGAATGTTAATTTTTATTGCACTACTCACTTTTAATATTAAATAAATAAAATAATTTTTGTTATCTTAATATTATATAATTATATTCTTAAAAAATGTTTTGTTTATCGTTTGATTAATATTGTTAATTGCATTTATCCCTTGACCTTATGCTGCATAGCAATATTGATACATCAACTTCCAAAGGTTATATTTTATCTTAAAATTTGTGTATTTATATCACTCTCTCCCAAATTTGATGTTTTAGGCAAAAGAATACACAACTGTTAAGTCATATAAACTAAATCTTCTCTTTGGAACCACAAAATGAGAACTCAATTAATTCAAAATTAAATTCATCTATAAAATTGTTTATAAATTCAACTACAAATGAATTGGATTTTAATTTTTGATAACCCTAAATAAGGGATAGGGTGTTGTCCAAGTTGTCGTGGGAGCCATCGCTTCAAAGCTTCATCCATCACTTTTGGCTAACTTGGGCTATCGTCTGTTTGTGCGGTCTATCTAGTGTGATATATTCTGCATGAACCAATAAAAATCGAGAAAGGTATGGATTAAACATTTATAAAACAGTAAATATTTCTGGTTCTATTGTAGCATTGAAATTTCAATGCTATGATCTTACATTTTTATAAGTTGAATGTTTAATTTTGATGTTATGAGTGATTAGATGCTAATATTAAAGAGATGCTTTTTAACATTTTAAAATATAAAAGGTAGTAAGGTTTAAGTTTAATTTATTATAAATATAAACTATTTTTACATAATCATTCACCTATGCACATGCTACCACCATGTCAATGATAAATTATTAAAACTTTTATTAAAATTAAAAAATTTGAATTTTTTTTATTTTTTTTAATGACTATTTATTACTAATATAAAACATTCTATGGTATTAGTGGATCAAATTCAAAATCAAGATAATAATGCTAAAATTTTTAGCAGCACAGTAAAATTAGAATTATTTCTTGCCCCGATCGTATATAATTTTTCAAAGTTGATGTACCAAATAGGATTTTTTAACATGAGTTAGGAAGTCTGCGTGTCCACATAATTGAAGAACCAACCGTCTTTCCCTCTTTCTCTAAAATATTTCTTTTTGGTCGGACAATGTTCAAAATATTGGCAAGTGTCCTCCTTCGTTTCCAACTCAACCCCTTCAAATGTTAATCCATTTTCAAATGTGGACTGAACTTGAATCTGTGCTTCCAAATCCCGATTCATTTTAAAGCATCTTCTCAAATGCTTGGAATTTGTCCAAAAACATCTTTTAAATAACAATATGGCTATAGGCATAGAAAATGGAATCCAGAATTGTATTTTGAATATCTTATACTCATTAGATTAAATTTTACAAATTTACCTAACTATTTTTATATATAATGACTGCCTTTAATTTTTATTCAAAATTCAATTTCAAATTTTATTTTCTAGTATTACAACAATAATAAGTTGACGTTCTTGAAATGAAGATGGAAAGACAAGTAGTAACAACCTCAAAAAAAAAAAAAAAAGACCAAGACATATATTGACAAAAGGACGTCATCTCATATGGATATTACTCTTTTATGTACACTTAGGCCCTTTCATCACTCCCATATAACATCAAAACCCAAAAACAAAAAATACGATCCATTCTAACAAATTGAGGAAGAAAATTTTCAATTCTATCTTCAAATCTAGAAGCCAGAGGTTTGTAGGCAATGAAGCTGATGCACTGCACTTGGCGCCTGTTGTCAAAACCAATGATTCTGATGAAAGCGTTTGGATATTCCTTCTTTGCTTCTTCAAGCTCCTTCAACACTTGTGCTGAGTCTGTGCACCCAAACATAGGAAGCTTCCACATTGTCCATGTGCGGCCGTCATAGTATCCTGGTGATCTGTGGTTCTCACGGTACACAAACCCAGTCTGGAATCATTTCAAACAACAAACCTCAAATATCAAACTGTAATGTCTCGTAAACAATGATCTGACAGATTTTAAATTGCAGTTTGTAACTATAATGTCGCGTGCAAGATTTTTGTTATTGATTCCGTTACCACCACAATTTTTCAATCTTGCTTTATAACAGATATGTTTTCTTGCAATTTTGCTAATAACAACAAATTCAAAACTATAATCCTTCATCTATAACGTTGCATCCTAGCCACGACATGAGTTAGTTGATATGAATTCAAATTCAAATATTGATAGATGAAATGAAGACGTTTTATTGTTAAAGAATGAAATGAAAACAAATATATAATTTTGAAGAATGGAAATACTAAAAGTACCCTTAATTACAGAGAGAAGAAGCAAGCTAAGTTGTTGGTAACTTTGAAGCTGCAAATTGGTGAAGAAGAAAAGCAATAAATTAAGTAGATGGTAATTACCAAATCGAATTCTAAGCATGGAACCCAACCCTTGCGGAGAAGATAATCCACTTCCTTAGCCAATTGCTCTCGGTTCAGAGTTGGAAGATATGACAGAGTCTCAAACTTCTTCTTTCCAAGTGGAGGCCACACCTGCAAAAACCAACCGCATTACTCAATTTGTACATTCGGTCTTTCAATTATGGAAAATTTCTTATATAATATATGATTATATCCCAATTTTTATTACATTTGTTTTTTAAATTAATAATAAACAAGTAATACACAAAAATTTTGTTTAAAATTCTGACGAGAATGACTACGTTGTTTAAATAAAGAGCATAACAGACTAACTCACTCACTTTTTGGCAAATCATGGATAAGATTTAAACATAAAAAATAAAGCCCAAAGCATAATATTATAATAAGTCATGTTAATAAACACATTTTTTCACGCTTCTCTTGTGAAATTTTTTTCATTTATTAGATTATTTTTTGAATTCAAACTCAAATGATGATACTGAGTAAGGGAATTGTGCACAAACGAAGTGTGTAGGAAGCATTTCTCAATCACATTCAGCATTACTGCATTAGAAGGCCTTTATTTTTAAGTTATGGCAAGAATTTGATGTGCATTTACCAGCATGCATTGGACTCTGCTTCCATTGCTGGGGAGGGAGGCGAAATCTCCACCGGTTTTCCGGCCGGCCGAGAATACCGAAGTTGATTTGAGGCCGTTGAACGGAGCAACTAAGCTAACATGAGCTAGAGTGGGGCGGTTGACGATGGATGCAGCGGCTGCAGATGACACCAAAGAAGCCATTGCTCTTGCTTGCTACTCTGTGCTCTTTTTCCTTTGTGCTTTGTTTTCTTTGATGTGCTTTGATCATTTTCGCTTCCTATTTATAGCAAAGTGGTTGCTATCCAAATGTGCATTGTGCTTTCAACCAATGGTCACCACTGCATCTCTGAATTTGAAGTGCTCATTGAATGTTATGTACAGTCACACGTACCCTAATCCTCAAATCTACCACATTCGGTGGCTTTAGTTTTAGGTTGGGACCATTGATTTGGCATTTTATTAACAAAGTGATGGGAGCAAATTCCTTCATCTCTTTCATTTAAACAGAGTACTCTTTCAGTCTTATGAAGAAATTTTCGAAAATGAGAATTTAGAAGAGAAATATATATAAAATTTTTTAATTTAAATTATAAATAAAAAAGGGCTTGAAAATATTTTTTTAATTCTAAAGAAAATTTACGGTGTAAGGAATGAGGATATCCAGAGTCCATTTTATCTCCTCCACTTCGAAGGCAGAGTGCTTAGTTAGTATTGCTAAATGCACTTATTATCCTTTACAATAAATTTCTTGTTTGCTGAGTTAATAAATCTCTATAGGTGAATGGAGAGAGTTAGGATAATTTAAATCTTGCTAGAGAATGTTAAATCTAAATTCTGAGGAGAGTAGAATAAGTTATAATCTATAAAAAAATTTAAATAAAACTAATATTAATTTTATGGACAAATAACACTTACCTCTTCATATATATATGTGTAAGGGTGCAAATGAATCAAATCATGCCAAGTATTTATATGCTTAAATTCAAATTTACTAAAAATAAATTAATTCAAATTCAAGCCAAATATTATTAAATTTAAATAATTTGAATTTAATTTCAAGCTTGACTTGAATGCAAGTTTAGATAAATTTATATAAGTTTATTCAAGTAGTATGTTATTATATCTTAATTTTTTATCAAACTTGAAATATTTGAATTTTAATTCGAGTTTATACAATTTTATTCAAATAATTTATTATTTCACATGAATTTGAATATGTAGAATCTTATTTTTTTTACAAAAAAAATAGATATTATATTTTTTATCTCATTTTATTTATTAATATAATTTTATTTATAACTACTAAATCTATTAAAAATATCAATATAATCATCATATACTACTAATAATTACATTTAGTAAATAGTAATATATACTAAAAAATTAATTACTTCAATCAATACATCTTACTTCTTCAAGTAACCTTACCAATAAATAGTATGAGTAAATTTTTTATGCAATATGTTATTTATATAAATTATAAAAATAAAATATATTTTTTATTTTTAAACTCTTTTAAATTTGTAAATAATTCAAACAAACTAGTTTGAAGCTCAAATTTAGTTCGTATATTAATCGAACTTAACTCATTTAAGTATAATTCATTTAAAGTCAAATGAATTTTTTATGAATCAATCTTGAACCATTTGAACCATTTACAAATAACTTATTTGCATTTCTATATGTATGGTTGTATTACACTTACATCTCAAAAATATACTTTCATTTACATTATTGATGCATTTTTTCAATAAATTACACTATTAATGCAATTTAAATTTACACTTATCATTTCAATACCTAACGTGAAATTCTTATATACATTTAATATATTACAATAAGGGAGAAGCTTTAATATATAATTGATATAATAATGTATTAATATACTATCTGATTAAATCGCACATTAGATTTACCCTTTTTAGAATCAAAATTTTCATATCATATAAATACATATCAATAATTAGATTTGGTAGTGCACTATACAATGTATCATAAATTTTTTTTACATTAATTTATTAGTCAATCCATAAATGCAAGTAATAATAAATGAAAGTTTTAAAAAATGATCAAAAAATCAAAATGATTTAAATTGTCGCATTTGATTTGATATTTCATGTTTAAAATTCTAAATTTTAATTATTAAATATGCTAAATCGTTATAAGTAGCTACCAAACTATATGAAATATGGAAACTAAATTATCCAAAGTTATTCATTTATAGTATATTTGGAAGTCGGGAGAGGAAATAAAAGATAATGAAACGTAAAGGCGGGAAAGGGAAAGGAATAGACAACATATGATGTGTTTGAATATTGTTCAAACTTTTGGGCTTTTGACAGTTGAGTATGTTTTCTCCTTCCATCGGGTAGAATATATCCGAGTGGGCTGCATTCCTATCAGAATATAGGAATTAATAAGTGGGCCTTCTTTCCCTAGTGGTTAGTTGCGTGTTTCCGTTTATATGAAATAGAAAAAATGTGTTTTGATTTTTTTTATTTTTAAAAATTATGCTTAAAAATTGATTTTACAATTTTTTAATTTTAAAATTAATAAAAATAAATAATAGAGGATATTCATAAAGCAAATAAATAAAGATTTCATTTACTTACAAAATTGCTATTAACAACAAAAGAACAAGTTAAAAAACATTTCAAACTTTTTTTTTTTTTGTTTTCAAGACAAGAATTCTAGGAATCTATACTTCTAGTATATAAAAGTAACATCATAAGTGACACATATTAATTTATTAAAAAATTCTATTAGCAAAAAATGTATGAGAAGATGTCAAATTAAAATCATATGTCAATTAATATAATTAAATGTTAATATTAATAGTATGGAAAACTTAATGATTAGAAAATTTAAAATCTCAACATTAAATTACGATAATTCAAGATATTAATAAAATTTTAATTATCAATTAATATATTTTATTTACATCAAATCATGATTAATTAGAAAATCCAACAAAATGTATTTTTAATTAAATTCTTATTTTATAATTCTTCAGTTAAATAAAAAATATTTCATCACATTTTTCTAAATATTGATTTATTTTTTTAAAGTATTATAATTATAATTAAAGAAATCAATATTATATTTTAAATTAAATAAAATATTTTCTATACCACATTATAAGATTATTGTTTTAATTTATTTTAAAAATATTATAATTATAAAAAATGACAGGAAACCTGAAAAGTTGTTCCGAAATAGTTAGGTATGCAATATATAATGCTAATTTCTTTCTCCATTTTATTTAGGACATTATTTGAAAATTTTGAAAACACTATAATTAGGAAATTTTCATTTTATCAAACAAATAATAACAATAATTGATAGAATAACTCTATTTATAATTCAATTTATTACAAAAATTTAAACTATTATAATTTATTTAAATTAATGCATTGATTTTGTAGTTTTTCAAATTTTATTTAATGTCAACCTTCGTTACCATTTTTCCTATATATACTAATCAATGAATCTTTGTTGCTACTATCGTGCCATTCTCTATTTTGATTTACTCAATTTTCTATTTAAGAATAGAAGAGAAAATAATACAACCAAAAAAATTCTTTTCAATAGATAAATGTGTGCATTCTTCAAAAATAAATAAATAAATATTATATATTTTCTATGATACTATGTTTTTATATGATGTATTATTTTTATTTTGTAAGGAAGTAAAATTCATTCTTTTATTCCCAAAGGTTCATAATGACAAATTCAAGAAATGTCTTTATGAAGAAATTGTTTGTATGATATTAAAGTTTGCAATTTAAAAAATTTAAAAGAATTATCATTATTCTTAAATGAGTTCTTTATATATTTTAACATTGAAATATAATTATTAGTACATAACGATAAATCAATTGATTGATATGGATTTCAGTCCATTCTGTATGATAAATTAGCTAATGAGAATCAAGATAAGACATATTTAATTAAAAATTTTACTATTAATAATTAATATTAATTAATTTTTATGATCGTACTATTTTGACCACCATAATAATTTTTTTATACATCTTTAAAATATTGGTTTCATACAATAATATATAAGTTGTACGTATAAGAAAAAAGATCAGCAATAAGGTTGACATTTAGATTGAAAATTTGAAGTAAGTTCTTATAATCTAATTTCATTTATTGTAAGTTATTTATTTTCTCACTTATCACATAAAGTAAAATATTTTTTTTGCACAATTTTCACTATTCTTAATTTTAATTTAACAACATTCTATTAATATCATTTTTAAAAAATATATATAATGATAACCGTTTACATAAAAAATAAATATGGAAAAATCCAATTTATTCAATCAGTCCTAATTTTAAGAATTTCATAAATACAAAGGTGAAAGATATATCATTCTTTATATATAGTTGATAGTATTAAAAAATTTTATACCTTTTTTTATATTTTAATTTAGTGATTTAATACTTTTATTTAATTAATTTTTCTTATTAATTATATTAAATATAATCAACAAATTTGTAAAATTTATTTTATTAATTTTCATTTAAAAGTATATTAATTTGATAATTTATGATGTTTCCATCAATAGAAATTATCCTTTGACAATTGAAAATTAGTAAGTGTAAAACTATTATTCTTTTACTTCCCTAAATATGCAATTAATCTTTATGATCAATTATGATAATTAATATAAAATAAATTCAAAATAAAAAGTTGAATTACACATTAATTTGCTAGTATAGTAATCATTTTTTAAATAACAGTAAATTACTTTTCGTAAAAAAACTTTATCTATGACTAGAGAGCCTATGAGAGAGGGGACTAATCAACTAATCCAAAGCACTAAAAAGGTAAAATCGAATGAGGAGGATGTAGTCATGTTCTCTAATGAAAGGGATAATGGAAGGGACAAAGGCAAATATAGTAATGTTTTACCGAATATGAAGACCAAAAAAATTACTTCTTATAAAGATAAGCTATTGAATATTAATGGTGCCAATAATGCTTTAAATGAGGAAGGAATGAGCTTTATAGAGGAAGCATAAGAATCTGATAATGATTATGATATTGATGATGCTAACATTCTATTGTCAACGTTTCTCATGAAGAACGAAAGGAATGGTGCAGGCCTTGGCGAAATTCACTCATCATTAACTTATTGTGTAAGGCTATTACATTTAAATTCTTGAAAGCTAAGGTGGAGAAGTTTTGGATGTTACAAGGCTCAATCCAAATGATTGACATCAACAACAAGTACTATATCATTTGGTTTAGTAATAAAGACGACTATTTTAATACTCTATTTAATGCTCTAGAGAATGGTTTGTGGATGATTACTAATCACTACCTGGTAGTGCAATGCTAATGACCTAACTTTAATCCTTTTGATGATAATTATAAAAAATTAGCTATTTGGATTCGGGTCCCAAGATTGCATCTCGAATATTATAATAAACATTTTTTATGGCACCTTGGTAATAAAGTAGGGCAAACTTTTAAGGTAGACATGCATACCTTTAAAGAGCAGGACCATGACTCAATCATTGAACGAAGTTGCTTTACAAGGATTTGTATGGAGGTGGATTTATGAAAAAAGTAGTTCCTAAAGTCTCCGTCTGTAGGAAAATACTCCCTATTCAATATGAAAGCCTACGTCTAGGAAAATTTGGTCACAGAAAAGATGTTCGTCCTTCAAGCATAATAGATAAGGTTGATTCTAACAACAATGCGGCTAACCCACAGGGATCGAACCTAGTCCTAAATAGAGGAGGAGTCGATTTCCAAGTCCATGGAGCCAAATAGGTTATCGAAAAAGTCACTGTTAACAAGAAGGATTTTGGAAGGTGGATGATTCCCTAGAAGTAAACTCAGAAAGCAAAAAATCAGGTGAAAATACGAATGTCAATCTCAAATGGAGCATTAAAAGGTAAGGTGATATTGGTGGACCAAAATCCAAGTAGTAATAGAGAATTGATCCATTCTCAATTTTCTACCTTAATGGACATTAATGAGGAGAACATTTCCCCTTTTCATGACACTAAGAATCATGCAATGATTGCCTATAACTTTCTTAAGATAAACACTGCTGAGGGCCTTGCTCGGCTATATGATCAAGTCAAATTGTCAAAGTTTAACTCCTCTAACAAGCTTTAGAAGAGTTAAGAAACGTCTTCCTCTAAAACCAATCACAAACTCCCATCATCCCTACCCTAACAGCATTGTCCTAATACGAATCACTTAAGCCAGTTAACTAATAAATCTAAAAATGGGTCAGCTATTTCAAGTAAAGAACTATCCCAGCCAGTTGTACCAAGTCGTCAATGACAGTTGTTCCCTTATTGGACTATCCTGTCCCAATGCAAATTGAAACCCCTCATGCAACACATCCAACTAATTAGGATTCACAGTGGACTGACACCTCGCACCCCCTAAACCTCTAGACCCAAGGGAAGCAGTTTGATTAGTGTAAATGTATACTTCTTCTTTCTCGAAAGAAGAAAGGGACCACTTGGTAGGCATAGAGAGTGTTCTTTTTTGCATGCTCTAATCGCCTATTTTACAGTACTATCCTTAAAATCTTTTTTATGAATATTATTAGTTAGAATTGTCAAGAAGTTGGAGCCTTATGTTTTATCTCACAAGCTCGGGATCTTATTGCTTCCTATAATGTAGGTATTCTCATTATCATTGAGCCTCGTATATGTGAGGATAAGGATTCCAAAGTAATCCAAAAGATTGGTATCAATGGGGTCATTCGTAAGGATCCATTTGGTTACTCAAGTGGAATTTGGGTCCTTTAGAAATTATCCTCATATACCATATCAAAAGTAAAAACCCATACCCAATTTATACATGTTACTTACACAAAAGTGAATGCTTCTTGTTCGGGCTTCTTAATAGTGATTTATGCTTTTTCTAAAGATCATTTGCGTTGGGAGCTCTGGATGGAACTACACTAGCTTGCCTCTAATATAATTTCCCCTTGGATTCTTCTAAGGGATTGGAATTCATATCTTTCAGCAAATGAAAAATAAGAGGGAAGTGTATTGAACCTTTGCAATAAGAGAATTTTTGCCCAATGCCTAGATGATTGCCATCTTATTGACTTAGGTTTCAAGGGTCCCAAATACACTTGGGAGAGGAAGAAATTAAAAAAATGAATTGATCAAGCACTGGCCAACACAAAATGGCGATTTTCTTATCTAGAAGCATCTATCCTTTATCTTGTCTTTATGAAGTGAAACTATCAACCCATCCTTGTTCGATACATAATAATTATCCTAACTTTATTCCAAATCATCCATTCATATTTCATGTTACATGGCTATTTGATGACTCTTTCCCTGATATGGTTACGAATGCTTGGCATAGTTTTAGTTATTGGTTTCAACCTTCTAACCAATTTAAAGTAGATGTTTTACTATGGAATAAAACCACATTTAATAACATTCTTTTTTAAAAAAAAGAGTAATTATGATGAGACTAGAGGAAATTGATAAAGCCCTCAATAAATCATATAGCACCCATTTGATCAAGCTCCGATGAAATCTTTAGTAGGGACATGAATCTATTTTTCTCCAAGAAGAAGTCACTTGGTTTCAAAAGTCCCACTGCAATTGGATGATGTTTGGAGATAAGAACACAAAGTTCTTTCACACATCAACTCTAGTGTGATAAAAAAGAAATAAAATTGAATATTTAAGGGATGACACTGATTAATGGCATTTTGATCCTGAAGTTCTAAAAAGTATGGCCATGAAAATTTATTCCTCATTATTCTAATAAGATGGTGTTGATTACCAACCTTTCCCTTTGGTTGGTTTCTTCCCCTAACTTTAACATGAAAATGCCTTATCTGTTCAATGACAATTTCAAATGGACAAAATTAAAGTGGCCATATTCAATATGGGCCTTTTTAAAGCACCAAGTAGTGATGGTTTCCAAGCAATATTTTTTCAAAGTCATTGGAATGTGGTGGAGGAATCAGTGTGCAAACTTATTGCAAATATTTTCATTTTTTTAGAGACAATAGAATATATTAATGAAACAGTTTTAATGCTCATTCCAAAAACAAAGAACCTAAAAACTTTAAAGGAATTTCGGCTAATAAGCTTGTGCAATGTTATTTATAAGATAATTACCAAAATTCTCATCAACCGCCTTAAATCGATTATGGGCCATTTAGTCTCCCCAAATTAGAGTAGTTTCATTCCTAAAAGACATAGCTTAGATAACATTATCATCACTCAAGAAATCATACATTTGATGAAAAATAAAAGAAGGAAAATTGGATATATAGCTATCAAAGTTAATTTGGAGAAAGCTTATGACAAGCTAGATTGGGATTTCTTGACCTCCACACTAGAAGATATTGGCTTTGGAAAGAATTTTATTTGAGTTATTAGGACTTGTGTCTCTACTTTGTCCATGAGACTTATCTAGGATGGTAACTTCACTGATAGGTTCAAAATTTTAAGAGGTATCCAATAAGGGTATCCTTTATCTGCCTACCTTTTTGTCCTATGTATAGAACGACTTGTTCACGCCATAAATCTAGCCATAAAAAAGAATGTGTGGAAGCCAATTCAACTAGGTAAAAATGGAGTCCTTATATCTCATTTATTCTTTGCTGATAATCTAATTTTATTTGCGAAGGCTTATCTAGACCAAGCAGAAATTATCAATTTTTTCCTTTCTACTTTCTGTGTTAGTTAGGCTACAAGGTTAATAAAGATAAAACTAGAGTGTACTTTTCCAAAAATGTCCATCATACATAGGTAAGAGAAATAAGTGACAAATTAGGGTTCTATTCTACAACTGACCTTAGGAAGTACTTAAGAGTCCTGCTTCATCATTATTAAGTTTTAAAACACTCTTTTAATTTCATACTAGACAAAGTGAGGTAAAGGCTAAGTGCTTGGAAAGCAAAAACTCTCTCCTTCACTGGCTACATAACTTTAATGAAAGTTATTCTTTTAACCATTCCTCGATACTATATGCAAACAAATCACATTTTTGCTTCAGTGTGTTCTAAGCTAGACCTTTTTAGCAAGAATTTTATATGGAGATCTCATGAAGGAAAGCACTCCATCCATTTAGTGGCTTGCGAAAATATTTGTGCTTATAAATATGAAGGGGTTTGGCATTAGAAATATGAGGTTAAGTGATAAAGCCTATTTGATGAAAATTACTTGGGGTCTTGTTCATTCCCCTAAGGCACTTTAGGTTCAAGTATTAAAGTCTAAATATGATTGCAAGGCTTTAAATCTACTAGAGGTTAAATGGAAACATCAATAACCAAACCTATGGAGCGGCATCTGTAGCATTTGGAAAAGCTTTACATAAGGGCTTAGATGGAACATCAGCAACGAACTCACAACAAAGTTTTAGAATGATCATTGGCTTCTAGTCAGCATGCCTCTCTGTTATATTCCCTCAGTCCATATTCCTAGTCAGGAAAATGAGTTCCTTATGGTCGTTTATGTCACTGAAGTTGAGGAATGGGACCTTGCCAAATTGAATCCACTACTTCCTCCCTTTATTCTTTCTAAAATCCTAAGTGTGTACCCTCCACATCCATTCCAAGACCTTGATCAAATATCCTAGGGACTTACTTTGGATGCCATTTTCTTGATTAAAACTACCTATCACATGCCATCCAAATCAAACAGGAGGGTCCATACCTAACTTTAAGAAAATATGGAGATGGTCAGGACCTAAAATCAAACCTTCATTTAGCTGCT